>OY987220.1:2132273-3616181 GCA_963920805.1 Primula vulgaris | reverse complement strand
CAATTCTGGTCAGCATAACTTACAAAACTTTCTTGCTTTGATTTGTTCTCACTGATGCTCCTTCTTAAACTAGTTGTACCACCACTTTTCAAATTGCCTGCTTCGAAGCGAAAATGTTGGATGAAATTGTTGAAAAAACCTGGTTCCCCTTTTTACGTCAATAAAGCTTACACTTTTTGCGAAGTTTTTGTAAGACGCTTTAGACAAGCTCTTGCGAAAATGCTTTAGCTACATTTTCTCTTTTGAAACACTGATTTGTACATGTTAACACTGAATTTTTTCTGTCTGTTGTTACATTACTTCTTTAAAAAAAATGTAGTATGCTATCATAAATTTTCAACAATGTCATTGGTCTCCTTATGCTCATGTATGTGAATTATGCAGAAGATTCCTCTGAAGGGCATAACCAAGTGAGGTACGATGTGATGGACTTACCTATAACCTTGCCATATCAGAAGCCCCCTGCAGATAAACCAAACCCCAAACAAGGAATTGGTAATCTTATATTTGCCTTAACTTTTGTTTTTTTGTTTGATATCTCTAATCCCGTCTTCTTTAGGACAATTTTGTTAATTATTGTGATACTCCTTCCATTCCAAAGCTATAATTGGGAATTACGAAAGTACGAAAAAAAGTAGCTTCAGTGATGAGTCTATCGTTGAACAAGACTATTATGCATGAATCCTAGCATAATAGTATAACCATTACTTAATTTGGGACGGAGTAGAGTAGCTTCTAGTCATTTTGTGATCAAAGAAAATAGATTTCAATGACTTTATTCGAGTGTAAAAGAAAGGGAAAGGATGAACTCCTAACATTCTTTTGGCAATCAAGCAAGGAATTAATCATTATTTGGGACATCTGAAAATAATATTCACTGTACTTTTTGGAACGGAAGGTGTAGATTCACTATCCAGTCAAAGAAATAAGATCTGTTAATTTCCTAAAACTCCTTTTGCACAGGTCTCATGTCGTGGAGCTGTGATAATCAATATATATGCACCCGTAACGATAGCATGCCCAATGTTCTCTGGTTATGGGACATAAACCGCCTTGAAATAGCCGCTATTTTGGTCCAAAAAGAACCGATTCGAGCTGCAGTGTGGGACCCAACTTGTTCCCGTCTCCTTTTCTGTACTAGTAGCCCTCACTTTTACATGTGGACCCCTACAGGAGCTTACTGTATAAATGTGCCGTTACCTCGTTTTAATGTTATTGATATGAAATGGAACTCCGACGGAAGCTGTCTTCTACTGAAGGATAAGGAGTTCTTTTGTTGTGCTCTTGTGCCTGTACTAGACGAGAGTAGTGATTATAGTTCAGACGACTGAGGAGGGAGTGTAAGTTGTTTCTTGTAATTGTGAGAAAATTGAACAGAAGAAAAAGTTGTTAAAATCAGTCATGCAGAGGTTTTAGTTGTATCTCTCTCTCTGGCTTGTTAAACTGTTGTTCAAATGTAGGAAATGAGATTATTTGTGTGGCATATGGTAGATTAATTTGGTAATATTGTGATAATCCCTATCTACAAAGTATTATCTTTTTTTGAAGATTACAAGGTATTATCTTAAACTTTCCTTGCATTCTTGGTGTGAATCAAATTTTATATTTATGTTGATCAATATCTCATCTTCTGAAACACTTTAAATCACTAGTACTAGTCAAAAGTTTCACCACATTGATGTTTGAATTCAATGGAAGTGTTCTTTTTCAGTTAATTTTCGTATTTGCTTCCTTTGGCTATTGGTTGGGTGAGATAACGTTTTTCTTTAACCTGAGATTTGAGGAATACCGGGTACAATAAAAGCAGCTCCACCCAAACTGCTAAATAACAAATTCGAAAAACTTTTTTTAAACTCAATTTACTATGTAAAATCCAAATTTGTACCAAGTATGTAGCAACTATAGTGTACTAAGTTCGTTCCAGTTTACTTTTACATTTTGAAAATACGTTCATTTTTTTATCTGAAAAACATCGTACCAAATTGTTAAATGCAGTAACAAATTTGAAAAAAACATTTATAGACTCAAATTACTATGTTTAATTCAAATAATGCCACTACACCAATTTAGTTACCAAAATTATGCATTTCACAATGCATGTATATTGGGAATGCATAAATTAGTATGAAAAATAGGTTACATATTGTTTGTCCACTATGCATTAAAAATGCACACATGTTATATATACTTTTTCCGTTTCAAATTATTGGGACACTATCGGAAACATAAACAATTAAGCGAACATCGTTGCTACTTGATTTTTGAGTTGATTTTAACAAATTTACCCATTCTAGATATATCATTATTGTAATGGAGCTTTTAATACCAAGGGCAATTTTTTTTTTTTACTATTCTTGTATACTATATTTTGGAAATGTGGACCAATATATTGGACACCCAATAAATTGGGAGTTGGGACCAAGGTTTGAAGGTTTATTATATTTAGGGTAATAACATGTATTATCGTTTTGTAATATATTTTTTTAGTGTATTTTTGTATTTTAAATTTTAAAAAATTATGTGTGTTTAACAAGTCAGATTATTCATCTTCTGAAAATCTAATTTAAAAGCTAAAAAATCTAAACAATTCAAATTTTTAAAATATAGATTTTCAGTGTACTATCAAAACATATTTTGAAAATCTGATTTTGAAAAAAAAAATTATGGTAGCAAAACATGGCCGTAATCAAAATAATATTTGGCACGTAAACACCACCTAAGTCACAAGTCAACCCACCAATTCTTATACCGTACGTAGTATCACGTATTACCTCCTTTGCCATTTAATTATCCGTCACGAAATTACGTGTAATTTTAATCGGTTTATAATTTATATTAAAATTGTCGAAATGAATTTTTTTAAAATCTAATCATAAAATTTAATATTTGAATTATATTATTAACTTTTGAAAATTTTCATTCCGATAATTTTAATATAAGTTACGGAACATACTAAATAACAGAAAGGGGAGAGGGAGTATGTACGTTACGCAATTAGGTTTATTCAATTATTCACTCCATAGTTTTATTGAAACCAAAATAAACCATTCTTAAAAAAAAATGGATCTATCTCTCTCAAATCTCCCAAAATCATCAACTATTCCTCTAATTACTAAGCCACTTTCATATTTATCCTTTTCTAATTATAATTTAAATCCCAACAATAACAACATCTCTTTAAATCACTACAAATACAATAATAATAATAATAATAATAATAAAGTTAATTTAAAAAACCGGTTTAGAATAACCAGAGCTCATGAACCGGGACACATGGCAATCGATGACGGCTTTGTTCTCGAAGACGTTCCTCACCTCATCAATTTTCTCCCCAATTTACCTGTACTCTTTTTTTATTTTTTTATTATTATTACTATTTGTTTTGTAATTTATATTCTGTTAAATATTATATAAAATAATTACTCCCTCCGTTCTCATTTAATGTTCCGCTACGAGACTACGTGTAATTTTGATTGACTTATCACTTGTATCAAAATTGTCGGAATGAATTTTTTAAAATTTAATCATAAAATTTAACATTTGAACTCTATGAACAACTTTTGAAAATTTTCATTCCGACAATTTTGATACAAGTTGGTGGCCGGTCAAAATTACACGTATTTTCGTAGTCTCATTTCATCTTCCTTATCAAATTCCTCGTACCGAATAAATATACTAAGTTATACAAATATTTATAAACATGTTTGAGATATGTGTTGTGGAAACTTAATTTTATAATATTAAAATGGGATGTTTGAGTGTTTAGGGAATGATTTATATTCCTTAGATTTAAGGAATGAGCTTAGGGTTTTAATTTTTAAGGAATGTGTAAGGAAGCTGATGCATACTATAATTTGTTATTGTTACCCTATTTTATGAGGAAAACATGGTTTTAAGGCATGAGATGCATATTCTATAGGTCTCCACTATACTCACTAAATAAGTGTCGTGCTTTCATTTTCGGGACGTTCCATAATAGGTGTCTCGCTTTTTTTTATTGGTTCCATAATAGGCATCAAATTTACACTTATGGCCTCGTATATTAACTAAGAAATAGTTTTTGTTTGAAAAATTCTATTTTTTTATGCTCTTTTCTTGAATTTTAAGTGAAATTGTTTCAAAAGCTTAAATATCACAGCTTTCGAAGCACGACACTTATTTTGGGACGGCTGGAGTACTATTTATTTTGGGTTGTTTCACAATATAAGTTCATTTTCCCAAGATAGAAAATAATCTTGTGTAACATTGCATACTTGCCCATACTTTATTGTTTGTTGAAAAATGTGCATTAATAAGAAATAGGGTAAAAGTGGAAAGAGAGTGTAAAAAAGTGTTGCGTTCCCTTAATAAGTGCGATTTTCCGTAGTGGGCTTATACCTTTGAATTATGAATGCTTAATAGTATTAGTTGTTATAAATAAAGTACTCCATCCATCCTAAAAAATAATCTCATTTGACTTGTCACAAATACTAGGAACTGTTACTTAGAATGGTTAATATGATTATGATTTTAATAATATAGCCTTTGAATAATATGAATGATTAGTATTGGTTTTTTATCGATGCTCGATTTATTATGGTGAAAATTAAATCATAACTAGCACCTTGCAAATGTAAACATGACTATAATTTAGGACAATAAATAAATGAAATGAGACTACAGTTTCAGGACAGAGGGAGTGGTAGAATAGCAATCATTGTTTGATTTGAGAATAAAAGTGCTGGTAGCATCCAAAGAATTTATTTTGTAATTTGGGCTTATGGTAAATTATGCCAATGCGGTTATTTTCCATTTATAATAGAAGGGGAGAAACTTTAAAATGACAGTTGTACGATAATACCGTGGTTTAGTTGCAGTTTTAAATTATGATTTAACCCTTTTAAGCATATAGAGAATGTAGGAATTGTTAGAATTTTTTTTTTGGTGTGTGGTAAAAGCTGTTTGAAAAATAATATTTTTTTAACCCTTTATCGTGCATTTATTTGTCGTATTATTGATTACCCCTATTTAATGTTTATCATTTTTTGTTTTCAGACATACCCAAGTCCGTTGCAACAAACTCAAGCTTATGCCATAGTTAAGTATGTGCCAGCATTTTGTTTTCTCTCTAATGTTTTGAGCCCTTCCTGTCATTAATATCTTCATAAAACTCAGAAAGTCCTAGTGTGTAATTGTTTTACTTTGACGTGTATTTTTCTAAAAAAATTCTCTTTTGTTAGGCAAACTTTTGTTAGCTCGGAAGATGTGGTAATGGAGAAGGTATGCAACTTCTTGATCTTTTCCATCTTCTCTCTCCATGCTTATTTATATTCTTCTCTTTTCTTCTTTTGATTTTTATCTCTATCTCAACGTGTCAATCTTATTGCACACGCCACATGTTATGAAAAAAATAATCTGATTACATATCTTACTTCCTTTCAGATTGTTGTCCAAAAGAGCAGTCCAAGAGGAGTACATTTTAGACGTGCGGGGCCACGAGAAAGGGTAAGGACTGTTTGATGAACCATCAATGATTTATCAGTTATCATAGTAGAAAATGTGAGCACCTTTTTTGTTGTTATTTAGTCCTATTACGTCATCTTACAACATTGATTTCATATTTTCTGATATTAGGTATATTTCAAGTCAGAGGATGTGCGTGCTTGTATTGTTACTTGTGGTGGTTTATGCCCAGGGATCAATACTGTAATTCGAGAAATAGTATGTAGTTTGAACTATACTTATGGTGTCGATGACATACTTGGAATTATGGTGAGTTTTATGTGGACCTTTATCCTTCACAAATCACAACAAAGTTTTGTTGTTTAGATCTTATTGTTTTACCAGAATGAAAACAATACTCTTTACCTTAATGTTATGTCAGTCACAATGATTATGAAAAAGAGCAGAATATTTTATTTAACTTTACCCATGAAGTGTATCCAAATTTTCAGGGAGGATATAGGGGATTTTACTCTAAAAATACCATTCAACTGACACCTAAAGTTGTAAATGATATTCATAAAAAAGGTGGCACCATTCTTCAAACCTCTCGAGGAGGTAGTGATACTAACAAGATAGTTGATAATATTCAGGATCGCGGGATTAATCAGGTACATATATTTACTCTTCACTTACTCACGAATGCATGCGCTTGATACTGTATATAGTGCTGATTTCTTTTGTGTGTATAGGTTTATATAATTGGAGGTGATGGTACACAAAGAGGAGCCGCTGCAATTTACAAAGTAATTCTTTAATCTTGGGTTTTCCTATCTCCTTTAATTTTTTTCCAAAAAATTAAGGAGACTTGTAAATTCGGACTTTGCTTTGACAAGGTGTTAACTTTGTATGATTTTGTCAAGGAAGCTGAGAAACGTGGTCTTCGAGTCGCTGTAGCTGGAATACCCAAGACGATTGATAATGATATTGCAGTAAGATATACTGATTGTAGCTCTCTACCTAGTCTCTTACGTTGCTATATTGTCTAAAATATATTCACATTAGTGATAGTAATGGTATTTTTTTGGAGGTGGTTTAGGTGATAGACAAATCTTTTGGCTTTGATACTGCTGTTGAAGAAGCTCAGAGGGCCATTAATGCTGCACACGTGGAGGTTGAGAGTGTAGAGAATGGAATCGGCATTGTGAAGCTCATGGGTCGATACAGTGGTATTTAAATTTTGAAGGATTCTTTTAGATTTATTGCATATCCGCATTCATTATTTTTTAATTTAATTTCGGTCTCATTTTCTGGCTTCACTTATGCAGGTTTCATAGCTTTATTTGCAACATTGGCTAGTAGAGATGTGGTGAGTCCCATTGATCGGATAAACTTTTTGAATACCAATCTGGTTCTTCATTTCTCCATAATTTCTACTAGTTAAAACTGAATCAGAGTTTACTTGTTAAATCAAATACTAAACGAAGAAGTTACAGGGTTAATTACAATTGTGGATACTAACGTAGCATTTGATTTAATTTTTTTTAGCAATTATTACCCCAACCTAAGATTTTTTCCCGCTCATTTACATTACATATAAAAAAACATGCCTAGGGAGTGGGGACTAATATGAAAAATGCAAGAGAATAGAATACAAAAGCTTAAAAAAGTATGATAATTCGTAGTATAGTGTATGAGGCATTTGATTTTCTGAACTAATTAGTACCCTACATGTGATATTTTTCTCTATTTGGACACTTAGCGAACTAATTGACGAGAAACCCAGGCAGGCTTAGTCTAGTTGCTGTTTTTGTAGGTTGTGTACATAATTGAATCTGTTAGTTAGTTAGTGTACGGAAATGTTATTAACCCAAAAACTTAAGCTAGATGTCGCCGAGAATGAACGAGGTAAACCAGTGAAATTAGTCAAAGAGGGTTAAGACAACTGGGAAAAACAAACTTTTCGTGCCGTAAACCCACTATATTTTCAGGAAACAAAGGCCTTAGATCACCAATCGTGGCAAAATCTCAGTTTGGTAAGAAATGAGCCCAGCTAAGCTTAAATATTGCTTCGTATTTGTAGCTAATTTGCTGATGCTATTGTCAAGACCGTGTCTATGTTTCTACGTATTCCTTACTTTCTTTGTTTGAAGATAATTTCATTTGTCCAATTGAAGTACAGTAATAAGTCCCAATTCGTTCATTGAAATACACATTTAATCCCCATAGTTTGAATTGCAACACTCGTGGTCTCCATACCTTTGAAAGTATTTTTATTTGGTCCTCACTCCTCAGTGTCTCAAGTGAAACACTATTGGTCTTCATAGTTTGAGCAAGCTAAACTAATAGTACCCATCTTTTAACTAGGTTACAGAAGTGGTCTGCATGTATAGCACTATTGGTCTAGATAGGAAGGGACTATTGCTGAAACTATGGCGACCAGTACTCTTGTTATTGAAATGTTGAATATAATCCCACATCGATGGGTTCTCGGGTCTTTTGGTAGGAATGGATGGACTCTAATATGGTACCAGAGCAGGGTGGTGTTTGTTTGTTTGTTGGGCTCCCTGTTTATCTCGTTTGCTTGCACTTGGCCTTTGGGTGGGAATGGATGGACTCTAATAGAAATTATGCTAACCATCGGTCTAACTTATTCAAACTTTGAGGACCGATAGAGTTGCAACTGAAATTATAGGGACCACGTTTAGAGTCTCCATAAGTATTGGGACCATTGATGTAAATACCCTGTAAGAAATGTGCTCTGGCTTTGTTTAAAAACTTTGGGTAGCTAACTTGCTGATATGTTATAGTCTAGACTCTGTCTATGTTTCCGCTCACTACCTCTTTGCCTTTATATTGGAAAATCAACTACCTTATTGTCTTCTGTTTGACAACTTTTTTTATCAAATATTTTACTCATTACACAGTTGGCCTTATAAGCATCATCTTTTCATTACAATAGAAGTTGATAGTTTTTAAATCGTAACAGGATTGTTGCTTAATTCCAGAGTCTCCATTTTACCTAGAAGGCCAGGGAGGTCTTTACGAATATATTGAACAACGGCTTAAAGAAAACGGGCATATAGTAATTGTATTAGCAGAAGGAGCAGGCCAAGAATATGTTGCACAGAGTATAAGTGCGAATAATGAAAAAGATGCCTCGGGAAATAAGCTTCTTCTAGATGTTGGTCTATGGTTGACCCAGAAGATCAAGGTGAAGTCCTTTGTAGAGGAAGTTACAAATTTATAAAACTAATTTATCTTCAGATTTAAATTCTTGTACACCAACCTCATTCAGATAGAATAATAATACACCAAGATTAGGGTTCGTACACTACATAGGAAAACAACTGTAGATCGGGGACAAACTAAATTTAGAAAAGAAAACATTGATTGGGGACTTAAATAGGAAAACCATGGTGGAATAGTGTATAAAAAAAATGATACCCCCGATCTATTTTTCTTTCTTTCAGATTTGGTATATTAAATGTCCCAAAATCGTCAGACAAATTTAATGATGGTGTAGTAATTGCCAACTTTGATAGGTTAGTTTACCAACCTATTATTTTTGAATTTATTTTTATTTTTCTTCATGTATCTACTAGATGGTCAATTTTGTCCTGACCTGTAAAAATAATTTACTGTTACTAACTGTCTCTGGGTTGTTTATTAATGTTGCAGGATCATTTTACAGAAGTGCGGAAAGTATCAGTAAATCTCAAATACATAGGTACTTGTGAAACTTTTTTATTGTTGTATATGTATGAATTAATTTAGCTGGCATGGCTAACATTTAGTTTATTTCGGTTGAACTTTTTTATAGATCCAACTTATATGATCAGAGGAATACCAAGTATCGCTTCGGATAATATATATTGCACACTACTCGCTCACAGCGCTGTACACGGAGCAATGGCAGGGTACACAGGCTTTACCGTAGGACCTGTAAATAGCAGACATGCTTATATTCCAATATCAGTAAGTTTTTTTCTTCTTTCCTTTTGATATTGTTGTGTAAAATGCAGACCTTGTTGATTGGAGCTTTGATGCTTAGCATTTTTGCTTTGGCTGAATTTCATTTAGCTGACAATCATAAAAGTTGAGATTTTCTGCTTTTTTTTGGCTTGAAATAGCTAGAAGTTATAAGCTGGATGAACACATTTTTTCTCAACCTCAGAAAATCAAGTATACTTGCTTAAAAGCCTGAACCAAATAACTCAGCTTCATCCATTTCTTGTGGTACAACTTTACTTACTGGATATCTAGTATATTTAACATAGCCAATAGTTAGAAACCGAAATAAATGCATTTGTTTTTACTTTCGAGGTATTAAAAGTGGATGTGATCTATTTTGTGTGCTTTTCATTTCAGCGTGTGACGGAATCTACGAATACTGTGAAGTTGACAGACCGGATGTGGGCCAGACTACTAGCATCAACAAATCAACCAAGTTTCTTGCAAAAGAACGAACTGCTGCAAAAAAAGGTCGAACAAGAGATTAAAGACTCTATTAATGAAGAACAGATTACTTCTAGTTAAACGATGGCCACTCCTATATATAGTGTCCAACTGTTTCGGCTTTCTTATTATAGCTTCTTCTGGTCACACTTTAGGATCCAATTTCCAAATATTTGCTTTATTTATTCAAATATGAAAGCATGAGATCCTCCTTTTCAATAAAAAAATAATGTAGGTACCTTTTATATCAGAGTTAATTGGATATTGCATGTGTATGATGGAGGCTGTTGGTTCTCTAGTTCAAAATAAGTTTTGTATTACTTGCTCGATGTGACTGCGTGTTTGGCAGATGAACTCGATGCTTGTATTTGGCCTTTTATGTAAAATAAATATATCCTGTGTGTTTTATTTTAGATTGTTGAATCTAACAAGTTAACAGAGATGTATTGTAATTTGTTACTAACTTTTTAAGTGGGAAATGTCAAAATTACAACAAAAGAAAAAACCCTCTCGTATGGAAGTGGGTGAAGAAGTGGATATGCCTATTTAGTTTAGTGCCTACAAATATTAATATCCTAACCTTTCTTAGTCAATGTTTTTGTTATTTAGAGTTTATTTTGATGTATGTTATTCTGGGTTGCATCTTTGAACATTGTATTTTTTATTTTGTAATTTAGCAAAAGGAGAGGTCTTGCTAAAATAGGCTATTACTTCTATTAGTCATGGAAAATTTCATTTATACATAAATTACATGACAAACAATTATCTACTCGATTACTCCATAAAGTGAAAATTTAAATACCTCGTAATTTTATAGGAATGGTTATTCAGAGCAATATAAAAAATTACACTCATGGTCTTACGTTCATTAGAAGCAATCCCATGGGTATTATACTTTCTGTTTTAAATGGTCAATGCCTAGATAGAGAAATTAAGTTTATTAAAAAGTTATGAAGAGCCACTTGAAATGTCTGAGATGTTTCACTGTTTCAGTCATTTGGGTAACAGTTGCTTTGAGTTTGATTAGCACTATACAAATCATGCAATAGACAAGGTCTCTTTTGAGAAGAAGATGGTTTCATATGATCAGCACAAGCGAACTGTTTGATGAAATATCGATAGCAGAAAAGTGGTCTTGCGTATCTGTGGTGAAAAGTGGTCTTGCGTATCTGTGGTGATATTTATGATTCTTGTGTTTTTGGTGGACGTGCTATGTGTAGAAACTGCGGCAGCATTGGCAAGGTTCGTTTCATTTTGCATAAAATGCGGTTCGTGGAACTTGAAACTCGACTATTGCGAATTAGTTACTTCACGGTTATAGTGAATAAGCTTGGTGTATGCATTGTTAGATGCAAGATTCTGGTGTGAAATTTGGGCCATATTACATGCTCAATCAAAATAAGATACATGGGATCGCATAGGTTCTCTAGGGTGCGCAACAAAAGCATGCTCGGCAAGTTCCTAACAGGTTTGGTTTGAATATAATGGCTAATTTATCACTAGGAATGTTTGATGGCAAATTGGAAAGGATAGAAAGAGCTACGAATGTTCTCGGAAGAAAACCCCGTACAGCCAAATAATGCCCATTGTGTACGGTGCATAAAAAATTGCGACCTTGCAAAAGTCGCAACTGAGAGAATTTAAAGGAAACGAGAGAACCCGAAAAAGCTAAAGAGTTACATTGTTCATTTGCAACTTTTAACAAGTCTGGAATTATGAAAGAAGCTGCTGCTGTTGTTCAGATTTTGAAAATAGAGAACTTTGACTGGTGAAGCCGCGTGAAGGTTGTTTCACACAGATAAATTTGCAAGTCAACAAAGGTAATTGGATTTTTTGAAAGATTAATGTTGGCATTAATATTAAAGAATATTGCTACTTTGTAAATTTTTACCAGGATGTCATTCTCTATGTTCCCTCTTATCAATATTACCATAAGATAGAGCTATGATTTGCATGATCATACATAAAACCATTGTTTCTTAGAAAATCTCTGCAAGAAGCATGTCTCAATTTTCTTTTACAATAAAGTCTATTAGAATTGAATTTATATTTCATACTTGACTATATAAAACAGATTTATTCTTGGATGCTATCACATTCTGTGTGTAATTTATGTCCCATGGAAAACTGGCTGTTCTTTCTTCTTGTCAATCACTAAACAGTCTGCTTCTGAAACCCAAAAGTTCTTTTTTTAAACAGAGGGATAAAAATGAACACTGGGTCAAGTTTAAATTGGGTACTGTTGAATCTAATCCTATTGAAAATGACTAAATTACCCAGTGAAGTCATAGTTTTGAAGTTAAGATCTAAAACAGCCTGAATTTATCGAAGAGTAAATGATTTTGTCGACTATGCAGACTAGACTATTCTCTGTCCACACTTAACATTAAAAATGATATTAGGTGAGTTCTATAGAATAAATTTATTTATGTTGACTAAGCTGGCTTTTAAGTGCAACAATTTGCTACCTGTTTCTTAGATGATCACTAGCTCATACAATGGCTTCCAAATTTAATCAGATAGTTAGTCTCTCAGACCATTCTTTATCTTCGGAGCCTCGTCGTAGATTCGATGTCTTCTTGAGTTTTAGAGGTGAAGACACCCGCGACGCATATGCTTATAACATATATAAAGCTTTATTGGAAAAGGAATTCACACATTTAGAGATGATGACGAGATTGAGCCGGGAAAACAAGTGTATTCAGAACTCATGGAAGCAATTCAAGAATCAAAATATTCGGTTCTTATTATATCTGAAAGCTATGCTTCTTCATCATGGTGCTTGAACGAACTTTTAAAGATCTTGGAATGCAAAAAGACATTAGGACAAATTGTTAATGCAGTTTTTTATCGTGTGGATCCTTCAGATGTACGCAAGCAAACGGGGAAATTCGGAGAAGGATTTTCCGAAGCTGTTTCCAGAAATCCAAAAAATGCCCAAAAATGGAAAGAGGCTTTGGAGGAAATTGCTGGTTTAAAAGGATGGGTTTACCCAAGTCCAGAATATGGGTAAAATCTACCACTTCCCTTTTGTTTTTATGTTTAAGTTTTTGAAATTAAAAGATTTATTTTTAGTTTTTCTACTTATGTTATTTAAAATTTCTTGACCTCATGTATATTAAATAACGAGAGACGTTTGGGTTTTTCCTCAGCTTCATGTTGTGATTGATTTAAACCTCAAAACTCAGATCCGAGTAATGCTATGACATAATTTCATGAAAAAATGTGGACAAAAATAATCACCCTGTTAAAACTTCTCTCTTCAGAAAGCTCACATGCTTATTACCCTTATCTGCATTGCGATTCTTAAAGTAATACAACAAGTGCATTCTTACATGTGTACCTAACCCAAATGAAAATAATAATCATACGAACTAATACCCTGTTAAAACTTAAAACTTACATAAGGCCTTGTAGAGGGGAAGAGAGTATATTCTGAACCAAAGACTGAGCAAAATTTCATTAATGTGGTACAAATACTTAGTCGAGAATATCTTTACTCAATTCTCACTTTTTCTCTTTGTTATGAATCTTATGATCTATTGGTGTCCTGTTTAATTTTACATAGATTTATTTTGTCTGGCATATGAACTTGTAGGACTGAGGCATATTTCAATGAAGCCCTTACTGGGAATATCTTCACTAAATTAATAGATACATATCCCAATCATCTTGAAGGCCTTGTTGGGATGACATCTCGAATGGAGAAAGTAATTAATTTGTTAGATTTAGGATCCGATGAAGCTCGAATAGTTGGTTTATGGGGAATAGGAGGCTTAGGAAAGACAACTATCGCCAGAGCTGTTTATGATTCTATATCTTGGAAATTTGAAGGCTGCAGCTTTATTGAAAACGTAAGAGCCTTTGCTTGTAGAAGTGGGTTAACAGCTATCCAAGAACAAATTATCGCGGATACCTTGAAGGTAAAGGATATCAAAGTGGCGAATGTTAAGAGTGGAATTGATATCTTAAGAAAGAGAGTATACTATAAAAGGGTTCTTATTGTACTCGATGATGTGGATGGATTGATAGAACTCGAAAGTTTAATTGGGCACCGTGCTTGGTTCAGCCCTGGAAGTAGAATCGTTATTACGACTCGAGATCGACATATTCTTAGTATGGTGCATGAAATAGCTGTATATGAGGTTCAAGAATTGAATAAAGAAGAAGCTGAGGAGCTTTTTAAGTCAAAAACCTTTGCGGAAAACGGGGAAACTATGGAATTCCAATCACTTATGTGCTGTGTATTACAATTTTCTGACGGGGTTCCTTTACCTCTAAAAGTTTTGGGTTCGTTCCTCTCAAATCTTCCTTTTAGTGAATGGGAAGGTGCACTGAATAGGCTGAAGCAAACTCCTGGTGACAAAGTTCAAAAAGTGCTTAACCTGGACCGCGACCGGAACCGTGACCATAAGATACAGCTGTAAATTTGATAAATTTGCATGATCATGCATAAAACCCTTGTTTCTCAGAAAGTCTATTAGGATTGAATCCATATTTCATACTTGACTCTATAAAACAAATTTATTCTTGGATGTTGGTTTTCTGTGGGGAAAAGCCAGGTGTCATATTTTGTCATAGAAATCCTGGTTGTCCTTTCTTATTGTCAATCACTAAATAGTTTGCTTCTGAAATCCAAAAGTTCTTTTTGCAAACAGACTAGCAAGTTGATATTTTTTGAACTACGGACCAAAATGAACACTTGATCAAGTTTAGAATGACAAAATGGCCATATTTTTGAATGACTCTTCCAAGTTAAGATCCAAAGCAACCTGAATTGTTTAAAGAGTATATGATTTTGTC
The DNA here is from genome assembly GCA_963920805.1 of Primula vulgaris. Lineage (NCBI taxonomy): Eukaryota > Viridiplantae > Streptophyta > Magnoliopsida > Ericales > Primulaceae > Primula > Primula vulgaris. The sequence goes on along the minus strand of OY987220.1, from coordinate 3,601,499 downwards.
ATCAAAAGTATTCTAATACCATCATACTTTATAACAGTCAACTTACTCTTATAAAATATGCAGACCGGACTATTCTATGTCCACACTAACATAAAATAAATAAATTAGGTGAGTTCTATAGAATAAGTTTATTTCTCTTGACTAAGCTGGCTTTTTAAGTGGAACATTCTTCTGCCTGTTTCTTAGATTATCACTAGATCATACAATGTCTTCCGATTTTAACCAGATAGTTAATCTCTCAGATCATTCTTTGTCTTTGAACACTCGTCGTAGATTTGATGTTTTCTTGAGTTTTAGAGGTGAAGACACCCGCGACGCGTATGCTTATTACCTATATAAAGCTTTTATTGAAAAAGGAATTCACACTTTTAGAGACGATGACGAGATTGAGCTAGGAAAACAAGTGTATTCAGAACTCATGGAAGCAATTGAAGAATCGAAATATTCGGTTCTTGTTATATCTGAAAGCTATGCTTCTTCATCATGGTGCTTGAATGAACTTTTAAAGATCTTGGAATGTAAAGGAAAATTTGGACAAATTATTTATGCAGTATTTTATCATGTGGATCCTTCAGATGTACGCAAACAAACAGGGAAATTCGGAGAAGGTTTTTCCAAAGCTGTTTCTAAAAATCCAGAAAATGCCCAAAAGTGGAAAGAGGCTTTGGAGGAAATTGCTGGTTTAAAAGGATGGGTTTACCCAAGTCCAGGATATGGGTAAAATCTACTGCTTCCCCTTTGTTTGTATGTTTAGGTTTTTTACGAACAAGAAAAAACTTACTTTTTCTCCTTTATGTTATTTGAAATTTCTTGATCTCGTGTATACAAAGAGACGCTTGTGTTTTTTCTCAGCTTCATGTTGTGATTGATTTAGAGTGGAGAAAAGTAATGAAAAAGCAAGCAAATCTCAAACTCGATCCGAAGCTCCTAGCAAGTAGCAATGCTATGACATAATTTCATGAGTGGTAAAAAATAATCACCAATCTGTGACGAGAATACATAGTTTGAACTTCTATTTTCACAAAGCTCACATAATTTTAAATGAGTACCCTTATCTGCATTGCAATTCTTAAAATAATTTCCAACAAGTGTATTCTTACATGTGTACCTAAACTAAATGAAAATAATAATAGTACGAACTAATACCCTGTTAAAAAAACTTACAGAAGGCCATGTAGAGGGAAAGAAAAATTATATTCTGAACTAAAGACTAAACAAAATTTCATCAATGTGGTACAAATTCTAAGTCGAGACTATCTTTACCCAATTTCGCTTTTCCCTAATGTTAAGAATTATCGGTATTTTGTTTAATTTTACATAAGGTTTATTTTGTCTAGCATATGAACTTGTAGGACTGAGGCAGATTTCAATAAAGCCCTTACTGAGAATATCTTCACTAAATTAATAGATACAGATCCTTATCATCTTAAAGGTCTTGTTGGGATGACATCTAAAATGAAGAAAGTAACTAATTTGTTAGATTTAGAACCCGATGAAGCTCGAATAGTTGGATTATGGGGAATGGGAGGCTTAGGCAAGACAACTATCGCAAGAGCTGTTTACGATTCTATATCTTATAAATTTGAAGGCTATAGCTTTATAGAAAATGTGCGTGACTGTGCTAGTAAAAGTGGTTTAACAGCTGTCCAAGAACAAATTATCTCGGATACCCTGAAGGTTAAGGATATTAAAGTGGCAAGTGTTAAGAGTGGAATTGATATTATAAGGAAGAGAGTATGCCATAAAAGGGTTCTTATTGTACTAGATGATGTGGATGAATCAATAGAACTCGAACGTTTAATTGGGGATCGTCACTGGTACAGCCCTGGAAGTAGAATCGTTATAACGACACGAGATCGACATATTCTCACTATGTTGCACGCGAAAGATGTGTATGAGGTCCAAGCATTAAATAAAGAAGAATCTTGGGAACTTTTTACGTCAAAAGCCTTTGCCGAAAACGAGGAAACTAAAAAATATAGATCACTTATAATTCGTGTACTACAATTTGCTGATGGGATTCCTTTAGCTCTCAAAGTTTTGGGTTCTCTCCTTTTAAATAAAACTTCCAGTGAATGGGAAAGTGAACTGAGTAGGCTGAAGCAAACTCCTGGTGACAAAGTTCAAAAAGTACTTAGAATTAGTTATGAAGGTTTGGCTAGAGAGGACAAGGAGATTTTCTTGGACATTTCTTGCTTTTTCAGAGGTAAATACAAAGATGAACTGATTAGTGTGCTCGACAGTTGTGGCTTTACCCCGGGTATTGGAATTGAAAATCTTGTTAGAAAGTCGCTTTTGACCATTCTGGAAAATAATAGAGTGTGGATGCATGATTTACTTCAAAAAATGGGGTGGACTATTGTTCAGGAAGAATATGCAAATGAGCTTGGAAAGCGCAGCAGGTTGTGGCATCATGATGATATCAAACATGTATTAACGGAGAACACGGTATGTTCTTTTTGCCAAATTGCAATGTACGGCGATTAAAATTGTTTAAAGAACTAACTTGATAACCCAAGTCCATTATTTTTTACTACTTAATGGTTTCAGGGAACAGGAAAAATTCAAGGCATATTTGATAATTATTCTCCAATTGACGCTGGGTATTTGAACCTTAGCCCTGATGCTTTTGCAAAGATGACAAATTTAAGAGTTCTTAAAATCAGTGCTACATGTTCCTCTATAGATCTTCCTAACATGTTACGCTATCTTCATTGGCATGATTACCCTTTGAAACATATGCCTTCTAAGTTTCGACCAACGAATCTTGTTGAACTTCACCTGACTAGTAGCTCCATTGACCAACTTTGGCAGGGATATATGGTACATTTCGTTCCTAAAATACAAGAGGCTTGTTTTTCTATGTTTAAAAAGATGTAGTTCTCCCTTAAGCAAATAAGATGTAGTTCTTTATGCTTACAAAAATCTTTATTTATTCAGCTCAGATTCTGGTTTTTCAGCCTAAAAAACAGCCCAATGTTACCTTGGCTGACGAAAACACTGCAACCTGTGAGAAAAAGAATCTGATATTTAAGAGTTCTAATCAAACCCGCCTGTCTTCATACTGGTCTTTCTAATCTGTTTTTATTTAAAATTTGATAGGATTTACCGAAGCTAAAAGTACTGGATCTTCGCCACTCAACACACATAATTAGGAGTCCAGAATTCAAAGGTTTTCCCAATCTTGAAAAACTGTTTCTTGAAGGCTGCACCGGTCTGAAGTATCTTCATCCTTCTATTAAAAATTTGAAAAAGCTTACGATTTTGATCTTGACAGGCTGCAAAAGTCTTCGAACTATTCCTTACGGGATTAGATCTCAATGTTTTAAAATTCTCATATTCTCCGGCTGCTTAAAGCTTAATAAAATATTGGAAAGGTTTACAGACTTGAAACAGTTATCAGAGCTGTATTTAGACGGGACTAGCATAACAGATTTACCTCACTCAATTGGTAATTCTACGGAACTTTGTTACCTAAGCTTGTCTCACTGTGAAAAATTGAAGAGAATTCCGAGCAGCATTGGCCGATTAAAAAAACTTAAAAAACTTGTGCTTCAAAGCTGCCCTAGCCTTAACAAACTGCCTGAAGAAGTAGGCCTTGTTGAGGGTTTGGAGATTCTTGATTTAACAAACTCAAGTGTAAGGAAAATCCCATCATCTGTTGCGCGGTTAAAGAATCTAAGGTTTCTCTCTCTTCGTGGCTGTAATGGATACCCGTTTCCTATGTTGATGTATAGCTTATGCTACAATTTTTTTCCAACATGGACATCAAAATTCACGACCTTGATATTACCACCATTGTCGGGATTAGACACTCTAACATCGCTGGATCTCAGTTTTTGCCGCTTAGAATTTGTCCCGGAGTCCATTTCCTGTTGTAAGTTTCTGAAAATATTATTGCTAGCTAGAAATAACTTTGAAAGTTTACCTGCAAGTATTATAGACCTTAGTAACCTGGAGAGGTTGTGGTTACGAAAGTGCAAGAAATTAAAAGAACTCCCCGAGCTTCCGCCTACGGTTAAATACTTAATGACTTCTGGTTGTGAATCACTGAAGACCATATGTGACCCATACATACTCCAAGATGCAAGGCTGCTTTGTTTTTCAAACTGCTCCAAGCTAATTGACAATGAGGAAATAAAGACCCTCATGGGGTACCAATTTCTTCTCAATCAAATCAAGGTGCTTTCTTTATTCCTCATTTTGTTTGCACCAAAGTATCTTGTATTTTTAGAGTTCTTTTCTCTTGCCATACATTTAAAATCATGCTTTTATTTGATGAGTTTAGCAATCTCTTAGATTTTAAGCAGAAGGCTTATCAGTTACAATTTTTAAGCTTGCAACCAAACTCTCTGCTGTTTAATAGCGCCATTTAAGTTGTAAAGATCCAAAACAAGTCCACATTTCCCATGAACTTGATATTTTAATATTAATCCAGTCTAATATATTTGTGGTTAGATGTCTTTGGTGTAGAATGGTTTATCTCTTTTTCCTAGGTGACCCCACTGCTCAATAGTGTTTCTTACTCTTGTGTTCTCATCGGAGATGGATCGGCAGGCATGACAATTAAGGTTTCAAATATCGTAATTAATTAAAAACAAATGTATTCTACTATTGCGTGATAACGTACGAAGACGAATTGTGTGGAACCAAAAAATTGACCTCTGCATACATTTATCCTTTCCCGTCTTCGAATTACAATGCCAGTTGCACCTTTTGCTTAAATAGGAACATGTTTTCTGTTTTCCTGACCTCTTTGAATTTTTATTAGTACTGATTTTAATCGCAAATTGTATCATGTCTTGGATGTCACGCATTTTTTTTTGTTATTTCTCTCTAGTTGCATCCCCAAATATAAATTTAAATTTGTGGACATGCCAAAGTCTAGCCAAATCTAAGATTTGGATAAATGCTGTCATCACATTCATACTTAATAATTTCATAAAAATTTTAACATCTTGCCTTTTACATATAGATAAACGACTATGTCGAATTCAGAGTCTACACTTGTCCCGGCTCTAGCATTCCAAAATGGTTCATCTATCAGAATATTGGAGCTTCGATAAAATTCCATCTTCCACCAAGCAATCTGTGTCCATCAAATTTACTAGGAGTTTCACTCTCTGCTGTTGTCTCATCCAAGGGTGACGACTGCAACATCGGTGTGCAGATAAGCGTTGAGGATAAAGTCCTGAAAGGTTGCAGGGCCTTTCTTTTTTTCAAGAATTTTATAGATGTATTTATCTTTTATCTCCCTATACAAGGGATTATGGTGGATGATGCCTTTTATCAGGGCGGAATCGATATAAAAGTTTGTTTTGTTACGACAGAGTATAATACTAAAATATGGACTCCTATGACTGATGATATATCAGGGCCTGCTCCTGAGGTCAAGAGCTGTGGGGCGCGTTTGATTTATGAGGATGATCTTAATTGCATTTTAGAAACTGATCATGAAACACCAACTGTACCTTCCAGGAAATTTAAGATTTGTTTTCCGCTTTTAGTTTTATTTATTTTTTATTTTTTGATCAAAATCACCATGCATTTTGTTGCGGTGTACTGTGTATCTCGGATTAGGCATGATGTGTAGATTTATTCTTCAGATTTCTTTAAAAAAAAACTTGCATCATTTGTGTTATAAAGATACTATTTTGCATTTCGTTGTGATGGAAATGGTAGCTCGGAAATTTCATAATCCTCTTCTCGTTTTTCTTTAACTTCAGTGGTTGTTTGGTTGGAGTTTTAAGGGTGAGAAATGTCATTAAGTTTAAAGCTTACATATGTATATTTCCTCAAGATTAATGGTTTTTTTCTTCAGGATTTGGCATATGTAATGCAATAGAAAGTGTATATGGTAAAGTAAATTCTTCAGCTATTGAGATTTTGGGATTATAATTTACAAGTCCAAGCCTACAAAAAACGTAAATATTCACACATTAGATGGTTTTAGATGACTGAAAGAAAAGACTCATGATATAGTTTCGTAATTATTTTCCGTTGGTTACGATGGTTTTAAATGAAAAGAATAGGTGACGTTTGCGGTGAAGCTTAAGTGTATATTGCGATTATATTTATGGAAGTTGTACATGTTTCATAGATTTCTCATTTTTCATGTAATTTTTGTGTTTGTCCATTATATTGTTGTAAAACATTTTTGTTATTTGATTTGATCTGATTTCTGTGTCTTTTCAGAGTGTGATCGAATCCTCCATACTAAAACGTATGCAAATGAATTGATCAACAATGAACAATTCGTTTAGGAACACCAATATACAGATTGCCAACCTTTTAAATTATTAGTCTAACACCAAAAATAAAATAAAATGGTATTTAATTTGGTCCCTTCTTCCATACTATTACTAGACCTTTTGAATGTAAAATAAAACAAATATATTTCGGTCAAAATTTTGGTCATTTCCTCAAGGGGCTTCACAAGTGTCATTCTAAAACCAAATTTGTGAACTTTTCTCGAATACGTACAAAAAAACATGCATTAAAATGAGGAGTCATGCAAGAGGCAGATATTTGTCCCATATAGCCTTTTGAGAAGAAGTTTTGGCAAAAATAGTTGGTAAGTTATATATAAGGACAAGATTTAAAAATAATTTGTCATCTAGCAATACTAAGTAAACTGGTGCGAAAATAAATACTCCTATTTTATATTAAATGGACAACTTTACTATAATTTGTCAGACTTGAATTGTGTAATATTACCTACCTTTACAACTTATGCTTCACGTGTACGTAAAAATAATTGTCCATGTAGACCATATTGTGGAAAATATGAATATTTATAGGGTTAACTCTACGAAACTATACCCTAAAATAAATTAATTATTCATACTTGTTTTGTTTATATTGAAAAATGAACTAATGAAGTACATGTAATAACTACAATTTCAGAGAAACAAGACAATTAAAGTGGACAAGAGTAACGTGTAATTTTGTAACATGAAACAGCTATTTTGCAATGGAGAGTAAGTTTTAGATACTCCCCTTATTATGATTTCTTCCAACTACAAATATGTCACTAGAATTCAGTACGTAGTATCATGTATTTTTAGAAAAAAAAAATATAGTTACTAGTAAATACTTGATATACAGATAAGCCCCCAAGGAGTGAGCATGGAGGAGCTAGGGGGCTGGCGAGGGCTATACCCCCTCTCATATTTTCGTAAAACAATTTTTTACAGTTCATTTTTTTTATAACAAAAATAGCGATTTAGTCCACATATTGATTTTTTAAAATCCAGCCCTCCAATATACTGATCCTGACTTCACCGCTGAAAGTGAAACCTGCTTGACTCCAGTATTTAGTTGTGAGGGATGGAAGAACTAAGTGGTGGCCATGGCGACTACGACATGGATTAAGTATAACTTCAAAATTTATTTATTTAATTTTTTATCATGTATTTATATTAAATGTTTGTTAGAAATGATAATTTGATACTGTCATGATTTATTCGACACCCCTGTAATGATAATTTCACTTAACATTACTTATTCTCCACCTCTGGTTTCGGTTCTGTGCTTCGCCCATATTAGTTGCGAACTTTGATAGTTCATTTTTCTTATATAACACTCTTAAGACTCAATTCGTAAAAGAAAATACTAACTGTGATACTTTAATGTATATCCTCTGTCATATATTCTCTGGCTCATTGATTATTTTCGTTCAAATTTTACACTTTTATAACTTGTTTCTCACTTTTATAATATATTCTATAATATTGCTCTAAACAGTTTTTTTTTAATTTCAATAGTTACTATATACTAATTTTTTCATTTTTCGAAATTAAATTATATGTGACATTTCTTTTAAAAAAATAATTGTTTTGGAGTGTATCAATACATGTATAATCATAATTGTAGATTTTTTTCAATTTTATAAATCAAATATTTGAAGTTAAAAGGGCAAGGAGCACAAAAGTAGACGGAGAATACGAGACAGAAGATCCGTATTCGGCCTTTGGTTTTATAATTCATAGTCCCAGATCTTTTAATCTAATAAGAAGGATTATGAAAGCCATGTGTACAAAAAACAACTATATGGAAAGTTTCTCTGAGAAGTATTTACATGGAAGTTTTTTCGGCAAGTTATTTATATGGAAGTTATATACTTACACATATATATATATATATATAGTATCAATCCAACATGGAAATACTTATTGGAAATCTTTGTTGAAATAATAAGATCCAAATAAGAAATAGACATTCTAGATTCATGATATCCAAATAATTAAGAAAGGATAGTCGTGATCACCTTACAAAATAATCTTTGATTTAGTGAGAGTCAAAATCTGTCACAAACATGTCGCTAATTTAAAAAGTTGTTACAAATCTGTCGCAAATTGACTAAACTGTCACAAAGCCGTCACAAAAACCGTCGCTAATAAGCTCGTAACAAAAAATACCGTCACTAATACCGTCGTTATTTGAGTATTTTTTTGTAGTGGATCACCTGGATACATATAATCATTATATCCTTATAAACTAGATTTGCTTAGCACGTTTTAGTTAAGATTACAATATTACTATACAACAGTACTAGTACTGTTTCTTGTGTTTCTTGTTGATATTGGCTACAAAATAATTTATTTGTATTACTATTTATTGATCCTTAACCTTACTCAAAGTAATTTGATTATAAAAAAAAAACTTTACTCAAAGTAATTATTCTTTTTGTGAGCTACAGAATTGTCGAAAATTTGTAAGTGTTTGTGTTAAGATGCATACGCGGCGAAACATATCACGTTTGTTGAAATAGAGACGCCTAGGTATTGTGTCACGATACTATATATATTGAGTCGTAAAAAGAAACCGTAATAATATTTGTAAAAAGAATAGTAAAATACTGTACGGAGTAATATTTTAAAGTTTTAATTCATGTTTACTAGATCAGACTATCATGTGTTAACAATTTGTATAATAACCTATAATTTTTTTAAAAATTCATATCAAATACCTAAAAATTGAACAACCCCAACATAATCCCGTTAAATTAAACAACTCGTACAAAAAATATGTCCCTTTTAAACTCAAATATAACAAGTTTTGATCTATGAATGCATCATCTTTTTCCATAGCATGGAACTCATAGTGGTTATTCATATATTTTGACTAATTAATGTTTATTAATTTGACGAAGTATGTTGAATGTTCAATTTGTTGTTATTTGATATGAAAATTGTTGAAAGTTTTAGCTTGGTATACAATTTGTTAAGAGGTGATATTACGGTATAGTAAACAAAAAATTGTTGGTTTCGTGTACGAAATAACAATTAAACAATAATAAATGACTAAAAAGAAATAATCAAAACCAGTGTAATATTTATTAATTCAGAATTGAAACTGAAATTACATATTACAACATGTATGGACTGAATAGAAATTAAAGCAAACGTTATTAAGATTATTATCAATTAATAATTTGATGTACTGAATTGCAATAACTAGAAACTGCCGGACTGGAAAGTATAAACTTAACAGTCGGACTGTTCTGATTTAAATTGAAATTACAGGACTGAAATGAAACATTCTAATTACAGAATTAAATTACAGAATAGAAACAGTACTTTAAAGAAATTACATAAAGTTAAAAAACAGAATTGAAAATTACAGCTAAGTACAGCAAATTAAAATACTGAATTGAAAAGACAGAAATATAAATTGCAGTATTAAAATACTGAATTGAAAAGACAGAAATGTAAAAGACGAGACGACTATTAAACAGTCTGTCCTTAACCGATATTCGCCCAACCACCTTAATGTTTCTGGTTGCGTTGACGTTTCGATCCCAAGGTACAACGTCTCGGATTACTCGCCGGAAATTGGCAACGAGTTAAGGTCGAGCTGTTGGTGGGTGGTTCTCTCTCTTTCTATATGCTATGTGAAAATATGCACATTGTTTTCAGAATGTAAAAAAATGTTGTGTTTAGAGAGTGGGAGAGAGCAGCCTAGTTATATGTTGAGCTGAAATCTCAGCCATTATGGTCACTTAATTCAGTATTCGAAACTGCTAAATTAATGATGCAATTATTATCATTTAATTGCATCAGTTACAAGCTTGCTGCAATTTTTATATACTATGGGAAAATATGCACATTGTTTTCAGTAGGGGTGGGCAAAAAATCCGCAAACCCGCCCCGTAACCCAATCCGTGCGGATTGGGGCGGATTGGGGCGGGTTGGGTGTTAAAAAAAGTTAAATCCGCCCCGCCCCAATCCGTAAAAAAATTCGTGGGTTGGGTTAGGGTTGGGGTTTCCAAACCGCGGGTTAATCCACCCCAACCCGTTTCAATCCGCATATATATATATATATATATATATATATATATATATATATAAATATAAATTTTCTCAAGATCTTTTTTAATAAGAGTTTCTATATTATAATAGTATTGATTTAAGAAAAATTATATATATAGACAAAAAATCTTTGGATTGTCCAAACTTAAGCTTAATGATTCGATTGATATATTGCCATATAAATTCAATGCATTATCTCGTACTTACAAAAAGAAGGAATTTTAATCTGGGTCTAGGTAGTATGGGTGGTTAATTTATTTTTAAAAACTTTATTTGTAATTGAAGTATAGCCAAATATGAATTTATATAAAGTTATTACGAAATCTGTAGCTATTGAACTTTATTTTGATTACGTTGATGAAGAATAATTTGTTTTGTTTTGTTTTAGCTTTGTTACTTGTTCCGAACATTCTAAACGTATTTTGGTTGGCTTTTAGTTTATATTTCTATTTGAAAGATATTTTTTTTTTAAATATTTAGGTAAATTATGCGAAATAATGAAAAATTAATGACTAAAATGAAAATTTAAGAAACAACCCGCACCCAATCCGCCCCGCTTGATAATGGGTTGGGTTGGGTCGGGTTGGGGTTTTAATTATAATGAGTTGGGTTGGGTTGGGTTGGGATTTGAATTTCACTAATCCGCCCCAATCCGTCCCGCCATTTATTTTACGGGGCGGGTTAGGATTGCGACCAATCCGCCCCAATCCGCCCCGTGCCCACCCCTAGTTTTCAGAATGTAAAAAAATATTGTGTTTAGAGAGTGGAAGAGAGCAGCCTAGTTATAGGCTGAGCTGAAATCTCAGCCATTATGGTAACTTAATTCAGTATTCGAAACTGCTGAATTAATGATGCAATTATTCTCATTTAATTGTATCAGTTACAAGCTTACTGGAATTTTTGGGGCTGTTTTGTTATTATCCAAAACTCTCATACTTTCTTTAGAATGGGTGTTTAGAGTGTTTTCATACTTGTTTTCCTTCGGTCCAAAACGGAGTAAAATATTAGCAATAAGTGCTAGTCTTAATGACATCAACAAAATTGTTTTTCACCGGATCTCTCTAATCGTATCTATGAATTGAGATGTGTGAAAAATATCATATTTATTTAGTTAATTATATATTTGAATTGCATTTAGGGTATATATGAATTGAGATGTGTGGAAAGTAGCATATTTATTTAGTTATTTATATATTTAAATTGCATTTAGGGTATATGAGTAATTAATAAAATAGGGTAAGGGTAGTTTTGAAAAAATTGGACAAAATTTGGCAGGTTCATTTTTATTAGATTGACTTATTATAATATAATGATATTAAATGTACCCCAAACATACTGTATACTGTTTCTTTTATAAAATCCCATATCGTGGTAACCATATTACTTTTCTTTACGGTCGTATTGTTAAATTTTGGGACTAACTTTTAATTATTAAATAGTAAGGGGAAAAAATACAATTTATCGAAAACCTACTCAATATCGATATATATATATATATATATGTATATATATATATTTCCTTATTACGATTTCATCTATATCTTTACAATTGTATCTAAACTGTATCTAAACTTTGGGACTAACTTTTATTGATATTATCACGTTTTCTTTAAAACTGTATCTAAACTTTGGGACTAACTTTTAGGGTAAATTTCAGATTGATACCTTATCTATAATTTATTTAAGTATTGGTTTAAAAAACTGAAACTAATTGAGAATCAGTCCGTTTTAACAAAAACCAACCAGAAAGTGACACGTGGCGTAACAAGATCTGTACGCGGAGCACCAGATCGCGTCCTCTGTTTCCTAAAATTACAGGGCCGCCCTTATAGTTTCAAGTATTATTATTTCAGCCTCTTTATTTGAAATCTAAACAGAAAAGGCTATATGATTTGCAAATTTTATACATTAAATCCCATAATTTAACAAACTGCTATAATCTTAACCACCTATTAAATTTTAACATCAAAAAAATTAAACTATCCGAAAAACACTATAAAATGATTAAAAACAAGGGGGAAGTCAAAAAAATAGAGAAAAAACAACTTAAAACCCTCTAAGAAAGCATTTAGACCATTTCTAAAATAGTCTACAAAAAATATACTAGACAAATGAACTTAAAATAAACAGTCTAAGTCAATTTAATATTAGTCCGAGTCATTTTTAAAATAGTCCGAGTCAATTAAAACTATTTGAGTGATTTTTAAAACAGTCCGAGTCATTTAATATACAATTTTGATCATTTCAAAAACAGTTTAAGTCATTTTATAAAAAGTCTGAGACATTATAAAAACAGTATGCATAATTTAAGTCATTTCAAAAACAGTATGCGTAATTTAAGTCATTTCAAAAATAGACTGAGTTAATTTAAGTCATTTTAAAAAATAGTCTGAGTTAATTTAAGTCATTTTAAACAAAGTATGAGTTAATTTAGGTCATTTTAAACAAAGTATGAGTTAATTTAGGTCATTTTAAAAACAGTATGAGTTAACTTAAGTCATTTAAAAAATAGTCTGAATCATTTTAAAAACAGATTGAGTTAATTTAAGTCATTTAAAAACAGTATGAATCATTTTAAAAACAGTATGAGTTAATTTAAGTCATTTAAAAAACAGCCTGAGTTAATTTAACTCATTTAGAAAACAGTCTGAGTCATTTTAAAAACAGTCTGAGTTAATTTAAGTCATTTAAAAAACAGTCTGAGTTAATTTAAGTTATTTTAAACACAGTATGAGTTAATTTAACTCATTTTAAAAATAGTATGCATAATTTTAAAAACAAACTAAGTCATTTTAAGTTATTTAAAAAACAGTATGAGTAATTTCAAAAATAGTTTAAGTAATTTTAAGTCATTTAAAAAATAGTATGAGTCATTAGAAAAATAGTCTGAGTAATTTTTAAAATAGTCTGAGGCATTTTAAGTCATTTAAAAAATAGTATGAGTAATTTAAAAATAATTTGATTTGTTTTAATTCATTTTAAAAACAATCTAATTAATTTTAAAAACATTCTTAGTTGATTTAAGTCATTCTAAAAACAGTTTGAGTTAATTTAAATAATTTTCAAAACAGTCTGAGTTAATTTAAAAATCAGTTTGAGTTAATATAAATAATTTTAAAAATAGTATGAGTAATTTGAAAAACAAACTAAATCGTTTTAAGTTATTTAAAAAATAATATGAGTAATTTTAAAAACAGTCTGAGTCATTTTAAGTTATTTTAAAAACAGTCTGAGTAATATTTAAAACTGTATGAGGCATTTTAATTCATTTTAAAAACAGTCTAAGTAATTTTAAAAATAATATGAGTTGATTTAAATCATTCTAAAAACAGTTTGAGTTAATTTAAATAATTTAAAAAATAATTTGAGTTAATATAAATAATTTAAAAAACAATTTGAGTTAATATAAGTAATTTTAAAAACAGTCTAAGTTAGTTTAAATAATTTAAAAAACAATTTGAGTTAATGGAAGTCATTTTAAAAAATAGTTTCAGTTAATTTAAGTCATTTTAAAAACAGTTTCAGTTAATTTAAGTAATTTTAAAAATACTGTTAGTTTGTATAAAAACAGTGTAAGTCTTTTTGAGTAATTTAAAAACAGTTAAAGTTGTTTTAAAAATGTCCGAGTCATTTTAAATATAGTATACGGCCTTTGTTAAAAGTCTATTAACATTTGAATAGTTTTATGGTTATTTGAAAATAATGCAGGATCATTCAAATATTACTTACGATCATTTGAATAGACTTTTTTTTAGAACGAGCTTAACGAAAACAGTTTAACATGTCATTTGTATCACTTTGATGTGAAATTACTCATTAAAAATGACCAAATATTAAAACTAAACGATTCATGTAATATTAATTTGTTAACTTTAGGACTGAAAAATTACAATTCAGTCCACGTCATCTTTCTCCGGATCCGAAACTAGAGAGAGAGAGAGGGAGAAGAGACGAGCCGCCCGCCACCATCGCCGGCCCCACAGCCGCCGGCCCCACACCGCCACCCTTCAATATTATAGATATATATATATAGATAGATATAGATAGGCAGCGATGGTGACCACGTAGGGTGGTCCATGGATGAGGCGGCGGCGGCGGTCGAAGACGATGGTGGGGTCCATGGCGGCGGAAGTGAACAACTTTTGCTTTACGATCGTATCTAAACATTTTGAATAGGAAGGGGCAAAATAACAATTTATCCAAAACCCATAATACAATATAAGCCCAATACTGCTTAAATTTCCTTATCAAGTTCTATTCTATCTATTTTAAATCATGTTATCACAACCCTTTAAATATTTCCCATTCATCGATATGTATATATATATACAGAGAGAAAGTATATAAAATAAATATGTACAAAAAAAAAAGGGTAGTGGCCGCGATGGTAAAAAAAGGCAGTAAAAAATGTTCAAACTGCGGTCATGAATTTAACTTTCATTTTAATTATATATAATGGTTTCGATAAATTTACTTAATCTATCATTATATATCACATTAAAAGTATATTAAAATAATAAACGTACTTTAAACATACCGTATCCTAAACTTTAAATAAAAAGAACCCGTATCAATTTTTTTTTACGATATCGAAACTTTGGGACTAAGTTTAACTTAGTATGAAATTGTAAGGGCTAAAATAGAATTTATGGGAAACCCACCGATATACTGTATATATTTCCTTATTAGTATTTTATCTATATTTAATCTTTTTGTTATCACCACCCTAATAGTATATATTTCACTATGTATATATAGAGAGAGAAAGTAAATAAAATAAAAATATAGATAGATAGAGAGAGAGAGAGAGAGAGAGAAAAGGGTTGTGGCCGCGATGGTAAAAGAGAACAGTAAAAAATGTTCAAACTGCGGTCAAAACGGACACAACTCAAGATCATGTACAACAGTTAAAAAGAACAAAGAAATATGTGTTAAGTTGTTTGGTTTTAAGATTCATGTTCCTGATAAACAACAACATGAACAACAACAACAACAACAACTACCTTTGTCTACCTCTTCTTCTTTTTCTGATTTAGTCTTGAGGAAATCCAAAAGTACACCTAATCTTAATGCATGCGATTATAAAGACGACAACGATGATGATGATGATCGTGATCATAATCATCATGTTGATGATCAGGGTTATTTATCTGATCATATTCCTAGGTCTTGTGATAAGAAAAAAGGTTTTCATCTTTTTTTTTTTGGTTTTTTCATCTTTTTTTTGGTTTATGTTGGCTTGTTGTTATATGTTGCATGTTTAGTTTGTAGTATGCCTTTTTTATGTTATTTTAATTGTGAATAGTTTAATTGTGATAAAGATGATTATGATTATGTTGATGAGGGTTATTTATCTGATCATATTCCTAGGTCTTGTGATAAGAAAAAAGGTATTCATCTTTTTTTTTTTTGGTTTTTTGATGTTTTTTTTGGTTTATGTTGGCTTGTTGTTATATGTTGCATGTTTAGTTTGTAGTATGCCTTTTTTATGTTATTTTAATTGTGAATAGTTTAATTGTGATAAAGATGATTATGATTATGTTGATGAGGGTTATTTATCTGATCATATTCCTAGGTTTTGTGATAAGAAAAAAAGGTATTTATCTTTTTTTGTTTTTATTGGTTTTTTGATGTTATTTTGGTTTATGTTGGCTTATTGTTATATGTTGCATGTTTAGTTTGTAGTATGCCTTTTTTTTTTCTTTTTTTTTAATTTTGATAAAGATGATAATGGTGATGGTTATTTATCTTATTATATTCCCAGGTCTGGTGATAAGAAAAAAGGGTAATCGTAATCTTTCTTTTTGTATTATGTTTTTTGTTTTTGTTTTTTGTTTTTTTTAAGTGTGATTGTGATTTGTTTGATGTTTTTTTGGGTTATGTTGCCTTGTTTATATATGTTGCATGTCTAGTTTGTAATATGCCTTTTTTTTATGTAATTTTAATTGTGATAACTCAAGATCATGTTCTGTAGTAAAACAAACAAAGAGATATGTGTTAAGTTGTTTGGGTTTAAGATTCATGTTTCTGAGAAAAAACATGAACAACTACCTTTGTCTACCTCATCTTCTTGTTCTGATTAAGTCTTGAGAAAATACAAAAGTAGACCGAATTTGAAATATGCATACGATTATAAAGACGATGATCATGTTGATGATCAGGGTTATTTATATGATCATATTCCTAGGTCCAGTGATAAGAAAAAAGGTATTATTATTATTATTTATTTTTATGGGTTTTTTGATTTTTTTGGGGGGCTATGTTGGCTTCTTTATATATGTTGCATGTCTAGTTTGTAATATGCCTTTTTATGTTATTTTTATTATGATAAAGATAATCATGAATCTGATCATATTTCTAGGTCTGGTGATAACAAAAAAGGTATAAATCTTTTTTTTTGTTATTCTGTTATTATTGTTTGATGTTTTTATTTGGGCTATGTATGTTGGCTTGTTTACATATGTTGCATGTCTAGTTTGTTGTATGCTTTTTTTTAATGTTATTTTAATACTGATAAAGATGATCAGGAATCTGATCATATTCCTAGGTCTGGTGATAAGAAAAAAGATATAAATCTTTTTTGTTATTATGGGTTTCTTTAAGTGTGATTGTGAATTTTTTAATAATATTCTGGTCTATGACGGTTTGTTTATATAATGTTGATGAGGTTTATTTTATCTGATCATTTTCCCAGGTCTGGTGACAAGAAAAAAAGGTTAATAAAAAGAGTTGTTAGTATGTTTTTTTTAGTGTGATTGTGAATTTTTGAGGTTTTTTAGGATATGTTGGCTTCTTTATTTATGTTGTTATGTTAAGAAAAAAGGTAATTTATATTTTTTTGCTATTTTAGTTTTTTTCAATTGTGATTATGAAATGTCTTTTGGGATATGTTGGGTGGTTTTATGTGTTGCATTGCATGTCTACTTTGTAGTATGACTTTTTTGATATTTTTACTGTGAACAATATGATCTTTAATGATGCAGGACTTTATGCTATTTATCTGATCATAGTTCCCAGGTTTGTTGATAAGAAAAAAAGTTATTATTATTTTTTAAAATTGTGATTGTGAATTGTTTGATGTCTTTTTGGGGGTATGTTGTCTTGTATGTATTTGTTGCATGTCTAGTTTGCAGTAGAGTATGTCCTTTTTTATTTTATGTTATTGTAATTGTGAACAATTTGATTTTTTTAACGCAGGATTATATGTTATGGTTTAGAAAATTAACTCAGATTATTTTAATATTTTTTTATTGTGATCTTGGATAATTTGATCTTTCTTAGGGTAAGTTAACTGGTTTTATTTGTTTACACGCTAGTTTGTATTATGCTTTATTTATTTATTATTATTGTAATTGTGAACAATTTGATCTTTTTGTATGAATGTCTACCGTGTTTGGAGCAGTGATAGCAATTCAGAATTTTTTTAGCTAAGAACGTTGAAATAGTTTTAATCTTTTTTACCAAATATCACTGCCTCCAAGAAAGCTGTTAATTTTAGTTTCTTTCTCAGGGTTTAGGTATTGTGACCAGATTTTCTATTGTTTTCTTCCTGATTCCTGTGCGTTTTTTTTCCCACTACGCTACAAAAAAAAATCCATATAGCAACAGTTTAGTTACAGTTTGTTTGATACTATACGGCTTATTGTTGAAATTTAGCAACAGTATAACAACAATTTCTGTTGCTAAGTGCTGATAACTGTTACTATATTGTTGCTGAATTTTCTGCAACAAGCCGTTTAGTAACAGACTAATTGTTGCTATCCGGTTATTTTCTTGTAGTTACTATGTAGCACCAATAGGGGTTGAGAAGGATTTCATATAATATGGTGTGATACATAATATTAATGTTAGATTAAACAGTTATAACCTTTATTTTAAAGAAATTTGGCCTCTTTTTGTGCACGTAGCATGTGTCATTCACTTATGTGACTTTGATTGGCACAATATCATCAACTATATATATATATGTTTATACATGGAAAAATCGTTGTTGAAATCCTTTCATCACGTTTTGGTTCCTATTTTTGTAGTTGGGATGATACTTGTAATGGTTGGATTGCAATTCTGTTTGACATTGTATCATTTTTCTTTAATTTCGATAATAGTAGCAGGCCTTAATGCTTAAGCCATGTTTGATGAATTGTCTTACAGAAAGTGAGACTGCCTAAACTTTCCGAGGAGGTTAATATATGAATGCTGAGGCTTGTTTAGTTGTAGCTTTTAAGCTCGTTTATACTTTTTTTGCTCTTACATGGGCTGCAGTTGGCTGACCAACTGAAAAGTTATAGCCAACGTGCTAGGGGTTTTTGTTATTGTTCTTGCTAAAATCTAATATTTCTCAGATATTTTGCCTTTTTTTTTAAATGGTCTTATCTGTTTTTGTATTTAGTTGCAACATTGCGGTGATTTTATTGCATGTGCTTGATGATACCTTCTAAATTTACTTTTGATTATTGTGATACTTCAAAATCTCATGTTTGGGAGAGGAACTAGGCGAAGATGCTAGGGGATGACAGCTTCCCAGTCCCAGTACATGTTAGAAAGTAATAGTTTTATAATCATATTTTGGAGTAGTGACAACTGAAAAAAATTTGCTCCTAAGATCAATATGTATATAGGTTCCTCCAGTCGTGCTATATCATTGTTTGTCTTAGAGATAGTAAAGTTAGCTACACTGAGATGTTTTATATTGGGTTTCCATGGTTACATCTTATTGATAGTTGATACCAAAATCTGTTTTTATAGATGTAGAAAAACTTGTGTTTGGTGATTTTAGAAAGAAAAAGAATATCGTTTTGGTATAGAGTAGTGAAGTGTGAAAGTAGTCAAAAAAGGGAATTTTTAAGAGAAGCAAGGATTGCTTTATTTGCAAAAAGTATAAATTTCCGTCTCAAAGAATAGATAAGTATGTTTCTGATGAGTTGCTGACAAATTTATATATAATATATATTACGCGCTGGGCACTGGTTAAATTTAACCATTAACCACAGACACTGCAGAAAGCAAGTATTTCTTGGAATTTGGACTGCCGGTGAAGAATGCTGATATGGAAAAATATACATTCTGCTGGAATTATTGGAAACTTTCGAATAAGATTAGTGGGAGAGTAAATAGTTTTTGTTTTTTGATGCATTTTTGTTTGAATAGGGATTATATGAATTGGAAGTATTAAGGCTATTCCTGAAAGGGTGTAGCTGCTAGTGGCTTTCATATTTCTGATAATGATCTGTTGTGTGAGTGAATAAAAGATGTTGTTGGAGCCAACAATAAGAGAGGCCGATGCGGTAAAACACACACACACACACACAAACACACACACCAGACTGAAACTCTGAGTGCTATGTAAACGGAGTGTTATTGATCTTTGATGCTAAGACATTTTATTAAATTTCTTTATCTTGCGTCTGCTTGTTTGCCCTAAAGTAGAGTAATTTTATAAAGGAAACACCACAATTTACACTTTTTATTCCTCTTTGTCCTTGCCTTTCTCTTCCATTTTCATGAAAAAGCGACTGTAATAGAATGTTAAGCCCAAGATTACCATGATTCTCAATACATTGAAAATTTGAAACCTTGCTTGATCTTGTAAATTTCTGTGGTCAATCCTCAGTGTATGGGCTGTCATAAGTTAGTATCTTCTGGATTTACAGTTAGGTAAAGCTTAGCAGAATATTTTGCAAAAAGTCGAGAGGATAATATTTCTTTCTTTTAGTCGCACATACTGCCATTTTTTTTTTTGTAGTGATACTGCTAACCTGACATGTTGCAAAATGAAAGCAAAGAAATATTACCCTCCTATATTGTTGCAAATTGCAATCTGGAGAATTTTTCTAATGATTTCTTTTGACATATATTTTGCCTATTACTTTCTAAGGTGTGCCTTGGACCGAGACTGAACATTTGTCGTTTCTAAATGGTCTGGAGAAGCTCGGGAAAGGAGATTGGAAGGGTATTTCTCGTAATTACGTTCATACAAGGACCGCAACTCAGGTGGCCAGCCATGCTCAAAAATATTTCAAGAGATTGAATTTAAGCGACAAAAGAAATCGACGCTTTAGCCTATTTGACATGGCTCTCAACGAACCAGAAATTAAAAACATCCCACCTCCAGACCCCCCAGATGCTACAAATGAGGAAACCGCAAAACTGGTAAATTTTTTAACTACTGCACAAAACGATTTGAACTCTCTGATTTGATCTGTCATAAAATTAACCTCAAAGCGCCTCAAAACTCGTTTTTCATTTAGAGGCAAAGTTGTATATTACGGTTTTTTCTTTCTTTTTGCTGAAAAGCTCAAAAGGCTTTAAAAATGCGCTTTGTATTCTTTGATAAGTGGTTTTTGTGCTTCAAAGCTTAATTTTTCAATTTTCCCAATAGCAAAAGCTTGAACCATTATTTAATTGTTGAAACCATTACATCGCAAAGCTTATATTTTGATCAATAATAAAAAAAAATATTGTTACAGTATCATCTATAAAAAAAATATGGGTCTCGTATTGATTTTTGCGTGATTATTGAGTTCTGTGTTTTACTGCAAGCTTTTAACTTGATGACTATGAATTATGCAGATGTGTTTTAGAAATTTTGTTGACTTTGTGGATATAAATATAGTTTATGCAGTTTATTGGAAAACTTTTGAATAATGCTTTGCTTATTTGTATTCGAAAAGTAATAAAACGTCACATAGATGAATAATAACCAGTGTTTTAAATAGCGTTATCGCTATCGTAGCGTTTTTTCGAGAGAAACGCTAAAAGCGCTAATAGCGTTGCTATATAGCGCTTTGCGGTGTATTTTTTTTTTCCTAAATATGCACTAAACTTTAGAATATATAACAAAAAAAATAAAAAAATGTATAGTTATATTAGATAGTAATAAAAAAAAAATCAAAAAAAAATTGTTGTTGCTGAGTTTCGAACTCGGGTCTGCTGAAAATTACAGCACTGTCTTAACCATCTGGACTGCAGACACTTTTATGAAAATTACACAATATATATTAATTATTTTGATCCGCTGTTTTTTTTTTAACTCGCTATTTACGCTTTTGGTCCAGAATTTCGCGCTTTTTGCGCTTTTGGTCCCCTATAGCGCGATTTTAGCGCAATTCCACCCAAAATCGTGATTTTTCGTTGCGTTTTTTACCAAAAAAGCGCTATTTCGCGCTACGTAGGGCTATGTAGCGCGAATTTTAAAACAGAGATAATAACATATGTATCCATTTCCTACAGTTTGTGCAGGCCGATAACTTGCCAGCTTTCAATTTAAACTTAAATAGCGATGCTGAAGTACAGGTAATTGAGAACACCTGTTTAGTATACCG
Source organism: Primula vulgaris (assembly GCA_963920805.1). Lineage (NCBI taxonomy): Eukaryota > Viridiplantae > Streptophyta > Magnoliopsida > Ericales > Primulaceae > Primula > Primula vulgaris. The sequence continues at coordinate 3,579,865 of OY987220.1, read as the reverse complement.
TTTTACGTTAAAACATTGAGCACTTCAAATATTCTGAAAATTTTATATCATGGGATTTATTCAGGAGAGCACTTTTGCTAAAGCTAACGCAACACAATTGACAGCACCTCCAGTTTTCCCCTACCCTTACCAGCTTCCTGATTTTAGTCAAATGCCATACATTCCCATGGTAAGAGAATTTCAACCACTTTTGTTTTGTCGCTTTCTTAACATTTATATACAGAACTATTGGTACAGTATTTGCATATTTTTGTCAATGCCCTATGTCGTTCCGTTAGACTTTTAACCATGGATTTGCAAGTCGTAGCTAGTGTCGTAGTGCCTTGTGATATCTTCTAAAAAAATAGATATAAACATTAAACTAAACTAAACATATAAACATTGGGCACTAACTCACGCATAGCTGAAAGATTAGGATATTAAAATGAATCCCTCACGAAAATGACAAGTAGTAGATGTGTGTCTTCTCTTCCTGTCAGTTTGTACTTTGTATATGGTACTTCTAAGTTCTAACACCAAGATTTAGCTTGAAAGCGAACGAAGCCTGCATACATGTATGACTACGACGTAAGTTCATGCGACAGGGTTAGTATTTTACTTAGTGGCATAATATTTTGATTTTACTTTGTTGCAGATGGGAATGGGATTGCCCAGCCATGGACAGCTTTTTTCAGGAGAAAAATCATTGGCTGCTATGCCGTCTGTATTGCCGCAATTTCAGATGATGTATATTCCACATCCTGCGTATTACTATGCACCACCCAGTTGCCCTGGTTCTCAATCCTCGGGTACTTTTTTCATGCCAACAGCCACCAATGGATCTTCTTCACCTATGGCGAAGCAATGAGCTTTTTCATGAGTTTGCATCTTAATTTACTACCTTGAGGTAGACGAAAAACGTACAAATTGGGAATTCCTCTTTTTCTGTTAAATTTGGTAGTGCTTTTTTTTTTTATGTTGGGAAGTTGATCTTCTCACAAATTTGAGTTTATATTAGCTCGTTTTGAATGTGGCTTTGTTCATATATATTGAACATAAAATTATTAAAGAGTAGTTAGTACCAAATAAATTGTTTATCCATTTGCTCTTCTCCTCTCAGTTGCATGCTTTATAAGTTGAGAATCCCAAAAGAAAAAGAGAACCTTTTTGTAGTTATATATCTGTCTTTTGATGTTACTGTCATTTGAAAACAAAAGTAATAATTTTAGCTCCTTCAGCATACAGGAGATGTGATAGTAGAGAAAGGGATATAATTTTTTTTTCCTTCTTTTTCAAATTTGAGAAAGGGAGAAAGGGAGATGTTTCATCGTCACCGGAAATAATAAATCAACTGTCAGGACTCGGGAGAGGATCTGAATGACGGCCATCAGGTGCACGACAGCACGAGTAACGATATTTTCACTTCTTTACACTTCTCCTTACATTCCTTGTGAGCAGAGAATTTCACTCCTTTTACACTTCTCCTTACTATATTTTCACCGCTCTACCGAATCCGACCTAAACTGTGACCCAGAGAACACACAACATCTCTACATACTACAGGGTAATTCTAAGCTTACCAGCTGAAAAATGAAATACGTGGGTCTCATAACGCCATCTGTCTAGGAGAGCTGGAATCAACCCTCGATCAGCCCTAAAGTAACGTCATGCTTAGTTCCTTACCTGTATCCTTCCGATTACTATGATGCGCATTATAAATTGGTTTCCACAAAGAAAGATAGTCTCGACAGTTTAAAATCTGACGGTTGAAAAATATTTTAAAGAGAGCCAACTGATTTCATTTTCACAAACTGAATTACAAATACGGTAAAAGTGACAGCGAGTTCGATTGTGAAAATCAAAAATTCTGTCCAATGTACTTAGATGGTAAACCAAAACTGTCAAATTGTCATTTTCACCTCGCATTTAAATAGGATGGATGATACATAAATTGGGTTGCATAACTGAGGTACATGTATGTGTATTATTGTATGCATGTTCATGATATTAAAGAGATTATTAGTATATATGTTGTATCTGTTGTGTGACATATTAGCTCACATAACATGTATATAGATATAGAGAGAGAATATAGAGAGAGACACAATAGGGTCTTTATTAATCAGGATATGAATGGAATGTAAAGTACAAGACCCCTAGCCCTCTTTATATAGATAGAGGGGTAGGGTTACAAGACCTGCATGGGCCAATAAATTATAAGCCCAAGAGTCCAATAATCTTACAACACTCCCCCTTTGTACGTCTTGAATTCTTCATCTTCATGCAATCGATCTGAGTCGAGTTCATTCGCAGTGCTAAACACATAAAAACCTTAGGGCCGAAAAACCCAGTGTGGGACAAAACCGGTAACTAGGAGAAACTGTGTAGCCGAATGATATAGGCCGAAATATCATGTAAGTAACTAACCACAAAACAGTGTGCCTCATCAAAACCTTGGCAGAGCAAAACCAATGGGAAAATCTCTGATCGAAAGAAAAGGAGTGCAACAGTGTAGTAGGGGATCAACCACAAAACAGGTGCCTCATCAAAACCTTGCTAGAGTAAACCCAGTGGGAAAAACCTCTAGTCGAAGGACAAAAGAGTACACAGTGGTAAGAAGTATACAACCGGACACTCCCCCTAATTTCGGCAATCTTAAGTGAGATATGATGGGAACGTGTCTCGCTAAAAACCTTGCCAAGGAAAACCCAGTGGGAAAAAACCTTGGTCTAAGGACAAAAAGAGTACACGAGCATGCGACTGGATGCTCCCCCTCACTTGCACACAACAGGGTGCGAGAATTTCGACTAAGTAGTAATTAGTACAATAAGCATTCACCTGGATGCTCCCCCTCACTTGCACACGACTGGGTGCAAGGATTTCATATTTTAAGAAAGAGTACGAGCATTCGACTGGATGCTTCATTTACTTGCACACGACTGTATGCAAGAAAATATAACGTGGAATAAAACGAGCATTCGACAGGATGCTCTTAAACTTCATATGTGAAGATTTATTTCGACGATAAATGCTAAATAGCATAATTTAGTCATGTCTCTCTTGATCGGTAACAACAAGTTGTCTTCTATGACAAGTGTTTTATCTGAATCGTGAGACAGAGCATATGTAATTCAAATATGGCTATTACTAGCTCGAAGCCATATATACTCTCTAGTCGTCTCATAGAGCACGAGATCAGAGTGATTCGTTTGGAGTCATTCCAAGACCTCTAAGATATCGCCTTATTCCTAATGGCAAAGACAGACCATGTTAGGAATATCCCTTATGGGAGTCTGATAAGTAACCGGCATCGAGTACCGAAGGGGGTAGGTACACTCGATGACGTAAATGGGATAAGACAAGCCCTCATCCACAGTTACCTTAAAGTAATGGGAAAATGTCTTTTATGCCATTTCGATGGCAGCGTGTTAGCGCGATGCTGTGTCGAGCTATACCATTCACAGCAGACGAGATGTTCGTCCTAGCACATTAGACCAAGTACAATAATGCGCTTATTGTACTTAGATATGAACATCATGGTTCAATATCTCTTCATCGTCACATCTGGGACGGACTGGGTCTATATCAATGTCTAGTGATCGAACGATCATGGGAGAATCTGATGACTTAGCGTCATGATGACTACAACGTCATAACACCTTCTGGGTGTAGTCTGAATCATGGACTTAGATTCAATCTTTACAGGACTCGATCATCAAGCCGAGTCACTACCGTTTCTTCCCAAGATCCTTCATCTCGAAGGCAAATCCAAAAATGGATCGCGTAATAAAATACGCAAGGGCATAATACTTGTTCAAGTATCTCAAGCTAATCAAGTACTCACTTAGGCGGTATACCACATCCGCTCGGATTATATTAATCCATATAGTGAACGTCTCAGTTAATTGAGACCGTGTTCCGTGGTCAGGAACTACTTGATTTAAGCACATGAAGTCACACAGGGACCTTCATTTATATCTCTTTGTCTAAATTCCCATAGAGATAAAACCGTGACCACATTCATGGCTGCATACTCAGTTTTCCGGAAACTACTAAACTGGTAAAGTAGGGGACTGTTATAATGTCCATTACGAAAAAATCAACCATCTCGTAATCAATTCCAAGGTGTGAGAGAAGCCTTGCGCTACTAGGTGAGCATTCTACAATCTCATTATTCTCATCACTCTTCCTTACGAATAACCAAATAAACGAACTCGTTTAACATTGGTGGTGTTGGAGCTACAGGTCCGAACACACTTTCGCTAAGGAGTCTACTTGGATTACAAGTTTCCATTAGTCCAGTCTATTCTACGTTGACTTCAGGCAACGGTACATGGTTCCCTGTCATAATTTGCTTATATTATCAGTCGTCACCGAATATATGAACAAGTAATCAATGACAGTCTCGTTTCTATTCAATATCGTCTAAGATATCATGATCGACAGATATTTCGAGATTCTTAGGATGAGGAGGAAATCACACATCTCCTTGATCCTTTATAATCTCGTGCGACAAACGAGTTTCAGTTCACCACCTCTGGGGCTGAACGAATTAAGAACTGGTCAACTTCCTCATATCTTAGGAAGGATGACAGACTGACGGCCGACGACAGCGTCCTTTGCTTGGCGGGTTCGGCCAAAGCAACATGTTACGACAGGAACACGGCGTCCGACAGGGACGTCTATCCTTGCAAGAATTTTGCAGTAGGTATAAATGATCTCGTGACATCTCATAAAGTCATTAAATGCGTCTGACATTTAGTTAGACTTGAGGGAGTCTATGCACTTACTTATCACTAAGTGCAGTTTTGGGGATCAAGCTAAGACTGAGTGGGTTATGCCACGTTACTTCACGTCGTTCCTTATCAACGGTAACGTGCAAATCTCCCCCTAACGACGGGGAGAACAGTCTTAGCGATGTCACTTTCGTATATCATGCGGTAAAGAGATCGCTTGCCAAGGTTACTCTATCAAATGATAGGCAGAGGATTCATAATCGACTTATGTCCCCTTCAGAGGTCCATATTTTGAACGCTATAGCGGCTCATCAAAATATTAAGCACTCAAACACGCGTTCATATGAGGCATCTGGCTCATAACCAGTAACCAACTGGTACGCATTTAGTGTTTTGAGTGACTATGGGCCTCAGACGGACCAATGCAGCAAAATAGCATGACCCCACACGAAAATATAAATCTTGGTGCGCAAGACCAAGATGTGCGTGCAACCATTTGCAGTCGCATCATCAAACTTTCCGTGAGTCCATTTGGGTCTGAACATAATCGATAGGATGTTCAATTTCAATTTCCAAACTCAAGTAATTCAAATCGAAATTTCGATTATTACTCTTCGGAATTATCAAGTCGACTAGACTTTTCAGAATAATCCGGATCATGAGCCATCAACTTAATGATATGGCTAAAAGTTTGGAAAGTACTGCATTTATGTGGACAATAGTAAAATGTGACCATATTGTCGATGCATCAACCATAACCATTTATATTTATGGTCCGTCTTATGGTTGGATAAGTCCACAATAACTCCTTCAATTCTTTACAAGAATTCTACGAGTCCATTTCGTGATCTTTACACATACTAGTCTTTCAAAGTGAGCATTAGCGGCATTAATTTCGGATTAATCACGAAATATATTCTCAGAGAGAATCCAAATACGATGCGATTATAAATCAAGCATCGTCTTTTGACTCGGGAATATCTCATCCGGTCAATGCCACAATATCAAAATGCTCTGATCAATCGACGACAGGCGAATGATAGTATAGACAATCATGTCTTAGCATCTAAATCTTTTATCAATCGACGACATGCGAAATGATAAAGTAACTTTAAATGCTTTTAAAAAATATGGTAGCAACCACTTGAAAGACAGTTCAACTCCTCTAAAATACGTTTTTGAGTGGAGGCTATGTAAAGAAATTTCATTTCTTTCATGAGCTATTACCAGATAACACTGGTTTTCTCGAATATTTTATAACTCAACAAGGTACGGCAGGACCTATATGAGTATAAGACCTCATATTCGACAAATCAATTTGGTTTGACCAAAGATTTCGATTTTGGAACGACAGGTCCATAATCATTGTCACAAAAGGACTCTTTTAGGCAAGTAGTTGGTTAAATTATGTGGTACACTGTTACCCACTATTTCCAAAAAAAAATCAACTACCCCACAAGTATTGCCTAAAATTTCAAAATTTAAAGTTTGGTCACATTTGTCAAAAGGAATTTGCTCAAAACACTTTAAATTATTTCGAGAAATTTCGTAAACAGGCAAACCATAATCCAAAAGTATGTCCAAATGGAAAAATCATAATCCAAATGGAAAAACATAATCCAGATGAGCGAAAAAAATGGCTCAATCAAAATCAATAAATAAAGGTCACAAACTCATTTGAGCCACAAAACCGGGGGTCTCAAGAGTTTCCTTTCAGTTAGCTTTAACCACATTAGCATCGGGTTTTTTTTTACCTTTGTAATAGTTTTGAACTATTTAAGGGGTAACCGTGCATGACCTTTGTCTTTATAGCATAGAGTTGCCTCATTGAGCATTATCTCTTACTTTGTGACAACGAGCCATATTATTCCTTTCAATTACTGTCTTGAAGCCACAGGTTTTCGATTTTGACGATTGTCTAAAATCTTGCTTGGCTAGGCGATTCATCGGGATCGCGACAGTTCGAGACAAATAACACTTGTCTCGGTTCTCGATTCGTGGAAAAAAAATGTACACGAAAAGCATTAATATCAGGCAAACAATTCGCCATTGACCCAATAGGATTAAAACTACTCATCGGGGTAATTTTCTTATCCAATAACAGATGGGTGATAAAGGAACATGGTGAATATAAATTCACGATACTGCTTATGGAATACAATTTTCAAGCTAGTATTTTGGTGAAGGATTGCTCCCATATGTCAATTTCAGACATTTGTTCACCATAGACGTCATCACGTCTCAAATGTGGCGGCAGAATAAAATCAACGCCTTAGCATTCATCCTGATGGTAACAACAAATTTTTGTTTTACTCATCAAAGATGGCATCCAAAAAAAATGGGGCATCACATTTTCACACATCAGGGTGAGTAACATGTGGTGACGGATTAAAATCAACGTCTAAACAGTCATTTCACAAGTATGTTTTGCGATTTTTCTCATCATAGATGGCATCCAACATGTGTTGGGAGTTCTGGATTATTTTTCATATAAAACGACTGGTTTATATGTTTATGGTTTGCATAAGCACAAACGTTTTTTCGAAACGACAGGTTCGAAAACATTAGTTTTGCTTCTCATGTGAATCGGTTCTCATTGATCGAATGACGGGTCGATAATGAAACACCAATTCGGCGAAACATACATCACTATATAAACACACTCGGGGAAATTATTTTTAGTCAACCCCTTTCGGTAGCTCTAATTGAACACGACCAAGAAAGACGGTGAGGGTGGAGGGCACGAATGCCACTTAAAACCCGACCTCATTAGGATATCGACTTCCGCCTATATCTTTCCTAGACATCGTATCCAACTAGGTGAGCCTATTTGAGGAAGGTTCATAATTTTTCCAACTTAAATGTGAAAATATATGATTTCGCAAATTACCATATTTTACACTTGGCAGTGATTAAGTATATTTAGATTGTACCTGCTTGTAGTACATATTATAACAAGATATTCTAAATCACACTTAGCAATATCTAATACAATCAATCAATCTAAATTTACCAATCAGTACAAAATATATCATAATTATTATTCCAATGCCATATGTGTAAATTTTATTCATGGTAATTACAACATGCAATAAGATGGATTTACATGGAAACACATCAATTTTCAGTTAACATATAATTTATTCACTTGCCTTTTAATAAATTAACATGCATGTGGGTGGGTGTATATTGACCGAATATTGGTATTTATCAAACATATAAACTGTTTTGCATACAAGTAATTACTACAGGACCATATGTGTAATTTCAGTAAACTATTTATTAGTTACAGCATTATTACATAGGGAGTCCAGAATTTCTGGAGTGTTTCAGTTTAGTCCATAAGTATGTAAACCTACATAATGAGTCCAGCAGAGTTATTGTACTACCTACCAATTTGACATACAAGGTTTGTTAACAGTACGTTTGATATATATACTATCAAGGGCATGTCGAATTTAGTGATTTATAATACACGCATATACAAGACTTACATGCAATTGTTATTTTTATAACATAGACTCAATACAGTGGTACTAGTCAAACATATAGCATGATATTATATATATATTAATCAAAACTCAATTGTAATTCTAACATGCAAACTGCAAACAAGTTATTTCAACAGTAATTGACATAGGTTTCTTACTATAGTTATCTAGTGTGTGTAAACTAGCATATAACATGCAGTGATACAGCGAATTACGTTTTTTTTTCTTCATATCATGCGTTTGATCATAGGTGTAAGTATTAAAAAAATATACCTTACTCCGGGTAATTTGGGGAAGACCGGCAAAAAAAAATTCAAACTTTGGCCGTAAATTTATAACCCAATATTTGAGCAAATACCCCAATCTCCTATATTTTATTCCAATCCATACGAGCAAAAGTGCTGATAACGTGTTGTGTGACATATTAGCTCACATAACATGTATATAGATATAGAGAGAGAATATAGAGAGAGACACAAGGGTCTTTATTAATCAGGATATGAATGGAATGTAAAGTACAAGACCCCTAGCCCTCTTTATATAGATAGAGGGGTAGGGTTACAAGACATGCATGGGCCAATAAAGTATAAGCCCAAGAGTCCAATAATCTTATAACAGTATCTTTCTTTTTCAAGTAAGTTGTTATTAGTTTATATTTTAAAGTAATAATAACCTGGTACACATTTTTAAAGTAATAATGCCCTTTTATGAAAGCGGGAAGTAATGTATGTTACAAAAATCAATAAACATTAGTAAGTTACTTACTAGTTTGATTGCAGTATTATTCCAATTAATTACTTGCATTGCTAACTGGATATATGGAAAACAATAGTAAATGTCCACTAAAATTCTTGATTTATAAATTATAAAGTTAATGAAAAATTCACCCTAACTTCATTGTTCCAATTAACTTCTTGCATCATTAATAGAATGTGGAAATTTATAACAAATGTCCATTCTTGTCATTTTGATTACATATAATAAAATTCATTCATCTTACATCATTACATATGTGACTAATAAGTACTTAAAAGTTAAATAAACATTGAATCTCGATATTATCTAGAGTGATTCGAAACACTCTAATCTTATAAATAGGATCATCACTAAACATTCATTCATCAAAAGTCTCTCTCCCTATCTGAAATATAAAAAATTGGTGTTGCACCAAAAAAAATATAAAAATTTGGTGTAATTAAGTTGATAAATGGCAGCACAAGGAGGGATGATCATGAGTAAATGGGCCTTGTGGGTATTGGGCTTCATAGTTTTGGCCCATTTAGTGTTTGAAGCCCATTCCTTTTTCCAGTGTGATGATGCTCTTCCAAAAGTATCCCAATGTATAGCTTTTGTATTGGGAGGTGAATCTAAGCCTAATGCTGAATGTTGTAAAGGTAAGAGAAAAACAATTCATTTCCTGCTATTTCTATTTTTTATTATTATTTATTTTTATAACCAGCAACGAAAAACATAGCATATAAGAAATTGGGACATAACCCAGATATACGATGAATGATATAAAGAAAACATTCAATACAACAATATGCTCGGACCCATAAACATTTACCAAGGCCTCAACCTGATAATAAATACGCAGACAATCTAATTTGTATCATGTCTAAACTAGTCTCATCAAGTAAAGGATACCATCAGCTCAAACTCTCTCAATCAGGGTCTATTTAACGAAAACTCGCACTAGTGGTTGACCAACCGTCAGGCTCATGAATATACAAGCCTCAACCTCTATAGCATAATCCATAATTAGTCATCCCCATCTACGATATTTCATCAGAATTAGGCAGTGTTCATGCTTTCCAAGTCTATCAAACAGCCCTCTTGGATCCGTAAAACTATTATGCAGAGAAATTGTTTCCGACATGGAACCAGCTTCTCATTGGATTTGTAAAACTCGTACTTCGTTATAATTATGAATCTCCTAAAAATTTAGACATCCAATTTTTTTTTATTACCATACAAGTAAGTTATACAATTAGGTTGCCCAAAGTTGGTTATGTTTTACCTCTTAATTCATATGTTTTTTTTATCCCTCATTTGCAGGTAAAACCTACGAAACTTCGCAGGCGACAGGGTTCGAACCCTGGCGGTAAGCGTGGTATACTCGGGTACCAACCACATGGCTACCAACCACTTGCTCTTTTAATTCATATGTTCGATAAGCACATATACTCGAATCGGTCTGTTGATGCTACTGTTATACTAGGCACTTGAAAGAAGTAGCTCTTTTAATTCATATGTTCGATAAGCACATATACTCGAATCGGTCTGTTGATGCTACTGTTATACTAGGCACTTGAAAGAAGTATTTTAATTTTTAAGTTGAGACGGTGTAGTGCCTACTTTAATTTCCTGATCTTAAATTTACGGGAAAAAAACCCTTGGCTCTAAAAAAACTGTCCTACATTGTTATACACTTATACTTCAGTACTAGTTTCAAGAACTTGTTTAAAGGGACACCCATTCTAAAGTTAATTTTTTTTATGTTAATTTTATTCATGGTTCCAACAAATAATATTAGATGCATAATCAAGATTGCAAGATACTAATATGAAAGAGAATGTACACTCATTTATAATGTCAAATTTTGATATTTCCACTCTTGATGCAGGTTTAAGTGATTTAGCCAAGATGACTGCAAAAGATGAAGACCGCAAGGCTCTATGTGAGTGTTCGAAGCAACTAGTTTCGGCACCTATTGACTTTAATAAACTGAATGAGCTTCCTAAATTTTGTGCTGTCGCCATTAACTTCACAATTAGCCCTGATATGGATTGTAATAAGTAAGATTCTCCTTTATCACTTTCAAATTTTTATAGTTTTGAAAATCGGGAATGTCCACGGATTGTTACATAATTATTTTTACTAATTAAGATCCTTATTCATACATTTTTTATTTTTTTTTAATATCATTAAAATTATTCATAAAGATTATCATATGTTTCGCGTTCATGTTTCCGTACATGAACGATAAACATGGTTATTTACACCAAGAATACGTGTGGTGGGATAATTTAGTTGCATTTTGGAAAGGATTGGTTCATGAACGGGCTAAAATCCACATACCAATTTATTTCTTCTAATAAGAAGGCCAATGTGATAATAAAAAAACTGTATTATCATCAGAAAATTACGTGTAATGTTAATGATATTAATATTGAATTTTTTTTCAGGGTTTGATGGATTTATAATATTTGTCATTGGAAGAAGATGTCGTGACCTGGTTCTTAGTACTTTTCTATTAATAATGGATTTGTTTCCATTATTGCATTCTGAGTTACTTATTGTCCTTCTCAGAAATTTAATTAAATAGACTTACTCTTTGTATCTGGCTTTACTTAAAAGTGTTACTGTACTCCTATTTTAATTTAGAGTTATTTTTTCTAGATCGGGATAACAAACTGTGAATGTTAATTTCGGAATTGGACACCAAATAAGATAGCTAACTTATATGAACTACGAATACCAACAATAATAATGTGAAAAAATACTCAACTAAATTATGAGATATAATAGCTAATACAGTATATATTTGACTAATTAAATATATAATTTATCAAAATAATCTATATTCTCTTCAATTAAACATGTCGAGATGCATTTTTTCTGCTCCATTACAAACATATCGTAAAAAAATTCTTCAAGTTTTAGTAAATATTATTATTTATATTATTAGAGTTATTAATTAAGATTTCAAAATATATCACCTAAGTTTCCGGAACATTTCCCCCACAATTTTAAAAAATTATGGCAACTGTTTCGAAACGGGTTTTACCGAGGAACACATTTTTTTTTACCATAAATAGAGTTTCCTAATCACTACGCTCGGGTTGCGGTTGCTTAAATTTTATCATTTATCAAGAGATCTAGGCCTTTTATGAGAGAAAAACTACATCCTTCTTAGTATGATAGTTATTAACATAATTAAAGGTTCTTTTGTAATGAACATATCGTAAAACAACATGATTCGATCCTTGAAACCTCAAAATTAAGTGAGTACAAAGTGAGGGTTAATTATTATAATAAAGAGGTACAACAACAAAACGATGCATGCATGGATGAATAAACTTATAAAGTTCACCAATCTCATGGGCATTTGAGTTCTAAAACAAGAATGATTGGGAGGATCGTGTTTAAAGGCAAAAACGCTTGTATAGATCGACTAAAATAAATTGGCAGTTGTGATTGTGATGCTTTTAACACATTATTACCTGATATTTCTTCTTATAGTTTTTTTTTTAGAGTTTAAATGACTAGGTATGTATGTCATGATCATCACTGGTTGCAAATTAGGGTATGAAGCAGTGCTTAATTTTTTAAACTCATGCAAGAGAGAAGTCTGACGAGGCAAGAGCATGTCGTTTATATATAGCACTTTCACAGGGTTTCGATGTGGTTTAAGTCGTTCATAAGAACGACTTGTCATTTGATAGATTTTCGTTCATGAAATGTTTAATAGAACACATACATTACCTTCCCATATTCGCCAAATGTGTTTGGAATGAAACACACACGCAAACAAAAACTATATACAGTACTCTTATTATCTTATGTTCACCCTTTAGTTGAAAACCCAATTTTCGGAGTCAGGTTCACCAATGTCCATACTGATCCCCAAACTGCTGGAGTTAATTTTATATTATAGTCGATCAACAGTTACAATCAATCATGAGAACTCTACTTACCCGTATAAAAATACTGTTTATCGTAACCCTTGCTTGACCGGCTCCGTGGCTTGTTACCAATTTCAACAAAACTTATCTCGGTGTGTTATTTTTCGTTTTCCCCTTACCCTCGGGGAGTCTAAAGTTAGTAGAATATTCCGTCATCTTAATTAGGTTGTGTACGGGTTATCAAAGCCGTCATAGAGGTTAAAGCTTAAGGATCACTATTAAGGTGTAGGAGAGAAATATACGAGAGATTGATCAAGAGAGATACAAAAATAAAGAGAAATCAATAAGCCAATCAGAAATATTTTTTATTATCTATCTAACACAGATGATTTCGAAAAGGCCGACGTACCCGTATCAGGTGCAAACCCGATACTATTACTCTTCGGGCATATACAATATCAAAAATAATCCCAATAATGGATGATATAATTAGTTCGTTCTACAAGGTGGGAGGGGGAAGCAGCCATTTGGAGCCTTGAATATAGGAAAGGCTGAGAAATGGTTTGACTTCGGCATCACTTAAATGTTTGCTATAAGGGACCCGACCCGCTGGTCCCGCCCTGGCGCCAGAATTCTTGTATTCTCTGAAGAACACAGTCCTGCATTTCAGAAAGAAAATGGTAGACATCACTATTTAATTGAACCTTTTTTTATTGCGATTTTCGAGTTTCTCCCAGTTTTAAATGTTTTAAGTGTAAAACGGTAATGACAGTTTTGCTTGAGGAACTTAACAATTATAACACAGGCTTTGAATGTAAATCTACTTTCTTCAAAAGACGTTATCAATTACCATCGATCCTTTAGAACAAGCGTATTTTGATAACTAGCTCTCAAATTTAGAAGACTTATACGCATTGTTTTGGTTTGTTTTTATTTTGGCTAAAGTTTGAATTATAAATATTTGACCACCTTAAAAACTCGATTTTTTTTTTGTTCCTTTTCCGGAGAAAACATATGCGTTAAGCTGGATGAACAAATTTAGAAGAAGTCGTCTCATCTGCTTAGAAGCTTCAATTTTAAAAAATCCATGATATATTGATCAACGTTGAGTTCTGTGTGATATATAATATATAACTTTATAAGAGAGTGTATACTTACGAGGCAAATTTATTGTTACGGGCCCATCCTAGGGGGTCAAGAACATCTGAGATGTCTGTATAGGAGTACACCACTGAGGCGTAAGCGAATAAAGCTCGGCCTAAGATTGAGTTCCCACCAGTTCCAGTTACAAAGCAATGCACGAATGAGTAGCCTTCGTCAGCCAAGCTTGTGTTCCTAGAGTGGGACGTGATCACGTTAGCTTGGAATCCAACGTTACCCGGTACTACCACATGCAGCTCGTTGTTCTGGGAAACACAAAGTTTGTTATATTATTAGTATTTTTGTTTCAATGAACATGCTCATTATTATTGACATTAATTAGTATGTGTAGGAGTACAAGTTTCACTGATTTTAAAGCATAAAAAGATAAATAAAACTAAAAATACAGTCATAAAAGCCTTACAACTCAAAAAAGATCGACCACCTAACGTAAGTTATTCAAATGAAGCCCAAATAAAGCATATCTAAAAACAAAAACTCATCTCAACAGTGATCTATGCTGATAAAGCATACGATATGCAATTTATTTTTGTTTGTTTGTTTCGAAATTATAAATTTTTAAGCATATAATTTGCATATAGTTCTTATTTATTACTTAACTAACTAATGCTTACATAGGACTGTGGAACACACTAAAATTTACAACATCTCAGATTCTCGGATAATCATGCTGTAATTACGTTGTAAATATACGTGATGCCTAACATCAATCTTAGACTATATTTTAAAAAAATCAGACATAAATAGTAAGGTTGTTATACCAAGAAGATAGTTTTTCCTCTTCCAAAAATGAAATCCACGGTTCCTTCAATATAGCAATCCTTATAGAAATGTTCCCGACCTTCGTCAAGAAGAGTGTCTTGATATCCAAATATTTTTGAGTTGTAAATAGCAGCCTTTTGACCTGTTATCCCTAATGCCACAGCTTGCCCACCTTTTTTGGCCGGATCCGGTCTTGGAGCTGAATTCTGCAACATATATATTTACATAATATAACGAAAAATTTGTATTCAATCATCTACTCTATTGGTGTGTGATCTGTATATAAGCTAGCACCTACTTAATGACCAAATTACGTACGCTTAACACCAAAGAGTTTAGAAAAAGTGACCACGAAAATGTAACATGGATGTACTAATTAAATGGAACAAAATTGTAAATCCAGTATACTAATTAAAGAAAATGTTTACTAGGAGTTTTGGATTGAGAAGGCGCGATAATTCAGTGCACAAAACTGCATCTAATCCCTGTAAATTTTGGGTTTGCATCTGATAATGTTAAACTCTATCCTTAAAGAAAAAAAAAATATAATAAAAAAGTGGAACAATACGACCACGCCCTTTATCATACTTGGCCAGAATGGATAACCCATTTAAGTTGATGCTTAGAAGATTCTAAAATTCTATAAACAGTTATATTTGGGTTCATATATATATACCTTAAAATTAATGTTGGCAGCGACGAAGTAATTTCCATTGATCGTCACTGTGCAAGAGTAGTAGCCTCCATAAACTTTTTCGGTACCGTCGAAAACAATTGTTGGCATGGCTCTAGGGTTACCGTAAAATGTAACATACGATTGATGTACATCTATTTTCTCTGTGTATGTTCCACCGGCAATTGCCACGATTATCCGTTGAGTATTGCCAATTGGGATACTTTTGACGGCATCTGTTATTGTTTTAAAGTTCCCTTTCCCATCTTGGCTAACCCTGTTTGTGAAAAATGGATGCCATTTTTGTAAGGAAAAAAATTAAGGGAAACGAACTAAATTAAGATCACCACTTCCCACTTTTAATCCATGTTTTTTTACTCTCTAGAATTATAGCTAATTTGAAAAAAGAAATTTAGTTATATGTTTACTTAAGAACACTGCAGGTATGTTGCTTATTAGCAAAGGTGCTTGTGGCTAAACTTTTGCTCAAAAAAAACATTTTATGTTCCAATATAGCAACAAGTATCATAAAATGGAACTAGGTCTCTGTAAACTATAAAGCAACAGAATTGTGTTCTTTTACTATGTTGCTAGATTATTCTGTTAGACTAGAGATAAATTTTTGTTGTAATTTACAGTGTAATTTTATTGGTTTAGCAAAACAAAGAGCGAAGAAAATTACATTAAGTTCCACTACCGAGTGAATCTAAAGCTAGATGATCATTACTTTAGATGCTCATTGAAAGTTCGGTGACGGTCCGTCGTGTTTTTTCTTTTTTGTAGTTTTGAGATTGTCGCTAGAATATAAAAAAAAACTCAGTCCGTAAGTACAAAAGCATAAGACATTTAATTTCGTATACAGTTATTTTGCTATCCATGAGTAATCCAGTTGCATGCTAATGTTATGTTAAATTAAATATAATCAATTTTATTTTTGTTAAAACTCTATGCTTTAATTTTCCCTATTGCGGAGATGTCATAATTATAAAAGGCAAAATTATCGGTTGTCAAGTCAATCAAAAATATCACATACTAATAAGTTATCGAATTCTAGGTTCGTCCCTCAAATTTGTAATAGTATGATGGAAAAAGAGAACTGCAAAAAGCTGATCACCGGAGTAACCAGAAACACTTACGTGATTACTTTGCTAGTTTCTTCGGCCTTCACAAGATTGGGGTCTAAAGCGGATTTGCTATTAGCGAAAGGCTGCACATTCCTTCGAAACCACCCCTCAACTTGACCCTTATCGGCTGGTATAGGATCCGAGTCATTGGAAGTGGCTACATGGACTAATAGTGTAACCATTATAACAGTGTATATAACCTTTGAGGCCATTTCTATTGATATTTTCCAAATATTAATTTGCACCCATAAGATATGTGTATTTATACTACAAACATTGATGCCTTGTACATTATTCTTTAAATGCATGCCATTTATTCCAGTATTTAAAAGGTATTTGTACCAAGCTATTTTTTTGAAAAAACTAAAATGGCAATAATATGATGATGGACATCAGATACCATCTTTAGACGCACATTCTTTAAATTACGATAAAGATATTATTATCCGTATCTAGTTTACTATAGGAGTAAATACGATCCCATCTGAATAAGATTTCTAAATCGATTTCGTCACATTTAGTTTTTTCTAAAAGAAAATAATCATGTTATCATAATATTTTCTTTTAGAAAAACATTAATTGACGGACCCAAGGAAAATTAATATTATCAATTAAAAGTGGTCCCATTTGATCGATATTATTAATTGACGTTCAAAGTTCAATTTTTGGTTATGACGGACCTTGCTAGCTAATCTCGAGCTTCCGGCGCTACTAAGAATATAATAATTTCGTACAGGAAAATTAATATTATCAGTAATATTATTGCCGTCTACTAAAAATATATTAGTTCACCCAGGAAACTTGCTATTATTCATTTTAAACGTGCTCACAAGGAGAAGCTGTTGAGTTGTGGAACCAAATGTATTTGGTCATGTTCACTAATTATCCCACATCACTAAGAATTGTAATAAGAGCCACTATGGGTTCTATATATTGTTCCACCTATCTTGTATTTTAGTATCACATTATTCGAGAGAGAATATTGTAAAGAGAGAGTTCTAATTGTGAGAGAACCATAGCTTTGTGATCAAGCTAGATTACGTTTTGTAATCCTCCTTATAATATATATTGGTGCCACGTGTAGCGGTCCGGAGACGTAGCCATCGTTGGGTGAACTCCGTTATCAAAGAGTGTGTGCTCGGTTTTAATTCTCTCTCTCTCCTTATTCGCCTGATCGACCCAACAAGTGGTATCAGAGCCCGAGGTTTGCAGAACTAAGGTCGAAGATCGGGAGGAAGATCAATGGCAAAAGAAGTCAGAGTCGCACATGGGATCGAGAAGTTCGACGGGAAGGACTTCTCATTATGGAGAATGCAAATAGAGGACTACCTTTACGGGAGTAAGATGCATCAGCCACTTCTCCTTGAGGAAAGGCCGACCACGACCACCGAGGAGGCGTGGAAACTCTTAAACCGACAAGTGTTGGAAGTGATCCGCCTAACACTATCTAGGAGTGTACCACATAACGTCGCAAGAGAGACGAAGAAGATGGGGATGATGAAGGTCCTCACCGACATGTATGAGAAACCATCCGCGAACAACAAGATACATCTCATGCGTAAGTTGTTCAACCTACGCATGGCTGAGGACACACCTGTCTCAAATCACGTGAACAAGTTCATCAACACCGTAAATCAGTTGGATGCGGTGGAGATAACTTTTGAAGACGAAGTGAGATCCCTTATACTGCTAGCATATTTACCTAACAGTTGGAAATTCATGCGAGCTGCTGTTAGCAATTCAATTGGAAAGGAAAAACTGACTTACAACGGCATCCGAGATCAAATACTCGCTGAGAAACTCAGGAGATTAGACATGGGTGAATGCTCAAATGCTGGAGCAGCCTTGAACGTGGGTTCAAGAGACCGGGGTAAGGCCAGGGTATGGGACGTTAGAGGACGTTCACAATCCCGAGGTAGAAGAGGGCAAAGTCGAGGTGGCAAAGATATTGATCGAAGTAAGAAGAACCTTCGATGCTATAAATGCCAGGGTATGGGACACTTCAGTCATGAGTGCAAGCAGCCGAAGAAGGGTACCGGACGTGATCACGTGGCTAATGTTATGAGCGACGAGGATTCGGGTGACTGTTTACTGCTTGCCGAACAGAGAAATATAGAATCGTGGATTCTAGACTCTGGGGCATCATTTCACACAACCCCTCAGAAGGATTTATTCAAAAATTACACTGCGGGTAATTTCGGTAAAGTGTATCTAGGCGACGGAGAAGCGTTGGAGGTTGTTGGAATGGGCGATGTGAAAATTCGCATTCCAAATGGGTCGGTATGGAAGCTAACGAAAGTGAGGCATGTTCCGAGGTTGACCAAGAATCTGATCTCAGTAGGTCAACTCGACGCAGAAAGACACTCCATTTCGTTCAGCAGTGGAGCTTGGAAAGTTTCACGAGTAGCTATGGTGATAGCATGAGGGAGCAAGGTCGGTACACTGTACATGACGACTGATGAGGAGTGTACAGTTACGGCAGCTGTGTCTCAAAACTGGTCGGAACTGTGGCATCGACGTTTGGGTCATATAAGTGAGAAGGGGATGAATGTGTTAGCAAAGGACAGCAAACTTCCAGGCTTGAAGTCTGTCAACCTCGACATGTGCGAAGGTTGCATCTTCGGGAAGCAGAAGAAAGTGAGCTTCCGGAAAGATGAAAAACTCCCAAGGAGGAAAAGCTAGCACTGGTCCACTCAGACGTATGGGGACCATCTCCGGTAACCTCACTGGGAGGATCTTAGTACTATGTGACCTTCATCGATGATTCGACGAGGAAAACATGGGTCTATTTCTTGAAACACAAGTCTGACGTGTTTAAGAAATTTCAAGAATGGAAGGCCATGGTCGAACTAGAAACCGGGAATAAAATCAAATGTTTGAGGTCCGATAACGGCAGACAGTACATTGATGCGAAGTTCATAGGGTTCTGTGCACAGAGAGACATTCGAATGGAGAAGACCATCCTAAGAACGCCACAGCAGAATGGCGTGGCCGAAAGAATGAACCGAACAATCAATGAGCATGCTAGGAGTATGAGACTACAAAGTGGGTTGCCCAAAGCCTTGTGGGCACATGCAGTAAGCACGGCGGTTTACCTCATTAACCGCGAACCCTCAGTGCCATTAGAAAGGAGAATTTCCGAAGAAGAGTGGATAGGAAAGCCTATCTCTTATGAACATTTGCGAGTGTTAGGTTGTCTTCATATATTCATGTCGATATAAATGATCGTACCAAGCTTGACTCGAAATCCAAAGTGTGTTACTTTGTGGGGTACGGTGGAGCTGAGTTCGGATATCGCTTCTAGGATGGTCAAACAAAGAGGATCATTCGCATTAAGGATGTCATCTTCAACGAAAGCATTTTGTTCAAAGATCGACAAAATGTGTGGCGGAAGAACACGCGCTCCCGTCCGAGGAAAATGGTATAGTCGACATGAATGTGTTTCCAAGGTTGGAGTTGGAAGATGACAATGAAGATGAGCCAGTGGTGCTCGACAATGTACCAGCACATGCTGAAGAGGACAATGAGCTGCCCCAAACTCCTCGACCTGAATTGGGCTGAGGTCATCGCAAGAGGAGACCTCCTACCTGATACTCTCCTTCCCTGCATTACATATTACTCAATGATACAGGCGAGCCCGAAAGTAGAGAGGAAGCTCTGGAGCTGAGAGACTCGAGCAAGTGGGAGCTCGCGATGAAGGATGAGATGAAGTCACTTGAGAAGAATGTGACTTGCCAGTTAGCCGAACTGCCCAAGGGGAAAAGGGCACTAAGCAACAAATGGGTGTTCCGACTAAAGGAGGAATAAGATGGCTGGAAACGGTATAAGGCACGATTAGTAGTCAAAGGGTTTCAGCAAAAGGCAGGAATTGACTACACTGAGATAGTTGACGACTATTCGGCTATTGTTGACCATTGTTGTAAATGCGAATCTTCATCTTAAACAGTTAGATGTGAAAACTGCCTTTCTTCATGGAGATCTTGAAGAAGAAATTTACATGCTGCAATCTGAAGGGTTTGTCTAAAATGGAAAAGAGAAATTGGTCTGCAAACTGAGGAAGAGCTTGTATGGGCTAAAACAAGCACCACGACAGTGGTATAAGAAGTTTGACAGTTTCATGGTGGATACCGGGTTCGAAAAATGTGATAGTGATCACTGCTGTTTCGTGAAGAGATTCGAGAACTCTTTGTACGTCATACTACTTTTGTACGTAGATGATATGTTGCTTGCCGAGTCGAGCCTTCTGGAGATTAACAAGGTGAAGCAACAGTTGGCGGAACAGTTTGAGATGAAAGATTTGGATGCCGCAAATCAGATCCTCGGTATGAGGATTTTCCGAGGAAGGGATGGGTCTTTGTTTCTGTCGCAAGCCGAGTATGTGAAGAAAGTGTTGGCCCAGTTTAACATGAGTGATGCCAAGGCTGTAGGCACATCCCTAGCCGCACACTTTAACTTGTCGAAGGAACAATCACCCTCGGACGAGGAAGGAAAGGATCGTATGTTGAACATACCCTGCGCTTCAGCAATTGGTAGCTTGATGTACGATATGGTGTGTACAAGACCGGACATTGCCCACACAGTGGGAGTTGTCAGTCGTTACATGAGTAACCCGGGTACGCACCATTGGGAAGCTGTGAAGTGGATATTGAGATATCTCTCGGGCACAGTGAGTTCGGCATTATGTTTTCGAAAGACCTTGGTAGGCCTGCACGGCTATGTGGATACTGACATGGCCGGTGATCTGGATAGCCGAAAGAGCACAACGGGATGTGTCTGTACCTACGGTGGTACTGCTGTGAGTTGGACATCTAAGCTACAAAAGATCGTTGCACTGTCGACCACAAAGGCTGAGTACGTCGCGATGATGGAAGCAAGCAAATATATGATTTGGTTACAAGGTTTCTTAGAGGAGCTCGGTCAGAAAACCAACAAGGGAGTTCTGCACTGTGATAGTCAAAGTGCAGTTCAGCTAGCTAAGAATCCTGTATTCCATTCACGCACAAAACACATACAGATTCGTTACCATTTTATCCGGGCTGTTCTAGAAGATGGAATTTTCACGCTAGAAAATATTGAGGGCACTAAGAACCTCGCTGATATGCTAACGAAGACTGTTACAATCGACAAACTGAGGCTGTGTGCAACCTCAGTAGGACTCCGAGCTTGAGACTCAGGGTCGTCGCTACACTGGTAGAATGGGTAACTCGCCGATGACGGAAGAGTATCGACTACTATACAAGGATACCGATGGGAGCATTCTGCTCGGGGGAGCACAATGAGTTCGGTGGTCGGGGATAATCGGAGTTCTTTTGAAGCACTCGACATTTAACTCCAAGTGGGAGATTGTTGAGTTGTGGAGCCAAATGTGTTTTGGTCATGTTCACTAATTATTCCACATCACTAAGAATTGTAATAAGAGCCACTATGGGTTCTATATATTGTTCCACCTATCTTGTATTTTAGTATCACATTATTCGAGAGAGAATATTGTAAAGAGAGAGTTCT
The DNA here is from genome assembly GCA_963920805.1 of Primula vulgaris. Lineage (NCBI taxonomy): Eukaryota > Viridiplantae > Streptophyta > Magnoliopsida > Ericales > Primulaceae > Primula > Primula vulgaris. The sequence goes on along the minus strand of OY987220.1, from coordinate 3,557,806 downwards.
AATTGTGAGAGAACCATAGCTTTGTGATCAAGCTAGATTACGTTTTGTAATCCTCCTTATAATATATATACGTGCCACGTGTAGCGACCCGGAGACGTAGTCATCGTTGGGTGAACTCCGTTATCAAGGAGTGTGTGCTCGATTTTAATTCTCTCTCTCTCTCCTTGTTTGCCTGATCGACCCAACAGAAGCATTGCTAAGAAAGTCTAAGCACATTAATTAGTAGTGAGCACTGAGCATATAAACGCCACTTAATCAATAAGTTGGTCATTTTATGTTTATAAGCCAAAAAATAATGGCTTACTATTTGGGATGGGCGCCTTATTTACAGTTCTTAATTCTTAAGGCCAAAAGTACAATCATTCACAAAATTAATGAGTTTATATATGCTTATCGGATCTTGATAAGATCCGTCAAGTGTTTATGAAACAACTTTGTTCCATTTTTTCGAGTGTAAAGGCATGTTTTTATCGACGTATCTAAATAGCTAGATATGCTAGTACATACGAGAGACATCAGACAAGTCATTGTAACTACAAAACCGAACATCATTTACTATATACAATTTCACGTATCATAATAGTATTATTGCTCTCCCAATGAAAAAAGACTTGTTAATAGGGTAGGTGTGAAATATCTTGATCCTCTTTAATAAGATTTTAAAAAAAAAAACTTGGCGGAAATAGCCTGTTGCCTTGGTCCGGAACCGGAAAAACACGCATATTTACAATATAAATGCATAGAGATGCAGTAAATTACAATAAATTTACTCCCTTGAATCCTTACTAGACTCCAACACAGAACCCTGATTTACATTTATTGTAATTCTTAAATAAGAAAGAGAAAGGTAAACAACGGAACATCATTTTCCATACCATGGCCAATTCTAGTCCATTTTAATTTCTCACTGTTAACACGTATTTGGTTATCCATGTTTTCGTAGCTTCGTTCATATTGGCATCACCATCACCGCCGCCATCAACGAATGATATCATAAATGAGAGATGTGAAGAGCTTTCGAAGTTTCCATGTGAGCATGAGATAGAGTTCACGCAGTGTTTATGGACCCAAGAAATATAGACAAAAAATGTTTTTTTTTTTTTTGACAGCAACCATGTAGTATTGATAATATTTAACAGTAATATTTAAACCAAACATCATACTGAACAAATCAAACAAAAACATTTTCATAATGGATCCACCTGATTAGAAGCTGATTCTAAGGATGAACTTTGTACACCAACTTTACAGACTCTTTCTTTACTCCAAAATCCAATATGAAAGAGGGTTGTAGTCGTTTTTTTGAATGTCTACCCTCCTTTTCTCATATAGGCTGTCAAAAGGGTGTGCGTGTCTGTGAGTATCAAAGCATTTATTTCTTTGAGAAAGTAAACGAATTTATTTGCTTTCACGATCTTAGGAAGAAAACTATTTAACCCGTTTGTGTACTTCTATCTGCTGACCAGAATCACCTGGTCTTCTTGTTACCTATTATCAGTATATCACACAGCATATTTAGCAACAAAAGTTGGCGAGGGTCCATCTCATTTATTGAGAGAGATGGCTTCCTCTATTCTCCTGATTACAACACTGAGACTATCACCCCTTTGCAAAGCTTAATCGGCCTTGAGCGAGCTCAATTTGAAGGTTCTCATCCCAAAATTGTGTTCCTGCCTGTCCTTGAATACCCTTTCGCATAGCCATGATGGGGTCCAAAATTACTCCCCTAATAGGGCAATCCATCAGATATGCCACAAGAAGATGGCCAGCTTCATGTACGAGGATACGGTGCCTATATGTGGTGGCCAGTAACTAGTTATTTGAGCTAAACATGAACCCCCGAGGAAGAGAGCATCTGCCATTGCTAAGCCCAAAACAACTGCAAGATTGGGTGTCTTATATCTATTCCTTGATTTAGCAGATAAGACGTTCCACCAAGGAAAGCAAATAGAGCAACATTAGAGCTTCCTGAAAGTCCCCACTTCTTTTGTGAAAGCTTGGACACTTCCAAACCAGTTGAAGACTTTAGATATCCTGGTCTAACTTCCCTTGGGCCATCCAATACAATATTTCGGCAGATTCCGAAAATGGGAGAAAGGAATAAGCAGCTGCAACAAGCCTCATATCATCAGCATTCAAGCACGTGTCCAAAACCTCCCAATCTCTCTCTCTCTCTCCCATTTCCCCAATACCAATTGTTGTTCCTCTTCTTCTTTAAGTAATTGTAGAGCTCGACCAAGGTCTTTCTTCTTAACAGCTTTTTCGTACTCTTTCAATGCAATTTTAATACCACTTTTTGTTCTACGTTTTGGTGAGTTGGTGAAGAAAGTTGGTCCGGTGGCATAGAGGGATATGCCATAGGAGGGGGAGATGGGCGGAGGAGACAGAATATATTCGGACAATATTGCCCCAAGCTTGTTATGACTATGTTAGGACCAGATTTCTGGTCTAAATATTGCTTATTGTCTATTGGTTTTTACTAAATAAATCCTAACTGTTGTTAAGAACTAAGACAGTATTGACAGGTTTCAAGCAATGTTGTAACCTCAGTTACAACCTACTAAGATAGTAGTAACATGTTTCAAGTACCAGTTACAACCTCAGTTACAACCTACTAAGTCAATAGTGCCAGGTTTCAAGTACCAGTTGCAACCTAAGTTGCAACCTCAGTTGTAACCTGCTACTCAGCAGTACACTGTCTAGTTCTGTAAATCTGCGTACCTATTCTTTAATGATTATTATTAGTTTAAAATTATGCAGGTTATATTCTCATATCTTTCTAAAGATCTAAAATACGTTTATTGAGAATATCAAAGTGGTAAGGAAAGATTTCTTAAAAAGATATAAAGAGATTAGTTATGTTTCCTTTACAGTAACAATTCTATTCTTATACAAATCTTTATCACTTGTTTCAATCTTTGTTCCTTATCTATATTCAGTATAATTTGTTTAAAGATTGAATGTAATATGGAGTTAGGTGTTTCATATATATATGGAAAGATATTATCTCTAAAAGATATTATCTTTATATGTTTCCTAGTTATAGGAAAAGACTAACTCCTATTTCCAAGCTAGTTATTTTAACAGGTATTAACTTATGAAGATTGATGTCAATCCTACAAAAGGCAGACGTGCAATATGGAGAGATTGAAGCCAATCAAAAGAAGTCAAAAGCAATCATAAAAGATCTTGAAGTAAGAAGATTGTTTTTACTTATAAATAGTTAATAACTTAGCTTGTAAAAAGGTGTGTGTTCTAAACTATAAAGAACCCATTCTTGAGAGAATACACGTGAGCTTTAAAAAGAAAACAATGGTGGGATGCCATTGATTTATACGTGATAGTTATAGAGTAGGAGCAATATAGAGATAGGCAGAAAAACCTAGAGGGATTCTGAGAGTTTTTCATTAAGACTTGAGTCCTATATTGTAAGCATTTTATAATATCATAATCTGGGTAAGTGTCCCGGAGACGTAGCCTAGTTAGGTGAACTCCGTTGTTAAATGTGCTTGTGTTCACTTTGAGTACATTTAACATTTTACAGTTCTGTCCATTTAATACACTTGGTTCCAACTGGTGGTTGCAACCTCACTTGGAACCTAACTGCAAAACTGCAACTAGAACAGCGGATAGGAATTTCAATTGGTATCAGAGCTTTACACTAGACCTTACTTAGTGTGGATCCTGTGTTCTAGTAAAAATGGACTTAATGAGGGAAGGAAACGCTTTCAACAAACCTCCATTGCTTGAAGGAGGAGTAAACTATGGAGTATGGAAGATAAGAATGAGGTCTTTCATCAAACAGCAGAATGAACATGCATGGAAAACTGTGATGTATGGATGGGAGGCTCCAACTAGCATTGATAGTGAAGGAGAACTGGTTTTTATACCTGAAGACAGATGGTCTGCTGATGAAGACAGAAAATCAAGTGCCAACTCAACAGCCATAAACTTGATTTTTGCTGGTGTAACTCTCAGTGTGTTCAGGTATATCTCTCACTGTGAAACTGCCAAAGAGGCATGGGATATTTTGCAAGTTACTTTTGAAGGAACTACCAAAGTAAAAGCTTTCAAACTTCAACAGTTAACTACTCAATTTGAAAACCTAAGAATGGAGGAAGATGAAAACATTGAACAATTTAATGGTAGAATCTGCCACATTGCTCATCAAGCTGGAACCTTAGGTGAAAAATACAGTGATGCTAAACTTGTTAAGAAAACCCTTAGGTCACTTCCAGAAAGGTTTGAAATAAAAGTTACAGCTATTGAAGAATCAACAGACTTAGATAATCTTAAACTTGAAGAACTTATAGGAAATCTAAGCACTCATGAGCTGAATTTTTTTAAACATAAAAGACCAGAAAAGGGAATAGCATTTCAGGCTAAGAAATCTGAACCTAATGTCTGTGATAAAATAAGTGATGAAGAACAGCTAGCTTTCTTTGCTAAAAAGGTTTTCAAAAAGTTTTACAAGAGAAAAGAGGATGATACTGGTTCTTCTAAAAACTTTCAGAAAAGGGATAACCAATTTAAGACAGAATCCAAGTTCAGTAATAACTCTACAGGAAAGTGGAATTCTAAAGAGAAGGATAACAAAGATTATAAGCCTAAAGAGATTCAGTGTAGAGAATGTAGAGGTTTTGATCATATTCAGGCTGAGTGTGCTAATACTTTAAAAAGGAACAAAAATGCCTATATAACCACTCATAGTGATAGTGATTCTGAGAGCAACAGTGATGAAGAGGATGATTCTAATTTTGTTAATTTTATGGGAATGATCACTGAAAAAGAACCTACTTATGAAAATGACTGTGAACATGTTTCAACCATAGTTACAACCACTCTTAAAACCTACAGCAGTGATGAGGAAGAACCTTCTGATGAAGACATTTCTCAGCAATATCTTGTTCTTTATGAAAAGTATAAACTTCTGAGTAAACAATCCTTGATCATAAGCAAACTTAATGTTAATCTAAAGGATGAGGTTAAAAGTCTTACTGAGAAGCTGAACTTACAACTGGCTGAACTTACTGAAACTAAAAAGAAAATAAAACTGATGAATGTTTCTGCTTCAGAAAAATTAGATGACATGCTGTCATATTCTAGAGGTTCTAAAGATATCAGTGGTCTAGGTTACTATGGTGGTAAAAGTACAGGAAAAACTACCTTTATTGAAGCTGTTGCTAGAGCTAAAACTCATGATTTTGACAATAAGGTTAGAAGCTCAGTTGCAACCAGGAACAAAACTCAGGTTTTTGTAGAGAAGGTTAGAAGCTCAGTTATAACCAAAGTGGCAACCATGAATAAACTGAATAGCTTTAGGGATAAAAATAACTTTAGGTTGAAACTGTGTAATTTCTGCAAGAAACCTGGTCATTCTGAAATCCAGTGTTATTTAAAAAGAAACAGAAAGTATATTTCTCAGAAAACTTGGTTGGCTTCTGTCAATAAAAATTTGAACTGGGTCTGGAAAGTTAAAGAAAAAGCTACCTTAATTGCTAACAACAAAGCTGTCATTAACTCCTTGAATGCTGTTACCTCTAATGATTGGTATTTTGATAGTGGTTGCTCTAAGCACATGACAGGTATTGCAAGTCTCTTAAAAAATGTCACCATTTTTACTGGAAACACTGTTGTGTTTGGAGGTGGAGATACAGGTAAAATTGTTGGTAAAGGTACCTTAAACAAACCTGGAATGCCTGTTATTGAGGATGTTTTTCTTGTAGATGGTCTAAAAGCTAATCTTATAAGTATCAGTCAACTCTGTGATAACAAAATGATTGTTAAATTTGACAAAGAAAGGTGTCTAATTACTAATCTTAACAATGATTTAATCATGACTGGAATTAGATCAACCAACAGCTGCTATGTGTTTGAAAAAGCTGAAAAAGAATTGCCTCAAAGTAGGTGTAATCAAGCCATTACTAATAATGTGGATATTTGGCATAAAAGGCTTGGGCATGTGAATTACAAAACTTTAGATAAGCTTGTTAAAAATGAATTGATAAGAGGAATTCCTAAACTAAGTGCTAAAACTCAAAGTGTCTGTGGTGACTGTGCTATAGGTAAACAAACCAAAAGTATTCGCAAAAGTATAAGTCAAATCTACACTAAGAGAGTCCTAGAACTTCTTCATATTGACTTGATGGGGCCTATGCAAACTGCTAGTATAGGTGGTAAGAAGTACATTCTGGTAGTTGTAGATGACTTCTCTAGATACTCTTGGGTAGTGTTCTTAAAGGATAAAACTGAAACTTTTGAACTATTCAAAACTTTGTGCTTAAAACTTCAACTTGAAAAGGGCTCAACCAGTGGTAATATTGCTAGGGTTAGAAGTGATCATGGAACAGAATTTGAGAACAGTAAGTTTAGAGAATTCTGCAACTCCTTAGGTATAAGTCATGAGTTCTCTGCTCCTAAGACTCCACAGCAAAATGGCATAGTTGAAAGGAAAAATAGAACCATTCAGCAAATGGCTAGAGTCATGCTTAACTCTAAGAAACTTGCCAACAGATTTTGGGCTGAAGCTGTTAATACTGCCTGTCATATAGTTAATAGAGTTTATATTACTAAAGGCACTTCCATGACAGCTTATGAAATATGGAAAGGTAGAAAACCCAATGTTAAGTATTTTCAAGTCTTTGGGTGTGTCTGTTACATTCTCAGAGATAGAGAGCATCTTGGTAAATTTGACTCTAAAAGTGATAAAGGGATCTTTCTTGGTTATGCTCAAAATAGTAGAGCATTCAGAGTCTTCAATCAAAGAACCAACTGTGTTATGGAATCTTATAATGTGTTATTTGATGACCTAAAAACTGTTGATGAGATTACAGGTGATAATGAACAGCCTGAGATTGCAGAAAAAGAGAAAGAAGAAACTCAACAAACTAGGAGTCCCATAGTGGTTGGAAGTCCAGTTGCAACTGAAGTTACAACCGAGACTGGAACTGAGGTTGGAACTGAGGTTGGAACCGAGGTTGAAACTCAGAATTCAACAGAATCAGAAGAAGAAGGATCTGCTATGCCAACAACAAGCAAGCCACGCTATGTAAGGACTCAGAAAAATCACTCTCTTGACAATGTCATAGGAGAAGTTGCTTCAGGTATGAAAACCAGAGGTAAAAGAAATAATGTTGTTCACTTTGCTTGTTATATTTCTCAGTTAGAACCTAAGAATATAAAAGAAGCTTTAGAAGATAGTGAATGGATTATAGCTATGCAAGATGAGTTGCATCAATTTGAGAGAAATGATGTATGGACTTTAATACCCAGACCTTCTAATAAAAATGTTATAGGGACTAAATGGATTTTTAGAAATAAAAGTGATGAGGATGGAGTGATTATCAGGAATAAAGCTAGGTTGGTAGCTCAGGGTTATACACAAATTGAGGGAATTGACTTTGATGAAACATTTGCTCCTGTAGCTAGAATTGAATCCATTAGAATGCTATTATCTCTTGCATGTCTGTATGATTTTAAACTGTTTCAACTTGACATAAAGAGTGCTTTTCTGAATGGTGTGATTAATGAAGAGGTTTATGTCTGTCAACCTAAGGGATTTGAAGATCCTAACTTTCCTGAACATGTTTATTTGCTGAAAAAGGCCTTGTATGGTCTTAAGCAAGCTCCTAGAGCTTGGTATGATAGATTAACCAAGTTTTTGCTTGAAAAAGGTTTTAACAGAGGGGTAGTTGATAAAACTCTCTTTACCAAGAAAACTACAAAGGATATTATCATTGCTCAAATCTATGTTGATGACATTGTTTTTGGCTCCACTTCTAATAAGAGAATAGAAGAATTCATTTCAGATATGAAGAATGAATTTGAAATGAGTGGTGGAGGTGAATTAACTTGCTTTCTAGGATTGCAAGTTAAACAGAATGAGAAAGGCATTTTCTTATGCCAAAGTAAGTATGCAGACAATCTTGTTAAGAAGTTTGGTCTGAATGAGAGTAAAGAGAAGAGAACCCCTATGAGTACCACTCTTAAACTATCTAAAAATGATAAGGGAAAAAGTGTTTGTCCAAGTCTTTATAGATCCATGATTAGAAGTTTGCTGTATTTAACTGCTAGTAGACCAGACCTTTGCTTAAGTGTAGGAGTTTGTGCCAGATATCAAGCAAATCCTTTAGAACCTCATCTTCTAGCTGTCAAGAGAATTCTAAGATATGTAAAAGGAACACTTCACCTAGGGCTATGGTATTCTAAAGATATAAACCATTTTCTAAGTGGCTACTGTGATGCTGATTGGGCAGGAAACATAGATGATAGAAAGAGTACTTCTGGTGGGTGTTTTTATTTTGGAAACAACCTTATTTCTTGGTTCAGTAAAAAGAAAAATTGCATATCTTTATCTACTGCTGAGGCATAATATGTTGCAGCTGGAAGTGGATGCACTCAACTTATTTGGATGAAACAGATGTTAACTGATTATAATGTTAAACAAGAAATATTAACTCTTTTTTGTGATAACAAAAGTGCTATAGATTTAGCTAAAAATCCAGTTCAACATTCCAGAACCAAACATATTGATCTAAGGCATCATTTTATTAGAGAACTAGTTGAAGAAAAGAGCTTAATTTTAGAACATGTTTCAACTGAAAGACAATTAGCAGATATTTTCACAAAACCCCTTGATACAAACAAGTTTGAATCATTAAGAAGTGACATAGGGGTATGTCATTATCAATCTAATTGAATATTCTTGCTAAATATGTCTGTATTGAGTACCTTCAATAATTTTTATTTCTAAGGTTAAGTCTTAATTGAGCTATGATGTTTTTGTTTTGAAAAAGCCGCTTTTTGGTGTCTCAAAAACAGATGTGAGGTAACTTGTCCTTGAAAACCTCTCTGGTAATAGAGTTGCAAGCACAAAGTGCAATTTCTTTTAAGCTGGTTGCTAGTTTAGTTGCAACATCAGTTGGAACCTCATGCTCTCAATAGCTGGTTGGAAGTTCAGTTACAACTCTAGTTGAAACCTCGTGTTAAAAATACTGGTTGCAAGCTCAGTTGCAACATCAGTTGAAACCTCAGTCTATTCTATAACTGCCAAGACAAAGTCTTGTTATTTTTGACATCACTTATACTCTTTCCTTGCTGAGGTCATCAAACTAGTTTTTGTGTAGAGATACAAACGGAGTTGCTCAATTTAAGCTCCTAAAATTTAATCTTTATTAGAGTTATTCTTTGATAAACATATTTTCTTGAGTAAATTGCTAGATTTTTGTTCTCCTAAAAATTAGATATCTGTTTAATTGTTCTTTATCTTGAATCAAGTCAAATTTCCTTAATAAGCATCAACTTTTGAATTTTCAAATTTTGGATGAATCTGTTTTGAAAAAGGAATGTTTATCTGTTTAATTGGCTGAATTTATCTTAATGCCAACTGTTTCTTTCGTGATCTAAGTATGATTTATTGTTCAAAATTCTGTTGATAAAATACTTCCTATTTTTAAGCCAAAATCTGTTTCTTAATTGATTTGCATGTATATATTTCCAATTTCAAAAAGATATGGTCTTTATTGCTATTTATACAAAATTCTTTTCTCTATCCCAAATCTATTACATTTTACAGAATTACTCTCTCTCTCTCTTCACTGTAAAACCCTAGGCTCTCTGTAAAAACCCAGTGCAAGGTTCTAAGTACGGTTACAACCCCCAGTTGCAACCATGTCTAATAACCCCAGTTCTGATGATGATTGTACTCTAAGGGATTTCATATCCAAATCCCCCACCACTCATAGCTCTAAGGCTAAGGTAAGTGAGTCTTCTTCCCCTAATACACATAGGACTAAAAAGCGTGCTAGGAGGAATTTTACTAATGATCCCATTATTGCTAAGTTTGAGTATGTTCAGAGATTCAATGAAGTTGATCCTAAGTTTTGGAGTAGAAGAACTTATAGGAGATTTAGGGCTTATTCTAGTAAAGAAATACACTGTGAAAGAAAGCTTAATTTGGTAAGTTATCCACACATTCAAGTGTATGTTGAAAAGCTGTTGCAAGCTGTTGGTTTAGGAAAAACAATTACTTATGTTGATTCCTTTCTCCCTGCTGTTGTTAAAGAATTCTATGCTAATCTAAGTAGCATTGTGTTTGAAGAGGGAAATCCTGCTTATGGGAGAGTTTTTCTGAGAGGTCATACTTTTGATTTTACCCCTAAACTTATCAATGATTTCCTAGATACACCAAATCCTTCTGTTGAAGAAGTTAATTATGACATGGAGGTTATTGCTTTGGTTCTAACTGGAAAGAACAATAGATTTGATGGAAATTCCATCAAAACTTCCTCTCTCACTCTTTGTGCAGCTGTTTTGCATAAAATAGCCAGGTTTAACTGGACTCCAACCAAACAGCCTTCCAAAGTAAGCAAAGATATGGCCACTTTTCTCTATAAAATCATGTCTTCCAGGCCTATCAACTTTGGACAACATGTCTTCAATCTCATAAGAGATTTCAGTGACACAGATTCTACTTCCATTCTGCTTCCTTTCCCCTGCCTAATTTCTAATATCATTCTAGGCCAAACTAATTCTTTGAACAAAGATTCTCCTATTAATATCTTGGTTGAACCCTTCACTGATTGTCCACCTGCCTTGTATATTTCTGCCAAGTTGTTAAAAGAAGGGCATGTTAATGACATTTCTGGTGAGAAAGGCAAAGAAAAATAAGAAGAGACTTCTACTGCTCCATCAGACAAGAAGAAAGGATTAAAGTGGTACTTACTCCAGAAGTTGGCTTATAATCAAGAAAAGAGAGCTGAATTGGATGTTGATGATTATCAAATCAATAAGCTGCTGGTGGATATTATTGAGAGTGAGGATGATGGTGATAGTGATGACTGTTTCTCCATAAGCAGTGAAGAAAAAGATGAAGAGGTGGTTAGAGACCATCCTCTCAGAGAAAGAGCTCCACATTCTGATATAACTCGTGACTGATTACAATGGTTGCTGACAAATAGGGGGAGTGAAGTTTATTATGTTGAAGTTCATGTGTTTTTTTGTATTTCAATTTCAAGACTCAATGTTGCTGTTTTTTTTAATTGCTGTACTAAGACATTGTTGTGCCATGTTTTTGGCCTTTAAATTTCTGCAATTTCCATTTTGATGTCTGTAAAATTGAATTTATGAATGGATACATTCTGTGCTTATTAAGTGCCTGCAATTCTAACATACAGGGGGAGATTAAACAGATGACTCTTTAGTATTGTTAATATACTATTTAAAGACTGTGCTGATATTGAATTTGCAGGTGGTTGGGATGATTTATAAACTTAATTGATTTGTCAAAACCAATGACAAAGGGGGAGATTGTTAGGACCAGATTTCTGGTCTAAATATTGCTTATTGTCTATTGGTTTTTACTAAATAAATCCTAACTGTTGTTAAGAACTAAGACAGTATTGACAGGTTTCAAGCAATGTTGTAACCTCAGTTACAACCTACTAAGATAGTAGTAACAAGTTTCAAGTACCAGTTACAACCTCAGTTACAACCTACTAAGTCAATAGTGCCAGGTTTCAAGTACCAGTTGCAACCTAAGTTGCAACCTCAGTTGTAACCTGCTACTCAGCAGTACACTGTCTAGTTCTGTAAATCTGCATACCTATTCTTTAATGATTATTATTAGTTTAAAGTTATGCAGGTTATATTCTCATATCTTTCTAAAGATCTAAAATACGTTTATTGAGAATATCAAAGTGGTAAGGAAAGATTTCTTAAAAAGATATAAAGAGATTAGTTATGTTTCCTTTACAGTAACAATTCTATTCTTATACAAATCTTTATCACTTGTTTCAATCTTTGTTCCTTATCTATATTCAGTATAATTTGTTTAAAGATTGAATGTAATATGGAGTTAGGTGTTTCATATATATATGGAAAGATATTATCTCTAAAAGATATTATCTTTATATGTTTCCTAGTTATAGGAAAAGACTAACTCCTATTTCCAAGCTAGTTATTTTAACAGGTATTAACTTATGAAGATTGATGTCAATCCTACAAAAGGCAGACGTGCAATATGGAGAGATTGAAACCAATCAAAAGAAGTCAAAAGCAATCATAAAAGATCTTGAAGCAAAAAGATTGTTTTTACTTATAAATAGTTAATAACTTAGCTTGTAAAAAGGTGTGTGTTCTAAACTATAAAGAACCCATTCTTGAGAGAATACACGTGAGCTTTAAAAAGAAAACAATGGTGGGATGTTATTGATTTATACGTGATAGTTATAGAGTAGGAGCAATATAGAGATAGGCAGAAAAACCTAGAGTGATTCTGAGAGTTTTTCATTAAGACTTGAGTCCTATATTGTAAGTTTTTTTATAATATCATAATCTGGGTAAGTGCCCCGGAGACGTAGCCTAGTTAGGTGAACTCCGTTGTTAAATGTGCTTGTGTTCACTTTGAGTACATTTAACATTTTACAGTTCTGTCCATTTAATACACTTGGTTCCAACTGGTGGTTGCAACCTCACTTGGAACCTAACTGCAAAACTGCAACTAGAACAGCGGATAGGAATCTCAGACTAGGTTTTCACGAATCTATCTCTCTGATACGAATAGTTCTGAAAAAGAGCCAGTCTATTGTAAGGATGCAAATTTAGCAAATAATGAACAAGCTTGGAAAATGTTCATTGAAGTTGGTTTTGTACGTACTCCGAACAGGACCGAAGTGGTTTTCATTTTCAAATAATGTAGACTATAATATATAAGCGTGTATCTAAGCGATGCATTTACCGTGGAAAGAACCTTTTGTAATGTCAGTGTTCGTCTCTCTATAGAATAGACTACAATAAGCACATATCAATAGCAATAATCATCGATTGTTTTTCGTCTTCCAATATTTCGATAAATATTAAAAGGGACTTGGCCGCTTTATAAGACAAGGGCACTACGAGAACAATTGGCGGAATCAAGACACATACTCCATATCAGAGCGGTCCACATTTTGCTAAGTTATTTTCCTCAAGTTTTGATCAGATTATAGTTATATACAAGTCGATATATATCTCCATTAACTTTATGAAGTCGGACAATAAATATGCTTAAACATAACAGAGACGGAATAGTGTCCTAGAATTCAAATTAAAGAAGAAGTAAAAAAACAAATCCGTCTCTATAAGAGTTTAGGGTTTTCAACTTTCACTTATAAATTTATGGACCCAAATAAGAATTAGAACCTTTGAACTTTTTATACGAATTATGAGAAAATGGCGAAATCAAAAGTAACTTGATTTTGTTCATTTCTTTTTAGACCAACAAAGTGAGATATCCTAAAAACAAAGAATTGGCAAGGAAAGGAAAGGACGATAAATCATAAATGCGTGTGCTTAAAAAAAATAAAATCACCACTAATCAGTCTTAACTTGCATTAAAATCTCTATGCATTAAATTTGATTCAGAGAGAGTAAAAAAAGGTCACAAAACTGTCAATAGTTCGAAAAGCTTAATGGACTAAACTGTCGAAAAACCGTCACTAAGATAAACACTAACTATAATTGATGATACTCGTTTACATGCTGGGGGGAGGAAGTAACCACTTGGAACCTTGAATAAATGAAAGGGTGAGAAAAGTTGTAGCTTCGTTATCACTTAATTCTTTGCTATAAGAGACCCGACCCGTTGTAGATGATCCGTCACCGGAGTTCTTATATTCTCTAAAGAAAACAGTCCTGCATGCCAAAAGATGTAATTATTGATATATTACATTTATCAATTGAATTAATTGTAGAATTGCATTTTCTTTTCTAGCTTTACTCATTTTAAAACTTGTTTACCGAAAAGAAAGTATATACATATACTGAAACTATTTTATCCAAGTAAATCTGTTTCCGTCATGTGTAGCCCATATAAATTAACGAGTTTGTTTTTCAAAAACTGTGTAAGCAGTTGTTTTCGAGATTTTTTTTGTAACTTGGCGAAGTTGGCACTTATATAAAAGATGCAATGTACAAATGATTATTGCTCGGCAAAGTTTAACTCTTATTCACAAGTTTAGCAGATAAATCTTTATATTTAAAAGACGTGTTCGATACTTTGAAAACAAGCGAACTTTGCAAATCATACTTAGGGCTTGTTTGGTTGCACATTTTAACCAATTTTGGTTTAAATCTAGAAAAGACCTAGTTGATCAACTTGAAAGCAAAGCCTTCTTGTTTTCTAGCTTACGAAATTAAAAATTTAAGCTAGAAGAACCACACAAAAAAGACCCGTTTATCTGGAAGAAAGTTACACCGCAATGTGACCTTAATATAGAATAATTTCATTAATTTTAGGTGTCGCTCGATAGAGAAGGGAGTGCATACTTACGAGTAAAATTTATTGTCAGCGGCCAACCACCCTTGAGGGTTGATAACACTGGACAACTCGGTGTAGGAGTAAACCACAGTGGCGCAAGGCATTAAAGCCCGTCCTAGGAGTGCGTCTCCACCAGATCCGGTAACTGAGCAATGCACAAACGAGTACGCTTCGTCACTCGAGCTTGAGTCCCTAAAGTGGGATGTGATCACGTTACTCGGGTTTCCCAAATTACCGGGTACCACATGCAATTCGGTGTTCTATGTATATGATAGCACAAGAGTCAACATTAACAATTTTTTAAATAAACATTAATGTAGCTCAAGTAGTTTGGGAGCTACTGTAAGATATTTTGGAATATAAATCCAGAGAAACTCCTCTTTTGGTTAAATAAATAAAATATCTTTAGTTAATATCCGGGACGTAAGAATATAAGCTTCTGTAACTTGTAAGTGTATAAGTTTGCCACAGATCTCAAGCTTTTTTGCGTGCTAGCTCAAGAAAAAACTAATTTGGAAAATTCGGATAGTGTGGCATTACGATAAGTAGCCGAAATACACATCTGAACATATTGAGTCCATTTAGTCTTTATCACTTTCACCGTGATCATCAGCACTATAATCAATACTATCATTATCATAAAAATCTAAAGATTTGATGTAATATATTAGCAAATTTATCATCATCAACAAACTTCACAGTAGAACTCCATAGTGAGCATCCTTAACTTCCATTTAGATTCGTAGTTTAATATTTTGACAATTAGACCCCAATCACTTTACGGTACGTTTTTTACCCTACGATCTTAGCAGCCATTTCATAAAGACTGGCCCTAGAAACTTGAGAGGGATCATATATATGCTACGTTGCCCGTAGAATTTTTACAAAATCAAGTTTTCGAATCCAGTACTCCTCCCATAAAAGCACAATCATATATGAATTTGACATAGAATTTGTCAATAAATTATATCTTGTTTCATCATCAAACCTGATAAAATTAATGCGTGTTTCTGTACTCCTGTTATTAAGAAACATATCAATTCAATACATGTTAGATTTGGTAGTCCTGTGTTAATACCTGATACACAGATATAGTGATTACCAACATCAATGTAGACTACATTTCACTATTCAAGAAAAAGAAGTAAGCTAATTGAGAACGTTGTTTTAAAAAGCGCAATTTGTAGCAAAAAAGTTCGACTTAAAGCTTTATCCAAAGTTTAAAAGAAGCTTAAAAAACTCACTTTTCCACTTTTTAGGCCAGCTTTTAGCGTAGCTCTTGCAAAATGCTATAAGATTTCGCTTTTTAAAACAATGATTGAGAGGCAATAGGGAAGCTGTTACCAAGAAGATAGATTTTCCTCTTCCGAAAATGAAATCTACAGTTCCTTCAATGTAACAATCCTTGTAGAAGTGTCCATAACCTTCATCAAGTAGAGTGTCTTGAAAACCGAAGAATTTGGAGTTGTAAAAAGCAGCTTTTTTCCCAAACATCCCCACTGCCACACCTTGTTCATCATCTCTGGCAGGATCTGGCCTTGGAGATGAATTCTGTAACATATAAAATAGAAAATGATGCATGAATAAAATCCACTGATCCAGATCAAATAATTTGACTCATTTAGTCGAATTGTTTAAACAAATAAGTTGGCTTTATAGGCTAAGAATTGGGCGCAATTGACCAGCCAAAACTTCAATCTTCTTTAGATTGGAGAAGATGGACATTTTCGGCTCACTTCTGAGACAATATAAGACCAAATTACAATAACTTTTTATTGGTATTGCATTTTTAACACGATCAGGATTCGTTTCAGTTGGGCGAAGACAAAATTGTACCACTATATATAGAATTTTTTTTTATAAATAATACGTTCCATAGACATTGTCAGAATAGATCACACCTTTAAGTCATGGTTTATTTAGTGCTAAATGGTTTTGAAAATTACAAACAATAAAAGGTAAGTTCATATATATACCTTAAAGATAATGTTGGCTGCCACAAAGTAATCTCCGGTCACGGTCAATGTGCCGCAGTAATAGCTTCTGTAATTTTTAGCAATACCATTAAAAACCAATGTTGGCATGCTGGCAGGGGAACCATAAAAAGTGATATACGATTGCGTCACATTTATTTTCTCTGTGTATGTACCACCGTAAATTGCCATGATTATCCGTTGACTATTGTTGTACGGGACGCTCTGAACAGCATTGGTTATCGAGGTGAAGTCCCCTTTTCCTTCTTGGTTGACCCTATAAGCAAAAAATAAAAAAAACAAAAAAAAACTATAGAGGAACTCAAGTAAAGTAAGACAATTATCCTCCATTTTTAATTCAAGTTTCTATTTGTACAAATATATTTTAAGAGGAAAACTCAACTTGGCTCCTGAATATGTTTTTTAGCTTTAACAAAAGGAATAGTGTTGTGATATGGCGAAAAGATAGTTCGATATAATGAACAAATTCCGTCAATGACTTAGGAGAAGGAGAACGCGGATGATTTGAAACAACCATTTTCCGAAGTTAAAGTGTTTGTTATTAAGCTTTTTGCAATGGAAAACATTTTCGCTTATATATCAAACGACGAAAGAAATTCCACAAGGCCCCATAAGGGAAATAAAAATATGGCGTACTCGGTCGCCAAATATATACTATTATTACCAATTATGAGCATACGGTTTGATGCAAGTAGTTAGGGCGCGCTTTAATATGGCACTCTCACCACCATAATCCAATTCGTGGCACCTCCAAAGCATTGTTTAGTGATTATTACCAAAATTATTATTTTAGATATTTTAAAAGTTGAATGCTATAGTTAAGGTCGGAAAATTTGATAATTATTTTAAATTTCCCGATGCAAGATTGAGATTTTGCGTATAATTATTTCGCTAAACAAAAGTATGACCATCGCTAAATTCAATAAAAATCATAATTAAAAATAACTAAATTAAAAAAAATCTGAAATTCCATTTCCTTGAATGCATGCCGATACAAACTTATAAGTACAAAACTGATGTTATCAAATAATTGTAAATTTAATTTATTTTCTGAAAGGTTAAGCAGAAACTTGTGATGTTAAGACGACGTCTTTGTACTAATTCTTAGTTTTTGTTAATATAAGCTTGATTTTAAAAAAAAAAGTGGTGGTGCTAAGACAAGTCAAAATATATAATAAAAGTTTATCGAGCTGAACACAATATATGATAATCAATCAGTAAATTCACTATCGTAAAATCTGATATAAAAGGAATTGTGCGAAGAATCTGCGCGACTAAACATAAACTTACTTGATTACTTTTAAATTCTCTTCGGCATTCACGAGATTAGGGTCTAAAGTTGATTTGCGACTACTAAACTGCTGCACATTTTTTTGAAACCAGGCATGGACTTGAGTCTTATCGGCTGGTATAGGATCTAAATCATTGGAAATAACGGCAGGGACTAATAGTACTATGGCCAATATAACAATGTATATATTTTTTGTGTCCATTTTTTGTGTCTTATTTATGTAACATATATTTATAGCACGAGAAATGAAAATATGATATCTTGTATCTTCTTTCTTAAATTAATGCAATTAATTTATTACTGAATGGAAATGGTTGATTGTCTCAGCTATCAGTAATATATGAGCATAGGGGTGAACGTAATTTGTCTTTTCACATTATTTTTTATATCTTTTATTTATTTTACTGAAGTGTTTATTAGTACTTTATTGTCCCATCTTAAATGTAGACACCGGTTTAGTTACATATAACGTACTTTCTTTTGTCGCATTCAAGTGTTGTTTTTAACCTTTTTTTTAAAGAAAAGTAGTGGTACCTGTTGAAATTCTTAGTACTTTTAATTAAGACCTTTTATTTTGTTCAAAGTTTGTTTGAAGCTCTAAAGATTTGTTTCGAAGTTGCCGCCCATCTTTAACCAATGGGAATGGGATGCATGCACACGTACGCTCTTTAATACACTATTTGTGAGGGCACACTACAAAATAATGTTTGATTTATTTAGAGTCAAAAGCTGTCAGAAGCCTGTCACTAATTTAAAAAGCTGTCACAAATCTGTCACAAATTGACTAAACCATCACAAAGCCGTCACAAAAACCGTCGCTAATAAGCTCGTAACAAAAAATAACGTCACTAATCTCATCGCTATTTGAATATTTTTTTTAGTGGGAGTAAACACGAATTCGCTATAAAACTCAATTGAAAGATTGTTCTCGCTTCTCCTTCTCCGGCCGTGTAGTGTAAAAGTTGTGTTCAAATCATAGTTGTCATGACAAAAAATGAAAGCAAGAAACGGAAGCGGTAAACGTGAAAAAAATTAATAAAATGTAAAATTTACACATAAAATAATAAAAAGCGGGAAACGGAAAATGCATTTTTTTAAAAGGGGAGTTGAGTTTTCCATTAACTAAAGTTCAAATAATTATTCACCATATTACCATATTGTTTTCTCCTAAAATTCTCAACAATCGGTTTAATTTAGTGGAAAAACGTGGTATCCCCATGGCATATGCTTCCTTTTTGTAATTGAAAATATATATGGTAGCAAGTGAAATTAAAATTTTATATTTTGTTGTAAAATATTATTGAACATATATATGGTAGCAAATGTTATATACTGAAAATAGTCGGACTGTTTTGTAGTTCGCTGAAACTATTGACTATGCATGTTAATTTACAAATGACCAAACTGAAACTTTTCTGAAATTATGGACTGAACATGTAATAAAGCTGTAAATAGATATATAGTTTGCTGAAATTACACACGTGGTCTTGTAGTATAAAACTTATACGAAAAACGGTACACATGGTTGATACAATGCAATATTCGGTCAATACACACACATGCATATAAATTATATTATTCAAAAAGAAAGTGAATAAAAATTATATGTTAACTAAACAAATTGATGTGTTTCCATATAAGTTTAGTCCATCCTATTGCATGTTTGTAATTATCATGAATAAAATCTTCACATATGGCAGTTTAATAATAATAATTAAATCTTGCTAGTATAAATTGTGATATATTATGTACCGATTGATGATAATTACTAAATCTCAGAAATAGCAACATCTATATATTTTATTTACTGTTATGTACACATATGTATAATATGATAATTTGTGAAATCATATATTTTCACATTTAAGTTGGAAAAATTATGAAACTTTCCCAATTAGGGTCACCTATTTGGATACGATATGTAGGAAAAATATAGGCGGAAGTCGATATCCTAATGAAGTTGGGTTTTAAGTGGCATTCGTGCCCTCCACCCTTACCGTTTTTCCTGGCCGTGTTCAATTAGAGCTACCGAAAGGGGTTGACTAAATAATAATTTCTTCGAGTGTGTTTATATAATGATGTATGTTTCGCTGAATTGGTGTCTCAGTATTGACCCGTCGTTTGATCAATGAGAACCAATTCACATGAGAAGCAAAAATAGTATTTTCGAACATGTCGTTTCGAAACAAAGTTTGTGCTTGTGCAAACCATAAATATATAAACCTGTCATTTTATATGATAACTAATCCAGAACTCCCAACAAATTTGGATGTCATCTATGATGAGTAAAATCGCAAAGCATACTTGTGAAATGACTGTTTAGACGTGAAAGTTATTCCGTCACCACATGTTAGTGACCTTGATGTGTGAAAATGTGATGTCCAATTTTTTTTGATGCCATCTTTAATGAGTAAAACATGAGTTTGTTATTACTCACGAGATGAAGGCTAAGGCGTCAATTTTATTCCGCCGCCATATTTGAGATGTGATAACGTCTATGGTGAACAAATGTCTCAAATTGACATATTGGATTGATCATTCACCAAAATACTAGTTTGGAAATTGTATTTTATAATCAGTATCGTGAATTTATATTCACCATGTTCCTTCATCGCCCATCTGTTTGTGGATGAGAAAATACCCCGATGAGCAGTTTTAATCCTATTGGGTCAATGGCGAATTGTTTGCCCAATATTAATGCTCTTCATGGATATTTTTTTCCATAAATCGAGAACCGAGACAAGTGTTATTTGTCTCGAACTGTCGTGATCCCGACGATCGCCTAACCAAGCGAGGTTTAGATAATCATCAAAATCGAAGACATGTAGCTCCAAGACAGTCCTTGAAAGGAACAATATGACATATTGTTTCAAAGCAAGAGACAATGCTCATTGAGCCAATTCTGTTCTATATAAATAGCATAGGTCATGCATGGCTAATCTTTTCATAGTTCACAACTATTATAAGAGTGTAAAAGCCGTAGCTAATGTGGTTAAATCTAATTAAAAGGAAACTCTTGAGACCTCCAATTTTGTGGCTCAAATGAGTTTGGTACCTTTCTTTATTGATTTTGATAAATCATTGAGCCGGTTTTTCGCTCATCTTGATTATTTTGTTTCCATTTGGATTATGTTTTTTTTTTCATTTGGACATACTTTTGGATTATGCTTTGCCTGTTTACGAAATTTCTCGAATTTTTTTTAAGTGTTTTGAGAAAATTCCTTTGACAAATGTGAACAAAATTTAAATTATGAAATTTTAGACAATACTTGTGGGGTAGTTGATTTTCTGGAAATAGTGGATAACAGTGTACCACGTAATTTCACCAACTACTTGCTTAAAAGAGTACTCAGAACGATTCTAGACCTGTCGTTCCAAATCGAAATATTTGGTAAAATCAAATTAATTTGTCAAATATGAGGCCTTATACTCCTGTAGGTCCTGTCATAACTTGTTGAGTTATAAAATATTCAAGAAAAACAATGTTATCTTGTAATAGCTCATGAAAGAATTGAAATTTCTTTACATAACCTCCACTCAATATGACCAAATGCGTATTTTAGAGGAGTTGGAATGCCTTTCAAATGGTTGCTACCATATTTTTTAAAGCATTTAAAGTTAATTTATCATTTCGCATGTCGTCGATTGATAAAAGATTTAGATTCTTAGAAATGATTGTCTGTATTATCATTCGTCTGTCGTCGATTGATAAGAGCATTTTGATATTGTGGCATTCACTGTATGAGATATTCTCGGATCAAAAGACGATGCTTGATTTATAATCGCATCGCATTTGGATTCTCTTTGAGGATATATTTCGTGATTGATATGAAATTCATGCCAAGTGCTCACTTTGAAAGACTAGTATGTGTAAAGATCTCGAAATGAACTCGTAGAATTCTTGTAAAGAATTGAAGAAGTTATAAGTCCACACGAAATGGACTAGTTGTGAACTATGAAAAGATTAGTCGGGCATAACCTTTGTCATTTATATAGCACAGAATTGGCTCAATGAGCATTGTCTCTTGCTTTGGGACAACGGGCCATATTGTTCCTTTCGAGCATTGTCTTGGACCCACAAGTCTTCGATTTTGATGATTGTCTAAACCTCGCTTGGCTAGGCGATAGTTGGGATCGTGACAGTTCGAGACAAATAACACTTGTCTCGGTTCTCGATTCGTGGAAAAAAATGTTCACGAAGAGCATTAATATCAGGCAAACAATTCGTCATTGACCCAATAGGATTAAAACTGCTCATCGGGGTATTTTCTCATCCACAAACAGATGGGCGATGAAGGAACATGCTGAATATAAATTCACGATACTGCTTATAAAATACAATTTTTAATATAGTATTTTGTTGAATGATCGCTCCAATATGTCAATTTGAAACATTTGTTCACCATAGACGTCATCACGTCTCAAATGTGGTGGCGGAACAAAATTGACGCATTAGCCTTCATCTTGTGAGTAACAACAAACTCATGTTTTACTCATCAAATATGGCATACAAAAAAAAATGGACATCACATTTTCACACATCAGGGTCACTAACATGTGCTGATGGAATAACATTCACGTCTAAACAGTCATTTCGCAAGTATGCTTTGCGATTTTACTCATCATAGATGGCATCCAACATTTGTTGGGAGTTCTGGATTAGTTATCATATAAAATGACTGGTTTATATATTTATGGTTTGCACAAGCACAAACTTTGTTTCGAAACGACAGGTTCGAAAATACTAGTTTTGCTTCTCATGTGAATTGGTTCTCATTGATCGAACGACGGGTCAATACTGAGACACCAATTCAGCGAAACATACATCACTATATAAACACACTCGGAGAAATTATTATTTAGTCAACCCTTTTGGTAGCTCTAATTGAACACGGCCAAGAAAGCCGGTAAGGGTGGAGGGCACGAATGCCACTTAAAACCCAACTTAATTAGGATATCGACTTCCGCCTATATCTCTCCTACACATCGTATCCAAATAGGTGACCCTAGTTGGGGAAGGTTCATAATTTTTCCTACTTAAATGTGAAAATATATGATTTCGCAAATTATCATATTATACATATGTGTACATGGCAGTAAATAAAATATATAGATGTTGCTATTTCTGAGATTTAGTAATTATCATCAATCGGTACATAATATATCACAATTTATACTAGCAAGATTTAATTATTATTATTAAACTGCCATATTTGAAGATTTTATTCATGATAATTACAAACATGCAATAGGATGGACTAAACTTATATGGAAACACATCAATTTGTTTAGTTAAAATATAATTTTTATTCACTTGCCTTTCAATAATATAATTTATATGCATGTGTATGTATTGACCGAATATTGCATTGTATCAACTATATGTACCATTTTTCGTATAAGTTTTATACTACAGGACCACTCGTGTAATTTCAGCAAACTATGTATCTATTTACAGCGTTATTACGTGTTCAGTCCATAATTTCAGACAAGTTTCAGTTTGGTCATTTGTAAATTAACATGCACAGTCAATAGTTTCAGCGAACTACAAAATAGTCATACTATTTTCAGTATATAACATATTCAGTTCGGCAGATTATTACATGTTTTTTTTTATTACCACCAATTTAATCCATGCTATGAGATAATTATAATAAATCATACAAGTTACTATTTTCTATAACATTAGACGTATCCAGACTTTCATCATAGGTAAGCATGCAATATATATGTTTTACACATACAAATAAGTAACTCATACTACCAATAATATGCTCGGGTTATATAACATAGTACTATACAATATCTACATATATATCAAACATATTATCACATGAAATATGCCAGTAGCATATACATGGCTTTAACAATATATTTTACTACACATACAATTGCTATTTTAATTTGTAAAATATTGTACCGTACGCCTCGTATTTTGGGGAAGGCTGATCGAACACAAAAAAAAACTTCAAAGTTTGACCGTATGTTTATAGCCCAATATTCGAGCTTAAACCCTGGTATTCGAGCAAATACCTCAATATCCTAGCTTTTATTTCAATCTTCGCGAGCAAAGTGCTGATAACGTGTTGTGTAATATATTAGCTCGGTATATGTATAGATATAGAGAGATAAATATGAAGAGAAAACAACAAACTCTTTATTAATGAGAATGTATCAATACAAGTGGAATCTAACATTATTTATATACTAGATGCTAGGGTTATAAAAAATAGAAAGGCCAACTTAGACCCACTATGAGTAGACACAAGAGTCCAATAATATTTTATAACAATATTTTGATTACATAAAAAAAAAATAGTAACCTTTTTAGGTATGTTGAGCCTAAGATAAATCTTTAATTCCTTAACGACAAAGCTTTTAGTTTATGGATTAACAACAGATCTCAATGTCTATATATAGATAACACAAAAGATACCTAACTATACTTCCTATACAATATAGATAAAAATTTATCACGTAAATAACATTTTGTATCCTAGTTTGAAGGGTAATCTCAAATCAATGTTGACATAAATCGATTCCATTACATTGGCAAAATTGGTTAAATAAGAAAAACCCAATATTTACTTCTTGATATTTACTCAATCAGTATAGAGTTATTTACATAAAATCATGGTTAGTAAAAAGAATCCGTTTGTTTCCTTATATATATAGCTAAGAGCCCAAATCTACACCTTGTTTTTCTTTCTTCATGATAAGAATAGTTTTTGTTTTGTTTTGTTTTTTAGAAAGGCATAAGTAACTAACCGTATGTAGGGCTGTAAATGAGATGAGCTGTTCGTGAAATTGTTCGTGTTCGGCTCGGCTAATGCTCGGTTCATGTTCGTTCATTTATAAATGAACACGATAATGAACAAGAATATAGTGTTCGTCTATTAAGTGAACTGAACATGAACAACCCTCTGTTCGGTTCGTCTAAACTCGTGTTCGTGTAACTATATATAAAGTTTGATAAAATAAAATAAATAAATCTATTAAAGATGTAACAAAAATTAATATCACTAAACAATTAATAAACTTATTTATGCTATAATAATATAAATGATATGTTTGTATTATTTTGAACTTATTATGTTAATTTATATCATCATACTATAAATACAGTCACCGATTTTATCGTTAAGTATTCAACTCGTTAAAGTAATCATACGTATGTAAAAAAGAATTTATACAATATATAAACTTAAATTATATGTGAAGTAGTTTATTCTAGTTAACAATATAGTAATATATGATAAAAGAAAAATATATTTTAAAAAGAAAGAAAAATATATATTTTTTTCAATTATTAAATGTTTTGGAAGAAATTAGATGTTCACGAACAACTCGTGTTCGGCTCGTCAAATGTTCGGTTCATGTTCGTCAAATGTTCGTTCGTATTTAAATGAACATGAACCGAACATGAACAAGAGTTTTAGTTCATGAACTGAACATGAACAGAGGGTTGTTCGGTTCGTTTCGTTTCATTTACAGCCCTAACCGTATGCATGATGACATGGTTTATGACACTTTTTATCTTTCTTTTAGTCTGATTCACTACAACAAACTTAACATTAGCGATAATTTCTTTGGAAATAATTAAAATTTATCGCTAAATGCTAATTTTTATGGATAAAAATAATATTTTAGACACAAAAATAATCTTTTTATCATCAAATCAAACTTTTAGGGATAAATATTAAAAAAAAAATCTCCAAAAACAATTTCATACAGACATAAGCAGACAATTTAATTTTGTTTTAAAAAATAGTTGGGACAAATTTTAATTGTATTGCTATGTTCGTATGTGATTGTATTTGCCATTTGGGGACCCAAAAAGATCAAATTATGTGCCTAAAGATTATATTTTGGGACAAAAATTATTTTTGTGTTTAAAAAATTATTTTTATCTCTAAAAGTTGCTATTTTGAGACAATTTGATTGCCTCTCGAAATAATGTCCCTCAAGATTTAGTTTTTTTTAGTGATTGCGTCATGGTGATAGTACATGCAATATTGCACTGCGTACATGACTTGCAATAACTAAATTTATTTCATTAAAACGTAAGTAAACTTAACATTTGTAGTAAATTCTCAAATCAAAAAGAAAGAAAGAAATAAACCCAACACAAAAAGAGTACCATCTTTCATCACTATGACCATATTCCCTAGTTTCTGATGTAATATTGTTCTCACTGTCGTCGTCCTATCGTAATCAGATAACAATAGATATGTTGGGTTCTTGAAAAAGCCATGTGTAACAAAATATCAGACACCGTGTTTCTTAGGCAGACGGATAGTACATACCTATATAGTGTGTTGCTCAAAATGTAAAGATGGAAAGCCTGTAAACCTAGCTATATACGAAGGGCCTCTGAAGACAGGACTCGGTCGGGATCAATTGGTACAATGGTATAAGACACGCAAGTTAGCCATTTCTGGTCAGTCTGTCACGGAACGTCAATTCTACTTTTTCGTTGTGAATTTTCTCTATTAATTTCCTAACAGTACGTTCTTGTGCTGTCTGATAAAAATTGTTGCCATTTTCTCTATTAAGCGATGACCATATAGTGAAAAATCACATCATTCTATGGGATGATACTGGAACAAGTAGATGTTAATCAAGGCACCCGAATTGCTATAGTGCCATTGATAAACAAAATTATACGAAAATGCCTCTATTTAGTATATATGTAGTTGAATAAAAATGGCCTTTTCGCAAAGTAAAAATAGATGGCTACAAGAAAACTAACAATGAAATGAAGCCATTCAATTATAACTACCATTTAAAATGTCAAATAAGTGCATTAGGGATCTAAGTAGCTACTCCAAAAACAAAAAAGTAATATCTCGTCACATATATAAATACTAAATTCACGGGAAGTGAAAAAATCAAATGATGACTGAGGGACAATAGCCCCTTCCAATGCCATATTTGGAAATTTCTTACTATATATCATTAGGCTTTTTTTTAGAATATAAATTTGATATTAAAGGTTGGGAGGAGGGAGCAGCCATGCGGAAGCTTGAATAAATCCAAGGTTCAAAAACGATTGCACCTCACCATCACTTAGCTTCTTTGCGAACCCGACACGGCCATTTGGGTTGGCACCGGTACCCGAGCACCTGCATTCTCCATAGTAAACAGTACTGCATGCAATTGAAAAACTAATTACCATCTAATTAAAAGTTAAAAAAAAACTTTAATTTACTATCAATTTTGAGATATATAATGCAAGATTTTTTTTCCTTCACTCCTTGTTGTTTGTCTCAATTGTGACATCATTGCTACTCGACTACAATAAAATGTTATGATAGGATAAGAATGTGCTTCTAAAGTGAATGTTTCTAAATTTAACAACACAATAGAAACAAATTATTTTGTTGTTACTAAATTTACTAAACGGGGAAATGATCAATAAGTACATCTTTAAAAACTAATTAATCAAAAAAACATTTTTTAAATCTTTATTAAATTTAGGGACAATTAACATAAACATACCCTATCTCTATTATATTAATAAAAACATACATTAAAAAGTTAAATTATCAAAAACATACATTCAATTAATAATTAATAAAAACAAAAAAGCTGATTCATCCCTCCCAATCTCTTTCCCCTCTCTCTCTCTCCTCCTTATCTGTTCCTCCAATCGCTCTTCTACTCCTTCTCACTCTATCCGATCTCTCATCATTCCTCTCTCTTTCCGATCTCTCTCATCATCCCTTCTCTATTTTTTGATCTTTTTCTTCTCCTCTCTCTTCTTCTCCTCTCTATTTCGTGGAGATTGAAACGGACACATCTATCGGAATGGACGGCGAGTGTGTACAGCGAGGTCGAAAACTCGAGATTGATGCCGACGGAGATGCGGTCGTCGAAGGAGAGGCTCACGACGGCGACGTGATAGTTCGAGATCGGAGGACGGGCAAGAGTTGAATTTGTTAATTAGTGTATAATGTTGAAAAATAAATGTATGAATTACGTGAATTAAGAGTATGCAGTTAAAATTTTGGAATAAGGGTATAAAAAATACAAATTAGGGTATTAACTTTTGAAATAAAGGTAGGAACTTTTGAAATAATGGTATGAACTTTTAGAATAAATGTATGAAAAATACAAATTAGGGTATTAACTTCTGAAATAAGGGTATGAACTTTTGTAATAAGGGTATGAAAAATACAAATTAGGGTATGAACTTTTGAAATAAGGGTACGGATTTTTGGAATAAATGTATGAAATATATAAATTATGGTATAAACTTTTGAAGTAAGGGTATAAACTTTTGGAATAAGTGTATGAAATATACAAATTAGGGTATAAACTTTTAGATATGTTTTTGTTAATTATAAACTTTTGGGTATATTTTTGTTAATTTAGTTTCAAAAGTAGTATTTTTGTTAATTTATCCTTAAAGTTAATTACGCATCTAATATGTTCCAATATTACCCTTAATTAATTTAACAAAACTCTTAACTAATTCCTAAATTTTAGCATTATATGCAACAAGTTACTCTTTAATCCGTTACTCTCTACTTTCCTGATCCCTCAATTTCTCTAACATATACAACAATTTTTTTAACTTTTTCTCTCTCCTTATTTAATTATAAAAATTGTATTAGCCTTAATTACTTGTTACTACTATGTAGATCTCCCCTTCTTTAATGTATTTCCATCTCCAACTAAAACTTCATGATTCCATCTAAATTTATGGTTTGCGAAAAAGTATAGTATGTATTTTTTAAAAAAAAATTGTAAGTTTAATTATTTGATGCTCCCAAAATAATTTTTTTTTCCCTTTTGATTTAATATTGGTGCTCTATGATGCTCTATCTATAATACTGTATTTATTTTGTTAGTTTTGAGTCATTTCTTTGTGATGCTTTATAAAGTTGAAGAATTGGTGCTCTCAATATTATAAGCATAAAAATACGTTTAGTTTTGTTGAGCTTTAACTTGATATTTTTTATGCTATCAACTTTTTGCATCTCAATTTGTAATAAATTTTGTGAGATTTAATTTAATCCTAGGTTGATATGATACTCTTATTTTCCGAGTTTATATGCATAAAACATTGATTTTAGTTTGATGCTCCGTGATGCTATCTATCATTTAACTTTTTTTAATTTCCGAATAGTAGTTTTCTTGTTGCTTTTCGATGCTATCTGTATTTAACTTTTTTAATTTCCGAAAAGTAGTTTTCTTGTTGCTCTTCGATTCTATCTCGTTTTTCAACTATTCTTATTATTTATTTATTTTACTTTTTTGGTACTTTCAAAAACAAGATTTCTCTAAGAAAAAACAAACAAACATTGAAATAAATAGAGATTTTGGGGATTTAGTTGTTTAAAGAGGAAAGAGAAATGATATGGGAATAAGTGGTAGAGATTTAAGGGAAACAAATTTAAAATGAGGGGTATTTTAGTACCAACGAAATTCAAATGTACTAAACATATTATTGGAGAAACTCAAATTTGGATTTTCTAATATTAAGCCTATAGCAACGTACTAAACCAAAATTTATTCTTACTAAATTTAGTGAAACTCATTTTATCATGAAAATAGGAGCAACGTTTCTTTTTTGCTATCTTCACGTTTTGTTGTAGTCTCATAGTAAAAAATTTACGACTCTTATATAAGTTGGATGTTCAATAATTATTAAGATCTACGAGTCTGACTCCATAGCTAGGGCTAATTATATTTCCCTTATTCACTTCAAAACAGACTAATGTCAGTTTAAATTTCGAGGGTCATGGCACGCACCACAACTATAAATAATTGCGATCTTTTTCTCATTGTTTTAGTGTATTTTTACAAAAATAAATTGCTACAAAATGACAATTTATCACCCCAGTAGTTTATTTTTTCACTTAAAATTATAAGTATATCTATGCAGATTCGGCATTACGATTCTAATTAGCTTCCCTCCTGCCTACAGTTAATTAAATTTTTCATAATTTGGGGTAAGCTGATTTATTTCCAGAATTCAGTTAAAAGTTTCTATACATGAATGTGAATATCTGGAGTACTATCGTACTCCATAGGCATTGTTATGTTTACATGTGTCATGCTTACAACTAAAAATTAATCGCGGAGAATAAAGGCGAGTTAATTACCTGTCATGTGTAGTGTCTCCATTGTCGGACCACCCTTGAGGCTGTATCACATCGGTCATATCTGTGTATATACGAACACAACTTTAGGATAAGGCATCCATGCTCGCCCTAAGAATGCAATGTACGTGACCTATGCCAGTGACCTGGCAATGCACGAACGAGTAGGCACCTGGGTCTGAACGGCCTTTTCCAGCTTGGGCCGTGATCATGGCTATCGAGTCCCCTGGGATGACGTGTAACTCCGTATTCTGTATTATAAAAAAATATTTATATAAAAGAGTTGCATCAAAATATATCTCGGATGAGGTTCATGAATTATGAATCCACAAGGTTACAGACATATATATATATATACTGGGGTAGTCGGGTATAATCGTAAAGAAATTAAATACAACAGTATCGTTATAATTGTTTGTCCACGAAGGACTATAAACATGATATAATGTATTATTGGCTTTATATTAAAAAGGAGAAAAAAATGAAAAAAATTGGGCAGCCAGCTTTGAAAGAGAGAACAAGTGACCGAGAAAAAAATCACAATGCATAATAACTTACCACATAGAGAGATCTTCCATCGCCAAAGATGAAATCAACAGTTCCTTCGATATAACAGTCCTTAAAGAAATGCCTGCCCACGTCATCGCAAAGAGTGTCTTGGAAACCATAGATTTTACTGTTGTAAATTGCTGCTTTGTCACCGGAAAGTCGAAATGCCACTGCTTGTGCTCCCGTTCTCTTACCATCTGGCCTTTGTGCTGAATTCTGAAATTAAACACCAGTAGTATAACATTCATACTACGAACCGGACTTTTTATGTTTATTATTATGAGTTCTATTGCTGTTTTTTTCTGAAACATCATGTAAGAAGACTAATAACGAAATCTAAAAAATTACAACTCCAATTAATAAAATTTTCAGAAAATTAATAACTTTCCCTTTAGAATTGGCGTGGAACGTAAATGAGAGTAAGGATGCGATCAGTGCTTCCATACTCTGGACCACACTCGGAGGATGTAAAACAAAATTACGCAAAACTCATTAACGCTTAAACAAGAGGTTGATTTATTAAGTCGGAAGTGTGGTTTGGAGTGTGTTAGCGATGAACTTGTCATTTGTAAATGGTCTAACCAATTTGAGCAACCAATTTGCTCAAGAGTAGAAGACTAAAAAATAAAATCTTAATATTGCAAAAAAGTCTCCTAAGAATTTAGGCGTGCATTATTATTTATTACTATTTCCCGTGTTTTCTAATTGACATTTATACACAAGATGACAAGAATATATTGAAAAAAACATATTTTGGAGAAAGGAAAAAAAAAAATTGTTGCTAGCATTATACAGATAAGTGACGAGTTTCAATATTTACACCAGGCAAATGCTAATTTGTGTATAGGGACATAGGTTAATCTTTCATTTCCAGTGGTATTTCACTATATAATCATATCATTTATTGCAAACATTATTGAGATTTAGAATCATTAATTATTAATTCATTAAAAAAGTAGTGATCATTAATTGATCATTTAGTTACACACATTAAATGATATTAGTTGGATGAAATCATAGTTACATTTATTGCTAATTTTTTTTTACTACTCCTCTATTGCTTGTACTTTCTTATATATTTTTTTTATGTTTATCATATATTTTTTAAGTTTAGGGTAGTAACAACTATGGTTCTTTATTTTTATTTGAATTTTTAATAATAGATGTAATAACTTATTCATCTTAATAAATATTTAAGTTTATGATGGTATTAACTAGGCTTCTATATTTTTATTTGAGTTTTTAGTAGGTTAGATCGTTAGTTTTAGTTGGCCAAATTATAGTTTGTTTTATTAAATTATTTTAACAAGTACATTTAATGGCATGGTATCAATTTTATGATGTTGTTATCATACTACATTAAAGTCTTAAATAATGGAATTAATTAATTGGAGTATATCTCAGTTGCTCATTAGTTATTCAAGTACACATTAAATACTTAAGTACTTATACTCAGGGCACAAGTTAACAATACCCTTTACATAAATACATCATTTTTTGGTTTAACACTTTAACTTAAGATTTGTATCAATAATTATAAAGATTTAACAAAAGATATATTATGCATCTTTTTTCGCACAATGTCATACTACTTGGAATAATTTTTGGTAAGGAAAATAGATCACTGAAAAAGTTCTCATTAGTGCATATGTTGTATTTGGCGTAGGACTAAGACAACACAGGATGTTTTAATAACTTTTTATATTCTTTGTAAAAACTGTTGTTGATAATATTGTACTGATAATTAATAATAAGTTTCAATATTTATATAATGCATCAGTTTTTGGTTAATTTAAGATTGGTATCCATAATTACAAAGATTTTACAAAACATATATGATGCATTATATACTGCGGAAATTTTGGATTCAAATTCTCTATAGTTCATAATGCAATCACACTCACATTCTTTAAAGTTCATAGTGCATTCACATTCTCTATAGTTTCATCTAACGGATTAAATTAAAACAATCAAATGGTTTAGATTTATTTTTATATAATTTTATTTTTATATAATTTTAATGTATAAAATAAGATATATTTAAATAATTAATCTTTTTTTACTATTTTTTAAATAATACTTAAATTTATGGTAGTGCAAATAGGGTTCTATAATTTTGTTTTGTTTTTTATTGTATTGTAAAGTTATTTTTTAATTTACAAAATCATAATTTATATTTTATAGATTAAAATTATATAAAAAGAAAATTACAAAACTCACGCATAAATCTATACCATTGGATTGTTTTAATTTCATCCGTTAAATGAAAATCTAGAGAATTTGAGTGCATTATAAACTATAGAGAATTTGAATCCGGAAATTTTACACACAAAACACTGCCACGATTG
This sequence comes from Primula vulgaris, assembly GCA_963920805.1. Lineage (NCBI taxonomy): Eukaryota > Viridiplantae > Streptophyta > Magnoliopsida > Ericales > Primulaceae > Primula > Primula vulgaris. The sequence continues at coordinate 3,525,218 of OY987220.1, read as the reverse complement.
GAAATAGTTTTTGGTACGAAAAATAGTACGTTGAAGAAGTTCTAATTAATGCATATTGCTTGTGTCGAGAAAACTTCACCGCAAATTTTTGAAAATAGTTCATGAATAGCTATATTTACTCAAAAATAATTTTATATTATGTTTTTTTCTAGTTTTTAATTAGATGGGTAAAACAATTTTTTTATGTAACCCACCACAAATATTGATCATAGATATCAATCAGCTAAGCCTCAAAAAGTCATCCCATATTTTTACAAACTCAAAAACACATGACTTGTTCTATAACATCTTACATTAAAACAGGTTAAGCAACTTCAATGTTAGACCTAGTACGTACCACAAGCATGTGTACATTTGCTCCAAAAATAGAAAGAAAATGGAAACACAACACTTCATATTTTGCATTCTTAAAAACCTAAATGTACATATATAGCATTATAGCTTATACAAAATTTCTAAAACCATTTTTTTTACCACGAATTATCCATAAATTGTTTTATATAAGACCATTATAGACACACTTCCCACAATAATGATATTAGCAGCGATGAAATAATCCGACTCCACAATCAACGTTGCACTATTGACAGTCCCATATTGAGCAGCGGTACCCCCATAGACCAATCGTGGCATGTTGCTAGGATCCCCGTAAAATGTTAGGAAGGGCTTTACTTCTATCAACCTGAATCTTCTCCTTATAATTTCCACCCTCGATATAAATATTAACTCGCTTACTGTTTCCAGATGGAATACTGTTAACTGCGTCTGTAACTGTCTTGAAGTCTCCCTTCCCGTCCTAACTGACCCTGATCGTCCTTGACCCGCCCTCGGCCGCCACGAGGGCAGGGTCAAGGACGTTCTTTCGCTCAGACAATGGCCTCACATTGTTTTGGAACCAATTGTTTAGTTGCAACTTGCCTGCTGGTATTAGGGTGGTATCATCCGATAAAACAACACTGTTAATTAAAAAGAGGAGTGACAGGACTAACATTTTCATGGCTGTATTTATCATTTTTCCGGCCATATATGTTTAGCGTCACTAGCAATTAATTTTTTTGTTGAAGAAATAAATGAATGAAATGTTTATATAGATCTATTTATAAGACTTGTCTCAACTAGTCAGAGAGTCCAAATCTTCTACCCTATTTCTCTATCTCCTTCTGTGTCCCCTTGCTTATTTTATCGAAAAAAAAACCTCTAAAAAACTTGAAAAAAATTGTACAATTACTATAATACATGTATCAATACATTCCAATAATTATTTTTAAAAGAAAATCCACACAAAATTTATGTTGGAATAAATGTATAAATTAGTGTAAATTAAACATTGAATATTAAAAAATTTGTTTAAAACAATATTATGTTCAAATGTTTTAAAATTTGAATACAATATAATATAAAAGTTTATAAAGTTGCGGTATAAGTTGTGAAAATTTAAAATTTAAGTGAAAATAAGCAAGGAGACACGGAAGGGGTAGATAATAAGGATAGAAGATTTGGACTTTTCATTTAGACTTTTAAACCATAAAAATAAAAAGAGTAAACCATAACATATAGTAGAATCAAACACACCCCGCGCATATTTGATATTCAATCTAGTATATCCCAGAAATTCCAAAATAAGTATATACTTCCTTTTACTGGGAAGTGAAAAAGTATAAATTAGTACTATGTTATATCCATGTTACGTGATATATATAAATAATCACTAAGTACTTAGAAGTCAGAAGTAAAAAGTATATAAAATGTGGTTATGAAATGTTACCGAACAAGCCCAAATAGACGCAGACTACAAACTTATGTGTTTGGCCAAGGTGGGTTGCCCAAGTCGTTAAAAGGTTTTATATATCCTGTTCATGATCAGGGTTCGATCATGGCTACCATGCGAGAGTAATTATTATATATATTAAAAAATGTGTTTGTAATGACCATCAGAAAAGTTGTTAGGCCGAATCGGCAGCTGTGTCAAATCTCATAAACTCTTATAATCAAAGGGAATTGTCAGTTTGCTACGTACACTTTTGTACTCTGTTTGTTATAAATACATTAGACAAAAGATTGAAATGGATGCTATTAACATTATAAGTAAACAGAATGAAGCTTGGAAAAGTAATAAATGGAGGACTTGGTATATAAAGAGGTCAAGTTTATTATAAATACATAATTTCCACTACAATCTCAAACTTAATGCTCATTGTACAATCCATAAAAAAATATGGTCAGATCGAATCTTAATTAAACACTAATGTTTCCAAGAATGCTTACAATTTGTATAATTAGACCAACGGAACGTCTCCGTCTCATTAGCCAGTAACCCTTTGTATCTCTTCCAATCATGAATCATGGTCGTCAATTCTGCCACCTTGGCGTTTATGCTTCTACAACAATTAGTGTGGAATGTTACTACGGACTTGACATCGTTACTATTTTGGCATATGCCACTAAAATATTTTGTATCCAAATACATAACCTTAATTCCCAAGTCGCTAAATGCTTTTTCATGGATTAGACTTATAAGAACATCTTGTTCTTTCATTCCTGTGGAATTGTCTTTTCTTGAATACCATAAATCGAAAAGCGAAATAGTTTTAGTGTTAGATCGCGCGAAGTAGAAACCGGTGTTGATGTGGTTGCTGTTCCATTTGTCGCCAAAGAACATGTCGGTACTAATGTGAAGGTCGAAAGTTTCGTTTGAGCTTAGCCTTGTAAAGGGATTTCTTAACCATAGTACGTCTGTGTCCTGTAATTTATATGAAAACAATATTATTGATAATTTTATGCAACTGACAGGATTAACACCTAGGTTGATTGAGGTCGCTAAAACAAAATTACTATTTTACATAGCAAAAACTTATATGGTTGTATTATTTACATGGTCTAAACCGCCGGTGACGGATTCAGAATTGCTAAATAGGAGGGATCGGAATTATATATAAATTTTTCCATACAATATAAGAGTATTTTTTTTACCTAATATGGGGGGTGCCGAATGCTTATTTTCCGACTACCGCCACCTAGCTCATTTCCTGTAAACCGTACTTGTCAACTCACTTTACATATATATGAAATGTACGTAGGCATTAACCACCAAGATTCTAATTCAATTTAATAAATCTATTTATGTTGACATCCAACTGGGAATGACGAGAAAAAGAGATCCACAAAACTAATCAAACATTTTTTATAGAGGAGAAAACAAATTTTATCTAAGAGTAGGTGTGACAACATGCTATATTCAAGAGTTTGGTAACACAAAAATGATAACAATTGATTAACGTGAAATGTCAACAAAATTGTGTGGTGCCGGTCCTATGACTAGCCAAGCCATTTAAGAAGCTAGGGTAACCGTCCGACTAGATGTTAATTATTTCGAAGGTTTTAATAAAGGTGAAGTTTATTAAAAAATATCGAAATTACGGATTATTGAGTGGATCAAATATAAGGATAAAATCTTACAGTGAAAATGAAGTTGTATCCACGTTTGAGTACATCTCCAAGGAACAAAGTTCTGCTCCACATCATCTTGAGAAAGTCCTTGGACATGAATAGCTTTTCGCCATCAAAATCTACACCGTCCGTTTCGAGTCTATAGCAATTGAGCCCAAGGAATCTGCACCGTTGGTACGCCGTTTGATCAACCGCCACGATTAGTAGATGATCTTTCAACGTCCTGGTATTTTCTCCAATCCAAAACCCGTCTAAGAATATATCTAACATTGGTTTGTCTCCCTCGCAATACGCCTTGTTTACTACCGCAATTATTACGGTTTTATTTGGTGTACATGTTTTGGCTAATGCCTCGTCTAACTTGTCTCTATAGATTGTCATATTGAGCTACAAAATGCAAATAAAATATTAGTATTTTGATAAAATTACCTTAAGACCAAACTTTTCATATTGTTGCCTTTCCTTTAATTCTCAATCCCAACACATTGAATTTTTATTTTACTCTATGTTTATGCCCCCTTATAAACAACAAATATTACATCATTTAATCAAAATTTTCATCCCAGCTATGAATAAAATGTACTGCTAAATTAAACAAATTTTATCATTAGACATTGCAATAATGACAACGTATAAGAAATGTTTAAGAAACTATGATTATATTTTTGCCACCGAAGACCACTAAACACTAAGTAGTTGGCAAAAGAAATCTAGAAATAACTAGTTATGGACACATTCATTTTTGAAAATTTCACTGTGTACATAAATGTATATGATTGTAAACTTTTTTGCAAAAACAAGCTACTAAATTAGGATGTGCTAAAGACATTTTTATACCAAATTAATAGAAGTTTACCGTGTACATGTATATTAGATTGTATTTTATATATGTGAACGTGATAAGCATTCGACATACCTTCGGTGGATCGATGGAAGAGCAAGGTGAACCTTGTGAAGGAATTAGAAACCTTACTCCATATGGGGTATAAAGCACAATACAGAAAAAACTAAGTAACAAAAATGTTAAAATACTAAGTTCGAGTAATCGATTACTCGAGAAACACCTCAACGATAGCTTGTTTGGTTTATCGTTTATGACGATGGAGCTCTTCATCTCGGGCTAGTTTCGGGTAGAAAGGCTTTACTGATCAAGTTGAAAACAAATATATTGACATAAAATTTATTTTGCTTCTATTTTATAGCGATATGTTATATATATACTTACATTGGTAGTCAACACACTCTTTGTTTCCTTCAAAAGCGTATGAATCAGTGTATATATATAATCATGATTATTGAGCATATTTGGTAACAGTTGAGATGTGTTTTCTACCTACTAGATTAAATTAAATATTTTATTTCTAATCACTATTATATATCATTCTATTATAATAAGATAACTCAAGTTAAATGAATATGTCCAATTTGGCCATTTCTAAAAAAAAATACTCATACACATTTATATTAATTACAATAATATCATACTCTTATAAAAATATAAAAAGTAAAAACTAATAAAACTATTTATCTCTCTTTAATAACCAAATATTCTTTTAAATCTTAAATTATGTTTTTTTTTGTATTATCCTAATATTTATATCATAAATATAGCTATTTTCTATATTTTTATTGTATCATACGCAACGCGTGGTGCACGATTACTAGTGTATATCATTGTATTATAATAAGTCAACCCAAGTAACATGAATATCCCCAATTTAACCATTTTTTTCTAAAAATATCTTACAGCTTTATATTATTGACAATAATATCATACTCTTTCATAAAAATATAAAAAGTAAAAACTAATAAAACTATTTATCTCTCTTTAACAACAAACATTATTTTAAATCTTAAACTATGTTTTTTTTGTATTATCCACATATTTATATTATTAACATACTTATTTTCTATATTTTTATTACGCACACTAGAGAGAACGCGTGAGTCATCATTAGTTTGTTGACATTTTGTCATCTTTAAAGGATAGCCTTAAAATGTGGATTTGTACTAAGTTTATAGAAACGCAAGTGATTAGGTACATTTTACCAAGCCACCCCCAAATTGTGATATGTTTACATACCTTCCTAACATTAATTTAAGTACGTAGATCATGCTAATTAATTCACTATAAAAAAAAAATTATTTACCAGTAATTTACTTTTTGAAAACTGTTGGTAAACCGAGTGTCATTAAATTTTAGCAAAAATTTGGCAACAGAATTAGTTGTTATTCTGTTACTAAAATTTAGCGACACTCAATTTAGCAACAGTTTTCAAAAAACAAACCGATGGTAAATGAACTTTTTTTTGTAGTGATTATAGAAATGAAAATAAAATAAAATCATAGGCTGGCTGCCATTGGCAGTAAATTTACAGTTTTTTTTTTCATTTTTTGGAAGAAAATTATCCACTGTCGTATTACCTTCTCATATTGATGATGAACTGACACTACAAAATAATGTTTGATTTAGTGAGAGTCAAAAGTTGTCATAAGTCTGTCGTTAATTTAAAAAGCTGTCACAAATCTGTCGCAAATTGACTAAAATGTCACAAAACCGTCACAAAAACCGTCGCTAATAAGCTCGTAACAAAAAATATCGTTACTAATCCCGTCGCTATTTGGTTATTTTTTTATAGTGTGAATAAACAACTAAAAAAGAGGTAGCAATAGCATTATATTTTTCCAAGAAAACCGTAGTTTGTGATATCACTGACTACTAAATAAGTCTGAGTCTGATTTGAATATATCGATATACCATTACTTATCCAAAATGATTAAAATATAAAGAGCTACTATTTTTATTTTTATTTTTATTTTTTAAAATATATAGCTCTTTGTTTTTTGTTTTTTGGATAAAGAGCTAGTATTTCAAAAACATTAACCGAAATGTTACTGGAACCAAAACCAAATATATTTCTGATATCTTGTTTATTTGAGAAAAAGGAAAAAATACATTTTTAATTAATTAATATTTCATTTGCTTCTTGTTTTAAATAATTTAACAGAGTTGACCCTGTTTTTGTCGGGATATGTTAGGTTATACTACCTTAACCAATATAACAGGGATCCTGTTTTATTGAAAAATCAATACACCAAACTTAATTATACAATAGAAATGAAAAGGATCATGCATTTTCAGATCCCTAATTGTCAATAGAAAGTAGACACCTGCACCTTTTTTCAATTATTTTATCGTAATATTAAGGATTGTTTATAATCAACTGAACGTGAACTCATTAATTCAAGTAATTGTTTGCATCCAAGTAAATGATAAAGAAATTTGTACTCATATTTCCAACTGCAAGTCACAAATAAATCGTCTAAAAAACACATTTACTAATGGAAAATATTTATTGTATTTATTGAGAGTAACAATATTACAATACACCTTTGTTTTCAACTTTTGTTGTGTATATCAGTAAGATCAGTTTTTTTAGAAAAATTAAATGAAACAGCTCCAATAAAATTGAGGAATCCTATTTGAGACACCATATTTAAATTACAATCTCTATGACAATGAGCTACACCAACATAGTTTATTAAGGAATAACTCAATGTGACATTACGTGTTACCATATTCTTATATACTAATTTTGTATCAATTTCTTTATTAAAATGAATGATAGCGGTTCACGTTACAACATATTATATGATTTGTTGGGCACTTGTAGTATATAATCTTACACTTGTAAAAGAGAGATTAAATAAATATACATGTGCTAAAATCCTGCCAACTTTACTTCCTCCACTAATATTAGGTGCTAGTCAAACCTAAGACTAAATAAACTACAATGCTACATAATTATATTTTGTCTGTGTAATAGCATACCATAATTTTGTATGATCTGTTAATATATAATTAATAATTAAAAAATTAACATATGCAATTGATTATAAAATACATTTTACATCAACTTATCATGTTGGCACGTAACGCAAATCTTTAAAAAAATTAAATAAAAATAATAACTAGAGTAGTGGTGAGTGCAAACAAAATTTATAAAAGAATTTTTGCTGCTTTGTATTTCAATTGAAGTGAATATACTGAAATTGTGTAATAGATATTTAATTATTCGTATATATTTATTATTTAATATACGTTTGATTTTTTGAGGGTTTTTTTATATATATTTTTATATTCGTTTCTTAATCTTTTTACTTGTTATAACTTGATTTATTAAATTTAACTTTTATATCTTTTGGTTTTCTATTTTATTTATTTTTTAGTCAATTTTGAAACGCTGAAACTTTCAACACATGACTGCACGTGACATTACTGTTGTGGGTTTTTTTGGGAGTTTGAAAAGAAAGTCGAAATTGAGCGAAAAGGAAAAAAATAGAAATTAAATACCTTTTAATCAAGAAAACAGAGTAAAAAAATGAAGAAAACATGGTAAAAAATGTTATAAAAAAAATCCGCCTTTTCCGTATTTATACTTTGAAAAATATTATGCGTTTTTATTAATTTTGGCAACCCTACACATTTGGTTCCGCCATTGATTGTACTAGAAGAACCAAAAATAAACGCTTAGAAACTGCAATTAAATAAGCCCTTAATTATACTCTCACGGGTAAGGGTAGCCCTAACCTAGCCATATCAACACTTTAGTTTAGGTGTCGACGGATTTACAGGTGAGCGAAAGTTTTTTTTTTTTAAAGGTTCTAAGGCTGGTGAAATAGCTACGAAATTTTAACGGGACTGATGTGTTCAAATTCTAAGAGCAATGTTATGTGCAATTACTTCTATTGCAAAATACATACAAGAGCATAAAGTTGTTTGTTTCAATGAAAGAACATATACAACAACAAAAAATTACTAATTTCCAGAGGGGAAAATAGGCAAAAGAATAAGCACTTACGAGTAAATATTCCGCGGGTTACCGAAACTTGCGGGTAGCAAGCCGGTATCGACCTATATTTCCATGAAGTTCTACTTTCCTTAACAACATTCTTCTTTATCCGCCCTTGGATTCCTTTGACGACAAGAAAATATTGCGAAAAAAGAGAACAACAAAAGAAATTTTAGGAATAATTCATTAAGGCTACATATCATCTGAGACAGAGGCGAGAAAAAACAAAACGAGACAAAATTCTGTTGTAAAGCTATTTCAAGTTCCGAAAACAGAAATGTAGAAATGCATTGTATTAGTAAAAGAAAATTACCGAAGGCTTTAAAAGAAAATAGTGAATAAAATTAGTTTTCAAAGTTTCTTTAGAAAAGCGTTGTATTTTCTAAATCATGAGCTTCTGCATTCAATCAGAAGTGAAAATCACACATTTGCCTTATTTTAGAACCATTTGATTCATCACAGACATAAGAAAAACAGAACGCTGTGTTAAGTTGTAAAGTCGACTTTCTAGTTCCGGAAACAAACGCAAATAAAAATCATTGCATTCTGTAGCAACTTTGGTTTGGAAATATACAGAAATTATTTAAGAAGCCTGTAACAATATAGGATGAGGTCTCACATTTCTTTCAAGTTTGCTTTTAAACTGTTGTCAAACACTCCACCGTAGCTAACGACATCTACTGCGGTAGCTGATTTTTAGGCACTTTCTTAACTAAAAAGTTTCGGTCAGACAGGCAGAGATAACTAATAGAAGCTTGAAAGTGAAAGAGTTTGAAGTTTGAACTCTTCTATGAAGAAAAAGATCCTAATTAGTCACTTTTATTAATTTCAATTTCTTTTTGACAAACAATCAATTTTATTACTAGAATGACCTAAATATAAGAAATTAGCACTTGGTGGAGGCAATTGTTCTACCCTAACAGAAGAATCTTACTTGGCTGCTGTAAAGAAAATGATTTAGAGCTTGTTGTTCTATCTTTTAGACAAATAAGTTTTCCTATCTGAGACCGGTCTTGCCGAAATAAGTCACGGACATGTGAGGCATGTAAAGTTTATACGTGTGCAGAAAATTGTTACATTCAAATCATATTAAACTCAAATAACTCGATACATTGTTATTGTTAGAACCATAACACCAACCAGCTATTGGTCCCTCCAAATATTTCCCTTAGGCTTCACTTAGAAACCTAGCTATAGACCACATCTACAACAATCATCAGAAAACTAAACTTTCACTCTACAGCAACTGAAACAAAAAAAAATGTAACGAACAACAAATGTTCAGTTCTAAAAAAAGAACATTGAAAAGTTGATAGTAAAAACCAACACAGGAAAGCGATCCACGGCAGATTTTGCAGCTCAGTCATGGATCAATTAGACCATACGTGAACCAACCCTTGCCGATTGCCAGTATATATCTCATTACGTTCTTCGTCGTAAAAAAGGGCAGTTATATCTTCTAAAGCTTCTGTGACAGTGCTTCTACTTCTCGACCTTTGAGCCTGCTTTTTAGATACGCAGCTTTTGCCAGTATCACAGCCACTGCAATTGCATGCTTCTACAGAAGTACTGTTAGTCCCTTGGATTTTGGCAAGGCATTTTCCAGTTAAAATGTTGCTGATATTGATTGATCCAGCTGAATAGCGGTATATAAATACTATGTTAGAAGACAAAATAGAAATCATGATGGCAAGAAACAAACGTGCCTGACACAATCCATCATTTACATTTCCCATATTTCCAGTTTACCCAAAAAAAAACACATTCGCAAAAGAATACCACTCCCTTAGGAACAGTTAATAAGGTAACATTTTATAAAAATAAGAGCTATAAATATAATCAAGTGCCGAATAAAAATGACTTACCATTTCCTTCTGATAACACCTCGTTAGAATCAGCCTTGCAATACGAAATTATAAGATCCTGGTCACTGGTGATGTATATATTATTCGTGTTACAATCGGGGTGCCACAAGAGGTGATCCTCAAAAGAAGTTACAAGCTCCCCTCGGAAATTCCATACAGCGACTGTTCTGTCTCTAAACGTAAGAAATAGTTGGTGTTCGTACAGAAATATAAAAGCCGATGGAGTCATAAACTGGGTCCTGCTAACTTCTGTTAATTCTGAATTACGAACCTAAAACAGGAAAAATGGGAATTTCAAAGTAGATTCCAAGTGAATTAAAAGAAGAGAACTTTAGATATTAACATCTTGTTAGGTTCAAGGATTATAGCCATTCAGAAAATAGATATTTTTTAAATGAGGAAAAAAGCCTAGGCTCATTCCGCCTAAAGCTTCTAGCTTTTCAGGCTAAGATTTTAAAAAGGCTCAGCTTTTAAACTGGTCAACCAAATGCAGCCCCGCTTGTAAGTTCAAAAGCGAAGTATACAAGATAAAAAATTGCAACCAAATAAGGCCTAAGCTGAAAAATTCAATTATCAGAGACATCAAGGTTCATCCAGCTTAAGCTTCTACCTTTTTATGGTGTCTTTTTGGGTAATCGACCAAATGAATTCCAGATTCTAAGCCAAAAAAAAAAATGCTTAAAAGCTGCAACCAAAAAAGGCCTAAGTTAGATACTCACATCCACAATCTGTAAGTTCTCGTTTTCCTGTTTCACAAGAAGCTTTTCGTTGAACTGTTCGATGAAATCCACCTTCTTGTTCCGATGAAGAAGATGATTAAAAGTTTTGAGAACTGTACCATCTTCTATAGACAGAATCTTTAGAGGAACATGAATACTAGCTTTTGTGAAGATCAACAACATAATGCCCGGACTGTAATTTAAAAACAAAACAACATGCAAGAAATTAAGCATCAATAATGAACATAATGCTAAAAGAGAAGTAAAATATTACCCGATGACCAGAAAATAGAATGGCAAAAGATTACCTAATCTTGATCTCCTGGACATTTCTATCCGATATGGAGTACAACAGCATATAGTTCTTCAAGTCAAATACCTTGTAAATGCTGGCAGAAATATAATTATAATCAAAATCAAGCTACACTTATGTGCAGAAATTATAAAATAACCACGGAAAATGGCAATAACCAATTATTACCTGTCTTGTGCAGAATGAGTAAGAACTTTCCCGTTTACATCATCAAACTCCACAAAACCTGGCCATTTCAGTGACTCGGACTCAAAAAGCGCAAAGCCTTCTTCTGGCTTACCCCTTCTTATGTACCTACAATAGAATAAATATAAATATTTCATAAATACAATATATGACCATGCATCAGAAACTTCAAGGACCAGAAATACATTGTTTACATACTCGATCCTTGTGCTCCTGCACTTCAAAGAGCTAAAATTGTCTTCAGAATAAACCGAAACTGTGATTAATGAATCATTGTTTTTGTTGTAAAACAAGCTTCGTATAACTTCATCAGGGCTAATGTTTAAAAAGCATATCCTCTGGTTAGTTTCTGTAATGAAGGGAAATCATATTAATATGGATCATCTGCATAATATAACAAAAGTTCTTCATAAGAAAAGAACACCGATGAAGGGAAATTATACCTCTGCTAAATGCAGCACAGATTCCTGAGTGTGCAAGAGCAAACACAACATCATGAGCAGCTACTATTTCAATAATCTTCGATCTTCTTTTGAGAAAGGATAATACCATGTCACAGTAGCCTTTTGGGTCATGAGTGTCATATTCCTCCTACATATACACAAAATTCACATAAGCACATTAGAACTAACTGTGCGTAGTTCATCACAATGAAGCACAATTCTTGGGTAGATTTAGTGAAAAACACAAAAACAATAATTGTTCGAGAAAATCCTCAACTGTGTCATACACATTGTCGTCACATACAAATCACAGATCACACATCATTTCCAACTACCACTTCATAGGTATCAACGATTAATGGCATCAAATCACTAAAGGAAATCCCTAATCTTTTCAATCACATAAAAAATAGTTGATACCAAAAACACACAACAATCACCTCATGGACACAAACGATGAACAATATACAAACTCAAAATACCGTAAAAAGGCCTCATCTTTTCAGTTGTCACATGCATAGTTTATAGAAAATCGGAAATCCAACAATCATTTCATGAGTACAAGCGAGACTGGTAACCCATACCAAAGAGCAAATTTTCAAAAAAAGGAACAGAGACGGCGTTATTGGAAGTACAAAAAGAAAACCTTTTTCTACAAGACTTGAAATTGGATGTCCAAGAACTTCTCTTAGGCGCATGACTCATACTAATGGGATGGTCACGCTTTAACCAAATCCAACATCAATACTGAAAACCACTTCACGGATCTTACAGATTTAACAGCTAAAAAACTATAATACTTCACACAGGAAAAGCTCTAATCTTCCCAACCATCATACCTTTTACTTCTTTACTTATACATACAAAAAGGTAAAAACAAGGGCTTACCAAAACAAGGAAAGTCAATCTAACAATCACATATCAAACAATCGCATCAGGGGTACAAACAATTAACAACATACAAAACTACAATACAGTAAAAGGAGACCAAAAAATTCATACTCTTACACATAATTTAAACAATCAGAATTCCAGCATTCACTTCATGGGTATTGCGATTAACAGCATAGAAACTATTTAATCACGAAAGAAAAACCTTGATCTTCCCAATCATCATAGACAGTCGATACAAATCACAAAATCTAACAATCGGTGCATACATACAACAGTTACCAGATCACAAAGTGAAAAGGAGAAAACCCAAATCTTTCCTTTCCTCAATCAAATATCCAACAATCGCTTCATGGGTACAAAAGATTGACAACACACAAACAAAAGACTGCAGTTATCAAGGAAAATACTAGTAAATACATAATCATAAATCCCAAATCACTTCATGGGTACAACCAACTAATCAAGCTAAATCTTTCCTTTCCTCAATCAAATATCCACCAATCACTTCATGGGTACAAAAGATAAACAACATACAAACAAAAGACTGCAGTTATCAAGAAAAATACTAGTAAATACATAATCATAAATCCCAAATCACTTCATGGGTACAACCAACTAATCAAGCTAAATCTTTCCTTTCCTCAATCAAATATTCACCAATCACTTCATGGGTACAAAAGATAAACAACACAAACAAAAGACTGCAGTTATCAAGGAAAATACTAGTAAATACATAATCATAAATCCCACAATCACTTCATGGGTACAAACAACTAATCATGCCAACCTATAAATGCACTAAAAAAAATAAACCCTCTAAAACTACACAATTAACATACACACTGACACAGTCAATACAGAATCACATACCCAAACAATCACTTCATGGATACAAATATTTAACCACACAAAACTACTCCTAATATTCAGTAGGTAAAAATCATAAGTTTCACCTGAAATGTATGTTCCTAACCCTCTCTTGGGCATGACTCATACTAAAAGCCCGATCACACTTAAAACAAATCCAACACTAATACCACATCAACCACTTCACGAGTATTAATTTATAAACAGCTTAAAAACTAATTTTTTTAAAAAAAACTAAATTCATAAGCATAGTCGATGCAAGACCAGAAATCCAAACAATTGATACAAATATTTAGAAGCACATCCTAAACATGCAATGAGCGAGTATAAGCCCTGATCTCTGAAAAAACATATTCCCGAAGTTCCGAGTGCAGTTACGCGTTTTCAGTTGTAACCACAGTTGCAACTGACGAATATAATGAAGTTAATAAAAAACATTAAACACGAGATATTTTTAAACGGAGTTCGACATGATCAACTTGTCTACATCTCCGGAGCCCTCACTCAGTATTAATTGATATTGAAAGGAACAATGATAAGACTCGAGACTTACAATATCATGACTCCCTCATGTACATGCCTATCTTACCATCTCTAACTCACAACTATCAATCTCTAATGGCATCCCGCCACGATCTTTTTAAGTTTGTTTTTCTCTCATGTACAACGGGTGTTGTTGATCTATAATATCAGTATATCTACATTGTATTCAACACACGAAATACTAAAGGCTAATAGGCTTTATATATAGCCTTTACAAAAGATCCTAACTTGATCATTAAAGAAAATATTTCCTTTATCTTCTTTAGCTGCCCAACTCGGAGATCTTCAAATATATATCTTCTATTTAATTAGTATTTATCTTCTAACAAATCAGATCTTGTTTAATTTAAAATTATACAGATCTTTAATTTAATTGTCTTCAAGATATCTTCAAATAATCTTTCCTTTTTTTTTTGATGTTTCCTTACTTGATTAGGAGTCTTCCTAATTTAATTGTCTTCAAGATATCTTCAAATAATCTTTCCTTTTTTTTTTTTTTTATGTTTCCTTACTTGATAAGGAGTCTTCCTTTTAAGTATTCTATTCCAATAAGAAAAGATCTTCAATATATTCTTTCTATCATTCAGAGATGCTTTCAAATCATATAAACTTGTTCAACATGTTTTGATTTTTCTGGAATATATTTGACCGAATATTACAGAATCTGTCCAGCATAGTCAGTTCCAACTGCGGTTGCAACTGAGGTTCCAATTGAATGCACAACTTGAACTTAATCGTTACACAATAGATGTCTGTATATTGAGAGTTTATTATGGATATATATAACTATATTTTCCAATATGATGACAAACAATGTCACTAGAATCTCAGATCTAGAACCTAACAATCTCCGCCTTTGCCATTATTTTGGTAAAACTTTGAATTCCCGAATCAATTATAAACAAAACTCCCTCAATTGAAGCTTCTCATCTCTTCAGAATAACCATCTCACACATGTAATTATTGCGCTTTGATAAACACCAATATAATATTTCATAACGCATAATATTTCAGTTTACCTTCAAGTATGAGATTTATAGAAAGATTCTCCTTCGCTTCTTAACTTCATATTCCCAGAACACAGGATCCACACCAAGTATATCTGATGTGAAGCTCTGATACCAATTGAAATTCCTATCCGCTGTTCTAGTTGTTATGCAGTTAGGTTCCAAGTATAGTTGCAACCACAGTTGGAACCTAAGTATAATGATGGACAAAACAGTAAAGTTAAATGTACTTGAATTTAATCACACGCACATTTAACAACGGAGTTCACCCAACTGGGCTACGTCTCCGGGGCACTCAGAGACTTTGTGAATCGATCCAAAACTCATAGAGGCTCTAAGGCAAAGGTAAGTGAAACCTCTTCTACCCAACCTAGGAAACGTAGGGTTAAGAAACGTCCTCGTAGAGACCAACAGAGAGATCCTATCTTTACTAAATATGTTTATGACACTCTTTATAATGAGGTTGATCCTATGTTTTGGAATGGAATTATGTCAGACAGGTTTGGTGAACTAAGTCATAGGGAGATTCATGCTGCTGAAAGACAGTTAAATTTGACTAGTTATAAGAACATTTAGGTGCATGTTGAAAAATTGTTAAAGGACGTTGGTTTAGACAAGACTATTAGCTACCCGGATTCTTATTTTCATGAATTAGTTAAGGAGTTCTATGCTAATTTAAATGATGGTGTGTTTGATGAGGGTGATACAGCTTATGGAAGAGTGTATGAAAGGGGTCTTACTCTAGATTTTAATCCTGACTTGATCAATAAGTTTCTAGGTTCTCCTAGTAATTCTGAGGGTGATCTTGATCATGGCATTCATGCTGTAGCTCTTGCAATTACAGGCAAGGAAAATCAGTTTGATGGAAATTCAATTAAAACCTCCTCTTACTCTTAGTGTTGCTGTTTTGCATAGATTTCTAAGTTTAATTGGAATCCAACCAAACAACCATCAAAGCTTACCAAGGAGATGGCAGTTTTTATCTATAGGATTATGTCAAAAATGCCTATTAACTTTGGTGATCATGTGTTTAACCTAATCAAAGACTTCTGTGATGTCAAAGCTCCCTCAATACTGCTTCCCTTTCCTTTTTTAATCACTGAAATTCTTCTTTCTCAAGTGAATGTTGTACCCTCATCTTCTATTCATCATATCCTAAACTCTTTTGAGAAACTTACAAAGTGTTCTCCTGCTTTATACATCTCTGCTAAGCTTCTAAAGGAAGGTCATATTAATGACATAACTGGTGAAAAGGGAAAGAAAAAGGTGTCTACTAGTGTTGCTCCTAAGAAGAAAGGAGTTAGATGGTATCTTTTACAACAACTAGCTACGAATCAAGAGAAAAGGATTGAGTTAGACATTGATGACTATGAGATCAAAAAACTGCTGGAAAACCTCAAGGAGAGTGAAGATGAAAGTGAAAGTGACAGTGAGTACTCCTTAAGCAGTGATGAAGATGTGGTACGAGATGAACATATCTCCACAAGAGCTCTTCATTCTAGTCGCCACTGAAATGCCAAGTAACAGCAACTAGTTTGTCAAGGACTGTGACAAATAGGGGGAGAACAAAGTTGAGAGTTTATGTTCTTGTTTTAAAGTTCTGTTTGTCATAGATATGAGATTCTAGTGACATTGTTTGTCATCATATTGGAAAATATAGTTCTATATCCATAATAAACTCTCAATATACAGACATCTATTGTGTAATGATTAAGTTCAAGTTGTGCATTCAGTTGGAACCTCAGTTGCAACCGCAGTTGGAACTGATTATGCTGGATAGATTCTGTAATATTCGGTCAAATATATTCTAGAAGAATCAAAACGTGTTGAACAAGTTTATATGATTTGAAGGCATCTCTGAATGATAGAAAGAATATATTGAAGATCTTTTCTTATTGGAATAGAAGACTTAAAAGGAAGACTCCTTATCAAGTAAGGAAACATCAAGAAAAAAAAACGATTATTTGGAGATATCTTGAAGTCAATAAAATTAAAGATCTGTATAATTTTAAATTAAACAAGATCTGATTTGTTAGAAGATAAAGACTTCTGTTAAAATATACCATCTAACTCCTTTCTTCTTAGGAGCAACACTAGTAGACACTTTTTCCTTTCCCTTTTCACCAGTTATGTCATTAATATGACCTTCCATTAGAAACTTAGCAGAGATGTATAAAGTAGGAGAACACTTTGTAAGTTTCTCAAAAGAGTTTAGGATAGGATGAATAGAAAATGTGGGTACAACATTCACTTGAGAAGGAAGAATTTCAGTAATTAAACAAGGAAAGGGAAGCAGTATTGAGGGAGCTTTGACATCACAGAAGTCTTTGATTAGGTTAAACACATGATCACCAAAGTTAATAGGCATTTTTGACATAATCCTATAGATAAAAACTGCCATCTCCTTGGTAAGCTTTGATGGTTGTTTGGTTGGATTCCAATTAAACTTAGAAATTCTATGCAGAACAGCAACACTAAAGAGTAGGAGAAGAGGTTTTAATTGAATTTCCATCAAACTGATTTTCCTTGCCTGTAATTGCAAGAGCTACAGCATGAATGTCATAATCAAGATCACCCTCAGAATTACTAGGAGAACCTAGAAACTTATTGATCAAGTCAGGATTAAAATCTAGAGTAAGACCCCTTACATACACTCTTCCATAAGCTGTATCACCCTCATCAAACACCCATCATTTCAATTAACATAGAATTCCTTAACTAATTCAAGAAAATAAGAATCAGGGTCGCTAATAGTCTTGTCTAAACCAACATCCTTTAACAATTTTTCAACATACACCTGAATGTTCTTATAACTAGCCAAATTTAACTGTCTTTCAGCATGAATCTCCCTATGACTTAGTTCCCCAAACCTGCCTGACATAATTTCATTTCAAAACCTAGGATCAATCTCATTATAAAGAGTGTCATAAACATATTTAGTAAAGATAGGATCTCTCTATTGGTCTCTACGAGGACGTTTCTTAACCCTACGTTCCTAGGTTGGGTAGAAGAGGTTTCACTTACCTTTGCCTTTTTGCCTTAGAGCCTCTACGAGTTTTAGATCGATTCACAAAGTCTCTGAGAGTGTTGTCATCATCATAGTTGAAATTGGATTGACTTTGAGAAGAAGAAGACATGGTTGGATCTGAGGTTGTAACTATAGTTGGAACACGCAGAGAAAGGGGGTTTTTCAGAAAAACAAGGCTTTTAATTTCGATAGAGAGAGAGAGTAATTTCTGATTGGATTTGTATTTTGGGATAGTAAAAGTGCTAGTATAAATAGCAATTAAGCCCAAATCTTTTTAAATATAGAAAAGATATACCCAAATCTCTTTTTGAAACAATTTTCCTGAAAAATAGAAACTTACCTTGTAACAAATATGGAAATTTTGAAATTCAAATAAATCAAGAAGGATACTGTTTTTATTAAGCTAAATTCAGCAAACAATTTAGATTTACATTCCAATATTAAACAGATTTATCCAATTTTTCGAATTTTAAGGAGTTGAATTTTTGAAGATAATTTTGACTTGTTTCAAGATAAAGATAGCAAGAATAGAATCTATTAGAATGCTCCTCTCACTTGCTTGCTTATATGGCTTTAAGTTGTTTCAACTTGATATTAAAAGTGCCTTCTTAAATGGTAACATACAAGAAGAGAAGTTTATGTTAGTCAACCCAAAGGATTTGAAGATCCAAAATTCCCTGAACATGTTTATTTACTGAAAAATGCTTTGTATGGTTTAAAGCAAGCTCCTAGAGCTTGGTATGAAAGGTTAACCAAGTTCTTAATTGAAAAAGGTTTTAACAGAGGGGGAGTTGATAAAACTCTATTCACTAAGAAAACTACTAAGGATATTATCCTTGCTCAAATTTATGTTGATGACATAGTGTTTAGCTCTACATCTCATAATAAAATTGTAGGCCAAGATATTACCAAGTATGCAGGTAAAGAAGAGAAGCAACATGGAGAGAAGCCACAACACCATCCTAACAATCTCCCTAATCAACATAAACACAGTCGATACAGAATCACATATTCAACAGTGACTTTATGGATACAAACAATTAGCATCAAATTAAAAATTGGTAGAAAAGAAATAAAAGCCATAATCTTCCCACTCATTACAAACATGGTTGATACAAAATCACGTACCCAGACAATCAAATCATGGGCACAAACATTTAATAGCACAAAAACTAAAAAATGCAGTAAAAAACAAATATTCTCAATCAACAAACACAGTCAATACAGAATCACATATCCAACAATCACTTCATGGGTACAAAGAAATGAAATATTAACTACACAGAAGCTAAAAATTCATTAACTAACATCACAAAACCCTGACTTTTCCAATCGTTATAGTCGATACAAAAACACATCCAACAACCACTTCGTTAAAAAGAAAATTAACTACACGCAAACTAAAAATGAAATTAAAGAAGAGCCCTAATCTTCCCAATCCACTGTCTATGGTTGATACAAAATCACGTACCCAGACAATCAAATCATGGGCACAAACATTTAATAGCACAAAAACTAAAAAATGCAGTAAAAAACAAATCTTCTCAATCAACAAACACAGTCAATACAGAATCACATATCCAACAATCACTTCATGGGTACAAAGAAATGAAATATTAACTACACAGAAGCTAAAAATTCATTAACTAACATCACAAAACCCTGACTTTTCCAATCGTTATAGTCGATACAAAAACACATCCAACAACCATTTCGTTAAAAAGAAAATTAACTACACGCAAACTAAAAATGAAATTAAAGAAGAGCCCTAATCTTCCCAATCCACTGTCTATGGTTGATACAAAATCACGTACCCAGACAATCAAATCATGGGCACAAACATTTAATAGCACAAAAACTAAAAAATGCAGTAAAAAACAAATCTTCTCAATCAACAAACACAGTCAATACAGAATCACATATCCAACAATCACTTCATGGGTACAAAGAAATGAAATATTAACTACACAGAAGCTAAAAATTCATTAACTAACATCACAAAACCCTGACTTTTCCAATCGTTATAGTCGATACAAAAACACATCCAACAACCACTTCGTTAAAAAGAAAATTAACTACACGCAAACTAAAAATGAAATTAAAGAAGAGCCCTAATCTTCCCAATCCACTGTCTATGGTTGATACAAAATCACGTACCCAGACAATCAAATCATGGGCACAAACATTTAATAGCACAAAAACTAAAAAATGCAGTAAAAAACAAATCTTCTCAATCAACAAACTGTAACGTCTCGGAAATTTTGTAGTTTATAATTTTGTAGTTTATTATTACTTTTAGTAATAAGATAGTGATATTTAGTTTTGTGGGTGATTACGTATTTATGTGAAATGTTTGTATATGTGGTACATATGATAGTTGTGGGTGTGACTTGTATTATTTAATAAATAGGTGGACTAGTTGGTAAATTAGTTTATTAAAACCTAAATATATATAAATATATACATATACATATTACATAGATACATAGATACATATATACATATATACTAATATACATATATATACGGAGAGAGATAAGAGTACGGAGAGAGATAAGAGGAGAGAGAGAGACGAACGCCGGAGAAAGGGTTTAGGTCGCCGGAAAGGACTGGTCAGGTCTGATCGGCGAGTTTGGCGGTGCGTGGGTTTTTCTCGGGTTTCGGGCATCCGGGGTTTGATTCCGTTTCGGGTGCGTTCGGACTCCGTTTTTCACGATTAAATACATTTTTTTAATCTACTCTTCGAGCCCTATCTATCTGCGTAAGTATTTTCCTCCAATTTTCACTTTTATAAAATGTCGTTTTTTAGGGCTTTACCCTAATCCGAATTTACATCAATTTTATTGATCCGTAGCTCGTTCTAATTACGTTTAGGGACTACTTGAGGGCGATTAGTGGGCTGTCCATATCTAGCTTTGATTGTTCGGTGGGTTTTCGGTTCGAGGTTGGATATTTTTACAAACGAGCTCTCGTTTGTGTAGGTAAGGGGGAAGAATATAGTTTCGCTTTAAAGGCGGTTTTTATCTGTTGTTTGTTGTATGCTAGGCTATGTAAATGGTTAGTTGGTTGGTTAGTGTGTATTGCATCATGTTATTGTATTGTGTATGTGTAACATGCTTCCATGGTTTTATTTATGCTAATCATATTGTTTATGGTGATTATATTGTGTATGGCGATATTACTATTTTTATTATAAAATGAATTGTGGAGAATAAAATGATTTAAATGTGTTATTTAATTAAATCTTTTAAAATCGTGAAAGCGGTGAAAGTGTGTTAGTGGTGATATCGTGTATACTCTTGTAGTGATACCGTGTATATTTTTGTGGTGGTATGTTTATCTAATTACATCGAATATTAGTGTGTTTTGTGTTTTATTGTGGAGTTTATTGTTTTCGTGTTTGGGTATTCGGAGTCTTTTATATTTATTTTAGGGATTGCAGTACCAAGTGTTAAGGCGGAGCTGTGTCAGCTTACGGTGAGATCCCGGAAACTTGCGCAAGGATTAGGTATATCGGTACCATAGGGTTGGTCCCCTTAAAGCCGGCCCCATATCTTTTGGCCACATGTTAGTGTCAGAATATGGGTGAGGGAACCATTGCACTTTGGGTCCTAGAGCAGAGTGGCTCTAAAAGTGGGTACATGTGAGGCAATCCCGACTTTGTGTTTCGTTGAGTCTTGTTTTATTTTGTTTTGTTTTATTTTGTTTTATTATTAATTCAGTTGATCTTGATTATATGTTCACAAGTTATAATTGTTGATGTGTTTTTCGTGCAATTGCCTTTGTCATTATTTGCCTAGATATCATTTTTGCCATGCTAGGATTGTGTGTGCGTGCTTAGTAGCATGCGCCGTTTTTAATGCGAGATTGTTTTCTTACCTCCTTTTCTTTGTTTTCTGTACATTTTGTTCACGATCGATGTACAGGTGCTGACGGAGACGGTGGCGAGGTGTAGAGCTCTTGTTTGAGGATCATTGTCATATTACACCTTATCGCGTGCACGCTACTCTTTTGTTTACTCTTTTTGGCGTTTTCGTATTTTGAACTTTGTTCGCCTAGTAAGCGTTTGAAACGTGTATGTTTTTCTTTTGGTTAGAATAACCTATCATGTACATTTGTATATGTTAGATTGCGTTATTGTATATAATGTCAGCTGGGTTGTATTTGACTTAGTGATAATCGCTTTGCGATTTTGTTATATGTTTTGTTGTCAAACAGGTCTAATTTAGTGGAAACAAATAGATATGCGAAGCTCATGCCGAAATTTTCTAAAACGTGCTGTTTTGTTTGTGTTGTCACATTTGAGCCCCGTTGGCTACCCTTAGGCTAACTCAGGGAATCATATGTGATTATCGGCATGTCTTGAAGTATTTATTTGGGTCTATTGATTAGCATGCTATCGAATGGCTTTCCGCATGTTTCGTTATTTTAACTTTTCCCTTTTTATTTTAATTTACATTCACGACCCGGGTTTATCCAAAATCCAGGGCGTGACACAAACACAGTCAATACAGAATCACATATCCACCAATCACTTCATGGGTACAAAGAAATGAAATATTAACTACACAGAAGCTAAAAATTCATTAACTAACATCACAAAACCCTGACTTTTTCAATCGTTATAGTCGTCGATACAAAAACACATCCAACAACCACTTCGTTAAAAAGAAAATTAACTAAACGCAAACTAAAAATGAAATTAAAGAAGAGCCCTAATCTTCCCCATCCACATACACAGTCATACAGAATCACATATCCAACAATCACTTCATGGGAACAATCAACACAACTAAAATTCAGCAACCAAAAAAGAACTAAACCTGCAAATGAAAGTTCCTAAATATCCAGCAAAAAAATTCCCAATCAACAAGCATACAGTCGAAACAGAATCAGATATCCAACAATCACTTCATGGTTTTAAACAAAATAAGAAAAATCACAACACCAAAACTAAATTTTCACAAAAACAGAACCCCAATCTTCCCAATCAACAAACACACTGGATGTTCCTAAACCTCTTCCGGAAATGGATCATAAAAAGGCCTAATCTTCATAATCGAATAGCCGATAGTGAATGCAAAATCACATATCCAACAACCACATCATTGGTTAACTAAACACAAGCTACAAATGCAGTAAAAGAAAAGCCTCTAATCATCCTGATCACGTATCCAACAATCACTTCAATAAAAAATTCACTAAGCAGAAAAAACTGATTTCACCAGCAAATAGATGTTCCTGAATCTCTCTCGGGCATATACTAGAAGCTCGGCCACACTTAATACAAATCCAACACCGATACTAAATCAACCACTTCATGAGTTTTAACAAATTCACAAAATAAAAGCCCTAATCTTCCAAATCAATATAAGCCTAGTCAATACAAAACCAGAAATCCAACAATAGATACAAGCAATTAACAGCAAAAAAAAAATGCAGTAAACAGGTAAAAACCCTAATCTTTTCAGTCAATATATGCACAGTCAATACAGGATCACTTATCCAATAATCACTTTATGGGTGCATAATTAACAACCTAGAAATGCAGTAAAAAAACCTAATCTTTCCAGTCAACACACATTCAAATAACCACAGAAACTAAATAATTAACAAAACAGAAACTATATATATAAGTAAAACAATAATTTCACATGCAAATGGATGTTCCTGAACCTCTCTCGTGCATGGTTCATACTAAAAGCTACAAAAGAAAAGCCCTAACCTTCCCAATCGTTATTGTCAATAGCCGACACAAAATCACATATCCAACAACCACAGCATTGGTTAACTAAACACAAACTAAATATTCAGTAACACAAAATCCCTAATCTTCTAAACAAGCAGACCCACAGTCATGCAGAATCATATAACCAACAATCACTTCATGGGTACAAAAAAAAAAACTATATAAACTAATATTTTCACTAAAATAATACTCCATAAATAAATAAAATTAATTTACCTGCAAGTGAATGTTCCTGAACCTCTCTCGGTCATGGTTTATACTAAAAGCTGTAAAAGAAAAACCCTAATCTTCCAAATAAGCATACACACAGTCATATGAAATGATAGAACCAACAATCACTTCAGATGCACAAATAAAATGAAATATTAACAAGCCTAAATTACAGAGTAAAAAAAAAAGAATTTCACCTGAAAAACCAGTAAAAATAAAACCATGATCTTCACAATCAACATACACATAGTTAATACAGAATCAGCACAAACAAACTGAAAATTAACTACACGACTAAAATTTCCACTGAAAAAATAAATCTAATTTCCACCTGCAAGTGGATGTTCCGGAACCTCTCTCGGGCATGGTTCATACTAAAAGCTATAAAAGAAAAGCTCTAATCTTCCCAATCGTTATAGTCGGTAGCGGGACACAAAATCAAATATCCAACAAAGACATCATTGATTCATTGGTTAACTAAACAAAAACTAAATTTTCAGTAACAGAAAAGCCCTAATCTTCCAAATAAGCATACCCACAGTCATACAGAATCATAAAACCAACAATCACTTCATGTACAGAAACAAATTGAAAAATTAACAAGACTAAATTTCAGAAAAAAAAACAATTTAATTGCAAATATCCAGTAAAATAAAAATTCTGATCTTCCCAATTAACATACATACAGTTAATACAGAATCACGTCATGGGCACATACAAATTGAAATTTAACTACACAACTAAAAAAATTCACTAAAATAGTAATAATAAAAAACTAATTTTCACCTGCAAAAAATAAAAGACCTAATCTTCCACATAAGCATTCCCACAGTCATACAGAATCACATAATCAACAATCACTTCATGGGCACAAACAAAATGAAATATTAACAAGACTAAAATTTTCACTAAAATAATGATAAATTTTTTAAAAAAAATCACCGGCAAGTGGATGTTCCTAAACCTCTCTCAGGCATGGTTCGTAGTTCGTACTAAAATCTACAAAAAAAAAAACCTAATCTTCCCAATCGTGATGGTCGATAGCCGACACAAATCACACATATCCAACAACCACATCATAGTTAACTAAACACAAACTAAATATTCAGTAACAGAAAAGCCCTAGTCTTCAAAACCATATAACCAACAATCACTTCATGGGCCCAAACAAAATGAAATATTAACAAGACTAAATTTCAACAAAAAAAATCCTGATCTTTCCAATCAAAATACAGTGTTAATACAAAACCACTTCATGGGCACAAACAAATTGAAAAACTAACCACATAAACTAAAATTTTCACTAAAAAAACAAATAAAAAACTAATTTCCACCTGCAAGTAAATGTTCCTGAACCTCTCAGGCATGGTTCATACTAAAAGGCAAAGCTATAAAAGCCCTAATCTTCTCAATCATTAAAGTCGATAGCCGACACAAAATCACATATCCAACCACCACACAAACTAAATATTCAGTAACAGAAAAGCCCTAATCTTCCAAATAAGCAACACAATCATATAACCAACAATCACTTCAAGGGCACAAACAAAATGAAAATTAACTACAAAAACTAAAAATTTCACTAAATAACAAATAATTAAAAACTAACTTTCCACCTGCAAGTGGATGTTCCGGAACCTCTCTCGGGCATGGCTCATACCAAAAGCGCGATCGCGCCTCGAACAAATCTCTCTCCTCTGTAACTTCCTCACACTATTAACCAACCCATCATTTGCACCTCGAGACCGCTTCTTCGCAACTACCCTTCTTCCGGAACACGGTCTCGGCCCTGCTATTATCCTCCTCCCTTCCATTTAAGCCAAAAAAATATATAAAGCCCTAATCTTTTTTTGTTTTAACTAAGTGGGTAAAACCCTATTTGTATAAATTCAAGATGTACATGTGTTTATGTGCAAATTGGTTAAAAGGGTTTGTAAATATCCTGTTTGGGTCTCTAATTTCACTGGAAAAAAAAAAAAACCTTTTTTCAAAGATGGAAAAAAACCCTGATTATTAGTTTTCTGGGCTCTCCTGTGGTGAAATGAGAGAGAAACTAATTGATTATTTCTCTCTCTCTCTCTCTCTATATATATATATATATATGTATGTATATATATCAATATATGTAAATATTTATCAATGTATCTGTGTTTTGTATGAGAGATCAAAAGGATACTCCAAAATGGAAAGTGAAAAATAAATTTGGATTTTGAAATTTTTGATTGAAATGACTTTTGGCTAAACTGTGTTTTCAACCCAATAAAGTTTGGATAATTTCAAACAAACCCTAAAATTGCATTTATTTAAAAAAAAAAAACTAATTGTCATACATTTTTAAATAATTTATTATAATTTGAAATGTACAAAAAATCAATTACTAAATAATTTGAAATGTACATTAATTGAACCGATCAAAAATCTAACATAAATGATTAGTACGCCCCCGTTCCTAAATAAATGTCGATTATGAAAATACATACAAAATTGACAATCGAATTTCTCATATGTAGATTTTCGGAACGGAAAATCTAAAAATTACATCATATAGTTGTCACTATGAACTATATGATTGACTTTTAAAAGAATTTTTTTCGACAATCTAGCTATGAGAAATTTGATGATCAAAATTGCACGTATTTTTATAGTGTATACTTGCTTATTTAGGGACGGATGGAGTAATTGTTTTTTTTTTGGTTTAAAACTTATTATAAGAAATTTATGTGTATATATTAGTAATGATGTATTAAGAGAAATAGAAACTTCTTCTTTTTTAAAGGAAATTTTTATTGATCGGAGAAGAAAAATGTCGAATACATGGGACAATACCCCCATGATGGTAATCAAATAATCCGATTACAAATCGCTAAACACACCGTTTAATAGATTCATTACAAAAAACTATAACAATATATTGAGGAAAAAAGACACAAGTAGACATTATTCAAACCCCATTTTTAAGAGAAATTGAGCTCAAAAAACGTCGATTTTCTCCTGATACCCCTATCTTTATTACTCCCCTTGTTGCACCAGATCAATTGTGATCAAAAAGAACATTTAATGATAACAAATCTCAAATTAACAAGGTGCAAAAGAGAGGTCTACAAGACATAAAAAAAACCCAAATATATGTTTTAATAAGAAAACTTAGATATTAAAATGACTTCCTCTAAAGCAAGGGGTCTCCATCTGATCAAGATAATAAGTTGCATTGACCATTTTCGGAAGTGCATTAGGTTCAAAATTGATCCAATTTACAACAGCAGCTCCATATTTAGCTCCCCGTTCAAAAGTGGTCCATTTTCGGGAGAAATAGAAACTTACTTTATTAAGTTATGGGTAAGTTTGGTGTGAGAAATAGAAACGTACCAAATTGAAAAATAATCGGTTTGGTGGAAGCTTGTTTGTCATGTCATTTCGGACATGGGACATATTCATCGTGTACTCGTTTAAGTTGAAAAAAACATTTCCGTTTCAAAGCTCAAGAAGCTTATGTTAGTGAAGCCTTTTGGAAGAACGATTACCTACGATTTCACACTTCATAAAACTGCCTCATAAGACATAGTATTTTGGATCATTTTGCGGATGTTCGATCAACCAGACCATCAGTTATTCATCAAGAAGTTAAAGAAAGCGATTAATATGAATTCAAAATACAATCCACAACTGTTTCAACTTAAATTTAATAATTTAATCTTGTAAAAGAAAAATATCACTATTCAGTTTCCTATGATTTTTATTACCAGTTGTAAAATGAGAAAAATATCAGTTGCGCTAACATAAGAAATCATGTACGTGTATGAGTTGAATAAATTTAACGCATGTCTAATTATTTGATAGATCACGAAGTTGTTCAAGAGGCGACAATTTAATACTGAATCTGT
This sequence comes from Primula vulgaris, assembly GCA_963920805.1. Taxonomy (NCBI): domain Eukaryota; kingdom Viridiplantae; phylum Streptophyta; class Magnoliopsida; order Ericales; family Primulaceae; genus Primula; species Primula vulgaris. The sequence continues at coordinate 3,497,213 of OY987220.1, read as the reverse complement.
TGGTCCGTAGGAGTCTAAACCTTAGAGGGGGGTGAATAAGGTTTTGTACCTTTTTCGCGGAATAAAATCTATGTGTTATTAACTAAGCAAATTAGCGGTTTTTATAACTTAAACAATTACGTTAACAAATAATTGCTAATTTAATCTATGCAAGCAATGAATATAAGCTATTAATAATTTGCGAAAAGTAAAAGTTGAGGGAAAAGAAATAACGCAAGATTTATAGAGGTTCGGCAAATTGCGCCTACGTCCTCTTCTCGGTATTTTCACTACCGAGTATTTCACTAAAAAATCTCCGTTCCAAGGTTACACCTTAACGAGCTTAATCAACCGATTACGCTCCCCCTCACTTTATGAGTATCCCGAATAAATGACCTAGAGCTTTTAAGCTACACTTGCTTAAAAGCCTCTACTCAATCACTCGCTCACAAATGAGTTTATAAAACACTCTTTTACAAGATTGAATTTTTTGTATCACTCACTAACAATTAATATCTCGAAGTTTATAGAATTACAAGAATAATACTCTCGAGAAAAATTATGAATACAAGTGAGATTTTGGAAGTATAAGCTTGAAGAATTTCTTAGTAGGATTTGCTTAAATGTTGTGTATGCTTGGATGATCTCTCCAATAGACTTTGGGGCTATTTGAAGAGTGAAAAGGTTCAGCAATTAATTTCAGACCGTTGCTGGTTGTTGGCTGAATTGAATGCTGGTTATTCAGCAGTTCGCCCATTTTTCAGGAAAGACTTAAAAGCTGGAATTTTGAAATTCTACAGAAACGATCGGTCGTTTCTGAAAAACGATCGGTCGTTTTTCATCTGTGCTCACTGGAAGAGATCACACTAAAAACAATCGGTCGTTTTAAGCCTGGCGATCGGTCGTTTTTGTGTTGAGCTCACTGGAAGAAAATTTCACTTAAATGATCGATCGTTTCCTTATGGATCAGTCGTTTTTTTGTTCTGGGCTTGTTTTCGGTTTTCTCGACAATCTTCGAAACCCCGTAACTAATTCGTTTCGAATCCGATTTTGGTTCCGCTTGAACCATTGGCTTCGTAATTACGCATTCTATCATTTTGAACCTTTAATACACTCAATAAATGATTAGTACGCAAAATGAGCTTTTATTATGTTTTACACATTTTGTTATCATTAAAACAATCGATTTGAAGAACATCGTTCAACAATCTCTCCCTTTTTGATGATGACAAAATATTGACTTCAACATACTATAAGCTCTTTTTGTTTAAACAAGTATAACCGAAATGTGTAGATGACGCTTTACTTGGATACAAGTTTTTTGAGAAAAAGCAAGTAAATGTCATAACATCCGATTTTTAACAAACGACGTTAAAACAAAGCTAAACGATTAGGGATTACGAAGATCTATATGCAAGCGAAAATTTGGCCATAGTTTTGCCTAAAAATGGTCAAACGCCACAAATGAAAAGCAAAGTATATAACCCAATCAACTAGCAATCTATGTGCGCCAATGCAATAATATCAAATAAGATACAAACACATATTTAAAAAATGCAATCACACAAAGCCATATAAACAAGAGCAATATAAGAAGAAACGCATCATAATAATCAAGTAAAACCGTTTCCTACTTATTACATCAAAAGACAACTTGTTCAACTAAAAAGGAAATAATAGAAATTCAACGCAAAGACAAAAGAGATAGGTATTTCTCCCCCTTTGACATCATCAAAAACATGAAAAAGATAGATCCGCCTAGTCGCGGTGGGAAGTCGCATCATCCTCTTCGTCTTCGTCATTGTTATGACCGGCAAAGTCGGGAAAATAACCATGGAACCTCGCCCGTTGCTCGTTGCTTAACCTATCGATTTCGTCCATATCTTCTTGACTAGGATGCATGGAGCGAAACATGCGACGTTGAAGTTGCCCATTCCGATATTGATCAATATAGAGATCGTTGTAGAATTGTTAGGTGCGCGGAGGAAGAGTCGAAGATCCTACTTTAGCTTTTCCGCGACCTCGAGAGGGACGGGAGGAGGTAGGGATATCGGTGGGGGGGAGAGACTCGGAGGAGAATTCCTCACGAGCGGCTTGTGGTGTCGGTTTAGGGCCGACGTATTCTTCCTCTTCGGGGGAAAGAGGAGTATAGCCGGGGCCGGATACCCGCTTACCGGACCAAGTTATGGACTTGTCGGTATTGTGGAATTTTATGGACATTTGGGAAAGATAGGAAGTGTCCCAAATGTGTTTATCCTTATTTTTGAACAATGTTCCACCGGGAACGAGATTTAGGTCCTTTAGAATGGCCGAAATTAGGGCACCGTAAGGTAACCCATTCTTGGATTTTGTTTTAAGCGAATCCATCTTAAAGAAAATGAGGGATGCAAAGTCAAGTCGGACTCGGCGATGGATGCATCCCAAAAGAAAGATGTACTCATTGGTAACATCCGTGAAATTTGAGGTGTGTGGGAGGATTATATGAGAAAGGATGTGGTAGGCTAGTTTGTTTTTAAAGAGAAGGCCATGGGCTTTGTTGGAGCGATTTTGGTGGTTGGGATGAAAAATTTCATCCTTGAGATCGTTAAAGTTATCAATCTCGAGAGTCTCACATAATTCATCACTAGACTCATAGATACCATCGCTATCTAGGCATAAAAGGGTTCGTAGACGGTCTATACCGTAAACGAAAGGTTGTCCGTTAAACGATGAACGCAAGCGGAGTGCGTCATCATTATCCCTATCGAGAACTAGGTGATGATAAAATTCATAGACATTTTCCTTGTAAAAGGGCTCTTTAAGAGTGAGGATAGTATCGAGTTTGTAAAAACTTAAATCGATCATGAGAGCGGGAAATCGTTCTCGGAATAAAGGCATGTCTAGAGTGAAGTTAGACAATATACCTCTTTTACCCATCTCGGGTGGATAGAGAGGAGGTAGAGGGCCGGAGCGAGAAGCGGTGGATGAGCCGGTGCGTGGGGCACGAGGAATAGCCGGGCGGCGAGTGGGTGGAGGCACGATCTCGTCCTCATGCTCATCAACGAGGTTGAGTGAGGCTTTCTTTGTACGAACCATTTTTTTTGATTGATTTGGATGAAAAAATTGGGATTTTTGGGTGATTTTGGAGGAGGAGACGAATTTTTGAGAGAGAGAATTGTGATGTTTGGATTGAAATTAGGGTTTTGAAAAGTTTTGTAACACTGGAAAGCACAAAAACGATCGGTCGTTTTTGTGTGTCGATCGGTCGTTTTGAAACCAAAAAGTTCCAGTGAGCAAACCTTAAAAACGATCGGTCGTTTTTAATAACGATCGGTCGTCTGTATGAAAACGATCGCTCGTTTTTACAGACGATCGATCGACTGTAAATTGGTTACAGAACAGGATTTATTTGCACTTTACGACACCGATATGGCATAAAAATCATAAAAATACTGAAATATATATAAAATCAATTAAATATATATATATATATATATATATGTATGTATATTTCACACATCAAGCATGCCTAACTCTCGGCGAATAAAGCAAAATTGTTCCTCATTAAGGGGTTTTGTGAAAATATCGGCTAATTGCCTATCGGTACTTATATATTCAAGTGTAATATCCCCTTTTTGGACATGATCCCGTAAAAAGTGATGACGTAAATTAATATGTTTAGTGCGAGAGTGTTGGATCGGATTTTTCGAAAGATTTATAGCACTAGTATTATCACATAAAATAGGCACACTATCGAAAGATAATTCAAAGTCGTTTAGTTGTTGACGCATCCAAAGGATTTGTGCGCAACAACTTCCCGCGGCGACGTATTCCGCCTCTGCCGTAGAAAGCGCAACCGAGTTTTGTTTCTTGCTATGCCAAGAAACTAAGGCGTTTCCTAAGAAATGGCAAGTGCCACTAGTACTCTTTCTATCTAATCGACAACCGGCAAAGTCGGCGTCGGAATAGCCAAGCAATTCAAAAGAAGTATCATGCGGATAAAACAATCCTAAATTACATGTACCTACTAGATATCTAAAAATGCGCTTAACGGCTATAACATGCGATTCTTTAGGGCAAGATTGATACCTAGCACACAAGCAAACACTAAACATGATATCGGGTCTACTTGCGGTTAAATATAAGAGGGATCCAATCATACCTCTATAGAGTTTTTGGTCCACGCTTTTACCCGATTCATCCTTGTCTAGTTTTGTTGCCGGACTCATCGGAGTTCCTAGCGGCTTTGCATCGCTCATGTTGAACCGTTTGAGCAAGTCCCTCGTGTATTTGGCTTGATTGACGAAAATTCCGTCCTTTGTTTGTTTGATTTGCAATCCAAGAAAGTATGTGAGTTCACCCATCATGCTCATCTCGAATTCACCTTACATACACTTAGAAAACTCCTCGCACATGCGAGCATTAGTAGCACCGAAAATAATATCATCAACATATATTTGAATTAAAAGCATGTCTTTACCATCCTTTTTAATAAAAAGAGTAGTATCTAAAGTACCACGAGAAAAACCCTTTTTGATCAAAAATTTACTAAGTCTTTCATACCAAGCCCGGGGTGCTTGTTTTAAACCATAAAGTGCTTTACGAAGTTTGTAAACATGATCGGGAAATGCGTGATTTTCAAAGTCGGGTGGTTGTTTTACATAAACTTCCTCATTTATAAAGCCGTTCAAAAAAGCACTTTTAACATCCATTTGAAACAATTTAAAGCGTTTAAAAGAAGCATAAGCAAGCAACATTCTAATGGCTTCTAGTCTAGCTACGGGTGCGTAAGTTTCATCGAAATCGATGCCTTCTTCTTGGTTATACCCTTGAGCTACTAGTCTAGCCTTATTTCTAATGACTACCCCGGATTCATCCATCTTATTACGAAATATCCATTTCGTACCTATAATGGTTTTCTCACGCGGTCTAGGTACTAAGGTCCATACGTTGCTACGCTCGAATTGATTTAATTCGTCATGCATAGCTAATACCCAACTCTCATCGAGTTCCGCTTCATGAATGTTCTTGGGCTCTAATTGAGACAAGAATGCAAAATGATTAACTATATTTCTTAAAGAAGAACGTGTATGCACTCTTTCTCCCGGGTTACCCAAAATTAAATCTTGCGGATGGTGATTGGCATATCGCCATTCTTGAGGCAAATCCTCATGAATGTGTACACTAGATTCTAAGTTCTTTTGAAGTATATCTATAGTGACTTCATCAACACCGGGTTCAACCTCTATGCTAGGCGTAGACTCTAAGCTAGATGCGCCATGATATGAAGAAGATGTTTTATGAAAAATATCATCATTAATATTATGAACAATTAAAGGCTTATCAATCGTCGGTAAATTCTCATCAAACGAAACATGTACCGACTCTTCCACCAATAAAGTTCTTTTATTAAAAATTCTATAAGCTTTACTCGATATTGCATATCCGACGAAAATACCTTCATCGGACTTAGCATCGAATTTTCCTAGATTATCCTTACCATTATTATGAACATAGCATTTACAACCAAATGCACGTAAATGAGAAATATTGGGCTTTCGCTCATTCCATAATTCGTAAGGTGTCCTTTTTAATATGGGCCTAATTAAGGCTCTATTTAAAATATAACAAGCGGAATTTACGGCTTCGGCCCAAAAATACTTTGGCAAATTATTTTCGCAAAGCATGGTCCGTGCCATTTCCTCTAGGGTTCTATTCTTCCTCTCAACTACCCCATTTTGTTGGGGCGTACGAGGGGCCGAAAAATTATGATCAATACCATTTTCATCACAAAAAGTTTGAAATGGAGTATTCTCAAATTTCTTACCATGATCGGTTCGGATACTTTTGATCATATAACCCTTTCGTGTTTGGAGCTTTTTGCAAATAATAGAGAATTCTCTAAATGCTTCATGCTTATGAGTTAAAAACATTACCCAAGTAAAGCGACTAAAATCGTCAACCATGACGAAAGCATATGCACGCCCGCCAAGACTAAGTGTCCGGGAGGGGCCAACTAAGTCCATATGAATGAGCTCCAAACAACGAGTAGTAGAAATAATATTTTTAGACTTAAAAGAAATCTTTGTTTGTTTGCCTAATTGGCAAGCGTGGCAAAGTTTGTCCTTTATATAAGGAGTTTTTGGTAAACCTATTACCAAATCTTTACTAGAAAGTTTAGCAAGTAAATCAAGACTTGCATGACCAAGTCGTCTATGCCACAACCAACCATTGTCGTTGATAGTAACAAGACACTTGACTTCATCATCCACCGAACTATTCAAATCAATCATATAGACATTATTTTGTCTTTGACCCATGAGAATAGTTTTATTATCCGAAATACAATGAATAATGCAATGCGATTTTTCAAAAATGACTTTGTGACCCAAATCACAAAGTTGACTTATACTAAGCAAGTTATGTTTAAGACCATCAACAAGCAAAACATTATCAATCACAACATTAGAGGGTTTAGAGATGCTACCAATGCCGATGATTTTACCCTTGCTATTATCCCCGAAGGTCACAAAGCCTCCGTCTTTAGGTGCAAGAGTGGTGAATTTTGTTTTGTCTCCCGTCATATGTCTTGAGCATCCACTATCCAAGAACCACTTGTCCTCGTTGATTTTTGATCTCAAGCATACCTACAAGACAAAACGATCATTGGTACCCTAATCCATTTTTGGGTCCTTGAGGGTTAGAGTCTCGACCCTTTCGAATCCAAACCAAATCATCTCTATTAACTTTATACCTATAAGGGCAATATATATAATCCTCATAGTGGTCACTACGGTTGCAAGTAATACATTTAACATGCAAGATAGGTTTAACAAAACGATTATAAACTAATTTCTTTTTATACGAGTTGTTCTTATGGGAGTAACTTGGTGGTCTATTTTCATTTTTCGCCACTTGTTTGGTGAATAGATTTTTATGTTTTGCCGCTAAGAGTGGGTTGTATCCTACACCGGTTTTATCATATGCGCCTTGTTGAGAAGCTAGTATAGTACTTAGCATTTTACTTCCCTTCGTGAATTTAGCGAGAGTAAGTTCGGCGCTATCCGCCTTAGTTTTACATGAACTAAGGTCTTTAACTAACTTATCATTTTCTATGGTAAGTTCGGCATTTTTAGACGTAAGTGAGTCATTTGTTATAGCTAAGTTCTCGAGTTCGTCTTGTAGAGTAATTAGCATTTTTCTAAAAGATTTGTTTTTACCTCTAGCTTTTTCTAAGGATGTTAACACATCATTTATATCAAAATCATCATCACTAGAAATAGAGGAGTTAGAGTCTCGACCCTTTCGAATCCAAACCAAATCATCTCTATTAACTTTATACCTATAAGGGCAATATATATAATCCTCATAGTGGTCACTACGGTTGCAAGTAATACATTTAACATGCAAGATAGGTTTAACAAAACGATTATAAACTAATTTCTTTTTATACGAGTTGTTCTTATGGGAGTAACTTGGTGGTCTATTTTCATTTTTCGCCACTTGTTTGGTGAATAGATTTTTATGTTTTGCCGCTAAGAGTGGGTTGTATCCTACACCGGTTTTATCATATGCGCCTTGTTGAGAAGCTAGTATAGTACTTAGCATTTTACTTCCCTTCGTGAATTTAGCGAGAGTAAGTTCGGCGCTATCCGCCTTAGTTTTACATGAACTAAGGTCTTTAACTAACTTATCATTTTCTATGGTAAGTTCGGCATTTTTAGACGTAAGTGAGTCATTTGTTATAGCTAAGTTCTCGAGTTCGTCTTGTAGAGTAATTAGCATTTTTCTAAAAGATTTGTTTTTACCTCTAGCTTTTTCTAAGGATGTTAACACATCATTTATATCAAAATCATCATCACTAGAAATAGAGGAGTTAGAGGAGTGAAAGCTTACATCCTCGGTATTGTCGTCTCTACCCATGAGACAAAGGTTTGCGACTTCTTCATTGTCGCTATCGGAGCTATCATCATCGCTCCCCCATGCGGCCAAGAATGCCTTCTTGTATTCCTTTTTCTTTCCGAACTTGTCCTTTTTCTTCAAAGGACATTCGTTTTGCATATGGCCGGGTTTATGACATTTATAGCAAATGATTTCGTCCTTATACTCTTTTTTTGTCGGAAGGCTCTCCCTTATACTCTTTTTTTGTCGGAAGGCTCTCCCTTATACTCTTTTTTTTCGAAATCATTGTCCACCCTTCTTTTTCCAACTTAGGAATTTGTTGTAGCGTTTGGCGAAGAGTGCCATGTCGTCATCCTCACTAGAGGAATCATTGTCGCTATCGTCTTTTGTTGTGCTTTTGAAGGCGATGCCTTTCTTCTTTTTCGAGTCATCCTCATGCTTTCGAGTCGTCATATCTAGCTCATGGGTGCTCAAGGATCCTATGAGGTTGTCGAGAGAAAGTGTGTTCATATCCTTGGCTTCTTGTATAGCCGTTACTTTCGATTCCCACCTCCTCGGAAGACTTCGTAGGATTTTCGTCACCATCTCCTTGCTAGAATATACCTTTTCAAGTCTTTTAAGATCATTAGTAATCTTAGTAAAACGAGTGTACATGGAAGCAATAGACTCGTCATCATCGACTTTAAACAATTCATAATCATGAATAAGCATGCTAATTTTAGAGTCCTTAACTTGACTAGTTCCTTCGTGCATAATAGCTAGCTTATCCCACATTTGCTTAGCGGTGTCACACCCGGAAATCTTATCATATTCACTAGGCGAGAGCGCACAAGTGATAGAGGTCATAGCCCTACAATTTAGGGAGAACGCAAGGCGTTCATCGGTATCTAGTTCCTCTACAAGTTTATCTTCGCCATTTCTCCTAGGCGTTCTATAGCCTTTACTAATACTTATCCATTGATCTATTTCATATCCACATAGAAAATTTTTCATTAGGTCTCTCCAATAGGGATAGTTAGTACCGTCAAAGAACGGGGGCCTAGTTATGGATTTAGAGTCGACGTACGAAGACATAGCGGATCTTTAAACTATAAAATCGTTAGATTTATGTAATTAAAATAGCTAAGCTCTGATACCAATTGTTGGTCCGTAGGAGTCTAAACCTTAGAGGGGGGGTGAATAAGGTTTTGTACCTTTTTCGCGGAATAAAATCTATGTGTTATTAACTAAGCAAATTAGCGGTTTTTATAACTTAAACAATTACGTTAACAAATAATTGCTAATTTAATCTATGCAAGCAATGAATATAAGCTATTAATAATTTGCGAAAAGTAAAAGTTGAGGGAAAAGAAATAACGCAAGATTTATAGAGGTTCGGCAAATTGCGCCTACGTCCTCTTCTCGGTATTTTCACTACCGAGTGTTTCACTAAAAAATCTCCGTTCCAAGGTTACACCTTAACGAGCTTAATCAACCGATTACGCTCCCCCTCACTTTATGAGTATCCCGAATAAATGACCTAGAGCTTTTAAGCTACACTTGCTTAAAAGCCTCTACCCAATCACTCGCTCACAAATGAGTTTATAAAACACTCTTTTACAAGATTGAATTTTTTGTATCACTCACTAACAATTAATATCTCGAAGTTTATAGAATTACAAGAATAATACTCTCGAGAAAAATTATGAATACAAGTGAGATTTTGGAAGTATAAGCTTGAAGAATTTCTTAGTAGGATTTGCTTAAATGTTGTGTATGCTTGGATGATCTCTCCAATGGACTTTGGGGCTATTTGAAGAGTGAAAAGGTTCAGCAATTAATTTCAGACCGTTGCTGGTTGTTGGCTGAATTGAATGCTGGTTATTCAGCAGTTCGCCCATTTTTCAGGAAAGACTTAAAAGCTGGAATTTTGAAATTCTACAGAAACGATCGGTCGTTTCTGAAAAACGATCGGTCGTTTTTCATCTGTGCTCACTGGAAGAGATCACACTAAAAACGATCGGTCGTTTTAAGCCTGGCGATCGGTCGTTTTTGTGTTGAACTCACTGGAAGAAAATTTCACTTAAATGATCGATCGTTTCCTTATGGATCAGTCGTTTTTTTGTTCTGGGCTTGTTTTCGGTTTTCTCGACAATCTTCGAAACCCCGTAACTAATTCGTTTCGAATCCGATTTTGGTTCCGCTTGAACCATTGGCTTCGTAATTACGCATTCTATCATTTTGAACCTTTAATACACTCAATAAATGATTAGTACGCAAAATGAGCTTTTATTATGTTTTACACATTTTGTTATCATTAAAACAATCGATTTGAAGAACATCGTTCAACAGAATCCAAACCTAAAACGACCCTTTTTTTTTATGGGGGATAAAATGGAGTAGACAGTTTAATCATCAAACTTTATTCACCGGCCTGAATCGCATCGAAAATGCAACCGGATTCCATAAGGTTGGAAAATATACAAAAAGATAATATATTTGGCATGTACTCTAAAATTTAAGAATATCTTAATTTTATGTCCTCACCCAAGTTTGAAAAAACCGAATCCATAAGCAAATTACAAATGATTCCCAACTACCGTAATAAAATTCATCCCAAATCCTGAACTAATGATTCGGGAACGGTCATCCTATATGACTGTTTCACAACCCTTTAGCATAAAAAGATGCCAAATAGATAATCAAAAATTAATTTTTGATTAATATTTAATTTTATGATAGCCCCCTAGGGTTCTATATTTTTATTTGGGCTTTTACTGTGTTGTACAATTTGTTTTTAATTTATCAAATTTTAATTTGTTGAAAATATAAAAAATAAATTAGTTATTGAAAAATATTATCTAACCATTTTTTAATCTAACGGTGATTAATGTGACTGTATCATAAACAGTCAAATAGGCTGACTGTTCGACACAGACTCTCAATGATTCTTACCATCAATTGATAAGAGATTAGGAGAAGATGATTAAACATATTCATTAGGAAGATGTGGATGAATCACATTTAAGTTTATGTGACTTATAAACATATTAAAAAATGTCTAATATCTGATCCAAAAAGTTTTTACATGTAAAGTGGAATCGTATAATTTTATACCTTCAATAGATAATTTTGAGTTGTATGGTAACCGATAAGTACTAAATTTTTCAAATTCTATATGAAAATCAACAACAATTATACAAAACTAGGAGAGGGTTTTGTATGGAGTGCAATCCACTCTGGTAGGAACCCACGAATATACTTCTATCAACCCTCCATACATAGATCGGAAACCGCATATACATATCAAACGATCACCACAAGCCCTACACGTCAATCCCTAGCCGTTTATCGAATCTGCAACGTTCCGATAGTTTCCCAAATCTTTCCATGTTTATTGTATTTTCGCACTTCCTTATTCCGTTACTCGTGTGATAAACCGCGTAAAGCTCATTTTTTACCACCGCGATCAAAGGTGATGCCTCGTCGGTTGATGGAATCTTATCTCCCACGTTATTTCGGACATGAGACAAATTTGGTATTACTTTCCAAACCCTAGTTTGGAAGTTGTACTCCTCACCACACGTAAATATTCTACTACCGTTAACCCCAGCTATTACGTAAAACTTGCCATCCATAAAAACACAATAGCACATTTTCCGGCGGCTTGTGCATATTCCGAATGTTTACCCGATTTCCAATTTATGAGTTTTAAATCTCTGTCGTTGACAGAATGTTATGATACCAATGTAAACCACTTGCTACAATCGCCAACTCACCTAAACTAGCCGACCCAAATAAACACCTCGGCGTGTTCATACTCATCCCCGAGTAACCCTCCTCCACAGGGGCGGCCCACACTTGTGGGTTGCCTAAGGCGACAATTTTTTTCAGGATTCGGTTGCCCAACCACTACTTATTCACATCAAAATTCACAAATATACACAAAAACAAAAACACAACTCAGGACAATAAACTGTTTCAACGTAATAAAAGTGAAATTCCAATATATTAACAACAATAGTAACAAAATATAATATTTTAATTCCATAATACAAGCTTAACTCGGCAAAAATACATTAAAACTTACTATTTAAGAAATTTAGTCCTATTTGCATTTTTTCTGCCCAAGGCCAAAGTCTTACCAGACTTGGGCCTGGGCCTCCCCTGTTCCTCCAAGCATGTGAAGTTCCCTACCGACCGCTAAGAACTCCTTGTCGAAGCAAACAAAACACTCGTTTGTCTGCATACCCGACAATCTCATCAATTTCTTACACTTGGGATCAAACAATGTAATTACAATGACATGAGGATCACTAGTTGGGTCGCAGTGGTAAATAACAAGTTTTACGCGGAACATGAAAAAACACACATTATATGCACATGACTAGCACTTGTATGCAAATCGTGGGATTTTTAACAGATTGGTACGATTATAAAGAATCTTCACATGAGTGAGTATGCGATTTTTAACAGTTAGATTACAGATTAGTTTTGCTGAGAGGATCATTTTCCTATTTACGACGAATAAATTTAATTACTTGTATTTAAAATTTGCTAGTTCATAGTTACTTCCTGCTACTCTGGGAAAGTACTTTTTGTAATCTGATTTTCTAGTGTTTATGAAATCTTGCGAGGAGTTAACTTGAACTTTGAACTTTTCCTCAATATTTTGACTCGATCAACAGTACATAGTTTAAGCCCACAAAATCTCAATAATGATGAATAAACAAAGATGATACTAGCTTCATGATTTTTATAGTTATATAATAACATTAATAAAAGATGAAATATTCAAAATTTGATTGGATAGTTTACTGACTAAGCTAATTAAGCTTATCTTCCTTGAAGTATTTCACTATTTTGAATAACGATTCAAATATTCCTCAAGTCGAAAAGGTCTTTGAACTAGAAACTTTTGACCAGGCCTCAAGTACTTAAAATAACAGTTTTTTGCTATTAAGCTAAATAGTTTTTCGAAAACAAAAATAACAAAACTGATATCCTAACCCAACCCGCAAAATATATATCGGATTGAGGCGGAGCGAATTGAATTTTTTTAGACACTCAACCCGGACCAATCCATACGAGTTGGATTTGCGGATTTTTTACCCACCCCTAGCTAGTCTGTATATTTATTTATAAATGTAACTTATGCTTCACCATTGGTTTTGAACAAGCAACTGGTTAGTTTCCATATATTATGATTAATGTGTATGTAATGATATTCACGGTCAAGGTGCATTTACCTTAATATTTTTCTTTGCCGCAATTGAAAGTCAAAGCAAAACTACTTCTTCATAAGCTAGTGAGAAAAATTTCTACAAATTGTTATTCTTTAATTCTTATATATTATAGACACATTGACCTTAAAATTATAAGTTACTCTCATGGTTTTAGTCACATCCAAGTTATAAAAGCTTTTCGACTATAGCTAATCTCCTTAATCCTAAAATCCTTTTTACAAACTTATAGGTTAATGAGCTTCTTTCAATGACCAGCCAATCTGTTGGCGACTCGTTAAAATCCTCCCAGAACTTTCGAATATGTCGGTTCACCAGTCCGAGAAATGTAACACAATTCTTCAAGGTAAATATTATTCTCTTTAGATACCCTTTTTTCTATGGTTTATTTCTTTTAATCTGTTGCTGTTAACAACTTAAAAATGTCATGAATGAGTCCTTTTTATTCTAGTTAAGGATGTTGCGCACTTGGGTCTCTTTGCCTTCAAGTGTAATACAAGATGATATTTTCATTCACAATATCAATTTCTACCAAGGTTTTTTTTTTTTCTCAAAAAACATTTCAAGACATTGTTCTTTTGCTAGACTGGGTGTTTATTGGATGATTCTGAAAAACTAAAAATAGTTGTTGTAAGTTTCCCTTGTTTTGGGGCCTATCTAACTTGAATAGACATTTGAGATAGTTTTTTGTTTTCTTATACAGTAAAAGAGGAAAAAAACGGCCCCGATGACATGAGATTACACATTCATGAAAGTGATGAAACAAATGAGGTGCGATATGATTGTGAAGAAAAAGAACGTCAAGCGAAGGCCTACGAGATAGAATTCCCGGTGCACAACATCAATGAAAGAAGTCCTGATACTAAAACTAATATTACTTGTCATAAAATTGAGAACTCAAGTAGCGATTTTGATGAAGATGCTATATCTTATTATATTTTTGGAAATTTCAAGAATAAAAAGCTACCGACTGCACACTCTGAGGACATCGCTTTTACACCTCAAATTTTAACAAGAGAAAGCACTTCAGACTATCTCTCGCTCTCGCCAAGTAAATTTGAACCCATTAGGTCCGATGACACAACGGAAAACAATGAAAATTTCGTTAAAAAGAATATGTCAGTTCAAGTCCCACCACCTATTGAACCTAGTCTTCACGAACTTGCTGACTTATCTCCAGAAGGACCAGAATCAAATGAAGATTCTCTCTGCAGCTTTATATTTGGGACCTTGAAGAAAGAAATTATTCAAAATGTGAGCCCCGTGGGTCCAGAACCTGTTAGATTTGATAGTGTAAGTTCGGAGGAAAAATACGAAAGCATTACTTTTATCGATGCTGATTCAACATGTAAAGATACTTGCAAAAACGATGGGAATCTATCTCAATTCACTGAAACTAATGATCAAGATATTGAGCAATATCTGTTGAAAGGAAATTCTGCTACTACTAGTAGCTTTCCAGATCATATATCAAGAGAGCCTAAAGGGAAGCAATTTCATATTGACAATTTTTTATCAAGTTCTCATCTTCGTTATGGTGAAAATGCAAAAGTTTCTTGTAAGCAAGACAACCCTGAACTGGATATCCTGGAACTGAAAAAAATGGTTTTGAAACTTCAAAATCAGCTTAATCAGTTTCAGGGAAATTTGATGAGCGTTTCCCCCAAATCGAGCCATCAAGAACAAAAGTTTTCGATTAAATCTCAAGTATCACATATCCCTTACTCTACAGAGGTAACAACAAGCAAATCGGAAATGATTAGCACATTGTATAAGCCGACAAAATGTGTTAATCATTCACAACGTGTTAATGATTGTAATCAAAATTGTTACACTGTCCAGTGTTCATGTTCCCCAAATTCTTGTCCCTGTACAAGTTCCGATCTTTCCATAAAAAGTCACAATATGTTGGAAAATGTAAAGAAGAGAAGTGACGCAAAATCGAGACGCGTTTTGCCTGTGAAAGGTGGGACCCCTTTCGTCATTTGCGATAAGTGTTCAAAACTGCTTCAGTTACCTGCAGGTTTTCTCCTCTCTGGAAAAAAAATGCATTTACTGAAGTGTGGTTCTTGTTCGTATGTACTTAAATTTTCATTTCTTACTGGTTATCGATATACGTGCACAGGATAATATTGGTGATTAGTCTCAGCTTGCCTTTCTGACGAAGTTTAAGGGGGATGTGAATGAAGGATATATCAAAATAAAAGATACTCCTAGTTTTTTGTTGAATATCAGGGATTCTTTTCAAGTAGAAACGGTGTTCATATATTAATAGGTAAACTTTTTTTTCCAAAATTAATACTAGTAGGGATGTGAGTCTCTTCGGATTTCGTTATTCGAGTAACTGTTTAGGTAGAACACAATTTCCTTAAAGAAGGTAAGTATCACATACAATGCCATTTCAAGTTCTTGTAAATTGTAATACATTGGTTTTGATAAATAAAAAAAGTGTAATGTATCTATTGCAGATTTGTTTTGAAATGGAATTATGTGGTTTACTAGTATTACAAATCGATCAACAAATAACATTGGATAAAAGCGTATGGCGGAGGAAGATTCATTGTTTCGATGATGACTAGTATTATAATAATACTCTCATCCATTTGGCCACCCTGTAAAAACATGCAAAATTGTAGCAGTCACACACTCATCAGTTATTAGAGATTGTTTGGATGCAGCTCTAAAGAACATAAGCTGGTTTTCTTGAAGTTTAGAAAAGTTGGCCCGTTCAGCTTATATCTTCAAGTTTTTAAAGCCACAACCAAAAAAAAAAACAGTTTCTAAGTTGGTCAACCAAATAAAGACCATTTTTAAGCTCAAAAAAGGGAAAACTTTAGCTTCAAAGCTACAACAAGACGATGCCTTAGTTCCAACAATTCCTTCTTCTGCTAAAAATGTAAATTCAACAATTTTCATAAGATTAATGTAAACCATCCTGTATAGCGTGTACTTTTCCGATATTATTTTCAAGATGTTGTGATCCTTGACATTCAAGGCATAACTATGAAGAGGCAATCTAATATACTGAACACTGAACAGTGAGAACAAATAAAAAAAAACTGATTGCCATCAATTTGATTGTTTCAATATTTCTCATAAGATTTTAAGGTGCGGATAATGTATACCATCCTATTTAGTCAAAAAAGAGTATATTTCTGAAAACTATTAGTTTTAATAGTTTTTACTTAAAAATATACATTTCATTTTCATCCAAGTGTACTCTAACGTCATCCTATTTAGCCATGTCAGACCACTACATACTATACTCATGTCTGTGTTGACCGGATGGATAGGATTTGGCAGCACTGAAAAATTTAAGGGCAGCTTATTAATAATTTTTAGGTTTTTAGTATTTGACATAATCAAAATAATAGTTTACTAGATTCACGATAGTGTTAATCGTTCGGTGTCATTTCAAAATGCACTATTATTTAGAATGTGTCAACCAATGGTATTTTTTAGTTTTAATTTTAAATTAATTTTAGGATTGATATTTTTGGGTTCATTAACATGTTTTAGGTTTTTAGTATTTTTTAGTTTTAATTTTGAATTAATTTTAGGATATATATTTTTGGGTTCATTAACATGTGTTAGGTTTTGTTATGTAATGCACCCTAAATAATAATGAACTAGATTCACGGTAGTGTTAATCGTTCGATGTTGATTGCAAAACACTAAAACAAAAATATAACATACAAAATTACATTATTTAAAAAAAAAAAAAAACACACACAAAAACACATTTTCATGTCTGAAAAATTCAAAACAGAATCTTTCATGGCAGCAAAAATGCATCCGTGTTGACCACTCATTTCTTTTTATGTTGTAGCTTTAAGCATCATCCATGACAACTCTCATTTAAATGAGAAACATACTGAAACTTGTTTTTCCACCATATAAAAAAACATGTACAAAGTTGTAATTATATAACCAACTACGAGAGTTCATTGTACCAGCATCTACATCAGATGCATCAAATTACATTTTTTCCATATATATAAGGAGTTTAGTCCCAAAAATCTCACACATCAGTCTCATTATACACTCTAATTATAAAGAGAAGATGAAATCGCCTTAAACGGTAAAACATGACAAGCGTCCAAAATATTAAACGGTAAAACAAAGATCTGAGCAAAAAAAACAAGCAAAACATTAATGGCAAAGGAAACAAAGATCTGAGGGAAAAAAAAGCAAAACATAAAGCTTGTTACTCTCATAATGCAAGAGACAAAACAGTGTTAGCAAAACACTAGCAACAAACACGAAAGATACACGACTTATTCAAAAAAACGAGTTTAAAGTTATTTTTTTTCATCAGCAACCAGATGAAATTAGAAAGCTCCGGCTATCGATAAGTTGCATCTCTATTGAGGCTCTGCTTTCTCGAAAAATGTCTTCTTAATCCAATCAAAAGGCTGTAAGGGAAATAAATTAACAAATAAAACAAGTAATTTTAAATTAGTAATACAACTACTAAGACTACACAAAGTGAGATTAACCACGGCGATCCCATACATATGCATAACAGTTTGGATTTTGGAAGATATGTATATTCAAAATTTTGTTTTTGTAGAGCCTATAGTTGATGTAGTAAAACAAAGTAATTTTAAGAAAATTTCAAATCTTGTCCAAAAAATTAAGAGCCAAGAATGACTTGAAGCCCACATCGCCAACCCTATTTTACACACCCATGTATAGGTACCTCACTAACTGAGGTAAAGATCCAACCCTTACTTGTTTGGTTGCAGTGTTTAAGCTAAATGTTGCTTTGCTTATAGGTAAGCAAACATATGGTTGGTCAGCTTAAAGCTCAGGTTCAATTTTCAATGAAAGAACATACAACAGCAAAAATTTAATAAAATTTCCAGACGGGGGAAATGGCAAAAGAATAAGCAGTTACATTTAAATAGCCAAGACGGTATCGACCTATTTCCATGAAATTCTACTTTCAACAACATCGTTCTTTACCCATCCTTGGATTTCATTGATGACAAGAAAATATTGCGAAAAAAGAGAACAGTAAAAGGAATTATAGACTTGCTTTATTAAAGCAACATTTAGAATTTTGATTACTGAGTGGAAGGATAACAATATCATCAGAAGGGATAGAAAACAAAACAAGATGAAATTATGTTGTAAAACTATATCAAAGTTCTGAAAACAGAAATGTAGAAATGCATTGAATTCAATAACAGCTTAGTTTGATAAAATAACAGAAGGCTTTTAAAAGAAAATAGTGAATAAATAGAGGTTTCAAAGTTTCTTTAGAAAAGTTATATTTACAAAATCACGAGCTCCTGCATTCAAGAAGAAGTAAAAAAACACACCTTTGCCTTATTTTAGAACTATTTGATTCATCACAGACATAACAAAAACAGAACGTAAAAACAAATGTTCAGTTCTAAAAAGCGAAGAACGTTGAAAAATTGATCGTAAAGCCCAACACAGGAAAGAGATCCACGGCAGATTTTGCAGCTCAGTCATGGATCAATTAGACCATACATGGACCAACCCTTGCCGATTGCCAGTATATATCTCATTACGTTCTTCGTTGTAAAAAAGGGCAGTTATATCTTCTAAAGCTTCTGTGGCAGTGTTTCTACTTCTCGACATTTGAGCCTGCTTTTTAGATACGCAGCTTTTGCCAGTATCACAGCCACTGCAATCGCATACTTCTACAGAAGTACTGTTAGTCCCTTGGATTTTGGCAAGGCATTTTCCAGTTAAAATGTTGCTGATATTGATTGATCCAGCTGAATAGCGGTATATAAATACTATGTTAGAAGACAAAATAGAAATCATGATGGTAAGAAACAAACGTGCCTGACACAATCCATCATTTACATTTCCCATAATTCAAGTTTACCCAAAAAAACACATTCGCAAAAGAATACCACTCCGTTAGGAACAGTCAGTAAGGTAACATTTTATAAAAATAAGAGCTATAAATATAATCAAGTGCCGAATAAAAATGACTTACCATTTCCTTCTGATAAATTCTCGTTAGAATCAGCCGCCTTGCAATACGAAATTATAAGATCCTGGTCACTGGTGACGTATATATTGTTCGTGTTACAATCGGGGTGCCACAAGAGGTGATCCTCAAAAGAAGTTACAAGCTCCCCTCGGAGATTCCATACAGCGGCTGTTCTGTCTCTAAACGTAAGAAATAGTTGGTGTTCGTAAAGAAATATAAAAGCCGATGGAGTCATAAACTGGGTCCTGCTAACTTCTGTTAATTCTGAATTACGAACCTAAAACAGGAAAAATGGGAAATTTCAAAGTAGATTCCAAGTGAATTAAAGAAGAGAACTTCAGATATTAACATCTTGTTAGGTTCAAGGATTATAGTCATTCAGAAAATAGATATCTTTTAAATCAGAAAAAAGCATAGGCTCATTCCGCCTAAAGCTTCTAGCTTTTCAGGCTAAGATTTTAAAAAAGCTCAGCTTTTAAACTGGTCAACCAAAAGCAGCCCCGCTTGTAAGTTCAAAAGAGATATATACAAGATAACAAATTGCAACCAAATAAGGCCTAAGATGGAGAATTCAAGTATCAGAGACATCAAGGTTCATCCAGTTTAAGCTTCTACCTTTTTATGGTCAGATTCTGGAATTCTTTTTGGGTAATCGACCAAATGATTTCAGATTTTAAGCAAAAAAAAAAAAAAAAGAGGTTAAAAGCTGCAACCAAAAAAGGCCTAAGTTAGATACTCACATCCATAATCTGTAAGTTCTCGTTTTCCTGTTTCACAAGAAGCTTTTCGTTGAACTGTTCGATGAAATCCACCTTCTTGTTCCGATGAAGAAGATGATTAAAAGTTTTGAGAACTGTACCATCTTCTATAGACAGAATCTTTAGAGGAACATGATCACTAGCTTTTGTGAAGATCAACAACATAATGCCCAGACTGTTATTTACAAACAAAACAGCATGCAAGAAATTAAGCATCAATAATGAACATAATGCTAAAAGAGAAGTAAAATATTACGCAATGACCAGAAAATAGAATGGCAAAAGATTACCTAATCTTGATCTCCTGGACATTTCTATCTGATATGGAGTACAACAGCATATAGTTCTTCAAGTCAAATACCTTGTAAATACTGGCACAAAGATAATTATAATCAAAATCAAGCTACATTTATGTGCAGAAATTATAAAATAACCACAAATAACCACGGAACATGGCAATGACCAATTATTACCTGTCTTGTGCAGAATAAGTAAGAACTTTCCCGTTTACATCATCAAACTCCACAAAACCTGGCCATTTCAGTGACTCGGACTCAAAAAGCGCAAAGCCTTCTTCTGGCTTACCCCTTCTTATGTACCTACAATAGAATAAATATAAATATTTCATAAATAGAATATATGAGCATGCATCAGAAACTTCAAGGACAAGAAATACATGGTTTACATACTCGATCCTTGTGCTCCTGCACTTCAAAGAGCTACAATTGTCTTCAGAATAAACCGAAACTGTGATTAATGAATCATTGTTTTTGTTATAAAACAAGCTTCGTATAACTTCATCAGGGCTAATGTTTAAAAAGCATATCCTCTGGTTAGTTTCTGTAATGAAGGGAAATCATATTAATATGGATCACCTGCATAATATAACAATAGTTCTTCTTAAGAAAAGAACACTAATGAAGAGAAATTATACCTCTGCTAAATGCAGCACAGATTCCAGAGTATGCAAGAGCAAACACAATATCATGAGCAGCTACTATTTCAATAATCTTCGATCTTCTTTTGAGAAAGGATAATACCATGTCACAGTAGCCTTTTGGGTCATGAGTGTCATATTCCTCCTACATATACACAAAATTCACCTAAGCACGTTAGAACTAACTGTGCATAGTGGATGTTCCTAAACCTCTCTTGGGCATGGCTCGTCCTTCGTACTAAAATCTACACACACACACACAAAAAACCTAATCTTCCCAATCGTGATAGTCGATAGCCGACACAAATCATACATATCCAACAACCACATCATAGTTAACTAAACACAAACTAAATATTCAGTAACAGAAAAGCCCAAGTCTTCCAAATAAGCATAACAAAACCATATAACCAACAATCACATCATGAACCCAAACAAAATGAAATATTAACAAGACTAAATTTCAACAACAAAAAAAAAACCTGATCTTCCCAATCAAAATACAGTGTTAATACAAAACCACTTCATGGGCACAAACAAATTGAAAAACTAACCACATAAACTAAAATTTTCACTAAAAAAACAAATAAAAAACAAATTTCCACCTGCAAGTGGATGTTCCTGAACCTCTCAGGCATGGTTCATACTAAAAACCCTGATTATTAGTTTTCTGGGTGAAATGAGAGAGAAACTAATTGATTATTTTCACGGGAAGTTCTTTTAATCATTGCTGAGAGGGGCCCTGAATTGTCAATCCGAAAATGGCCACAACAGAGATTCTTTATTCTTAATTTAACCTCTCAGCCAAATTATTTGATTTGACTTTACTACTAAAATATATCATCTGATTACTGTATTAATATATTTTTATTATTTGATTTTACAATTTATTGATAAAAACTTTATAAAACATGAATGTTATTCATTTAAAACAGCAAATCAAAACTTGAAATCATGTTATTAAGTATGAATAACAATTATAATATTTGATAAATGAATTTTAATTTATATTTATATTTATATTTGATTTTATTTGGCTATTGTTATTTATTTGATTGCTTGGCTAACTATAAATTTTATGTTAGCATTGTGTTCTAAAAAAAATAAAAAATGTTGTTGATTTGAGAAAAGAGAGAGACCCCGTTTAAGTTTTGTTAAAAGAAAATTGGGAAAAAATTATGATAGAGGAAAGAAAGAGACCGAGTTATGAAAAAATTGGGGGAAACAATAAAGTTTTTGTTTGTTTTGGAAGTTAATGGGCACGTTGTATGTGAGAATATTCCGGGTCAGATGTGACTATTTCTAATTAGATGGATTATTTGATTAATTTTAAAATTGCAGAAAAGCGAATCAATATAACACGTGGGATTAGCAATTCCGGATCCATTATATTATTGGCAGAAATTTGGGAAAAAATTATGATAGAGAATTAAAGAGAGACCGATGCTAATGCTCACATCTGTTGGAAATTGGGTAAAAACCTACCCAGCAACATCCACAACATTAACGATCACTTTCGACCACACCACATCCAGCAACTTATTGACACTTGATTTAGGTTGCTGCAATTTAGCCCTGTCACAATGTGGTGGTATAACGGAATTTTCATCACATAAATTATTCGGTTACAGCTCTTAAAGTCTAGCTTTTTACGGAATGAAGGAAAATTGGCTTTCAATTGCTATGGTGCTTCTAAAATAGCTTTTTTGTCACCAAAAGGCAGAGATTATAAGTTAAGATTCATCTTACCTATTTTCCTACTTCGAGAAAACATGACAGGCGTCCAAAATATTAAACGGTAAAACAAAGATCTGAGCAAAAAAAAAGAGCAAAACATAAAGCTTGTTACTCTCATAATGTACGAGACAAAACAGTGTTAGCAAAACACTAGCAACAAACACGAAAGATACACGACTTATTCAAAAAAACGAGTTTAAAGTTATTTTTTTTCATCAGCAACCAGATGATATTATAAAGCTCCGGCTATCGATAAGTTGCATCTCTATTGAGGCTCTGCTTTCTCGAAAAATGTCTTCTTAATCCAATCAAAAGGCTGTAGATCATCAAAAAGGGAAATAAATTAACAAATAAAACAAGTAATTTTAAATTAGTAATACAACTACCAAGACTACACAAAGTGAGATTAGCCACGACGATCCCATACATCGACATACATATGCATAACAGTTTGGATTTTGGAAGACTTGTAAATTCAAAATTTTGTTTTTGTAGAGCCTATAGTTGATGTAGTAAACTAAGTAATTTTAAGAAAATTTCAAATCTTGTCCAAAAAATTAAGAGGCAAGAATGACTTGAAGCCCACATCGCCAACCCCATTTTACACACCCATGTATACCTAAACCTATTTAACTGAGGTAAAGATCCAACCCTTACTTGTTTGGTTGCAGTGTTTAAGCTAAATGTTGCTTTGCTTATAGGTAAGCAAACATATGGTTGGTCAGCTTAAAGCTCAGGTTCAATTTTCAAGTCTCGAAACAGAACACAGCATTTTCAGTTGGTCTAATAACCCAAACTTATTTGCTTAAAATCTGGAAGAAAAAGGAGCTTAATCGTGAAACACATGTCAAAATAGATATTCCAAAAGTAAATGTTCATGGTCTAGTAACATGTGATAAAAGACCCTCTTCCAGGAGCCTAACTTCTAGTGGTATTTTTTGCAACTAAAAGAGGAAGAACATGTTTGAATTTGGGTCTGAATATTGATATTAGGATGCACATATGATTACTGAGTAAAATAAATGTAATAGATGTGGTGCAAAAAATGTTGCAAGAGACAAATAAAAGCTGAATACCATTCTCCAAATGTGCTATAATTTCAAAGAGAGAGAGGATCGAATGTGCTTTGCTTATCTCAGTAAAAGTTGTAGAGAGGAATAAATTTCTCTTTCTTTTACCCTATTTTTACCCACAATGATCTACCTTACAAAGACACTAAAATATAACATTCTCCAAAGGACAGGGGACAAGGGAAATTTGAATGAGAGCATAGTAGTGGAATCACCATTTATACAAAAGACAGCCAGAAAACAACCTAGAAAAATCAAGGAAAATAAGGTCTCTAAGGCGCAACCCAAAAGCTATGGTCCAAGTCCTTAGGACTATGGTATAGTAAGTCACCAATCTCATCTATATAATAGATTGATAAAAACATGACAATAACTACTAAAAAATTAGAGAGAGAAAAAGTAACTAGCACAACAAGCACCACAATGATTTGGTGAAAACCATTAAAGCATGTCAAAAGGAGCAGTGAGTAGAAAAGGAAAAAAATGATTTCAACTTGATTAAGACCAAGCACCCATTTTGATAAATAAGAGTGCATGAATGCAATGATAACTTTAGTTTAATGAACTTTATTAATAAAAACGATGTTTTTAGCCCAAGTGAAGTAAATCATAAAACGAGAGAAAAAAAAAATTGAAGAATATGTAGATGTGCGAAAAATCAGAAATTTTCAAAGAGTGCTACAAATTATCAATCAAGAGTTTGACCTTAAATACTACTGATTTGATAAGAAAAACAGAGGTATAGACTAAAGGTTGGGGTTCAATTATTAGTACCCAACAAATTGAGGATTGCAACATCACATGATTTCCCGTAAATATCAAGTTCAACCTAGGGAATACGAACTATAGTGGATGAAGATTTAAAAAAGAAAATAATGAGGTGTTGTCCTGATATTAAGAGAGGGATAGACATAAGGTTTTGGCCAGGCTCTACTAACGGAGTTTTTACTGCAAAAATTGCATATAATGAGATGAGGAGAAAAGGACAAAAATGGGAGCCTCACGAATTTATTTGGAAGAAATATTTGCCTTATAAAATTGCCTTGTACTGCTGGAAAATTTGGAGAAGTTCTATTAAGTTGGATGAAGATGTAAAAAAATATGGGATTCAACTTGCCTCTAAGTGCAGTTGTTGTAAAAAACATAATTTAGACTATTAATCACTTGCTATGGGAGGGAGAATTAGCTGAGGCTGTATGGACGCATTTTTCAAATATCTTTGGTTTCAAGTATGCTAAGAATCTGGGTTGGAAAGTCTACACTAAGAAATGGTGTATTTTCTTTAAAGGTAATAATCAACTGCAAATATTAGCCAGTTTAGTTCCTTGCTTAATTTTTTGGGAGATTTGGATTAGCAAAGTAAACTATAAGCATAATAATGAGGATGTTGTTAAAGGGAAAGTGATCAGGAGAGTGGAGTTTTGGTTGAAAGAGATAAGTATATGTATTGAGCCAAAGGCGAAATTGAGAAGCTTTGATGATATCAGTTTAAATAGTATTGGCATTAAAATTGTGCCTTGCAAGTGTAAAAAGGCAATTTTTGTGAACTGGTTAGCACCTCCTAAAGGAAGATTAAAGCTCAATACTGATGGGGCGTTTAAGAAAGATACGAAGTCTGATTTAGGGGGTATTCTGAGGAATGATGCTGGAAAGTGTATTTTTGCTTATGCTTTTGAAGGAAATGAGATAAATAGCTTATTTGCAGAAGCAAAAGCTATGTTAGTTGGTCTACAAATATGTTATTCTATGGATGTCGCGAACATATTTGTCGAGTCTAATGCTTTTATGCTGATAAATGAAACTCAAAAAGAATGCATGTCCACACATTGGCTTAACTGCAATTTGGGAAGAAATTATTGTTTTAAGGGACCTGTTAGTATGTGATGTTGCTCATGTATACAGGGAACAAAATAAGACTGCTGATTGTCTTGCTAATATGGGACTAAATGGTGAGAATTTTACGAGATTTGAAGTAACTGAGTTGCACAAAAATGTAAGAGCTCATTTGTGTTTGGAAAATCTACATATTCCTCATGTTAGAAGGACTCACTAGTTTACAGTGAGTAGGAGTAGATGAAGATATGGACATGCAAAATATTGATGAAAAGTAGCTCTCTATATGATAGTAATGTTTTTTTTGCTTCTTTAAATTTTGGGTTTTTGTGCTGTGCAAAATCCTGTGGTAAGTGATAGTTTTTGTACACTGGGTTTGGTCCCTTTCTGATATGGAATATAAAGTCTGTTTGCTTACCAAAAAAAAAAAAACCTAGGGAATACAAAACCAGATCCATTTCAATTAAGGTCTGAGAACAATTTAAGCATACTCAAGCTATAAAGCATATCTAATATGTGGTCCAGGAATACAAAAGTTAAATTTGTATAATGTAGCTTTAGGGACAGGTTTCATTTAGGAAGAGTATCAAAGGCTGGTAAGCTTTGCTTGTCAGAATTGCTGGAACAACATCCATACAACACAATCAAAATTAAAGTATATACGTTATATGTGAAAATATCAAGATAGTCTCAATTATAAAACTTAATTAGAGGTAAAGCCTGGAAATTTTCCAGCTTAAAAGTATTTAAGATGTGATTTCAATCCAAATTCAACATAAAAATCTTTATTGCTGCCAAGGGTATACACTTTTCAGCTAAATACAATTCGCAAAGGTCTAAATTGACAGAGAGTTAAATGCAAATTTTCTAAATCAACCAGTTTCAAAAAAGGAAAATCTGTGGAAAGAATCAAATTTTAATTCAAGACTGCAACTGAAGGCAGCGGGGAATGCGGCCTTTTCAACTTATAATCAAAATGTCTAAATTGATAAAATTAGATGCATATGATACTTTGAATCAAATTCAATAAGGTCTACTTATCGCCTATCGAGGATTGCCACAATTTTCAATCTTAACTGTGGCAAGGGGAGAGGCATTTAGGCGCATTACAAATTATGATCTACAACTGATAGAGCTAATACCGACTTTCAAGTAAATTCAATTGAAAAGTTTTCATTTTGTGAAGATAATCATGAGATTTGAGTGTCATTGCCTTAAGCACAGAGTTTGCTTCAGCTTATTAAAAATTCAAATGACTAAATTGATGGAATTTTAAACATATCATCTTAAAAAATTAACCTAAAAATAGTTTTCCAAAATAAAGACAAATTCCAGTCTAATTTTCGGGGAAAATGAGGCATTTGCATTTATTTCAGGCATAAATTGATGGAAATGGAATCGAACACGCACGATCTAATCTCACATAATTTAACTACTATTTTCATGAGTCAAATTCATGCAATTTAATGAAAATCCAATTTCACGAAGATAATCACTATCTTATAGTATCTCTTTTCCATCAAAAATCTAAAGGTATATAGTGGTAAAAAAAATCCATTTTAGGTTTAAAAACAAAAAACCAAGTCAGCAAGCAGATCGTTCAATTGAGACAAGAACAAAAAAAATCCGAAAATAGCAAACACTTGCATTTAAATTCAACTCATGATCAATATACGAAATGTGCACATATACAATTTTTTTATTTCTAGACTGATAGAAATCAATATAAATGATTTAATTCTATAAAAACACTAGTTCAAAACAATTTTAAATTTTAACTGTGGACAAAGGCAGACATTATTATTCATAGCTAATAACAAACTTAATGTCCAAACTGACTGGCTTAGTTCATCTAATTTAACCAAAATTAAGTCACGATCATATATCTCATTTCCTGATAAGGAAAGAGGCTTTATTAGGTCTTTTATAAGTTCGAATTTCGTTTACAAATATAAAAATCACGTCAGCAGACGGATCAATCAATTGATCATTTACACAGACATAAATTTTCATCTCTAAATTGATATAAATGGCTCAATTTTAAAAATAAAAAAAAAACTTACAAGATAAAACAGTACGAAACTTAATTCTGGACACTGGCAGACACTCTTTTTCATCTCATAACAAACTTAGGTTCTGTTTAGCATAGTTTTCTTGTCAATAATCAGCTTTAAATAAATTGTTTACATATCCAACGAAAATCTAGATTCTCGATCTTCATTTTTATAGCTTTTTTGGCCTAAACGTCTGCTTTTTAATACTAAAAAAAAACTGCTTTTTAAAAGTTTAATAATCTGACTATCCAAACACACCCACTGATTTTTAAAATCAGCCCAGAAAATCTGTTCCAAACGGAGACTTAATGTCTAAACTCAGAAATTTGATTCATGTAACTTAAATTATAGGATAAATTAACAAAACATACTACTTTTGAAACTAAATTACCAAAAGCATACCCTTACAACTTTAACTATCAAAAACATACCAAACAAATTTAAATTTAATGTTGTTTATTCTTTTCTTTATCTCTCTCTCGTCTTACTCTCTCTCTCCTCCATTCTTCTTTCTCACCAATTCTTCTATGTATCTCTTCATTCTTCTCTCTCACCAATTTTTCTATTTATCTCTCTCTGATCTTACTCTCTCTCTCATCCATTCTTCTATTTTTCTATTTATCTCTCTCTGATCTTACTCTCTCTCTCATCCATTTTTCTATGTATCTTTCTTTAATATCCAACTCTATCTCTCTCCCTTCCTCCACCACGAAAACCCGCCACTAACTACCGAACACCATCTAGATTATATAGATATTCATATACATATAAATACAGATATATACATACGTAATACACAAATATTACACTATTTGATACCCCTTAATATATGAAAAATATATGGAATTGGTGAGATTGTTTTCTATTTATTGAGTTTTGAGACTATTGTAAACATTGTGGGTTTGAAGTTGAAAGAGAAGAATCCATATGTACAATATTGAGAGAAATTCATATGTAATGAAGTTTTGAAATTAGGGTATGAAGTTTTGAAATTAGGGTATAAAGTTTTAAAATTAGGATATGAAGTTTTGAAATTAGGATATGAAGTTTTAAAATTAGAGTATTAAGTTTTGAAATTAGGGTATGAAGTTTTTGAAATTAGGGTATGAAGTTTTGAAATTAGGGTATGAAGTTTTAAAATTAGGTTATGACGTTTTATAATTAGCATATGCATATTTTGTGAGTTTTTAATCATTTTTAGAGAGAGATGGGTGATTAGCACGTGTTAGAAAGAGATGCGATTATCATGTGTTAGAGAGAGATGTGCGATTAGAGAGAGAGAGTTGCGGTTAGAGAGACATAAGTTAGATTATGGTTTGATTATAATTAGAAAAATAATAAGTATATATAGGTATGTTTTTGGTAATTTAACTTTTGAATGTATGTTTTTGGCAATATAATAGGGGTAGAGTATGTTTTTGTTAATTGCCCCATAATTATATTCCAACAAAAATAATCACGATAACATCTCATTTCCATAGAATAGAAGAGGCTCTATATCACATTATCCTAAATCCAAATGTACAGTTTGAAAATATTCAATAAAATTCAGTTTAATTTTAAAGTTACAAATCCACGTCAGCAAGCAAATCGGTCAATTGATGTACAAACTCAACCATTCAATTTGAGGAAAACGCTACTGCTTGCGAAGATAAATACAATTAAAATTTAATATTCAGCTCACATCAAACTTCATGTATAAAAACACAATATGAAATCTTAACCGTGGACAAAGGCAGAAACTTTCCTTTTCTGCTTATATTGATAGAACTCATGTAACTTAGTTAATAATTATCAATCCACGTTAGCAGGAAGATCGATCAATTGATATAAGAACAACAAAAATATCCGTTCATATGCATATATATCAATATTCATCTCTAAAATCATAGAAATCAATACAATTGTTTTACATTTTAGAAAA
Organism: Primula vulgaris; assembly: GCA_963920805.1. Taxonomy (NCBI): domain Eukaryota; kingdom Viridiplantae; phylum Streptophyta; class Magnoliopsida; order Ericales; family Primulaceae; genus Primula; species Primula vulgaris. Next base: position 3,467,841 of record OY987220.1, on the reverse strand, counting down.
AAACGATAGTATTAGCGAAGATAAACACGGTTTAAAGGTTCAATTGTGGAAAAGGCAGACATTATTTTTCAGCTAATAAAGTCGGTGATTTAAATTTATGTAATTTACCCAAAATTTCATCAGTCTTATACCTCATTTCCTAACCTGATTTTTAGATTATTTATCTTGAAAATCAATGAGAGTTCAGACAATTAGATTATTAAGCTTTTAAAAAGCAGATCTTTAAATCAAAAAAGCTATTAAAAAAACCAGAAATCTATATATTCGTTGGATTTTCGTGCACAATCAAAACATCCACGTAAGAGGGCAGATCAATCAATTGGATAAACGTATTTATGTTTATACATAAATTTTGCATCTCAAAAATAACTCAAATTTAGAAAGAAAAAAAAACACTACTAATCCCAAAGAGAAACAAAGATTTTAAATCTCAACTGATTCAAATCACATAAGCCTTTATCAAGTAGTAAATCAAAATCCAATTTATGATTATTAAATCCACGTCAGCAACAAGTAGATCGGTCAACTGATTGTAGACCTACAAACACACACACACACACATATACATATATAAACATGTGTATGAATATATAATCCAATCATTCTCTAGTTTATAGGAGAAGTATTTATTAATCCAGTTTATGTCTATTAATTCCACGGAAACAAGAACCAGATCGATCAATTGATAATAACAGACCTGCAAATACTCACACACACATATACATACAAACATATTTATGTATGTATATACCAAACGAAGTGCGTAAATCCAAATCCAGTTTATGTTTATTAAAGCAACGTCAGCAAGAACCAGATCGATCAATAGATAATAGTCAATAGACCTACAAATACACACATATATACATACAAACATAAAATATATGTATGTATAATAAAGGCCATGTTTGTTTGCAGTATAAGAGGTGGTATAGTATTACTAGTACCGTGTGACCCACTTTATACATTGTTTGTTTACACAAATTGCATTCGGTATTATATAAGGGATAGTACTAATTATACTACATTTTATGTTATTAAGGGGGTATAACTAATAACACCTCTATGGTGGTATTATGATTATTTATCCCACTAATAGTACCTAGTTACAAATTATACCCTTTTATACTATCCTGCAAACAAACATGGCCTTTCTGAAGATTGTATGTATAATACCTGGACAATCCACATAGCGGTGGTGTTTGTAAATATACAAACATTTTTTAATTGAAAAAATATATTTTTGACATATTTTCATGTGAAAAGCTACAAAAATCGCAAATTCTTAGCTTCTATACTTTCGAACATTTTTTAGCTTTTTTCTTAGCATTTAGTTTGACGCAGTGCGTGTTTGGTTGGTTAGCTTAGCTATACCTTTTTTTAAGCAAAAAGCTAAGAAAAAAAGTTGTTGCCAAACACGCACTACATCAAACTAAATGCGTAATCCAAATCAAAATTCACTTATAAGTTATAATTATTAGATCCACATCCACGTCACCAATAACCAGATCGATCAATTGATAACAGACCTCCACACACACACACATACACGTATATATGTATATAAACATTATTCAATTCATATAATTTAATCATTCTCTAGTTAATACATATTTTATTTGAAATTTTCTATTTCTGACATTTTTTGTGTGAAAAAGCTTTAAAAAAAATCGCAAATTCCTAGATAGTAGATTCTATGCTTTTTAAGCTGTTTTGACCTAACAAACCAAACAGAGCCTAAACGCGTAAATCCAAATCCAGTTTATGCTAAACAAATCTACGTCAGCAATTAACCAATTAGAATATCGATCAATAAATAACAGACCTACAAACACACACAAACAAATATATACTTACATATAAACTAATAGTATAGATATATATATCAAACGAAATGCGTAAATCCAAATCCAGTTTATATTTATTAAATCCACGTCAGCAAGAAACAAATCGATCAATGAATAACAGATGCATATATATATAAATAAAAAAATAAAAATAAAAATAAAAAAAACCTGGACGATCCACATAGCGGTGGTACCAGCGGTAACGCCCCAAAAAGCGAGGGCTTGTACGTCGCTAGATCGTGTACGGATTAACTTAACCAAATTCGCCATTTCTCTTTTTATAACAAATATTGTCAAATTTTAGAGATCTCGATAAATTTGATTTCAAAAGCTCTATTTTTCCATGGTTATTAGGTTTATTTTGTCAAACACGGTTGTTTTGGGGTTAAATTCTAATAGCCCCATGAACTATGGATTATTTTATTGTACTCCCCATAATGTGAGCTTCCCCTCAAATTTATATTAATAAAACTTAATAATATGAGTTTGAGATAAACGGGTAATAATCTACGTCGTTAGTATTATGACTGAGTTCGGTCCGGTTTGGTTAGGTTCGATTTTTAGCAAAATCGAAATCGAACATATTTTTCGGTTAGTTTTTTTTCAGTTTCAGTCTTTTTATTTTTTGGACCGAACTGGACCGGTTTTTGCAGTCCAGTTTCGGTTTTTTTCGGTTTCGGTCTTTTTCAGTTCGGTTTTATTGAAAACCGAAACCGATCCGAATTTTTTTCGGTTTTTCGGTTTGGTTATCGGTCCGGTTCGGTTTTTCGCCCAACCCAAGTTAGTACTATTTGAATTGCAAATCCTAATATTTTAAAGGCATATTCAGCCGAACCTGCCATGATTTTATTAGCTTACATGATTATGGGCTAACTTAACCAAACCTGCCATTTCACTTTTTTTTTAAATCGTCAAATTAGACCGAGAATATGTTTTTAAATAAAGTACTCTGTTTTTTTTTTCCAATGGTTATTAGGTTTATTTCTGTAGGATTATTATTTGTCAACGAGATTATTTTTAGGTAAAATGTGAATAGCCCCATGAATTATGGATGGTTTTATTATGGTCCTATTAAGCCTTCGACTTTTACTATTGACCCCGTGATTTTACTAACTTATACAAATACCTTTTTAATAGATAATGGAAAAAGTAGACCGAGGAGATGTTTTAATGAAAGTACTTTTCGATGGGGGTTTTTCGTTTTATTTTTGTCAACAATTGTTTTGGGGTAAAATGCGAATAGCCTCATAAACTATGGATGATTTAATAATACGAATAAGTTTTTGTAAGCAAATTACTTTTCCATGGGTATTTTAGTTAATAAAATTATTTGTCCACGGTTGTTTTGGGTAAAATGCGAATAGCCCCATGAACTATGGATTATTTTATTATGATCCTAATAAGGTATCACTTTTGGTATGTGATAACCTGTCACGAAACTTGTCTAATTGAGAAAAGTATTTTAGTTTTTTTTTTTTTGGTTGATATTATTTGTCAAACGATTGTTTTTTGGGGTAAAATGCGAATAGCCCCATGAATTATGGATGGTTTTCTTATATGACCGTGATGAGGTTTGGACTTTTATATTGACCCGATTAGTTTATTAGATTATACGGATAACTTTTTTAATAAAATGGTGAAATTAGACCGAGGAGATGTTTTAATGAAAGTACTTTTCTATTGGGTTTTTTCGCTTTATTTTTGTCAACAATTGTTTTGGGGTAAAATACGAATAGCCTCATGAACTATGGATGGTTTAATAAATACCAATAAGTTTTTGTAAGCAAATTACTTTTCCATGTGTTTTTTTTAGTTAATAAAATTATGGGTAATTAACATAAATATACCATACGGCTATTATATTAAAAAAAACATATCCTCAAAAATTAAATTATCAAAAGAATAAATTAACAAAACATAATACTTTTGAAACTAAATTAATAAAAACATACTCAAAAAATTTCTAATTAACAAAAACATACCTAAAAGTTTATACCCTAATTTGTATATTTCATATCCTTATTCCAAAAGTTCATACAGTTATTTTAAAAGTTCATACCCTAATTTGTATTTTTTTATACATTTATTCCAAAAATTCATACCCTTATTTCAAAAGTTAATACCTTAATTTGTATATTTTCATACCATTATTCCAAAAACCCATACCGTTATTTCAAAAGTTCATACCCTAATTTGTAAATTTCACCCTTATTTTTAAAATTCATACCCCAATTTATAGAATTCATATTCTTATTGACATAATTCAAATTCATAATTTTCAACTTTATACCCTTAATTCACAGAACTTAGTTTTCAACCTTATACACTAGTTAACAAATTCAACATTTGTCCGTCCTCCGATCTCAAACTACCACGTCGTCGTCATGTGTCTCTCATTTGACGACCACATCTCCGTCGGCATTAAACTTGAGTTTTCGACCTCGCTTTACACCATCGTCGTCTACTCCGACAGATGTCTCCATTTTAATTTCCATCAAATAGAGATATCGGAGAGAGAGAAAGGAATGAGGAGAGAAAGATCGAAAAGAGAGAAAGGAGAGGATAGAGAGATCGAAAAGAAAGGGGGATGGGAAGAGAGAAGAAAGAGACCAAAGAAAGAGAGATCGAATAGAGTGAGAAGGAGGAGAAGAATGAGGAGAGAGGGATCATAGAGATGGAGAAGAGAGAGGAAAGAGAATGGGAGCAGAAGAGAGAGGGAGGAGAAGAGAGAGATAGGAAAGAGATAGAAAGAAGGAGAGATCGGAGAGAGGGAAATGAAGAAGGAAAGAGAGATCGGAGAAAGAGCGAGAACGGGGATGAGAGATAAATTGGAGATAAAGTGAGAAGGGTAGAGAGAGATGAAAGAGATTAGAAGTGGTGAATGTAATTTTTTATTAATTATTAATGAAAGTTATATTTTTGATAATTTAATTTTTGAAGATATGTTTTTGTTAATATAATAGATGTATGGTATAGTTATATTAATTCTCTTCATTAATTATTAATTTAATGTATATTTTTGATAATTTAACCTTTGATGTCATATTTTGTTAATATAATAGCTGTAGTGTTTACTTATGTTAATTTTTCATTATAAAAAACATATCTTGAATTAATAATAAATAAAATAAAAAACCTCATTCATTACTCTGATCTATTTTCTTCATTTCTCTCCAATCTATCTCTTCGATCTCTCTCCTTCTCCTTCTTCGTTTCTTCGATCTCTCCTTCTTCATTTCTCTTTCCGATCTCTTTCTCCTCTTTCTTGTTCATCTCTCCAATCTATCTCACCTCCGTCTTCACTCTCTCCGATCTTTCTATCTCCTTCCGCTCTCTTTACGATCTCTCTCTCATCCTCTATCTCTCTTTTCGATATTTGTCTCATCCTCCCTCTCTCTCTCCGATCTCTCTATTCGGTGGAGATTGAAACGGAGACATCCTTCGGAGTGGGCGACGAGGGTATAGAGCGAGATCGAAAACTCAAGATTGATGTAGATGGAGATGCAGTCGTCAAAAAAGAGGCCACGATGACGATGTGCTAGTTTGAGATCGGAAGACGGATAAATGTTGAATTTGTTAACTAATGTATAAGGTTAAAAAATAAGTTTATGAATTCCGTGAATTAAGCGTATGAATTTAAAACTTATGGATATAAATTATGTAAATAAGGATATGAATTATGTAAATTGGGGTATGAACTTTGAAAATAAGGGTGAAATCTACGAATTCGGGTATGAACTTTTGAAATAAGTGTATGAACTTTTGGAATAAGAGTATGAAAATATACAAATTAAAGTATGAACTTTTGAAATAAGTGTATGAACTTTTGGAATAAATGTATGAAAATATACAAATTATGGTAGAAAATTTTGAAATAAGAGTATGAAATATACAAATGATGGTATAAAGTTTTAAAATAAGGGTATGAACTTTTTGAATAAGGGTATGAAATATACAAATTAGGGTATGAACTTTTTGAATAAAGGTATGAAATATACAAATTAAGTTATGAACTTTTGTGTATGTTTTTGTTAATTAGAATTTTTTGGATAAGTTTTTGTTAATTTAGTTTCAAAACTAGTATGTTTTGTTAATTTATTTTAAAATTATTTGTCCAGGATTGTTTTGGGTAAAATGCGAATAGCCCCATGGACTATGGATTACTTTATTATGATCCTACTAAGGTATCACTTTTGGTACATGTGATAACCTGTCACGAAACTTGTTTAATTGAGAAAAGTATTTTAGTTTTTTTTTTTTGGTTGATATTATTTGTCAAACGATTAATTGTTTTTTGGGTAAAATGTGAATAGCGCCATGAATTATGGATGGTTTTCTTATACGATCCTGATGAGCTTTGAACTTTTGCTATTGGCCCGATTATTTTATTAGATTATACGGATAACTTTTTTAATAAAATGGTGAAATTAGACCGAGGAAATGTTTTAATTAAAATGTACTTTTCTATGGGGGTTTTTTTGTTTTATTTTTGTCAACAATTGTTTTGGGGTAAAATGCGAATAGCCCCATGAACTATGGATGATTTAATAATACCAATAAGCTTTTGTAAGCAAATTACTTTTCGATGGGTTTTTTAGTTAATAAAATTATTGTCCACCATTGTTTTGGGTAATATGTGAATAGCCCCATGAACTATAGATGAATTTATTTTATTATACAATTAACTATTTGTAAATTGGTAAAATTAGACCGAGAAAATGTTTTGAAGGAAAGTAATTTTCGATGGCGCTTTTAGTGTTATTTCTGTCAATATTGGTTGTGTTTTTTGGGAAAAAATTGTGAACAGCCCCATGAACTATGGATGATTGTATTATGATCCTGATTAGCTTTCAACCTGTGCTATTTTAGACATTAACCAAAATTCAGTCACCATTTTATATTTCATTTCCAGGCAACGGAATAGGCTTTATCAGGTTTTTTTTTACAAAATTCGAATTTATGTATTATTTAAATATTCAAAATCTAAGCGTCCCCTAAACTTATTACAGAAAAAAAAAACTAACATATATGGTATGAAAAGAAATTATATCGAGTTTCGACCCCTCCCATATTCCTTGTTCCGTCCCTGCTGTAAACTACTAAAATATAGAATCACACCATTTTTTTTTCAAAAATATAGATTTTCGCATTGATATAGATAATTTTGGTTAAAACCGCTCAAGATTCATTACGTTGTCTTCTGAACCAAATAGGATCAAGCAAACACATAATAGCACAGACACAAAATCACACGGGAGCCGATGGTCATATGATCAGACGGACACACGATCTAGCAAAATTCGCTCGACACAAGATCAAATAAGAGCGGACAGACACATGATCATAAAATATCGGGCAGACACACGATCACACAAGATCGGACATCAAAGAGGATTGGTAGACATAATATCCTAAAGGATCGGATGGACGGACAAACTTACACACGATAAAAAATGATAGGGGGAACAAACGATCACATATGAACGCGCGGATCCAAAAATACATGATTTAGCAGATAAAAGATCACACGGAGTCAAGAGTTGCAAAATCACACGGGATACGACGACACAAAATCATACATGGCTGGAGAGACAATACGTAACGATGAGCTGAAAAAAGTATGCAATTTGGACATTAAGTAAAAAGTAGTGTGTCACCTCACACCATTACATGTTTTGTACTAAAAACAATGTCTAAATATGACATTAATTAGTGGAATCTTTTGGTATTGTAAAAAATCATAACTTCAAGAGTCAATAACAAATTGTTTTTTAAACGTGATTTTTCACGTACAAGGGTCTCACGGGATCACGAGGGTAGATTCATGAAATAAATGAGTAAGATACCCGAAATTGAATCCAAGTAAATCGGTTGCCACTTAAACGTTGCGTTTGTGTGATTTTACGATTGTTAAATCAATGATTAAGGGGGTTTGGCGATACAGTCAAAGTGAACATTGAGACCAAAAGTACTTTTCGAATTTTTTTCATTTAGTAAGGTATTTTATGCACAATTTTTTAAAAAGTTTGGACATTTAAAAGTTCATTTTTAAAAGTCTGGATTAGGTACTTTTCAAAAGTGACTTATGAAATGTTGAAACAAGAAAGGAAATAAAACAATCACATCTGTTTAGTTATGTCAATTTTCATTAAAAAAAATAATATTATATAGAAAAATTGATTAAGACAGACAAATTTGGATTTATTTATTTGTTTGTCATGAATCTACCCAAACTTTCAATTGCATTAAGTAGTCATTAATTAGCCATTACATTAACTCAATCATATCGATCCCTCCTTAATTATAATTAAACGCGTTTCAATTTATTCTTAACCTACAGAGTTTTCCCCTTTTTCTAATTCCTTCTAGATGAGGTAAAAGCACTTCAACAAAGATTGAATCAAGGGATTATATTTTTGGATTTTTGTTAAGATTATATTTTTGTTAAGATTGTGTTGTCTATTTTATGACTTTTCGTAGGTCCATACGTAATTAAATGAGTTTTGTACTTTGTGTCTATAGCCTCAAGTTTCGAATGGAGCATAGCTAAAATTTCTATGTTCATGAATCACATGCATGTCATTGTTAATAGCAAATTATGCATTAAGATCAATAACATAAACAAAATGCTTGTATAAGATATAACAAATTTTCACTCCATAATCATTTAAGTATTTAAGTAGTTTGAAGACGAAGGCACATAAAAAATAACAATTTAGTATATATTTAGAAATTTATTTACAAAAAACCCGGTTGTTTTGAACTTAATGTTTTTTTTTTTACAAAAAAATACATATTTTATGAATTTATTTACAAATAGTTACATATGTCATTAAAAAATCCAAAAAATCTAAAAAAATATTTAAAAATTAAAAAATTAAAAACCAAAACTAAAAAACTTACATTTTTTATACAAAAAATATTTGTGATCGTGTCTAATCCGTTCAATCTTCGATGTCTAATCCTGTTTGATCCTGTCTAATTCTGTCCAATCTTGTATGTCTAATATTGTTTAATCCTATCTAATCATGTTTGATAGTATGTACAATTTTTTTGATTTTTGTAATGATTTTTTTGATTTTTTTTGATTTTTGATTTCTTATTTTTTGATTATTTTGTATATTTTGTTATTTTTTATGACTTATATACCTAATTGTAAATAAATATATGTATTTAATTGTAAATAAAAATACACATTTATAAGTTTTTTATAATTAAATTGATTGCTATGTAACTATTTGCAAGACTTTCGAAGTCACCCCTCCCGAGAAAAACAACTAACCAACTTTTTCTTGACCCAATTAACAACATGACGAGCAGTTTTGGTAGGCTGTATATTTTATAAATTTATGAATTTTTAAACTCATCTTAATAATGTAGAGTAAATGGGTTGTCTTATTTATTTAAATGTCCGAGCCTTATCATTCTCTCCTCTATTATACATTTATACTCCGTACATATTTTATATTTATAGTATTTTTTTTTTCTAATTTCGTCCCTTGGAAAATTTGATTAACAATTGGTGAACAAAATAAAGTACTTAACAAGCCGTTTAGAAACATGACTTCAAATAATTACTAGTTTAACGAGTTTACACAACCATGATTCATCTCTACAAAAGACGGGACTTCAAACATTTTTGGAAATGCATAAGATCATTTTTTTCCCCTGACTAATCATGGTTGTAGTCCATTTTTGCCTATTCCAATGTCAAATTAAATTGATTGAACCACACAAAAAGTACTTATGGTAGTTATTCGGTTTAATGGCAAGAAAATTAAAGATAATGATAACATGAATTAGCAAATCAAGTACAATTAAGCTTATATTTTAGGAAGTAGTGTGCATGACTCAGAGTCCAAAATTGCTAATAAAACGATCAATTTTATTTTAATTGTCTTTGATTTTTAAAGTCAAAATTATGTAAAACTTACAAATATGAAAATAAACAACAAGCAACATTTTGTATCTATATGTTATTATATTTACATATACATATTTATAATATGTATTTATACTACATATATAATATTCAAAATTTTCAAATAATAGTTATAACTTGATTTCATTGAATTATATAAGTTTTACATAATTTTGACTTTAAAAATCAAAAACAATTAAAATAAAATTGAGTTTTTTATTAGCAATTTTGTACTCACTGCTTCCTATATTTTATTAAAAATAAAGTACAATTAAGCTTATAATAAGAATCGGAAGACGTGCCCTTTGGTTAAGTGGCGGGACCTGTTATGCCTATTTATTCAATATCATTTCCGTACAAATAATGAATTAAAAAAATACTTTCTAGTAGGATGTGGCACGAAAAACCGAAAAAGATCGAAAATAACCGAATAACCGAAAAAAATCGAAACTGGACCGGAAAAAACTGGTCCGGTCCGGTCCAAAAAAGAAAAAGACTAAAACCGAAGAAAATCAAACCGAAAAATATGCTCGATTACGGTTTCAGTTTCGATTTTACTAAAAACCGAACCGAACCCGAACTCATCCGTACTCCATAGCGTCTAATTTATCAACATTGACGTGTCTACCTCAAAGTGAAAATAGTATAAAATTGAAACTGAAAGTCATCATGACATCATGTGTATGATGTCACTCTCTGATTGAAAAACGTGGTTTCCTTTAAGTTTCCCTCTTGAAATATTTTTCTCCACTATCATTTTCAAAAGTTTGATTACTTACTTACAATGGTCCTTTATAGTTATATAAACTCCTAATTACTCTCCATGTTTTTAAGTTCAAATAGTGTACAATCCTAGGAAATTTGAAATTTCACAAAATTGGTCCTTTTTTTAACATTATTTCAGGACAAGGTAAGCCTAATTTTTTACTTGGCCTACAAATCTGCATGAGTAACTTTAACAACATTGAGTTCGATGTACGGTTTCAACATACTGATAAGTTTTACGAATATTAATTGCCTAAGTGTTTATATGAATGATAAAATGACCTTTAGTATTATGAATGATTTCTACACTCAATGCCTATCTTGGTACAATCTTTCAAATCAATTAGACCTATCACATTTTTAGAAGTTTAGTGATCGTCCAAAACCACATTATCGTTCAACAAATGGACTATCTATGTTCAACAAAAATATGTGAAGCAAATCAATTTATTATCCAAACTATGAGTTTCATAAGTGTTAAATCACTTTGTTTTTTATTTCTAGAAACCAAGTTTCTTCATAATTTCCTTTCATTTACCTCGCCCTTTCCTTCTCAATCCTTGAAAGGACCACACACTCAAACCCACACCCAAACCCTCAATCACTCTCATATACATATACATATGCATATACCACACATATCCAAACCCTCTTACCCTCTTTTTCTCTTTATATATACAAAAAAGGTATTGAACAAAGTAGATACAAAAAATGTCAAAATTAGTGGAAGAGTTAGTGAAGGGAAGAGAATGGACAAAACAGCTTCAGGTTTTGATCCAGAATCCTTGTGATAATAACACGTCACTTTCACAACAAAAGGAGTTAGTTGATAACATATTTGGGTCTTTAAATCAGGCTATCTCTGTGATGAGCAGTGGCTCTTGTGAATACTCTAGTGATATACTTCAAACTCCGAAAACTATTCAGGTAGGGTCTCCAAGTTCCGGTGATCATAGATCGGTAGATTCCGGCCAGAGTTTCGCGAGGGTGAAGGAGCGGAAGGGTGGTTACCGGAAGAGGTGTTTTTTTTTTTATAAGTTAGAGTATTTATTTTTACAATATATATATATAATAACTAGTTTTTGCTGTTGGAGATGATTAGGGTTGGCACTTGCCAGCCAGACTATTTGTTCTTTTTTTGTAAGTTAAAAACAATTATTACATTAAAATGACATTTTGGATGAAAAATATAAAACTGATTTTCTCTTTTATACCATGTGACTAAATTAATATAATAACTTTGTTTACTGATATGTAAAAAATAAAACAAACTTAAATTCATCATTTTTGATCCTCTAGTGATGTTAGTTGCATACTATATATATATATATGTGGGGAACACATTTTGTTATTGAAATTGACGTAAATCGTGAATATACACTCAGTGGTAACTCATGTAGTACTATTTCTTGTTTTAGTTTTTAATTAACCTAAGACCATTCTATTTCTTCAGTCCAAAAGGCTACAAGTTAAAAGTTATAATGTATTCAAACTGCTATCTTAATTTGTTTACAAACGCAAGCTATTTTTTTTTTACATAGATCTACAACCAAACAAAATCCGGAATAAGACAAGACAAATGTTTTCAAGTGTCTATTTTACCCTTCAATTATTCAAGATATTACTATTTGGGGCCGAATTAAAAAATTTATATCAATTGTTTGCAGAAACTCTAAAAATTCATTGATAAAGATCTCATCCTCAATAGTGGATGAATTTGCATGGAGGAAGTATGGGCAAAAACAAATCCTCAATTCCACATTCCCAAGGTATTGCACTATTTATTATTACATTTAATCATAATATAGTTCTCAAACTAATTAAGGCAAAACACACAATTAGTAATTTCATGAAAGAAAGAAATTTACAGTATAGCTTAAGAATCAAGATCCGTTGACCATGTTATCTTATGTACCATTCAGTTTTGCCATAGTTGCAATCAATAGGAATCTATTCTTAAAAATAATTTCATTGACATAATTCTGAATTAAAATGAGATTAATTTAAAGTTCCAAGTAGATTTCCAAAACCTATTGAGCTCGATTCGACAAACATAGTTTCTACTTTCTCTTATTGTTTTTGTTCATAATCACAAGGAAACTTATCCTGGCTTAAGAAACTTGTTTATGTGAAGCGCCTATTTCCGATGCTTTGGTAACTCGTCCTAAAAGTTGATTAGTTGATTGGGAAACTTGAAGAATTGAAAGTATGTAATTTATTAGGAATTTATAGTAAATGATGTTGGGGTTTTGACCGAAATAGTAGTGTTCCCCTCAAAACTATTCTTTTACCGATATCAATATTTTGGTAAAAAATCTTTGTGTTGTTGGTGTGTTGTAATTAAAGTAGAAAAAATATGGTGATTATTTTAGAATAGGATAAAACTATTTTGTTTAAAAGCTCAAGTAATGTTTAAATTTTTAACCACTCTTTCTGCCAATACAAACCTTTTTTTCCTTATAAATACCCTTTTTTTAGTAATCATTATCTTAACTCATATAGATACAACGTTTGTGATTGGCAGGGGCTATTTTAGGTGCACACATAAGTTTTGCGATAGTTTTATTAACTAAACAAACAGTACCTGAACCAATTCTTTAAATTTAATTTCACTGACATGAGTCTAAACTAAGTTGAGAATGATATCAAGTTCCAAGGTCATGATTTCCAAAACCTATTGAGATCGATTCGACAAGCATAGTTTCTACTTTTTATATTGTTTTTGGTCATTATTACAAGGAAACTTATCCTGACCTAAGAAATTTGTTTGTGTGAAGCGCTTATTACCGGTACAAATCTCTTTGCTTCCGAAACTCGTCCTGAAAGTTGATTAGGAAACTTGCAGAATTGAAAGTATGTAATTTATCAGGAACTTAGCGTAAGTCACTGTCTTCTACCATAATTATATGATGTTGGCGCTTTGACCAAAATAGTGTTCCCCTCAAAATTCTTTTACCGAGATCAATATTATCATTCAAACACTGAGATGTTGGTGTGGTGTAAGGTAGAAAAATTATGGTGATTAATTAGAATGAGATAAAACTAGTGTGGCATTTTTATTTGCAGAAACGACTCTATATAAAGGGAAACAGTTTCAAGGGAACACTATTTTTGTTTAAGAACTCAAGTGATGTTTCACCCTCCAAAAAAACAAAAAAAAACTCAATAATGTTTAATCATTGGTTCTGCCAATACAAACCTTTTTTTTTCCTTATAAGTACCCTTCTATTAGGAATCATTGTCTTAACTCATATAGATACAACGTTTTGTGATTGGCAGGGGCTATTTTAGGTGCACACATAAGTATGACCAAGGTTGTAAAGCTACCAAACAAGTACAAAGAATCCAAGCGGAACCAATCAAGTATCAAATCACTTATTCGGGTAATCACACATGTACAAAAGCATTGCAACTTCATGTAAATCCCAATATTTTAGATTCTTATTCACAAGAATCTATTCAATTTAATATCAAGTCAAACACCACAAGTGAAATATATCACTCCCCATCATTTCCTAGCTCAACCATAGACGAGAACAAGGAATCAGAGGTGCAAAGTGTTTATAAATCAGACGATTGGCCTGATCTAATGTCACTGGTAAGGTCCGATTTTAACGAAGATTTTCTCCCGGGTGTTTATTCTTATGCATCTTCAATTGAATCTCATGGCAATGACGTGGATTTGTTTTCAAAGAGTGGTGATTTTGGAAGCTGTTTCTAGTCTTATTAGACTTGTTATTCGAACTACATTTGTTAAAAGTAGTTTTCATGTATGATATCGTGTATTCGATAGCTAATGATAAAAATGTATCCACGTACACTAATGACTTTTCTTTTAGTAACTACTTGTATAACCATTTGCCGACCGGGCTCCTCCAGCACCTCAGCCGAGACCTTTTTTTGTGCCTCAAAAATTTAACCAATACAATAGAAAATTGTATTTCATTAACATGTTCAAGCAAACGGACGGAAGTAAACTAAAGTACTTCCAAATTTAATAGTACCTGCACTGGCTGAAAAGTTATTGTTCTGTATTTGTAAATCATTTTAATATTAGCTTCAAAGTTATTGCATTGCACCCATCTGAGGGGAGTGTTTATTTGATGTTTTAGTAGTTTTTAAACTAAGACCTTTTTTGTTTCTTCGATCCAAAAAGTTTTTTTTCCCAAGAAGCAGATACTTTTATATTGATATATTGCACCAGTACAATATTCAATAAATATCGTGAAACAGACTCCAAGAGATTGAAAGAAAATAAAAAATACAAGACCATCGGACGCACTAATACGAATAAAACTCACAAGACGACTAAAATATCGCAAATCTTTTCACCTCAGATTAGCAAAGAAAACCCCCTAATAGCAAATGTATAACCGAGAATGTATGGCGTGACACTTTTCTCTCGAAGAGGACTAGAGATAAGATCCATCTTTAGTGCCAAAGTAACATCTTGGTAAATGCATAGACAAATCAAAATTATAAATATATAACTAAGTAGGCTGATAACTAAGGACAAACAGATAGTGTAAAATATAGGGTGGAATACTTTTTGTTCTGTTATGTTTAGCTATACAAAACTTATTCTTATATTTTTAGCAAACTCCGTTCCCTAAGATTTAGTTTTTCTTTTTCGATTATATTTATATTCTATATAGAATATATCCAAAGAAACATGTATAAATGATGATTTTAAAAAACTCAAATGGAAACAATTGGTATTCTCTGATTTCTTTATAGTATGAAATAGGGCGAAATGCTAACTTTTAAGTATTGAAACAAAATGCTTTTTCTTTAAGTTGAAACAAAATACTTTAAAAAGAATTTGCCTGTCAACGAATTTGCCTAACCATAAACACGAATTTACCTAACCATAAACACAAAATTACGAATTTGCACAAGGTATATATTAGCAAAGTTATTTCGCAATAACATAAAGGTTTGAATATCTATATTTCAATTTTACTCGGTCAACGAATTTTCCTAACCATAAACACAAAATTACATTCTGGTATAATTAATATCTTCCTGTCACCTCCCCTCATCCACAAAGTATGGTGGAGCCGCCGTGTTAAACCGGCCCCCGACCATCAACGAAAACAAGCGACGGTCAAGAAATTGGGATTTGGCCAGAAATTAAAAAAGAAAAGCAACGACAATTTGATTTCTTCCTGCAGTGTGGTGGTAGCAACGTTGTGGCGACCCCCGACGGATGCACCTTATGTTAATTAGTGGTGGTGGGGCAAAAGATGAGAGAGAGTGAGAAGTGTACGCACAATATGGAAAGAGATGAGAGAAAGATTAATGTGTTTATATGAATAATTATTTACTTACATCTATTACACTCTTTCATATGTTTGTTCCCTATTGATAACAAAAATACATTTCTGTCTTGTAGTATTGTTTTCCTCATTTCACTCACATTGAATGTATAAAAGAGTGAGAAAATTGTATATATGTTATTGTCGTGTTTATGTGTAAGTAATTTCAGAAATTGAAATCGTTATTGATATAATGATATTTCCAAATTTAAATTATGATCAAAACACGTATAAAAATTCATTCTATATTACATTTAGATATAAAAAGTATACTAAAATGTATTTAGAGCACTCACATGTGTTGATATAAAAGTTGTGTACACATATACTATATACCCATCATATAAGCTCGACTTCTTCTATATTTAGAAAAGTTGCACATCAGCTGTGATCCGATCTATCCTAGCAACTTCGACATAAAAAAATGAGATGAACAATAGAACATGTTGATCCCTTTCTCACACAAAAACTGGAATTGACATGGTGGGTGAATAATAATGAGATGTATGCTTTGTTTTGGTAAAAAAATTATTGGGAAAAATTAGGAATTTATGACGATTGACTAAAAAGATAATTTAAATTAACAAGTAAAATAGTCACATCCAGATAAGATAAGTAGCAACTAATGGTTAGGAGAAAATTTGTGAGAAAGTTTATGAGAGAGATAGATGAGTGAGAAGAACATAAGAAGTTCTTTATTCATTGGGGTGTTTACTGAATATTATAAGTTATCCGGAATTACGCTCACGTCACACGTGTAACACTTTTTCAGTTATTTTAAAATTCACAAATAAAAAAGTGCATGAAAAAAATTCACCTAGAATCCGGGCTTCTCAATCCCACGTCCTACGTGACACTCAATTTCATAACAAATAATATTGGTTATCGTTTTCATTCTTTCATCTCTCATAGTTTTTCCCACATTTTTTTCCAAATAAACCCTAAAATTGGCGACTAGCATCTCCATAATTATAAAATTACTAATTTTTTTTCTCAAATCAACTTCATTCTACCATTGTTGAGCTTAAATTTTGTGTTAATAAATATAATAATGAATCCAATGAGTATTTCCTAATGAGTTACAATATTTTTGGATTTTTATTCAATCTTTTATAATAGTAAGAAATATTTGTTTGTTTATTAATAAATTAACATTCATAAATTAAAATACATTTTCATATTATAAAAAATCAAAAATAATTTAATTTAATAGGAGTTAATGGCCACATAGGACGTGTGGTTCAGAAGCTCGCATATAATTCAATTTAATGGGAGTTAATAGACACGTAGGACGTGAGGCTGAGAAGTCTGGATTTTAAGTGTATTTTTTCATCCACTTGCTTATTTATGAATTTTAAAATAAGTGAAAAAAGTGTATCACGTGTGATGTACTCTTGCCGATCCCGAATCACTTATAATATTCAGTAAACACCTGAAAAAACAACAACTCGAAGAACGGGAGATTCTTTTTTATATAATGTAATTACTCAGCGCTATAAGGGACGTGGGATTGGCAATCCCACGTCTGCGTGGCACGCTGCCAATTTTTTTTTTTGTTTTTGTTTTTTTTTTGTTTTCGTTTTTCTTATTTTATTTCTGTTTTCGTATATAAAAAACTTCTCCAATTTTACCCAAAAACTTCTCCAATTTTATCCGAAAAAACCCTAACCATCAACCATCAAACTCCTTCCTATATCAAATTAATATATTTTTTTTATCAAATCAACATCACTCTACCACTACAATTATTCACAATTTTACCAAAAAAAAAACCTCTCCCAATTTGCCCTTTTTTTTTTCCAATTTTACCAAAAAAAAACTTTAACCATCAACCATCAAACTCATTCATATATCAAATTAATATATTTTTTTATCAAATCAACATCACTCTACCAATACAATTATCCTCAATTTTACCACAAAAAAAAACTTATCCCAATTTACCAAAAAAAAAAACTTTCTCAATTTTACCCAAAAAAACTCTAAACATCAATCATCAAACTCTTCCTATATCAAATTAATATATATTTTTATCAAATCAACATCACTCTATCACTACAATTATCCCCAATTTTACTATAAAAAAAACGTCTCCCAATTTACCCAAAAAAAACTTAAATTGGGGGAGGTTTTATTTTGGTAAATTGGGAGAGGTTTTTTTTTTTGGTAAAATTGAGGATAAATGTAGTGGTAGAGTGATATTGATTTGAGAAAAAAATTTATTAATTTGATATACGAAAGAGTTTGATGGTTGATGGTTAGAGTTTTTTTTTGGTAAAATTAGGGAATTTTTTTTTTTTTTTGGTAAATTGGGATATGTTTTTTTTGGTAAAATTGGGGATAATTGTAGTGGTAGAGTGATGTTGATTTGATAAAAAAAAAATATTAATTTGATATAGCAAGCAGTTTGATGGTTGATGCTTATGGTTTTTTTCGGATAAAATTGAAGAAGTTTTTGGATAAAATTGGGGGAAGTTTTTTATATAGGAAAACAGAAATAAAATAAGAAAAACGAAAACAAAAATAAAAATAAAAATAAAAATAAATTTGGCAGCCACGTGGCATGCCACGCAGACGTGGGATTTATAGCGCTGAGTAATTTGTAAAAAAGAATATAAACATAGAGATATGTCAATTTAGAGAGAGAAACATGTTTTGGGTTGCGAGAAAAAAAGGAGAAACTATTAAAATAATATGTATACATGGCTAAGAAACTTGTACACATGTATACAGCATTGCTAAACCCTTTGGATGTATATAAGCTATATTTTCGCTTAGACAGACTAAATGGGTAGTAAATCTAGACTCGACTGTATAAATTTATATAGTACAGAATGTTATAGAGACTTACAAGAAAAAATTAAAATAGGAATAATTTATTTTTTAAAAACTATTAGTAAAATGAGTGTCGTTAAATTTTAGAAACAGTTTAGGAACAAAAAATATTGTTAAACTGTTGCTAAATTTAGCAACATTCATTTTACCACCAGTTTAGCAGCATAAGTTCCGATGATAACCTCATATTTTTATTTTATTTCAAAGGTCGTGAGTGATCTCTATTACATTTTAAACATGCTCTTATTTAATTTTCAAAGGTTGTGAGTGATCTCTATTACATTTTAAACATGCTCTTATTTAATTACTACACTGCCATCTTGTCGGCTAGTTGAAAAAGAATGGAGGTCATCATGATCTCATGTATATGACGTCAATCTCTCATTAGAAAAATGTAGTTTCCTTTTAGGTTCCTTTTTGTAATATTTTTTTTCCCACCATCATTTTCATAGAGTTATTATAACAAATGATACTCTATAGTTAAATAAACTCCTAATACTCTATAGTTAAATAAACTCCTAATACTCCTAATACTCCGAAATGTTACAAAAGATGTCCTCTTTTGATGCATGCGCAGTTCTCTGCCGCCTCATATTTCAGCAATTTCAGTTTTGTGTATGCAATAATTTCAGTTTTGCGGATTTCTTCTTCGAGAATTAGTGTTACTTTGTAAGTAACAATTTTATGCCTCCATAACACATAACATAAAAAAGAGAACATTTTAGAGGAAGAGAGAGAGCTGCAAATACCTGAAAAAAAGTTTAGTACGTATCTTTTAAGTTTTGAATCAAAACTAGAGTTTGTAATCGCCTCCTCTTTCTCTCTCTATATATATATACTAACGTACGAGACTCACGTGTTGTGTGGTGCAACACGTAAGTTAGTGATATCAGTTTGCAAAATTAACATATGATTCATTGAAACACTCACAATGATAAGTTTACTAAAAAAATCCAATAAAGGAGTACCTGAGGGGAAGAGTTTGTAATCCCCTCATCTTTCTCAATATATATATATATACACACACTAAACTATGAGACTCACGTGTTGCGTGGTGCAACACGTAAATTAGTGATATCAGTTTGCAAAATTAACATATGATTCATTGAAAAACTCACAATGATAAGTTTACTAAAAAAATCCAATAAAGGAGTACCTTAGGGTAAGAAAGAGTAAAACCTTCAACGGAAATAATTGGAAAGAAGACAGAGTATTAAGGAATGATTTATTTATTAGGTATCACAGTTTTCATTTTTTGATTTAAAGGTATTTTCGTAATTTGATTAACCATGTGGTTTTTTTTTATAAATATTTTTTTCAAGGCCTATACACATATATTAAATTAAAAAAGTCAATTTTATATGTATAGTATGTATATACATACATACACACTATACATATAAAATTATATATATACAGACACTATACATATATCATGCTTGTTGTAGTTAGCAGAGATGCATATTGGGTAAAACTCGTTAACAAAAATATTGCGTTCTTACGTATGATTGTTATGAATGAATTAATTAGGTGCATGCAATGGGGGACGTGATCCCTCATTTTTGAGAAAAAGTTAATGAAAAAGTAATTTTTTTTTATGTGTTTTGATCAAAAAAAATTAAAAATAGCCTTCTTCCCCTATCCCCATAAATTAAGAAAAAAAAACTTATATATGATATGGAAAAAATCATATACAATATCGGCCGCTCTCACTTTAACTTTGTTTGTTTCGTCACTAATTATTTTTCTATTTCCGATATTTATGCGTTTGAGACTGTGTTTGTTTCCTCTTTTTCCATCAAATTGTTTTCCGTGAGAGTCTTTAATGTGCCTAGATCCCAACAACTAACAAATGTAATTATCATTTATGTTGGTATAATCTTTTAATTTGATTACGAATACGCATTAGAAATCAACAACACAATATGAACCTATTAGATCTATTACATTTTTAGAAGTTTAGTGATCATAATAGAGAGAGTCGTACCTATGTTTTTGGCACCTAAGTCCAACTACGATTAAGGTACTTTTATTGAAATTGCCGAATTTGAGTTCAACTTGGCAGCCGTTTTTATTTTTCACATTAAAGGAGGAAGTAAGGGGAAAAGGCATATTTTTCACATTAAATGAGGAAATAAGGGGAAAAAGGATAGCCCACAAGATTCGAACAAAAAATCTCACGTTGATGTGGGGATATGGGGATCTATGTTAATCAATGCAAAAACAAAATGAAGTATCGTATTATTTTTTAAATAAAGACGCACCAATAAAAAAAAATCATCACCTCTAATCGGTCAGCATCTAAACTAAGTGGTTTTATGGCTCACATAAGGGTCGGCCAGACCACACTATTATTCAACCGAGGGACTATCTATTATCAACCAAAATATGTGAAGCAAATAAACTTTTGATGCAAACCATGAGTTCCATTAGTGTTAATCACACTTTGTTTTTTATTTCTAGAAAGCAAGTTGCTTCATAATTTTCTTTCATTCATGTGCCTCGCCCATTTTTATTTCTCAATCCTTGAAAGGACCACACACTCTACCCCACACCCTAACCCTCAATAACTCTCATATATGCAAATACCACACATATCCAAACCCTCTTTTCCTCTTTTTCTCTTTATGTATACAAAAAAAGGTATTGAACAAAGTATATACAAAAAATGTCAAAATTAGTGGAAGAGTTAGTGAAGGGAAGAGAATGGACAAAACAGCTTCTGGTTTTGATCCAGAATCCTTGTGATAATAACATGTCACTTTCACAACAAAAGGAGTTAGTTGATAACATATTTGGGTCTTTAAATCAGGCTATCTTTGTGATGAGTAGTGGCTCTTGTGAATACTCTGGTGATATACTTCAAACTCCGAAAACTATTCAGGTAGGGTCTCCAAGTTCCGGTGATCATAGATCGGTAGATTCTAGCCAGAGTTTTGTGAGGGTGAAGGACCGGAAGGGTGGTTACAGGAAGAGGTGTTTTTTTTTCCCTAAGTTAGAGTATTTATTTTCACAATTTATATATATAATAAATAGTTTTTGCATTTGGAAATGATTAGGGTTGCCACTTACCAGACTATTTGTTCTTTTTTTGTAAGTTAAAAACTATTATTACATTAAAATGACATTTAGGATGAAAAATATGATACTGATTTTCTCTTTTATACCATGTGACTAAATTAATATAATAACTTTGATTACTTATATGTAAAACCTCAAACAAACTTAGATTCATCGCTTTTGATCTTCTAGTGATGTTGGTTGCATACTATATATACACTCAGTAGTACTATTTCTTGTTTTAGTTTTTAATTAACCTAAGGCCATTCTATTTCTTCAGTCCAAAAAGCTACAAGTTAAAAGTTATAATGTATTCAAACTGCTATCTTAATTTGTTTACAAACGCTTACATAGATCTACAACCAAACAAAATCCGGAATAAGACGAGACAAATGTTTTCAAGTGTCTTTTTTACCCTTCAATTATTCATGATATTGCTATTTGGGGCCGAATTTATATTTTTTTATCAATTGTTTGCAGAAAGTCTCGAAATTCATTGATAAAGATCTCATCTTCAATAGTGGATGAATTTGCATGGAGGAAGTATGGGCAAAAACAAATCCTCAATTCCACATTCCCAAGGTGTTGCACTATTTATTATTACATTTAATCATACTAAAGTTCTCAAACTAATTAAGGCAAAACACACAATTAGTAATTTCATGAAAAAAAGAAATTTACAGTATAGCTTGAGAATCAAGATCCGTTGGCCATGTTTCCAAGTTATCTTATGTACCATTCAGTTTTGCCATAGTTGCAATCAATACCAATCTATTCTTAAAAATAATTTCATTGACATAATTCTGAATTAAAATGAGATTAATTTCAAGTTCCAAGGAGATTTCCAAAACCTATTGAGCTCGATACGACTAACGTAGTGGCGAGCATAATTTTTCATTACCCTCGGCTTGATTTGATTTGTAGTCTAAAACACACACAAGGTCACAACATACGTATATCTTTATAAATGTAGTTACAAGAATAAACGCAAGATAAAAATAGGCAAGGCGATGGAGGGACTCTTTTATTTATTTGGAGAATGTTTACAAGTTACAAACGTTTAGCTTTCTACCCCGGATTGCTGTTACAAGTATTCTATTTAGTTTAGCTCAGATTTCTAAAGAGAGAATCTCTCAGTATTTAGTGTATTTCTCTTTTGATCTGGATCCATCCACTCGGCCCCCTTCTTTCCTGAGGTCATGAGTACTGTATTTATAGTGTTCATCTTTCATCATCGGCGTTTGGATCATGGTCAACGTACTTCATCATCTAACGGTCCTCTGCATACCTCAGTCTGCTAATAGACGCGTGGCAGTCCCTCAGTAGTTGGGGCAGCGCGTCGCACGGTGTGTTGGGCACCAACTCTGTTTCAGCTTTGACGCCATTTTGACTAGGGTTTTCGTACGATACTCGACGGACTGGGGATATGTCCGAGATCCGAGTTAGAGAACCTAGGTAGACGGAACTGTGTTTGGAGGTTCTTCCGAGGTGTTCCATCAAATTATCCGAGGTAGCTATCTCGGCTTGAAAGTTGTTTGTTGAGTCTCTTCTCGCGATGTCATATTCTTTTGGTCTCAGGTTTGTTTATCATGAGAGCCTCGGATTTAGATCCACTCCCAGCGTGCATCGGCAAAGCCAAATAACTCCAGCTCTGCCGGGTCGCTACTTTCTTTTATTCATGCGAGGATTTAGATCCACTCGCACTTTTTGGTTTACAGGAGGATTTAGATCCACTCTCAGCATGCCTCGGCAGAGCCAAATAATTCCAGCTCTGTCGGGTTGCTACTTTCTTTTATTTACGGGAGGATTTAGATCCACTCCCACTTTGTTTTGTTTGCGGGAGGATTTAGATCCACTCCCAATTTGTTTCATTTACGGGAGGATTTAGATCCACTTCCAGCGTGCCTCAGCAGAGCCAAATCACTCCAGCTCTGTCGGGTCGCTACTTTCTTTTTGTTTACGGGAGGATTTAGATCCACTCCCAATCTGTTTCGTTTACGGGAGGATTTAGATCCACTCCCAGTGTGCCTTGGCAGGGCCAAATCAATTTAGCTCCGTCGGGTCGCTACTTTCTTTTTATTTACGGGAGGATTTAGATCCACTCCCAGCGTGCCTCGGCAGAGCCAAATCACTCTAGCTCTACCGGGTCACTACATTCTTTTGTTTACGGGAGGATTTAGATCCACTCCCAATTTGTTTATTCTATATATATATATGTTTTTATCTTCGTCTTCGCTTTTGCTGGTGTAAGCCTGAGGTGGGATTGACGCCGCCCAATATTTCATTCGATAATCGCTCTTGGTTTCGCACTCTGTGGCCGAGCTGGCCGATATGAGAGTCTTGATATTCATTATCTTCGTCTTCGTTTTGCACTCTGTGGCCGAGGTGGCCAATGTGAGAGTCTTGATTTTCATTGTCTTCGTCTTCGTTCAGCACTCTGTGGCCGAGGTGGCCAATATGAGAGTCTTGATTTTTTTTGTCTTTGTTTTTGTTGGCCCGTGCGCCTAAATCTTAGAGGGGGGATGAATAAGGTTTTAAGCGGATTTCGCCTAATTAAAAATAAGTACAACTAACACCCAACTATCGTAATTCTAAGCTTAATCGTTTAACAAAAGTCAATAAAATGGTAGAAATACTACACGTTAGTAAGAAAATAAGCAATAATAAGGAATGCGTAAAGTAAAGAGTAGGGAAAGAAATTGACACCAGGATATATAGAGGTTCGGCAAACCCGCCTAATCTTCTCACCGGTATTCACGCTACCGAGTATTTCACTATAATCATCTTTCCAAGATTACAAATCCTACCGAACTAATCAATCGATTTGCTCACCCTCTATCCGAAGTTTCTACTCTTGATACAAGTGCAAGCGAACACGTTTACGAGTCAATGACTCCCCCTCAATCTATGAGTACCCAAGTGTTTAACCTAGAACTTTTAACCAATACTTTGGCCTAAAATCTTCTACCCAAACACTCACTCACAAATGAGCTTATAATTTGCTCTTTACAAATTTATCGAAAATAAAACAACACGCATAATTTGATTGCTTCTAAATAAGCTAATTTGTGAGATTTGACGATGTTTGATCTTGATTTGAGCTTGAATTGCTTTCTCTTCAATTCCCCTCTTTTCGAGCTTTTTCTCAACAATGATGATTTAAGTGTTTAAGATAGAGAGAGGTTGAAGGATGGTGATTCGTTGATCTTAGATAGTGTTGTGTGTATCATTGGTGTTTTTGGGAGAGAGATTTATGTGTATTTGTAACCCACAAATCCTCTTGGATCTTTTTTTAACCGTTGGGACTGGTTTTGGGTTTTATGTAATGGATACTTCACTTTTCGAAAAAGTAAAAAAGCTGTTTTTTTGTAATCTGCACTTTGACCCACCGATGGGTGTCTTCTGACCCATTGGTGGGTGAAATCTTGCTTGGTTCTGGAACATTGACCCATTGGTGGGTTATGTATACCCACTGGTGGGTATTATCTGAGAAAATTCTTCTTGTTCTGTCCACTTGACCCACTTGTGGGTTCTGTATTATCCACTGGTGGGTGCACCTGGAGACTTATGTGTTGAACTTTCGAATTTGAAATTCTCGTAACTTGCTTGTTCGGACATCAAATTTACTTTTGTTTGAACCGTTGGCTTCGTTATCGAATGCTCTATCATTTTAAAGTCCTGAAATATACATTTTCTATTTTGGGAAAAGACAGCATTATATTATCGAATAGAGAAATCGTAAAATCATTAATACATAATCAAACGTATAATTAAAATCAATTATTGAACCCATGGTTCAACAATTTCCTCCCATTTTGATTATGACAAAATAATTATGATTTTACAAGTTTAAAATATATCTCCTCTATTTTAACAAATCGCATTTCTCTAAATATTATTTTTCTTCCCCTTTGGCATTATCAAAATGCAATTAAAAAAGGTTTGGGTTTTGTAGAGAGTTTTCATAGAAATAACAAAACATGAAAAATGTTATCCTGATGCACATGACACAACTAATCACGTATATCTAAAGATTATAGAGTAGAGTGTACCGAATATGTGATGTAGAGTCCGCTCTCTAATGGCATTTGCATTGAGGGTTTCCAAGTCCAAGTATGTGGTACCATTTGTTGGTATGTCTTCCACTTTTATCGATCAATGGTACTTCATTTTGTATGGTGGATTCGATTTTATTGACTTCCATGAATTTTACCGGTATTGTCAACCAATTGTTGATTTTCTCCTTTTCAACGGAGATACCTACAACACGTGTTTTGTCCTTTGGTCCTCAATTTCTTTTTGGTCCGACATTGTTAGTGACATGGGTCTTTACTACTCATTTCAAATCATTTCTATTCACACAAAAAAGATAAGAACATCTAGAAGAAATATGCTTTTTTTCTACTACAATGTACACAATGCATATCCTTTTTTCGCATAAAGAGAATTATATGACTTTTTATAGGAATTTTTAGAAGTTTGATGAACGGTTTTGGCTTGAAAACCTAAACCTCTTCTATCATTGCAAGAGTTCGAAAAAACTCTTGAAATGCTCCCTTTTGTAAGAACAACCTTTTGTATTGCAGGAATAGGAGTTGTAGACATGCTAGAAGATTTGACAAAGCGGGTTGTGCTTGAGTCAAAAGTGTTGCAATCGAAACCCAAACCGCTTTTGTCATTGATATCTTTTTGACAACTCAAAATTTCGTCCAACACGGTTTTCCCTTTGGAAAACCTTGAGATTGTTAACTCGAGTTTTTTGACCGTAATGACAAGCTCATCGTTTTCATTTTTCAAAGAGTCATTCTCGGTTTTTAAAAACTCGTTTTGGAGAACAAGAGTATTGTTCTCATCTTTCAAATCTTGCTTTTCATCATTGATGTCATTAAACGAAAATGATAATTTGGAACTACACTCATTTCAATTTTATCTCTTTTAAAGGATCTTATTTCTTCATTGAGAGAAGAATTTATCCTTTTAAGAGATTTAACCTTCTCTACAAGCTTAGGAAGTTTTTCGGAATAAATTCCACACATGTGAATTAATTCATCATGGGATAAATCTTTTACCTCATCGTTGTCACTTTCGCTTGAGGATGAGAGGTTTTGTTCATGGTTGTCTTCCATGGCCATATAGCAAGCAAGATGATCGACTTCATCTTGGTCGGAGCTATCACTAGAGCTTGAAGCGAATATTTTCTTCTTGCCTTTCCTCTTGCGATTCTTGATGCAATCTCTCGCCATATGTCCTTCCTTGACACAAGCATAGCAAACAAAATCGTTAGAAATAATTGAAGTATTTGACGATTTACCTTTATGTTTGTGTTTGCCTTTAAGATTTAGTAATTCCTTAATGATCCAAAAAATTTGCTTTGGATAGCTCATCGCTTTCGTTGTCATTGGATAGCTCATCGCTTTCGTCACAAGTTGTTCCTTTGAAAGTTATCTCCTTTTTTTCGAGATTGGCTTGTGACTATTGAGGGTGATCTCATGAGTAATGAGTGAACCCTTCAATGCATCAAGAGTGTATGTGTTCGTGTCGTGCGCCTCTTGAATTGCGGTGACCTTTGGTTCCCATTCTTTCGGTAAGCTCTGAATCACATTTGAAACTATTTTCTTACAAGATAAATGCTTACCAAGAGACATTAATCCATTGGTAATAGTGGTAAATCTAGCAAGCATATCGGAAATAGTTTCTCTCTCGATCATCCTAAAAAGCTCGTACTCATGCACTAGAATTTAGAGTTTGCACTCCTTGACTTGGTTAGTCCCTTCATGCATAACTACTAACTTATCCCACATACCCTTAGCCGTTTTACAAGAGGAAATCTTGTTGTACTCGTTAGGGGAAACGGCACAAACAATGGCATACATCACTTTAGCGTTAGTAGAGTAGGCTTCTAGTTGAGCATCATTTAATTCCTCTACGGGGATTGGATTTTCACTATTTTCGGATGTGGGTGCGGAATATCCTACTTTTATGGTCATCCAAAGTTTAACATTGTAACTTTGTAAAAACATACTCATTCTATCCTTCCAACAGGAATAATTTATCCCATCAAAAAATGGTGGAGTAATGGGCGATTAAGCAATACCGGAAGCGAAATTAAGTACGTTAGCCATCGGGATCTTAACTCTTAAATCGCTAGATTTCTATATGCAAGAGCCTCGATTCTGATACCAATTGTTGGCCTATGTGGCTAAACCTTAGAGGGGGGTGAATAAGCTTTTAAGCGGATTTCGCCTAATTAAAAATAAGGGCAACTAACAACTCAACTATAGTAATTCTAAGCTTAAGCGTTTAACAAAGGTCAATGAAATGCTAGAAATACTACACGCTCGCAAGAAAATAAGCAATAATAAGGAATGCGTAAAGTAAAGAGTAAGGAAAAAATTGACACCAAGATATATAGAGGTTCGGTAAACCCGCCTAATCCTCTCCTTGGTATTCACGCTACCAAGTATTTCACTATAATCTTCTTTCCAAGATTACAAATCCTACCGAGCTAATCAATCGATTTGCTCACCCTCTACCCGAGGTTCCTACTCTTGATACAAGTGCAAGCGGACACGTTTACGAGTCAATGACTCCCCCTCAATCTATGAGTACCCAAGCGTTTAACCTAGAACTTTTAACCAATACTTTGGCTTAAAAGATTCTACCCAAACACTCACTCACAAATGAGCTTATAATTTGATCTTTACAAATTTATCGAAAATAAAACATCCACAATTTGATTGCTTCTAAATAAGCTAATTTGTGATATTTGACGATGCTTGATCTTGATTTGAGCTTGAATTGCTTTCTCTTCAATTCCCCTCCTTTCGAGCTTTTTCTCAACAATGATGATTTTAAGTGTTTAACATAGGGAGAGGTTGAGGGATGGTTATTGGTTGATCTTAGATAGTGTTGTGTGTATCATTAGTGTTTTTGGGAGAGAGGTTAATGTGTATTTGTAACCCAAAAATCCTCTTGGATCTTTTTTTGACCGTTGGGACTGGTTTTGGGTTTTATGCAATGGATACTTCACTTTTCGAAAAAGCAAAAAAGCTGTTTTTTTATAATCTGCACTTTGACCCACCGGTGGGTGTCTTCTGACCCATTGGTGGGTGAAATCTTGCTTGATTCTGGAATATTGACCCACTTGTGGGTTCTGTATACCCACTGGTGGGTATCATCTGAGAAAATTATTCTTGTTCTGTCCACTTGACCCACTGGTGGGTTCTGTATTATCCACCGGTAGGTGCACCTGGAGATTTATGTGTTGAACTTTCGACTTTGAAATGCTCGTAACTTGGTTGTCCGGACTTCAAATTTACTTCCGTTTGGACCGTTGGCTTCGTTATCGAATGCTATATCATTTTAAAGTCCTGAAATATAAATTTTCTATTTTTTGAAAAGACAAAGCATTATATCATCCAATAGAGAAATCGTAAAATTATTAATACATAATCAAACGTATAATCAAAATCAATTATTGAATCCATGGCTCAACAGTCTTCGTTCTGCACTCTGTGGCCGAAGTGGCCAATGTGAGAGTCTTGATTTTCTTTGTCTTCGTCTTCATTCCCCACTCTGTGGCCGAGGTGGCCAATGTGAGTGTCTTGATTTTCATTATCTTCATCTTTGTATTTTTATTTTTATGTACTGTTGGTGTCTGGTATTTGTTCATTTTTTACGGTATCTTTTTGACTTGTTCTTTCATGGGGTCGGCTCCGATAAATTTGTCTTTTATAAATTTGCCCACAGTTCGGGTAGTGGGTATTATCTTCTGCTGGGTCGGCCCAGGTAATTTCATCCTTAGAGTTAGTACTTAGCTTTGATTGGGGACATTTTCTTTAGCGGGGTTGGCCCCGGTTGGCCCCGGTAATTTCGTATTTATAGTCTGCCCTTAACTCGGGCTAAGAACATTGCCTTCTCCGGGGTCGGCCCCGGTAAATTTATCCTAAGTGTCTTTCTATTTTTCCGATGTGTAAGTGTTTCTATCAATGGAGATTTGTTGGATCGGTCCGAGGTGGTTGACCTGGATAAAAGATTGTTTCATTGGACTTGCGTCGGTGGTTGTCGATCCGGACTAGCGTTTGTGGTTGTCGAATTGGTCACTTGTCCGAGGTATTTGAAATGGATGGTCTTCCTGACTTTTGTGTGTCAATTAGATATGTATCGTTATTTATTTATTTTTATTTTTTTTAATAGTACATCAGTACATAGTGGCTCCTTTTTTCCTAGGCGTGGTAGTAATTAACTACTTTTAACGAAGGAGAATAGAGTTTTAGAGAGTACGAACGTGTTTACCTCGGAATAACGAGAGGAGAGAGTGAGCTGACAGCTCGTGCGGTTCAGACTATAGTTTCCCACAGACGGCGCCATTTGGTGAGCGTAATTTTTCATTAACCTCGGCTTGATTTGATTTGTAGTCTAAAACACACACAAGCTCACAACATACGTATATCTTTATAAATGTAGTTACGAGAATAAACGCAAGATAAAAATAGGCAAGGCGATGGAGGGACTCTTTTATTTATTTGGAGAATGTTTACAAGCTACAAACGTTTAACTTTCTACCCCGGATTGGTGTTATAAGTATTCTATTTAGTTTAGCTCGGATTTCTAGAGAGAGAATCTCTCAGTATTTAGTGTATGTCTCTTTTGATCTGGATCCATCCACCCGGCCCACTTCTTTCTTGAGATCATGAGTTCTGTATTTATAGTGTTCATCTTTGATTATCAACCTTTGGATCATGGTCAACGTACTTCATCATCTAACGGTCCTCCGCATACCTCGGTCTGCTGATAGACGTGTGCCAGTCCCTTAGTGGTTGGGGCAGCGCGTCGCACGGTGTTTTGGGCACCAACTCTATTTCAGCTTTAACGTCATTTTGACTAGGGTTTTCGTACGATACTCGACGGACCGGGGATATGTCCGAGATCCGAGGTAGAGTACATAGGTAGACGTAACCGTGTTTGGAGGTTCTTCCGAGGTGTTCCATCAAATTATCCGAGGTAGCTACCTCGGCTTGAATGTTGTTTGTTGAGTCTCTTCTCGCGATGCCATATTCTTTTGGTGTCAGGTTTGTTTATCATGAGAGCCTCGGATAAGGGGGAATACAAATATTCCCTCGTCAATAACTCCCTGCACAGTGTTCGGACTATAGCTTGTCTTTTGATTTTTGTTTTTTAGTTCGAATGTTGGGGATTTATTTTGAGGCTTGATTTACCTCAGCTTCTTTCTTTTGTTTACGGGAAGATTTAGATCCATTCACAGCATGCCTTGGCAAAGCTAAATCACTCCAGCTCTTTCGGGTTGTTTTTTTTTTACGGGAGGATTTAGATCCACTCCCATTTTGTTTCGTATATCGAAGGATTTAGATCCACTCCAAGCGTGCCTCGGCAGAGCCAGATCACTCCAGCTCTGTCGGGTCGCTACTTTATCTTTTTCACGCGAGGATTTAGATCCACTTGCACTTTTTGGTTTACGGGAGGATTTAGATCCACTCCCAGCGTGCCTCGGCAGAGCCAAATAACTCCACCTCTTCCGGTTCACTGCTTTCTTTTATTCACGCGAGGATTTAGATCCACTCGCACTTTTTGGTTTACGGGAGGATTTAGATCCACTCCCAGCGTGCATCGGCAGAGCCAAATAACTCCAGCTCTGCCGGGTCGCTACTTTATTTTATTCACGCGAGGATTTAGATTCACTCACACTTTTTGGTTTACGAGAGGATTTAGATCCACTCTCAGCGTGCCTCGACAGAGCCAAATAATTTCAGCTCTGCCGGGTTGCTACTTTCTTTTATTTACGGGAGGATTTAGATCCACTCCCACTTTGTTTCGTTTACGGAAGGATTTAGATCCACTCCCAATTTGTTTCATT
The DNA here is from genome assembly GCA_963920805.1 of Primula vulgaris. Taxonomy (NCBI): domain Eukaryota; kingdom Viridiplantae; phylum Streptophyta; class Magnoliopsida; order Ericales; family Primulaceae; genus Primula; species Primula vulgaris. The sequence continues at coordinate 3,436,224 of OY987220.1, read as the reverse complement.
TACGGGAGGATTTAGATTCACTCCCAGCGTAACTCGGCAGAGCCAAATCACTACAGCTCTGCCGGGTCGCTACTTTCTTTTGTTTATGGGAGGATTTAGATTTACTCCCCATTTTTTTGTATTATTTCATTGTCGACGGCACCATTTGGCGAGCGTAATTTTTCTCTCGTCACGTAGTTTCTACTTTCTCCTATTGTTTTTGGTCATGATCACAATTACAAGGAAACTTATCCTGGCCTAAGAAACTTGTTTATGTGAATCGCCTATTTCCGATGCTTTGGTAACTTGTTCTGAAATTTGATTAGTTGATTAGGAAACTTGCAGAGTTGAAAGTATGTAATTTATTAGGAACTTTTAGTAAGTGATGTTGAGGTTTTGACCGAAATAGTAGTGTTCCCCTCAAAACTATTCTTTTACCGATATCAATATTTTGGTAAAAAATCTTTGAGTTGTTGGTGTGTTGTAATTAAAGTAGAAAAAATATGGTGATTATTTTAGAATAGGATAAAACTAGTTTCGCATTTTTATTTGCTAAAACGACTCTATAATAGTCTATTTTGTTTAAAAGCTCAAGTGATATTTAAATTTTTAACCATTGGTTCTGCCAATACAAACCTTTTTTTCCTTATAAGTATCTTTTTTTTAGGAATCATTGTCTTACTTCATATAGACACAACGTTTTGTGATTGACAGGGGCAATTTTAGGTGCACACATAAGTTTTGCGATAGTTTTTATTAACTAAACAAACAATACCTAAACCAATTCTTAAAATTTAGTTTCACTGACATAAGTCTAAACTAAGTTAAGAATGATATCAAGTTCCAAGGTCATGATTTCCAAAACCTATTGAGATCGATTCGACAAGCATAGTTTCTACTTTTTCTATTGTTTTTGGTCATTATTACAAGGAAACTCATCCTAACCTAAGAAATTTGTTTGTGTGAAGCGCTTATTGCCGGTACAAATCTTTTTGCTTCCGAAACTCGTCCTGAAAGTTGATTAGTTGATTAGGAAACTTGCAGAATTGAAAGTACGTAATTTATCAAGAACTTAGCGTAAGCTACTTTGTCTTCTACCCTAATTATATGATGTTGGCGCTTTGACCAAAATAGTGTTCCCCTCAAAATTCTTTTACCGAGATCAATATTATCGTTCAAACACTGAGATGTTGGTGTGGTGTAAATTAGAAAATTTATGGTGATTAATTTAGAATGAAATAAAACTAGCGTGCCATTTTTATTTGCAGAAACGACTCTATATAAAGGGAAACAGTTTCAAGGGAACGCTATTTTTGAATTTTTAGCGGTATTTTGTTTAAGAACTCAAGTGATGTTTCATCCTCTAAAAAAAAAAAAAAAAAAACTCAATAATGTTTAATCATTGGTTCTGCCAATACAAACCTTTTTTTTCCTTTTAACTTATAAGTACCTTTCTTTTAGGAATCATTGTCTTAACTCATATAGATACAACGTTTTGTGATTGGCAGGGGCTATTTTAGGTGCACACATAAGTATGACCAAGGTTGTAAAGCTACCAAACAAGTACAAAGAATCCAAGCGGAACCAATCAAGTATCAAATCACTTATTTGGGCAATCACACATGTACAAAAGCATTGCAACGTCATGTAAATCCCAATATTTTAGATTCTTATTCACAAGAATCTATTCAATTTAATATCAAGTCAAACACCATAAGTGAAATTTATCACTTGCCATCATTTCCTAGCTCAATCATAGACGAGAACAAGGAATCAGAGGTGCAAAGTGTTTATAAATCCGACGATTTGCCACTGTCAGATTTAGTCAGTTGGCCTGATCTAATGCCATTGGTAAGGCTCGATTTTAACGAAGATTTTCTCCCGGGTGTTTATTCTTATGCCTCTTCAATTGATTCTCATGGCAATGACGTGGATTTGTTTTGAAAAAGTGATGATTTTGGATGTTGTTTCTAGTCTTATTAGCCTTGTTATTCGAACTATATTTGTTAAAAGTACCTTTCATATTGTATATTCGCTAGATAATGATGGAAACGTATCTACGACTTTGTTTGTTTATAGCTTTCATGCATATATGATCATACACTGCTTTAGCTATGCTCAGTGCCGGTCCTGGGGTGTGGAGCACCTAAGTCGAAAAAGAAAATTTGCGCCTCAATTTTTTTTCCGACTTGTCAAAAAAAAATTTATTACGCGTTGTGCCTGTAGCAGTAGATAATTTAGCACGTAATAGTATTATTAATGTTTTTTATATTCTTTTTAGGCGCTATTACCGCTGCAGTCTGTAGATAAGGCGCCGACTTTTTTTATTTATTTATTAGCTGCTACCAAAACGATGTCGTTTTGGGTTTAAAAAAAAAAAAAAATCCGCCTCATCTTTTCTGCGCCTAAACCGATCAGTCTCATTAGGCTTTCCACATAGCCGGTACTGGCTATGCTTTAGTTAACTTTTTCTAACTAAGGTATATGCTATGCTTAATAAAATATACATTTGATTAATTATTAATACAAGGTACTCTAAAGTCGTGAACGTTTTGAGTAGGGTTGTAACTCGGAATATTAAGGAATGAATTATCCGAAAACTGGATATGTCAAAATAAAATATCCACCTGCTGAGAAACATGGAAAAATTACTCTCTTCCAATGTACTCCTATAAAACTAGGGTAACTAACAACTCACGTAACTATTTAAAATAAAACCTATATTTAATTTTTGAAATGTTCAACTGTTATAAACGACTGAAAAAGCTTCAGGTCATGGCTTACAAGAAAATTACATGCAGATTACATAAAACAGAATGACAAGAAAAATTTAACCTGTATCCAAAAGGAAATTAAACCCTGCATTATCAAAAGAGATTTTCCAGTTTTTTATCAACACATTAAACTTAGGATCTAACCCAAAATTTTTACTACAGTAAAACCTCTGTACAGTTGTTACTACGAAAAATTATTAGTATAAAGATGTTATTCTTATATAGAGGTTGTATATAAAAATATATAAAATTAAAAACTATAAGTATTTAAATTATATAAGATACATGTACATGCTATATATTAACATACAAATGAATTTATGAAAATTTGATTAAACAAATGCAAAAAGCAAAAGGAGATAACTTGGATGATGACATTATAGAAATACAAAATGTTTCATGTTAACAAGCTTCAAGTATGCTTGATAAGTTAAAATTATTTTGGATTCAACGAAAGATATTCATGCCGACGGTCTATTACGTACACGCAAGTTAAAAAATGTTGTAGTAACGTAAAAAAAATTAAGGCATCGTCACAAACTATTTTACATAAGTATTTTATGTCATCCTAAATTTAATGTAAAATTATATATATTTTTTACAATAAATTATTATTTATTACTATAAGGAGGTGATATTACAACTAATGGGACTTTAAAATTTTACGGAATATGACAATAGAGAGTTTATTTTTATTTATAATTGTTACGAGTTGGGACCGATATTTTTTATAACTATAGAAAGGTTATTCATATATACAGTATTCTCATAGAGAGGTTTTACTGTAATACAAAGAACGGTTTTAAAAATTCAAAAATACAATCGGAGACAATAGTAGCTACACTTGTACTCTTCCTTTATGAATTCTGAAGGCAAATTTAGAGCATTCACAACATCATTTGTATTTGTATAGTGGTAATCCATAATACATCATCAAACCCCTTATATCTATGATATTTTTTATAATATATTTTTCTGCAGCAAATTGTCCAAAATACATTTCTATCTTACAGATTTTCTCTCCAGCAAATTATATAAAATACATATTTTATTTTTTCAAAAAGATTAGTTTTTTTACTCACGATCAAATTTATGATACAAAAACGTTTTTCACTTAAACTACTGTAACGCATATCAAACTACAAAAAGAAATCAACATATACTTTAGATTAATAGTATAAAACAAAAATCAAATTATACTCAAGAAAATAAGTATTAAAATTTAACATGTCAAACACCAAATTTTACAAATAAAAAAATAGCAAGAAAAACAAATTATGTCCAACAATTATACTAGATGTAACACAAAACAAATAATATAGGATTATATATAAGAGAGAGAAAAGAGATATAGAGAGTATAGATAAAGCAACATTGTTTTGGTATGTAAAAAATTTAGGGTAAATTTTGGATTTGGTACATATCTATAACTTAATTAAGTATTGAATCATAAAAATGAAACTAATTAAGGATTAGTCTATTTGGTGACATCATTAAAAAAAATTATTGACGTCATCAAAAACAATTAAAAAATAAAAACTGAAACTTTCTCTCTCTCTCCTCTCTCTCTCCGAAAAAACGTATTTGGACTGTATTGTTTCTTTAAACCGCCAGGAAATCCCGCCATTAGAGTGTATTCTCTCTTTTCATTGATTTCATCAAAACAACATGGTGAAGGTAATATTATTCAGAAAATATTATTCAGACTGTTTATATATTCAGCAAATACTCTTCGTTGATTTCAGAAAATAGGATTTATCCAATTTATATTCAGTTATTTTGGTAATAAAAACAGTCTGAAAAAAAGTATTCAGACTGTTTTTATATTTAGTGATTCTAATAAAATTAGTACTCAGACTCTTTATATTCAGTTGTTTTGGTAATAAAATTGGTGAAAATAGTATCCAGACTGTATTTATGTTTAGCGATTCTAATAAAATTAGTACTCAGCCTCTTTATATTCAGTTATTTTCATAATAAAATTGGTGAAAATAGTATTCAGGCTATTTTTATATTAGTGAAGATGTAAGATTATGGTGAAAATAGTATTCAGACTGTTTTTATGTTTAGTGATTCTAATAAAATTAGTACTCAGACTCTTTATATTCATTTGTTTTGGTAAGAAAAATTGGTAAAAATAGTATTTAGACTGTTTTTAAATTAATGAAGATGTAAGATTATGTTGAAAATAGTATTCAGACTGTTTTTATATTTAGTGATTCTAATAAAATTAGTACTCAGACTCTTTATATTCAGTTGCTCTGGTAATAAAATTGGTGAAAATAGTATTCAGACTGTTTTTATGTTTAGCGATTCTAATAAAATTAGTACTCATCCTCTTTATATTCAGTTATTTTCATAATAAAATTGGTGAAAATAGTATTCAGACTGTTTTTATATTAGTGAAGATGTAAGATTATGGTGAAAATAGTATTCAAACTATTTTTATGTTTACTGATTCTAATAAATTAGTACTCAGACTCTTTATATTCATTTGTTTTGGTAATAAAAATTGGTGAAAATAGTATTTAGACTGATTCAGACTGTTTTTATATTTAGTGAATCTAATAAAATTAGTACTCAGACTCTTTATATTCAGTTGCTCTGGTAATAAAATTGGTGAAAATAGTATTCAGACTGTTTTTATGTTTAGCGATTCTAATAAAATTGGAGAATTAACCACGAACCAAGCTAGGAAAATTGATAAAGAATTGTATCAGATGGCCTTGAGGTACGACAGAAACTCACAAGCCCTTAAACTAGGTAGATTCACTGTTCCCATAGAGAGAGACCGCGTGCGTGACATATATGGAATTTTTGGTAATGCTGAAAATCCAATAGCTATCACAAGATTTACTAAAAATCAAGAAGCCTACCACAACTTTGTTGAAAGATACTTTTCAAATAAACTCAACAAATCCAACCTAACCAAAATAGCTATCGTAAAGGCATTGAATGAAGCATTGGTATTGACAACAAAAATTGGTAGAGAGGACGTCGTGCGACTGGTAACATTATACATGTTAAATGCATTTTTCTTGACGGTGAGCGGCATGACCATAGCATTGAGGTATTTGAAAATAGTTGCCGGTGACATCAAAGAGATAAAGAAATATCATTGGGCAACTCATATACATGAAAATCTTATGGAGTCGCTCAAAAACCAAGACCCAAAATCATTGTCCACGTGTGTACTCACGATACCGGTACAATAAAATTACTTCTCAAGACCTTTTTTTATTAGTTCAGACTATTTTTTATAAGTTCGTACTCTTTTTATATGTTCAGAATGTTCTTAAGTTGTTTATTATTACATCAGACTCTTTATTTATTTCCATCATAAATCAGACTGTATTATTACTATCATAAATCAGACTGTATTAAATCTCAGTCTGTTTAAAAAATATCAAAAGAATCTCAAACTGTTTTTACAAAAACTGTAAAAAGAGTCTGAATAATACAAAATTTATTTGAATATTAATGCAACTATTTTGCATTCATACTATATTACTAAAAACAGTCTGAAAATATATTATTAAATCTCAGACTGTATAGTTACTATCAATCATACTGTATTATTAAAAACAGTCTGAATCATTTAAGACAATATACTAAAAAAATTATCATATGAAAAAATATTATTAGAATCTCATATTGTTTTTATTTATTTCCATCTGTACAGTATGTCATCCTTGAAAAGTTCAATATTTCACACCCGGACATGACAAAAGAAGCGTCCACAAAGGCTTTGTGTGTCAAATGGGACTTTTTTTCATTCTTCAAGTTGTGTTCCTCAAGATTCACAATTGTAGACATGTGCAATGAAAAGGTATAACACTATTTTTATATAGACTGTTTCTATTCTATCTATACAATTGCTTCTGAAAAAATAGCTAATACTATTTTCATTCTTTAAATTATCAGCATAGGGATGTAGAGAACAATCAAATAACCTTGTTATTTATGATGGTAAAAAGAAGCTACTCTGAAAACAAAGCAGTTAACAGATGAGGAGTTGGAGAAAGAGATAGAGGAAGATGTTGAAGATCCTCAAAATGTTTACTCTAGTTCAATAGAAAAGGAAGGCTCGGAAAACTCTGAAAATGAAGGCTCGGAAAACTCAAAAGTAGACTCTGAGACCGAATGTGAATCAGACAAAAACTTTACCATCTTCCTTAGGAAGCAATTCGGAACACCAATAACTCCAAAATTCAATGAAGTAATGGGAACATCTAATAGCACTGAATATGACGAGGGAGGTCCCTCTGGAGGTGGCTGTTATAATTACAGTGACGATGATATGCATGTGAGTGAAAGTCCAATGCAAGAAGAGAGGAAAGAAGAAGAGTCAGAAAAAGAAGAGACCAAAGTGGCTGAATTGCAGAAAAAAATAGATGAGGCAATTTTGCAAATTAAAGAGTATGAAGACCTAACAACCAAAATGCACACACAAATCAACGACCTTGGGAAAGCTTTGGCTTTAGAAGAAAAATTAAAGTCTAAGTGGGTACCTGAGTGGATACAAAAGGTTGAACAAATGGTTGAAGAAAAGAAAATGCTCGAGAAAGAAATAAAAGGTAAACGCCATAAAATGCAATTCAAACTCTTCCTCTCTTGTCTAATTTTTTTTCCATTAGCTTTGTTTCCCTAAGTCAGACTGTTTGTGTTATAGAAAATGAGCAGATGATCACCAAATACCAAAGAATTGTCTCTTATCTCCAGCAAAAGGCAGATTTAGAAAAAAATGAAATGAGAAACAAAGAAGTCGAGTTGAATCAAAAAATAGAAAAATTGAAGAATGAAAAGAAGCAGCTTGAGGAGGACCTACAAGGTAAAGATAAAGTACCTCTATATGCAATCATATAATCTATTACTATCATAAATTAGATTGTATTAAATCTCAGTCTGTTTAAAAAATATCAATAGAATCTCATATTGTTTTTACAAAAACTGTAAAAATAGTCTGAATAATACAAAATTTATTTGAATATTAATGCAACTATTTTGCATTCATACTGTATTACTAAAAACAGTCTGAAAATATATTATTAAAATCTCAGACTGCATTGTTACTATCATTCATAATGTATTATTAAAAACCGTCTGAATCATTTACTACAATATACTAAAAAACATCATATGAAATATATCATTAGAATCTCAGACTGTTTTTATGTTCATTAGAGTCTCATACTATTTTCACAAAGAATCTCATACTGTTTATTTGAATATTAATGCAACTATTTTGCATTTCATACTGTATTACTAAAAACAGTCTGAAAATATATTATTAAATCTCAGACTGTATTGTTACTATCATATGAAATATATCATTAGAATCTCATACTGTTTTTATGTTCATTAGAGTCTCATACTATTTCAGACTGTTTCAGTACTCACACAATTCAGACTGTTTTAAAGAAGTCTATTGACTAATAAAAAAGAGTCTGAATAATATGATTGATGTAACTAGTTTTCTTCATTTTCTTTATTATAATATATTTTCAATGAAATATATCAATAGAATATCAGAATGTATTATTACTATCATAACTCAGACCGTATTAAAAACAATCTGAAACATATAAACAGTCTGTTTAAAAAAAAATCAATAGAATCTCATACTGTTTTTAATACATAATTTATTTGAATACTAATGCAACTATTTTGCTTCATTCCCTTTCTGTCGTTAATACCTCGGACTGTATTATTACTATCATAAATTAGACTGTATTATTTCAATGAATTATTCAGACTGTTTTTTCTCTTATTGCTGCAGGGGGACAGGAGCTAATAGAAGGGCTATACAATGATGCACAGGTGTATGCGGCACACGACTACTCACAAAAGTGTTGAATCGATGAAGTTATAACTGATGATCTCCTAAATGCGGATATACAGACTCCACAACTAGATTTAATCCGCAAGCAAATTCTGGAAAGACTCGATTTTGAGTATGATGATCCGGGATCCAACATTCTCCATATCAGAGCAAGAACAGATAGGAGACCACCAGTAAAGTATACACCAAGTAAAATAGACTCTCCAACAAAAAACACAGAAAATGAGAACCAGCTACGAAAACGTAAGCAAGTTGATCAAGATGACAAGTCTGAAATGATCGCAGACGTAGGCGCTCCTGATCCGTTGTTGGAAAAACCAAATAAAAAAACCAAAAGGTGGACGAACAGCAAAAAAGAGAGCATCAAAAAAGAATTCTCCTAAACAGGACAAAGACAATTTCCCGCTAATCGACTTCAGTAGTCTAGAAGACCATGTACCGGACAAAACAGAGAGAGCACATGACATTATCACAAATAAAAACGAGAATGATATCACAAAAAGGCTCCCTGACAACATCTTCTACAAAATTCAAGAAATTCACAACGCGAATGGACCATTGTAAGTCAGACTCTTTTTATTTTTGTGTTTATGATACTATTAGGTTTCACACTCTTTACATTTAGGTTTTCCTCAGACTGTTTAAAACAGTATGAATTGTTTTAATGAACACTATTTTGTGTTTATGATAGTTTAATATAGCTCAGACTCTTTTTAAATTTAGTTCAGACTGTTTTGTTATACAAGCCCAGACTGTTTTTGAGTTGTTGTTTAAGTGTAATCAGACTGTTTTCTGTAAGAAAAAAAAATGATCAATTGTGTTTTTATATACAACTTTTAATGTTTTTTTTTATCTCAAACTGTTTTGTTGTCAGACTGTTTTTGTTATCTCAGACTATTTTTTTCAATCTCAGACTGTTTTGTTATCAGATTATTTTTAATAATGAAGACTCCTTCCATAAAAACATTACGTTCTTACTATAAAATTTTAATTTACAGTGACGCCTTGTTCTCAAAACTCGGTTCAAGCAATAAGGATTATTTCATCACTCTCAAAGACATCTACAACTTAATTGATGGCTAGCTCATATGCAATAATGTAAGTATACAAGGATCGTACAATTTAATTGCTTGCTTACAAGCTCTTGTACTCAAACACTTTCTAAAACTTATCTTTATCGCAGATCATAAATGGGTATACCCACATATTGAAGCAAGAGTACAAGGCAAAGTCTACAAAAACATTCAAGATATTGACCTCCATATTATGGATAAAAACACAAACTCTTTGTATGTTGTCAATGCATCACTTTGTTTCTTTACAAAAAGAGTCTGAGATTTTATCTTAAACCTTTTCGTTGTTGTTTGGTTTGTAGTTTTTTTTAAAAGACATAAAAATATACGAGGATGTACTCGATACGAAAATCCCCGATTTGCTGAGGAAGCATGTTCACAACGGATACAAGTTATTGTTCTTCCCTATTAACTCGAATTGGAACCATCCCATTGATGTAGAGGTAGACCACTAGACTCTATTGGTTCTAAACATCGAGGTGAAGAAGTGGAGTTTTTATAATAGCAACATACCTCTTTGCAATATCAACATACCAGACCCTTACCTTGATAACGCCAAACTAGTGGTAATTCAGACTCTTTTTAAAATATAACAGTCTGAATTAGCAAAAACTACCCTCTTCTTTTTAATGTATATATTTTTTGTTATGTTACAGATGGCCTTTGTATAACAAAAATTGAAAACGATAGCTGATGTGCCCTCCTTCTCACTTAATTCACAAGATGGGTACACATTAGACATTGTAACAGACTGTCCCTATCAAGGAGCCACTAAAGAAAAATATGCACCTGCTGATATTCAGACTGTTTTTACTATGCATTTAAATCAAAATTAATTTTACATGTTTTATTTTTTTACAGATCAGACTGTGCATTGCATGTGTGCTACAACACGGAGACAATCATCAATGATGAACCTGTCACAAGAGAGACAACTTCAGACAATATACTAGAGTTCAAGGCCAAGATAATAACGAGAATCGTCAATCGATACAATCAGTCATATGTAGAGCGGAGGGAAGAAACATATGACAAAGAAATAATCTGAATTAACAAAAACAGTTTGATTGATGTAAATATTAGTTGTAAACAGTCCGAATGGAAAAATAGTTCTATTATTTTGTAAACCGTTTGAATAGAAAAGAGTTCTATTATTTTGTTTGAATATGATTTTTGTAAAATATTTTGTTTCATTTTCTTTTTCTTTCACCAATATATTTTTCAATGAATCTTAGACTATATTATTACTATCAATCATAATGTATTATTAAAAACAGTATGAAAACATATAAAAAAACGTATTTATACTCTATTACTAAAAACAGTCTGAAAATATATTATTAAATCTCTGACTGTATTATTACTATCAATTATACTGTATTATTACTATCAATTATACTGTATTATTATAAACAGTCTGAATCATTATAATCTCATACTGTTTTCAGAAAGAATCTCAGACTGTTTCAGTACTCACACAATTTAGACTGTTTTAAAGAAGTCTATTGACTAATAAAAAAGAGTCTGAATAATATGATTGATGTAACTAGTTTGCTTCATTTTATTTCTTCTGTTAATATATTTCAATGAAATATAAATAGTCTAAAAATATATTATTAAATCTCAGACTGTATTATTACAATCAATCATAATGTATTATTAAAAACAGTCTGAATCATTTACGACAATATACTAAAAAAAACATCATATGACATATATCATTAGAATCTCATACTGTTTTTCTGTTCATTAGAGTCTCATACTGTTTTCAGAAAGAATCTCAGACTGTTTCAGTACTCACAATTCAGACTGTTTTAAAGAAGTCTGTTGACTAATAAAAAAGAGTCTGAATAATATGATTGATGTAACTAGTTTTCTTCATTTTCTTTATTATAATATATTTTCAATGAAATATATCAATAGAATCTCATACTGTATTATTACAATCATAAAAATCAGCGTGTATTATTAAAAACAGTATGAAAACATATAAACAGTCTGTATTACAATCATAATCTCATACTGTTTTTAATACAAAACTGTAAAAAGAGTCTGAATATTAATACAAAATTTATTTGAATATTAATGCAACTATTTTGCTTCATTCCCTTTCTTTCGTTAATGAAGTATATCAATAGAAACCTCATACTGTATTATTACTATAATAAATCAGACTGTATTATTAAAAGCAGTCTGAAAAAGCCAACATCATATAAAACTAAAAAGAGTCTAATATAAAACTAAAACATCTATTCACGATCACCCTTCAGAAGCAAGCTTCTCTTTGCACGTCCGTTGATTATGATTTGCATATTTCTTGCACCTCCCGCATTGATTAGCTTGCTTCTTTTTCGTGACTGGATTTGCCTCGCCACCTGATGTGATGGAATACGCTTCTTTTGAGGCCTTCCCGGAGGCCTTGATGTTTCTGGAGGTTTAATGTTTGACTCATTAATCAATTCAGAATCTCGCCAAATAGAACTAGGGACTGGGTTGATTGGCGTATTGTACGAACTTCGATAAATGTCCACAAAAAAACCATTTTTCAACAAAATCCTCCATAGGCAGTTTGTCCCTAGAAATACACAAAACTGCATGTTGGTACGGGAACCCAGTCCTCTTCCATTCATGACATGAGCATTGCCGATGTCCCAGGTCCACGTATTCGGATGGAGCTGACAGCACTTCATATTTCCAAAAACCTGACCTCAGAACCAAAAATGATAGACCGTTGTGAATGAATGTGTCCCACTTTTCTTGGTAGAAAGGACACATAACACCTTTCCATGTTGCTCCAAAAAAAACATAACCAAAAAACTCTTAAAAACGTATACCTAGTAAAAATAGTCTGATATGATGACAATGACGCAACACGAATTCACATAACAGTCTGAGTTGCCACAAAATAATCTAACTTAACAGAAAAAATTCCAAACCTGCTTTGATTCTTCTTTCATCGGACCATTTCATCAATTTCAATCTTAGCTTATCAACCAGTTCAGTGATAGGTAATTCTCTAATATCATTGATCCAATTATTGAATGATTCCACAGCATTGGAAGTTGTCTTACCATATCGCGACTTTACACAATATGCTTCGGCCCATTTCATAGGAGTGCAATTCTGCATAAATTTATCTATTTTACGACCCCCATATTACGCAACAACTTCATATTCTGTTCAAACAAAGGAATTGTAGCAGAAGTTGCACAAGTTTGCAACAAATTAACAATTTCAGTCCTTTTTGTTCCATCACCGCCAGTAAACTTCAATTTCAAATTATCCTTCAAATGGCGTAGACAGTAATAATGGTCTGCATTGGGAAAAATGTGAGACATACCATCCAACAACCCAATATGTCTGTCCGAGAAAAATGTCAAAGGACGGTCATCACCTATAGTTAACTTCAATTGTTCTAGAAACCAACCCCAATTATCAATATTCTCACTGCTAACAATAGCAAAAGCAAGTGGATACAACCCTGTAACTTAAGAATATCAAAAACAGTCTAATAACACACAAACAGTCTGATAACAAAAATAGTCTGATAATAAAACAGTCTGATAACAAAAAACAGTCTGATAACAAAAACAGTCTGATAACAAAAACAGTCTGATAACAAAACAGTCTGACATAAAAAAAAAGTTGTATATAACAACACAATTGATCATTTTTTTCCTTACATAAAACAGTCTAATTACACTTAAACAACAACATAAAAACAGTTTGGGCTTGTATAACAAAACAGTCTGAACTAAATTTAAAAACAGTCTGAGTTATATAAAACCATAAATGTAACAAAAAACAAACAAAAAAACAGTTTGAAAAAGGAAAAACAAACCTTTATTGTCTTTCTTGCCGACTACGGACAATAAAACACCCTTATATTTTCCTTTTAGAAAGGTTCCGTCAATGAAAAGCATGGGGCGAACATCCTTAAACCCTTTTATGCAGCCATGAAAAGAGAAAAATACCCTTTTGAATTGATTTGAAGCATTCCCATCCTTATCAACTTCCAGGACACTACGACTTCCAGGATTTGTCGATTCTAAACCCACAAAATACATCTCTAATTGGTTGTATGATTCAACGATATCCCCACTGTGCATTCCGCTGCCCATTTGGACAGCATTCCAAGATTTATAATAGCTTATCTCCAACCCATAACCAATCCTTAAATGTGATATTATAGCAAAAGGGGATAAATTTGGATTTTCCCTCACATATTCATCCATTATTTTCGATATGAGCTTGCTATTTACATGCTTGTTCAGAGCACCTGGAGCTAACTTTTGACATGTATGTTGTGATTCAAACTTTCTAATCTTAAATTTTTGGTCTGAGGTCCACACACTAGTATATACGTACCAGCTACAGCCAATATTATCTCTCTCTTCACAAAAGGCCACCACCATATCTGATGAATTCCTTCCAAAACAGGGGACATGACCTTCATATATACAAAATTTCCATAATGACTCTCTAAAGTGATCAACACAACTAAAAAACTGCCCAACCCCAATTATATAGTTTGCCCACTCACTCGTTTTATAAACCTTTCTAACAGCCAAACTAAAACCTGCATCACAACAATCATCCTCATCCGAAAATTCAGAACAATCAGCATTTATTTCCTTCGAAGTACCAACACTGCAAGTGGATACAGTCCCAACAAAAACTAGAATATCTACTATTTTTTTCCCAACACGTTAAACAAAGCAACCATATCTTTCAACTCATCATCCGGTTTCAACAAACATCGCTCATCTCTAATTGCTAAGTAACTTAGAAACACTGAATCCAAATTCAAGCTAATCATATGACTTATTGTATGTAATAACTCCGCATAGGTCATACGCTTGTTCAGCGCAACAGGGACACATTTATCATTATATCGACAATACATTACTAAATCAAACGAATCCATTAGAAATAATACATGTGCACAAAACACATAGCAGCAATTGACCTCTAAAACAGTCTGTAACAGTCTAAATAAGAATAATAATAAAACAAAAGCAATTGATCTGTAAAAAGAACTCTAAATAATTGATTTGTAAAACAGTCTGAATACAAGAAATATGAACTCTTGAATACAATAGCTCAGACTGTTTTAAAATTTAAAACAGTCTGAATACAGTAAAAAACAGTATGAACTCTTAAAATTTAATAATAAACGCAATTGATCTCTAAAAACCTAACAAAAACATACATTGTGTTACAGAAAACAGTATGAGTTATTATATAACAAGAATACAATAACTCGGACTATTTTCTGTAACTCTTGAATACAATAGCTCAGACTGTTTTTTAAAACAGTCTGAATACGAGAAAAAACTGTATGAACTATTGAATTTTAATAATAAACGCAATTGATCTCTAAAAACCTAACAAAAACATGCATTGTGTTACAGAAAACAGTCTGAGTTATTATATAACAAGAATACAATAGCTCAGACTGTTTATAATAACTCAGACTGTTTTTTGTGACTCTTGAATACAATAGTTCAAACTGTTTTTTAAAACAGTCTGAATACAAGAAAAAACAGTATGAACTCTTGAATTTTAATAATACAAAATCATACATTGTGTTACAGAACAGTCTGATTTATTATAATAAAGACTTTTTTTTAAAACAGTCTGAATACAAGAAAAAACAGTATGAACTATTGAATTTTAATAATAAACGCAATTGATCTCTAAAAACCTAATAAAAACATGCATTGTGTTACAGAAAACAGTCTGAGTTATTATATAACAAGAATACAATAGCTCGGATTGTTTATAATAACTCAGACTGTTTTCTGTAACTCTTGAATACAATAGCTCAAACTGTTTTTTAAAACAGTCTGAATACAAGAAAAAACAGTATGAACTCTTGAATTTTAATAATACAAAATCATACATTGTGTTACAGAACAGTCTGATTTATTATAATAAATCTCTAAAACCTAAACAGAGCTAGCAATTTGAGCTAAACTCAGCAAGAAAAACGGAGCTAACAATAAAAAACAGTCTGAAGGTTCTAGAGAGAGAGAGAACCTGTCCGTCGGAGATAGATAGAGCAATTTGAAAAATTCGTTCAGTGAGAGAGATGATTTAGAGAGAGAGATACAACTGATGGTTTAGAAAGATGGTTTAGAGAGAGAAAGATGGTTTAGAGAGAGAGAGATACAACTGATAGTTTAAAAAAACATAATATATATATTATATATAGTGGACCAATCCTTAATTAGTTTCAGAAATAATGGATCAATCCTTAAATAAATTTTATAGGCGGACCAATCTTTAAATACTTTTGTTTTCATGGTCTAATTCTTAATTTTCTCAAAAAGGTACTGTAACTTATTAGACATTCTATACAATATTATCTATGATAGATATGAGTGTACATAAGCGGTTGCACAGGTTTATTTCCTATTATGTATTCTATTTTAACAAATAAATCACTAGTTGTGAGTGTAAATAGTCCATCCAATCTCATCAAAAAATTTCAAGATAAGATGGAGGGTAACTCATATATAAGGATGAACTATGATCAAATGACATCGATGTGGGATGATTTATAACTCTAACACTCCCTCTCGCTCATGCCCCGGGATATGACAGGACAGACGAGCAGATATTGAATGGGTGGAGGTGGAGCCCAACATCGATGTCCTGCTCTGATACTATGTAAAGAGTCCATCCAATCACATCAAAAGGCATCAAGATAGGATGGAGAAGAACTCATATATAAAGATGAGCTATGATCAATGACACATCGATGTGGGATGATTTATAACTCTAACACTGAGTGCTCTTAAAGTTCATGTTTATCCATAATCATATGAGATAAACGTGTTTCGAGTTTTATGGTACAGTAGCCTCCTCTAAACGACTAAACAGAATAGTATTTATAAGAATTTATTTTGCAAACTCTTAAGCTGTTACACAAATACAAGACAAGTGCACAAGCAGCACAACTCACAAAATATCCTTATATTTCAGTTTTGCAGCCAAACGACCCTACATTGTTGTCAACTTTTTGCGGACCTAGTACTCGCAAAAGAAATTTTGAAAGACAAGGGAAAAAACGATGCTAGTAAGATGAAAAAAAGAAAACGACTTAAAATTCGAAGTGCTCTTTGATGGCCGGTCACCTTTTAAGAAGATTTTTGTCTATAAATCACTACTCTTGTAAGATTTTTAACTTTAGGTCATCTTACAATTGATAAAAAAATATATATATATATTATTTTCGTAAATTATTTATATCTTTTTTTTTTTACTTAATAATTAAAAAAAAAACTAAATAAGTTGTTTTTGACACTTTAATATCTTTCTCGTGTAGATTATAATCACTTTTTTTAAGCTTAAAAACAGCTATTAAACTCTATTTTATATTTTAATATCTTTGTCGTATAGATTATAAGTTATTTTTAAGCTTAAAAACAGCTTAAAACAGCTTTTAAACTCTTTTTTATTGGATCGGATGACGGGAACTTAAATTAGTTTCGGCCAAACACTTGTACTCGAAAAATCTTATAAAAAGTGACCTCTAGCTAATATTCAAAAGTTCAAAACAGACTTACCGGGCCAGAAACTGGGCCGTACAAAAATGGGAGTCATAAATGGGCTATTCAGAAATTGCAGTGATAACTAAGCCCTACAAAACTGACAATGATAAATGGGCTAGAAAACACTGCAGGAGCACTTTTTTCCTACATTTGTTTGTTCCATATTCTACATTTGAATTTTTAGACAAGCACATTTTCCCTACATTTCCTAGAACAATGACTATTTTTAAAATTCCATATGAACTTGATAGAAAAAAAGTAGAAATGGAAACTCATGTTTGACAAAGCAATATGACCAGATAAACTCCGTATATACACTCATTTTGTTGTTGCTCAATAATATTTCATAGTAAGAGGCAAAACACAAGTCATATAACCGTTCACATTTAATTGTCTATTACGAAACTACGTGTAATTTTGATCGGCTTATAACTTGTATCAAAATTGTCGAAATGAATTTTTTGTAAATCCAATCATAAAAATTAATATTTAAACTATATAATTAACTTTTGAAAATTTTCATTCCGACAATTTTGATACAAGTTCTTGGCCTGTCAAAATTGCATATATTTTTGTAGTATACAATTTAATAGGAACGGATGGAGTAATAAATAGCGTCTTAACTTTAGGTTCTTATTTAGCTTCACTCTCACTTCTACGAGCAAAGCAAGGTAGCATTTCATTAGTCTTCTCATAATTTATCATGATTTTGAGTCTTAGACACTGCTTAATACTCGGTTCTGTAATTTTGATTTGTAAATTTTCTTTGAGTGGTGTGTCCCTATCCATTTTTTAGAAGTAACAAGTATATTTTATTGTTCTATTTTCAATTTTGTTCTTAATCAATTAGTACTTATATAGTTGAATACGATTAATCGATTCTTAGAGTTTCAACGTTTCATTTTTATGGAAGGGAATATTAGGAAATTTAAGGTCATTGGCTCTCTTCGTTTCGCTGACGAAAATTACTCGGGAAAATAATAATTTTCGTCTATTCGTTTGAGTATTTGGCGATACTTAGATTTTTCATGAAAATTTATTGACTAAGGACGCGTTTGGCATCTACTTTTGTAGTAAAAAAATTGCTTTTACAATAACAAAAAAATTTGCTCAAACAAAACTTCTTTTAAAAAACAATGATAAAAATTTACTTAAAATGAATCATTTATAACTTTTTTTTATAAGTGTTTCAAGATACTTGAATTTTCCATAAAAAAATCTTGACTAATGGTGCGTTTGACATCGAATTTTGTACTTAAAAATTGTTTTTACAATGAGAAAAAAAACTTATTCAAAATAAGCTGTTTTTAAAAAATAATAAGAAAAAAACTTACTTAAAATAAGTCACTTGTAGCTTTTTTATCTATTAATGACTTATAACTTATTTTTATTTATTAGTTGTTTTTCACTTATTTTAATTTATTGGTGACTTATAAATATTCAAAATAATTTAATTGGAAAATTTTAACTTTTGATGATTTTTGTGTGTAAAAGCTAAAAAGTACTCGAATTCCTAACTTCTTTGATTTTTAGCTTTTTTGCGAAAACTAACTTTTAAAAAGATAAAAAGGCTAATAAATCAAACAAACATCAATACCTTTTTTTAATTAAAAAGCAAAAAAAAAAAACGAGATAAAAAAAATATAATACGTATTCGTAAAAACGATATGTTTAATTTGTTTTCTGCCCAATTTTATAATTAGTCAATTTCCCTTTTTTTCCTAATGAATTTTTTTTTGTTTAATTTGTTATTTTATTATCAAACAATCATGCCTAAAATCCAATTTATCACGAATATATATTTTAATTTACTGATTTTCCCTAAAACAAACGAGCCTAAGTTACTTAAATAATACCCGGGGCATATAATTAAAGAATACAAAGGTTTGAATAGAGATGTACAAGTGAATACAAGAAAAATGTGTCGTTTTATTGTCTTGACTTTATAAAAATGTTTGCACAGCTTTTTTCTGCATGTGTGTGTATATTTTATTCAAAGTGTAATCAAAGCACACACACACACACACACTGGGATGAGCTGGACCCTTGATTTCATAACTTTCAAATAATAGCTATAATTTTTATAAATTACATTTACACTCCTAGAACTTCAGATTTAAAACACCTCTTTTGAATTCCATTATGCAAGTTGGTTAAAACACTGAAACAAACTCATTTGTCTTTAATAACCTATGGATTTCTTCGTTAGTCATTGAAATACTTTACGAAACCACATGCAACTTTGACAGACAAATAACTCGTATCCAAATTGTCAAAATAATTTTTTTTAAAATTTTATCATATAGTTTAACATTTGAACTATATATAAAAAATAAAAAAAAATTGTTTCGACGATTTAGTTACATGTTTAAAATCGGTCAAACTTGTATGTGGTTTCGCATATGATTTATAAAATTGGACGAAGGGAGTAACCAATAGGAATTGTCTCTTCGTAATGATGGATGTCCCTTTTTTTTTTCTCGGCCTTATCTTATTTTGTGTAGTCAAATACTGTAATTAGAACCGTATTATTATGGTATTTGCAAATCAAATGAGCAAGCACTCTTGATGGACTCTTTTCTAGATAACACCAAAGCGATTTTAAATCAAGAAATAGACATTTATTTTCATATGATGGTCATTATCAATTTATCATCAGATAAAGAACAAGTTGAGAGTTTTTATTTTATTTTTATTGTGCTACAGTGGGAGTATTAAGAGTTGCCGAGTTGGAATTCTAGCACAAAATCACACGCATCATGCATTTCATTTACGACCACATTTAAGTTTGACATTAGAAGTATAAAAACAATAATATGTGCGACTTCTAAGGTGAATATATATTTAAATGTTACTAGTAGAAATAAGTTTACTATATCAAAATTGGTTTAGAAAAAAAACCTTCTTAAAGTTCTTATCTTGGATGCTCATGATTACTCGAAAGAATTGTTTTACTATCGTACTATAATAGTAGGGATTGGACGATAATGCTGAAATAGTGTATGTTAATTAGTATTACTAACAGTTTTATTTAGCTTAAGAACCAAATGTTTGTAAGGAGTATTAGTTTTTCGTTATTGCTTACCTAATTAAAATAATACTAACTTTAAATTCGGATCTTATATGGGAAAAAAAAGAGGAAAAATTACCAAAACATACAACTATTTTAAACTAATTACCAAAAAATTATACTCCAACACTTTATTCCCAAAACATACAACTAATTAAAATTATAAATAATAAATCATTTCTATTTTTTTTTCTCTCTCTCTCTTAAAAACAAGAGAGATCTTTTTTGGGATGGTAAAAAACAAAATATGGTAAAAAAACAAAAAACTACAAAATATGCCCAAAAATATGGTAAAAAACAAAAAAAAAACAAGAAAATTACAAAATTACAAAATTACAAAAAAAAATGAAAAAAGTTCTAAAAAGTCGAAAATTCAAAAAAACCCAAAATATGCTGAAAAAACTTTTAAAAAAGTCGGTAACCGAAAAAACCCAAAAAATATCCAAAATCACAAAAAAATGAAAAAAGTTCAAAAAAGTCGAGAACCCGAAAAAACCCAAAAAATGCTGGAAAAACCTTTTAACAAGTCGGGAACCCGAAAAAGCCCAAAAAATGGTTAAAAAAAGTATTGTGTATGTCTGTATTGCGTATTTCCGTATTAAAAAGCATGTATAAATTATGTGTTGTGTATGCATGTATTAAATAACATGTATAAATAATGTATTGTGTATGTCCGTATTAAAAAAACATGTATAAATTATGTATTGTGTATGCCTGTATAAATTATGTATTGTGTATGCTGAAAAAACTTTTAAAAAAGTCGGTAACCGAAAAACCCCAAAAAATTGGTAAAAAAACCCAAAAAATATCCAAAATCACAAAAAAAATGAAAAAAGTTCAAAAAAGTCGGGAACCCGAAAAAGCCTAAAAAAGGTTAAAAAAGGTATTGTGTATGTCTGTATTGCGTATTTCCGTATTGAACATAGAGTTCAATAATGATTTTGATTATTACTTTGATTATGCGTTTAATGATTTTACGATTTCGATGATATAACTCTTGTCTTGTCCAAAAATAGAAAACGTATATTTCAGGTCTTTAAATGATAGAGCATTCGATAACGAAGCCATAGGTTCAAGCGGAACCAAAATCGGAGCTAAAACGAAGGAGTTATGAGCATTCGAAGATTTACGGGACCAGGATTACAGTCGACCGATCAACTGGACAAAAACGACCGATCGTTTTTGATCCAATTTCTTCCAGTGAGTCCAGTATAAAAACGACCGATCGTTTTCAGAATACGACCGATCGTTTTCTGTAAAACGACCGATCGACTGTAGAAAACGACCGATCATTTTCTGCAGTTTTCGAAAACAGCTTTTCAGCTTATTCTGGAAAATAGCTGTTAAAACCTTTCAACGGTCATAACCCAGAAAAACAGACTTTGCTGTTATAAAAACCACTCAAATCTCTCTCCTAAATTAAAAATTACAATATCTATTAACATCCTTCAACCTATCTCATAAAAACCCAAAAATCACCATTTTTGGTGAATATATTCGAGAAAGAGGGAAATCAAAGAAAAGGAGATTCAAGCTCGATCATCATCGACAACTCACCAATTAGCTTTTTAAAGAAGCAATTAGAATCGTGAGCGAAGTTACATTTTTGTAACTAAATTTGTATCGAGTGTTTTATAAACTCAATTGTGAGCGAGTGAACGGGTAGAGGCTTTGTAAGCAAGTGAAGCTTAAAAGCTCTAGGTTTTTCATTCGGGTACTCATAAATTGAGGGGGAGTCGTAGACTCGTAGACGTGTTCTCTTGCACTTGTATCAAGAGTAGGAACCTCGGGTAGAGGGTGAGCCAATCGATTGATTGAGCTAAATAGGATTTGTAATATCCGCAAGAAGATTTTTAGTGAATTACTCGGTAGTACCGAGGAGAGGACGTAGGCGCGTTTGCCGAACCTCTATAAATCGCGGTGTCAATTCCTTTCCCTTTCTTTTACTTTACGCAACTTATTTTATTGCTTATTTTCTTGTTTGCGTTAAGTATTTCTAGCAATTCTTTAACTCTTGTTATAACGCTTAAGCTTAGAATTGCATTAGTTGGGTGGTTAGTTGCTTAGAATTTTAATTAGGCGAAAATCGCCAAAACCTTATTCACCCCCCCCCCCCTCTAAGGTTAGCCGCACCCCGGCCAACAAAAAACATGTATAAATTGTGTGTTGTGTATGCATGTATTAAATAACATGTATAAATAATGTATTGTATATGCCCGTATTAAAAAACATGTATAAATTATGTGTTGTGTATGCATGTATTAAATAAAATGTATAAATAGTGTATTGCGTATGCCCATATTAAAAAAAACATGTATAAACTGTGTATTGTGTATGTTTGTATTAAATAGCATGTATAAATAATGTTTTGTGCATGCATGTATTAAAAAATATATATAAACTGTGTATTGTGTATGCCTGTATTAAAGAGCATGTATAAAATATGTATTGTGTATGCATGTATAAATAGTGTATTGTATATGTCCGTATTAAAAAACATGTATAAATTGTGTATTGTGTATGTCTGTATTAAAAAGCATGCATAAATAATGTATTGTGTATGTCCGTATTAAAAAAACATGTATAAAAATTATGTATTGTGTATGTCTGTATTAAAGAGCATGTATAAAATATGTATTATGTATGACTGTATTAAAGAGCATGTATAAATAGTGTATTGTGTATGCATGTATTAAAAAACAAGTATAACAATGTATTGTGTATGTCTGTATTGCGTATTCCCGTATTAAAAAACATATATAAATTATGTGTTGTGTATGCATGTATTAAATAAAATGTATAAATAATGTATTGTGTATGCCCGTATTAAAAAACGTGTATAAACTATGTATTGTGTATGCATGTATTAAAGAGCATGTATAAAAAGTGTATTGTGTATGCATAATAAGAAAAACATAAAAAATGGACATTATCAAATGATACAGAATGTATTGTGTATGACTGTATTAAAGAACGTGTATAAACAATGTATTGTGTATGAATGTATTAAAAAGCATGTATAAAATATGTATTGTGTATGTCTGTATTAAAGAGCATGCATAAATAGTGTATGCCCGTATTAAAATACATGTATAAACCGTGTACTGTGTATGTCTGTATTAAAGAGCGTGTATAAATAATGTATTGTGTATGCCCGTATTAAAAAAATATGTGTATAAATAATGATTTTTGTCTTTTTTTATCTTTCTTTAAAAATAGTTCAATCTTCTTCTCCGATCAGTTCACAAGTCTCTATCCAACTTCAATCTTCTTCTCCGATCAATTCACAGGTCTTGGTATTGTCTTCTCCGATCAGTTTATCCGTCTATTTTCGGTTATTTTGATCATCATCTTCAACAATTCACTGGGCAATATGTGTCAATTTTCTCGTAAATAGTCATAAGTTCATCCGTCAATTTTCGAGGTATTTTTTTATTTTTTAAAAATTATTGTAATTAAATTATTCCTCGATATGAAATGTTTTTTTAATACGGTCATACACAATACACTATTTATAAATACTCTTTAATACATGCATACACAATACATAATTTATACATGTTTTTTAATACGGGCATACACAATACATTATTTATACATGTTATTTAATGCATGCATACATAACACACAATTTATACATGTTTTTAATACGGAAATACGCAATACAGACATACACAATACTTTTTTTAACCATTTTTTGGGCTTTTTCGGGTTCCCGACTTTTTTGAACTTTTTTCATTTTTTTGCGATTTTGGATATTTTTTGGGCTGTTTACCAATTTTTTGGGTTTTTTCGGTTACCGACTTTTTTAAAAGTTTTTTCAGCATACACAATACATAATTTATACATGCATACACAATACATAATTTATACATGTTTTTTTAATACGGGCATACACAATACATTATTTATACATGTTATTTAATACATGCATACACAACACACAATTTATACATGTTTTTTAATATGAAAATACGCAATACAGACATACACAATACTTTTTTTAACCATTTTTTGGGTTTTTCGGGTTCCCGACTTGTTAAAAGGTTTTTCCAACCTTTTTTGGGTTTTTTCGGTTATCGACTTTTTTAAAAGTTTTTTCAGCATATTTTGGGTTTTTTTTAATTTTCGACTTTTTAGAACTTTTTTCATTTTTTTTTTTTTGTAATTTTGTAATTTTCTTGTTTTTTTTTTGTTTTTTACCATATCTTTGGGCTTTTTTCGGGTTCTCGACTTTTCTGAACTTTATTTTTACATATTTTTATGAATTTGGATTTTTATTTGTTTTTTTTTGTTTTTTGCCACTTTTTTGGAGTTTTTTCGGGTTCCCGACTTTTTAAAGGTTTTTTCAGCACTTTTTTGGTTTTTTCGGGTTCTCGATTTTTGTGAACTTTTTTCATTGTTTTTGTGATTTTGGATTTTTCTTTGTTTTTTTACTTTTTTTAACCATTTTTTGGGCTTTTTCAGGTTCCCGACTTTTTAAAAGGTTTTTTCAGTCTTTTTTGGGTTTTTTCGGATTCTCGATTTTTTTGAACTTTTTTCATTTTTGTATGAATTTGGATTTTTATTGGTTTTTTTTATTTTTTAACATTTTTTTGGATTTTTTCGGGTTCCCGACTTTTTTAAAGGTTTTTCCAGCATTTTTTGGGTTTTTTCGGGTTTTTGACTTTTTTGAACTTTTTTTATTTTTTGTTGTAATTTTATTTTTTTCGGTTTAGAAATCATTTTAACATTAAATGAGGTATTGTTTTGTGGGAAAAAAATGATGATTTAGAAAGAGAGAGGAGAGAGAGGAGAAAGAGAATTTTTTTGGTAGGTGAGGAAAAATATATTTTTTTTCTATTTTGGGTCAATTGTATGTTTTGCTAATAATTTGTTTGGGTTGTATGTTTTGATAATATTTCATAACACATTGTATGTTTTGGGAATTGAAAAAAAAAAAAGGCAGAAATTTAGCCAAGAGAGTGGAGTGAAGGGGACCCTTATCGACCAATGGCCTAAAAAAGAGGGTAAAAGGCTATATAATAAAAGCAAAATATCAAGTCCTTTTATCTTTTACAACTCACAACATATCATTTCTATATTTAATGTCTACCAAACTTCCAAACTAACCTATTTATTGCCCCTCCTACTTTTTATTGCCACAATCTTTATAACTTAAATGCTAACTTTCCTTCTCCTCTTTGGTTCTCATAGTTTGATTGAATAAGAGTTCTATTCTGTGTGTTTGGTAAATAAATTGTTAGAACAATAAATATGAAAAATATGACAGATTTATTTCTAATTATAGATGAAATTTTGGTAACAAGTGATACGTATACTATCAATTCCGAATGCAATCGTTCAGTATGTAATTAGTAAACCAACATTTTTATTAATGATTTAAAAATCAATTGTTCTCTGCATGAAACGATAATAGAAACTGAAACAAATAGACATGTACGTAATTTAAACAAATACACAAGTGTGTAACATTTTATGACAAAAATCTTCAACTAATTCTAAATACGTGGGGACAATTACTACTTCAACTAAAACATTTAGGGTGTTTCCAATAGAAGAAATACTGAATATATTACCGCTACTAATAGATATATAATACAAAAATTGTAAATCTGTGTAAATTAAAGTCTCAATATTTTGTCCTCTTCAGTCTAAAAATGACTACATTTGTTCTTAAAACTTGTGGCAGGTCACTAGGTTATCTATATAGGTTGCAACTATATGCAGGTTTACACTCGATATTAAATGATTTATCTAAATGACCAGGTAATTCCAAAATACCTTTAGGCGGAAACCTATTCCACTCAGCTCTATATCACGAGCATACCAGCTTCAGTTTTTATTTATTTATTTTTCTCTTTGGTAAAATATTTCTGTTGTGCAAGATAATATAACAGAAAAATAATTAAATTTATCAAGGTAGTTTTCTAATACTGGTATGAATTTATATTTATTTATACAAGTGAAACTACACTAATAGTTTCCAAAGTTGTCCTGACATTCAGAATGGTTGGCTGACTTGGCCCCATGAAAATTTATGAATATCAAAAATAGTTATAGTCATAGATGCAAGTGACAAACATATACGCTTCAGTTCCCATTTAATTATCCATTACAAAACTATATGTAATTTTGACTGGCTTATAACTTGTATCAAAATTGTCGAAATAGTTTTTTTTTAAATCTAATCATAAAATTTAACATTTAAACTATATGATCAATTTTTGAAAATCTGTATTCCGATAATTTTTATATAAGTTATTGGCCGGTCAAAATTACATGTAATTTCGTAATGGATAGTTAAATAAGAACGGAGGGAGTAATTATTACGGAAAAATCTCACTTCCATACTAATAACCTCCATACCCCTCCATACATAACATGAGATCATGACATGTGTATTGTTTTTAATCCAACAGTCCATCGTTAGAAAAATTTTCTCGTCACTTAAATTTATTTCTGGCCAAGATAGTAAATTAAGAATCAATCCTTCAAACAATTTTAGGTACAATATAAAAAAATCATCTTTTACTCGTCAGATCCAATTTATATTATTGTAAATAACTGTATAACCTTTCATTGTTGTCTATTAATTTTCAAATCTATTTTATAAAATGGTAAAACCGCGTCATGGCTCAAAACTCAAATCGGGTTTCCAAACTGCATTCGATTTTATCATATGCAATTTAAAACCCAAATCTGATTTGGAAAAATCAATTTTCTTTCTTAAGAAAAATAATAGTAAAACATAAGTCATCTCTCTCTATTAAAAATTCAGCTTCATGTGCATTTAGTTTTTTTTTTTTTAGATTATTTTGTAATCTCATGTATTTTCAATTAGTTAAAGAGAATTGAGTAAAAAAATTTACACCTACTTGCAAGTGCAATAAAAATGAGACTTTTGTTAAGGAAGAAAGAAACAAAACCGTTGTGGACATTTGGATTAGAAATAATACACGTGTCATTATCTTATGTTTTATATGGAGAGTTATGTAGGTTAGAAGTATGGAGGTGAGCTTACTCATTATTATAATTGTCAATAAACTAGTAAAATTTAAGTCACACATCCATAACAATCAATAATTCAAAGAGGTTACATAGTATTGTATTGGCAAGTGTTTTATTTGAAGTGACTTAAGTCACATTACCACTTTTTAAGAAGTCATTTGCAATGCAATTGTTCTTAGGTAGAGAAGTTGGTTTCGACCATCACAAATTTGATATGTTAAACCTGATATATAGATATATGCATGACTATGTAACATCACAAATGCGATTTGTTACACTTAACATAATAGCTAGGCTTGCGAATGCATGGCATGACAATGTCATTTATTAATTACTAAGTACACTAATTATGGGATAATTGAAGTGATTTAGCGCTCTTCGCTAATATATATAGTAGAGCTAAATCTCACCTTGACCAACAAAATATTTGCCCTAATTAATATATATTATGAACTTTAATATTTATAAGCACGGTTGCAATATGGGGGCCAAATATGTCACCTTCTTAAACCATTGAGATCAATAGTTCATTACCATTGAGTTGAACCCATAGTAATAAACTAGTATTAATTAAAGACGCCTAAAATTAATTAATAAGTTATAATGAAAACAGAGTATCTATTCTAGTATGGTGTATTTTTGCTAAGTTAGTAGAGGTGATATCGGTTCGATATCGAATTTTTTAACTACATATCAATATCATACCAAACTAGTTTGGTTTGAGAATTTTTATATCATTACCAAACCAAAAAATTCGGTATACCAAACTATTCGGTTAGTTCGGTTTGGTTTCGTTTTTATACCAAATTTTAGACTTTACAAGTGATGATAGAAAAATTGTACATACTGGAAAAAAAAACATAGTATAAAGTTTTAAAAGTAATATATTAAAAAAATATATTTATTTATATTATTGTTACATTTATTGTTTCTTTACATAAAACAGTAAACACTACTAGAATTTTCTAATAAATGCTATAAATAAAAGACAATGTTATAAGTATTCACTAGAAAAAGTAATATGAGTATATTATAACAATGTTACTAATTAAATTTATATAATTCTTTTAGTTTATTTGTCTATATAATATATTTTAATATTTCGGTTTGAATCGATATCATACCGAACTCACCAAACGAATACCGAAACCGAACCGACTTTCAAACATTGGTTCGGTTGTATCTACTGTAATGTCGGTATACCAAACTTTTGATACCGACTTTATTGGTTCGGTTTGAAAAACGGTCGGTTGGTACAATTCGATAAAAAATGTCACAATTTAGGGGTTTAAAATGTACATTCTTGTAAATTTCCATTTTTTGAAACAAGAGTTTTAGGTCTACTTAATTTGGGACAGAATCTATCTTAAATTTACCTATTAAACAGACATTAATGTCCAATTTATTAAACAACTAGGACCACACTAAAAATGAAAAATATCCAGTAAGACTGAGGATTAAGATTTGTTTTTACTAAAACCATATAATAATTCTGTAAAAGATCATTTCTTTCAAAACAAGAGCATATAGGTAGCTAGGAATGAGGATGCCAGACTCCTACATCTATGGGGAGTATTCATTCAAACACCTAGTGTATAAACCGTTAGATGTTATTCTAAAACATCAAACGGTTATAATAAAATGCATTATAAAAGGAAATAAATTCTTTTATAGTAAAAAAAAATTAGTTTTTTGTACCTCTCTGATTCCCTGCGTAATCAATGGGCTACTGTCTCCTCCTTCACAATCATATCTTTAAAGATCAGTTTTTTGTACTAAAAAATATATTATTTAATTACATATGATTTTCTTAATTTTTATTTTTATCTTTATTATATAAAAGACAAATTATAATTTATAAAATTAAAGACTAGCTTATCACACAATAAAAAGCCAAAATAAAAATATGTAACATTAGTTCAGACTACTCTAAACTTAAATATTAATTAAAATAATAATTTTTTTTTTTTTATATATTTTACATGGCAGGACATTGTCAAGTTTAACAATATATATATTATAATAAGTCAACCCGCATAATTTAGCCATTTTTTTTCAAAAATACTCCTACACTTTTATATTAATTACAATAATATCATACTCCCATAAAAATATAAAAAAGTAAAAACAAATAAAACTATTTATCCCTCTTTAACAACCAAACATTCTTTTAAATCTTAAAATATGTTTTTTTTTATTATTTACGTATTTATATCATAATTATACATATTTTCTATATTTTTATTGCATTACGCATCGCACACACAGCGCATGGGACACGATTACTAGTGTATATATATAGATACATGGATAGGGCCCTTCTTTTGTTTTTGTGTCCTTTTACTTTAATTTAAACATCTAATGTTTTATCCCTTTAATTGTATACAAACCTATCTAACGGCCCATAAAATTTGGAGTTTGAAAACTCCTCTTATATGGGGGAGTCTGGGCCCCCCTTTTGATATTGGGTAAATAGGTAATACTATTAAACGGATTTTTTGCCCACCCCTAGGTAATAGGGACAGAATTTATGTTAAATTTAGCTATTAAACCGACATTAATGGCCAATTTATGATATTCGTGTCAAAATGTGTAAATTATTGAACTACAAGAAATCATGAATACATAGTGACTATAATTACGTGTCTGCCACATCATATAAATCTAACGGTTCACGATGACTACGTGTAAATATCACCGCTTACAAATCACAGTCATTTTTTCGTATAATTAATTTCTGTCATATTCCCCTAAGTTTTAAAAAATTGTATCATTTCCTTAGGTCACTTGTGAAGGTTTTTGATTTTATCCTGAAAATATAAGATTCGTTTAACCGGTAGTTATGATGTGAGTAATTAGTTGGCGATTAGTCTTCTAATGCTAGTGATTTTGAAATGATAGCGGTCGCAAACAAGTATATAATCATGGACAATGGGACACAAGGGCTATTTATGTAGTTGTATATCAGGTTGTATTCGGAGCCCATTTTTTTTTTACAAATAACAAATTACTCATATACGATTAGCTCAAAGAATATCTTCAAATAGAATTAAAGGATTTGATTTCAAGTTCTCTTGACTTATAAAAGGGGCCCATCACGTAACTCATGAGATTCGGTTGATTCGCTAAACGTAATTGCATCATATAAATGACCAATATCTCCGATGAAAATGTAAGTCATAGGAATCGGTTGAAACTTCACTAAACGTTAATACATCATTTAATAGATGATTCATATCTTCAGTGAATTTTGAAATTTCGCTAAACGTTAATGCATCATTTAATAAATCACGACTCATATCTTTAATTGTTCAAGCTAACCGTATAATTTATAACTTTTCTATATAGTATTAGGAAACAATATCATTCAGATATCTTGATACTACTACCTATAAAAGACCGAGATTGTAATTTGTAGGTAAGTGTCAGTATATGTATATTAATTATAAAGGCCAAAAAGTGATAACAAATTACAAATGAGGGTTCAAAAGATAAACACTTATAAAAGCAGAGGACCATTACAGTAATCCTCCCTCATTCTTCCCGTTGATAAAAAGTCAGTCTCATTTCCTCTTTTTTTTTTGTCTCAGACAAAATAAGAAAACATATAAACAAATATAGAGAGAGAGAAAAAACACAGAAATTTACATAAATATATCTAATATAATCTATATATCTATATATACATAGAGAAATAAAATATGCAATCTCTAATATTTGCTCATTAGTTCCAATTTTAGCCTCTCATTCACTGGTAAGCTAACTAAGCTCAAAATATCTAGCCGTTATATTCAACCTTATTTATATACATTCCCATATATATATCTTAGTTTCTATCATATTGCTTCAAAGGGTTGGTTTAAAGCAAATTTATTCGACTCGATTTGTACCCTTTTGTTAATTTAACCGGAAAACGCTTAAAGTTTCGATTTTTTTAGTATGGAAAAGCTTAAAGTTTGAGTCTTTAGAGAGGATTTAAGCTTAAAACACCCATTGGGAAAAAAAAACCATTTTCCCAAATTTGGAAAATGATGAAATTGGTTTTGTTTTTGATTTTATTACCCGTGATTTTCGCGTTGAATCCGGCGTTGAACGACGATGTTTTGGGGCTAATTGTGTTTAAGGCCGATATTATAGACCCGAATGGGAGGTTAGTATCTTGGAATGAAGATGATGATAGCCCTTGTAATGATAAATGGGTAGGAGTAACATGTAACCCTAGATCTAATCGAGTATCCGAGTTAGTACTTGATGGTTTTTCCCTTTCCGGGAAAATAGGACGCGGGTTGCTTCAATTAGATGGTCTAAGGAGACTATCGTTAGCGAAAAATAATATTTCCGGAACTATTAGCCCTAGTCTTACTCGCCTTGAGAACTTGCGTGCTATCGATTTTAGTGATAATAGTCTTTCGGGAACCATTCCGGAAGAGTTTTTTGAACAATGTGGGTCCTTACGGTCGATTTCCTTGGCGAAAAATAAGTTTACTGGAAAAATTCCGGATAGCTTGAGTTTGTGTTCTTCACTTGTTTCGATTAATTTATCGGGAAATGAGTTCTCGGGGGTTTTGCCTCCAGGGATTTGGTCTATTCAAGGTCTAAGATCTGTTGATTTTTCAGATAATTTGTTGGAGGGTGAGATCCCGAAGGGTATGGAGAAACTAGTTTACTTAAGAGGGATTTACTTAGGGAAAAATATGTTTACGGGTAATATACCGGATGGGATTGGTAGTTGTTTTCTTTTAAGGTCTCTTGATTTGGGTGAAAATTCTCTCTCCGGAAATATCCCAACCACTATGCGATTCTTAACATTGTGTAATAATCTGAATTTACGCGGAAATAAGTTTATAGGCGAAGTTCCTCAGTGGATTGGGGAAATGACAAGCTTGGAAATGCTTGATTTTTCTGGTAATAGCTTCTCTGGTATGGTACCAAATTCGATAGGTAACCTTAAGTCTTTAAAGGAGTTGAACTTTTCGAGGAATGGTTTTATTGGGAATTTTCCGGTGTCCATGATTAACTGCAAAAACCTTTTGGTGCTCGATTTTAGTCACAATTCTTTGGAGGTCCCCTTTTCGTCCTTGATAAATAATTTAAATCAGAAGCTTATGGTCTTGGATTTGTCAAAGAATGCATTATGGGGTGAAATCCCATTGGTTATTGGGGATTTTAGCAGCTTGCGAGTTCTGAATTTGTCCGGTAATTCGCTAAAGGGGAGTATTCCGACCAGTGTTGCGAAGATGAAGGTTTTGGAATTTTTGGATTTGAGTGAAAACGTTTTAGATGGAAATACTATTACTGAAATTGGTGGAGCTGTTTCTTTGAAAGAGCTGAACCTAGCGAAAAACTCGTTATCAGGAACAATTCCATCCTCAATTGAAACATGTTCATCTATGAGCTCATTGTAAGTTCTCTGAATATAATTTTCATTTTAACTAATTCATGATGTTCATAATTATATAACCTGGCAGTTATTAACTCATAGTAATTTCATTTAAATAGAGATGAACTTTGTATATCATGTTACCAGTAAGTTTCATCATTATGGTCTATATAAAAATAAGCAGTTATGGAATGATACATTTCCAGATGTGCTAGTCTACCTACCTCTTTGTACTTGTCATTACTACAATTTTGGCTGTTTTCTAATTGTTTTTTTGGAGTCTCAGTTTGCTTGTTTGGCTGCAGCTTTTAATTTTATAAGATGACTTATTTGAGCCTGACTTATCATAAGATGACCTTTTACCTACCTCTTTTGTACTATCATTACTATTCCTATATTTGGCTGTTTTCAATTGTCTTTGGAAGGTTTCTGTCTTGCTTGGCTGAAGCTTTAATAATAATAAGCTGACTTATTTGATAATGAGAAAAAGACCTAAAAAACCTATAGATTTTAAGGTTAGAGAATGTATAAACAACCGAATTTGATATATATTTATATAGTAACAAAAGAATAAGGAGTTCAAAGATGTAACCAAGAAATTCTATGCTAAACTGTTTGCTAGATTCTTCACATATTACACTTATTCAAGATTTGAAACTTACAATGACCCGTCTTTTTTCATTTGGGCATCTTAACAGGATTCTATCAAGGAACGACTTATCCGGCTCAATACCCATATCTCTATCAAAACTCGCAAATCTCCAAATAGTAGATTTATCATTCAACAAACTAACCGGAACTTTACCAAAACAATTAGCAAACCTAAACAAACTCCTCAACTTCAACATCTCCCACAACAATTTTCAAGGAGAATTACCCTCCGGTGGTTTCTTCAACACAATTTCCCCCTCTTCTGTCTCCGGAAACCCTTCTCTCTGCGGCTCTATAGTCGCCAAAACCTGCTCCACCGTTCTCCCTAAACCAATCGTACTTAACCCAAATTCTACTGATTCTACCCCTGGCTCGTTACCTCAAACCCTCGCAAGAAAGAAAACTGTCCTCAGTATTTCCGCCCTTGTAGCTATAGGCGCAGCTGCTTTTATCTTTATCGGTGTGATCGCCGTTACGGTTCTCAATATACGTACACGTACTTATACATCCCCATCTGGAGAGGCTGGTTTGGCTTTTTCAGGAAGTGATGATTTTAGTAAATCGCCAAAAACAGATAATAACTCTGGGAAGCTGGTAATGTTTTCTGGGGATCCGGATTTTAGCACTGGGGCCCATGCTTTGCTCAATAAAAACTGTGAGCTTGGTCGTGGTGGATTTGGGGCGGTTTATAGAACTGAGCTAAAAGATGGTCGATCTGTTGCGATAAAAAAACTTACCGTCTCTAGTTTGGTTAAATCCCAAGATGATTTTGAAAGGGAGGTGAAAAAATTGGGTAAAATCCGTCATAATAATCTTGTTTCCCTCGAAGGGTATTACTGGACCCCGTCTTTACAGCTTCTCATATACGAATTTGTATCGGGGGGAAGCTTATATAAGCATCTCCACGAGGGGTATAATGGTAGCTTTCTCTCGTGGAACGAGAGACTTAATATCATTCTCGGAATGGCTAAGAGCTTGGCTCACCTCCACCAGATGAATATTATTCACTACAATCTAAAATCAAGCAATATTTTAATCGAAGAAGGTGGGGAGCCTAAAGTAACGGATTTTGGCCTGGCAAGGCTTTTACCTATGCTCGATAGATACGTATTGAGTAGTAAAATACAGAGTGCTCTTGGCTACATGGCACCGGAATTCGCTTGCCGAACAGTAAAAGTAACGGAAAAATGCGACGTGTATGGGTTTGGTGTTTTGGTATTGGAAATTTTGACAGGAAAAAGGCCTGTCGAATATATGGAAGATGATATGGTGGTGTTATGTGACATGGTGAGAAGTGCTTTAGAAGAGGGTAAGGTCGAAGAATGTGTAGATTTGAGGCTCGAGGGTAATTTTCGTGCTGAGGAGGCCGTTCCGGTGATGAAACTAGGGTTGATTTGCACATCTCAAATTCCGTCTAATAGGCCTGACATGAGTGAAGTGGTTAATATTTTGGAGCTGATTAGATGTCCTTCTGAAGGGCAGGAGGATTTGGTATGATTTTGAATATTCTGCTAATTATCGAAACAAAGAAGGAGGTAAAATTTGAAAATGAGTATTTGAAGGGCAAATTTGGCGAAAGAGAATCCGGTTAGTTTATTTATTTTTTAGAGACAGAAGTGCAATTGTTGTTTAATTTCGCAGTAGAACTTTTCTTCTCGTTTGTTTTATCGGTTCATTCTGTAGCTTCGTGTTATAGTATTTTGGTAACCGGATTCGTTTTCACCGGCTTGAATTTGGTATCTCCATGAATATTACTACCATCTAGTTTAAGCTTAATCTGTTTCTGTTAATCTGATCTCATTATGACAAATTTGATTTTGCTGCTATCCAAGCATTCTGTTTGTTACTTGGTGCTTTTTTTTATTGCAACTTTTTGGTAATTTAATTTGCTATTTGGCTTGTATATGATTTTCATCTAGTTGGGTCAGCTCTAGAAACTGAGTTTTTTCGTGTTCTTATAAAAGCTGTAGCTAACAAACAAGTCCTTGATTCCAAGTTTAAATGCATATACTAGTATTAAAATTTCCTGCAAAATGCTACTGCTCTTTTGTCCAGTTGGACCTTGAGTGGAGTAAAATATCATTTTCCAAGTCAAAAGTGAGTTAATGGGGACTGAATTGGCACCATCTTTCAAGCAAATGAAATCTGAGTGGTGGATAAAATAGTGAAAAGGAGAGGACAAAAAACAAAGGGAAAAGCAAAAGGTGAAATGAGGTATGGGATATGGAAATTGAAAATATAGATTAATGGCCCTTTCTTTTCTTTAATCTGATTTCTTGATAATAATCTCTAGAGCTAGTTTCTTACATGCTTAGTTGGGAAGTGACTAATTACTTGCTCATTTTCTCCTCACCTTGTATTTTGTCCTTATAATTATAGTAATGTATTTAGTTGCATTATCCTTATTTTTGCCTTCAAATAAGACAATTTATATCTTACAATTTTATATTCAAAAATAATAAAACTGTATGAATTTTCTCGAAGTTGGAAATTGACTAAATGCATTAATGTGTCAAGTTTACTTATTCCAATGAAGTGCTAATGCACATGCACATTAATGATTCTTAAAATTCATTGGTTTTTCACCTTTTCCATATCTTCCTATACACAAGCACATAACATAAATGTACATATGCCTATCATGTGGAAATAGCAATAGCATACCTAACCTGGTAATTATTCAAATGTTAGTCTAGTAGATCTTGTTACATGTTCCTCTTCTACGATCTATCTGCCTGTAAATATACTTCAAATGTGGATAAAATAAATAGTACTAGTTGTCTTAAATAGTTGTTGTGTCAACTTGTTAATAGTAATAACACCTTCTAAAGTGTCGCAATTATTATTATACCTTAACTTTGCATTATATAACATTATTGTTTCACTCTTTAAGATAAGCTTTTGTGTGTATGACAATGTTATTAAGCATCTTAAGCGTATAAATATAGCCATGTGCATAGATTACAACAGTGAGTTGTCACCAAACCTTAGTACAGTGAGGTAAATGTTATAAATACATGGTGTTGGGCCCAATAAAACCTAACTAATTGGCATTTTCATTATAGACTAGCACATGCATCTCTATAAAATTTAATTTCTTCTTCTTGTTTTAGAGTAACAAGCTTTACAGTGTGACAGAAAGATACCGATTTCTTCTATTCTTGGGACAGCTTGACCATTGGTTTCTCATCCAATAAAAAAATACATTTAATATACCAAACTAAGTTGGTTTTAACGATTTATATACTCACCTTTCAATTTTATCAATTTGCATATCATACTATAAGAAACTGTACAATTTAGGTATCAGTCTAAATTAATCAAGAAATCATGTCACATGACAACACGTGATTTATAAACTTGAACGCAATAGGGTAATTTTGTTATTTTATACCAAAATATATCATCCTATAATGTATCCCCTAAATTTGTACTGTGTGCTGATTTTTGTTATGTGTGAAATTAATGGGAAACGTTTTTCTAGTATGATATATTTTGGTGCAGAATGACAAAATTACCCTCTCACGTTAACGTTTGTCAAACACATGTTGTCAGGTACATGATTTCGTGATTAATTGGTACCTAAATTGAAAATTTTCTTATAATGTTGTACCTAAATTGAAAAGTTTCTTATAATGTGGTATCTAAATTGAAAAGTTTATGGTAGCCAAATTAAAAAAATTGAAACGTGGGTAACCAAATCGTGAAAAACACATAGTTTGATATACCAAACGTATAAAACCCGTACTATTAATCACTCTACTAGTAAATACTATACTATATTTACGTAAAAAAAAACTTACAAACTCCAGTTTCCCAATTCATGTTTTTGCATAAGGGTACAGAGCCCAAAATGACGAATGGCAATATTTAAAAATGATAAAGAGGCAATGTGTCAAGATGCCCAAACTATCTAGATATTGATTGATTTATATTTTCTGCTATAGAATACTAACCATATTGGCAAAAAAGTACTTTTAACTTTTATAACATGTTTAGTTTGTTAATGGAAACTGCATTGGACTCAAAAAGTGTACACCAACAAATGACTCTTTCAATAATGAACCATTTTGGGCAAATACATTGCCTTATTTATACACTAACAAACCTTTCTAGCTCTAGCTAGTTAGAATAGTTATTACAGTTAGCTCAAAAGTTTTAGTCTACTAACAGCCTAACATGGTAGTTAGAATGTCCAATGTGACAGAAAAACACTCAATAGACACTAACATGTAGACTAATATATCCAATGCTCATGCTCTTACATGGGTGTTGCTTTTAAGCTAACAATCTGTTTATCTTTTGACTGTAACAAACTTGGATTTATCCAATTTATATTGTACCAAGTCTTTTCAGGTCACAAAACCAAATAGACTTGTTTTAGGTTGATCAAGCAAATGCACTGGATCGAAAATCATAAGCAACAAACCAACTTGAAATCTACAAGACTACAACCAAACGAGCTCTACGTGAGCTACGCCATATGCGACTTTACTCTACTTATCTCAAAATTGATGTCATCTGATTGTGTTGTGTTACTCTAGACTCTAGAGATAGTTGTTATTTTGTGCATATATCTTGTGAAAAAAGCACAGTACTGTACTTTCACGCAGGCTATCCTTGTAATTAAGAAAATCATTATTGTTAATCCAACTTACATAACTTGAACATAATGTATTCATAACAATGAAGAAAAAGATGTGTCATGCACTCCTGAAGGAATAAAGTGGGACAAGAAAACTAAAAGAGCATTTCATGAAATGAAGAGAAAGCACTATATACAGGATCAAGATAACCTTTTCCTCATGCTCTTAATTGCTTTAGTTGAGGGCAAAAATGATTGTGATTTGCTTTTGTTGAGCACCTAACACTAACAGTGGGTCCTTGAAACCAGAAAGCATGTCTTATGTTTATGAAGAATATTATGCAACTTATGAAACACTCTTGAGCACAAGTTTGAAGTATGAATGATCATGTTGAGGATAATGATGTTGAGTTGGAACTTTTGTAAGTATAATGATGTTAAGTTGGAACTTTTGTAAGTAAAATATTTGATGCAACACATAACCAGTTGTAATAATAGATATGCAACATATGAACTATAATCATGTCCATTGTAATGATGTTAAAGTTTAACTTTGCCAAATAAAATATTTGAAGATTGATACAATACATGTTATTGTAAATAAAAAAGATTGTTATGATTTTATAGAAGTAGATAAATCTCTATTATCTGTATTAAACTTTTAATCATACAACAGCAGGAAACGGGTATTCGGTAAAAATTTAAAATTGTCTCAACAGATTACGCTGTTTCTGTTCCCATAAGAGTTCAGAATGTTACAACAAAATGAGCAGTACCAGTTTACCAGAACTCTTGATTTTATCATATACTAGACACCTATCATCAAGTTTTGTTTATATAATAAAACTGAAGTTTCGGGAGATCGAACTCCAGACCTTATAAAATCAAAGCCCATTTTAAGTTAAACTTTGTCTACCTCGGCAAGAAAAAAAGTACACTATTCACCAATGGCTTGGTGCTTCAATTTTTTACATCGTCGGAGTAATTTTCACTGGAAAAGGCTGTCGAATCGAGATGTAACTTGTAAGGCAGTAGTTTCCGTCACTAAGATATTGAACTCAATGTTTATAATGAAATACTTGGGTCTCGTCAAATGAAAGAAAAAAACTTAAAATAACCTAAGAACTTGAACCCAAAGCTTATAATACTGTTACTGTATCATTTTTGTAAGATTTCCTAAGCCAAACAACTTTTCATCCCAAATGACGGGTCCTATAGAGTTTATGACCAGAGCAGAATTATTCTGGAATAGTCCATTGAATTAGAGTCTTAGACCAATGCTTTTGATATCTGAAGAACTTTGACGAGAATATTAGTCGTATGTATTTTTTACAAGATTTTTTAATTAGAGGTCTTGGGTCGAAACTTTTTTAAGTTCCAGCCACCCGGCCCAATAAAAAAGAGCTTAAAAGCTGTTTTCAAGCTTAAAAAATGACTTATAATCTATACGGGAAAGATATTAAAATGTAAAAAAGAGGTTAAGAGTTGTTTTTAAGCTTAACAAAAAAATTATAATCTACACGAAAATGATATCAAAGTGTAAAAAAATAACTTAGAAGCTGTTTTTTTTAGCTTTTTTTTAGTATTTGTTTGAATTATTAAGTAAAAAATATAACAAAAAGTTACGAAAATAATATCTTTTTTTATCACTTGTAAGGGTGAACTA
The DNA here is from genome assembly GCA_963920805.1 of Primula vulgaris. Classification (NCBI taxonomy): domain Eukaryota; kingdom Viridiplantae; phylum Streptophyta; class Magnoliopsida; order Ericales; family Primulaceae; genus Primula; species Primula vulgaris. Next base: position 3,396,634 of record OY987220.1, on the reverse strand, counting down.
CACTTGAAAAATTTATGAGAATAGCGACCTATGAACAAAAATCTTATTGAAAGGTGACCTCCCACCAATGAGTCCGAACTTTGACATCTTCGATAATTTTATAGAAAAAAATAATAATGTTTGGCGTCCAACATTTCAAGGGTGTTTGATTTAGGACTTCAGTTTATAGACTTGCTTGAATTAGCACAATGTTTGACATAGTGTTTGAATTCAGTATTTGGTATCTAATTTCATAAAATAATCATAGTAAAGTATGCCGCAAGATTCGCCAATTTCATAGTCAGGAATCAAGATTCAGTGTTCTGTAAGGGTTGAAGAGTGGATATAGTAAATGAATGAAGAAAAAGGAGAGATTTTAAAAGAGGAATAAAAGTGAATATTTGCGACTTTCGTCTGAAGGGCTTGTTCGGTGGAGCTTTTAGATCAAACTTCTTTTGCCGTGCTCAAAAATTGGTCTAGCATTTTGATGCACAACTTTAAATTGAGTATTACTCTAATGGAAATGCCACTAGCTTCTACTAGCCTAAATTCTTCTTTGTTTAAGAGTGATATGCATTTGGCTGCTCAGCCTAAGACGAGTTTTTCTTATTCGCTGAACTAAAAGTTAGAAGTTTTAGGCTAGATCCAATAGAATTTCCTTAGTATCGACTATCGACAAAGCTAGCTAAAACTAAACAAAACCAATAAAATGCTAGTCTTATAGACCAGAAGTTACAACCAATTTCCTTACTCATGAATTGAGTTGATTTTATTATCGACTTTATGGAATTGGAAGGCTTTAGCAATTTTGCTTAAGAGCTATAACCAAACAAACCCTATGAACAGCTAGTGTTTTTGCATAAAAGTTGCAAGCATAAAACCTGGTTCTGTAATCGTTAAACGAAAGTCGAAAGTTCTCGAATGATTCAGTTCCTTTCTCAAGTGCTACACCAAACACTATATCAAGAATATAGGACCTAAAGTGGTGTAGTCACTGTAGTGGGCATAAGGGATATTTGGAAAAAGCTTTTCAACTATTCTCTGCTAGAAAATAGTTTGGGTACAAATCAAACTAAATGTAGTGAGTAAACGTTGGACAGTTGAAAGATTTGACATATGTTTCTTCGTCACATTCTATCCAAATTAGATTTTTTTGTCGCATTAGAACTTGTTTGCCTGCTGCCTTTAAGAAAAATAAGCACACAGAATTGTAAAGAAACGTTAGCGTTTAATCCGGTCAACAAATGTTTCTCACAACAAAAGACAAAAAGGTTAACGTTGAGCTTAAAAGCGGCAGCACGACAATCCACTAGGCCTTGTTTGGTTGCAGCTTAAAAGCAAAGAAGTGGATTTTTTAAGCTTGAGAAAAGAACCAAGTTCTTCCAAAGCTTCAAACTTCTAGTTTATATTGGAGTATGACCCAAAAACATAAAATATAATATGGACAACCAAATGCGAACCATAATATAAGCAAAAAGTTCAAAACAGAGCTTAAAGTTTTTAATCGAAATGGGCCTGATAAGGTAGATACATTATTGTTTTTTTTTTTTAAAGCAGTATAATTCTATTTTTTCTGAATACCGCAACTTCGAGCAATGCACATTTTGCAATAAGATTTTTTTTGTAACTTTTTCCTTCGCCCATTGTACAATAAGATCAGCCGGAACTGATTCAAGACCGTATATGCATATGTATGCAAATACACATCACCAACGTTATCACTCGACCTCTGCCTCGATGGTTCCCACAGTGGGATCAATGACCGGCTTCCTACACATAGGACAAGACAGATGAGACACTAACCACATGTCTATACACCTAACATGAAAACCATGGTAACACTTAGGCAACACTTTAACCAAATCACCCTCCACAAACTCCGTCAAACATATAGTACAACTCGCCACTAAAATCTTCATCCCTGACCCATACACGATCACCGGGATTTGATGTAATACATTTTTTGTCACCCCTTTAGTGGGCATATTATCGATTGTGTCTTGATCTAATGGCGCAGGATTGAGCCTCCGCCTAAACCTCATTACACACTTTACTATTGAGTTCAATCCAACGGCGCATATGAGGGCGCCTAACAAAGCAGCTAAGATAATCACCATGTTGATGTCGATGTTCGCTTCCCTAGATGAGGTTCTTCTTGTGGGTGGTCCAACAAAGGCTCGTGTATCAAGTAGTAACCGGTGCATGATTCAATTTTATATCGGGTAAAGAGAATATTGAGACAACCTATTCCTACGAATGGCAATAAACTTGATTGGTAATCAAAAGTAACTTTTAAATAGTTAGTACGGTTTACAAGAAAAAGCGAAACCAAAAACTACTAAAAATAAGAAAGTTATGACCTTCTAGTATATGTGATTTTTGGCCAGTACCAAACAAGGTTAAAAAACCTGGCTAGATATTAGGCGTAGACGCTAAAAATATAGTTTCTCCAAGGGAATTCCGTTGAATATCGAACCACGAAGGAGACTGAAAGTAGAAAATTCATCTTGCTAACGGTGTTCAAAATCCTTGTCCTAGTTTCCTTCTAATTGTAATACTTTGAGTATAGTTTAAATAGAGGCTAAGCAATGCTAAATAGTGAATGACTTGTTCATGTTTAAAAAGAGGAAGGAGAAAGAAAAACGCGAGGAATTTGGGTAGTTAGCCCATGCTAAATAGTGAATCCTTTTATTTTTTCATTTTTGGGTTCTTTTTATCTCTTCTTTGTTATGGAATAATACATCTTACTACTTGTGGTGCTAAGATTGGATTCGAGATAGACAAGGACATGAGTGGAGCATAAATTGCTAGTATAAATTTAGTATTGATGAGGGTAGTCAAGCTAAGACGATGGTAAACGGTTCGGATCGAACGGATTAAATTCACATCAAAATTCAACTGGTCCCTACAGATTAATTAAATTTAGGACACCGGCTATATCAATGACATTACTAGTTCAATCCAAACCAAAACTAGAAGTATCGGATACCCCTTTCAAAGATTCGGTTCGATAGCAGATTTGATCAGATCAATCATATTCCTTATTTTGTTTCCAGGCTTCCAACTATAAGAGTTCAAAGTGAGCTTATTAGTTGGGATGGCATGATGGTATCTTTCTAAAATTAACATAATAAGTAGTTTTTTTTAACCCCTTTTTTATCCGAATTTATGCCTTAACAGTAACCACCATAGGACGAAAAGACATGTTCTTTCCCCCGCCTCATTTCATCTATTCTACCCTTTATCGCATGTTCTTTTACCACTTTTGGTACTTGGGAACTAACCTTCCAATCCAACAATTTAGCCTGATTTAAATGCTTATCTTAGAGATTTACACGTTCCAGTTTTGCTAAAATTTGCTACTACGTATATACATAAACATGTGCCCTTTTTGCACATTTTTCTTGTGAAAGTAGAGGGCAAAACAAAACATCTTTAAAAAATGAAAAAGAGGACAACAATACACTCTGTCAAAAGAGTTATTTGGAAAATGTAGTTCTGTGGCACTTCTCCATAACTACATCTCCATTAGTTACTTAACTTATCCTCCTTTTTACTTATTTTAAGTTAAAAAATGAAAAAAACAAACACATGAATTAGTGCGACAAACACATCTTTTTCTCAGCCTCAAACAAGTGATCTTATTTGCTTAATAGCAACAGCTAAACAACACTGGAAGCCCGATTACGGAATCTTGATAAAAAAAACATCATCAACTTCATCATTTCATAAGTAGAGTATGATAAAGAACAACCAATTAAACATGTCACACCTCCGTGGGAGTAACTACAAACTAAGTTTAATGAAATGGAAAAAATATAGTATATCGTAAACTGAAATTGTATTGCACCAAAAAATAAATCTCAGCTCGACATTGATAACCCTTTTCCTGTAGTCATAAAAGCAACAAATCTAGTACAGAAAAGAAACTGGTTAGCTTCCAATAACAACTACTCTTTATAGGCCATGGAAAATACCATCTCAAATATGAACTTTCAGCACAGATGAAAAAAAAAATGCCCACTCAAGCTATTGTAGACACATTTTCAAGAGTCTTTTTCCTTGGATAAACTACACGGGATTCTGCTATTAACACTCTCATCCACTATTCGGTATTGACTTGAAAACTTTTGATTTTCTGAACCAGCGATCCGATCGACAAGGTTTCGGTACTTACCATGTAGAGGAGGAATTGTGATGGATAATATGACCCCTGATAAATCGAGAGACAAATATTTCATTGACGAAATCACTTTGAATAACTTAAAACGGATATGTAACATACGAAAATGTAAGTTCAGGCAATTAAAGTAAGATAAGGGCACATCCTGATCACAAAACTGGAACGCAAAAAATATTTCATAGTATCATTATATTCGCAAAGTTAGCAAATAAATTGTATTTACCTATGTACGCAATTGTAAAGAAAGAAATATAGCTGCCGAGGACGGACAAGAGCCATAGAAAGACAACCACCTGGCAAGAGGCAAAGGTAGAGATGAAAGTTGACATGATTAGAACATTAATAAATGGCTATATGTAAACTTATAATTATTTAATTCAAGAAAAAGATACAGACAAATCTAAATCATTAAATTCAAGTAAAGTTCCTGATTTCATTTCCCTTCCCAATATCTCTAGGTCTGTTGTCACTTAAATTTAACCTCAGAGCATGCACCATGAAAATCACCTTCTCACTTCGAATATCTTTAGTTTTCGAGTTATACACCAAAACGTAAAAGATAAGACATACGAAGACCAAGTTTTATATTTACATAATTCTGCAATTTTTTATTTTAACTGCGTTCCTGAGCGTTTTCATTCGAAATTGGTGGGTGGGATGCTTACAGACTAACAGTATTCTTACCAAATGTACAACAAATTTTCAATTTCATTGACCATGTCCCAATCCAAAAAAATCACACCTTTAGTATTCAAGGCTTGCTAAAAGAAGATCAAGCAGAAATCTTGAATTGAAAGTTGAATATAACCTTAGAGAAAAGTCTAAAGTCTTTTCCAAGAGTTATATCATGAGCCATGAGGAGAGCATAGTTAACTTCCCCACGAAATGATGCGGCTGCATTAGTGATCATCTCTTCAGACATTTCTAATTCCGGCAACTCTTCAAGTTGTCTGAGCAAAAGCAAAAGAAAGGTCGAATTATTCTCTGCTTGAAGGCTTAAAGAATTACACACACACACAAAAACACGAATATATGAAAAAGGGACATGATAAATGTAGACAACTTTAGACACAACCTAGATCAAACATTGGTATATATTAAATCAAGTACCAAGATGGTCTTTAGTTTAAAAGCCTACCAATGGCTGGATCTGATTAGTCTAGTGACTAGCATTGTGCTAAAGTTGTGTCGCTCAATAGGCATATTTATTAACATAATTTTTGACATAACAGATTTTAGCTGCAGCGATGAAGATGAGCAAGTGCTGCACAGGATGCCCCATTGAGAAGAGCACCAGATTTCCAATGAAAAACTCATTTTTTTAATCAAAGTGGTAATCATGAACATTTCAGAACAAAGATGCGTTGATAACAATAATGATAATCAAACATGCTTATACTGAATTTAGTTACCCAAGCTATTGGAACCACTACTGTGATTCTTGAAGATGTCATTTTAGAAGAAATTGTAGCCAATGGTTACCAAGTTTTGGTTCATCGGAATACCTAAAATCAACGGACTACCTTGCTAGTTAGCGTTGATAATATTGCAATGAATGGTTCAGATGAGCGAAAGTCTTGTGTTCGCATATTGATCGAAATATCGTCAACAGTTGAAAATTGTTGGTCAAGAATTGTGTCTATGTAAGCGTGTTTATATCATCATAAGTGAAGGACTCCTGAGACTTACTTATTTCTAAAAGTGGCCAACTGGGATAGTAGGAATCGGAACACAACCAAGACCAAGAGAACATCTGAACAAATCGATAAGGTTGATAACCCTGACCGCTCAAAAAGAAACCACACAACTGTAGCAAAAACGATGACGCCGAAGGAAACATGCCATCTCTTCCACAATACAATATCAGCGGCTAAAAAGTAACAAAAAAATGATTCATTAGTCCAGTATCTTAAAATAAATATGCATCTAAGTAAGTATAAAAATATGGTAGGTTTGAAGAAAAAGACAGGAGTGTAAGAAAGAGAGTGATTTTCCAGACAGACAAGGTATATTCACAACAATTCAGTAAACAATGACCTCAACTTTGAAAAGTAACCTCACACCTGGAAAATAAAGGCCTTCCATGACCATGTTTATTAACTGCACATCGGTGATCCATTTAGTTTTTCTTCTAACTGTCATTCACTACTTACACGGAAATGACAAAAAGAGCTGGCGCAAATTTATCATAAGTAATTAGGAGTATATTCGACAGGATATCTTGATTTAGCTATCAGCCTATCACCAAGTGTATTATGATTAATTCTCATAATTATAGCTTCCAAAAAAAATCCTAGTATGGAAGTAGCAAGGGAATTGATTTCAACCCTCAAAGCAATCTGCCAAAAAAAAAAAATCATGCGAAAACCACATTTTGAATGTACGTGAGCCACTTTAAGCAGAAAATCTTTGACACGTCAATGTGGGTGTAGTTGATTGTATATATACATACACATAAAAGAACAGTGCAAAAAAATTGCTTATCACATACCAAAACACACTCTGCCTATAAAACTAGTCTAAGCACATAACATTTGAAGTATTTAAATGTATCCACGTCTAATTTGATGCAAACATGCAGACTTCCCATAAAAAAACTTACATAATTGAATCTCGGGTTTCGGAAATCATATGATTAATCAATATGATAGTCATTAAATGATCATAATTAAGGTTAAGGCAGACCATGACAACACTCTCTATTGCTTATGTAGCTATGAAGACATCCTTATTCGTTCAAAAGAAGAAAAAATAGTACAAACATCCTTATAGATTACTCATACATGGTAAATTCAATCAAACTTGAAATATTTCTTATCAAAACACATTCTGTTACATATTGTAAGCACAAAATTATCTGATTATATCCGTGTGAGTGTAGCTGGCTTATAAACTTTTGAAACATACATCCACAAGGACAATGAAATAAAATGCATAATTATACCAAGATATTGATATGGGTAATGGATGAAACTTTTTTCTAAAATTAGGTGCATATAACATAAAAACAATAATAATTGTCATGTAATCATGCCAAAAGAAGAGCTTGTGTGCACAAAAGTAACGTTAACTACTCGATCCTACGAAATATCTACGTGGGTACAGTTTTTTTCTAAAGTAAAAGTACAGCATACCAGAATTACATTGAAAAATACTCCACCAAACATTCTTATGCACGACAGCTTTTAAGTTGGCCAAACAAATGTAGCGTACACCCTATTCCAAATTAAAAGTCTACTGCCAAACTATATAAGGGGACATTAGTATTGCAATTAATGTTTGTAACGCTTCCAAATTCAAACTTGTTATGTCTTGTCAAATGATAAAGTGAAAATGTAGCCAAAAGTTGCAGAGCAAATTAAATTTGTTTCCTCACTTTTGCAAAGTGGCCACCTATGTATAGTTTGGTTGCAACTCTGAATGCTATTTTTTTTTTTTTTGCTTATTTTCCTAAAAGTTAGGCTATATTTGGTTGACCAGCTCCGAAGCTGAGCGAGCTCTCCTGGGTTTTAGCATGAAAAAGCTATTACCTTTATTCTAAAGCAACCCAAAAAGATTTCTCAAACTAAAAATCCAGCTTATTTGCTAAAGGATGCAACCAAATTAACCCTTGATTGGGAATATCCATAAAGAGTTTTGCAAGTGAGTAATATCCAACAATTATAATTCAAAAGCAAAAAAACGAGCTTAAAAATCACAACCGAACAAATCCATAAGAATTATAATCAAACAAAACAATCATAGAAAACATACATACATACGTACACCGTTTTATTTTTTACCAAACATATATAAAAAAATCCGAGCTTAGAACTGTAATAAAAATTTGCATAGTCATACAAAATGCTCAACATACATGGTTGCAAAAACTGAATGATACAACAAATACCGTCTCTTTTTACCACACACACACACACAAACACATATTTATATAAGGAAAAATGATCATTTAATACATACTTTGACACTTAGTTAACAAAAACTGATGGCTAAAATCTTTTATAACGTTAGGTAAACATGTTCAATGGTGCTCCTTATTTTTAAGATCGGTTTTCAACTTTGATGCTCACTCGTGCATGCTACATTGATATAAACCAATTCTTAAACAAGAATCACAAATTGGGATTTCTGATAATTAAGTGTCCACTATTCCATATTTAGCTGTCCCAAAATAAGTGTCCGCTTTCCTAATTTATCAATAAAAAAATGATAAAAATACTATAATATCCTCAAATATTGCAATGAATACATTCCAAAAATTGACAATAATAATTATTTAATTTAAATTAGGGCTATATTTGTAACATTCTAATGCAATTAATAATACCTCTTAATATTTACCGAAATATAAGGAGGACACTTAAAAAGGGACGGAGGGAGTCTAATACTCGAGCTAAAAAGCTACAACCAAACAAACCCAGTATAAATTTGATAAAATAAATAAAGAACAAAATACTCATACAAAACCGACAACATGGTTCAGCAAATAAACACACACACACACACATACAATCATACTATTATAATAAGCCAACCCAAGAAAAATAAATCTGCCAAAATATGCCCAATTTTGCCAAAAATACCCTTATTTTATTTTACTAATTACTCCTATACTCTAATGCAATTCACATACATAAATAACTAAATAAATATGCTCCTTTCCACACGTCTCAATTCATCTCTCAAACAAATCATCATATATTTTTATACTCCTTATAAATGATTGTTAATTTTCAATATTCATTCCATCATTTTTGCATTCTTTTTTGAAAATCTTAATTTTATTTGTCCGGGATCATATTTATGCAACTACGTACGATTACTACTATATATATATAAAAAAAACAATAGATAAATAAAACAGCATACTCATACAAAACCCACAACATGGTTTCAGAAAATGAATAGATACACACACATATAGTATGTGTATATGTATATGTATAACAATATTTAAAAAAAAAAAGGATTTTTTTTTAATAACCTGTACGACACCCAAACAAGTGATACGATGAATCCCCAGATGTTGAACATGTGTTGTCTTCGTTGTACAGATCTTGTAAATTTTCCATTTTTTATTTAAAGAAAGTAATTTTATTGATCAATTTTAAGCTAATAGTAATATTAGTGTACTCTTAAGATGGAATTTTTTAGATAATCCACTTTACAAATGTTAGTGTAGTCTAATAGTAAATATGGAATTTTATTATATTTGGCACAATGTATTGATAAAGCCATAACTTTGTTCGCTGGCGTTAGATTTTTCAACAATGTTATATAATGAATTGACAATAAACGATAAACACTTCTCGATCTTTATTATTATTCGGCAATTGCCATTGTTCGGACTACAATTCTATCACTATACTTATGCTCGGATTCGCTATTTGATCATAAACGTGATCTTTCTCTTCTCTTCGGTGCTCGATTCTCTACCTTGCTCGGTTTGACTATTGATGTGATAAGTTCTGACAAGTTTTTATCTTTTATCTCCTTCTCTCTATATTTTTGAGATATGTTTTCTGGTCCTGGTTTTAGGGGGGTACTTGGCTATTTATAGGCAATTATGCCTCCTAATATGTTGACAAATGTCGCCATCTTAGGTGTCACTTCATGGCCTTTTCCCTTGTGGGCCTTTAATAACTGGGCCAGGACCTTTATAGATAATGGTGTGTTAGGAAAGCTCTCATAATTCATGGGTTTTTGGGTTTAAGCATTGGGTACCCTCTAATAATGGGTGGATCGATCCATACCCGAATAGGCATATTCGGGTCCAATTTTTGTGTTCTATCAAGTGCTCCCTGACTTCCTCGGTGTGGTCTTCTCGCCGAGGGAGTCATGATCGATCTGCCGAGGATATTGCTTCGGTCTTGTTCCCAAGGCTATATCGAGAAACGCGATAGATTTATGACTGTTCCCTGGGGCCCATTTGAGGTCATTAAGAAGTCCTATCTTGGTACTTTTTTTCGAGGAAAACCCTTGATCTTCCCAACATTTATCTACTATAAAAGGAAGCGCCCCATCCCCATTATCTCATTTATTATTACTTCGACTGTGACACAATGGCTTCTCCCAATGGTTCTACTGGAGACAACTCTTCAGATTACGTAGCTTACTTGGAGAATGAGGTCAAGAAGGCTCGCGTCATGAAAAAGAAACAGGCGGACGTGACAAAAAGGTTGTCTGATATGGACGCGGCTCATCACTTGACGATGGCTGACTTGGATTGGGCCTTTGAGCGTATAAAGAGGCTCGAGGCTTCTCTGGCTAAGCAGAAGGCAGCAAAAAGGGCCTATAAGCTTGCTTTTAAGGAGCTGCATGATCAATCTAAGCCGGGGTCGGATGACGTTGAAGTAAGCTCTTCCTCGGAATAATTAATCTTTTGTAATTTCTTTTGTATTGGATATCATCACCAAGTTGTAATCGAATTATTGAAAATATTAATAAAATATTTCCTATTTTCATTCCTGTCTGTTTATTTCCTTAATACCTCATTGGATGACTCAATTGGACTTGAACTGTTGTTAGTTAGCCATAAATGTCTTTGGGAAGTTCAACAGGGTTAGTCTTTCTTCGAGGTGACATTTGATCTTCTCCATTATTTCTTCTTATAAAAGGGGGTTGTACCTATCTTTTTGTATAACTCCCCTTATTAACGAATCAAATGGCTTCTTCTCGTGAAACTAGTGGTGACAACCTTTCCGAGTATGTTGCCCATCTCGAGGAGGAGGTGAGAAAGGCGCGTATTCTTGAGGGGAAGGTTGCCTCCTTGTCCATGGAAGCTCGTCGGGCTGCTGAAATGGACGAGCGATTGGACGCCATGGAGAGTGAATATCAGAGGTCTTTGATTGATAACATTTGGGCACGTGCTCGGATCAAAGAGCTCGAAGCCTCTAGAGACAGGCACATTGCTTCCAAGAGTGCTTACAAACTGGCCCTTAAGGAAGTGTATGCTCGGTCGAAGAGGAAGCCGAATGATGAAGCAGGCCCTTCTACGAAATGATTTTTTTTCTTTTTATTGTATTTATTTTATGTTGACTGCCTATTCTGTAATGAAGTTTCAATCAATCAATAAAGACTTATTTTTCTTGTTTTTATCTGAATTATTCTTCCAATGCAATTAATTTTGACTGCGCATGCTTGTGGCTTCATTAATGATTTTTCTTGGGCCTTGTGCTTGACCTTATCCACCGAATGTTCTGAATCTTTGTATCTAGGAACTAATGGCATTTCTTGAGCCCTGTGCACAAATCTTATCTTTTATCTCTTAACACTGTTGCACTTTCCAAGAGAGACACGTGCAGAAGCTTTTTGGAATTTACCCTCTTTAAATACGGGCAAGAATCCAAGCGTTTCTTCTTAATAGACGCATCTTTTAATAACGAATGGTTGCAACTCCCCACTTTTAATTTCTTCTCAACAGGCGCATCTTTTAATTACCCATGTTTTCCAGAGTCTTTTGACGAACGGTTGCAATTCCCCACATTAAACCATCCTTATTCCTTATATAAATACCTTCTTAAGATATGGGTTTATTCATAATCTCTTCTTTATCTCTCCTTACCATATATAGAATTTTATCCCATAAACCCCTTAAAATGGCTGGTTCTTTCACCAAATCTGCATTGGATTTGCAAGTGGAGGCTTTTGAAGCCTTATATGGCCATGCACTAAAGCTGTTGAAGGATGCTGAGGAGGAGTTAAAGGTGATGCGTTATCACCAGACCGAGATGGTTCGGGAATTAACTTGGTTAAGGTTCGAGCTGGATTATTGCAGACGTGCTCGTCAAGCTCTGGTCGAAGAGAATGAGGTGTTGAGGGGGAACCCGACGCTTCGAGACAGGGATGTCTCTGCCGGGCCCTCTCATCGATACCGATCGACTTCCCCCTAGCGTCGCCCTTTTTACTTTCTTTTTATTTTTTTTCAATTTTCTTCATTTCTTCATCTTTTCTCATCTCTTTTTCTTTTTCTTCTGCGCTTCCCCTTTCTTTTTCTTCATCTTCTTTTCTCACCACTACAATGTAACAATCAACCCCGAGTCCCTCGGGTTTTTTGTTATATTTTTCTTCTGCTTCTTGTTTCTTTTCTTCGTACTCACCCTAGGGTTTTTGTCATTTTTCTTTTTCTTTTATATTTTGTTCTCTCTACTTTTTTTCTTTTTCTCTTTCTTCATCCTCGGTCTCACCACCTTTTCTTATTCATTTTCTTGCACTCTTCTTCTTTTCTTCTTCTTATGTTTCTTTTTTTGTATTTCTCTTTTCTTCTTTATGTTCCTCTTCCTCTTTTATGCTTCTTTCCTTCGCGTCTCATGTTCCTTCGATCTTCTTTCGTCGTTGTCCTCTGATGTAATAGATTTTCTTTTGATGTTGTCCTCTGATGTAATAGATTTTCTTTTGATGTTGTCCTCTGATGTAATAGATTTTCTTTTGCTGTTGTCCTCTGATGTAATGAACAGTGATGTATCCCATCTTTATTAATGAAAATTACCTTTGCCCTTGTATATTGCACTTCTTTTTATGTTGTGTTTGTGGTTTGTAGTTTTGCTGGAATGTGGATCTTTGAATATTTTGCATCTTTATTTCCTGCCGTACTGTAGCCGAGTGACGTCTGAGGCCTGTATCGGATGCAGGCTCCCATGCAGTGTCAGATAATATGCATGTTCCCAATTATTTTTCAGGCGAATATGCACGTTCCCCAGCATTGTCAGTCAATGCCATACTATCTTTGCTCTATAAATACTCCTAATCTTTTCCTTAGTAATCATTTTTCACACACTCTTATTGTTTGCTTCTTCCTCTCTCCCTATTATCTTTTGTACTATACAACTTCCCAGAATGTCTGAGCTCGTGGTAAGATATCATGCTTAGATGAAGGGCTTAGATGCTGAGGTATCTCGGGTCCGTCATCGAATGGCCAGACTCGAGAAGGAGTATGGTACCCTGGCCTTGAGTCTGATCGTCTCTCATCCCGAGGAGACAATGAAGTGGACTGAGATTTCGGCCTTGAGTCGTCATCTCGATAAGTTGTTGTTACAGAGGAATCATCTAGCCCACTCCTGGTATGATGCCGAGGAGATTTGGGACCATGCTCAGGGTGAGTTCGATAACTCTCCTCAAGGCCTAGCTAGCATGACAGTCAGAAATGCTCAGCTTGAGGGTCGCATCAAGGTTCTTACTAGGGAGAACGCCGACCTCTTCACGGAGAATGAGTGCTTGGTTGTCATGAATGATTCCTACCAAGCTCGGTTAAATTGCACAGCTCGGATGGCTTTCTCTCGGTCTGGTAGTTCGGTTTTTCCGGCCATTGATCCTTAGTTAGACTGTGCTAGTTTTCTGATGTATTTCTCATTTTGTAATTTGTATTTTCTTTTCTGTTTCTGGTAAGTTGTACCTTTTCGTATTCCGTGCATCTCTGTATATTGAACTGTTTGCAACGCCTCGTTTTTGGCGCCTTTTTGTACTTTGTGCCCTTTGATTTCTTATAAATGCTCCCTATTGTTTTGTACCTCAGTATCAATTCTTCCTTTCTCTCTCTCTTGTTTACAATTCCTGTTTTTTGTAGTTAGCATTTGTCTGAGATGGCTCCCATCACGAGATCTGCCTCCAAAAGGAAGACCCTTGTTGAAGAGCCCACTTTCATGCTGCCCCGTCCCCCTGGTTTCGGGGAAGAGGATTTGACTCCTCTTCAGTTGAAAAAAATTGAGATGTCGTGGCTGAAAGCCGATCTCAAGTGTGCTCGGACTGAAGTCAGGAGGTTTAAACAATATTGGAATGAGGAGGGTACTGCTCGTTTTGAAGCTGAGCATTAATGTAAATCTCAGTCTTACGCCTTGCAACAGGCTGAGATGGGTATCTCTCGCTTGATCAAGGAGAGGGATCATCTGAAAGAGCTCTTGGTCAAGAGGGACGCCGAGGAAGGGGGTAGTTCTAGGGTTCAGAAATAAAGTAGTTTATTGTTGACGTCTTTGTAATTTTTATTTTTCCCGTTGTAACTGGTTGTTTTCCCCTTTGTGGACGAATAAAAGTTGTACCCTCTTTCCGCAATTTCACAATTCATTTACTGTTTATTTTGACTTCATGTTGAAACCATACCGAACAAAGTGCAGGGCACAGTGGTTATCCCCCCGGAGAGCGTTGCTAGGTTTGCTGCTTAAAAGCTGTCGAGCTAGGAACGGTCTTCGTCGAAGAACTTCGTCGAGGAGCATACTCGGTGTAGTAATATTGGTAGGGTATGTTGTAAGCCTTTCGTGGTAGGGTCCACTGGCCGTTTATATAGGTGTAATGATGTGAACTGCATTGGTTAGTGGGATACATTATCTGACGTGGCCAAATCTGGAGCGTTGATTTGTTGAAAATAGCAGCAGTTGTGAATTTTTCTGTGGGTGGAAAAAAGGTAAACCTCTGTCACACGAAAGGACGGTTATTATTTTATTCTTTCTGTGGCTTCACTCCTTTTAATTATGCTAAGAATCCCTTTTGTTCTTATCTCATAATTTGCTGAAACAAAATATCTCTTATTTTCTCTCTCTAGGGTTTGTTCTTCCCGCCAAAAAAAATTTCTGCCTTTCTATCTAGGGTTTCGTCTGATTGTTGATAGATTTGCTGCTGCTCCCTTCTGCCTGCTTTTGAATATGACTATAAGTGTTTTCGTATTGTGTGGGGTTTTCTGTATACCTCTATGCTTTTGAATATGATTTTTTGTTGTGGTTATGTATGTGGCGTTAATATATGGTCTTGTTTGCCTGTATATGTCTATCTAAGTTGGTGGTTGATGGTTTTTCTTTACGTATAGGATTTCCGTTTACTGGGTTGGTGGTAAAACTTAGGGTTTTTGGTAATTGGGGGGGGGGGAGGGGGCTCTCGTCGTGTCATGTGTTTTTTGGTTAGTATATTGATGGAGTTTTGATGATGTTTGGATAGGAAATTCTGACCCAATGCCTGGCCCAAGTTGGCCCATTTGTGGAAGAGGACTTTAAGAAGCTTGCCGGGATACCCGCCGACATACACATTCGGCTGCCTGTCTCTGACGAGGAGGTGATGGGATTTGTTTCTGCCGGCGGAGTAGCTGTTCGTTCTTCGGCATTTTTTACTGGGGGTCTTAGACTTCCTTTTACTGATTGGGTGGCTTCGTTCTTTGAGGCCGTCCAGATTGCTCCGGCCCAACTGGCTCTGAATGGTTACCGTACCTTGAACGGTATTCAAAGGTTATCGGAGTTATCGGGGATAGACATCGAAATGAAAGATGTATTCGGGGTCTATAGTTTGAGTTTTGAGCGCCGCAGCTCTTATTTGAAGACGTTGCGCTCCTTCTCTCGGTTTGTCATAGGTCTACCGGATACCAACAAGGAGCATAACCTTGGTGTCGTGATTGCTTCCGGAGAGTGGGATTGTGCTGGACACCAGATTCCTGGACCCGCGACCACCGCCCCCGATACTCCAGACCTCGGCGCTCCCAACGTCGAAGCTCTCTTGGCCCTTTGGAATTGGTGGGGGACTGGACCGACGAAGGATCCGGCAAGCCGTACTGCTCCCATGCTGCTTGGTTATCCAGCGGGGCCAGTGACCAAGGGTAATCCTGAGTCCGAGATTCCCACAGAGACTGAGGAGGACTTCCTCAAAATTGTCAAGGCTCAAAGCGCTTCTCGGAAAGGGAGAAAGGCTGTTCGTCCTAAGCGCCGAGCATCTGACCCCGTTGTTGGGACCCCAAAGAGGGCTAGAGGGACAGAGACATCGGTGAGTGAGGAGGTCGCCGATGTTGGCACGGGTGTGGCGTTGGTTGCTTCTTCCCAGGGTGATACCACCGAGGAGGCTTCTACGCATGTCGATGTACGTGTATATATATATTGATTCTCTTGTTGTCCTTTGATTGTTGTCTTTTGATTCTCTTGTTCTTCGCTTTATTTGTTATCTTGTTTCAGCTACTGACTTCTTCATTGGTTACCATTGCTCTTGCCCGGTCTATGGGTATTATTGTGTTTCAGGGGTCGTTCGATAACATCTTCGGACATCTCAACCTCCTGGTGAACATGAACGAGGACACAATGAGCCTGCCTGTCATATCGCCCATCCGTACTGAGGATGTGAGTGAGCACGGGGCCCTTGAGACTGGTCCTTTGGAGAAGGAGGTGATGGAGGAGGTAGAGGTGGAAGCCGGCAAAGAGACTGCCGTGGAGGTTGTGATGGGTGGTGAGGATGAGGTTCCCGAGGGACCTGAAAAGGTGTTGGTGGACGGGGTCGCTATGACCCGTTACATTGATCGGTGTAAGGGCAAGCTGCTGGAGCAACCTCGAGCCTTAAGGATGGGGTACACTGCTCTTGAGCCCCTTCTTTTCAAAGATGCAAAGGAGATGGATGCTCGGCCTATAGTGTCGGTCATTGAGCAGGCCAACAATGATGTGCTTCGGGTATGTTTCGCACGCTTTTTGTTATAGTGTGCTATGCCCTTAGTTGGCTGGTATCTAATGTTTCTGATTACAGGCTTTCGTGGGTACCGTGGTGCTAAGGGATTAGCTGACAGCGCTAGAGGCTGAGAAAGAGAAGCTGATTGCCGAAAATAAAGCAATGGCAGAGGAGAAAGCTCGGATGGTGGAGGATAATCGGCGCCTGACCGAGGAGATTGAGAAGTTGGAGGCCGAAAAAGAGCTTATGGTCGAGAAGTACGACCTGTTAGAGGCCGATAATTTGCTCATGGCGGAGGACGTGGAGGCCGAAAAGTCCGAGGTTGTTGCACTGAAGGCGGCACAAGCGGAGGAACGGACAAAGTTTGCAATGATTGCTAACTTTTCTGTCTTTTGCGCTCATGTTTGCGCCCTAAATTTTGCGAAGGTACCTTTGTCGGACCGGGCATGGTCGGAATTGGTGTATCCTTGTCCTCAATGTGCACCGCCGAAACCTCTAGATTGGGCTAATCTTCGGGATGAGGAGCTCCCCCGACTGCCGGGGCATACGACTTCGACGACGCTCTATCCTCATTCCGTGTCGGCCCCGTCTACTCCTCGGTCTGCTGCTGCTGCTACTCCCCCACCCGCATCCCCTCAGGTGGAGCCTTGACCATTTACTTGTACTTTCTGTGTAGCTTAGTGTAGGGTCTTTTGGTACCTGAATTGTGGGCCTCTTTTATATCTAGAAAGATATTCTTTTGGGAAGTGATAATATAGGTGCTCCGTTTTCTTTTTGTTTGGCTTCCCTAGTTAATTTCCCTGTTTGTGGGTTGTCGTCTTTTGAAGGATGTAAAAAGAAAATCTTGTCAGGTACCTGTTAACCCCCTTGCCATGGTGGTCTGGACCTCGCCTAGTCGTAGTGTAGGTGATATTATAGATGGTCTTGAAAGATCTAAGGCGTCCTTAACTTCTGAATTGAATTCTGCTCGTCGTGAAATCGAGGGTCTGAATATTCATATTTCAAACTTGTCGATTCGATTACGCGACTTGGGAGAGAAGTTCAGCAAGAAGACCGCCTATTATACGGAAAACAAGGGTAAGGCCAAAGAGCTTCTGGGTGCACTTCGGCGCTCTTATGATGAAGCCCGAGGCCGGGTGACGAGCTTGAACTTGGTTCTAGGGGCCGTTTTCGAAGATGCGGACCTGTTACTATCCTTCGCCAAAGCGTATTGGGCCCGAAGTCGCGCATTAGAGGTGCTCGAGCATGTAAAAGGGATGCGTGGTGTTGCACGGGCAGAGCGCATGGTTGATGCTTTGGCCGGGGTAACTGAGACCATGGCTGCCTTGAACCGAGTGGATGCGGTCGTACAGGAACGTTTGGGGACGCAAATTGTCTCGCTGCGAGATATTCATTTCGCTGATGCCGTAGAGACCTCAGGGTCTGTTGATGGGTTATCGGATTAATGATTGAGTAGCGTGTATTGTCATTTTATTTGTATCTAGTATTAAAGTCTTCGTTTTTCTAATTCCGTATTTTCTGTTTCTTGCAGATGAATATTCATTGCCTCCCTTCTTCCCCATTTCTTTTTTTATAGGCACATGCTACTACGTCACACCAGACTGGTTCTCCATGCCTAGTTAGTCCGGGGCTAGGACCTACTGGTGCTGCCCGGGCCGAGGTCTCATCTGGTGCGGCTAGTGAAGTGTATGCCAATTGACCTTACATCGTTTTAATGGGCAAAAACGTCAAGCTCAACGATCGGTGCGCCCGACTTAAGGCCAAGTTGAAAACCCAGGTGTCCTCTTTCCGTGAATATGTTCGTCACTCCGAGCATGTTGTTGAGGTTCAGGAGCGCCGTTTAGATCGATATTGGCGTGTAAAGGAAAAATACCTCGGTAAACTAAAGTCGTTGGTAACCCAAGCCAATATGTTGGTGAAGTATTTCCGTTTGTCCCGATCCAGATACGATGCTTCTGCGGCTATGTTCGAGGCTCGTCAGCTTCCTTTCGACGATGCTCGCCGTAAGGCGGCCTCGGATGCTCACGAGATCGCTAAAGGAGTCAAGTTCTCAGCGCGGCTTGAGGCGCTGAAATGTGTTGGTGCTCATACGACCAACTTTGATGCTCTCATTTCTGAGGAGCGTTTTGATGGCGAGGAGATCGATGGGGATACGGCGACAGATGACAAAGAGGTCGAGCTCGGTCAATTGCCATCGTGCTCGTCATGTAGTAGCTCTTCTTAAATCAATTTCTTTATTGTTGGTTGTACCTTGTTGCCTCCGTAATGCGGACGAAGACTATTTGTTTTGTTTCTTTATTCTTGTGTTCGGATCTTCTTATTGTCGTACTGATATTTCATTGATTGGATTGATTTTTATTCGCTGATTTCTTCGTTCGATATTTGATCGCCTCCGTAACGTGGGCTTGAGCTATTATTTTCTCTTGTTTGTCCCTTTTTCCTTGAAGGAGTTGGTACCTGCATAAGTGGGACTGAGCTATTATTTCATATGCCTCCGGTTACGTTGGAGGACTTTAGTATTCTTAGGCAGTCACTCAAACATGCCTTTTGGGAATTTCTTATGCCTCCGGTTACGTTGGAGGGCTTTTAGTATTCCTAGGCAATCAATCAAACATGCCTTTTGGGAATTTCTTATGCCTCCGGTTACGTTGGAGGACTTTTAGTCTTTCATATGCCTCCGGTTACGTTGGAGGACTTTAGTATTCCTAGGAAATCAATCAAACATGCCTTTTGGGAATTTCTTATGCCTCCGGTTACGTTGGAGGACTTTTAGTATTCCTAGGCAATCAATCAAACATGCCTTTTGGGAATTTCTTATGCCTCCGGTTACGTTGGAGGACTTTTAGTATTCCTAGGCAATCAATCAAACATGCCTTTTGGGGAATTTCTTATGCCACCGGTTACGTTGGAGGACTTTAGACTTTCATATGCCTCCGGTTACATTTGAGGACTTTAGTATTCCTAGGCAATCAATCAAACATGCCTTTTGGGAATTTCTTATGCCTCCGGTTACGTTGGAGGACTTTTAGTATTCCTATGCCTCCGGTTACGTTGTAGGACTTTAGTATTCCTCAATCATGATAATAGCAAAATATCTTATGAATTCATAAATAATGTGATGACAAAGCAGAGGTACGTTGTGACCTGTATTGGAAGCCAGTTCATACGTAGTACTTCTTGAGATTCGCCACGTTCCAAGAATTCTTTTCTCCTCGGCTATTGTCTAACAGAACGCTTTTGATCTTGTAGGTCACCGGGCTTGTTCTTTTGACGATTTCGTATGGGCCTTCCCAGGTGGGGCTCAGTTTGCCATGTATCTCGTTTCTGGTATAGACCGTTACTCGCCACAACAGCAGCTCTCCTACCATAAATTCATTGGTCCCTTTCACCCTTTTGTCATAGGTTTGCTTGACGCTTTGCTGGTACTTTGCTAGTGTAAGGGCCGCTATCTCTCGTTTCTCGTCTAGCATGTCGAGTTCTTCTCTCATTCTTTGTTCATTGTTTTTCTGCTCGACTAAAATAGTTCGGAGTGTGGGTAGCCCAATTTCCGTTGGTATGACGGCTTCGACGTCGTACGCTAAACTGAACGGGGTTTCCTTGGTGCCCGTCTTTGGCGTAGTTCGACACGACCATAAGACGTTGAGCAGTCGCTCAGGCCATCTTCCTTTTGCTTGTTCGAGGGTCGTCTTGATACCATCTAGGATAGTTCGGTTTGATACCTCGGCTTGTCCGTTACCCTGTGGGTACGTTGGGGTAGAATAGAACTTTCGGATACCGAGTTCTTCGTACCAAAGCTGCAGCTTGGCTTCCTTGAACTGGGTGCCGTTGTCTGCGACAATGGCGTATGGTATGCCGAACCTAGTGATGATATACTCCCAGATGAATTGTTTAACGTTGCTGGCTTTAATCTCTCGGAGAGGCTTAGCCTCGACCCATTTAGTAAAGTAGTCCGTCGCAACGATCAGATATTCCACGTTGCCTGGCGCTTTGGGAAGCTTCCCGACTATATCAATTGCCCATTACGCGAATGGCCAGGGTGCCGATACCGGGGTCATCATAGACGATGGGAGACAAGGTATTTTGGCGAATCTTTGGTACTTGTTGCATCTTTGAACATAAACATCCGCATATTGTTTGATATAAGGCCACCAAGACCCCTGAGTGATCGCCTTGTTGGCGAGGGATCTCCCTTTGATGTGTGCTCCGCAGGACCCTTCGTGGACCTCTTCCAAGACAGGCTGTTGCAGTTCGGGCCGGACGCACAGAAGGTGAGGTCCTCGGTAACTGGATTTTTACAGTTTGTCGTCCTTAGATAGCCAGAACCGAGGGGCTTTTCTTGTGATTTTCAACGCTTTTATCTTGTCTGCCGGGAGCGTCCCGTTTCGCAGATAGTGAATCATGTCGTCCATCCACCCTAGCTCGTATTGTACTGACGTCACTCGGTCTATTCTTTTGGTTATGCTCGGGGTTTCCAAAAGCTTCACTGTGATCGTCCGAGTGTTGGTCAACGTTAATGTCGAGGCTAGGGTTGCCAAGGCATCGGCATGTGCGTTTTCGGTCCGATTGATTCTTATTAGTTCGCAATGTGCGAACGTGACCATTATGCTCCAGACTTTCTCTTGGTAGAGGATCATTCGGTCGTCCTTGGCTTGGTATTCACCAGTAGCCTGGTTGACGATTAGCATGGAGTCGGAGCTAGCAATCAAGTGGGTGCATCCGAGGGATCGGGCGATGAGCATGCCGTTGATCATGGCTTCGTATTCCGCCTCGTTGTTAGTAGCTCGGAAGCCCAACTTGATGCTTTTCTCGATGATCACTCCTTCTCTGGACTAGAGGACAATGCCTGCTCCCGATCCGTCCTTGGTGGACGATCCGTCGACATGTATCTCCCAGTGTGACTGTGGCGAAATGGTCAGTGGCTCGTCATACCCTTCGGTGAACTCAGCGACGAAATTAGCCAACACATGTCCCTTTATGGCGTGTCGGGGTGCAAATTCGATATGAAATTGGGATAGCTCGACCCCCCATGCTGCAACCCGACCGCTGATATCCGTCCGTCGAAGGGACTCCTTGATGTGGAACTTCGTGTAAACTTGGACTTTGTGAGCTATGAAGTAGTGTGGTAGTTTCCGGGTAGTAACGACCAACGCCAAACACAACTTTTCCAACGGTAGGTAGCGTGTTTCGGCCTCGACCAAAGTTTTGCTGACGAAGTAGATTGGAAACTGTTCTCGTCCTTCTTCTCTTAGGATGACTGCGCTCACAGCTGTAGTGAAAACTGCTAGGTAGCAGGCCAGAATATCTCTTTTGTTTGGCCTCACTAGCAGTGGCAGTGTCCTTAGATATTCTTTGAGGTTGTTGAATGACGCTTCACACGCCGGGTCCCATACAAACTTTTTATCCTTCTTGAGGGTCTCAAAAAATGGTCGTCCCTTATCTGCGGTTCGACTGATGAACCTGCTTAGTGCGGCCATCATCCCCGTGAGCTCTTGCACATGTTTCTTATTCTTTGGTGCTACTAGTTTTTGCAGAGCCGTTATCTGGTCGGGGTTAGCCTCTATTCCTCTCTGGCTGACCATATGCCCCAAAAACTTCCCTTTGCTGATGCCGAATGCACATTTGCTAGCATTAAGCTTTAGTTTGTGCTCGCCCAGTGTTTGGAAGACGTTTTTAATGTCCTGGAGGTGGGAAGTGGCCCTTTCGCTCTTGACAACCATGTCGTCTATGTACACCTCCATTGTCTTCCCTATATGCTTTTGGCATACCTTCGTTATCATCCTTTGGTATGTCGCTCCTGCATTTCGTAGGCCGAACGACATAACCGTATAGCAATAGTTTCCCAAAGGCGATATGAACGAGGTCTTTTCTTGATCTTCGGGGGCGAGGGGGATTTGATGATATCTCGAGTATGCGTCGAGGAAGGTCATCCTTTCTGCTCCTGTCGTGGCGTCCAACAGTTGATCAATCCTTGGTAGGGGAAAGGGATCCCTCGGGCAGGCTTTATTCAGATTGGTGAAGTCTATACAGACTCTTTCCTTCCCGTTCTTCTTTGGGACGACGACCGGATTGGACAGCCACTTCGGGTAGAACACTTCCCGTATAGCTCCGGCTGCCAACAACTTTCGGACTTCAGCAATTATAGCCGCTCTGTGCTGGACAGACACATTTCGGCTCCTTTGAGCTATAGGCTTGTACTCGGCGTTTACGCTTAAGTGGTGGCATGCTGTTTTCGGGTCTAGACCAGGCATGTCCTCGGGGCTCCAGGCGAATTTATCGATGTTGCTGAAGAGGAACGCTTCTAGCTCCTTGGATTCCTCTTTAGAAAGGCTATCTCCGATGAGGAAGTAGTGCTCCTCGTCCATATCCGGGATATACACCTTCCGGAGCGTTTCTCCGACCTGTTCTTCAACAACCCTCTCAGCTCTGGCTATTTGGTCGATCAGCTTCCTTGCGCTGGTGGCCTGTTCGATAACTACAAGCTGTCTCTTCAGAGTAGCGGTGATGTCTTCATAGCGTCTTGAATCCTCCTGACATCCTCGGGCTGTCTCGATCTCCCCCTTGGCATTAGGATATTTCACCTTCTGGTGGTATGTGGAAGGTATTGCCCGCATAGCATGAAGCCACGGTCGGCCCAAGATTGCATTGTGGCCAGAATTATCATTGACCACCAAGAATTCCACGGGGACAGATACGGATCCCGTTGTAACGTTTAGGATGATCTTTTTTAACGGCTTAGTCGTCTCCGAGATGAACCCGATCAGTGTGACGTCAGTGGGCTATAGATCTTGCAATTTGAGCTCCATCTTGTCAAAGAGCTCTTTGTACATGATATCACATGAGGCTCTTTGGTCGACAAGCACTCTGCTGACGGTGTCTATGCCGATCTGGACGCTTAGGTTAATGGCGTCCCCATGGGGGTATATCACCCCTTCTTCATCAAGATATGAGAAAGAAATGGGCGGGTGTCGCTGCAGCATGCATTACCGCTTTGAGGTCGAGGCCTGTGACGCCTTAGCTACTTGCCCAAAGTGGGCCAGTTGCCGTTGTTGGGATCGATCCCCCCCGGTGCTCTTGGGCCTCGACAAGTGGACAACGTTGATCGTTTTGCCTTGTCGGTTATCAGTTCCCTCGATGACCAGTTGCTTGCCTTTGTCCCTAGCGCCTTTGATGAACCTGTTGAGGAATCCCGCGTTTCCCCACGTGTTCATCTTCCATCGCAGATTTCGGCAATGATCGGTGAGATGGCCGTGATCCTCATGATAGGCGCAGAAGAGCTTGGTGTCTCTAGAATCAGGGGGGAATGGATTGGTTCGGGTCGGGAATACCAGCTTTCTCGGCAGATATCCTTTAGGATATCTTCGGCAGACAGGTTGAAAGTGTACCTCAACTCGACCGGTTCATAACACCTCTGGCGTTCCCTTTCTGGCCCACGACCTTGCTGAGGTGGTTTGGGCGGCGTTGGATAGGCGATTTGGAGCGGCTTGGGCTCTATGGGTCGGTATTTCCTTCGCTAAACCTCGGGACCCTTGTCCCGTTTGGACTGGGGGACTGGTTCCCCATGATTGTTCTTGGCTCTCTTGCGGTCCACCTGCGCTTCCCGGACCCTCTCTCTTCTTGGTGGAGCCCGGTTGAGGACTCGCATCTCTTCATTCTTATCGGTAAGGTGGGTGCAATAGGCCAGAAGGGCGTCAGTGGTCGGAAAATTCTTGCGGATGAACTTCCTCCTCGCCCAATAGCCGCTGGGGATAGAGTTGATGAAGTTCTGGATGGCTATGTTATTGGCATACTGCGGGATCTGGTTCGCCACGTCGATGAAGCGTATGCAGTAGTCCTGGAGCCTCTCATTGGGCAACATAGCCATTTTTAGAAGGGTTTCAATGTTAACCTTCTTCTTCCTATGAGCGGCGTATCGGGTGGAATATGCACGGAGGAGCTCCGCCCAGCTTCGTATGGATCCCCGTGGTAGATTATGATACCACGACGACGCCTCCTGACCCAAGCTGTTCTTAAAAAATTTGCACATCAGTGCACTGTCATCACTCCACAGCTCCATCCTCGTCTTGTAGTGTCGGAGGTGATCGATGGGGCAGCTCCTTCCATCATATAGTTTGAACTCGGGGATGACAAATCCCACAGGATTACGGTACCGAGTTATCTGATCGGTACATGGAGTCTCTTGGCATACGTCCTAAGCCTGTTGGAACGCTTCATCCGGCGCTGGGTAGTGTGGGGCGTATCCCCCATAGTGGTGTTGTGGATAGTAACCAACTACGATCATGTGGTCGGGTATAGGAGTTTTTGCCGAGGTCGGGTATAGGAGGCATGCCTTGGTGATCGTAGACCGTCGGGGTTACCCTCGGTACGGGTTCTCCTTGTCTTGGTATCCTCGTATCATGAGGTCGGCCTGTCGCTGCCATCGCTGCTCGGTAAGAAGAATCTTCCGCTTCGTGTCGGGGGTCGGTATGCGTGTTAGCCGGTAGGATGGGCGGCATTGTGATTCTGTCCGCTGCCATGGCCGACATGCATGCCCCCAGCTGGGCTTGTAGCTGGGCATTATGTTTTTCGGCGGCCCGTGCCAGTGCGGCCGTAGTCCTATCTCCGTGAACAGGTGTTTGTAGTTCCACCGTGTACGGCGTAATTATCCGTGGTGGGAGGGTTGGATATGGGACTACCTGTTCTATTACGGGGTCGTCGGGCATGCCATACTGGTTGGCTTCATTCGTTTGAAAACGAACCCGTTGGGGACTGGAGTTGACCGAGGCTGCTGGCTGAGGGGCCTTTGAGCTTGGCCCTGCGTTGTTAGGACGGCGGTTGTCTGGCAAGGTTGCCCCCGCATGCCTAGTCACGGACGGCGCTCGTTCCGCCTCCGTGTCCGTAGGGTTTTCGTCGACAAGACCGTCGACCTGAGGGGGATGGTCGGTTTGTTCTTCTGTTTGGACATTAGAGATGGTTGGTCGAGACCCAACCTGAAGCGCTTCGTAGCGGTCTCTGATGTTGAGGAGATGCGCTAACACATCTTTGTGGACTGGGATTTCCTGGTTTGTCGATGTGCCTACTTCCTCTAGGCGAGTTTCTTCGTTGGTGTTTGCCATTTGTTGCTCGTCTGGTAGAATGTTGGTGTTCGATTTCGAAGCTACTTGGGAACTAGATGATTCCCGGAGACGGCGCCATTTGATAAAGCCATAACTTTGTTCGGTGGCGTTAGACTTTTCAACAATGTTATATAATGAATTGACAATAAACGATGAACACTTCTTGATCTTTATTATTATTCGGCAATTGCCATTGTTCGGACTACAATTCTATCACTATACTTATGTTCGGATTCGTTGTTTAATCATGAACGTGATCTTTCTCTTCTCTTCGGTGCTCGATTCTCTACCTTGCTCGGTTTGACTATTGATGTGATAAGTTCTGACAAGTTTTTATTTTTTCTCTCCTTCTCTCTATATTTTTGAGATATGTTTTCTGGTCCTGGTTTTAGGGGGGGTACTTGGCTATTTATAGGCAATTATGCCTCATAAGATGTTGACAAATGTCGCCATCTTAGGTGTCACTTCATGGGCTTTTCCCTTGTGGACCTTTAATAACTGGGCTAGGACCTTTACAGATAATGGCCTGTTAGGAAAGCTCTCATAATCCATGGGTTTTTGGGTCTAAGCATTGGATACCCTCTAATAATGGGTGGATCGATCCATACCTGAATAGACATATTCGGGTTCAATTTTTGTGTTCTATCATCTATTTTTAGAAGAATGTTTATAAAATTGCAAATTATGTGAAATGTGAGAGAACGTTAGTGCACTTTTGTTATCCTATTTAATGTTAGTTTATTAATTGTGACAGATTTGTAAATCGATACCTCAATTATTAAAAGTGGTAGTACAGTATCTAAACTGTTAACCGCTTGTAGTACAGTACACTAAACGTATTTCTCATGTTTTTTTTTGTAGCTTTGTCATATGTGGCGAATTCTTTTAGTTTTTCTAGTTTATGAAAAGGTCCCTGTAATTTGAGAAATTGATAATTTTGGTACTTCAAAATGGCATGAAAATGGTACAATCAGAGCCGGCCTTGACCACAGTCCAAACAACTCCCGTGCTTAGGTGCAGAGTGAAAAAAGGTGTCGAAATTATTTTCCAAGTGAAAAAATTCTGTATATATGCAATTTTTTAACGATATATGATGTTTTTTAGTTGTATTATGACTGGTTAGTTACTGTCACGAGTTCGAGCCATGTAGACTGCAATATAGTTACATGTTATTTTATTTATTATTTCCTTTCACTTAACTTATAGTACTTTGTAAAAAGTAAAATTTTATTTGAGCAAATTGTTCTGGGCATAGGTGCTCCCGGGCCGGCCTTGGGTATAATACCATTGATATTTTCATTATACCATTACTACACCGCACATATACATAATATGCGAAATTTCATTATCATTACCATACCACACCTTTGGTATATACCGCACTTTCGGTATCCTCATTAATGGTACGGTACGTCAAAACTGTTGGTACCATACCTTACCAAGTTTTCCTGATTTGACACCAACTTATTTGACAACCAACTTATAGTAGACGTGACCAACGAGTGCCATGGCTAGTTAACTTTTACCGATTTGTTATCCAATCTATAATGATTAATTGGACACGGGTATCTCGACCGGATGTTAAACACTAAAATTGAATGTGTAATTAGAAAAGTTGGAAGGCTTGGTCCGTAACCGGTACGATACGTGTAGCTTAAAGAATTTGGATACGATACGACAACAATAATTATATATACATTGAAAAGTACCGAATTTGTTGTACAATTTAACTACATCAATTATTTTGAGAGTATAATTTTCTCAAATTTTACGAATTATGGGTACTTTAACCATATGCATACACTTATTCTTATACTTTACACATCAGTGCTCAAACCTCTCATCGCACAGCTTTAATTGATTTTCATGTTTAATACATTGGTAACTTTCAAGTGGCAAAATAAATACAACTACAAGTACATTCGGCAAAATGAGCCAATAATTTGGTACAATACAATATATCTCGAGCTTAAATTGCAGAAACAGACGCTGCCTGGGGAGTGAAAACATACATCTCGCAGCTGTGAGCCGATACTTTGGCACTAAATGACGCCACCGCCTCACCCACGACATCTTCATGCTGTACACACGAATCGGTAAAAATAATTAGATAGTCGAATCAGCATAGGAAAAAAAATACTAATTCGAATCCATCATAGCTAAAGTGTTGATCTAACAGGGAGAATTTGGAAAAAGAGAAGGCAAGATGTAAATAATCCAAGTGTTACGGGTGTTCTACAAAATTCGATTACTACTACCTATAACAAATCCAACATGACCAATTTTCAAATGCCATAACTTTTATGTCCGATGGCCTATATTTTGGATGATCATTGTTTTCATACATAGTCAATTATTATGCACGTAGCCTTTTTTTTTATAAGCAAAATTTATTATTATGCACGTAACTATAAGCAGTTCAAGGGGGAAAGTCAATTAGAACAATTTTATGCTGAAAAATCAGGCAAATGAAAACTTCACTTTTTTTGGTGTCACACCACGTTCAGATGCATGTTGTGCACTTGTGCATATTTCTCAAATAAAAAGAATGGTATAGAAAAACGGAATCCCAAAACAAACCATCAGGCGCAAATAATGTCAGCTCAAACTTATTAGGAAACAAATCCAGTTCCACAATCTAGTTCGAGTTTGGAAATAAACTTCGTTTGTATGATGTTTGTAAAATGAACACTATTTTTAGAGGTCTGTTGTTCTCACCTTCCACAGGTCTCGGACAGAGACTATGGTAGATGGTTCAAGTCCAAGTGTACTCCATGAAGCAGTAAGTTTTGCAGTTTCCGAACATCGATTCCAAAGAACAACTGCCAGACGCTGATATGTCAAAGGACCTGCCCAAACCTAAAATAAAGTCTTTTCCTTTTCAGTAAAAGTAAGAATGAGATGGGAGAAGAATGGAAACAAGGATTCTTCATGTTTCCCAATTTGAGTTTTTCATTTCCTTTGTTTATTGGGTTTGAAAGGCTGTGATAAAGAAAACATCTTGAATTGGTATTATTTGAAGAATGCTGGTATATATAATTATATATACTATGCCCGTTGATTCAAAGAAAAAACAGAGTTGTAGATTTTTCCAAAGAGAGAAATAGCTGTTATAAATACAAGTGTGTAACAATAAATAAGTTCATGTATAGATTCCAATACTGTAGAGAAGTGGAGAAAAGGGTAGACCTGATGGCAATCATTTGTTTCCGAGAGATGCACTTTCCTCCCTTGAATGCCAAGTTGATCTGAAGATAAAAAAAAATCTTACCAAGTCCTACAAAATCATAAGCATACATACGAGATGCATCTTGTGATGTTCCTGAAAACTGTCGCATTTAACAGTTATACACAGCCATGAAACAATTCTTGACCGCACCCTTTAACATACTTCTTTCTAAAACTTGCAACACCAAAGCAATGATTTTCTTTAAAGAAAGAATCACAACTTTTAGCCATTAAACTAAGTGAAAATGAAATGAAAACAAAAAAAAACAAAATGTGTCCTCGTATTCAAGTGAGGTTTCTGCTCGAAGACGACATGCTCAAATGAAGAGATCTATAAAATATTTAAATGAGAGGATGTTTTTCAGGTAATACATTTCAAGCTTAAACTACCAATTATCCTTTCGTTTCTCTTTCTTCCCACAGAAAAAGAAGAAAACTTCACAAACACGACAAAGTTACCTTGGTTCACTGCAATGACCTCTTTATTGGTTAGTATTTCGTATGTTTCCTTAGTCATGTTCCGTACATCACAGCCAATCAAAAGAGGAGACTGCATATTTAAGAAAGCAGCTTTGGGTCATTCACTTGTTTGTGTTCTTGACTTGTTTGTGTTCGTGATATAACTTACATCTCAAGTCCAAGTCTTATGGTTTTTATAACATGAGCTGTCCCCTAGTTAACTCAAATAACATACTAAAGTAGCTAGAATATGAAAGGAAAAACAAATCATTAAATCAATAAAGGCACCTTCATCAAAGCCCAGATGCTAAAATGAGCTCGGTACTCCTCGTCGGTCATACCACCATTGCCAACCTCTAACATATCCGGATCTGCCAAAGGATGTATATTTTAATTCAGAAACGTCATTGATATTTCTCAAAGAAAGTCAGAAATCAATAGCTATAACGTGCTTCGCTTATTCCTAAATGTGACTTAATTTTAATTTTATGAGGAGCTAGGTCCCTATAATTGGAAGATTATCAACATAAATAAATGTCAGGAATCATTCCCTTTTTACATATAAGAGGCCTCAAAACTCAAAAGTGTTGTAAAATATTACCATTCCATCCACCAGGACCAGCATAAGAAGCCCACTTGTCATTAAGATCAGCAATCTCGGTCATGCTAAACAAAAATTGCAAAAATACCAGAGTTAGAAAAAAAGATGTCACAAATCTTCAACGTTTTTGGTTTAATTAGTATATGAAAAAAGGAGTTCATAAGCACCCAAAGGTTAAAACCTTGTCCAAGTGTCATTGATATCTTCTGTGGTTCGCCAACTATTTCCAACATTGCCTGCCCACATTGCTGGGTCATTCACACCCCTGTCAAAAACAGAAGGATTAGAGAGAGAGTTTGTCTGGTGCATAAAATGAACTCATATAGCTGATAAATAAGGTTAAGGCCTTGTTTTGTCGCAGATCTTAAGCTTGGCTTTTTTGCAGTATTTCTTAAAAGCTAGACTGCATTTAGTTAATCGGCTTAAAATCTGAGTTTTTGGACATTTTTCTAGTTCTTGCAAAAGCCAGAAGCTATAAACTGAATTAATTAAAGCCCAAAGATTACCATTCACAAAGCGAATAGAAAATTTCCCGGCCAGTTGTGTTTAATGCGTCACGCATTGGTGGATATCTGAAAATTCAATCTTAAAAACATAAAGCTCTGGGAGTAACTACAATTTCATGATCAAAATGGTTTATTTACCTTTTCTCTGGTTCAATTCCTAGATTGAAACAATTATCATACTTCAAGTAATCCACACCCTGAACTTGAAGCATAATCATTAATAAAAGGAAATGACTCCTGAAAAGCTATGGTAAGTAGTACTAGCACGAGATATACAATAAACTAACCCACGAGGCGAAGATTTTGGCATCGATATTTTCGTAGTAGAGAGATCCAGGCCGAACTTCACAAGTAAATAACCTTCAAATATTTAAAAAACGGTCAGTTAAAAGTTATAGTCTTAACGACAACAAAGCATCTAGACAAGCACAAAAATGTATTTTTTAT
The DNA here is from genome assembly GCA_963920805.1 of Primula vulgaris. NCBI lineage: Eukaryota > Viridiplantae > Streptophyta > Magnoliopsida > Ericales > Primulaceae > Primula > Primula vulgaris. Next base: position 3,365,740 of record OY987220.1, on the reverse strand, counting down.
GTTATTTATTCTTTTATATTTCTAACTATCGTACCCAGCATCAGAATAAATACCGAGCTTGAGACCTTTCCCGTGTATATAATCAGCAAGAGCTTTAATTCCAGAAGGGAAAGTCTTAGGATCAGGGGCGAGTAGATCCTGAAAAATCATTTTTAACTATTTAGCATGTTGAAAACAAAATGTAGCTCTCAACTTTTCATATATGGTACGCTTAAAATATCATATGATCAAAAGAACCATGACATAATTACTGTATAATTTCACCTCTGAATCTCGAATTGCAGCTGACCAACAATCATCTGCGTAAAAAAAAAATTAGACAAAAAACAAGTTGTTATCGGGGACCAACGAGATAGTTCATGTTAGACTTACCTATATTAACGTAAATATAACCTAAATCAGCTAAACCAGTGGAGACAAGTGCATCAGCTGTCAAAGAAAAGATTAGTTGTTAGAGAGTGAAGAAAAGTAAAATTTGTTTCAAGTCATGAAACTTTCCAATTTTGATGTGAAATTCATATGTTGCATCTTTTTCGTAATAGAGTAATGTTATACCTGTCTCCTTAATAACTGTCTCATTGATATTGCAAGCAAAGAAATTCCAGCTATTCCATCTGCCTCATAGACAACCAAACAGGATGTATGATACTTCAATAACATTTTTAGAGTAATTTTGGTAAAGAGTTAATCGAGCAATAATGTTACATAGATAACTAAAGTGTCTTTTTTACCTCCACGTAATCTTATAATTTCATCGAATAAGGTAGCAAAAAAAACGCAAAAAAAGTTATTGATCAACCCAATTAAAATTCTGAGTACATAAGAGCACAATTCCTAAACAAATTATATTCTCCCTCCTTTCCATACATGCATTTTAAGATGCAAAATTTCCGTACTTAAATTGTCCAGATGACAATTTTGAGGAATTAATCATATACTCAAATTGAAATTGTGTAAACACGAGTAAAATCACAAAAATATAGTACTATAAACAAAACAAAAAAAAAGGATCTTCCATTATAATTATGAGCTTGGATATTGTCATTGCACCTGCTCTATACATGTTCCTTTTTTGTTGAAAATAAGGCATCAAATTTACCCCGAAAGTAAAAAATCATCTACCTGAATATATTTGAGCAGTTTAACAAATAGAATTTACATTTAGCATGAAAACAAATTTTGAGCAAAGTAGCTGGGTCATATGAAATTGGAAGAAAAACTGAATTTTTCTGTACAGCTTAAATTTCCATGTTATTCAGGCAATTAACCGAAAGCATGTAAAAGATTTATCTTGACCAACCAAAAATCTATGCAACTTGCAAGCAGAAAGCATATAAGCAGCACTTAAATTGTGCAGTGAAGATATCACTGAAATTTCTAAAGAACAGTATTACCTGTATGAGCTCTTAGAGAATCATCCACAACACATTTTCAAGACAAGATAAATTCCTCACTGAGTATTAGGCAACTAGATGAACAAACAGCATTGGATAGGAAAAAATGATGGAGGGAAATTCACAATTGCTAGACGGAGTGATTTCTCATATAAGGTTTCATATATCCGACCCCAAATTCGTGATTATAGCTTAGCTTGATGATGATGAATAAGTTTATATTCTCAAGTATATTATTAGTCTTAGCCTGACAAAAATTAGATTTTTCATTTTTAATTACAATTGACTTTATCCCACTGAACCAGCTCTAAAACCCCCAAAAAGTAATGTAGCCTTTTATGCCTAATAATATCAAAGATATTGAGTAATTGCAAATAAGAAGCCAGATTGAATACATCCAATTGAGCCTTTGAAGGCACCATTTTGTAGAGACTACTAAACCTAATATCCAACCTTTTTTTAAGAGGTTTTTTTGAAAACTAGTTTTTAACAGAAAATTTACTTATTCAGATATTCTTTCATACAATTAAAAACTGCACATCAAATTACAACCCACAGGGCAATGCACCATTTTATAACTGATAACCTAACAAAGAAACTTAATACTTGCAGACATCAAGGGAAATAGTATCTTAACCATATCATGATTTAGAGCCTATCCACAACAAACTAATATAAAGACATGTTAAAAACTTAAAATCATCAATATAATAATATCACCCAACAAAGATTAGATTTTTCATTGTAATTCTACCTTTTATTCACAATTCAAAGCATCAAAAAATAAAACATGGGTTGAAAATAAACATTTCTGCCTGGAGATTAACAGAAAAACTTAAGTAATCATGGATTGATAAAACTTAAAATCCTTATAATAATAATATTACCCAACAAAGATTAGATTTTTCATTGTAATTTCATCTTTTATACACAATTCAAAGCATCAAATTAAACCCAATGAGTAAAGAAACATTTCTCCCTTGAGATTATTAGATTAACAGCAAGATTAAAAAAACTTAAAAAAAGGAAAAGTGAATATACATCAAACTAATACTCCTATAAAGGCATGTTAATATCTTTAATAAATATTGATTTTTCTTTGTAATTTCATCTTTTTAACACAATTCAAAGCATAAAAATAAAACATGGGTTATTAATAAACATTTTTACCGGGAAATTACCAAAAAGACAAAAAAAAACTTAAAAAAAAAAAGGGAAAGTGAATATACATCAACTTAATATAAAGACATGTTAAAATCCAAAATATAACAATATTACCCAACAAAGATGGGACTTTTCATTGTAATTCTAACTTTTATCCACAATTCAAAGCATCAAAATAAAACCAATGAAACATTTCTGCTTAAATATTAACAGAAACACTAAAAAGACTAAAAAAAACTAAAAAAACTTTAAAAAAAAGGAAAGTGAAAATACCCCATTTGAGGAGTGAGAGCCAACCCATTATTGACTTGCAAAATACCATAATTTGATGTATCAAAGATATTTGAAGTGGGTATCAAACGCCCTTCAATTTTGAGAATAATTATTGATAGATACATAATAAGTGTGATAATATACTCATTTCTCATCATTTTCTTCATTTGTTTTTATCTCACAGAGGTGTCTAGAATGGCACATAAGAATGGATAGTTAGATAAAAAAAAAATATATGTGTATATATACACACACTATTTAAGTATTTATATATATATAGAGAGATAAATGGATAGAGAGACGAGTCAGCTGATTGTGAAGGTATCTTCTTGGGTTTTGTATGAGGATGACTTTTTTAACTACAAAAAATTTGAAAAAACGCACAGACCGTAGATTTAATCTACGGTCTACAGTGTTTCACTGTAAACCGTAGATTAAATCTACGGTTTACAGTAAATTCTGCAGACCGTAGATTTAATCTACGGTTTACAGTGTTTACTGTAAACCGTAGATTAAATCTACGGTCTGCAGCATTTTTCAGATTTTTTGAAAATAAAAATAAAAATAAAAATTCTAATAATTAAAATGAAAATTCTAATAAGTAAAATGAAAATTCTAATAATTAAAATTAAAATACTGAATATTTTTTTCAAATTAAATATGATTTTTTTAATAAAAAAACTAAATGACTTATTTTTAAAATTTTACATAAAATAAATTACCAATATTCTAACAATCTCTCAAAATAAACACAAAATTTACAAAAATTTACACAAAAAAAGTTGAAATCTGTACAAACCGTACATTAAAAACAGTCTGAACCATTTTAAGTCATTTTAAAAACAGTCTGAACCAAAAACAATCTGAACCAAAAACAGTCTGAACTTTTTTAAGTCATTTTAAAAACAGTCTTAACCAAAAACAGTCTGAACTTTTTTATGTCATTTTAAAAACAGTCTGAACTTTTTAAAGTCATTTTAAAAACAGTCTGAACTATTTTAAGTCATTTTAAAAACAGTCTGAACCAAAAACAGTCTGAACCAAAAACAGTCTGAACTTTTTTAAGTCATTTTAAAAACAGTCTGAACCAAAAACAGTCTGAACTTTTTTATGTCATTTTAAAAACAGTCTGAACTTTTTAAAGTCATTTTAAAAACAGTCTGAACTATTTTAAAAATAGTCTGAACTATTTTAAAAATAAGGCATTTACTTTTTTTATTTGAAAAAAACAAAATGCCTTATTTGAAAAAAATATCAACTTATACACTTAAAAAAATATCAACTTATACACTTGAAAAAAATATCAAATTATACACTTGAAAAAAATATCAAATTTTAAAAATAAGGCATTTTTATGTAAAAAAAAAATCATGTTTAATTTGAAAAAAATATTCAGTATTTTAATTTTAATTATTAGAATTTTAATTTTAAATTTTAATTTCAAAAAATCTGTGAAAACACACAGACCGTAGATTAAATCTACGGTCTACAGTGATACACTGTAAACCGTAGATTTAATCTACGGTCTACAGATTTTAACTGTAAACCGTAGATTAAATCTACGGTCTACAGTGAAACACTGTAGACCGTAGATTTAATCTACGGTCATTGCGTTTTTTCAGAAATTTTGCTGTATAAAAAGTCATCCTCGTTTTGTATGTGCATAAATTGAATATTCAAATAATATTACCAATATAGGTGCAACTTTGATTACGAATCTACATACAATTTTTATCCATAAATATATCCGTAGCAGTATATTATTATTAGACTATTTAGTCTTACTTGTAGTTGAGATTTATATAAATAAGGTTAGAATCCCTTTTGTATCATTATGATTAATAGAGAGTATGATGTTGTCTCTTCATATTTATCTCTGTATATCTATACATATTTCATATATACATATACCGAGTTAATATGTCACACAACACGTTATCACCATTTTGCTCGTGAAAATTGAAGTAAAAGTTAGGAGATTGGGGTATTTGTTCGAAAACTAGGGTTTATACGCTCGAAGATCGGATTATAAATATACGGCCAAACTTTGAAATTTAATTTACTTCATCGGTCTTCCCCAACATACAAATGTACTGTATATATTTTTATTTTGCAATAGTTTTAGATATGATGTGTAGGGTACAAATTACACCCGATTGCATGTTTATGTTACACTAACATGTAAAAAGGACGAAGAAATTGTTAACAGAGTACATGTTATTGGTAGAGTTTCGATCATACCATATGACTAGTTAGAAACAGATTATACTAAAAGAATAAAATATTGTCGTAGTACAATTTCCTTATTGAAAACAATGTGTATGAAATATAGTTTAATGTAATTACATCCCTGGTCCCTAGTATATTACCTGTATGCGAAAGAGTATATATGATTAATAAATAAGCAATTTAGATTTGCTTTCCTTCCGTGATGGTACTTGCATGTAAATTGATATTTATTTACTGTCATGTACATATGTATACAATATGATAATTTGTGAAATCATATATTTTCACATTTAAGTTGGAAAAATTATAAACATTTCCCATCTAGGCTCACTTATTTGATACGATGTCTACAAAAGATATAGGCGGAAGTCGATATCCTAATGATGTCGGGTTTTAAGTGGCATTCGTGCCCTCCACCCTCACCGTCTTTCTTGGTCGTGTTCAAGTAGAGCTACCGAAAGGGGTTGACTAAATAATAATTTCTCCGAGTGTGTTAATATGTGATGTATGTTTCGCCGAATTGGTGTCTCAGTATCGACCCGTCGTTTGATCAATGAGAACCAATTCACATTAAAAGCAAAACTATTTTCGAACCTGTCGTTTCGAAACAAAGTTTGTGCTTGTGCAAACCATAAACATATAAACTGGTCGTTTTATATGATAACTAATCCAGAACTCCCAACACATGTTGGATGTCATCTATGATGAGAAAATCGCAAGCATGCTTGCGAAATGACTGTTTAGACGTTGATATTATTCCGTCACCACATGTTAGTCACCCCGATGTGTGAAAATATGATGTCCAATTTTTTTTGGATTCCATCTTTGATGAGTAAAACACTAGTTTATTGTTACTCGCGAGATGAAAGATAAGGCGTTGATGATATTCTGCCGCCACATTTGAGACATGATGACGTCTATGGTGAACAAATGTCTGAAATTGACATATTGGAGCAATCCTTCACCAAAATACTAGCTTGGAAATTGTATTCCATAAGCAGTATCGTGAATTTATATTCACCATGTTCCTTCATCGCCCATCTGTTTGTGGATGAGAAAATACCCCGATGAGCAGTTTTAAATCCTATTGGGTCAATGACGAATTGTTTGCCTGATATTAATGATATTCGTGTATATTTTTTTTCCACGAATCGAGAACCGAGACAAGTGTTATTTGTCTCGAGCTGTCGCGATCCTGACGAATCGCCTAGCCAAGCAAGGTTTTAGACAATCGTTAAAATCTAAGACCTGTGTGGCTCCAAGACAGTTCTTGAAAGAAACAATTTGGTATGTTGTTCCAGAGCAAGAGATAATGCTCAAGTAGCCAACTCTATGCTATAAAGACAAAGATCATGCACGGTTACCCCTTAAATAGTTCAAAACTATTATAAAGATGGAAAATCCAATGCTAATGTGGTTAAAACTAACTGAAAGGAAACTCTTAAGACCTCCGGTTTTGTGGCTCAAATGAATTTGGTTCCTTTCTTTATTGATTTTGATAACTCATTGAGCCATTTTTTGCTCATCTGGATTATGTTTTCCATTTGGATTATTATTTTTCCATTTGGACCATACTTTTGGATTATGGTTTGCCTGTTTACGAAATTTCTCGAAATAATTTAAAGTGTTTTGAGCAAATTCCTTTGACAAATGTGACCAAACTTTAAATTATGAAATTTTAGGCAATACTTGTGGTGTACTTGGTTTTCTGGAAATAGTGGGTAACAGTGTATCACATAATTTCACCAACTACTTGCCTAAAATAGTACTCAGTGACAACGATTCTGGACCTGTCGTTCCAAATCGAAATCTTTGGTAAAACCAAATTGATTTGTCAAATATGGGGCCTTATACTCATGTAGGTCATGTTGTACCTTGTTGAGTTATAAAATATTCGAGAAAACCAGTGTTATCTAGTAATAGCTCATGAAAGAAATGAAATTTCTTTACATAGCCTCCACTCAAAACGTATTTTAGAGGAGTTGAAGTGTTTTTTAAGTGGTTGCTACCATATTTTTTAAAGCATTTAAAATTAACTTATCATTTTGCCAAACGCATTTAATGACTTTATGAGATGTCACGAGATCATTAATACCTGCTGCAAAATGCTTGCAAGGATAGACGTCCATGTCGGACGCCGTGTTCCTGTCATAACACGTTACTTTGGCTGAACCCGCCAAGAAAAGGACGCTGCCGTCAGCCGTCAGTTTGTCGTCCTTCCAAAGATATGAGAAAGTTGACCGGTTCTTAATTCGTTCAGCCCCAGAGGTGGTGAACTGAAACTCGTTTGTATAAATGATCTAGGAGATGTGTGATTCCTCCTCATCCTGAGAATCTTGAAATATCTGTCGATCATGATATCTTAGACGATATTGAAACAAAACGAGACTGTCATTGATTACTTGTTCATATATTTGGTGACGACTGATAATATGATCAAATTATGACAAGAAACCATGTACCGTTGCCTGAAGTCAACATAGAATAGACTGGCCTAATGGAAACTTGCAATCCAAGTAGATTCCTTAGCGAAAGTGTGTTCGGACCTGTAGCTCCAATACCACCAATGTTAAACGAGTTCATTTATTTGGTTATTCGTAAGGAAGATTGATGAGAATAATGAGATTGTAGAATACTCGCCTAGTAGCGCAAGACTTCTCTCACACATTGGAATTGATTATGAGATGGTTTATTTCCTCGTAATGGACGTTATAACAGTCCCCTACTCTATCAGTTTAGTAGTTTCTGAAAAACTGATTATGCAGCATGTGATTGTGGTCACGGTTTTATCTCTATGGGGATTTAGACAAAGAGATATAGATGAAAATCCTTGTGTGACTTCATGTGCTTAAATCAAGTAGTATACCCGTGTAACACGATCTTACCACGGAACACGATCTTAATTGACTGAGGCGTTCACTATATGGATTAATATAATCCGAGCAGATGTGGTATACCCGTGTAAGTGAGTACTTGATCAGCTTGGGATACTTGAACAAGTATTATGCCCTTGCGTGTTTTATTACGCGATCCACTTTTGGATTTGCCTTCGAGATAAAGGATCTTGGGAAGACACGGTAGTGACTCACCCTGATGATCGAGTCCCGTAAAGATTGAATCTAATTGCATGATTCAGACTACACCCAGAAGGTGTTATGACACTAAGTCGTCAGATTCTCCCATGATCGTTCAATCGCTAGACATTGATATAGACCCGGTCCGTCCCAGATGAGACGACGAAGAGATATTGAACCATGATGTTCATATTTAAGTATAATAAGCGCATCTTTGTACTTGGTCTAATGTACTAGGACGAAAATCTCGTCTGCTGCGAATGCTATAGCTCGACACAGTATCGCGCTAACACACTGCCATCGAAAAGGCATAAAAGACATTTTCCCATTATATTAAGGTAACTATAGATGAAGGCTAGTCTTATCCCATTTGCGTCATCGAGTGTACCTACCTCATTCGGTACTCGAATTATCGCAACCCTTTTTCGGTTATACCGATGCCGGTTACTTATCAGACCCGTATAAGAGATATTCCTAACATGGTCTGTCTTTACCATTAGGAATAAGGTGATATCTTGGAGATCTTGGAATCACTCCAAACGAATCACTCTAATTTACTCGTACTCCATGAGACGACTAGAGAGTGTATATGATTTCGAGCTAGAATTAGGAATATTTGAATTAAATATGCTCCTTCTCACGATCTTGATAAAACACTTGTCATATTTGAGGACAACTTGTTGTTATCGATCAAGAGAGCCATGGCTACATTATGCTAGCTATGTAGCATTTCTTGCCGAAATAAATCTTCACATATGAAGTTTAAGAGCATCCCGTTGAATGCTCGTTCTATTCCACGTTATATTTTCTTGCATCCAGTCGTGTGCAAGTAAAAATGAAGCATCTGGTCGAATGCTCATACTATTTCTTGGAATATGAAATCCTTGGACTCAGTCGTGTGCAAGTGAGGGAGAGCATCCAGGTGAATGCTTATTAAACTAATTACTACTTAGTCGAAATCCTCGCATCCCGTTATGTGCAAGTGAGGGGTAGCATCCAGTCGCATGCTCGTGTACTCTTTTTGTTCTTAGACCAATGCTTTTCCCACTGGTTTTTCGTTGGCAAGGTTTTTTAGCGAGACACGTTCCCATCATATCTCACTTAAGATTGTCGAAATTAGGGAGAGTATCATGTTGTATAATTCTTACCACTGTGTACTCTATTGTCCTTCGACTGGAGGTTTTTCCTACTGGGTTTACTCTAGCAAGGTTTTGATGAGGCACCTGTATTGTGGTTGATCCACTACTACTACCACTATTGCACTCTTTTTTCTTCGAGCAGAGACTTTTTCATTGGGTTTGCTCTGGCAAAGTTTTGATGAGGCACACTGTTTTGTGGTCAGTTACTTACATGGTATTTCGGCCTATATCATTCGGCTACATAGTTTCTCCTAGGTTTCGGTTTTGTCGCACATTGGGTTTTTCGGCCCTAAGGTTTTTATGTGTTTAGCACTGCGAATGAACTCGACTCAGATCGACTGCATGAAGACGAAGAATTCAAGACGTTCAAAGAGGGAGTGTTGTAGGATATTATTGGACTGTTGCGACTTACTCATAGTTGGACTTTTTATCTTGTATAACCCTAACCTCTAGTATATAAAGAAGGTTAGAGTTCTCTTGTATTGATGCATTCTGATTAATAAAGATAATGTTGTTGTCTGTTCATATTTATCTCTCTATATCTATACATATCTCATATATACATATACCGAGCTAATATGTCACACAACAGTATTTAAAGTGTTGAAATCTAAATTTTTAAAATTTGTTCAAATAGTTTAACATTTGAACTATTTGATTAATTTTTGAAAAATTCGATTCCGACAAGTTAGATATGAGTTATTTGTCGGTTAAAATTTTAAGTAATTTCGTATAGTACCAACAATTTGTATTTATGAACTGTCACTTTAAAAAAAATGTACTATTTCACTGTTATTATAAGTAAATAACTCTAGCTTTCAATAAATGTAAATTCTTCAATTTTTTGATTCTGTCTAACTAATTGTCCATTTTTTTTAAATATCAAATAAATATAGCAAGTGATTTTTTTTTTATAATTAATAACCCTCTCTACATTACCCGCTTGACAGGGACCGGGATCGAATATTGATGGTGTACGTGATATACTAGGGTATCAAGCATTTGGTAGCAAGTAGTATTTTTTATTTTATCACTCCATTGAGGTAAAAACCTGTCAAACTTCGTAGGCAACATGGTTCGAACCCTGACGGTGAGCATGTTATACTCGGGTAACAAACACATCGTTACCAACCAGTTGCTTGGTACTAAGCACTACTTATGAGTAATTTTTTACCTTCTTAACTTGACAATAAAAAAAGTTAATTTTTCTCTATGATTTGATATAAAATGGCTTAGTTTTTTTTAAATATGACATGCACTCTTTAACTGTTCTTAATATTTGTGTCAAATCCAAAGAGAGAATAAATTAGGGACGTGTGTTATTTCATGCACATCGTTACAAGTTAGCACATATCTAGACGTGTCGATAAACTACTTATCTGGAAGTTAGCAAATATTTAGACGTGTTGATGAACAAGTTATTACTAATTTTATTGGACAATTCCTTTGCTTGTATCAAGTGTGTATTGTTAATTAGTTTATTGTGTCTAGTTTGTATCCTCAAATTGTATTAGTTCCCTATTTGTAGAAATCAATACTCCCGATTATTTAATTAATGAACATATTCTCTTTTCAACTTAGGAGCAATCAAGTTTAGGCAATGTGAGCAGGCACTGTCCGTTAGTGTAGCTTGTTCGAGACTAAAAAAATTCGGTTGCCTCCTAATTATATATTTTTATATAAATAAAATAGAATTGGTTGACGAGGATAATCGAACCTATAAACAACATAGTATCAAACACTCTGTATTGTATTATTAAGCACTCAACCGTTAACATTTATGATGATTTTATTGAATTACTTTTTAATACTCTAATAATTAGATATTTGGGCAAACGAGGTTGCACTTTGAAAAAAAATAAACTTTCTTATCCAAGGTTCCAGCCTTACTGGAATGCACTCGGGCCGCCCTGAATGTGAGTAAGTCTTGTTACTTGATGATAGGAACCTTGGGATAGTAATCATTCTTTTCTCTATAATAGGAACCAAACCAATAAAAATAATCGGTTCGGTTCGGTTTTGACTAAAAGAAATTCGAAACCGAACAAAATTGAACAAATCATAACCGGTTTGGTTTGATTTGAACTTTTACAAATAAAAAACACAATATTCAAAATTTCACTAATTTCGTAAAGGTTTCGCTTATATTTCATTTGCAATTTTAAACCAAAAGTCGAATAACAAATAAATTTACAAATGATTTAACAAAATATATTATTAATAACTACAAATAGCAAATAAAATATCATATCTCAACTTATTGATTTATATATAAATAATTATATTATTTTATATATGAATAAAAATATGGATAAATTAACAAAACATACTACTTTTTAAACTAAATTACAAAAAACATACCCTTACAACTTTTCATTATAAAAAACATACCAAACAAATTTAAATTTAATGTTGTTTATTTTTTTTTATCTCTCTCTCCTCCATTCTTCTTTATCTCTCTCTCACATCTTACTCTCTCTCTCCTCCATTGTTCTTTTTCATCAATTCTTTATGTATCTCTTCATTATTCTTTCTCATTATTTTTTCTCTTTATCTCTCTCTGATCTTACTCTCTCTCTCATCCATTCTTCTAATTTTTTTTTTAATATACCAATCTATCTTTTTCTTCATCCACCACGAAAACTCATCACTAACTATCGAACACCATCTAGATTATATAGATATCTATATACATATAAATACATATATATACATACGTAATACACAAATATTACACTATTTGATACCCCGTAATATATCAAAAATATATGAAATTGTGAGATTGTTTTCTATTTATTGAGTTTTCAGACTATTGTAAACATTGTGGGTTTCAAGTTGAAAGAGAAGAATCCATATGTACAATATTTGAAAGAAATTCATATGTAGGGTATGAAGTTTTAAAATTAGGGTATGAAGTTTTGAAATTAGGGTATGAAGTTTTGAAATTAGGGTATGAAGTTTTGAAATTAGGGTATGAAGTTTTAAAATTAGGGTATGAAGTTTTGAAATTAGGGTATGAAATTTTTGAAATTAGGGTATGAAGTTTTGAAATCAGGGTATGAAGTTTTAAAATTAGGGTATGAAATTTTTGAAATTAGGGTATGAAGTTTTGAAATCAGGGTATGAAGTTTTAAAATTAGGGTATGACGTTTTATAATTAGCATATGCATATTTTGTGAGTTTTTAATTATTTTTAGAGAGAGGTGGGTGATTAACACTTGTTAGAAAAACGTGCGATTATCGTGTGTTAGATAGATAGGTGTGATTAGAGAGAGATATGTTAGGTTAGAGAGAGATGTTAGATTAGAGAGAGAGGTGTTAGATGAGAGAGATATATGTTAAGTTAGAGAGATAAATTAGATTAAAAAATAATAAGTATATATAACTATGTTTTTGGTAATTTAAATTATTAGGGTATGTTTTTTGTAATATAATAGGGATAGGGTATGTTTTTGTTAATTGCCCCTAAAAATAATCGGTTTGGTTTGGTTTGGTTCGGTTTGAAAACTATTGAACCGCAAACCAAATCGATTAAATCGGTTTATCAAATTTCTAACCAAAACAAACCAATTAGTGATTGATTTGGTTCGGTTTATGTACACTGCTACTTTTCTCCAACGCAACAAAATTTTCAATCATGTAGTATCCAAATATTAATCCACCTGTTTTTTTTACTTAATAAATTAATCATCTTCTTGTCCCTGAGGGGACGCTATGGTGCACTTTCGAGTCATTTTATCTTGTAAACTTTCTCTCATTGTATACGTAATCAGAAACGCTATGAAATTAGCATCGATCTCCGTATTTCTAATCGTATATCTTTTTATCTCTCTCACATCCGTTTAAGTAAACACTTGCATCAGTATGCCACTTATCTTTTATTTATTTGGTTCACTACCCGTCATGATATATATCGTTTGTAAAATAAGTATGTAGTTTTAATTTCAACTTTTCTTTCGAACTCGAGAGAATTTCACAACCACATAAGACCGCAACATTTCTCGACTTAATCCTTTCTAATCTGATCATATGGTTACTACCCCCTTTATTAAAGGATTACTTTGAAATCTCGACCCAAGTTAACAAAAACTACCGCTCTTTAATATTTATTTTTTTATTTTATTTTTGAAAGTACTTCCCTACCCAACTTAATTAAACGAAAACGCATTAATGCGACCTTTGTCCAAAAATACTTGTCATGTTATTCAATAATCTAATGATCTATTTAACATGAGAACAAGAGTTTTTTAAATTTTCACATAATTTTGTTTATTGTTTATCGTTGCTTTAGTTTTCTCAAATGAGTTACAAAGAGACGCAACACGATACTTAAGTCTTTAAAAATGTCTGGTTGATTTATTGACGATATTAGTTGACAAGAAATCGCTTGATGCTGAACTGAGATCGATGTAACCGTATTCTAATAGCTAAGTAATATGTCATACGTGCCACTTCATTATCGGGAAACATTCCGAACATGAGTCTATGTATGTGAACAATTTCGTCGTATATATCATTATCGTGAAACTTGGCGAGCCTGATTTTCTTCCCAAGCTCGGCTTAATCAATTCGCGTCGGCTCCGATCTTCCGAGGTGTCCGAAGTGGATATGTCTCCTTGAATGACGAGGTGTTCTTCTATCCTGCACAAGAAACGAACAGGGGCCCGGGGTTGGTACCAGGTTTTCCCTCTCCAACGATCAAGTCAGTATCGGTATAGACTGAAGGTAGGAATATAGTTAAGGGTGAGGGATCGGGCCGGTTACGAGTCGTGGTGTCAGGTGCCATGATTGGAATTCTAGTGGTCCGGATTGTTTAAGTTTTATCTCTCCTCTCTGTCGTTTCTTTTTTGTCCGTCCCCCTCTAAGTAGAGTTAGAGGGGGTATTTATAGTATGATCAGAGGTGTATTAACCCTTGGATCACTGTACTGTAAAACACTGATCCAACGGCGTTTATGTCATTTATAACTCTGACAAGAGTACTGTCCTTTTTCGGGGTCCACAGGAGATGACATGTGATTGGGCCACGGCGATGAAACGCTTAAAGGGTCCCCCAAGGGAGCAGCAGCATTAATTGGGGAGGCGTACTTGATACGCCTCCTAGGCCGGCGTCGTCACAGACCGGTCCATCCAGATCCGGGGTGACACGTGGCATATGGTTGACAGACCCGGATAGCATGCTGTGGTGATGGTATTGTCCCGGATGAGGGGGTGTCGACATTCCCTCGGCAAAACTCTTACCATATGCCGAACATGAGATCAATATAGTATGTGAACATTTTCGTGGTATATATTAATTGCTATTTTGTTATATTTAAAGATAGAAAATGTCTACTTTAGTACCGTTTCTATCACTATCATTTTGAAGTAAAAATATTTGCATTTGAAACATACATTTTAAACGATAAGTATTAGCAAAATCAAAGAATACGCAAACTTTTCCCTTTGAGCTTGCTTGTCATAATGTTTAACATTCCATTATTGTGTGGGTTAGGTTTATCTAACACTAATATTAACAACTTCGATTCGTACTTATAACCCGTACCGACCCATCGAAAGTCAAATCAGACAACCCAACTATAACGTTACAATTTGAAAGCGCAATTTTTAAATTTTTTTTGGCTATATTGTATATATAAATAATTCAATTAGCTATATTTAAATAAATTTAGAAAGTAAAAACTTAAGCATTAACTGGGGCGCCGAAAAGCTCAGGCCACTGCTTATAACAAGTCTGATACACATTTTATCAGTTATCTTTGAGTTCTAGACGAAAATAATAATAATATGGGGGATAAATATAATAATAGCAAAATATCTATGATTAACCATGTAATGTTTACGTCATGAGTCTTATCCATTGGTAACTTTTAAACTCAATATGGACCAATACCAAAACTAGTATACTATATTTAATACTTCCTCGATTCACATTTAATTATCCATTACGACAATACGTGTAATTTTCATCGGTTTATAAATTATATCAAAATTATCCAAATAATTTTTTTTGAATCTAATCATAATTTAACATTTGAATTATATGATCAATTTTTAAAAAAATTCTTTCCGACAATTTTGATACAAGTTATTGAGCAGTCAAAATTTCACAATTAAATAAGAAGAAAGGGAGTAAATTATACGATGGATGATCTTTCGCAATTTTTAATAAACTTAGCAATATATATATATATATATATATATATATATATATATATATATATATTATTTCGTAATTTCACAATTAAATAGGAAGGAATTGAGTAAATTATAGGATGGATGATCTTTCGTAATTTTTAAAGAACTAATTAGCAATTATATATATATAATATCCTCAATCAATACTACAGTTTTTTTTTTTCATTTCTAAATCCTATTTTGTTGTTTTGTTAGTGCCTTCACTTGAAGACTTTTGTATCATTAAAAATTTAAAACCAACCATGTTTTGAGTGCTAAAAAGCATGTACTTCGGTTTCATTATATCTATAAATTCTTTATAACTAAAAAGTTATAGTGATAAAAACCATCTTACATCAGACTCAATACTTATCTGCTTAAAAATAAATAAACACACTTCTTCTATTTAAAAGCAAACAGTCTCATAGCCTGTCCATACAAAAAATAATATTATCTTATCAAAAGTTATGACTTTTGATATAGTATTATGACCACCAAACCATTTATATATTTCAAAATAAATTATACAAAGATTGAAAATTGATGCAAAATTCAAGTGATTTATCAAACCTCTAAAATTGAATTTATTTTCCCATATTTAGATAAAGTGATGGTGAGACTGATACGGATACGCGTTTAATTGTATCTTTGGGCATCATCTACAAACCAATATGGTTGAACTGGGCCAACAAAATTGAAGACATTATAGCCTATATGGATGCAACAGAGTACTGGCATTTGAGCAAGAATATGAAACATTTCCAGTTTCAGTTCTTAAGCAAATAAGATGAAAGTGGATTTCTGAAGTTAAAAAGAAAACAAACCCAAAAAAAAAAGTAAAAAAAAACAAAAAAACTAGGTCCATATTATAAAGGTGCTAGCTCTATCACTATATAGAAAAAATATAGAAAACTTTTAAGCAAAAAAACTGAGCTAAAAGCCAGCAAGAAACTAATGGATTAATGATGAGAAACTATGATAGTACGTAACTAATTAAAAACACGAGTTTACACATCTCATAACATTTTTTTTCTTATTACTCTTAAACAAGCCTTAAATCCAGTAAGAGTGGCCATGCTTTTCCATGAAAACAATAAAGTTCTTACAAATAATATTATTGTACAATTTTTATGCATTTTATGTTTTAATAATTAAATGGATTATTCTCAACCTTTTGCTTCTTATTAAAGGTAGTTAAAATTGAAGTGTCTTTGTATTCAAGCATATGGTCATTCACATGTGGTTGTACAAAAGAAGTTGTCTTGAATGGACATTTTGCGATCAAATTTATAGAATGATAAAATGTTGGACGAAATTGTTCGGTTTATACGTATTTCATTAAGTTAAAAGTAAGGTTTGTGAATTTATGATGTACAGTTCATGTGTATTTTTCCTGATGTTATTATTATAAATTGAGTATCATTGCGGCCACAATTACTTTTTTTTCGGCCCGGTTAATCGAGTTCAAACAAATACCCACATATCCATAATGATCTAAACTACATCCCCTAGATGAAATCCACCCTCAGTCATCCCGACCCACTTGACCCATGGATCCACATCCCTTTAACTCTGTAAACAACATACATATATGAAGTGAATCCGACATTAATGTTCAAAGTCGAGTAGTAGCTCAAACTCCAAAAACTTTTAAACATCTTTTTGATATGATTTGTGGACTTATATAGAAAAATAGTAATAATATGTTATATATATATATATATATCTTCTTATTAATATAAGAGAACTCAAGAAAGCTTGAGTCTGCCCAATTTTACCCATTTTTTTCAAAAATGCTCTTATTCTAATTTACTAATTACTCAAATAACTTAATGCAATTTAAATAAATAAATAAATAAAAATTTCCACACACATCAAATCATCTTCCAAACAAAATCATCATACATGTATTTTTTATACTACTATACATTATATTTTTACGATATTCGTTCAATTATTTTTGCAAACTTTTTAAAAATGTTAAATTTATCTGTGATTAAAAATGTTAAATTTATCTGTGTCAGATCATATTTATGCAATTATGTGTCACACACGCAACGCGTGGGGTACGTTACTAGTATATATATATACACACACACATGTGTGTCTCTCTCCATCAGTGTTTAATTTTGAAAAAATTAATTAGCGCCTGTAATAATTAAATTTTCAGACAATAGATTGATATAATAACTAAAAAGAATGTTATATCGATCCCACACATATATTCGTTCATCCCTCAAACAAAATTGTCGTATATTTTTGTATAATAATAAAAAAAATTATTACTTCTTAAATACGATTGTTAGTTTATTATATTTATTCAATCGCTTTTATGAGTTTTTATTAAAAATTAACTTTATTTATCCGGAATCATTTATGTAGAATTAATGTCTTTACTCTCGGTACGTAAGTCGGTAGAATAATTGTTCCCTTATTCTAGGAAAACAACCGGCATATGGAAAGTCATCACCAACTAAGAATTGTAGTGAGTTTGTCTTTTACAAATCTAATCCAATCACTCTATCTAAGTTGTTTTTGTACTCTCCTTGATTATTACGAGTAATAAAGGTTTTAAAAATTGTTAGAATATTACCAATGACATTGTATGTAGTTATTTCAAATAATGGTGAGAAGCCTGTCACTTTTCAAAGTATGCGACCAAATCTGTTATGGTTCGAAATTATGGCAAGTGTTTCATCGAAATAATAATTCTTTTTTACAAACATAATTTTGTATATTTGTGGTAGCTCTTTTATACTTAAAAAAAAACTCAATAAGTGTACTAAAAAAATGAGTGCTACTTCTGCATATATTTGTGGTGGCTCTTTTATAATTGTTTTTGTTGTTGCTGTTGCGTTTCTTGTATATAGTTTTCAAGGTTACAACTTTTAACAAGATAACAACAACTCACCAAGAATTACTTGAAGAACTCATTTAGCTGATTAATTAATGTGGATTGTGGAATATTCATATTAATACGTGATGAAAATCTTAATGGTGACTATATTAATTATAATACGCATTGTGACCATCGTTTTTCATTTTAGCCGACCCTACACTATAGTTTCAACTACCAAACAAATTCTACTAGCTTGGAAAAAGTATGTGCTAGCTAAGCTAGATTGCTATCTTAGTCAAATTTCGAAAGTAAATATGATAATGACCTGCCATTTTCTATAATTTTCTATATATTTACATTTCTTATATTCATGACTTGTTCAGAGATGCCATGAAATTCTTAGTCGTCAAATTTTTATTGACTGTTAACGAAAGTTTGGACCTAATTAATATTTGTTTAAGGTTTACATTTAGAGAGGAATTAAACTCTATACACAGTACACATGAAACGGGTAACAAACACGGGTTTTGCTTAATTTCCGTTTTCTGATCAGTTTTTTTTTTTTTTTAAAGTTAATAATCAATGATCATTATTAGTATATATATATATATATTGTACATTATCTGTATCTTTTTTTTCTAAAAGATCGTGGTTGTGTTTTCTTCTTTACAAAATTATATTTTACCAATTTGAGTATTGTTAGAGTATTCTTGCATCACGCTATAAATATTAAGATAAAATAGAGAGACCATCATTGTAATTAATTCGACGGTAACCGTAAACGATATCATTTTAGGCTGAGTTTCTTAATATAAAGTCTTTAACTAATTCCTGCCCAATTCTTCCTTCTTTAAACATGATCAAGTTTCAACGACATAGTTCAAACAAAGACGAATATACACTAAAATGTTTTAAGTATGGCAAGTTTACCAGCATATCATATATAGAATTTGTAGAATCTAACTGGTAAATAGGTTACAAATCTTGTTCTACAAAACACTAACAAACAATTCAAACTACAAACAGGTTTGGCTACGAGTATTTAATATATACAAACAGATAGTGACGCAAATTAGCGACAAGAACAAGAAAGAATGAAAAAAATGAAACAGGAAAACTCAACATAACTAATTTTTTATGTCATTAACACCCTTGCTTGGCCCTGAAGATGGTCGATTTCTCCCCTTTGGAAGCATGTTTAAATACAAAGATCCATATTTATGTACCGAACCCTCACCGAAAAGCGGACTATTTAGCGTCGTAAATGAAGTGGCAGTCGCGGAGCTAGAGTCTTTTACTATGGAATTTAGTGGTCTAGCAAATGAAGATTGGCATATGATCAAGAGAATTAAAAGGCTGGTTATTGTTGTGTTTGGCTTTGCCATATTGGAAATTTGGAATGAACTTGAGTTAGGTTATGAAAAAAGAGGTGAAAATGGTTTGTTGTGAGATTTGGTGGATGTATGTATATATATATATATATATAAATAAACAAACATAAATATTAAATAAGTGAAACGAGTGCTGCGCAAGCCAATGGTGTGGATTATTTGTGTGAAATAGTCAGCTTTTACAAAGTCAATGGTTTGCAAGCACACACGCGCTTTTTGTAATATATATATATATATATATATATACCTTGCTTATATAGAAAAAATATGAAAAAAAATAAAAATACTCTATATACCTAAAGACATCATTTGTTAGACTAGGAATGCTATTTGATCCTTTTGGAGTTTTGGTTGAAATAATAGAAATAGTATTCTAGGTTTTGAAAAAATGACATAATTACTCTTGTGATGAGCACACATCCATTTTAAATTATTCAAAAATCATATCAAGGAGAAACCCTTTTCATAAGCCGAGTTCATTTTTGAAATTTAGTGTGTCAAACCAATGAAAATTAATTAAACTCATCACATATTGGGAACCCTAATGGTGAAATGTCTTTCATAAGTTAATTAAAATAAAACGTAAAAAAAACCCGGTTGGTTTGGATAAATTAGGATGGACCGGATTGCAAGTTAATTATTGTATCCATATATATCAAGCCACACCAATTTAAATAGGGATAAATTAGCCTTACGACAATTTTCAGTGACACTATCGACCTACTTTGACAATTTTAGGAATTTTAATTAAGAGGATGATGAAACTAAGTGAGTAATTAGTAATCAATAAGGCGTCTATAAGTTATATAACACACACACATATATATATATGTGTGTTCCAATAAAGAAAATTTGATATTGTATGAAAATTTGGATAGTTATATAACATATATACGTGTTCCAATAAAGAAAAATCTTCTTCACAAGAAAATGTAGCGTTAGAGTTGAAAATGACGGTGATTCAATTTGCACCAATTTTTGAAACAATATCTTATGTCATGCATGATGCATCATCTTTCAATTTAGATCATGCATGCAATGAAATTTCACTACAATTCTATTTAATTTTTTCTTCATATTTACTAGTTTTCATATGTAATATATAAGCAATAAACATTCTGACAGCACAGCTAAACTTGTATAGTGTGAATGTGTGCACTCAACTCTAGAATGGTACGTTATTTGCTGTAAATAGGAGTAAGTTAGTAGTAATATAAACTAGGAAAGGCTATCTAAGATATATGGTACAAATAGTCATGTAATCAAGTTTTATGATTTCAGATGTATTTTTCGAAATGGAAATAAGGGAAAACTCCAGCTTACTGGTGTCCATTTTAATAATTTTCCCCTTTTTTCTTTTAGATTTAACATTCCTAACAACTACTAGACTTTCAGCAGATTCTTGATATCTCTATGTATACCTTTTCATGTTTACGTCCAGGGGCGAAGCCAGGATGTGTAAATGGGGGTGCCAAAATATATGTACAAGTAACATATTTTTATGGGGTGCCAAATCTACACCTAAAAAGAAATTCTACTAAAAAAAAATTGCGTCACTTGGGATTTCTAAAATTATGAGGGGTGCCGTGGCACCCGATCGTCCCCACTTAGCTTCCCCCTGTTTACGTCTACTCTCTAATAGTGAAAGAAACAAAAACAAAATTGTCAAAGAATAATTGTACCTCCAAGTGGAATTTTCTCATCCATTTAGTTAATTAATGAGGAAATTTTGGGTTTTTTTCATTATCAAAACATATAAATCTATTTTTTTTTTTTTCCCACCCAAAACACTCCAATAGAGTGGTTAGGCAGACCCCTACTTGTATATAAACATATAATATCAATACGTACATAGAAGGCGGACATACCCCAAATCTCTCAAGGAAATAATTGAATGCATGATATATAGATAAACAAAATGAAATCTACGCAACTGTGACAAATAATAAGTGAAAAAAAACACATGCAAATAAAAATTCAATGTCATCGTCTGATATGAGACATCTGTCTCGAATCCGGTGCAAGTATCCACTTGATTCTCTGCGGAATAGTACCAATATCATGAAAGACCTGGTCAGTCTCATGCGAACACGTCCAGTTTGTCATGAAATCTGCCGCCTGTTTTGCCTCTCTAAAGACGTGTTGAACCAAGACCCCATGCGTACACAACTGACGTATACGAGCTAGAGTGTAACTGTGCTCCCATGCTACTAAAGCCGTTGAAGCCACCCAAGATACCACTGCCACAGAGTCAGACTCAACCTCTAGGCTATCGAAAACCCATCTCGGTCATCATCTCCAAACCAATCAAAATAGCATGTAGCTCAGCGAAAATAATCGGTTTCGGTGCAAGAAACTTACCGAATGCTTTAACTACACAAACATACTCGTCACGGACATTTTGTATATGAACGCGTAATAATTTGAAAGGTCGGTGACTAACTGGTGCCACACTAAGAGCATTTTCTCACCCTTAAAGTTAATGAGGAAATTTTGGATTTTTTCACTTTCAGAACAAATAAATCTATATATCTGTATATGAACGCGTAATAATTTGAAAATAAATAATAATACTGTGTATATCCTTTGGAGGGTCGGTGATTAATTGGTGCCACACTAAGAGCACCGTTTTCTTCTCACCGGCCACTTCTTTTTCCTCTTTCCTCATACGAACGGGGAAATAACAAAAAGAAAATATAACTAAACAACCGCCTCGAGGCTCAAAATTTTCAGAACTTTCTTAGACGACGGCTAACCAAGAAGCATCAGAGTTGCAGTTTCCGAAAGAATTTTTCTTGATATCATACGCATGAGTTATTTTTCCGCGTAATCCACCAAATTTCACACTTTCACCTTTGACCTCGAAGTTGGTTAATATCCGCAATCACTTATAAGTCGACATAATATGGCTAGATGCATGACTCAATCGACTTGCAGGCATTTTATGAGTCCGACTCCACGATTATGTATTGCCTCCCTATTTTTTTCGTTTTTTTAAACAAAATAATTCCGATAACATGAGCATTGCAAAAACACTAAATACAAAGTCGAATTTTAATATAAGGAGTAGAAGAGAGAAACATTACAATACACCACTAACCAGCTCACTTAACTAACCATTAAACACCTTACGGAGCCGATTTTAAAAGCAAAGTAAGGCTTCTTAAAGTATTAGCTAGCAATGCGAAATGTAGAACTAAGAAAATTGCCCAAAATTTATCGTCATAACCGATGATTGCTCAATATGGCCATCAAAACCACCCCACCAGTGTCCATTGTCATCGGGAGCTAAACTTCCGATCCTTGAATATATCCTGAGACAGCGGGTCAACCGAAACATCCACATTTATTTTGATTGTATCATATAAGAGTAACATTTTTGGGGTGACATTTTAGCTTAAGTTGTAAAAATGTAATACAGTTCTTTTAATAATACTTTGAAGTGAAATTAATTTAATCGAAATGTTAATATAAGTTTAAAAAATATTCCTAAGTAATTTTACAGCTGACTATTCAAAATAAAGAAGATAATATTCTTATTTTTTTAATTTTTTTGTATTGTTTGGCGTAGATAGATTGGAGATTAAATAGTAATAAATACTATAGTGTGTAAATCACCTTATTTTAGCGTGAAAGTTGCACTATTTAAATATTTTGGTTGGAGACTATTAGAAGAAAAACTATCTTTACTCGAGTTTTGCATTGCTAAATCACTACAAAATAATGTTTGATTTAGTGATAGTCAAAAGCTGTCACAACCCTGTTACTAATTTTAAAAACTGTCACAAATTAACTAAACGGTCACAAAGCCGTCATAAAAACCGTCACTAATAAGCTCGTAACAAAAAATACCGTCACTAATCCCGTCGTTATTTGAGTATTTTTTTGTAGTGATCACCACTTATCACAAAAATATGGACATGATAATATATATATATATAGTATGATACACAGACTCTAAAAAATATTTGCATTAGATATGCGTAGGACACAGACACGCGTGAGACATGATCAATGGTGTGCCAGGCCAACTTAAGCACGTGTCCCTTATGATTTTTCTGTTAGTCAGTTGGCGCGAGTTGAACTTGCTTGAATGATCACATTAAACGACTACACCAAATAGTCAGGTTTGAGGAATTTTAATTATATGAATCATTTAAAATTCACTTTATAAATATATATACATCTTTAAACAAAGATTGTCATTTGACTATCACTTTCAAATTTGCCAGCGGTCATATATATATATATATATATATATAATAGTAATCGTTACCCACACGTTACGTATGCGATACGTAGTGACATAGATATAATCCCGATAAATAAACTTAATATTTTTTTAAAAATTTGAATATCAAATGATTAAATATAATTAAATAACAATCGTATATAAAGAGTAATATAATATTTTACTCTTATAAAAAATACATAACGATTTTGTTTGGAATTTAAATGTGTGAAAAATAATATTTTTCAAGTTATTTATGTATTTGAATTGAGTGATGACATTTAAGAGTAATTATAATATTAGAGTGAGGGTATTTTTGAAAAATTTGGACAGTCTTAACATACTTGGGTTGACTTCTATTAATAGTATGATATGATAGGGTAATAAGGTAACAAGGTAACAACTCATCACTTGACTAAAATACACATCGTGTACGTGGATTATAGTGTGTATATATATAAATATTTAGTAACCTGTTTTACGTATTTTATTCTTTAAAACAAACCAACTGACTTGGCTTTACTGTGTTCATAAGTTTGTTGCGTATTCTGTACAGATGAAAAATATTATAACCCAAATTAAAGTTGATTGCAACATGGTTTGATTTCATTGTTATATTAATATAGCATGGTAACTAATTTCAAACTAAACAAAACATTGAATTGTTGATTATTTCTTTATTTTGCAAAGTTGGTCGTATTGGAATTTGTAATTAACTTGATTGATATATATCTATTTGTAATTCTATCTATTACCCATGACTATAATACACATACTAGGAGAAGATATACTCCTTGCTTTTGATGTGGTCACCATTTGTAAATTAGTACAATTTTTTTGGGAGCATATTTGATAATGTTAAATAATTTATATTATCGTTTTTTTTCATAATATGTATTCGTAAAAAGAATTATTTTTTTTCTTAAATCAACTTTATATTTTATTTATAAAGTGTTTGTTCAAAAAAATCTGTAAAATTTAATTTTTTATATTTTTTTTTGTATTTATTAATATTACCACCTTATAAATTGCTAAAACAAACAATAAATACCAAAAAAAATATAAAAATCAAATTTTATAGATTTTTTTGAACAAACACTTGTAAATAAAAGAAAACGTTGATTTAAGAAAAAAAATCGATTTTTTTTACGAATGCATATGAAAAAAAACGATAAAATGATCAAAATTTGACCTATTTAATATGACCAAATGTGAAACCAACTTTTTACGTGGTCAAAAAAAAAAACCATAGCCACAATTGAAAATCATTGGTTTATTTTTTGTTTTGATTATTTACTTTTTGTTTGAACTGTTTCTAAAACTAAATACCTTCGTTTATGATATCAATGTGTTTCTGTATTTTTAATGGCTTATTAGTTAAATTGATTTGACAGTTAACTAGAATTTTTTTTGACAATTAGCTAGCTATAACGTGATTAGTATTAGTTCCGAGGGGGTTTTGTAAGCAGCCCTACTTGGGTGTGTTATCAAAATAATTTTCCATATAGTTGTTTAAATACACAATTGCGTATGATGCTACCCTAACATTATAAGAACATCTGCAATAATACTGTTGTTATCTTTATAGTTAACTAAAATAGTTAGCTAACAATACATTTTTTTGTCTCCATTAATTATGTTAAATCATGTGTTATCTTTATAGATGTTAAAAAAATTGTTAAAGATAACAATGTTTTTAATGTTGTTAATTGATGATGTGACAAAATACCATTAATTTGAATGTGAACTATATTTCAACTATTACTATTTAGTTGTGATTTAAATTAATACTTAATTTTAATTAAAATTAGATAACTTTGTTAAGTTAATACACTAATGTGAAGGTTAAATTTCAATTACAAATGTATCATTTAACATGCAGTTAATATTGTTAAAATTAACACAACTATTATGGATGGTCTAACATTTTTTTCTTCTAAAAGTTTATGAATATACGCTATTTGTTCTTCTGTCTGACACTTTAATTCTTAATTATTAATCAAATAGCCACGCAGTACTACAGGAATAGTCTTCAACATATATAGTCAATTAATGTCGTAGTTCATGAAATATATTGTGACAAAGAATAAAATTCGTAATCTTTTTGTTGTTCACTAATGTTCAAAAAGTTTAATCATATTGTCAATTAATGTCGTATTTCATAAAATATATTGTGATGAAGAGTGAAATTCGCATTATTTTTTGTAGTCAAGCAAACTATATAGAAAGAACAAGTTAGTGGTTTGTTCTTCTTAATCTTTTTGATGTTCACGAATGTTCTTATAGAGATGATTAAACAATAGAAAAGTAACCAATTCTGTACTTTAATTTTCAACAACGGTTTGGAAATTCTCAATTAATTGTGCACTCTACAACCAAACCAATTTAGTTACTTTAACTTATTACCAACGGGTTATGCTAGAAATACATTAGCTATATGGTTCGAGTCTTGTTGAAGAGGATGAATGCGAAATCAATTGATATTTTTTAATAAGATTTTAAAAAAAAAGAAAAAGAAAATATATATGACTCAATCAAATATTTAATTAATAACCATATCCATGGGCAATTTTGTCAAGTCACAAGTCAACTATGAGTACGATATTCTTAATTTAGTCACCAATTCAAGTCACACGAATTTTGAAGACTTAATTAGCCTTCACTTTGAAAATCTAACCCATTTAGTCACCGAATTTAAAAAAAAATATTACCATTTTAGTACTTTTAACATTTAATAAAAACTTACAAAGTTAAAATTATTTGCACGATTTTTTCTTCTTTCATTTTATTTGTATGAATTTGGGGCCTCAATGAGTCTTTCTTTTCAATCTTAAAATTATCTACACTTTCCCCAAAATATGACTTTAATTTTGTATTGTCTAAAAAAGAATGAGATTAACAAAGGATGATTTATATATATATATATATATATATATATAAATTGTTTCATCCCGCTCTCTATTGTTTCTTCAATAATCAAATAGGTATATCATCTATGCATAGTAAGTGGTGAGACCTACAATTTTTATTTGTATCACCCTTTTTACATATACCTTGCTACTGAATTTTCTATACAATAACGAAACTAACAATTTTGTGCGCTTACCTATCCGAACGACATTTATGCTCGAGGGCTGTTATGCCTCGTACAACCAAACAATTGGTTTACTACGTACTTTAATTCGATTTTATTATTATTATTATTAAAATTCTTCAGACGTCTGAGACGGTTTATAAGTAGCTCTACTTGGCTAAGTTTAACCAAAGAAATCTCGATAATTGTTATAAAATACAATTCTATGATGTTACACTATCATAATTTTAGTAGCATTTTTCATTCTAAAGGTTTATGAGTACACGCTATCTGTTCTTTAAGTCACTTTATTCTCAATTAAATAGCTACGTTGTTCATGAATAGTCTTGAAAATATATTCGTGGTCGTATTTCTAGAAAATTAATGTCATAAACAATTATATTCGTAATCTTTTGCTTGCTCACTTAAGTTCTTCGGAAATAAATAATATGCAAGGGTCTCAAAAAATATTTTTATTATATTGATCAGGTAGAATATATGATCTAATGAGTAACGTCATTGAGAAGAATTTATGCAATTTCATTAGACTCGAGAATCTTGAATAATGTTGGATTGTAACAGACTAACAGTTAAGCAGTCAACTTACGAATTTGCAATATTCAGTTGAATTTTAATGTAGATAATAATTGACACATTTGACTAGGTCTTTTTCGGTTGCTATTCATAAGCTCAAGTAATTACTGTGCATTTTGTTGTTCATGTTAATAACTGGGATTTATTTTGGTTTTTGATATGATATATAACTGATAATAACAATTTTACAGTGGTTGGAATCATTTTTTGTTTAACAAATTTTGTAAAGAAAAAAATGTTTTGATTATGAGAGAAAAAGATAATTAAGATTATGATCAACTTGTACAAATTTTTGTCACATCCAACACTGGTTAATTACATCGTTACTATGCAATAGCTAATTCATTTTTTAAAATTTTAAGCACATTAACATGATAACATGTTTCGACTACTCATATTTTTACATACGCTGTGAATAGATAATTTGCTTAATTTTTCCTCATCAGGTATTCAAATACGTGGTTCATTACTGTAAGATTTTGACAATGATAATTCTCCTAAATGAAGTTTGAAAACAAAATTGAAAATAAAAGTTTAAAGTACCGGTTTTCATAAAATCTAGAAGGAATTAATAATTGATCTTGTCACGTTTAGTCGTTTACAACCATTATTATCTCAAGGACCACTTTAAACTCTTGAATCACTTGATAGTTTAGGATTGGATAGAATATAGTTCGAACTGAAATATGAAACTGCATAGAACGATCCGAAATGGATGACGAATCCCCGATTGGTTTCAGACCAGTCCAACTGCATATCATGTAATTTGTATCAGACTCAAAGATCGGATTTGGAATATCAAGTTACACATCTCTGGAATGCCTCGTCACACAATCAATATTCGATACCCCGACGATTCTGAAAAACAGCACCTTATTTTTAATCTCCTTGTTATAGTCCTTGACATATCTCTTATGTGACTTCAAAAATCTATGCAAATATCAAGCAACAAACTGCAAATCATCTTTGGTTTATATACTAACGAACTTTTGATTAAACGCCCTCCCGGACCCTTCATGCAAGATTCATCTCCTCGAATGTGGAAAAGAAAATCCGAATTCCAATATTTCGTCCCCGAAGCATAGACCGGGTATGAAAGCAGTGGGTCCCTCACGTAATAGATTATTGATCAAAGGCACAGTAAACATGTCTATGTCATTCAGCATGTTGGATTATATAAATAAGCACTTGCAATAAGTTTTTACTTATTAGGATAGAGAAGATAATATAGAGTTCTTCGCAACGGCTATGCTCCTTTATGAAACGATCCAATCATTATATATAATTTCATCTCCACTCTCAGTAGTTTGGTCTATATGTGCCTATTTTGTACAATAAGATAGTTGCCGAGATTGTTCTTTTGAGTATTTGTTTTGTATGCTTGTAATTTGTACTGATAATAATAGTGGTTTACTCATTATAGTGAATATTTGTTCGACAGGCTTTTACTTTCCTATTTCAGAATGGTTGTCTTATGACAATAGCAATCGTCATAGCAATTATTCTAGTCCCCAACAGGTCGAACTGATGCTATTATTTTCAGATTTGAGCGTATGGAGTGCCCATGTTCGGCCTAAGTCCAGCTCCGTGAATCCATTTGAGAACCTCTAATGAGTTTTAATCTGGATTCGTGGACAATTGGTGGTACCACGCCGATATAGCTAACCATTAAGGATTTACTTATTCACGATTTTTTTCTCATGTTTGTAACAACCACCACCGTCCGAAAAATCGTCGGCGGATTATCTTATGACATCAGATCCTGATATGGCAGTCATTCAACTGTAACAAATAATTTCACTAAGCACAGTCATCAAAAGACTAATATCATCTTTTTTGTTGAAATAAAATTGAAAAGTTCAAGCTCATATTTCCTTTTGAGTATAATCAGAAGCTCCATTTGATAATTATATAGAGTCAAATAAAGAGCCACGTATTTTACTACACACCACCATATGCATTGAGTGGTTGTGTAGCAAAAAGCACATAAGCCACTGAAATACACACCATCTTTTTTCACTAATTTCCTTTAACATATATAGCTTTTGAGCTGCAATATCCTGTATCTTAATAGAAACATATTACTAATTTAGATAGCTAAACAATGGGTCTTAGAGCATTGCCTTTAACACATTCAAATAATGTGCTATACCCTCAACTAGGACTAAACAAAAACATATCTACACATGGGATTAGAAGAACAACAGGTTTAATGAGAATTGTTTCAGCTAAATCAGAGGATAAAGATAAGAAAGAAGAACCAAAGGAAAAGACTAAACAGTCCTTGTTTACTAGTCTCACAGATGCTCTTGATTTTGCTCAAGTTAGATCCGAAAAAGACGCCATGCTTCTGGAAGAGGCACGAGAAGCTACTCAATCCGGGAGCAAAATGAGCCGCGAGCAGGTAACTTCCTAATGCTATTTATAATTTCGTAATTTCAAGAATTTTGTTGAGATGTTGTCTGTGTGTTATAGTCTTATGAATAATAAACATGGTTAGTGTTAATTGTTGGCTTGTTTCGATGTTGCTTTCAAGCAGATAAACTGGCTACTTCCAGTCTACGAGAAAATGGCCATTCAGCTTATAAATTATAGTTTTGAAGTAAAAATTGCGAAAATAAAGCAGACTTTAAAACCAATTAGCCAAAAACAGTAAAACTTATAAGCCAAAAACAAGAAAAATAGAGCTTGAAGGCAAAATATTACTTCACTAATCACCGCAGTACATATCACATTCAGAGAATAGATAATGCAAAAAAACTATAAAGAGATGAATAAAGACTAATATTTTTCTTCTGATTTTATCATAGTATGGAGCTCTTAGAAGGAAGATTGGAGGAACATACAAGGATTTCTTCAAATCTTATGTTGAAGGTAACTGTGAAGTGTAAACTGAACTTCAGCAACTACAGTATTCACTAATTTCTTGATTCATAATAATGTTTGTTGCCCACTGCTTCATCTGCATAATTCTGCTACCTAGTAAACTTGATTTTATTATTTTGAAATTAGTGGATGGGGAATATGTGGAAGAAGGATGGGTGGACAAAACCTGCAAAGTGTGCAAGAAGGATACTAATAATGAACCAAGACAAGTGGACAACTTTGGGAGATATGTTCATGTGGCTTGTTTGGAGAAATCTAAATCTGGCAATTTCTTCACCAGACTCTTCTCTGGATAATATACCTATTCAAAATCACATTTTTGAAATTTCTTTTTTTTTTTCTGGTTCTTGAAATTCTGTCTAGTTTTCTGCAGAGTATGTATTCTATTGGTATAGGTTCTATAATGAAAAGTGACTATATTTATGTACTTGTCTCTATGTGATTGTACAAATTTTGTTCTGAGCCATCAACTCTTCTTCTATTTTGCTTTTGTGGGAATCAAATTGATATGAATATGTACCGCACATTTGTATGCTACTTCAAAATTTCAAACATGGGCTTGTTTGGTTGCAACTTTTGTGCTTACTGCATTTTTGCTTATAACTTGTTGCATTTTTAGAAGCCTGGTTTGCTGGCTTGAAAAACCAATATATTAGTTTTAATCCGACACCCTTAAATGAGATTTTGCTTGATTTCAGCAAAAACAACCTTGCGTGTCGGATGACCAAGTGTACAACTACAAAATTAGGTCACCAGAGAAACTATTGCTGGCGATTTAATATCATTCAAGTTCCAATTTATTCCCCCTTTACTCTGTCTCTTAGACAATGTTCGAAACAGAAAGTGAGTAACCATGCCGTGTAAGATTAAACAGAAAGGTTAATGCATAAGAATGGATTGCACCCAAAGGGTTGCATATAAACTTAAAGCTTCATCTCATTTTGTTAAAATCTTATTATATCATTGTTTACAACTTGCATCGACAAAAGAGTGCAAGATTATGCGTTAAGCTTTATTTGACTTGGTACTTCTTAAAGTTTTGGATGTAAATACGGAAGTTCGAAATGTACTCGTAAATCTTTCCGTTACATCTAATGTAGCTTACGGAAAAAAAAGAGAAAATTTTCCCGCTAAGTTCCACGGAGAGAACGGACACGTTCTTGGATCAATTTCCTTTCCCAATCAGAAACACCCTCAAAAGCATTATCAGGAAGGTTCTCAAAAGGCTCTTTCCACTCATCAGTATTAACCAAATCGTATGTAGCACCTCGTATTGCTTTTCTATTGGGTCCACAAGGCCTCTTCAATGTTAATGTATCGTATGCTGTTTTCAGCTATAACAAACAATAAAAACATAAACCACTGACATAAGAACAATTTCATCTAGTACGAACTAAGAACTGCAATGTTTTAAAGCATGAAAGCTTACACGAGTCTCAGTAAAGCGTTCGCATCGACGTGTCACCGTCAACACGTAAAGCGTGAGTTTTGCAATGAATTATATTTTATGTCCACAAAACAGACTATATAAGCTAAAAAAAAATTGTTCAACATATATTCATCGGGAATCTGAAATGACGGCACAGCATTTAAGCAGTTCATTTTTTTAAAAAGAAATACATAACTCAACAAAATTATGCGATTATAAAAATAGAATGAACTTTATTATTGAAATCTAAACAAGATAGAAAATTGCTATTGATTATAATAACAGCTTATTGACATAATGATTTTGTCATTTGTAAAGATAGTAAAACTTTATTGACATAATGATTTTGTCATTTGTAAAGATGGTAAAACTTAAGATGTTTCTGTTTTTGGAAGTGTGAGAGACGTGCTCCTTAAAGTGTAACAAGCGTAAACTTCAAGTTTTTTGAGATTTTTATCAAAAAGCAATAGATCTTTTTACCAGTACGAAACAAACCGAGCTCTAAGACGTTTTGAAGTGGGTTTTCTAGATGTAGGTAAGCAGAAGGAGTGATAAATTTGTGAATATTTGTCGCAAAGAGATGGGAAAAAAAGACTTACATCCATGTCGCAAAACCAGAACATATAAGTGATCGCAACGGCAGGGGCCCTTCCCAGTCCAGCTGTACAATGTACGTATACTTTTCCTTTTCCCTCTGAGATTGCCCATTCTAAAGATGAAACTGCTTTAGCTAATCCGTTTCTCAGTGAATCGGGGTCAAAATCTCTGAACTGTATATACACATAGCCATAGTCATTTTCCTAACGACTTGTTCCAGATATAAGTACTAAATCGTGTGTCTTGATTCCAGGGAGGGATAAAAGTTGGATTTGATCCCGAAATATATAAAGCACACATTTTTTAAGCTGACCAAACAAACACAGTACAACTTATGAACAAAAGAGCAGAACAGGCTCTAGCTTTAGAATTTGAGATGAAACAGGAACCAAGTTGTCTACAAAGTCTCATTTTCCCAAAACAGCCAATATTTAGATGAAGCGACTAGTTAAGGCTGTATTCCTGTGCGAGATGGTTTCGAAATTTATATTCCATTAAAGTATTAACTATTAAGTGTTCATGCATATTTGCAAAAAGTATGTGCAATGAGGGGTCCATCATAAACATTTCAAGTCCAAGTGCAACCTTAAATGCAAGACTTTCCCATATCTGGATATTACTGTAACCAAATCGCAACAAGTTAGGGACTTTGCTACTTTGTTTGGTTATTCTTCCTCTGCACACTGTTTCTGAAACAGTAAACATTAAGGGTGTGTTTGGAACCCGGAAATTTGGTGGGAAAAGAAAATAAAAAGAAAAGAAAGCAAGAGAAATGAAAATCATCATGAATCATTTTCCACTCATGTGTTTGTAAGAGTAGGAAAAGAAAAGAAAAAGAAAGGGAAGAGAGAGCTAGCAAGAATTTTATCATTTGTTTTCCTTTTCCTCCCACTTTTAGAAGGAAAATTATTTCCCTCATTCTACACATAAAACTTTCCTATATTTTCTTCTATTTTCTTTTCCATGCGATTTTCCTATGTAACCAAACACAAAAAAATGTTTTCTTAAGAAATCATTTTCCTTTTCCCATCCATTTTCCATGTTCCAACCACACCATAAATATGTTTCGTATGCTTCTACAAGAAAGGCGTTTTTTTTTTGCATTTGAAAAGACAAACACACATAGATGAGTTAGTAAATCCGAAGCCATGAACAAAATTTCTTTTGGGCAAAACAAAGAACTGAAATAGTGGTGATTTGCTTACCGGTCGTCTCATGTGACGAATGTCTAGCTCAAGACATCTGTTCGTAATGGAGTTCAAGTCTATTTCCCAATATTCAATATCTTTATCTTGCTGCAAGTTAAGAATGTAGGCTACATTTTCTTCCTCTTTGAGATGATCAATATCTTCGGCTTTTTGTGGTTGAGATCCCACAATCAGATTATCGGTTATCAATGTGTAGTTCATACCTAAAATTAAAATCGATAGTCTGATTGAACCTCTAAAGGAACATCGTCACATAAATATATGACATTTGCTTCTTTTAAAGAGCA
Organism: Primula vulgaris; assembly: GCA_963920805.1. Taxonomy (NCBI): domain Eukaryota; kingdom Viridiplantae; phylum Streptophyta; class Magnoliopsida; order Ericales; family Primulaceae; genus Primula; species Primula vulgaris. The sequence goes on along the minus strand of OY987220.1, from coordinate 3,331,757 downwards.
AGCGCTTAAATTATTATCACAAGTGTGTATACATCGACATGTGAATTCCTACCTTACTTTCGGCTAATAAGGCCTTTGTCATAGAAAGCATCATACTGAAATAATAGTTCTTCAACAAAGTATTTAAAATGTCATACAGAATGATGCACATGAGTGTTCGTAGACATGGAAATTTGGTACTGAAACGAGCTTTATTTTTAAGCATAGTTTGTTGATCCGATATCTAGTGGTAAACAACCTTTCTATTAAGGTAGGGTGCTATAATTGTTTTACAAAATGCATACGACGTATAAGCTGATATACTTGAGGCTTAGATTAAAATTACGCTTCTTTAACCTACGACTTCTAGCTTTTGAAAACAAGAAAACTTAAAACCTCATCACTTAGGCTCGCAAACCAAATGCAATACAACTGTTAAGCAAAACAGAAAATAACTGAGCATAGATGTTGCAAGCAAAAATACTAAACCAGCATAAATTAGAGAAAAATACTCTTAAAGCAAACCTCTTAAATACCAAATACAATCAAAACTCAGATCTGGTTTTTGCATCTTAACTTGTTTTTTTGCATCTTTTGATCTGCTATGAGTCTACATCAAATTCAATGATAACAATAAACAATTAAGTCAATCACACAAAAAATAAAGGCAATAGAGCAATGCTCACAAGCACCCCCAATAGTAGCATTTAAAATGACATGTTTGACTTCAAATTTTAAGCAAATAAGTTGAGTTGCTTAAAGGACGAGAACTAACAACTGTATTAAAAAGCGTGTTTCGTACTAGGAAAACTCAATTCAAAGCTTAAAAGGGGCTTAAAAAACATAAAAAGGTAGTTTTTCTGCTTTTTTAGGCTGCTAAAAGCTTGCGCTTTTTACACTTTTAGCAAGCTCTTGCAAAAACGCTTTTAGCTAAGATTTCGCTTTTAAAAACACTGGAAAAAAGTGACTCAATCAATCTTACAGTTTCTAGTTCTTCAGGTAAAAAAGGTAAGAAATGATAAAAATTCAAGCTGACAACAAAAAAAATGTATAAAATGCAAAAAATAAAATAAAAATATGAGCTGAGCTTATAAGCTACAACCAAACAACCACTAACACACTAACCAAGCTCATGATAATAATTGATACTCATATATGTTATTCATCATTTTTTTCATAGCAATATTAGAGAAGGAGAAATATCAAGCTGACAAAACAAAAAGAATGTATAGAAAATGCCAAAAAAATGTATAAAAAATGCCAAAAAAAAGAAGAAATAACCTAAGCTTATAAGCTACAACCAAACAAAAACTAATATACTAACCAAGCTCATGATGATACTCATATGGGTTACTCATCATCTTTTTCATAGCAATATTATACTCTTCCATTTTGCTCTTTTTTGGGCTCTCCTCAATCCCACTCTTTGACATTTTACATGAAAAATTTATCATTTTTTTCAATAAAAATTTAGTACCCATTATCCCTTTGGGAACATATTTAACTGGGTATCTAATATTTTTTGAAAAGATTGAATTTTTTTCAATTGGGTAAGTGAAAATGGGAGTATAGAAAGTGCTTCCTGTTACTATCATTTTTAGTCAATTTCTAGTAATCAGTGGCAAAAGCATATATATATATATATATATATACTTATATTTTATAATATTATAAATGTGACATAATATAAATGTCACCTTTTGAGGATTCAGACTTTTTGTGGTACACTTTAATCGGGAATTAAAAAGTGGTTCAATTCTCAAAGTTTTAATAAATAAAATAAGAAATAAATATAAAGTTAATTATAAAAATGGTCTCATAGTTTTGACCCAATATCATTATATTTCATCATATCCCAAGGTTGCATATTATTTTTTAAAACTAATATTCATGATTACGAGTCTTTTTTATTTATTTATTTATTATTTTGTTATCTTTTTTTATCATGAATTTGTGTGTTGATGAATGAGCCATCTTCATAGTGGCTTAGTTAAGGAAACATATCGAAGGCGTAGCGAAAGCAATCCCACACTACAATAAAATAACCGGATAACAACAATTAGTCTGTTACTATACGGCTTGTTGCAGAAAATTCAACAACAGTATAGTAACAGTTATCAGCACTTAACAACAGAAATTGTTGATATACTGTTGCTAAATTTCAGTAACAAGCCATATAGTATCAGAAAAACTGTAACTAAACAGTTGATATATGGATTTTTTTTTATAGTGCCATCAAAGTGCTTTCTACTTTTAATAGGTTATGAACTAGAGTAGAATCATACTCAACAAATCCATATGAAGTGATTCCGTATTTTTTCATTAGGTCCATGTAGAAAACAAAAATCTTGAGCGACGGATCTTAAAAACAACTAAAACTCTCTTTGTTCTCCAAGTTTATGGAGTATTTAATAACATCAACAAAATATTGACAATTAGACACAAATAGTCTATGTTATGGAAGAAAAGTTATTTAAATGTGAGATCAATGACTTGTGTGTTTTTTTAAGGGTAAAGTTTGCTTGCATAAAGTTTTCTTTTTATTTTTCTAACTAGAATATGCCCATTATCATCATTAGAAATATTCGGTATTACAAATTTGATTTTCCTTATAACAAGCTTTAAATGGGGTAAAAGAAAATTAGAAATACAGTCACTAAATTATCCCATCCAAGAAAAATTGAATATAAGAAACCTAGATAAAACGTAGTACATATATAAAACCTATTTCAAGAATCTACACCTTGTATGAAGTTTCATATAACAATCTTCTCTAGTTGAGCACATAATATTTTATAAGTTAGGAGTTACATAAAAGGACCAAATTGAAGTGCAAACTTCTATTATAGTTTCGGAATCGGAATGAATAAAATGACTTGGCTAAGGTTTTCTAGTGTATCAATTGAGATTACTGGAATTGATTAGAATCCACCTCAAAACTATATGGACAGCTAGTGTGATCGCACTATGAACTTGTTCCCCATCAACTTTTAAGTGATTAAACAAATCTACTTAAACTTGAAAAATAATTGAACATTCCAACTTTATAAAGTTTCAACCTTCTGGGGATTGAAAACCAAATCAATGAAATAAAATATACTTGCCCTAACCAATAAAAAAATGTAACATTGTATTTATTGTTGAGTATATAGTTGACATTTAACATAAAATGTGAACATAGGCCTACCAAATATTCTAAAGCATGGAAATATAACTGAATCCTTTTTGTAAAAGTTTTACCAAGTGAAAGCTTTTCTAGCATAAAAAGCTCAACAGTTTTTTAGCTTTTCAACAGTGTCTTTTACCTTTGCCTCTTTACAAGCAAAAAAAAAAGATTTAAAGCGCATTTGAACTGAGCTTTTGAAATCATAAGTTGTACTACTAAATTTAACCAATTAATCTGACATAGCTGCTTACATATAAGTATATATATATTTTTTAGAGTATCAGTAATTAAAGTATCACATCAAATACCAAACTGCCAACCTTCAAATGGTCACATTCAATGTAAAATACACTCCGGTGGTTGCAGTGGCGGAGCCCAGCAATTTATGTTATGTGTTACAAAGTTTATCTAAAATCAACTAAGTTAACATAATATTTAAAATATAAAAGGGGGGCGGATTTTGTAACTCTTAAATGTTATGGGAACTAACGATTTGAAACTCAAAATCTAGAAAAGCTAATTAAAATTTGAGTTGAAACTATATGAATCTTGTGTAGTTTATCTCAACAACAGTTCACAAAAAACGTGTCATTTACTTAGCCAAACAAAATTGATAACTACTTTTTGATTTAAGAGTTATGTGTATTTCTCTACAACAATCAGGATCGCCATTTTTAACTTACATGCAAAATACAAGACTATAAAAGTTGTTTAGTGACAAAATATCAGGGTGTCATGTGACCCCTTTAGACTTGTTGTGGCTCCGCCACTGAATGGTTGCAAAACTTACAGAAAGTCTTCACATATAAACTTGAACAATGTAAAACACAAACTGGCATTAGTTCATTATGTCATGGGATTGTTTGGGGGAGAATCATTCATTACTACATAAAAACGTATTTAATTTCTAAAATTCTGAATTCTTAATTGTTGTTTAACATTTGATACATATAATGTAACATCATCTAGTATCAAAGTTAAACACAATTAGTAAAAATAAGTAGTATCATGTAACATATGTAGTAGTATCACGTAACATATGCACTAATTAGGTATTTTAAGGTCCGAATTTTTAATAATTAACTACCACACTTATATGGACCTTTTTATCATTTTCTCATTGTTTGACTGGAGTTTTAAAAAACAAAGCTTAAACTTGCTAGCTTATCCAGACCAAGAAAACAAAAATACTCATTTCTAAGCTGCAGTTGATCCACAGTAGCTCATAAGTAGAAAAGGTATAAGCCAAAGTGTTATGAGCTGCAATGAAACCAGCCCTATAAAGGACTGATATATGCAACCTAATTCGAATCACCAATCGACAAAAAAGTAAAATAAGAAACGACTTTAACAAAAGATCAAATTAGTTCACAACATTGCGCTGATATTGGCATATACAGCACATAAATGGCTAAAAGATTTCACAAGTTTTATAACTTTCTTCATGCCTGTCTCCAGCAAAAGTAACTATTAAACAACATTCAAAAACAACAAAGTCAACAACACACAAAGATGGCAATAACTTACATACTGAACATGGTGATTATGGAAAGAAAACATGCATGGTAGTTACGTTAATTTCTTTCTTCTACTGTCGTTGTTTTTCGACTTGCCAAGCCGAAGCAATGTCCTTAAGAGCAGGTTTGATATGCATCCTCAACATATTCTGATATTCATAAATATCGCCCACCGATAGCTTCATCTCCACCATGTGTATCAATGGAGTGAGCTCGAATATCTCAACGTCGATGCAGAAAGGACCCCTTAAATCTTCAGTTGGTCTCTCAAACCTAAACATCCAATTTTCCTTTTTCACAAACTTCATCTTGATTTCCTTAAAGAGTTCTTCCATTTTCGATACAATCAATAGTGCAGGCTTCAAAGAAGTGAATTGTGCTTCATCTCTTCGTTTCCTATTTCTGAACAAACCGGACAAATTGAACCCCGAAGAGAATGAAATAATATCAAAGGCATTCAGAGACGCCGGTTTTGGAAATTCAAGAATATTTGTCTCCGAAGGGAGTGTTTTCATCCCTCTGATTTCTTCATTTTTGGGATTATTAACAAACCCTTTTTTATACCAATAGCTATTCCTAATTCTAGAAATAGAAATCCTTGAGTAAGGGTTGGGATCAAGCATTTTCGACAGTAATTTACGAAGATCATATGGGAACCAACTTGGGCATTTATAATCCGCATTGTAAATTTTTTGATACAAATTTAAAATATTCAAATCCTGAAAAGGTAGATAACCGGCCATCATAACGAACAGTATCACCCCACAAGACCAAATGTCGGCTTTATCCCCATTATAACCGTTTCCCTTAATTACCTCGGGTGCCACATATGCGGAGGTCCCACAAATAGTATGCAGTAAACCATCTTTCCGTTTGGTTTCATTAACTGCACTTAATCCAAAATCCGTTATCTTTAAACTACCATTTTCATCGAGTAAAATATTTTCTGGTTTCAAATCACGGTGATAAACTCCTTTGTTGTGACAAACATCTAGAGCCGATATTAACTCTCTAAAGTATTTTCTCGCCACCTTTTCACTTAGCCTCCCTTGAGCAATTTTCTGAAAAAGCTCACCACCTTTGACATATTCCATAATGAAGTAAATCTTCGTTTTCGTTGCCATGACCTCGTAGAGTTGAACCACATTCGGGTGTTTTACTATACCCATAACAGTAATTTCTCGTTTGGTTTGTTCGATCAAGTTAGCCTTTAAAACACTCATTTTATTAATAACTTTAATAGCTACATTTTGACCCGATTTCCGATCTCTCCCATGGTAAACTTTAGCAAAGTTGCCTTCACCTAATTTATGACCAAAGTCGTACTTGTTCATGAGAACTTTTTGGTGTGAATCCATTTTGGGCCAATACGTTTGGAGATGATTTAGGCTCGTGCTTTCTCGACAACAAAGCTCAAACTTTTTGCATCTTGGGGTAATTCACTTCAAATGAATTAGAAAAAGACACTGTGAAAATAAAAAGTTGGAGTAAAAAGGTGTCACATAGTTTCTGTATTAGAAGTGCAAAACTTGATTCAAATGACCTAGAAATGCTAATATAAAAAACCAAGACTAGCAAAGATTTAGGAATATAAAAACCATGGCAAGTCACTATTTTGTACTTGCCATTGATGATTTGCTATTCTTGCAATTATGTTTGTAACTTGGAACCTATATTGTTGCAAGAAAATGTCAGGACAGTAGTTTCACCTTTTTTTAAAATTGTTGATAAAGTGGGTGACATATAAATTTTAGCAACATTTATGAAACATACATTGTTTCTATTATTTTGCTAAAATTTATCGACATACATTTTACCAACAATTTTAAAAAATGTGTCTGTTGCTATCCAAACTTTTTATTGTAGTTTTAGTTGGATCCTTTAAGCTAATAAGCTGGACTAAGGTTGCGGAAATGTCTTTAAAACATTGATCTTAAAACTCCCGGCTCTCATAGTCCGTAAAACCAAAAAACCCCAGGTTTTAAGTAGGTTAACCAGTATATATATTTACAATGCAACAATGTTTTACTTAAAGTTGCAAGCAAATAAACCTCTAATATACATTGGTTATAGTTCACAAATCAAAGTGTAATAAAGTTACAATTTATGAGTAGTAAACTTGATATATATATCAGTCAATCACAGTCTCAACTCTCATCGCAAGTTATAAAAAAGAAATTAACTCAATGGTCTGGGATGTCAAAAAGATCATGTTCTATATATTTAAGAAAATAGAAATTCGAAGTTAACTTATATATATATATATATATATATATATATACTACTATCTAGTTGAGATCGAACCTCATAAAAATATGATGATCTAGGGTTACTTAGCTAGTAAGATCCTATAGCAGAATTAGATTTATTTAATCAACATATAAATGATAGCTAAAACGTGGACAAACCATGATTATTACTACATAACCACTATGTACTCTGACATATCAAATATATCTTAGATCAAATGTTTCTACAAAAACCAAATTGATATATTAACCCCAAAAATCCCATCAATTCATGCAAAAAGGAAAGGAGAAAGAAAAAGACTAGAAAATTCAAATGTTTTTCATAGAAATTAACGAGTTTTTTTCAAAATCAATGTCACATTCCTATGATTTTTTTTTTACATCTTCATACATCAATTACTAAGAAAAGATTTTCAAAAAAAAAAGAAAAAGGAAGATGGAATTGTGTATTACCAGCAAGATGAAGGCGGCTTTGACAATGTCACTCACTAACTATGATGAGAACAAAAATAAATAAATTAGTGTATTGTCTTAAAAATGATATATATATATATACAACTTTCTAATGTTTTAGATAACTTGGCGTTATTATTGTAATCTTATGCACTCAACATTACACGTGTGTTACGAAATGTGATAAATGTAATTTCACGGTTTATTTGAATAATAATTAATTGGAAAAAGCTAACGAGTGATACATAGGCATTGATTAGTAATGTATGTAATTTGTTTAAAATTGTTTATTATAGTAATACATCAATATGATTTTATTATTTAAGTACATCAAATGCATAAAAATGGTAATGTTATAATACTATGATATAAATGTAACTAGTATTTGTGTTAAATGTAACTTGATTATAAAAATGTACTTAATCTACTCAATGGTTATAAAATTACTCCATGTTCTCAATGTTTTGTACTACATAGTACATATGAGTATATAGGATATCCGATATTAAGATTACAGTATTTAATAGAGTGTTTTTGTATAAACTCATTTGTACATAGAGTATATATATATATATATATATATCCGATATCCGATATTCCGATTACAGTAAAATCGGATGTCCGATATTTTGATTGAAAAGAGTGTTTAATTATATAAATGGTGGGAGACTCATTTTTCCATAAATAACGAAATAATAAAATCTATATTGTTAAGTAACAATTTCAAATAAAAAACATAATTAATCAAGAATAAAAGGAATATTTTAAATAGAGTGTTTCTACTTTGGTTTAAGTACCTAATCATATGCGGCCGGGGTGCTAATTAGAATTAACACATCACAATGGAAGTTTCTTTTCTAACTACTAAGTGTGCATTGTACATTAAATTATACTTTTGGTCGTTATTTTTTGTCGATATCTCTCACGTGCGTTTTTTTCTCGGTTTTGCACTCAATGTGTAGTTAGTTAAGACAACCGGTCAACACGTATGCATTGAGTACGTTGGTGAAAGGTAGAAGCTCCAAACAGAAATTCGCGCCCACATTGGTAATCCCTTTTTCTTGAAATGTCCTTTTGTTCTCGAAACTTTGCTCCCAAGTTTGTGCAGGGTTCCGCAATGATAGAAACCGGAAAAAGTATGATTGGTCATATTTAATTCTCTTAATTAACATTGATACTACTTGTAATCTTAAGAAAATTAGTTTACTGTTTTCTTTGTAGTCACATACGTAACTAAGCAGGCACCTCAATCTTATTTTATTAGTTTTCAATTAAAAACATAGAAATTTAGTTCAAATCATCTATCAGAACTGCTCATGAAAAAAATAGTGTAACCTTTTTGAGAAAATATATATCAGGAAATAGTACAAACCCAAAACGAAAGGGTATATTTCACAAGGGTATGAACTTGAAAAAGCTTGATATGAACTATAATAAATAGATATGAACTATAAATAAAGGGAAGATATGAACCAAGAAAAATATAAGGTATGAACTTTTAAAAGATGATATCAAACTCATAAAATGATATATACTTTAAACAATATGATATGGACTAGATTAAGTGGACATGAACTTATAAATAAAAAGGTTATGAACTACAAAAGAAGAAGGTATGAAGGATGAACTACTAAATGTCAAAGTATTCACTCTTTTTAATAGTTAATACCCTTTTTCGCCAAGTTTATATCTTAGTTCTTGAACTAATAATTTCAAGTTCATGCCCATTTTGGCTAAATCATGTCTATATTTAAGAGTTCATACACTTTTTCGCCATTTTGGTCCATTAAAGTTCTTTCTGATAAATATAAAACCATAGGCTGTATATTAAGATCGATTAACAAGAAACCCTAGGTTATTTGTCACGATTGATAAACAATAATAACTTCATGTTTGCTATGTATGGATTCGATTTAACCTCGGACCTATTTATACACACAAAAGAAATAAAAAAAACTTATGAGCTAACAATGAACAAATTAAGGACTACTAGCTAGCTTGATCAACTCAATCAATATCACCGATAGAGAATTACTTTTAACTAATTAAACGGATAATCATAATGGGAGTGAGAGGGCTTAAAAGTAGGTGTAGTTATAGTTATCCGGCAATGGCGGTGATTGATGACTAACGTGATTGGTCGCAGCTGACATGGTTAAGGGGATGAGAGGGAGGGGTGCTTCTTCTTAGTTCATGGAAAACAAAAAAGAGACAGAAAGGTATTCTATTAGTTCCCTTTAGTTGTTTTTGAGAAAATATAACTTAACATGTACTGTTTTTGGTAATATAATTAAAAAATATAACTAAAATAAAATGATACTTTTTTGGGTTTTATCCACTTTGTGCGTAAATCTCTGTATAGACCAGGACTTTGGTCATGCACAAAGTAGTAAAAAGAACATAGTGAAGTGAACTGAATTTAGCTCCCTGCTATTACGCAAAAAATACTCAGTTATGAAATAAATATCAATAACAATATCAGGAATCCTAAATAGGAGAGGCCGAGATTCTATATATTTTTTTCATACGAGTATTTTTTTTACGTAATAGGAGGGGTGCTAAATTAGGTTATTGGGTCATCAACTCTTTCAAAAATAACGATAAAGAGTCGAACAAATTCAAAACTGTTTTATTTTTTTAAACTCAGTTTGTAATTTTATAATTCAGTTTTATAAATAATAATTCTATTTTCAAGAAATTTTATATTTTTTCATTAAGTCCAAAAAAAGTCGAAAAAGATTAAAAATAATAATTTGTAAAATCAGTTTATGACTTTTACAATTCAGTTTCCTTAAAGTTGCCTGCTGAGTTTTTTCAAAAATAGACAAATTAAGTTAATCGTGTTTACGATTTGACTTGCAACTCGTAACGCCCACTTACGAGACATGTATGAGAGTGGAACGAGTTTTAAAGTTGGAAGTGTCATAATGACACCTAATTGGGGACGCTAGACCCTTTCTATATGAACCAAGGTCTAAAAGTGAGCCTCTAAAGTTATCATTGTCCGGTTCTACTTTTTTAGTAGCTCTGTGCAATTAGTTTTCCGGACTCGCGGGTAAATATATCTTAAATAAAAACCCAACCGGAAAGAACGACTCAAGAGCTTTTCATATCCGAAACAACAGCTAAGAATACCGTACAATACACTCTGTGCAGGTTTAGGTAAGCAAAATTAAGAAAAGAAAGGAAAGTTTTGCTTCTTATTTGAATAAACCTGCATGTATTTACTACTCCATTTAACAACAAAAATTTGTCTACTCTATTTACTGCTCTGTGACAAATCTTAATACCAAGAATGGAAAAAGAAGAAAATGTTCAGAGAGAACAAACCTGGGATTGTTTCCTGTCTAACATTCGGCTGTCATCAGACTTTCCGAAACAGTTTAGAATTCTAAATCTTGTTTCGGTTCACAATTAAATTTTAACATTTCCGAAATGAAAGATGACCTTTTCTTTCTCAATAGTGAAATTCTACTTAGAACCTAACATTTCTTGTTTTTTGTAATCAAGGAGACAAGGACCTGATAAAATGTACCGTAAATTGCTACTAAAATTTACTATAAACTGGATGAATTAATTGAAGACCAATTAAATGTTATAAACTGTGCCTGCAAAAGTCCAAAATACTGTCATTGATAATGTCCAACAGATTGTTGTTTTCTTGTTAAAAAGAAGTGCTAGTATAATGGAAAGAGAATGAAAAAGTAATTTCGCGACGTTACAGTCAATAAATACAGAAAAAAACATTTTAAAAGTGGTGTTTTTGAAGGTTCAAAGGGTGGGGGTTACAAAATTAGGTCCCTTTCCTGACAAAAAGCAAAATTTATTTTAAAAGTGGTGCTTCTGAAGGGGTGGAAAACTAAACAAATAAAATGCCCTTATGATGATTTTCTTAAACAGCTAATTAGCTGAGGTTAAAAGCTGCAGCCAAACAAATGCTTAATCTTGTTATAAAGATAATATACTAAACAGAAAACTTAGTCTGCAAGTACGTAATGTAACGAGCAACTCCTTTACCATGCTATCAATGTCGTTAGAAAAGTGACTATGTAGTCATAATACAAAATTTATAAGAAAAATAAGGGTGTTTTTTTATAGTTGTCGGGAAGGTTAGGGGAAAACGGAAACATAAAACGATAAAAAAACAAAAAAAAATCCTAAAGTTACACGTGAACTAATAAGAAATGGAAAGTTTTCCAGTAAGGTTCTCAAAAGATCTCTTCCCCGACACTGCTATTTACAAAAATTCAAAGTTCTGCTAATAGACGAACTTCAAAAACTGCTTCAAACATTCTTCGATGATAATGGGCGATAAGTGTCACATTCGTATACGACTAGTAGTTTATATTAATAGTTTCTGTGGCAGAGATAATTTTAAGTGTTAGTTGCAATAAAATACGATCAGCTAAACTAAAAACAGCTCTGTCTTCAGTCTAATTTTCACAGTAGATCTAATCTTTACTACCTTCACATACATTCAGATACATGGATAACAAGTTTTATCTAATGTTAAATCATAATTTTTCCTGAAAAAGATGAAATACCGACTTAATTACAAAGAAGTCCTGACTAGGAAAATCAGAAGATGGTATCGACACTAAGCTTTCTTCTTGAGGGGGTTTTCTCAACGATCTGCTTTTGCATATCCATAAAGTTAGAACCTTTGTGGGCAAATAATCTCCTGAGGTTAATCACAGAGAGCTCATTAAATTTCGCGACAGCAAGATCCGCCTGTCGGAGATCATACCTGTAAGTCGCAAGTTTCGACATTGTTAACAAATAAAAGTCGAATGATAAATTTTTAACATTCAGAACCAAATCTAATTGGAATCCAGAAAATCATTTTGTTATAGCTTCTGTATTAGTTATATGTAATAAATATAACAGAGGCTACATCCATCACGTTTTGCACACTATATCTAGCCAGCAAGACAATACTCTACAGGAATTTGTGTCTATGCTGGCTTGCGTATGTGAGAGAGATGAGAACTTTTGAAACTGGGACTTTTAAGGAAATTTAGATATCTTTTTTAGATGAGAAAAGTTTGGTGTTTTTTTAGCTGTTTACCAACACTATAAACATCGACTCAAACGAGTTTCCATCAAACACTACAACTAAGAGCCATCCCATATGTTACAATTGGCACAAGGACATGGAAGCATAAATTTAAAATTACCCTGTATGTACAGCCCAATTGAATTTTCAAAAAGCACTTTCGAGGACCTTTGGAGATGAGTGAAGTTGTTTGTTTGTCAGTAGACCAAGATCATAAAACTACAGCTAATTAATAAACCATTATATATCACACATTTGCGCAAGAGTATGCAAGTGGACCTAAAAAAGGACTGGGGAGTAGTATGGCAGTCACCATACGTTGGATCAATTTTATAATTTGATCCCCATAGTTTCTATTGCAGGTCCTCATTTCCATCCGCTTAATTCCGCCCAGTCACCTAGACGCCTAGGCTCCGCCTACTGCCCAATTTTTGCCTAGACTCGCTTTTAGAACACTGAATTACTCACTGAAATTATGGGAATCGCACTGTTACAATTGAAACTATGGGGACCATATTGAAAATTAACTTAAAGGATGGGCTTTTGTAATTCATCCTTAATTGAATACAAATTTCATGTACATAATGACAAGTATTATACCCACTCTATTACTACTACGAAATATTCTAGCAGAAAGAATATTAGAAAAGTTGAAATACTTACGCTGGATGAGCACCAATCAATGCCACAGCCATCATAGTACAGTTGTGCGCAGCAGTTACTCCTCTTGGCTCGTCTTCGAAAACAATACACTTTGATGGTTTTCTATCCAACTGTCACATTTGTTTATAAAAGAGAAAATTTCACTTTCCAAAAAAAAAACGTACAACTTCTGATTGCCAACTGAAGATTTCATAAAATAAATATTGAAGTTTAATAGCCTAACAACGTGCCTTAACTGCTGCCGAAAGAAACCTGTGAGCCATAGATTCCATGCCATCTTCTTCGGAAACAATTGCCTGCAATTTCAATAAGAAATTGTTGATTTTAAAAGGTGATACTCCTTACCAAATTGGATTATTATTGTTTGCATTTGAAAATAGGTAACACTATCTCTGGCCGGTATTGAGCTTCGATAGCTTTTTTACAAGGGGTCCTTTGTATAAAAATAATAAGACACAATTTGCTGACTGATATCTATGACAAGTCGGTCATGACAAATTATCAAGGAATTTAATAATTAAGACAACCATACGGCATATCAAGTCCGTAATATTGACATAATGAATAAATGGAAGTAAATAAAATGTTACAAAGAACGTGAAGATTTTCTTCTCTCAAAAGTAGAAGGAAACACATCCATTAACTAGTCTTTTTCATATTACACTCTTTTTGGTACATCTTATGCTTAAATCATGCATATATTTGTAATGAGTGATTGGCTGATAGGTTTGTTAAAATTTAAAAATGACATTGTTTTCAAAGTTTATAGTTGTAGGATATCCTGTTATCAGAGTTTATAGGACACGGAAATTACCAAATTCACTATGGTATTATGTATAATGTAAATATAAGTACACATACATTTGTAAGATTGCATTGGCTCGGGAGAAAACAAACATCATAACAACCACTACAGGGGCCGGACAAATTATGCACCATGTCATTTCAGTTCCACCTAACAATTTCTCAGTAACCATTTTAAAAAAAAAAATCACTAACCTGAAAGTATTTTTTTAGTCCCATTCGCTCTAAAACTTCAGTCAAGACTTTGCGACCAAGACTCGAAACAACAGCACAGGGGATGTTCGCTGTAGATAATGCATCTAGCCAATCTGATAGTCCATCCATTGGCTCCGATTGCTGACAAAAAAGACCAGAGAAATGTAATTGATTTTAAAAATTGGTGATGTAAATAACACTAGCTGATTAACTACAAAATAACTAAATGCAATTTCTCACATTGATAAGATTTTCGTAATATAGTTCTGAAAGCCTTGCTGTCAACCTATTCAGTTCACTTTCTTCCTTTCCCCAACGTAAGACCTGAAAAACTTTTACTATTAAACAAGTTGAGGCTCGAATGACAGCGGATCAGAATAAAAAAAAAATGTACCAAAAGAATAAAAATCAATCATTAACTGGTTAACTTGGGTTTTTAAGCCAACCCGGACGCCTAGCTCGTATCAGATTGGGAAATATAAAATGTAAACGATTTAAACAAGATTGCAACCTGAGCAACTGACTTGACGTTTTTTCATTTTTATCCTCATATAAAAAACACAGCAATAGACATATTTCGTCCTACACCTCCACATCTATACGGGAGTAGACAAATCGGCTTCTTTGCCAAAATTATTAAGGTAAATACAAATTTCAGTTCTCTTGAAAGATATGATAGAATGCTATGAATGACATCGTCACCTTTTCGAACGGACAATGAAATCCTTTCAGGTTTCGTTGTTTAATTGCCAGTAAAATAAAAATGTATAAATATGCTCCCTCTTTTTTTCTTGTTCTACAGTCCAACAACACCAATTACAGGTTCATCGGTATATGAGCACTGGCCAGTTTACTAGTTTGAAGTTATGAATTTCTAAACTAACATGAGACTTTACTTACTTACAATCTATTAAAACAAATTCATTTATAAACAGACCCTTTTTTGGGCAAACTTGCAAACCTAGATATAAACGACACCTAGCATACTTGAGAAGGTACAACTCTAAAGCTTGATGATGATGAAGATTAATCTATAAGAATAGGGTGTAACTGATGTATCATCATCATGTATGCGTAATAACACATGCACACCATTCTTAAAGAGAAAAAGAAAAGAAAATCAGAATTTCTAAACCTTTTTTAGGACCTGATGTGCATCTGAATAGAGCAAGAACCTGTGCACAGCAACATCTTTAAGAATTTTCTTCCCTACATCATGGTAGAGAAAAAAAAACTATTTTCGTGATTTTTTTCTTACCACGTACTCTTTGTAGAGTAATACACAAGACGATACTAATAAACACTCATTATGGCAAAAAATCAACAAACAGAAAGTAAGGGTCATCAGGACAAGCAACAGCTCTGTATTGAAACAAAATTGACTGGGTATCAAATCAATAACGCCAAAATGATTACAATAAAACACCTATGCCAATTGCCAATGGTTAAAAATAAAAACATGTAGTACTATGGATAACAATCAATAAACTCCTAAATAATTGGTGCCGCTTAGTAGAAGCAGTTCTGGCAAATTAAGTAAGCTGTTTTACGATTAATGATTGATAACACACAAACATCTTCTACATTAGCCCTAACACTCACATGATTTAATTAAGGAAGTTTAACAAGGTTTATGTTAAAAACAGCTAATATAGAACAGTCGGATTTTACTGTTTTGTTAAGGAACCTATCACATTTTTTCAATTTATGTCCATCAACCTATAATGTTTTATAATTGGTACACTGATTAACATTATTGCTCAGGTTAGTACAAAAGTGATTATATAGCCTATAAGTTGAAGTGCATAACTTGTAATTGATTAAGTACAAAAGTGATGAACACCAAATTGTTAATGCATCAAAGAACTTCGAGCGATGTACCCTAATTAATTTACTTACATTTTAATAATGTGTCAAACGGAACAAAAAAAAACGATAGGCTGGTGTACAGAATTTAATTTCCTGATAGGTTAGTGAAGAGAATAGTATAAAGGCTCTACAAAAACAGATGTGAATAGGGGTTAATTAGTAAATACCCTCTTCAGCTGCAAGCTGTTTCCATGCTTTTAACTTCAGTGCTCTACTGTCTGTCTGAAAAAGAACCAACGCCAGTTTAAAAGGTAGAACATACATTATCCAATATGGAAAACTAGTTATAGAACAATAACAAAACGCATAGGGGTACATTGTTGTTATTGCTTTTCTGCTACCTTAAGTGCAGAACTTTTTGTTAGCTACTGAACCCGTTAGGTACATTGTTGGCTTATTTATGTGACACTGACCTCCAATTTTGCCATAACGTTAGTAAAGCTGGAATTAAACCTAGCTATAAGAGCTCTTAGGAGGCAATTCATGGAAACTTAAACGAACAATGGAAAAACATCCCTATTACGGTGATGCACACCACAGAGTACAGATGTTAGTCACTTGGTTTTACCTAGGGCATATAAGCTTGGTTGATCTGCTGCTTTTTTAGCCTTTGCCTTTTATTCTTCTACAATTGAAAAGTTTACAACCAAAAAAACCTACATAAGCTGGTCATTTAGACTTTTTCTTGGTTTGAAAATGAAGTTTTTTTTTCTCGCTCCACGAACAAATAACAACTAAAACACACCTAACTCAAACTAACACAAGATTAAGTAGCCCAAAAGGCGAAAACTGAATAGGTATATATATGCCCCATGACTTCCAACAATTCTCACATAGTAATAAATTTGTCTATTACGAAAGAAAGTGTACTTACAATTACATTGTCCCAAGAGAAAATAAGGCCATATGCTTCATAAGGCTTCATCGCATGACGAATTTTTTGGAGAATCCCATCTTGTAGTTTTTCATTTAAGAAATCCTTAATATAACAAGAATATTAAACCTCAAATTTAACTAGAACAGCCCTTTGAGCAAAAGAAGGTAATTTCTATTACTAGACAAATATAAAGGGTACATATTTAGGCTCACCACATCGACTTTCAGAAGCCCATCTGGTCTAAATGTTTCAAAACCTTCTCCATATTCAGCTCCAATTGCCTTAAAAGCAAAACAGTGAAACATCATTCTCAAGCCTAAAATCCATAAATAGGATTCGCTTGGTTGCTTCTTAAAGCTCAGCTCTTCCTTTTTCTGTTTTAAGTCAGCTTTACAGCTGATCTTTTATAGTTTTACTGGTTATATTATAGCTGATTTTCTATGGCTTTACTGGTTATATGGTTTAAAATAGTAATTAGTCAAATTCAACTTAAAAGCTGAGCAAAAAGAAGCAAACGGATAGCACTCATATCCAAAGTAAGCACAAATTCAATATAATAAAGCATGCTAAATAACGAGAGGAGAACATATTAAGCTCCAAATAACTGAATTTCCATTAACTAGTCTCCAAATAACTAATTTTCAAACAACTCTATTTCGCAGCAAGTTAAATTCAACCTTAAAATTACAGAAGAAGCTCAACCAAAAATTGAACTTCTACCAGTATTCAAAGTAAGCAACTATTCAATAAAAAAAAACGAAAAAGTACTAAAAAATTAGAGGAGAAACTCCATTTGAGCTCCAAATGACTAAATTCCACAAACTCGTTTCAATTCTCAAGCTTAAATCCCCTTACGTGTAGCACTAATTCGGAATCACCCAAAGAAAGCTAAAAAGGAAGCTCAGCCAAAAATGAAGACAAGCCCATATCCAAAATAAGCACAAATTCAATAATTAAATTCAAAGTACTAAGAGAAAAACATTAACAAAGATAACAAATATTATGTTCGGGTTTTGAAGATCCCAAAATGTTTCTTATCAATAAACTGCGTCCTAAAACAACTAATCCACACAACAAAAATCAGCATCCCAAATCCCACTGACTTAATTTCACTGTTTTAAAAAAGCGTGATTCGTAGTGAAAAACCTCGATAAAAACTCGATTTATAGCTTACAAAATGCTTAATAAGCTTGCCTTTTCGCTTTTTAGGCTGCTAAAAGCTAACGTTCTTTACATTTTTAGCACAGCCCTTGCAAAAGCGCTTTAGCTAAGTTTTCGTTTTTTAAAACACTGCAATTACTTTCACAAACAAATCTGAATTTTCTCAAACTTTAATCCACTTATTCTTAGCACCAAGTTAAATTCAACCCTTTAAGCTAAAATAGAAACCCAACCTAAAGTTCAACTCACCCACCCAAGCACAAGTTCAATAGGAAAACAATGAAAAACATACAAAAAAATGGGGGCAAAAAACTAATACAACATTTAAAAAGTAAACGAAATTCCAAAAACTAGTCTCTGAATAACTAATTTCCAAATCACTATATTTCAAAGCAAATTAAATTCAACTCTGGCAAAATAAACACGAGCTTAATCAAAAATTGAACTCACACCCATATCCAAACTAAGCACAAACTCAACAAAAATGTTTTTTTTTACAAAACAATGAAAAAAAAACAAGTATCAAATCACTATATATTTGGGAGCAAGACAACAAGTTAAATTCAACTCTAGCAACTAAATTATAAGATTAATAAAAAACTGAACTCACATTTATATCTAAACTAAGCACAAACTCAATAAAAACAATTTTTTTACATAATAATGAGGAACACCCCCCCCACCCCCCACCCCCCACCCCCCCAAAAAAAGTATCAAATCACTATATTTCACACCAAGTGAAATTTAAACTCTAGCAACTAGAAAACTATCTTGATAAAAATTGAGCTCACACCCATATCCAAACTAAGCACAAACTCAAAATATACGATTTTTTTTACAAAATTATGAGGATAAAAAATAAAATAAAATCATTATATTACGCAGCAAATTAAATTCAACTCTAGCAACTACAAAACAATCTTAATCAAAAATTGAACTCACACCCATATCCAAACTAAGCACAAACTCAATAAAAACAATTTTTTTACAAAATAATAGAGGGAAAACACACAAAAAAGGGTATCAAATAACTATATTTCGCAGCAAGTTAAATTCAACTCTAGCAACTACAAAACAAGCTAAATCAAAAATTGAACTCATACTCATATCCAAAATAAGCACAAACTCAATAAACAATGTTTTTTTTTTTACAAGATAATGAGGAAAAAAACAAAAAAGGTATCAAATCATAATATTTCGCAGAAAATTAAATTCAACTCTAGCAACTAGAAAACAATCTTAATCAAAAATTGAACTCATACCCATATTTAAACTAAGCACAAACTCAATTAAAATGAAATATTTTTTACAAAATATTGAGGGGAAAAAAGGATAAATTCAACTCTAGCAACTAAAAACCAATCTTAATAAAAATTTAAACTCACACCCATATCCAAACTAAGCACAAACTCAATAAAAATGAAATCTTTTTTACAAAATAATGAGGGAAAAAAGGATAAATTCAACTCTAGCAACTAAAAACCAATCTTAATAAAAAATTAAACTCACACCCATATCCAAACTAAGCACAAACTCAATAAAAATGAATTTTTTTTCTACAAAATAATGAGGGAAAAAAGGATAAATTCAACTCTAGCAACTAAAAAACAATCTTAATAAAAAATTAAACTCACACCCAATATCCAAACTAAGCACAAACTCAATAAAAATGAAATCTTTTCTACAAAATAATGAGGGAAAAAAGGATAAATTCAACTCTAGCAACTAAAAAACAATCTTAATAAAAAAATTAAACTCACACCCATATCCAAACTAAACACAAACTTAATGAAAATTTCTTTTCTTTTTTTTTTACAAATAATGAGGAAAAAAACAAAAGTATAAAATTTACCTCTTGCATAAATATTCTGTTGGGATTTTCAGGAAACCCATTATCACTCGAGCCCAGAGCACTTCTTATCAATAAACGTCGATTCTAAAACAAAAAAAACAATAAAACATAAAATACTTGATGAAAAAATATGAAAAAAAATAATATTTAAAAAGGGTATAGAGTAAATACATGTTTCGTTAATGGGTTTTGATTTGAACGGAGATTAGAAGTTTGAAGAGGGGAAAACGACGTCGATTGTAGAGAAAAGATTGAAGGGCTTGTGAGGCTTGCTTCCATACTTTTTTTGTAATTTATTTTATTTTAGTTTATGTGTTTTTTTTAAAGTAATGGAAAATAATACTACCATTAATTATAAATTATATGAAATAATATGACACGTGATATGGGATAAGATTTATTTGAGCTTTTTATTGGTAGGGTTGGTTCAATAAAGATACTAATAAAATATGCTAGTTTAGTACCAAGTATATACTTCATACCATTTTAAAGTATTATAAAAATATGTATAACTTTAATCAGATTTGAACATTTAATTAAATTGTAAAAATTAATAATTTTAATTTTTTTTTTATACATAGTTCAAATGTTTAAACTATATGATAGAATTTTTTTAAAAAAATTAACAATTTGGAGACGAGTTATTTGCCGATCAAAGTTACGTATGGTTTTGTATAGTATTTATAAAGTGTGACAGAGGTAGTATCATATTCTCACAAAAAACAATAGTAAAATCAAATATTTTATAAAAATAAAACTTAGATAAACCATTTTTGCAATAGTTAGGGTAAATTCACAAACTAGTAAGGTTATAGTGGCCTAAAAATTGAAAAAACGAGATTTTTAAACTTTGAATCGAGTTTTTACTACGAAGCCAGCTTTTTAAAACATACTAGACAATTTCCAAGTGACGTCAAGTTTTTACTACGAAGCCAGTTTTTTAAAACATACTAGAAAATTTCCAAGTGACGGAAGGCTCGCAGTAGTCAAAAATAGGTAGTATCTAAACTCATCTAAACCGCTTAATGAGCTCTTAATCCTAACTAATCTACTAGTCCCCTGATTTTTACCTTTTAGAACAGGTGGGAAATTCCAAGTTTTTTAGTTTCTCTACTAATTTTGAGCTTTGTTTTTATTATTTATCTATCTGATGCACTATAGATTAGTGTGTTAAGCGGTGTTCGAAAAGGTGACTAGCGGCGGAAATTAGGAGCCTAGTTATCCACATGATTAGAGAAGATTAAAGGACTATACTTTTAAAACTCGATTTCGGACTTCTTAGAACATTGACGTTAAGCCAATACAAATTTAAATAAATTTAAACTTTAAAATCCAGGTAATATCATGTACAAACGTCTAACACTTCTTCTTAAAATTCTTATGAAAAGGATAAAGGCAGCAACATAACACAAAACTTAGTTTTTACGGTCACTTCTCTTACAAAAAGTGCAGGGAGGAGCGTAAAGTTGAGCGAGCATATAATCTCTCGTCAAGATTTGATTAGTTTGAGATGATATTTATAAAGATACACCGAATCTATGAAATTATTTGCGATAATCTATGGCACTACTGCAGAAAAATTACCGTGTGTTTACGTTAGATTCTTTATTTGATATCCTGTAATTTCTGGTATTAGTGGGAGCGGAATCATGCAATACTCGTTCTGATTTCCTATGCTATTGTTTATGATACTGTAAAATATGTCTTGTTTGTAATACACAGGTTTTTGCAGTTGCTAATATATTTCCTTCAGAGTTCCGTCACTACAAAATAATGTTGATTCAGTGAGTCTCAAAAGCTGTCACAAACTTGTTACTATTTCAAAATATTGTCACAAAATTGTCACTATTTCAAAAAACCGTCACAAACTGTCACAAAAGCCGTAGTTAATAAACTCGTAACAAAAAAAACTGTCATAATTCCTGTCACTGTTTTAACATTTTTTTTTGTAGCGTGTGTTATTCACTTCATGGACATTCAATAATATTTAATTCTTATGTTTCATTTCATAATGTGTTATAAAAAAGAAAAAGGGAGGCAGTCACACGGGCTCTGGCCTATGAAAACGTGTTTATTTTACATTTAACTTCAACACATTAGGCAAAGATACGAGCTTCTATGGTATTTCCGAAGTAACTAATTAAAGGGAATACATGCTTTTTTAAACCCCGTAACCTGATTGTTATAAGAACCGATCTCAAGCTTGATAAGCAGCAAACTAGACAGTCGTTGTATCTGTTATGTCAAACACATGTAAACGACATATAGCTTCATGTTGACAGTTAACTGAAATACGTCAATCGGATTCACAATGAATGAGTTCTTAATAATAGACACTAGTAACATCATTACTATCTATAAACTTGTTAATAGATGAAATATACTCTACCAGTGCTATTCAGACCGATATGACTGCAAGCAATGTCGGGACGTAAATGTCTCACTTAAGTCGAAAACTATTATCATCAATTGCCGTTATAAAATAGAGGAACTATTGTCATGCAACACAATTTTGAACATTTTATCAGGAAAGGAGGAATTGAGAGCGAGAGTGATCAAAATATGCTCTTAATCACTCATATCAGCACTTCATAAAAAGAGATAAAAACATAATTTTAAAGTTCACTAACGAGGTTCAAGCATGATTATCTCTTCGAAAACAACCTGTGTGACGCTAGAAATGACAAGCCTAGCTCTTCCTCTTACAAAATCTGATTCAAAACTACAACATATATAACATAAGCTCACATAAAGAAATCTAACCGAGTGGCTGTACATAATAGAGAATCATATTGTTAGAGTTCCCATACTTCCATCTTCATTATCCGACCCATTTTCTGATACCACTTCTTCTGCCATTTCGAAATCATCAATCTCTTTAAAGTAAGCTAACTGCTCTTCTACATATTCTTGTGGTAAAGCATATACAGAATCATCCCCACCATCCATCAATCGACTCTTCTTCTGCCAAAAAAAAACCCACGGAAGGACAGTAAGGAAACTATGAATAATCAATATAATGCAACACACATGTAGCATTTAAAGAATGAAGTATTTCTGAACAAAGACTAAAGATAAATCATGCAAATAGCTCATGTGATACACTATAAAGATAAATTGCGGTAAGCAATGTACGGTGCAACGAATTGACTGGAAATTTAGTATAAAATTATGGGAGCACAGAGGTGATCCATAAAGAAACATGCTTTTGTAAGACCAAAAGCAAAACTCTATTGGCACATTGCAAAATCTTTGGCTGTTCCATTGGCATCTTAGAGAACAAGGGGAGTGGATCTTGCGGTATCCTATTTTAGATAGATGAAGAACACGAGTTCAGTAACTTGAACTTATTTATTTATTTATTTCCTGATAACACATTTTATCTTGACTTGTTGGGGAAGAGGCGAAACCCCACTAGTCTAAAGAAAATTGAAGAACGCAAATTTCAGTAGAAAATTTTATAAGATGAAAATGTTGAATTAACCAGTACTGAACGCCTTTGCTAATAAAGAAAAAAATAAAGTTGGTGGTTTGGGGTAATTGATAACAAACCTTATTGTGGTCTGAGTAAGGAGCTGCATACGAACTAGATACACATATGCTTTCAGCTTTTTTAGATACAACCCTACAAGCAAACCAAAGAAGATAACAGACGCCATTAGGATCGACAAGAGTCGACAGGTAAGAAACATAGAGAAAATAAAAGATCTAAGAGTTGAAGAGCTCTATATCAGCAACAGATAAGAAGAAAGCCACATTTGGCAACTCTAATATATCATGTACTGTGTCAGACAGGAGTTTCACATGTTTAAAATCAGTGAATTTCATCTTAAAACGAGTCCAAATCTTCTACCCCCTATTCTCTACCCCCTTCCGTGCCCCCTTGCTTATTTTCACTCAAATTTTAAATTTTCACAACTTTAAAACACCTTTTTTTGTCTACTTCATCCAATTCAGGAAGTTCCTACTTGTTTGTAGGGTTTCCCCAAACAGTATGAAACTACTTTTAACCTACACTTTTACCCTGTAAGTTACATGTGCACAACAACGAAAAAATTGGTCACACTCGTAAAATATCTTTACTCAAGAAGAAGGTTATTCATGGATACTCCTCAAAAATTTCGATTCCCCTTAGTGGACAAGCAAAAGGGAACTGCACGAGTATATAGATAAGACTAACAAAAAGTGCGGAGGCATTAGACTACTTTTCAGCTATGTTACCAGAAATTATATACTGGTTTTCATTTTCAAGATCTTTAAACTCTATCTAAAGCTGCATAATTAGAAATCTTATTTTTCCGTCATGTACTTATGTCTACCAAATATGACAATGGATGGGTGAGCTACGTACTTAGGACATGAACCCAACCTGGCACACAAGTCCTTCATTAAGAACATAACTAATAAGGGAGAGCATTCAGATATATCATTAATCACATTTCACATAGTAATAAGTAATAACAAACTACGTCGATCTACATAAAATTATTGATTTTCATAGTGAAACTATACAAGGTTGGGAAGCAGAACAGCTTTGTCACCAACTGCGCCAGATAATAAAGCAGTACCCAATATCAAATACAGTCCCAATTCGCAGGATCATTATCATAATTATATGACAAACCCAAATATAATTTATGAGTTATATAACAAGAGATTGAACTAAATGAGATGAAGAGAGCGATATTTGGGGTCAATTTTCTAGTTATATTCCAATGATAAGGAGAATTAAACGGAAACTACAAGATGAAATTGAAAATTACAAGATGGTAAATCTGGTTATGCAATCGTCTAAGTCTTTCTAAAAAGATAAATTGGCAATACTCGTATCCTGCCTAATCTTTCCCACTTCTATACATACTGCTGCTTTTCGCTAAATTGCAACGTGAACCTCACTCCACCCCCCAAGTCTGCATACTCTCTAAATACCCCAATTATTTGATCATTGACAATTAAGTTCATGGTTCTAAGTTTACAGCTTGACCCCACATCTTTCTTTTGTAGATTTCACTTCCACTCTTTTGCTCTCCTATTTATCCCTATTCGGGTTTAGAAATTATAAAGCCACACTTCTGCAAGATCTGATTACCAGAAGAAGATTTAAGACTTGAAATATCAACAAACAACAGTCATGTTAGCGTGTATATACTTCATATGAAAGAGACAACCAAGAATTACCTTTTCTTTCTGATCTTTGGAAGGGAAGGACAACTGAAGGGGTCACCATTTTCCTTTCTTTTGTTTCTTGTATTCACCATAGATATGTAGCTCGCAGGTATAGGTACCAACTGCAGAGTGTCTTTTGGTTTTCTGGTAAGTGTAACTACTGATTTGCCTTTAACATTTGTTTTTTCTTCCAAATAAATGATTAAAGGCATAGAGCTTTTGCTTTCTTTATCCTTTGTTTTCTCTTGAGCCTTCTTCGGACGATAAACTGGCTCAACTAAATCATTACTTCCATTGCCTTTAAAAGAAAACGTAACACAAATATAAGTCAGCCTAATCCTGTAAAACCCCCTTTCAGCCATAGAAACTATCCAAAGGAAAGGAAAACGAATTAATCCAAAGACGGAGAACTTTCTAATTCAACACTTGTAACAGGAAGTAAACACGCCTTTTGGATCACCTAAAAAACAGACATACACGTCTATACTAAAGCACCAACTGTCAAAATCAATAAACAATCAAACAAAA
Organism: Primula vulgaris; assembly: GCA_963920805.1. Lineage (NCBI taxonomy): Eukaryota > Viridiplantae > Streptophyta > Magnoliopsida > Ericales > Primulaceae > Primula > Primula vulgaris. The sequence continues at coordinate 3,306,222 of OY987220.1, read as the reverse complement.
CATCAATAATGTATGGGTGATGCATTAGTATTACATTGTTACATGCATATGTGATAAGTTCTAATTATGCCACTATGCGACTTGCAGTAACCAGACTTTCACCACCCCTTGCAAGATGATATCACGATACAAATACCAACAAAGACAAACTGACAAATCCGAATTTCAGAAGCAATTTTACAAAAAGTTAGTACAGAGCATAAGCCTATTATGCATCTCCTTAATTATGGGTGAAACAAAGACTCCCTGAGGTTCCACACAAGTCTACTATTACACACCACCATCAGAAAATGCCAAGTCACTGTAACCCTTATTCACGAGCATGCCGTGATATTAAAACAGTAAATTATATATTTCATAAACTCATTAGTCACTCTAAGTGGTTACCCCATACGACATTTCATCTCAACAATGAACCAATCCAGTTTTCTACACATCTAGCATATTGTACACATGACAGTGCAAACACCACTTTATTCCAAATAATCCCAGTACAACCCTATTAAGTGTTACTTCATATATATCTCGATCATGTGTAAGTTGCTGAAAAGGGTGACATTCTCAGTAATTAATCTCATCTCAACATGTATAGATGACCCACTCTTTAATGGGCGAATACAACAAATGAGTTTTCAAGGAACCTACCCTGTTACAGTTACGCCCTTCTCCAAACAACTTTATATTTCATATCACTGTATCATGTGACTTTATTTTAACCGCATCCCTCATGGGCCAAAAATACCAATATGAGAGGATTCAAAATAATTCTCACGAAGTTGAGTGTTTAAAAATATCAATAATCCGTTAGACATTCAAAAAAATGATCCACTCGACCATATAACTCAATATGTATACAAAATTCGCTGCTGAGCCTTCGCATCTCTCTTTAGAAAATAATGCTCTACTGAAACCTACCATGTCTTATCCACTCAACCACAAATCCCGAGGCCTATCCAAGTGTTCCCAAATGAGTTATAATTCGTATTTAACTTGTATATAATAAAAAGTTCGGGTTTAGTACTTTGAGCATAAAACAACAGGTTCTCAAATGGGAACTCGGGATAAACCATTTGACCAAATGTCATCGAAATGAACAACCTAGTGCAGTGGGTTTGAGAGAAACAACGTCTAATCTCGTAGTTACAGAAACAAAACCGTAAGGTCTTGGATCAGGGTTATATAATTTGAGGATATAGTTTTGGAGAGAAATGCGCATTTCAGCTCTAACTACGGAAACACCTACTATTGTTGTCTTGATTAATTGAATTTACTTAACTCTTACATACTATATACAGACAAACTATTATGAATACAAAGTCAGTTTACATCAGTACCAATAGTTAAATAAGAATTTCTTTACTCAGACTCAGATCTCTACATTAATTTTTGCATTGATTTGCTAGATGGAAGTTGGAACTGGGTCTCACTCAAATTTAACGCATCCGTTAATGATATGTGGAATACATTGGATCGATAGTTTACAAATCTATGAACAGATATATCTACCTATATGTTTACAATAGACATATGGACACAGCATTATCCACAAATGGAGTAGTAGCTAATTCTTCAATAAAACAATGATGTCGCCCGGTTAATAGCCTCACATGTCCGAATCTTATTCTTTTAACAATCTTCCGAAAATAAACAACATTACATCATCAAATAAGTTATTAAATATATAGATTCATAATAAATACAATACAATGATAACATCTAGAACTGAAGCTAGAAACTGGAGAATCGGATGCTGATTTCGGATTAAAACCCAATGACAATTCACAAGTCTATTTAAGATTTGTCTTAGCTATATGTGCACATGGTATTATTAATAAATTAGCTGTTACTAATTATTCTACAGAAAACAAAAATGTCCCCAGATTCACAAATTTCCCTACCAATTCCTTTGCACTATCTGTACCATCTTTAAACAATTACATATATAGATGCATATGAATAACTTAAAAATTAACAATTAATTAATGAAAACAAAATAATTAAGTATAAAATATCAGTTAAAAAACTACTATCAATCAAACCAAATTGTTGCCAAATTTATAGCTTCAACAAGCTCAACTCTATGTGAATAATTACACTGCATAGGGGTGTACACGGTTCGGTTCGGTTCGCTTTTTGAGTAAAATGCGAACCAAACCAATCAAAAACAATCGGTTCGGTTCGGTTCGGTTTTGACCAAAAAATCCCCGGAACCGAACCAAACCGAACCAATCATAATCGGTTTGGTTTGGTTTGAAATTTAACAAATAAAAAACACAATATTCAAAATTACACTAATTTCGTAAAGTTTTTGCTTATATTTCATTTGCAACTTTAAACCAAAAGTCGAATAACAAGTAAATTTACAAATGATTTAACAAAATATATTATTAATAACTAAAAATAGCAAGTAAAACATCATATCTCAACTTATTGATGTATATATATAAATAATTAGATTATTTATATATGAATAAAAATAATCGGTTCGGTTCGGTTTGGTTCGGTTTGAAAACCACTAAAACCACAAACCGATTAAATCGGTTTATCAAATTTCAAACCAAACCAAATCAATTACTAATCGGTTTAGTTCGGTTTTTGATCGGTTCGGTTGGATTCAGTCGGTTTGATTGGTTTTGTTCGGTTTATGTACACCCCTAATTACACACACACACACATGTATAAAATTTGACAAATAATCAATTAAAACACAAAGAATTAATGATAGATTCTCAATTAAACAAAATTTCCGCTAAATTTGTAGCTTCGACAAGCTCAACTCAATGTGAACAATTACACACACATACATATGTATACAAATATATATATATATATATATGTAAATATAAATGTAGTACCGGGATGAGGTGAGGATCCGATACTGGTCTCGGATTCAGAGCAATCGCAATCCAAGCTCTTAGCAGCTACAGAAGACGACAAAATGAAGGGTTTTTTGGTCTTAGGATTGCGAAGAAGGTAGTTTGTCCGGTCCGATAGCGGTCTTCTACGATACGTCTCCATGTTTATATATATATATATATATATGGATGGATAGAGAGATAGATAGATAAATATGTGTGTGTGTATATATATATATATAGAGAGAGAGAGAGAGAGTTGTGTGGAGGGAGATCTAAAGGTAAATGGCGGGAAGAGGATGGGATGCATTTTTGGCCTAATTTTATTGTGTCACACTGTTCAGTATTGTTGTGAGTAAAATATAGATAAAAAATCGTACCTAACGACCGACCGTTTTTTATGCGTTCTAACGAAAAACAATAGAGTTGAGCGGATTTATTTACCTGAATATGGTTAGGGCTGAATTCGGTCCGGTTTTTGGTAAAACCGAAACTGGACAGATTTTTCGATTTTCGGTCTTTTTATTTTTTGGACCGAACCGAACCGGTTTGTTTTGGTCTGGTTTCGGTCTTCGGTTTTTTTTCCGGTTTTTCTTCGGGTTTTTCAGTCCGGTTTTATTGGAAACCGAAACTGAGCCGAAAAAGTTTCGATTTTTCGGTCTTTTTCGGTTCGGTTCGGTTCGGTTTTTTCGGGTTTTCGCCCAGCCTAAATATGGTATTAGCGTGTATTAATTTTATTAACCTTTTTGTAACATTAAATTTATAATTTATAATAATATCTCAAACTATCTAAAATAATATGATCGGATCGGATCAATTTTAATCAATATAATTATTAAAATCGAGCAAAACTCGGTACCATTGAGTTTAGTATTGTGAGTAAAATATGGATTGAGTGAATTAAATAATAATCTGTTCGGTTCAGTTTTAAGTTTGGACCAGTATAGTCGTCAAAATCAAGCAAAAACACGTCAACCATTATCGGTTTGATTTGGTCGGCTTGAAGTTAGTTAGTTGAGATGGAAAGAAGAGCGGGAAAGGAAACGTAAACATGAAACATTAAGCAATTAGAAGCAGGAAGCATGGTTTGTGAAACAAGAAACGAGTTTACTCGTAAGCATGAGTTGAACTTCAATGGAAAGGAAATAATAAGTTCAAAGTTAGACTAGTTTGAAAAACTTTCAAACTTATTTTTTCATTTCTAAACTCTAACTAAAAGAAATCACAAGTGAATATATATGATGAGGGTGACTTTTTAAACTTCAAAATTTCTGAAAAAACGCACAGACCGTAGATTAAATCTACGGTCTACAGTGTAACACTGTAAACCGTAGATTTAATCTACGGTCTGTGTAAATTTACACAGATTTTTTGAAATTAGAAATTAAAATTAAAATTGTAATAATTAAAATTAAAATACTGAATATTTTTTTGAAATTAAACATGATTTTTTTTTACATATTTTTAAAATTTGATATTTTTTTCAAGTGTATAATTTGATATTTTTTTGAAGTGTATAATTTGATATTTTTTTGAAGTGTATACGTTGATATTTTTGTCAAGTGTATAAGTTGATATTTTTTTCAAATAAGGCATTTTTTTTTTGGTGTCAATATGAAACATTAACTAAGTCGTCAATTTGGTGTCAATCGTCAATTTTCTTGAATGAAACAATCATAAATTATATAAATTTCATAAAAGAAATTAACTCAATATGCAAACATGAATATCAACTTATAAATTTGATAAAACAAATTTATTAAACAAAATTTACAACAAAATTAAACAAAATTTACAACAAAATTTCATAGAACTAAATTTCATAAAACAAATTTATTAAACATTTGTTTACATCATATAAATTTACAACAACTTGGAAAAAATAGTAATTTACATCAAATTAAAAATAAAGAAATGATTATGGACTTAGCTCTATAGCTTCGTCTTCATTTGCTTTTTTCTTTCCCGATTGCTTTTCCAGCGCCATATATAACTTGAAATTTGGTCGAAAAAGTTCCTTCCATGGCGCAGCTGTCTCAGTGCGCGTTTGTTCCCACCGTGCTATAATTCCTGGCATTGGGAAGATCCCTTCTTCTTTAGGAATAACCTGAGCATAGTGACAACTGTTGACGAACACCATTACAGTCGGGATGTAATTTGTCGTTCCCCGAGGCGGACCAGTATAAAGAGGTAAAAAAGTACTGTTCCACACGTTTACCCCTCCATCATTATTGTGCCATAAGGACAACAATACAATTGGAATATTGTAATGAGAAGCAATTAAAAACCCATAAGACGGAAATCTCATCCATTTGTCAAGAGGTGCGGGATTTGTAGCATGATAAAAATTTAAACTTGATAAAATATAATCATACCGGTAATCAAAGCCAAGATTCTCAAACAGCTCATAATAAACACCTTTCATTTGCTGCAGCTCTTGAAACAACTCACATCTTACCGCATACCAATCATCTTCCCCATGCTGTTTACCCGTCACATTTGCAAGTACCCGGAACCCACAGTTACCATCCCCACGCACATCATAAACCGTTTCGATGTAACTATGTAACATGAACCATATTTGGTCACTGTACAGGAAGGTTGGCCTATTGGGGGTGGGTTTAGGGTTCTGGTTTCGCGGCCTCCTAGTTGGGTTTACCCTTACCTCCGGTGTTTCATCAGCCTTGCCTTTGCCCTTGTCCCTACTAGCACCAGCACCATGTTCCTCCTCCACATACTCCCATCCCGACTTATCCCTCTTACTAGATTTGTCGCCTTTTCTAGGTCTCCCCCTATTTACTCTCACTTTGGGGTCACTGATGGATGTTCTGGCTGGTACGGTTATCTCTCAGAGTTGTGTTTTCATACGCCGTTTTTCAACATTACTTTTCCTAGCATAAACACTTTTAAACTCTTCTAGATCACCCTCTACCCCATAATCATCGGTGTTCCCATTATCATCAATTACGTCTAATTTTTTCCAGAATGGATGAATATATTCTAGAGGAAGAGGCTTCCCGAATAAAATATGTTCACTCATAATATGATGACAAGGTAAACCGTGAGACAATTTGAAACCGCAAGAACAATTCTCATCAGCCTGGCCACTACATTTTTTATGTTCTTGAAATAATAAATCAAAGGCATAGTGTGTGATATACGACCTAAGATTTATAAATAGAGGTGTTCGTTCAGAATGTGGAAAATAAGACTTGCATTTATCCAACTTCATCTTAATATCCTCAAACTGTTTTTCTAGAATTCTATTCACCTCTACCCAAACAGTTTCAAGCGTGCCAGTATTTGTGGAAAGGGATCTTTTTAGCTTTGCATGTTGTTGTTCGGCTCGATTGCTAGTTCTGTTACCTAGATGTGTTGTATGGTTGGTATAGCATGCAACAAACTTTTCAGCATAATCATTTAAAAGCTTGTCTACATACTTAATCACAGCAGGGTACGATTTGTAAGAGGAATTGAAATAAGTTCGGTTATGATTGTACTCCTCTATCGACTCAGAATCAACCAATAAACCCCAATCATCTAGAAACGTTTGCCACTCCTCATCAGGGATCTTTTTACGGCAGTTTTTCAAAACATTTTTTGCAATATGAAAAGTGCACAAAATATGATGAGAATCGGGAAAAACAACGGACAAAGCATTTGATAAGGCCATTTCCCTGTCGGTTACAAAAACCCTAAGTAGTATACACCCCTCCAATGTAACTTTAAATTTTTCCAATGCCCATATATAACTTTCCTTTGTCTCGTCACTCATGAAAACAAAACCTAAACAATATGTTTGGTTCGTTGATGTCATTCCTACGACTTCTAGAAATGACATATTAAAACGGTTTGTTCTATATGTACAATCCATTAACAAGACATCAGGAAAAGCTTTGAACATCCTTATAGAATCGGGGTGTGCAAAAAACAAGTTCTCAAGGGAATGGGTTGATGGGTTCATATTATAGTAGAACGTGTAGCGATGGCTATCCAACAAATTAAACAGTTCCTGTATCGGGTTTCTACCATCTCGTTCTTTAAATTTCAGTCCGGCCAAAAAATTATGTATCGTTTTAGCGTTTGATACATTGTCAGGATTTCTATTTTTTATGGCCTCTAATATTGCACCAACTTTAAAACTGCTTTGCCTTAAAGTTTTAACAATTTCTTTTTCATCTTGGGTTAAACGAGCACGTCGTGCTTGCCCTTGGAGGTAAGTTGGAGGTGGGTGGTTATGTTGTCCATTTTCTACGTGACACATCCATTCACCATTAACTACGTAACCTTTAATGAAAAATGGACAATCTTTTTTCTTTGTACCTGATTTTACGGAAGATGGTTTCTTTTTTTCGTAAACCCCCGATTTATCACATACAATATCAACATACGGTGTTCTGTTCCCATCACCCCCTCCAGACCTACGAATCGTAAGAATGAAACCCCAATTTCCAGCCACATCAGCAAGATCAGCAAGCATTTCATCCCTTGTTTCCCAAGTCAATTCATCGACTTCAAAGTGCTCTGAATAATCAGTTAGCTCATCGTTTGAGCCGTTGGATGAATTTGCATTGTTGTTGTTATTCCATTGGTTGTTGTCATAACCATAATTGTAATTCATTTTCGAAAAGTGTTTGTTTGTATATTTTATTGGGGAGAAATGAGGATTTTTTTAGAGATTTCCGAAATGTTTTTGTGTTTGATTTTATGGTTTGTTAGAATTGGCAAAATTGAGTCATATTTATAGTGTAAGTTTACACTACAAACCGTAGATTATTTTTACGGTTTGTAGTGAATTTTTGGTGTAGTCATTTTCAAACTTTAATAATGCATTGAGTAGTCATTTTCGGATAGGGTTGTCAACTCATAATAATTCAAAAGTAATAAAGTGTTGTCGGATGCATTTGATGGATATGGTATCCAATGTAATTTACACTACAAACCGTAGATTACTTTTACGGTTTGTAGTTTTTTTTTTTTTACGTTGTTTACGGTGATTCAGTGCAAAAAGTACATTCGTAAAATGGCGCTGGTTAAATCAGGGGTACAAACCGTACATTACTTTTACGGTTTGCACAAAATACATGCAAACCGTACATTTAATGTACGGTTTGTATGAAATCTGTACAAACCGTACATTAAATGTACGGTTTGTATGTAAATTTCAGAATATTTAGGGTTTTTTAGGGTTTAGGGTTTAGGGTTTGTAATTTAGGGTTTAGGGTTTTTAATTTAGGGTTTAGGGTTTGTAATTTAGGGTTTAGGGTTTACGGTTTGTAATTTAGGGTTTAGGGTTTAGGGTTTTTAATATAGGGTTTAGGGTTTACGGTTTGTAATTTAGGGTTTAGGGTTTAGGGTTTTTAATTTAGGGTTTAGGGTTTGTAATTTAGGGTTTAGGGTTTTTAATTTAGGGTTTAGGGTTTTTAATTCAGGGTTTAGGGTTTAGGGTTTGTAATTTAGGGTTTGTAATTTAGGGTTTAGGGTTTACGGTTTGTAATTTAGGGTTTAGGGTTTTTAATATAGGGTTTAGGGTTTACGGTTTGTAATTTATGGTTTAGGGTTTGTAATTTAGGGTTTAGGGTTTAGGGTTTGTAATTTAGGGTTTAGGGTTTAGGGTTTTTAATTCAGGGTTTAGGGTTTACGGTTTATAAAAAATCAATATTGGTACTATCAATTAAAATACAGAATATTTTTTACAAACATACAAATCAAACATACGAATCAAATTAAACTTACGAAATTATAACGTACAAATCAAACATAGAAATCAAATACAAAAACAGTGCATTTTTTTTTTTTTTTAACGACTAAATGTTTTAAAGTTGGACATAGGGAGCATCTTTCCCGCCGATGTTAATCTATCCGATGACAGCTCAGCAGACTCTTCGATTTCGTTTAGCTCCGTACGCCGTCTTTGTCGCTGCTGCGATTCTGGATGCGGCGCACGCTCGTGGGATGTAATTGTCAACCCCCGACTCCAACTGTCGGTGGACTGATGACTAGGATGATGCTCGTACGAACCAAATGATTGTCTATGATGATCGAACGGAACATCGGTCTGAACGTAGTCCGACCCAGCAAAAGAAGAACGACGACGATGACTGCTTGAACTCGGACCCGGACCCTGATCTGTAGTCGGGTGTCGACCTCCAGTCGATCTTCTACCCCCGCTACTAGATTCGCCTCTTTCGTCGGGACGCCGACAACTTGAAGCCCTAGTGTAAGTTCGTGGGTCGTAACGTAGGTCGTCATCACCATCGTCGTCGTCGTCGTCGTCGTCGTCATCCCCCTCCGACTGTTCATCAGCTGACCCATACGGATTCATACCCATTTCAGCGAACTCCTTACGTAGTAAGTCCACGTCCGTTTTCATTTTTGCCCGTTTGAACGATTTGAAACTGCGGCGCAACATCGCTTTCTGTAAAAAAAAAACAATAAAAAACGATTTATTAGTATTGAAATATACATAAAAAGAAGTAACGATTTATTAGTAAAAAACGATTTAGTAGTTACCATTTTATTGAAGACACCCGTATTCTCCCGGAAACCGTGAGGGGGCGGGGCAAGTTCAGGTGGGTTTATGAAGATGCGGGTCCGCTCTCTGTACCATTTCATGTAACCCGGTGACGTCCCCGTGCCATATTCGCCGTTAATAAGACGGGTGTGGCGGTCATTCCACACGGCTATAAATTCTCCGGTTAGTAAAGGCCAGTCGTGTTTTTGCCCAATCCCATATCTTCTATCCTTGCCGTGACCCTGTCTTGGTTTCCAAATATACGTAGGGACCCGCTGCACAAAACCGAACTGCCTCATGAACCTGTCCGCGGGGTGGTACTCAATCTTCTCATTACAAATGAGAGGCACAGAACAATGCCACATATACCGGCCCCGCGTGCAGTATTCCGGATACTGATTGAGATCCCCGTAAGGTTGCCACACTATCTGTAATCATCAAATTAGAATATATAAACAATGGTTTTAAAAATAGACGAGTAATAAATTCTGCGAAGATAAGACCAATGCAAACATATACAACATATAATACGTAAGTTACATATAATACGAAAATTAAAATTTACCTGTTCAGGCGACATATTGTCAAACTGGTCACGTATGTGGACCACATTATGTCCGTAGACATATGGCGTAAGGTTAGTTTGCCGCCACATCTTCCATCTGTAATATACAAACAAAAACCGATAAACAATAAATATAACCGGCAGCTAAGTAAATGATAGATGACACAATAATATAAAAAAGCAAATCCAATTCAAAAACTAAATAAATATCATACCTGTAACCGAGGGGGAACCTAGGCAAGCCCTCCGGTGACTCGACATCTTCCGGCAGCTCTTCACACGGTCTAACCGGCAGTAGTCTGGTAATCGCCCACATATCCAGAAACATCACCGCCCCGCTTACTCCGGTTGTCTTACAACGTACCACCCTGCATAGATTAGCCTCTAACCAGGCCAGAAGAGCTGATCCCCAACTATACTCAGCACATGTGTCAAAATCCTCCAGAAATGGCAGAGGCCAGAGTGGAATCTGATCACTGCTCTTATCCGAAAACACATGTGCAGCCAGTAATAATAGCATGGCAGCCCTAGACTGATATAGTAAACGCTCCTCACTAGGGTTGGGGGGTAATTCACCGAAGGTCTGTAACATCCAATCAAGTCTAACTGTCAGACAGTTTAGATCGACTTGATTGTCAGCCGGCCTAACACCTAACAAACTCTCCATCATAGCCAACCTGCTCGCCTTCGTGTCATTCCGCTCCGACCGGGTCATAGCAAGATCATCCACCCTCAGACCAAGCATAATCTCTACATCCTGTAAAGATATCCCCAACTCTCCCCCGACAAAATGGAACGTGTGCGACTCATCACGCCACCTATCAACTAAGGCTGTAATCAACCCTCGGTCTACGGTATAATTACCTATACTGTAAATACCGTAAAAACCAGCCCTAATGATATTTTGAACTACCCTTTCAGGCGTCGGTATCTGCCAACTATAATTATAAACCCTAATCTTATTGGCATCTCCTCTACCCGCTTCTCTGCCAGCATCCTAAGTCTGACTAGAAATGTGACCAGTCTGTCGTAAAATACCCAACCTCCCTTTAATCTGTGGACCTGGGTCTGTCATCCTAACTATGATAACCAAATATAACTCAATTAATGATAACCAAAAAAATGATAACATAACCAATTAATGATAACCAAACAATGATAACTCAATGATAACCAAACAATGATAACTCAATTATAACCAATTAATGATAACCAAACACACATTTTTTCATAAACCAAACAATAATAATTCAATTTTTTAATGATAACCAAACACACATTTTTTCATAAACCAAACAATAATAATTCAATTTTTTAATGATAACCAAACACACATTTTTTCATAAACCAAACAATAATAATTCAATTTTTTAATGATAACCAAACACACATTTTTTCATAAACCAAACAATAATAATTCATTTTTTTAATGATAACCAAACAGACATTTTTTCATAAACCAAACAATAATAATTCAATTTTTTAATGATAACCAAACACACATTTTTTCATAAACCAAACAATAATAATTCAATTTTTTAATGATAACCAAACACACATTTTTTCATAAACCAAACAATAATAATTCAATTTTTTAATGATAACCAAACACACATTTTTTCATAAACCAAACAATAATAATTCAATTTTTTAATGATAACCAAACACACATTTTTTCATAAACCAAACAATAATAATTCAATTTTTTAATCATAACCAAACACACATTTTTTCATAAACCAAACAATAATAATTCAATTTTTTAATCATAACCAAACACACATTTTTTCATAAACCAAACAATAATAATTCAATTTTTTAATCATAACCAAACACATTTAATCATAACCAAACACATTTAATCATAAACCAAACAATAATAACTCAATTTTTTAATCATAACCAAACACATTCTCAACAATTCAAATTAACCAAACAAAATAAAAAAAATTGCAAAAATGGGACAAATATCAACAATTATTAAAATTTCTATAATTAATATAAACAAACAACAAACAATTATATATAGCTAAGTGAATTATGGTTTTGCATATTTTATATATTTTTTCCTATTTTACAAATTAAAATTACAAAAAATAAAAAAACATGCAAAAATGGGACAAATATCAACAATTATTAAAATTTCTATAATTAATATAAACAAACAACAAACAATGATATATAGCTAAGTGAATTATGGATTTGCATATTTTATATATTTTTTCCTATTTTACAAATTTAAATTACACAAAATACATAATAAATTAGAGAATAAAAGATATACCCTTGAATTATGGATAAGTTTGATTGATGATTTGGGGTTTTTTGTTAATAAAGTTGATAGTTAATGTGGTTGATTGATTTGGGTGATTTTTTGGGTTGAAAATTGGGGGTTTTTGAGAGAAAGAGAGAGAGTGTAGAATAAAATTTAATTTTTTTTAAAAAATCCGTAACTTTCTGTTTTTTCCAGGGACTGTCTGTGTAATTTTTGCAGGGACTGACTCTGTAATTTTGAAAAGCAGGGACTAACTGTGTAATTTTGAAAAAAATTACACAGACCGTAGATTTAATCTACGGTCTGTATCATTTAATCCAAACCGTAGATTTAATCTACGGTTTGGATTAAATGATCCAGACCGTAGATTAAATCTACGGTCTGTGCGTTTTAAAAGAAATTATGCAGTGTAATAAGAGCACCTCATATATGATAGGTTGCACGTAAAATATATATTTATAAATATGATAGGAATCTGGGTGGTCGGCGGTGATTTTTAATTTTTTTTTATGCGTAATTTAATTTTTTTTAAAATATATACATTGATGATCCACTAATTAAGTAAAAGACCTATTGGTGTAGTGGTGAAATTGACTCAAAGCGAATCCAAATCTTCTACCCATATTCTCTACCCCTTCCATGCCTCCTTGCTTATTTTCATTCAAATTTTAAATTTTCACAACTTGTTCCACAAATTTATAATCGTTTATATTATATTGTATTCAAATTTTAAAACATTTGGACATAATTTTGTTTTAAACAATTTTTCTAAGATTTAATGTTTAATTTACACTAATTTATACATTTATTCCAAAATAAATTGTGTGTGAATTTTTTTAAAATTAATTATTGGAATATATTGATAGATGTATTATAGTAATTGTATAATTTTTTTCAAATTTTTTAGAATTTTTTTTAGATAAAATAAGTAAGGGGGCACGGAAGGGATAGAGAATAGGGGTAGAAGATTTGGACTCACTTTAAGTTAGTTCAAATCATGTTAGCTGTTTTTTTCTAAAATTTTATGTTTTTTACCTTGAAATTATCAAATTTCATAAATGACCGTTGTATTTTCCCAACACAAAATTACTAAAAAAATTATTTTATTGCCTAATACCATTTGTCTTTTAACTTCATATTTATTTTATACTATGTTAAATATAGAATATATTTTTTTTTATTAAACCTTATTTATTTTATGTTCTATTCGACATATTTTTTACACAACGACTTCAAAAAAACATACTAGTTCCGCCCCTTCACAATCAAGGATCACTTTCTTGAAAAATTAGTGTAGCATTGTCACAAATTCAAGCAGCATCACTTCTTTCTGAATTAAAATAGGGAGATGCTGGTCTTAAGTCTCTCAAGTCTCATATATACAACATGCCAACGCTATTTAATCTAATCGCCTTTCAATAATTATATCAGATGATCCCTCATGTTGGTGTGACAAGCACAAAAAACTTTATTTAAAATTATGGAATCAAACGTAGTTATTCCCTCAATAGTTTATGCTGCAAATAGTTAACCCATATACTTCTATTAATTAAGGTTATAAAAATCTCTTTATTTGCAATCATTCATACAGTTAACCCATATACTCCTATTAGAATAGTTCAATCTAAAAACAAATTTAATAATCATTCAACACCTTTAAAAAAAAACACTTTTCCAGTTCAGTTAGAGTGATTCATCATTTTCTTCCTCCATTACTAGTAATCTTAGTACACGTCTTACGTGTGTGTAACACTTAATTGTATAAATATGATTTCGAATAAATAAAGTTAATATTTTTTAAAAAATTATAAAAATTATGGAATGAATATAGTAAATTACCAATTATATATAATGAGTAATATAATGTTTAATTGTTACAGGAGTATAAAAATACATGTATACTGATTTGTTTGGAAGATGAATATTATGTGTGTAAAATAACATATTTATTTATTTAAATTAAATTAAATTAAGTTATTTGAGTAATTAGTAAATTAAAATAGAGACATTGTTTTACAAAATTTGGTAGCCTATTTTTATTGCTATCCCTTAAATTAATAGTACGATGATACAGTGAATGCATCTGTCTGGTATATCTAATTAAAAAAAGTCGATAACTCACTAGTCACTCCTAATTTATTTTTCTATTTTTTTTTGGTAATATACTAGTCACTTGACTCACTCCTAATATATTCGCATATTGAATTTTAAATTATAACTTGACTTCCGATGTTAATACTTAATACTAAATGAAAATAAAATAAGTGTTATCTTTCCATCTTAAAGATCGTTGTTTACCTTCCAAAAATTGAAAACTTGAAGCATCATGATAATTTACAAATGTATTACAATTACATGTACTCAAAGAACTTAGTCTCCCCCTCAAAAGATATTTGAAATGTACAATCAACAACAATATATATAGATAGTCAAAAAATGAAATAACCATTAACAAAAACATCAAACAAAATCCGTGCTCTTATAGTCCCGACTTGTAGGGTATCTTAGTATCCGGTAACCATTTCTCCCCATTTATAAACGGTTTAACCGTAAACTTACTAGCTTCTTTACTAGTAATACCGCTTTTCACACCCTTCCACTTAACCCTTTTCTTTGTCGAAGACCCCGCTCCATAATTTTTAAACTCTGCATAATATATAGTATCCGGGGCCGAATCACCTACCCAAGGTAACCACCCTTTCGGGTCAATTACACTCCCTATATTATTATTCATAAACACCGTTGTTGAGTAGGGTTTCCAAGGCCGTCCCAAGTAGGTTTGGACCCCTTTTAAGTTCCCATGGTTAGAGATTGTGCAATTTTGTATCGATATTCCAGTGTTTTGGTTAGGGTCTTTTTTTCCCTGGGCCGTGATGGTGTTCTTTTGGTCTCGAATGGGCTTTCTAGGCCGTATGTTACAGTTCTGAATTACAACAGCAGCGTTACCAAAAATGAAATCAATTGTTCCGTATATGTCACACTCGCGATAGAATTGGCGGTTAGAGTGAGGGTATAGAGAGTCTTGGAAAGCGTCTACGCGACATTTGTAGAAAAGGGATTGGTCGGCTGTCGACATAAGTGCGACGGCCTGATGTTTTGATGGGCCAGCTGTGTTTAGGATCCCGATGTCTCGTGCGACGAATCCTTTTCCTTTTACAGCTATATTAATAAAGGAAAATGATAATTAAAAGAAAGCCAAATTAATCAAGATTCTTAGTTAGGGATTATTTTAAAAGAAATGAGAACATTTAACTATCATGAAACCAGCTTAACGATCAATTGGATGAAGAATTAGCTAATATAAAATATGAAAGTTATTAGTTATATGTCTCCACTCCCCAGACTGTAGCTTTGCAGTTTGATAGTTTCATATCTAAGAAAATGAAGTTATTGATGCAATGTTTAACGATTATATATGCTGATGTGAGACGCAATACGACTCAAATTACAGGCGAAACGTAAATTTGAGAGTACTCAAAACTTATTTTACTGTATCTCATAAAATGTGAAGTTGAATTTTAGGAATTACACTGCTACTGACTAAGGGCTTGTTTAGTGGTAAACTTTGAAGCTTATCACTTTTCTTGCAAAAAAATAAAAAATGGTAGTGTATTTGGTTAATCAGCTTAAGAATATTAAGCTTTTTGGTTCTTTGCCATCGAATATTCAGATTTAAGCTAGACTCACGTACAATTTTTTAGTCGCATTTGCATAGAAGCTAGCTTAGTACTTTGCTTAAAAGTTTAGCCAAAAGAACCCTGAATCGCTTACCAAACGTAGCGGATTGAAATGTAGGAGTTCCATCTACAACATTGAGGTTGCCGGATATAATAGTTGCATCCATTCCATCTCCAATCACCATCACATTCCACATCTTTTTTTCTACTCTCACATTTTCCTTATAAATCCCTTTCTTCACATATATCACAAACCTCTTCTTGCTCTTCTCGGGCACCGCCTTTAAAGCAGCATTTATACTCGTATACTTTCCATATTTATCTTTTGACACTACCAAATCCGCCTCAATTTTCGTATTCTTAGTCTTTAATAGCCTCCTATCACTTGGAGATATCCAACTTGGCATCTCATTGTCCGCCAAACTCATTAACCGTCTCGTTTTTATCGAATTTCCGAACTTAGAAATAGCATTGATAATTGCAAGGCTATTGCTTGTTAGCTCGGTAGAGTTCTTAAGGTTGTTAGATACAGTGCTAGACAATTCTCCAGAAATATTTTCGAAACCGTCTATACATGTCTCTTGATAAGTACCCGTTGAACTAAGCCATGTTTTCAAGTCATCGAAAGATTCCGGTAATGAGAGATCTTCAACCGATAACGAACTATTTAGGTGATCTAACGAGAGATCTAAAAGCTCGTTACAACTTTGAAGAGCGGCGATTGACATACTATCACTAAGTCCTTTGAATAAGCTTCCATTAGGAGAGAAATGTTGAGAAATTTCGGATAGTTCATTTATGGCGACTTGAATAGAGAGCTTGAAAATTTGCTCAGGGTTAAGTTTTCGATTTTCCGGTCTCTTTAGCAAGGGCTCAAGGTTAGAGTAACATGTGTCGGGGTAAAGCGTAACACCACAGACAACTTTAAGCGAAGCAGACAAAGATTGAGAACCAGAATCGTTATATTTTGTTTTTTCAGTAGATTTAGTACCAAAAACCGCAGCTACTATGACCGCTACAAGAATGATAGAAGATAAGGTGATGATCACGATTCTCTTTTTTGTCTTTCGACGAGCATTTAGCATATCTTGTTCGGCCTCGTCGATTTTTCCATATGCTTTGAAGTTACTTGTCATAATTTTCCCTCTTGTAAATATTATAGTCAGTAGTCAAAATGTTTTGTTTTTCTTTTTGGCTTATTAACTTTTTAAGGGTATTGTCAGGCCTATATATACGAATCAGTTAAATGCGACTTAGGCATTTATATGTATATATATATATATATATATATATACGTGCTAGGCATGATTAATGTATATATTCAACGCGTAAATGTAAAGTGCTCATCATGTTATTGGGTTTGAAATGGGACAATGGAGCTATATATATATATATACTTTGAAGTTTACTTATTAACTGTATATTTGTAGCTATTTATTGGACAACCATGAGTGCCAAATGTCACGTGTCAAATGATGTGACGTTCATTAATTATTGTTATTTGAAATGTTATAAACTATGCAAGGCGGATTTGGCAAAAATAGGCCGTTTAACGCCTAATTCCCGTTTAATTTGCTTAATCACCACCTAATCCGTTTAATCTCGTCTAATATATTAAGTTTATGGACTCCGCTTACCTCATATCCGCCGCCTTATTTACGATTTGTTATACTCTATGAATAGAGATGGACCACAACTAATTAAGTTTCAGATGGAACCATATCATCCACGTCGTTCAGTATATAGTATTATTGATTACACAATAAGTCAATAACACTTCATTATTTTTTTTGAAATGAAATAATTAGATATAGTAGTGATATGTACCTAGTCAGACAAAATCACTAATTATAGTACTAAGTGATAAGTAATTGCAGATTTATCGCAACACGTGCTTTCATAATTGGAAGTTAAAATGATTAGTTATATATATATATATATATATATATTAATACTGTTAAAGCAGTTAGTATGAAAAAAGTGTAATAAAAAATTCAGAAATATTGTGCGGCAACTATTAGCAAAGTATCGACATAGTAATAAATGTATGCAGAGAGGGTAAAATATTCTTATTTAATGTGTTTTAAACTATGAAGACTCCAACCCTTTATATAGTGAAGGGGTGGAACAAGATACCTCTATAAGAGGAAAGCTAGAAAGTCATAACTCTAAAACTTAAATGTTATACATAATGTATGTAACTTATACATGAATATGGACAATCACATAATGTATCACAACACTACCCCTTGGATGTCCAAACATGCTGTAAGCTTTCTCGTCTTCATAAACGTTGTTGAGTCGCATTCGCAATTGTCAACACATAAAACCTCAAGTCCGGAAAACCCGATGTGGGACAAAAAACCGGATCATAGGACAAAAAAGGTGTTGCCGAATGGAGTGGGCCGAAACGTCATACAAGTGCGTGAATGAACTGACTAGAAAATATGTGCATCATCAAAACCTTGTCAAGAAAACCCAGTGGGAAAAAATTTGGTCGAAGGACAAAAGAGTACACAACTATCAGTAGTAGCGGGGGAAATAACCATACACTGTGTGTCTCATTAAAACCTTATTAGAGAAAACCCTGTGGGACAAAACTCTAATCGAATGACAAAAGAGTGCACGATGGTCAGAAGTATATAACTGGATACTTCCCCTGATTTCGGCAATCATAAGTGAGAACGGGATTAGAAATGTGTCTCGCTAAAAACCTTGTCAAGGTAAACCCAGTGGGACAAACCCTTGAACTAAGGACAAAAAGAGTGCACATGCAACCATTCATGCCCCCCTCACATGCACACAACTGAGTGGGGAAATAATAACTAGTGAGAACTAATCATACGTCAAGATGCTCTTTCTCACTTGCACGCAACAGGGTGCTAAGCATATGTGAGGATACACACAACATGGTGATAAGCATACGTCAGGATGCTCCCCCTCACTTGCACACAACATGGTGCATGGAAACATGTCGTTTAGGAAAGCTCGGAGAGCTTCCTAAGTCCGATCGCTCTAACATGTTTTGGGAACGAATATTTTGGCAGTGACTTGGTGAACAAGTCTGCATGATTGTTCTCGGATCCAATATGCTTCACTTCAATCCTTTGAAGTGCTTGTTGTTCATGTGTAAAGAACAACTTTGGCGAGATATGCTTAGTGGCGTCACCTTTGATGTAACCATGTTTCGTTTGATCAATAACAGCGGTGTTGTCCTCATAAATGACAACTGGTTCATCAAGATCGTAAGTTAGATCACATGTACTTCTAATATGGCCAATAACTGCTCGAAGCCATACACACTTTCTAGTCGCCTCGTAGAGCGCGAGTAGCTTAGAGTGGTTCGTCGAAGTAGCCACTATAGTCTGTTTACGAGACCTTCAAGATATCACCGTGTTCCCGATGGTAAAGACATAACCAGATTGGGAACGTCTCTTATGCGGGTCTGATAAGTAACCTGTATCGGCGTAACCGATAAGGGTCGCGTTATTTCGAATGCCAATGAGGGTAGGCTAACTCGTTGATGCAAATGGGATAAACAAGCCCTTTTCCATAGTACCTTTAAGGTAATGGAAGAATGTCTTTAAGGCCATTGTCGTGGCAGCGTGTTAGCGCGATGCTGTGTCGAGCTATATAATTTACAGCAGACGAGATGTTCATCCTAGCACATTAGACCAAGTACATTGGTGCGCTTATTGTACTCGGATATGAACATCATGGTTCGATATCTCTTCAACGTCACTCCAGGGACGGAATATGTCTATATCAATGGCTAGTGATCGAACGATCATGGGAGAATTTGACGACTTACTAAGCGTCAAAACACCTTCTGGGTGTAGTCTGAATCATGGACTTAGATTCAATCTTTACGGGACTCGATCATCAGGCCGAGTCACTACCGTGTCTTCCCACGATCCTGCATCTCGAAGGGCAAATCCAAAATGTGGATTGCTTCAAAACACGCAAGGGCATAATACTTGTTCAAGTATCCCAAGCTGATCAAGTACTCACTTACGCGGGTATACCACATTCGCTCGGATTATATTAATCCATACAGTGAACGTCTCAGTCAATTAAGATCATGTTCCATGGTTAGGAACTACTTGATTCAAGTATATGAAGTCACACATGGACCTTCATCCACATCTCTTGTCTAAATCCCCACAGAGATAAAATATGACCACATTCATGGCTGCATACTCAGTTTTTCGGAAACTACTAAAGTGATAAAGTAGGGGACCATTATAACGCCCATTACGAAGAAGTAAATCATCTCGTAATCAATTCCAACTTGTGAGAGAAGCCTTGTGCCAGTAGGCGAACACTTATACAGTCTCATTATTCTCATCACGCATCCTTACAAATATCCGAATAAACAAACTCGTTTAGACAATGGGTGGTGTTGGAACGACAGGTCCACACACACTTTGTTTCGTTAAGGAATTTGCCTTGGAATGTAAGTTTCCATTTGGTCAGTCTGATCTTTGTTGACTTCAGGCATCGATATGTGGTTTCCTGTCATAATTTGCTCATATTATCAGTCGTCACCGATGTTGGCCTGTGTGGCTAAACCTTAGAGGGGGGGTGGGGTGAATAAGGTTTTAGGCATTTTTCGTCTAATTAAAAATTAGTGCAACTAACAACCCAACTATCGCAATTCTAAGCTTAAGCGTTTAACCAAAGTTAATGAAATGCTAGAGTTACTATACGAAGGCAAGAGAATAAGCAATAATAAGGAATGCGTAAAGTAAAGATTAGGGAAAGAAATTGACACCACGATATATAGAGGTTCGGCAAAACCCGCCTACGTTCTCTCCTCGGTATTCGTGCTACCGAGTATTTCACTATAATGTTCTTTCCGATATTACAAATCCTACCGAGCTAATCAATCGATTTCCTCACCCTCTACCCGAGTTTCCTACTCTTGATACAAGTGCAAGCGAATAGGTTTACGAGTCAATGACTCCCCCTCAATCTATGAGTACCCAAGTGTTTAACCTAGAACTTTTAACCAACACTTTGGCTTAAAAGCTTCTACCCAAACACTCACTCACAAATGAGCTTATAGTTTGCTCTTTACAAAATTATCGAAATTAAAACAACACTCACAATTTGATTACTTCTAAATAAGCTAATTTGTGATATTTGATGATGTTCGATTTTGGTTTGAGCTTGTATCGCTTTCTCTTCAATTTCCCTCTTTTCGAGCTTTTTTTTTCTCAACAATGGAGATTTTAAGTGTTTTTGATAGAGATTGGTTGAGGAATGGTGAGGGTGTGTTTGAAGAGGTATTTTGGGGGGTTTTGTAGAGGCAAAGTGACCATTGGACCATAGATGACCGTTGCATGATGGTTTATGCTTTTAACCATTGGTTTTAAGCAATTTCTGATTTTTCCAGAATAAGTTAAAAAGCTATTTTCGAATTCTGCAGAAAACGATCGGTCGTTTTCTGCATTTCGACCGGTCGTTTTAATAACGACCTCACTGGACAATTTCTGAACAAAAACGATCGGTCGTTTTGTCTGTTTCGACCGGTCGTTTTTAAGACGACCTCACTGGAACATTTTGGACCAAAAACAATCGGTCGTTTTGTCCAAAACGATCGGTCGTTTTTCTGGCACTTTTCGGTTTTCCCGCTATACTTCGAATGCTCGTAACTTCTTCGTTTTAGCTCCGATTCTAGTTCCGCTTGAACCTTCGGCTTCGTATTTGAGCACTCTTATCATTTTGAAGTCCTGAAATATACATTTTCTATATTTGGACAGACAAAGCGTTATATCATCGAAATAGAGAAATCGTAAAATCATTAAAACATAATCAAACTTATAATCAAAATCCATTATTGAACCCATGGTTCAACAACCGAATATATGAACAAGTAAGTAATGAAAGTCTCGTTTCGCTTCAATATCGTCTAAGATAACATGATCGACAGATATTTCGAGATTCTCAAGATGAGGAGGAATCACACATCTCATTGACCCTTTATAATCTCGTGCGATAAACGAGTTTCAGTTCACCACTTCTGGGGATGAACGAATTCAAAACCGGTCAACTTCCTCGTTATATGGGAAGGACTACAGACTGATGGCCGACGGCAGTGTCATTTGCTTGGCGGGTTCGACCAAAGCAACGTGTTTTGACAGGAACACGACGTCCAATAGGGACGACTATTCTTGCAAGCAATTTGCAGCTGGTATATATATGATCTCGTGACATTTCATAAATTTCCAAGTGCGTCTGGCACTTATTTAGACTTAGGGGAGTCTACGCATGCACTTATCACTAAGTGCATTTTGGAGATCAAGCTAAGACTGAGTGGGTTATTGCCACGTTTTTTCATGTCGTTCCTTTTCAACGTTAATGTGCAAATCTCTTCTAACGACGGGGAGTACAGTCTTAGCAATGTCACTTTCGCATGTCATACGATAAAGAGATCGCTTGTCAAGGTAACTCTATCATTTGATAGGGAGGGGATAAATAATCGACGTATGTCCCCTTTAGAGGTCCATATTTTGAACGCTTTTGCGGCCCAATAAAAATATTAATCAAGCACTCAAACACGCGTTCATATGAGGCATCTGGCTCATAACCAGTTACCAACTGGTACGCATTCAGTGTTTTGAGTGACTATGAACCTCAGATGGACCAATGCAGCAATGTGCAATATATCGTGACCCTACACAGAAATATATATAGGTGCACATCACCAAATAACACGTGCAATCATTTGCAATCGCATAAATTTTCTGTGAGTCCATTTTGGGTCTAAATATAATCAACATGATGTTTAATTTCAATTCCCAAAGTCAAGTAATACAAATCAAAACTTTGATCTTAACTCTTCGGCATTATCAAGTCGATTAGAATTTTCAGGATAATCCGGATCATGAGCCATCAACTTAATGATAAGGCTAAGAGTTTGGGAAGTGCTGCATTTATGTGGACAATAGTAAAATGTGACCATATTGTCGATGCATCAACCATAACCATTTATATTTATGGCCCGTCTTATGGTTGGATAAGTCCACAATAACTCCTTCAATTCTTTACAAGAACTCTACGAGTCTATTTTGTGACCTTTACACATACTAGTCTTTTAGAGAGAGCATTAGTGGCATAAATTTCGGATCAATCACGAAATTATTCCTCAAAAAGAATCCAAATGCGATGTGATTATAAATCTAACATCATTTTTTGACTCGAGTATATCTCATCCGGTCAATGCCACAATGTCAAAATACTCTTATCAATCGACGACAGGCGAATGATAGTATAGACAAACATGTCTTAGCATCTAAGACCTTTTATCAATCGACGTTAGGCGAAATGATAAGGTAACTTCAAATGCTTTTAAAAACATGGTAGAAACCACTTGAAAGACATTTCAACTCCGCTAAAATACGCTTTTGGTCGTATTGAGTGGAGACTATGTAAAGAAATTTTAATTCTTTCTTGAGCTATTACCAGATAACACTGTTTTTCTCGAATATCTTATAACTCAACAAGGTACGACAAGACCTGGAGTATAAAGCCTCATATTAGACAAATCAATTTGGTTTTACCAAAGATTCCGATTTGGAGCGACAGGTCCAAAGTCGTTGTCAGTTAGGATTCTTTAGGCAAGTAGTTTGTGAAATTATGTGGTACACCGTTACCCACTATTTCCAAATAATCAACTACCCTACAAGTATTGCCTAAAATTTTCATAATTTAAAGTTGGGTCACATTTATAAAGGAATTTTGCTCAAAAATACTTTAAATTATTTCGAGAAATTTCATAAACAAGCAAACCATAATCCAAAAGTTTGGTCCAAATGGAATAATCATACGCCAAATGAAAAAACATAATCCAGATGAGCGACAAATCGGCTCAAAAATTAATAAAGAAAGGTACCAAACTCATTTGAGCCACAAAACGGGGGTCTCAAGAGTTTCCTTTCAGTTAGCTTTAACCACATTGCCTTCGGCTTTTCTACCCTCATGATAGTTTTGAACTATTTAAGGAGTAGCCGGGAATGACATTGGTCATTTATAGCAGAGAATTTGCTGCTTGAGCATCGTCTCTTTATTTGGGACGACGGGCCCGTATTGTTCCCTACAAGGACTGTCTTGAGTAGGCGAGCGTTAGGCTCATGACAGTTCGAGAAAAATAACCCATGTCTCAGTTCTCGATTCGGCGAAAAATGTCCACGAAGAGCATTAGTATCATGCAAACAATTCACCATTGACCCAATAGGATTAAAAAAAATGCTCATCGGAGCAATTTTCTTTTTCAATAACCGATGGGAGATGATCTAAAGGAACATAGTGAATATAAATTCATAATACTGTTTATGGAATACATTTTCGAAGCTAGTATTTTGGTGAAAGTTTGCTCTAATTGTCAATTTCAGACAAAAAAGTTCACCATAGACGTCATCGCGTCTAACATGTGGCGGCGGAATAAATCGACGCCTTAGCCTTCATCTTATGACTAACAACAAGTTCGTGTTTTACTCATCAAAGATGGTATCCAAAAAAATATATGGCATCACATTTACACACATCAGGATGACTAAATGTGGTGACGAAATAACATCATCGTCTAAACAATCATTTCGCAAGTATGTTTTGCAATTTTTCTCATCATAGATGGCATCCAACATGTGTTGGGAGTTCTGGATTAATTATCATATAAAACGATAGATTTATATGTTTATTATGGTTTTCATAAGAAGAAACTTTGTTTTGAAACGGCATGTTCGAAAAACACAAGTTTTGGTTTTGTGAATAGGTTCTCATTGATCGAACGACAGGTCGATACTGAGACACCAATTCGGCGAAAAATACACCTATATAAACACACTTGGGGAACTTATTATTTACTCAACCCCTTTCGGTAGCTCTACTTGAACACGACCAGGAAAGACGGTGAGGGGGTGGGCACAAATGCCTCTTAAAAACCGACCTCATTAGGAGAGTGACTTCCGCCGTTATCTTTCCTAGACATCGTATCCAAATAGGTGAGCCTATTTGGGGAAGATTCATAATTATTCCAACTTAAATGTGAATACATATACCGGATTTCGCAAATTTTCAACTCAAAAGCTACATCTAAATGTTTAAGCTTGAGGAAAATTTCTACTCAAAAGAGATACATTGTAAAATGTTCAAATTCGAGGCAATTTATAAGCTCACGTAACATATAAATGTCTACGAGCTTTTATGTGACAAGATAAAATAGCATTCAACAATATCGTAATATAAAGGCATGCCATACTCATGTAAATTAGTCCTAACATGGAGTAGTAATATTAAACCACATGAGTTATTATTTAATCCAACACTAAAGTGTGACTTTTGCCATTTTCTATGGGTAATTAATACATCGCATATGTTATATCAATTCATAGGCAATAAATGGTGGCATGCTAAGAGGCTAAATTTAGTTAATGTCACACAATCAATTAATACTATCATGCAAGAGGTATTTTCTACAAGATTTCTATAAATTTTAGAAGTTATAGCAATTAAATCTTAGATCATTTGCATGTAAATAAATATTTTCGGTCTAAACATTAGATAAACTCCTACATATATACTATTCTGTGTATAAGGAGTAACTACAGAGACTACGAGTGTAAATACAGGAAACTATATGCATTTTAAGGGTAATTACAGCTCTGGTCCTATAGTTTTAGGAGATTTATAGAGAGACCATAAAGTTTCAGTTAGTTACAGATTAGTCCTCTAATGTTCTAAAAGTGGCAGTTTAGGTCCGACAGTTTATTATGTCTAACTATACAAGTTATAACTCATTTTATAAGTGACATACATGGATTGCAATAGCAATTTTTCATAAAAAAAAGCATCCATCATGTGATATAAATCTTAAACTTGAGATTTCCGGTTTTATTATAGATTAATCATGCAATTTCTACGTTTTATTACAAGTAGAAATTGTGTACCTTAATTCGGAAATGCAAAAAGGATGATCGATATGTGATCTAGCAACCCAATAAACCATCTTCCTAACTCGTCGAGGAAGAAATAGAACCGTATACTCACTTCTAATGAAACTATCTAGCTATTTCTTTATTCCGTCGTTAAGCAAAGTGCCGATAACGTGTTGTGTGGCAACTATTAGCAAAGTATCGACATAGCAAGAAATGTATGAAGAGAGAGTAAAGTATTCTTATTCAAGTATGAATGTGCTTTAAACTATGAAGACTCCAACCCCTTTATATAGTGGAGTGGTGAAATAAGATACATGTATAAGAGAGAAGCTAGAAAGCCATAACTCTCAAACTTAAAGGTTATACATAATGTACGTAACCTATACATGAATATGGATAACCACATAATGTATCACAACAAGAAACAGATTATAGTTTTATTTTGGAAAAAAAGTCAATAAATTTGAAGTGCAGCCTAGCTCTCTATTCCGTTATTTTATATTCAAAATATAATTTAACTTGCAAAGAAGTTGGTGATGTGGAGATTAATAGTGATGACTTTGATGTGGAGTTCCTAAAAGGTTCTTAAAATTACATGCAATAAAACATATTTTATTAAAATTAACTAATTATATTTGTAATAACTAATAGTAGATAATTATTAATACGCGTGGTTCGACTAACATGTTAACTCGTCACTTGTTAAACTACAAATTATTTACTAAAATAATTTAAGAGAACTTTTTATGAATTAATTAGTTGAAGGGGTAAATAAATGGTTAATACATAGTTTCGAACTTAATACTAAAAAAATCCCATATTTCTCCTTTTTGTTTAATGTTACGTACTA
This sequence comes from Primula vulgaris, assembly GCA_963920805.1. NCBI lineage: Eukaryota > Viridiplantae > Streptophyta > Magnoliopsida > Ericales > Primulaceae > Primula > Primula vulgaris. Next base: position 3,279,548 of record OY987220.1, on the reverse strand, counting down.
AATTACTCCTACTTTTAATATGTCACTCTAAAATCTATCACCCATTAAACATTTTCTTGCATTCGTCCTTTATCCTTGAATATTCCATTTTCAAATTTAACTTAATTAACTAGTAACTACGCTTAGTTTTTCTTAAGTCAATAAAAATATGATTTTTTTTATACAATAAATAAAAGACGACCAGGTAAAAAATGTAGAAGTCTCAAACACAACAAAAAAGAAAAAACAACATAATCTCAATATATCAAAACTAGACAATACGTTTAAATATCACTTACTTAGATACCATATTTAAACATCATTACATACTTTTAAAGAATTTATTTTCTCATTTTTGGAAGTATATTGGCTCTAATCATGTGCCCCGGAGGCCATTGTAGCATTTTGGTTAATAATTTATGATTATGATACGTGACTCTATATTAGGGTTGAGCTAAACGAGTTATAAAATATTGTTCAGACTCGGCTCGTTTGTAGACGAGCCTCTTCATGAGCTCTGATTGAACACGTTTTCATAAAAGTTTAGCATCGTTTCGCTGAAGAAAAAAAATTACAAGGCTAAAATCAATGTTAATATAATCAATAATACATTTAATGATTGTGAGTTTTAATTTAAATTAGATTTAGTTTTACAAAAATAAATTTATTACATAAATAGAACAACATTTATCGACTATCAACATTATGTTTCATAAATTTAGGTAAATAAGAATGAATATATATGAAAAAATATATTAAAATAATTAAACGAGCTTTTAAACGAGTCCGAACGTATGCTTTATTATTTTGTTCAGGCTCGACTCATTACTAAATGAACGAAGATGAGCCCAACTTTTTCATCCCTTCTCCATATAGAGGGAGTAGTATATAAGAGTATAAAAAAAAAAACTATTCATTTAATCTTAAAGTATCAGAAAAAATAATTTACTCATTCTAATTAATATAGAGATTTTTTATTTTATTTTTATAACACGACTATCTTGTTTTCTCTACCAATTCATGATTTAACAAACAAAATTCAAGTTACAAGAAGAAGGATACTGATCACAAGTCATGAACATATGTGAAAGTTATTTCATCAATACTGCATGCATTAAGACCTTTTATCATAATCTAAGACATCAACAAATCAACAAATCAACTCGTAATATATATATAGCAATTCAACTATAAACTTAAAGTTGCATAAAAAATGTATATTATTAGCCCAACACTGCCATACACCACCACCAAATTATATATATAGCACACATTAACAAAAAATAGGTACGTTAATTAATTTTATTAGCCAGTCTGATGCATCTATCTGGAGACAATTTATCTTAAATTCATTAGATTTTGCCAAGGTTTTGAAGAGTTAATATCGGGTGTTGTTGTAGATCCATCTACACCTATATGCGTCAAATGCTTAACATCTGTAGGTAACCCAATATCCATCTCCATTTCAAGTGCTTCCATCTCTTCCTTGTAGACTGAAAATAAAAAAAAAAATGAAGGAGAAAATTGAAGATTGTTGAGCCATTTTCCGGACAAAAATGAAGCGAAAACATGGTAATGTCAGATCAAGTGTTCCCTAATACTTTTGAAACGAAATGATTCTCAAAGTTTGTGAAATGACCCAACTTTTGAATGATTAATGAGAACATCATTTGCCGGACCCTATTTAAACTAGTATTAAGTTATTGGTTATAGCTGAAAACTCAAGGCGATAGTAGGAATATTTGTTTTAGACACTTGATCAGGCTGTCCTTCCCCCATTTTGATTAAAATTGATTAGAAAACAAATTATGTGTTTTAATTAAAATCTTTAAAAGTTAGCGTTTCAACCTCCTATTTAAATTAACAAAAGTAGCGTTTTTGCCCCCTTTAAAGTTCAAGTTAGCGTTCTTTCCTGATATTACTGTCATTCTAGACGTTACTAGTAGTCTAGAGTCGATAATTAGTAATTAGGTGTATCCATTTTTAAGGAGGCTTTGTACGTGTAATTGTAATTTCAAATAGAGCGTGCACCGTATCTGCAGAGATATCTCCAACTCTCGTTACACAATATCATGTCAAACTTTCGTTCTTCCTTTAAACGTCGAGCTGTTAGAATATGAGCAACCTTTTAAAATTAAAATTGTATTTTTACTCGACAACAGTCATAAATATAGAAGGGCAGGTTTTCTAAAAAATATGGTAATTCAAAATTGTATTTATCACTTTTCGTAAATTCGTAAATTTAAATGCTATATCCGTAGAGAATAAGAGTGCGACTGGAAACTTACTTAATAACTGTGAAATGTTTTTTAAACCTTTGAACATCCTGAGAAAGCCCGGCGATGAAATACTCTTTGGAAGGTTTAGAAACCCTAGAGCCCCTTTCATGCTTAGATTTGGAAAGCTTTCTTCTTCATCTTCTTCTTTTGCTCCTTCACAAGAACAGACTATAAGTTTTTTATATACTTTAACAGGTGGAATGAACATGTAAAGAATGATAGCAACAGGCACTTTAATTATAAGGTATCTCCAGTAACGTAAAATCCAGTTATCGATGTTTCACTTACGTCTTACGTTGAATATGACTAGAATGACGAAATGCCACCTCATGCTGCGATTCCTTTTAATTAAAAGATTCCAAACGTTTCTGAAGATACGCCACGATCGATATCATGAAAAGTTTTCATCAAATACATGCCGAAGATATGGAAAGTCGACACACTAATAGCACATGGATTAAAATGATAGTTCATGCTAGACATGATAACGACAGATTCAGTTCAACTACTAAATAGAAGCATTTGAACCAGTACTTTAAAACGCGAAATAGTAAATAAAGTGCATTTTCAAGTGACTTGCTGAAGTCTATTTTTTTAGCTTGAAAAAAATAAAAACGTAAGTTCCATCTTTAAGCTTCTCAGCTTAGTCTCGAAGAGAAAAATGAACCTTTTTTTAACATTTGAAGAGCCTATTTCAAACAAAGAGTGAACTCTAATAACATTGGATACAAATCATCTCACCACACTACTTCACATTCACAATTAGGAAATTTCATAAAATAATTTCTCTGTTTCAAAATACAGTTAAGATATATTCAGAAAGGTAGAAAAAGAAACCTGAAGCAAAAGGTTTGGGATCAACTTTGGATCTTTTGGGGTAGTGTTGAAGGCTCACAGCCACACTAGATTCAGATACACATCCTAAAGTGAAGGGAAGAATCACAATTCTTTCCATTCTATCTCTCATTTATTTAGTGTGTTGAGAAAATGAGATATAGTTGGACCTTATATATATATAAATAAATAAAATGTGAATATAGTGTGGTTTAGAACTTGCAATTAAGTGTTAAGTGAACATAAGTACTCGACCAAATAAAAGTAAACATGGTACTTTGGTAGTTATAGTGGCACCTTAATTTTAGTTTGGTACAACTTACTTTTTTTGGTACATAAGTACGTTAGTAACACATAAAATGGGATCCACCGTAATGAGGGTTTTTGGTGGGTATGCATTCTTAGCTTTGAAGGTACTGGTTTTCTTTATTTAGCAAGAGGTTGTACCAAATACAAAGAGAATTTAAGTGCTATTTTGATTTTTGAGGCAAATTATTTAGGAAAATTAACGTACTTTGTTATCAAAAACCCAATTTATATTTTATGTTTATGTACCTATATACGAAACCATGATCAGGAAAAAGGCCACGAAAAACATAAAAACTTATAAGGATAGGGCTGATGTCAGCACACGCGTCATCGGCGTCCAAACGGTTTACCTCAATGATGGAAACTATTAGCGAGGGGTTATCTTATGATATTTCTTATAATTTTTTTTTAAGTTATCTAGAAACACGACATACGACAAATTTTTGGAAAAATTGTTTAAGGAACTTGATGTCTCATCGACTTCAAATCGTTTGAGTTTAACATGTCGTTATCCATATCTGACTACACTTAATGAGTTTAAATATATGCGATTGGCTGTTGATGATAATGATTCGTTGGAAACCATGCTCGAGTTAATAGAATAAAATGGAAGGACGTTTATAGAGTTATATGTTGAAATTGAGCAAGTTTACTCTTCTGATCAAGATTACGGGTCGTATTATAATATTCTTTCCACTAATGTTGAGATTCCTGAAATAAATTATTACCCTACCGACTCGTACAGAAATATAGACAGAGGTATGTCGGATTGAGATCATCTATTCCAAATTCTTTATCCATTTTTTTAAAATTATGTTTTTTTTCCTAATACTAGTGTCTTTCACCAGTAATTCAAAATATTTTTTCTTACTTTTGCTAGTTATTTTAAGCTATACCTAGCTGGTTTTCTATGTATTTTGGCTCGAATAAGCTAGTTAGTTTAGCTATATCTAGCTGATTTTTTCAAGTTGGAAACAACTTACATATTCTATAAATCCTATTTGAGGTAACTGAATGTTTTAATCTTAATATTTAATACTGAATTGCAAATGAAGATTTTGAGGAATTTAAAAGCAACTGTATGAAGACTAATGGTGTTATTTTTTCATATTAGACACAAAAATTAAATAATAGTGCTTGGTTTACAGGAGAGCAGGGGATGAGTCCTAATAGAACAGTAGAGAATCCGAATCCGTCAAGGATAATACCCATGTTTGATATGAATTACTCTTTATATACCGATGCATATAGACAAAATGAAATTGGTAGATCAAGTAGAACACCCATTCGACAAGAGCCAACGTGAGAGGTATATTCTAAGAACAACGAACCAGATTTGACACGTTTGGATGCAGTTTGTCGATTGTCATATAATATTGGTTGATCGAACAATATAATTGAGATAGAACTTGGGGATGAATCAGACGATGAAGATCCGGACGTCAATATTAGCGAAAACGAGTCTGACGATAACGAAGAAAATGTACAAGAAGTTGACTATGAAGAATTCTCATCTGAAATGGGCTCGTATATGGATGAGAATGAAAACGACCAATCAAGTGGGTCACAATGGCCTAATAATACTATTCCCGATGAAATTCCTATGCATCGACCAATGTCAAGTTTGTTTAATGAACCGTTCGATACTCAAGAAAATTATAGTAACCAGAGATGAAATTATATGATGTATCCTGGATTTTGCGATCCTCAAGTTAATGATCCTTTTGTTGGTCTTTTATTTAGGGATAAAGAAATATTGAAAAAGGGAATAAAACTTTGGTCAATCAAACTTAACACCCATTTTTGCACTAAAAGTTTGAAGGCAAAATTTTGGAAAATTCGTTGTAAACTGGCCGAAACTCAAAAATGCAAATGGAAACTACAAGCTTCACTAAGAAAAAAACATGGATTTTTTGAAGTGTCGGTGTACAACGGTCCTCATACATGCGTTCATGCCGAGCTTACAACTGATCATCCACATTTAGATTCCAATCTTGTTGCCCAAACCATTCGAAATGCCATCACAACTAATCATATGATAAAGATTTCATTAGTTAAAGAGATTGTGAATGTCCGCTTTGAAATGTCAGTTTCATATAAAAAAGCTTATTTAGGTAAACAAAAAGCAATCGCAGAGATATTTGGTAATTGGGAAGACTCGTATAAGGTTTTACCTAAATTATGAAAGCGCTTCAAAAGTATAATCTCGGTACTGTAGCTTCTTATGAGATAACACCAGTTTATGATGTGGTAGGAAATCCAGTGGGTGAGGTATTGAACAGATTTTTCTTCATATTTAAGGCCGTTATTGATGCATTTCAGTATTGATGCTACTCACTTATATGGGAAGTATAAATGTAAGATTTTGTTGGCCATGACATCTGATGCAGATAATCATGTTTTTCCCATTGGTTGTGCATTTGTTGCTGAGGAGAGTACAATTTCGTGGAGCTATTTTCTTTGTAACATTATGCTACATGTGATTAAAGAGCGCGTGAATATTTGTCTAATTTCGGATAGACATGCTGGTATTCTAAGTGCAGTGAGAGGAGTTTGTCGTGGTCATGGTTTTGTTCATCGATATTGTTCAAATCATTTTTTGGATAATTTTAAGAAAGCTTTCAAAGGAGATCCTGACTTACACAAGTTAGTGGAGAACGCCATTTGGGAATTACAAGAAAGAAAATTGAAAAGAATCATGGAAGCAATAAAAGTGATGAATCCTCAATCATATCAATGATTGATAAAAGATCCTGCGGAAAAATGGTCATATTTTCATGATAAAGGGAGGCGACATGGTAACATGACCACAAACATGGCTGAAATTTTCAATAATGTTTTAAAAGCTGCTCGTAATTTACCAATCACTGCTGCTGTGCAGCTTATTTTCTATAAGTTTGTACACTATTTTTGCGAGCAGAAAAAGATAGTAATGGGGATGAGAAACAGCGGCACAAGATATGGTCCCAATGTCCTCAAAATTTTAGAGAAACGTAAGTCAGACATTGGTCATACCAATGTTACATTCGATTATGAAAGAGGGATTTATTCCGTGTGTACAAGTTCAAGAAATTCCAGGGGAGGCAATACTCAAGTTGTCAACTTTTCACTTTGGCAATGCGATTGCGGTAAGTGGCAGAGTGATGGAATCCCGTGTTCACATCTGTTGTCCGTATGCGCTGCAAACCGTCTTGATTGGGAAGCTTACATAGTAAAATATTACACTCTTGAATCATACAAAGGTACGTACTTGGCGCAATTTTTTCCACTTCGGCATCAAGACTATTGGGATTCATGTGATAGATTATTTCTTCCGGATCTTACTCTTTAAAAAGAAAGGGGTCATCCAAGATCTACTTGTATTCATAATGGTATGGATCAGTCGGAGAGGCGAGCACTTATGAGATGTTCTAGTTGTCAAGGGCAAGGACATGATTGTCGTACGTGTGCGTATCCAATACGTGGTCGACGCTTATGATTTTAGCATAAACACAAATGAGACAATATGTATCTTGTACTATTTTAATTTTCCGCTTGTATCGTGTACCTGATTTGTAAATGGTGAAGATGTATCGTCTTGTTAGTCCACAACGTCGTGTTTTCGCTTTTTCCGTTGATGTTCAATGACTGGTAATGGACCTTAACTTGTACCCATAGTGGACTGCCAATCTGCGTCATCATTTAATACGCCATACCAATAAGTGTTGTTAGGATTGTTGAGATGTACAGGAGTTGATATTGTCAATGCATGATTAGGTTGAGGACTGTGATGATGATCAAAACTAAGATTCAGACTATGTGTTGGTGTTGAAGTAGCGGATGGGTGATAAGACGGAGGATGAGGCTGATGAGCAGGTCGTGGAATCTCCAACGGTTTAAAATCGATCTCTTTAAAAGTGTCACTCAAGTATTGTATTAATGATTTAACTTGTGGAGTATTGAGCTCTTTCATGAAGTCATGGCATACTTTAAGAGCAGTAGCCTGTGAAATAGGAAAAAAAATGCAAATCTATTATTATTATTATTATTAATCACTTTTAGAACAAACTAAAAAAAATAGTAAGTTCTAACCATCACTGCATTTGTAGCGGCTAGGGGTTGGAATCCTCCAGAAGGTACGGGGACGACAGGAAGTATTCGCAGTCTTGTTATCTTTCTATACCATATCATGTAAGGATCGTCAATAGCCATTTTCTGGCATTACGGCTCGCTAGCCTGGACAGCTCTAATTCTATCTGCCCACGTTTTGCTTAACAAGCCAGTTATGATATCCCCGAAAATCAAGTTTGTGTAACTTGTCAATTTTAAAACAATTTTCGGGCACAAACTGTCTCATGCCAAATTGGCGTAAAACTCTGTCAGGATAATGATATTCCACAATGGCAAAAGAAATCAATGGCACTCGAGCACGCCAAATTTCTTATGGCTGCCACACGATCTGCAAAAAATAGAAAATTCATCGTTTAGTTTAAATATGTTTTTTTTTCTTAAACATGAGCCTTGTGAGACTTTGGTATTCTGAACCTCAAGAGAAAAACCCTGCACCGAATAATATTAACAACAAAACACTATGAGAAAAATGAATATAGATTAATTAAATACTCACTTGCTTCTCTTGCATCATATCAAATTGATCACGATAATGTTTCAGACTATTCTTTACCACAGGTCTAATATCAAGGGAAGCACTGCGCCATCTGTCAAATAAATTTTCATTACAACTCATAAATTATGAAAATAAATCACTTCAAAAATGATTAAAAAAACAGATTTTACCTATAGGTATAAGGATACACAGGCAAATGTGGTGTTCCTTCTGGAACGGAAGGTCTAGAAGGATAGACAGGGAGATCGAAATCTTGAGGTCGGATCTGTGTAAATCTACTCCAGGCCCATATTTGTAATAAGGTTAGTGGACCAGTAATTCCTTTCACGTTTTTTTCTTATGTTTTACACAATTCTCGATATAAATACGCCAAGATAGCGGAACCCCAACTAGATATTGTCCTCCAAGAATCAACATGATAATAACCCTCGTACGACACCCCAGAAACTCATCATCAGTATCATCAGGCAACCATCAACTCTCATCCCTGCAAGCACCTCTATATCTTGGAGTGTGACAGTACACTCACCTAGTGGTAAATGAAACGTGTGTGTTTCCTGTCGCCAACGTTCTACTAATGCGGTTAAAAGTGGCCAATCACACCTTACATATCCGACATGGTATAATCCATAAAACCCAGCCAAATGCAAATACCGTTGCACTCGCACATCTTCTTCTCTCTTATATAGATTGACAAAAATATCGTTTCTACGACAATACAATTTTACCTCCACCTTTTAAATAATTTAATAACCTTAATACAATATTTTTAGTAAAAAAAAATTGGAAAAAAACAACCAAAAGAACCTTACCCCTGTGTCCCAAATGTCTTGTGATCGATGGTTTTCCTGTAAATACAAGAATTTTTCTCAACTGGTCCCGAGTTGGAGTTGGAAGATCCGGCGCGCGTGTCCATTAATAGCTATTTCTACATTTTAAAAAAAATAGAATTAACGAAAAAACTCATCCACTAAGAATTTGGGTATCAAACTATCAATTTTACTCAAATAATACTCCAAGCAAAAAAAAACCCTAACAAGCTACATAAGATTTTGAGATAAAAACCAACCGACCTAAATAAACAAAATTACAAAAGCCTTATTTGAAACCCATTTAAGTGCTTATTTTAACAATTAGAAAAATAATGAAGCTGCAGCATGATAATGAGTGACTTACGTGAAAGGGACGGAGTGAAGAAGAGATGATGATGGAGCGGAGGTTTGATGATGGAGGGGAGGGATTTGGCCTAAATAAGATGAGTTCTGAGTTTTTTTAAATAAGATGAACTGTGCGATTTGCCCTAAATATGATGGGGGAATGAGATGAATGCTGAGTTTTTTTAAATAAGATGAGCTCTGAGTTTTTTTTAAATATGAATTTCACATAATTTCATTAATTGAATTAACGAAGTAGTATTTAAATATTTTTTACCAAATTCGTCAATTCAATTAACGAAGTAGTATTTAAATATTTTTTTACCAATTTCGTCAATTCAATTAACGAAATAGTATTTAATTTTTTAAAAGTTCGTCAATTCAATTAACGAACATAAAGAGTTAGACCATATTGGAAATTTTAAAAAAAGCTAGACCATTCTGTAATTTTTCAGCAGCAATTAGACTATTTTAGAAAAAAACTCGGAGTCAAGTATGGATCGAATTACTTGGATAGTATAATCAAGTAACTATAGAAAACCAGCTCTATGATCCCACAGAGTTGCTTATGAATTATTATCTGTTCTCGAAACCAACATTGCAATATTACAGACTAGAAACAGGGACAAAGAATTGTAACAAACAGCAAGAAGTTACGACCGCAAGATAACAACCTTTAGGTTAAGCAATACACAGTTTCCATCGATAGGGATCACATACGCAACATTTTTGGAAGTTCTGATAACAGCAGAACACAGATAGTCCCCTTGATCGGATGTTGGCAAACGCAAAGTAATATACCAATAATTTATTGAGAGAAGGTTCGTAGTGTTACATGACAAAAGCACCTATCAAGGCCGCGTTTGAAGGATAAAATGACAAGGAGAACGCATACTGAAAGGGAAGACGTGATACAATTCATCACGTTCTACATCTTAAATGGCTTGTTCCTAACAAAAATCTACACGAGTATAGCTTGGGATAATCTGATATTTATTGTCAGCACTCTACAAGAAATGAAGAGATATGACTGGGTAACTCATATACATAGTAACCTCATGAAGTCGCTTAACAACAAAGAAACTGCACGATACCCGTAATTTTACTTTCTTGTTTTATTAAATTTATTGACTCAATTGGATCATGTGATTTATCTAATGCTGCTATTTGACACATTATGTCATAATCAACTTCTCAACATTGCAGAATCGGAGATATCAGGATTCAAGTACAGAGAAAGTGAAAACATGGAAAGAAAATAAAAGATTGGTCAGAGAATTTTGGGAAACACTCTAACGAAATTCCTCAAAACTTCTTGTATTTCCCGAAGACTAACGAATAATCTTACTTCATTTATTTTATTTTCCAATAAAACATGGTTAATATAAATAAGGCGTCTACATAATGTGCAATAAATTCACTTCAGTACTCTTTGTAGATTCAGTGTAATAGTCTTCGTAGATTTTTCAAATAACCTCACAGTAATTTGTTTTTATCTTTTGTAACAATGGCACAAGAGATTCGAGCATGTCCTAGCCAGACAGTTGTTGGCGGTGCAAAGTGCGTCGCATTTGTTGTCATCTAATCCCGGGACACAACTTCCAATGTTATTGCTTGCGCCGCATTTAACTTGTTGCGACATCACTTCCTTACAACCTGTAAGTTATAAGTTAAAAAAATGATCCGTATATTTCGACTGGTATATTAAAAAAGGGGTGCTCATCAAGTTATATGACTCATATTATTTCTCACTATATCATGATAACGATATCTCAATCTATCATAATCATCTTCACTCTAACAGAGAATATTTTGTGACAAAGAGTTCATCTAATGACAAGTAATATAGTGCCTAGAACTATACCGGTCAACGATAGAGTTGTGTTGCACATAGAAAGCATCCAGTTGCGACAAATATTATCGTTGAATTTTGATCAGAGGAACTGAGACTAACTTTAGGCTACATTTTTGTATACAAATATGGAGAGGTAAGAAATAACTATGCAAATGATGAAGAACACTGCAAGAAGAGTCAGTTTAACACTTAATTTGGCCATCGCTATAGCTTTCAACAGATGTATACTTCTATTTTACTCGATGTGCGTTTATACATTGTTACATCGATCACCAATTTGGACATGCAATCCAATCGTGATTCGAAGTTTAAATGTCTTTCTTCCTTCTTTACATGCATTAATGATATTAATTGTACACTTTATATTAAAGCGATAAATTTATTACAACGTTTTTGTAGATGCATCAACTTCTTTAGACACTTTAACTGCGAGTTCAAATTATTACTCATTTTGTAGAGGGTAAAGTTATTTTCATTCCTTGTTTTAAAGTGGAATTGCCAATTGAAAGCGGGCACATATGATGTAGGCTTAAATTGAAATTAGTTTCCCTTAGAACTAATTTGTTAAAAAAATGTATCAAAACAACATGACCAAATAGCATCACTAATCACTATCAAAACTTATCTACTTGAATCAGTATAACCAACAGGGGCGGACCAAAGGGGGTGGCTGAGGTGGCCCCGACGACGATTTTCAATTTTTTTTATGTGTAATTTAAATTTGTTTAAGATATATACATTGATATCCTCTCATTTTTAAACAAAATAGTTGTTGGTGTAGTGGTAAAATTGGTTTTAAATTAGTGGAAGCTTAGGAGTTCAAATCATGTTAGTTGTTTTTTTCTAAAAATTTCTGTTTTTTACATTGAAATTACCAAATTTCGTAAATGACCATTCTATTTTCCCAAACAAAGATTACTAAAAAATATATTTTATTGTTCAATACCCTTTGTGTTGACTTCATATTTATTTTATCATATGCTAAATATAGAAAAAATTCTTGATTTTTGTATTAGATCTTATTTATTTTATCATGTATTCGACATATTTTTTACACCACGGCTTTCCAAAAAAACCATCTTGGTTCCGCCCTGATAACCGAACATTATAACCACTTATAAATCTATATCATAATTGAGCGTCATCCATACTTATTATATATGTGTATAAAACAAAGATTTATAAACACACATTGATATTAAAATAAAGTCATTTTGTTCTTTGTGAAATAAGTAAGACATGCCTAATTTACGAAAAGTAAAAGCTCTCACACAACTAAGTGTAGAGTCATATGCCCGTTGGGATATAGACATAAATTAAAAAACTAACAAAATAATTACTTTACAAATTTCAAAATCTAAGAGTGACCAAATACGTTAAAACTAGTAAAATTTACTCACGCGTTGCGTGTGAGATGCGTAATGACATAAATCTCGTAATATATTTAATTTTGAACATAATATTCAGATTTTGTATCATTTATTGTAGTTATGCAGGTTAAAACGAACTGTTAATTAATTTAGTTTACATCCGTAATTAGGAAAATATAGTGGGGACAAATTGTTAATTAATTAGATTAAATATATTGGTAATTATTAAAATAGAGTGAAAGTATTTTTAAAAAAAAATGATAAATTTTAATAATCTCAACTTTTCTTGAGTTTGCTTATATTAATACTAGTAATCGTAGCCCACGCGTTGCGTGTGTGACACGTAATTGCATAAATATGATCTGACACAAATAAATTTAATATTTTCAAAAAATTTACAAAAATAATTGGATGAATATCGTAAAAATATAATGTTTTATTGTTATATTAATATAAAAATACATGTATGATGATTTGTTTGGGAGATAGATTTGATATGTGTGAAAAATAAATATTTAATTATTTATTTAAATTGCATTAAGTTATTTTAGTAATTAGTAAATTAGAATAAGGGCATATTTGAAAAAAATGCATAAAATTGGACAGTCTCAAGATTTTTTGCGTTGCCTTATATTAATAGGATTAGTAGTATGATATGATATTGCAATAATTAATTGACAGCCCTACGTTCAATGAACTGACCGTATCCATTCCCACTTATATACTTTAGAAAATCTTAATCTGTATATTGGTATCCCAGCATTTAATGTTTGTACATTGAACAAATGTTATCAATAGCACTATGATTATGGAAAAGTGAATAATTAGTTACGAACATTGCATCTATTTCAATTATCCTTAAAATAAGGCGTGGAAATAACGTTATCAAGCACAAAATGAGAAATATTTTAAACTCGAAGTTAAAGTGTGAAAAGAAGTGGATGCATCTACAAAAAACAATAATTCGCATTAATATATAAAGTATACAACTAATAGTACTAATGCATGTAAAGAACAAAGAAACACATTTAAACTTCGAATCAAAGTTTCATTATATGTCCATATTGGTTATCGATGTAACAGTATATAAACGCACATCCATGGCTCATTCCGATGCACAATTGAGAGTAAAATAGAAGTATACATCTGTTGCAAGCTATAGAGAATTAGAGATGGCCAAATTAAGTGTTACATTGATCATTCTTTCAGTGTTTTTCATCATTTGCATAGGTATTTTTTTCACTATCTTAGTTCTCCATATTTGTATACAAAATTATAACTACTAAAGTTAATCTTAGTCAACGATAAAATTTGTTGCAAGAGAAGACATAAATGCTTTCTAAGTGCAACATAATTCTATGTTGAATTTGATGTGGCGACTAAGACCAATAATTCCATCCACTAAGTTATTTAAAAAAAAAAATCAATTCTTGCACACAATGTTCTATCTTTTACAGTTAAGATGATTGTAAAAGATTGTCATATCTTTATCATCATATAGTGAGCACGATTAATTACGACTCATATAATTAAGAGCACTCATTTTCCAATTTACCGGTCTAAATATTGCGAGATATCTTTTGATATTATTGGATACAATCAATTAATAGCATAAAGGAATTAATTGATTGTATCCAATAATATCAAAAGATATCTCGTAATACTAAATATATGAACTAACTTTTTTGGAACTTATAACTTCAGGTTGCAAGGAAGTGATGTCGCAGCAGGTAAAATGCGGTGCAAGCAATGACATTGGAGGTTGTGTCCCGGGAATAGATGACAACACATGCGACGAACTTTGCACCGCCAACTCCTGTCTGGCTGGGATATGCTCCAATCTCTTGTGCCATTGTTACAGAAGAGATAAAAACAAATTACTATGAACTTATTTGGAAAATCTACGAAGACATTGAATCTACAAAGACTACTATACTGAATTTATTGCACTTTATGTAGACCCGTTATTTATATTAAGCATGTTTTATATATAGACCAGTTGGGGAAATACAAGAAGTTTTAAGGAATTTCATAAGAATGTTTCCCAAGATTCTTTGACCAATCTTTTATTTTATTTTCATGCCTTTTCACTCTCTGTACTTGAATCCTGATATATTAAGTAGAGTGTGCCGATTTTTTTTATCATACTGACCATAAATCTATTTCTAAAATAACTACATTGAAATTGCAATTAAAGTGAGTAAAAATAACTTAGTATACAGGTGTTTACATGTAAAAAGCATACAACCAAAATGTATAGAAATGATTTGTAATTAAGAAGAAAATAAAATAGGAATCGCGCTTATGTCAAGAAGCTCTACCTTTTTGTTTATACTTGCCTACATGGTAATTCTAATAGAAATGGATGATGAAATTATGGGAAACAATTGTTATATCAGATAAAAAAGCAGTAGAGTGGAGTAAGATTTAAGATTTCCGATACATTCATATTGATACACAAAACCCACTTTGTGATAAAGCCCGTAGGGTTTAGGAAAATTTAAATGAGAAAAAAAGAGAATAACCAGAAAAGAAACGAAGAATTTAGGAAGAAAATTGACTTAGATTCTCTTTTTACTAATCTCAAACCACATAATCAAATAATGAGAGTTAATTAACTCTCTACATATACTCTCAAAATGGATTAATAGCGTGAATAATAAAATACTCAATTGGTCCAACTAAATAATACTCCATCCGTCTTAAATAAATGTTCACCATTTCATATTTGGTTGTCCTAAAATAAGTGTTCATTTTTCTAATTTATCAGTGAAAAAAATGATAAAATTACTATAATGTCCTCAAACATTGCAATGAATAAATTCTAAAATTTGATATTAATTTAATATAAATTTGTAACTTTTAATTGCAATTAATAACATCTCTTAATATTTGACAAAGTCGAACGGCCACTTAAAAATGGACGGATGGAGTATAAATTACAAAAAGAACCGGTGTTATCACTTTGAAGATACGTTCCAACCTTGTCACTAAAAGAATAAGTTAAGATAACAACAGTTTACATTTTGAAAATTTTTGGTAAGGTGAGTGTCGCTAAATTTTAGCAACAATTTAGCACCAAAATTGTTGCTAAATTTAGCGACACTCAATTTACCATCAGTTTAGCAACAGACGCTCTGATGGTAATATGATTTTTTTTATAGTGTATGGCGGTGTGCTAGACTCCATTCCGCCAAGGCCCAAGGGTTTTTCCATCGGAAAGCCATGGAATGCTATCGGAATTAGGAGACCAAGGTATCATGCATGAGCAACCAGAGTTGCCCACTATATGGGTAGCTTCATTTTATGCATGGTCTATTTCACTGTCAATTTTCTAAACCGGGTATGCATGGTCTATTATTCTAAGTTAAATCCGGCTTTGTGTCCAACCATAGGGTAAAGTCTGTTGCAGCTTCAATCGGTAGCATCCTATTTGCTACATACCACCATTTATTGTATTCGGAGAAAGCAAACTTGAGATTTTATATCCAAACAAATTTGTGTTCCCGGAGAAGGATCTTTATGGGGTTGAGGTTCTTGTATTTTACTCCGTAGTTTGTAAAAATCCTGTAGTGTACATAATTTTCAATATGCCTGCAACTTCCGATTTTATGGCTTTTACCAACCCAACATGAGGAAGATAACATTTATGTAGATTTTACAAGCAGTTTTAGGCAAATAGTTGGGTATATTATCTGAACTTATATTTTTACTGTTAACTTTTAATTAATTAAATAAATTTAGTATCACCATTTGACTAAATTAAAAACCCAATTTTTAATATATTTCATATTTTTTAATCAATTTAGAACATGTTACGACAAACAATTGCACATTTGAATTTTGAAGTGACCTAATTTATGATAGGACTTCTCAATCCTTTTGCAGAAGTCCTAATTTTTCCTTTCAATCTTTTCTAAATTGTTCTCAAGCAAAGTAAATTTTGATCAAATTGATGACACTCGAAGTCTAGCCTAACTAAAGTAAGAATGAAATTACGAAGAAGTTATAAATTAATACGAGATATATCGAGAATTGAAGTAGTACATGCATATCTTGATTCTCATAGGAAAATAAAATATGCATGCATATTATTTTATAGACACAAAGCTTCATACAAATATGCTAATATATTTGAACAAGAAGCAAGAGAGAATATAAATATGAACTCATTTTAAAAACAGAAAAGGCATAGGGCAAAGAAGATCTTCCAAAAAGACAATCATAAGCAATCTTTAGTATTTTCAACAAAACAAGTGAATCTAGTGTCAAATACTCCATATGTAAATATTAATCAGGGTCTCAGAAAGTGCAAAAGAATTAATCTAGTCTTCTTATTAGACTTCACAAACTAATTTACTTCCGAGAATAAGTAATTTTCCCACACCAATTCTGAAAATAATGTAATTTTTTAATTTTTGTTGCAATGACAATATAAATTGGAGCATTCTTCACTGATACAGTAGTTCAACTTGCAAAGTTATAAGTCGAATCGTCTGTCATCTTTTCCTGAAATACAGCCACCGATGTAATCAATGTTATTGTCTACGCGCCACATTTAATCTCCTGCGACATGATTTCCTCTAAACCTGCGACATTAATGGCTAAGTTATTGTTTTATTTATAGGAAATGAAACTATGGCTAAGTAAAAACGAAGAATAAACTCAAATTGTATATTTGTATTAACCGCTGTCTCACTCCGTATATCGTGAGAGGATATATATAACGATCTTCTCTCTGATGTACAGTTTGTAGTATTATGGTTGGTGTAATGAAAATTAGTAATATACTACTACTAGTATAATTTATGGGGAGTAGCTGATAAAATGCACCTTAAAAATAATACTAGTTTGGATTATTTGAAATGGGATCAAGTTCAGTAATTTTAAACAGATTAGCTGCTAGAATTATTGGTCTTATTAGCTGAATTAAAGTTCTATGGTTGAGTTGCACTGCACATACAAAATTTAGGTTTGCAGTTGCTAAATATTGTAATCCTTTGCCTTTGATCTGATGATTGGTTTAGTAAGATATAATTATTACTATCCATGTATCAGGCTCAGCAGTATAAGAAATAAGTGCCTACACAAATGATGAGGATAGCAAGAACAAACAGTGCAACATTTTATTTGACCATGTCTATAGTTCTCAAAACAAGCTTAAGCAGTATTTCTCCTTTACTCTTCCAGTATAGGTCAAGAATATGTGTTTATAATTTTATATGATAATATCACAAGGATAACTAATTTGGAAATTTATTGAAAGCTTGATTTGCAGTTGAAGCTAGTTTGTTACTTCTATATAAGACACATCAACATTATTTGGACACCTTAAATTAAAGTTTAAATTTGTTACTATCTTGGACTACCATGTATTAGCTGTATTTTGACACATACATCTTAAAGTGTACTTAGCTGTTACTTATTTTTAAAGTTGTAAGCGATTAGAATCACATTCCTGGTTTAGGACACAAAATACAATTAACCCTACCTAAGCCAATTCCGTCCAACGAAATTCAAGATAGTTTTGGGTACTAAAATCAGAATGGACTGCAATCTAACACGGGCCTTGCACTACAAGAAATAATTCATATAACAACATTAAAATCTGTTGCTATTTAAGCTATTTATGTTGCTTACTACGATTAGCAACAATTCAGCAACAAATAATGGCCCGTTATTGTTTGGCTTGTTGCAGATTTGCAGCAACTAAATTAGTAACACACAATTATCATCGGTAACATAATAGTAACATACTTTTTATGTTGTTATATTAGTAACATGATTGTAACATATATTTTATGTTGCTATTTGATGAATTTTTTGAATCTAAAAGTCAATACTTCTGTAACATAAATGATTCTTGTCGGAATTTTGTTACTATTTCTTTTATTTATTTAATGAAAAAAATATAATATGTTGTTGTTTTGTTACTAAAATTTGTAGCTGTTTTTTCTCCGACAAGTAAAAATAAATAAATTAATATTACAATTCAGTTGCTAGTAATTTACATTTTAATAATAAATATATATAAAACAAAAGTTTAACATAACAAAACTCGCATTAAGTGATTAATCAATTAACCAAATTATTACAACTTACAATTACTCGAGCTACAAACAATAGGAGAGAAAAGATATAGAAGTCAAGCTTTTAGCCTACAAAATACAAAAAATAGGCCGATGGTTTTGTACTACGGCGCTACAGTCAAAAAAAGATACAGAAGTCTTAAGCATTACACATCGCAAGATTATTACAAATACGTGTGGTGGGGGTGTTTCATTCTTGTTCCAAACAGCTTCCAGATTGTCCTTTTTTTCCGACTCATTCTTTGGATCATTTATAAATCTCGATAGCATCTCCAGTTGTTTTCTTCCCACACTTATTAACATCTTTTTCCTCCCCTGTAGCTCAAATATACTCCTACAAAATAGAAATCAAAATTCAAATATAAACAAACAACTAAATGCAAATGTAAAAAATGAATACTATATTATGCTAAAGATGTCATACGCAAATTGTGAGAACAAATATGGCAAAGGCCTAAAAGAAAGTTATACATTTAGCACCCAACAACTCTATACTAAGCCAGTTATATGAGATTGAAGCTTCTTGGTCATCCCAAGTTGAAATATTATTGCATATTTATAATTGCCATTGAGTTCTTTAACTACATAGGGAGAGGGGAGATATTGAAGATAGCGAGACTTAAGCTCATAGATGCACACGGGATGGAATTACGAAAGTGTTTCCATTATTTTCTGTTAAAATCATAAACACTGTCTCATCAAAAAGCATCTGTTACCTATAACCTTTAATCTTGACTTCATACCACTACTGTATACTACACAAAATCTAACAGATAAATTATATTCCCTGATATTGAGTACCCATTTTAGAACTCAGAATAAATTTGTATTGTACACTAAGAAATCTTCATAATGAAATATGCTTAGCATGTCTATGGATAATGTCTGTTTAGATACATCATTAGACTGTGCTTTAGGACTAATATATTCTCCATTTCATCCCCACACATCAGGCTAAGGTTGGAAAAGGGGCGAATCAGACGAAAGTTCAATTTTCCATTTGACGTACATAAACTGTATTGTTTGGAGTCCCGCATTATGTAATTGAATTTCATATATTTTTACTCCCAACCTTCATTTGATTGATCTTTTCGTAAACAGAAAAAGAAAATATAGAAAAAAACACAAGTATTCTCAGCCTATGATTTTTGTAATGTTTTCCATTTTTAAAACATATAGATATGGTCAAACCATTTCATAAAGCCTTGCTCAAAATGCTTAAACACACAATAAAGCTAAGTTCGCAACACACTTCCACAACACATAAGAAAACCATAAAGCCAAGCAAACCACATATACAAGTATTAACCTGTAATGTAAGTACATGATACACCTAATTGAACAACACTACTGGTGTTTTATGTAGTTGATAGAAAGAAGGAATTGTCATTGGTGTACCTTGTTCATTATGGGCGAGGTATCCAGATTTACGGCCAAGTGATCCATCACTGCGGGACTGACGTCTACAAGAACTACAACCACGAGATCCACCACCAGATTCCCAACGACGAACAAGCATTTTAGTCATCTACACACAAAAGACAAAAGTAAATAAACAACATAAATGGGAGAAGGTTAGCTATATGAATCTAGGGAGTTAAAACTAGTTGCCATTGTTTAAATCTTGTATTTTTTTAAAAAGCAATTAAAACATTAGTGTTTAACCAAATATAAGAGAAGTAGGCATGTACGTATTAGTAAACAAACTACAACCTTTTTTAATCCTTTAAGTGGGAGAATGAAATTTACATACAACTAATATTTAAGATATTAAACAATAATTGCCAAGTACAAAATATCAACAAAAATTTTGTTTTGCTATTTCTAATTTAGCATTGAAAAGTCCCAGCAACAAATTCAGTTTTTAATTATTGACTCACTGTCGATTTATACATTTTCTAACAGCAGTATTGAATGAGTTTGGTAATACACACCTTTTACATACAGTTAAACATTTAAATAAGTTCATTATGAAAAAAATAAGTAGCTAGGTTCTTTTTCACCTAAATTTTTTAGACCAAATTGATAATTAGCCCAACTAAATGATATCCATATCATGAAATTAGATCTACCAAAAACCCAAAAGTGATACATATAGATACATAAATAAATAAAAATCACTTAAATTATTTACACCCCGTGGACAATTAGCCAAACTAAGTGATACCCATATCTTATAATATTTCTAATTTACTGGAAAGTCAAAAGCGAGACAAATAGATACAAAATTAAAAGAAAATATCACATTTTATATATAGCCTATTGATAATTAGCCAACTTTATCGTGAAACAATTCAAATTAGTTACACCATATATACATACATATAGATATGTAAAGATAAATAGATTTGAGAGAGAGGGAGATGTTGCATCAATCAGATAAGCTCATATTATTTAACTAATGTAGAACAAAAATATAACATGTGAAAAAATATTGCGAAATCTTTAAAAAAAAAAAAAACAGGGGGAAACTATGCTAAATCTTAAAGAAAGAGGGGAAACAATTATTAAATATAATTTTTAATATATTAACATTATAGGGAGCAACATAATATTTATTAACACAAATTCCACCATATTTAAAATTTTGGAACAAACTAAATACATTATTCTAAATTTATTCCTCATCTTCATCGCTTGAATCTGATGTTTGAAACCTTACATACACGTCACTAGTCCTTATCTCTGTTTCTTGTTTTCTTTTTTCTCATACCAATTTAATTATTATTGCTTATCGACGGTCTCGTATAAGAAATGTAAAATACTTGTATCGCTTGCATAACCAAATTAAATGGATCATAATTCAGTTATCTTGATTTTATATTAACATCGACAAGATTATATCGTTGATGATCAAACCACTAGCACTTCAACAAAACCGTTCGTTTTATGGTTGTCTTAGTACTCCGCTCAAGGATGTTAGTTAGAATGTTATAATAGTTGTTTGATGATGACTTGTCAGCAAAGTCGGTGAAATCGTTAATGCGAAAACCGTTATTTGATATTATTTTCTCATGTTTGTACTTTTAAAAATTGAAATTTGTATTCATTCACAAAACAATCCACATATCACTTAATATGTGGAAACGATAAGTACTAAAACTTTAGTTTCAACTACCCCTAAATTTTAGATTTAACTACCTCTAAATATGAGTAGATTGTAGATTTGATAGAATGGACTATTAAAGTTCAAGTTACAACATAGAACTATATATCTTTCTAAATTACTACTTTCAATTTTCAATTAAATACAATCTAGAAATGCAATTAAAGACTTAGTTAAAAGACACCGCGTAACCAAAATTTATGAAATAAAATAAAATACACACCTTAATATAACAAATAAGCAATAGTGTTCCAAGTTAAACTAACAAATTAGCAATAATCGATTATAATCAAATTACAGATAATATAACCAGACTTTTTTTATGATAACTGAATAGGAGCAAACTTAGTTTTGTAAATAGGGGACCAATATTACAAATTAGCAATAATCGATTATAATCAAATTACAAACACTATAACAAGACCTTTTTTTATGATAACTAAATTTCGATACAATTTGCATTATAAGACAAATATTTAATTATGGTAACATATTTTCATGTTGCTAACTTTATGTGGATGTCGTGTTGCTGAATTGATGGTAATTTTGTTGCTGATTTCGTCCGAAAAAAATTAGCAACTTTTTTAGCAACAAATTACCGTGTTGCTAAATTTAAGTTGCTAAATAGTTGATAATTTTATTGCTAAATTTTTCCTATAATTTATGTTGCTGTTTTATTTGTTTATGTTGCTAATCAGCAACAGAATTTGATCCCCTTAATAAGTTTTAAAAAGAGCAACAGAATTTGGCTCCTTATTTTTTTGTGTTGCTATACGAACTATTTCTTGTAGTGTTGACTAAACAAAGCAAAACCTGAAAAAAAAAAAAAACAATTCACTTGGTACAAATAAATCCCGAAAGAAATCTCAGTAATTTGCCTGTGTTATACATCCAGAAGTAAAGGCGAAAAAAACAGATCAAAGCTCCTCCTTCTTGGCTTCTAAACTTCCGAAAACCACATCTATCCATTTTATACTCACCTTAAATATTCCAGATTTTCTTCTTCACTAATATAGCTGCAATATATATGCACTTGTAGAGCCCATTTCGTAAGCAAGCAGTGCCGGAGCTAGGGTTCGGATATGGGGTGCTGAAGTTCCAAAAAAAAAAATATGGGACTGCTAGAGTTTTTGGTGGTTTGTAGCCCTGTCAGCTCCCTCATAGCTCCTCCCTTGTAAGCAAGTCTACCGGAAACATTTATCTCTCTCCAAATACGTTCCGTTTCTCCATCTAGCTTATTCATGGGCGTACAAAGATCTCACAGTTTTTAAAAGATTGAACCTCATGTATCTTGCTTCCAGATTTCTACTTAATTTTGTTTATGGTCGGATCTTTTTAGGTTGACAGATTGTTCTACTTATTAAGTGTTCATTTGGATGCTGGTTGGAATTTGTGAAACTACCTTTTGATCTTATCATTTGCTAAGGAGGCCTAAGGGTCATTTTACCGATCAAAAAGCTTATCTAATGATTTTGACAAATACTTTTATATATTAATTAATTTGAAAATTGTACCTAAACAGTTAAACCTAAAAATTTATTTGTTCTAAAGATTGAAGTTTTTTATTAGAGTAGGATAATTGTTGGTCACACAATGTAATTGGATTGTCAATGTTGATAAACGTGTCCTTTGTGTTGTCTTTTTTTTCTCATCTTAATTAGGCTGCAATAGAGCAATGTAATGGTAGAAAGTAGTAGCGCTCGGAAAAAAACCGAAACCGAAAAAACGGAACACATCTTGGTTCGGTTTCGATCTACTATAAAACCGAATCGAAAAAAACGAAAAAACCGAAAAAAACCAATTGAGCACTGAAAATTTGAGTTACGCATAGCCAATTATTATGTTTTGTCATGTATATTTTAATTAGTTAACATTTAATTTAATCATAATTTGTAACTATCTCAACTTTTAATAACTAAAAAATCTACTAATTAACATTTTCACAATTAGCATTTGAAACTAATGTTTGCATAATTAGAAGTTATAACCGTTTCTAAACCCATATGTATGATATGAAAGAAAATTTTATTATAAATTGTAACTATCTAAATAATTGTGATACTAACTTTTCATTATTAAATGTTATATTTCACCATAGAATTATACTCTTAATTTATTTAAACCTTGTCAAAAAATAAGTTGACTAAAAAAAATTCATAAATAAGTTATATTTTATCATTCTGCTACATCATTTTACGCATGCTTCTAATAATTAGATAACGTGTAATTTGGAAATAATATACAAAATACCAAATTGATAAGTTTTTTTACCATTTTTAAATATTTAAATTAAGAGATTCGCAATAAATATATTACCAAAATAAACATAATAATGTACCAGTTAAATCTATAAATGGACATGTTTCAAAATATAACAACAAAATGTATTTTTTTAATTAAAACCAAAAAAAATCCAAAAAAAATAATGAAAACTAAAAAAACCCAAAACCAGACCGAGACAAACCGGCCCAGTCTGGTTCGGTCTATGAACCTAAAAGACCGAAAACTGAAATTTATGATCGGTTTTGGTTTTGCCAATAACCGAACCGAACCAAAACCGATCATGACCGAATTCAGCCCTAGAAAGTAGATCTCGATGATTGTAGCCTTTTTTTTTCCTTATTTAAGAAATTGCAGAGGAACATTATTAACAATTGTTTTTCAGTTAATTAAGAGAATCTGTTACAGTTTGAATAAGGTCTAAAGCTTAAACAATAACAAATTTGCAGACGGATAGAGAATGCTTGCACTTCAGTATTTAAGTCCAACATCAACTCTTTTAAATATTAACAGTAGGCAAAAACCATATTCCCTTATTTGAAATATGATTTAATGTATTGGTGATATACTGATATGTATTGAAACTTTAAGGATTGTGTTACTTTTCTCCCATACTCACCAGATTCCGAACATGTTCCGAGATGTAAATACATACAAGTGTTCAAAGCCAACATTTTACTAAAAACTAATTCTGTTGCGACCTTTTTTTTTTTTTTTTTAATAATTAGTAACCCTATTTTGGAAGTAAACCTGTTTCGCAGGCGGCAGAGTTCAAACTCGAGTAGTGAGCATTGTATATATACTTGGGTACCAACCACTTGTACCTACCACTTTTGCTCATTCTGTTGCGACCTTGCTTATCAGAATTTAGTAACAACTTTATTTAAATCCAGTCACATACGTACTTGTAGTACATGTACATTCTTTTTACCAAACTCACGGTACTCACTAATCCTTACGGGCCTCATTTTAACTCAAAAACTAATTTTGGTAGATTTCAAAAGTTTATACTATCTGGGTCATACTACAACAAACTTAATAATTATAGACAATATTTTTGGAGACAATCAAATTTTGTCTCCAAATGATAATTTTTCGGGACAAAAATAATGTTTTAGTCACAAAAATAATTTTGTTGTCCCCAAATCTAAATTTTAGGAACATAATTTGATTTTTTTTGTCTCTAAAGACAATTCCATACGAACATAATGAGACAATTAAAATTTATCTCTAAATATTTTTTGAGACGAAATTAAATTGTCTGCTTATGTGCGCATGAGGTTGTCTTTGGAGACAATTTTCAAATTATGTGACTAAAAGTTAGATTTGAGGACAAAAAAATTATTTTTGTGTCTAAAACATGTTTTGTCCCGAAAAATTAGCATTTGCAGACAAAATTTGATTGACTTTGAAAACAAAATTGTTTCTAATTCTTAAATTTGTTGTAATGTTAGGTCCCACTTGTTAGTTCTATAATATGCTTACTTACCAACAAAAAATACAAAAGGTTTATACTTTATACTCTGGCAAAAGTTGATTCGCAAAACTTTGGGTAGCTCATTCAGTTACTAGATTTTCCAAAATTTAAGCTTAATGGTCCATTCACTTTCTTTTAATGATCAGGAAACAACTTTTGTTTTATTCAATTAAGCCCTTTTTATTTCAGGTCATTTTATATATACAACAGCAAACTTCAAGATTCGATCGGAACCATATGCCACCGCAACCCTCAATGGCTCAATCCATTTGTAGAAATCCTTAGTCCTTCCTCAGCTTTTTCTAACTATTAATTTTCTAAAGCAAATTAAATTTTGAATAACTAGGGAATAACTAAAGAGTAAGGGAATAAACTAGGGAGTTGAAAAATACACGTTTTGAAAAGATCTAAAGAAAATGCATGCATAAGTATCTTTCTTTTGACTATCGATAAAGCTTCATCAAAAGATGCTAATGAAAAGATACTTTAAACAAGAAGGCAGAATATTAAACCAAACTAATATTTAAAAACATTTTTTTTTGTTAAATAAGTCTTAAACTAGAAAGGTTGAGACACGCATCATGAGTTTAGAAAAAACTGCTATATGCTTAAATACTAAATAAAACCAGTTGCTTGTAATACTAACACTGTCATTTTTTATAAAAGATATGGCAGGAGGGGGCATCGATCAGAGTTTGCCACGATAACCTCACAATTTTGAAAAATATTTTTTTTAGTGTTTTTCATAATAATTTATATATATGGTATCTTACAACTCATTAAATATTTGTTTTATCAACCCTTTCCAAAATTATATATTGTTAGTGAAATAATATGTCATGATTTTGTATGTGCTGATAATATATAAGTAATACTTAAAAAATTAACATATGCAAGTGATTATAAAAAATATTTTACATTAAGTTATTATGTTGATACGTAGCACATATCTTAAAAAAAATTAAACAAAAATAATAATTAGAGTAGTGGGAAGTGCAAACAAAACTTATAAAAGAATTTTTGGTGGTTTGTATTTTAATTGAATTGAGTATATTGAACTTGTTTAATAGATATTTAATTGTTCGTATATATCTATTATTTAAATATACATTTGATTTTTTCAGGAATTTTTAATATATTTTTTACCTTCGTATCTTAATCTTTTTACTTGTTATACCTTGATTTCTTAAATTTAACTTTTTTATCTTTTTTTTCTATTTTATTTATTTTTTAGTCAATTTTGAAACGCTGAAACTTTCGACACATGACTGCACGTGACATTAAAACCAAATGGAAATTGAACATGACTGAGTTTGAAAAGAAAGTCGAAATTGAGCAAAAAGAAAAAAAATAGAAATTAAATATATTTTAATCAGTAAAACAAGGTAAAAAAAATGAAGAAAAGATGGTAAAAAAGGTGAAAAAAATCCGGTTTTTCCGTGTTTATACTTTGAAAAATATTATGCACTTTTATTAATTTTGGTAAGAACACACATTTGCTTCTGATTCCGCTCCTACCGTTGGACTAATCGAACTACTGTGTTTTGTAGGATTCGTGCCTTTGATATACCAGCAAAATTAATCTTTTCAGGTCTACACCTGAGAAAAAGTAAATATGACTAATTAAGTAAAACTAATAATAACAATTGAGGTACACAAAAAAGTTGTCTGAACCTTTGATATATTTTGCTTTCTAAACCTTACTGCTCTTGTGCAGTAAGTTAATTATGTTCCTATTTGGTTTGGTGGTAATATATGCTTAGTTTACAAATAAAATAAAATTAGTTGTCTGAAGTACATAAGAAAATGACTTGGCAATGCGCGCGATAGGAACAGCATCATTTGTATCAGATGAACATTGTATCGGCAGTAAGTTAGGACACGGTTTTTTTCCAAGTGTTTACTGTTTAGCAACTGATCATGACACAATAAGATCACCTATAAATAAACATAAATAATGAGTTTTGTATCGGTATTTCAATTGACAAGAACCTACAAACCAAGACAGACAAATCTGTAAACCTGAAAATTTTGCAAGGGATAAGATTAAAGCAACTATTGGTAACTGCTATTTCTAAGTTTAATGCAAGGTCAAAAGACAAAAATATCAATTTGAATGGCAGCTATAAGTTGTTGTCAGTCAACAATGCAATGTAAATGCGTCGTTTTTTTTCCTCCTATTGGGAGACTTTTGTATCTTTTCACTAAGGTTGCATAAGTTTCTTATCACACAACACTACCAAATTTAGAAACCATGTCTATTTGAATTTCACAGTCACAAGAAATTGACAATATGGTCGAATATATGCACAAACTACATGCAGATAACAACTGTCTGTATATATTTTTCAACTGTTTCATGTAGGGGCGGAACCAGAATTTTGGTTAAGCGTGGGCACAAGATATATTACGTCGGTTGTTTTTAATTATTTAGAAGATAAAGTATACAAATGTATAATTGTAAGTGGAACTCCTACTAATTGTATCGTAAACAAAGAACTATATGAAAAGAATCTTTTCTAAACTTGTACCGAAAATAATTAAAATAAAAAATCTAAACACATTTAATAAGTAGACTATGCATGAATATCTTAAAAATGTATTCTATTAATGGTTTATAAACAGTCAATCGAATAAGCAAAAAATGTAAAATGATCATGCATGAGATATAACAACGCCAAAAGTCAAATAAACAACAAATTATAAACAAATCCCGGATAAAATAGTTTGTTCGGGGATAAATTATTATGTTTTATTAGAAGCTTAAATTACACATTTATTTGGATAGTGCAAATAATAGGCTATTATACAAAAAATAATCATCTATTAGTTTATTAAATAAGTTAAATGATACTTAAATAAAAACTCATAAACAATTTGAAGTAAAACCTCATTACAAAAAAAAAACACGAATTTGAATCTAGAAAATGAAATAGATTTAAGAATTTGAGGATTAAAATTTAGTTATACTGGTAATTTATCATGTTAGCTAAGTTGATGAAAAAAAAATAAAGTAAAACCCATCGTATTTATTATGTAAATTAGATGTTTTATGAGTAACAAAAAATTAAAAAACATTTAAGAAAAATGCAAAAGTCAGAGATTGAACACATGACTCTCTAGTTTCAAAAAGAACAAATTATCACCTGAGTTAACACAATTTTTTGACAATACATTACTAATAATCTATTAATTCAAATGAATTTAGGATGCCCGTGCCTGCTGACCCTATGTTGCTTCCGACTATGGTTTCACGGTATATTCTGCATTAAAAAAAAAAAAAGTAAACTTGCACCGAATAACTTTGTAATCTCTATATTCACATGAATATAATATGTTAGGCCAGCCTGTCTCAACCTTGGAAATCTGATATTACTGTTTTAGATATAACTATATCCATATAACCATATTTGGTACAACACTAACGAATACAATACGGAACTAAGAATCTATAAAACAACTGTTATTATCTCTGTTGTTAACTAATATAATACTGTTAGTATCTCTGTTGTTAACTAATATAATACTGTTAGTATCTCTGTTGTTAACTAAAATAGTTAGTTAACAAGACATTTTTTTGTCTCAATTAGTTATGCTAAATATGTGTTATTTTTTATAAATATTAAAAAAGTTGTTAAAAATAACAATGTTTTTAATGTTGTTAATTGATGATGTGGCAAAATATCATTAATTTGAACGTGAATTCTATTTCAACTATTGTTATTTTAGTTTCTATTTCAGTAGGGTTTACAAAATGACTAATTAATAAGATTTAAATTAATAATTAATTTTAATTAAAATTAGATAACTTTGTTAAGTTAATACACTAATGTGAAGGTTAAATTTAATTTACACATGTATCGTTTAACATGCAATTAAATAATGATGTGTCAAATTTAATATTATTAAAATTAACACAGCGAATGAAACTTAGAAAAAATTAGTGCAATCACTGAGATTAGATCAGACAAGTTGTAAAGAAAAACTGGAATGGAGATCAATCATATATCTCACAATAATCGGAAGCTTATTAGTTCATTTCAACTTTCTGATAACTAATTAAACAAAAGTCTTCATTAGCATCTTCTTTTCGTAAGGAATTTTTTCCTCCCAAACTTCTAAAGCAAGAACTCTTATTTGTACTTATCCCTAATGAAGAAGTCTATAAAAATAGTTAATACGACGAGTATTACCAAGAACTACATACACTAATCGCTCTCTCATGGCTTTTTCTCCATCAACAACATCATTTCCCGACGTTTGGACATGGATACAAAATCTTCCACCCTTATATCAATGGAAAAATGACACTTTTTCGATGAGTTTTTGTCGTTCAAATCCTTCACAACCATCGCTAAAACTCTCCATATCAAAAAATTCTAACTCCTCATCTTTCTTTTTCTCTATCATAGCGGATTTCAACGTCCCTATACCTCTTTGGACATCTAAGCCACTGAAAATCAAATCAAAATCAACAAGTATGGTTGACCAAGATATTTTATCCGTTCTCCTAGCTTATTTTATCGAAGATATCCTCAAGTATAGCCCAAACAGAAGCACCTCATTGCTAAAAATCTCCACAATCAACTCGTTAAACGAGTTCAAAGACTATTTTAACATCTCATTTCTAACTCTAACCTTCTTAATTTGTTTTTATGAAGCACCAATGGATCTTCGAATGAGGTGTCTTAACGCGATGAAAAACCAACTAGCATGCCCTCATTCAAGAGAAGTTACAAAGCTTTTCGTCAGAATTTTGGGTTCAAATTTAGAAGAACAATGGATGAGATCACTAAACTTAGCAATTACTAACTGGATTGTGGAACTGAAAGCTGCAAATCAGTATATAAGGACATTGTTTCCTTTGTTTTCTTATTCGATTTCGACAGTTGGGTTATGGAAAGTTCAACTTTATTGTCCTGTAATAGCAATGGATATAGAGAAACCGAATGATAATTTAAATGATGAACGGTTGTGGTTCTCGCTAAACTATCACCAACTTGAGGGTGTTATTCAATTCAATCACAAAGTTGTTGTTCGTGAGAAGTGGATTGATGTCATGGCGAATGTCGACAACATAAGGTAACAAATGGCTAGTTTTGACTGCATCAAAATAAGTTGGAAATTCGAGCTAGAAAAAAGAGTTGGGTTCATCCAGCTTTTAGCTCCTAGTGTTTCATGCCAAAAAATTAAAATTAAAATTATAAGCTTAGTTTTTAAGTCGGAAAAGTTAAAACAGTTAAGTTTTTAAGAAAATAAAAAGCAAAAAACGTGAGCTGAAAACTGCAACCAAACAAGACCAGAATAACTACAAACGGGTGAATAACTACATCAGCCAGTTTAAATTAAGGTTAAACAAAATATAAGTACCCAACCATATCTTGTACAGTGAATTGATGTGATTGTGATTGTAGACAAGATAAGGTAAATAGGAAATGGAAAGAATAAACATGATGATTTATAAACTAGGGATTTACTGATCATAAACATAATAACTAAAACATATAGCTTTGATGGTTAAGTTGGATTGATTAATGGTTAAACATGTTTGATTATCCAGCACGTTGTTTTAAACTTTTTAAAATGTATTGATTCATAAACTCTTTACACAACAGCTTGGAAATGGATAGAACAACATAGTTAGATGAAACATTTTTTGAACAACTTCCGGTACTCACCAAATGTTTGTTCATTACCCACAAATACTTGAATTTTCTTTATAAAGAGTATAGTATTATACATATCTGAATTTTTTACAGGTGTGATATCATCCAACTCGTAACCGATACTCTAATGAAGGAGAGGGGAGCTGGAAAAGCAGAAAAGCACTTCCCTTCACGTATATCATTACAACTAACTCCAGTTATCCAAACAGGCATTATAAGTGTATCTGTGAGCAAATCTTCCGAAAATCCCACTACAGAATACGGCTTACAGAAAACACATGAAATCTCCTTCGACCCACCAAACTCTATAGGACTTCGATACTCAGCAGGAGAAAGTACGACAATGTCCTTAAAGCCATGGAAGTTCGAGCAATCTATTTACGGTGGTACTGCAAATCTAAATTGGTTTTTGCATGATAGCGAAAACGGGAGAGAGGTTTCCTCGTCGGAGCCTTCAAAGAGAGCCTTAATACAGCCAAAGTCTTGGTTTAAACATCGATACTCGAAGGTTTTTCGTCCTTTTACCAAGCAAGGAGGCGTTATTTTTGCTAACGATGAATACGGAGAAAATGTGGTGTGGAAAGTGGATAAAAGCAGCTACGGGAAGAAAATGGAATGGGAGATTAAGGGGTGCATTTGGTTAACATATTGGCCTAATAAATATAGGACATTTTATACTGAGACTAGGAAGTTGGAGATTAGAGAAACACTTTGTCTCACTCTTGCTTAGCTACCCATAATGTAAGTTTAGGAAATAAATTAGTTTGTTTAGAAAGTGTTGACATGATAAATAGCAAGTTAGTATTTGTTTTGGTTGTGGTTTGAATAAACATTGTAAACTTAGGAAGTCATTAGGTCAACAGATCATACATTCACTATTCAATAAACTTTGTATATTCCTCAGATATTGTAACTTTTTTGGCAAATCAACCTGAGATCATAAAAGAAATTTATCTGGTTGAAACCTAAAAAGTCTTGGCAAATACATATATAGTATGGGTGTATACGGTTTGGTTCGGTTTTTAAATAAAATACGAACCAAACCAATCAAAAACAATCGGTTCGGTTCGGTTCGGTTGTGACCCCAAAAATATCTGAACCGAACCGAACCAAACCAGTCATAATCGGTTTGGTTCGGTCGGTTTGAACTTTAACAAAAAAAAAACACAATATGCAAAATTACACTAATTTCGTAAAGTTTTCGCTTATATTTCATTTTTAACTTTGAACCAAAAGTCGAATAATAAGTAAATTTACAAATGATTTAACAAAATATATTATTGATAGCTACAAATAGCAACTAAAACATCCTATCTCAACTTATTTATGAATATATATATATAAATAATTATATTATTTTATATATTAATAAAAATAATCTGTGGGCAACGATTAATAACGCGTGGGCAACGATTACTAGTATATATATATCATGTATATAATGTAATAATGCAAAAACAAGATATATGTTTACATTTTAATCCTTTTGACCGTTGAAAAAAAACTAAATAGATAGTTAGGATTAAAATATAAACATAGTGTGTTTTTTTATGTGTCGATATATCCTTCCACTATATATATATATATATATATATATATATATATATATATATTTATTTATTTATAATCCGTCGAGTCTAAACTAAATTATGAAGACTAATTTTGTTAAGAACCGGTTGTGAATGAATCCTGATTCAGACGTTCAATAAATTGTTAATTGCCACTGAAATTTGCACATTGTTTTAAGCTTATACACTTCATGTCTACGAGTTTGTCATTGACTCAAGCCAATACTCTTATCATTTCCATTTAATTGTCTTTTATATGCAGTTTGTACTTTGTACCGGTAAAAACTTGTACAAATTTGTCGAAATAAAACTTTTTAAAATTTGATCATATAATTAATTTAACATTTAAAATATATGATTGACTTCTATTAAACCAAAAATTTGTTCATATAAGTTCTTAGCCTGTCATCAAAATCACACAAAATTCTATTGAGGATAGTTAGATTTGGAACGGAATGAACATTGTTCTTGTAAATTGCATAGTATTTTGATGAGCAAAGCTACAAAACTATTTTTGTTTTGTATAACAAATTAAGTTCGATTTTTTTTTTCTGGGTTTAAATTTCTTTTCTTTTACCCTGGCCAAAACTTTAAAAAAAAAAACTGTTTAGGTGTATGAAAAATCACCAATGTACACAATGTGAAATTAAAAGTACTAGTACTATATTTTCATAGTTTCACTTTTGTACATTGTACTACTTTTTGTGATTTTATACATTATATTACAATATTATTTAATTAGTTCATCATACTACTAATTTTCAATGATTTAATACACTTCCGTTCAATAAATAAAAAAATTCGACTGATAAAAATTTATAATAAGAAAAAACTTCATCATTTACCAAAAAATTCACCCTAAACCTTGAAAATTTAAACGGATTTCTACATAATTAATCAGATGTATGAAATATGCATTATCATACTTAGGGGTGGCATCAGTACGGTACCGACCTTTTTGAACTCATACCAATACCGTACCGAACTAGTTTGGTTTTCAAAAATTAGTACCATTACCGAACCAAACAAATCGGTATACCGACTTTCGGTATACCGACAATGTCGGTCGGTATCAGTTTTATATCAAACATGTAATAACTACAAAAAAATAGAAACTCAACTACTCAATGACACATGAAGAAAAAGAACATTAACTTTCAAAATCAAAATCAATATCTTATAAAACCAACAATGAAGTATTCTCAAGAGCAAAATAAATCCCAAAAACAATAAAAATTAAAAACTCAGAAATAAAAAAAACGACAATATTCCAGTAACTTGAAACATTAAAATGAAGATTGTAAAAAAATAAAAGAGCCTTTTCAACTTTTATTCTCGAATGTCATGAACTGGTCTGGCCTGGCAATTTTGACACCGAATGCTTAAAATTCTTGGTCAGATATCTGCAATCTCATACAAATACAATACAAATAGATACTTCAATTGTATATACTTCAAAATCTATAAAACAACAATGTTGATACAGATATACTAATAGTCTAATAGATAAGTCAACAGGTTCATATTCTAATTTTTAAGTCTTTATTTAACATGTCAAGCTAAACATCTAACCAACTTAAAGATAATTGACTTTAAAATATACCCGTAGATCCGGATGAATTTCTGCACTCAAATGAAGTATTACTTTCAGTTGGGCTCTCCACAAAACTTGATCCTAAACTCTCTATAAAGATATAAAATAATTCATAAAGGTATAAACTACATTGAACAAGGAATAAAAAGTTAATTAAATCAAGAATCTAACAATTTTGCATACCCTTTTCGACTTCTTCCAGCAAAGTATAAAACTCAAACTCATCTTCAGTGGGTTCTTTATAAGAGTTTACCTCTTCACTTCTTAACCAATCAGAGGTGCAAACAAGTGCTTCAACCATTCGCGGAGTTAAAAATGCTCTAAACGGATCAACTATTCTAGAGTTCAAAGAGAAGGCATTTTCTGATGCCACTGTTGAACAAGGAATGGCAAAAACATCTTTTGCAACACATGCAAGTACCGGATAAGTTCGCGCATTAACCTTCCACCAAGTAAGTATGTCAAAATCCTTCACAAATATGCTAACATACTTGTCCGAAAGGTGCTGGTCTACTTCATTAGATATGATCTCACTCTGCTCATCAAACCTTTCTTGCATACATTCAGCCATAATGTCATCAATCTCATCTATATCTAAACCACGTCCAGCCACACATTGTGCTTCGACTCCCATATGGGACGAATGAGAAGTAGAAACTTTATACTCTTCATACATACTCATGAGAATTCTTTTCAGCCTCGTCGTTATCGCAACAATATTTTCATTACTCACTCCAACTTTCTTCATTGCTTTGCTATGATATTGCATC
Source organism: Primula vulgaris (assembly GCA_963920805.1). NCBI lineage: Eukaryota > Viridiplantae > Streptophyta > Magnoliopsida > Ericales > Primulaceae > Primula > Primula vulgaris. The sequence goes on along the minus strand of OY987220.1, from coordinate 3,244,612 downwards.
TAGCAATAAGTATTAAGTTTGTTAACATCTTCAAACTTCAACCAGTACTTGCAAAACTTTTTCTTCATCTACTAGCAACTCTTTTTATAACAGGATCAGATGATTCCATCTTTTTGTCTATCTCATATTGTAGCCCAATCATCTCAGCAAACACCAAGTTGGCGGTGACCGACTTCCAAGCACTCAACTTAAGAGTAGAATCATAAAACTTGTTTAGAAAAACTACAAATACAGAAGCATTTCTCCAATCTTCTTCTATCGGCGGACCAACCCTTGGATTCCCATGCTTGTCAGTTTCAGCAAAGTAATTGTTGAACTGTGCATCTTCATCAGCCATTCTTGTAAACACCTTCTTGTATTTCAGTGCAGTCTCTAATATCAAGTAAGTGCTCTTCCACCTTGTCGCCACATCAAGAAGAACATTTGAATTAGCCCTCATATGTTCAAGCACGGCAAAATCCCTAAACTTTTCAAGTCTTTAAGGTGAACTTCTAATATACTTCACACAATTCCAAATGGCTTCAATCCCACATTGCAACTCTGCTATTCCATCCTTAACAATCAGTTTAATAATGTGACAAGCACACCTAAGATGCAAATACTGTTGGTTTCCGTATACGAAATAACAATTAACAATAATTAAAGGACTAAACAAGAATAAACAAAAACCAGTGTAATCTTTATTAATTTCGAATGGGTACAGAAATTAATGATTACAACATGTAGGTACTGAAACGTAATTAAAGCAAACGTTATCAGATTATTATCAATTAATAATCTGATGTACTGAATTGCAATAAATAGAAACTGTCGGACTGGAAAGTATAAACTTAACAGCCGGACTGTTCTGTTTTAAATTGAAAGTACATGACTGAATTGAAACTATTCTAATTACTGAATTAAATTACAGAATAGTAATTACAGCAAAAAACAGAACTTTAAACTGTTTTTTGTAAATAATCTAGGGACTGCTCTTGCAAATATGCAAAAGTTCCTTTTCAGTTTAGTACAAGACCCAAGACCCGAGACATTTCCCAAATCCCGCGTGCGTCCCGCGGCCCGAGCGAGTGCGCGCAGGTGTGGTACACACTAACCCACTCATGGGTATGTGGACTTTATTAGTTTACCAACTACATGGGATGGACTTGTATATATAGTGTAAAAATCAACATTGATTTTACAATGTGGGATAACCCTCATGGGTTAATTCCACTCTCTTTTCCATTTTCCAGATTTCGGTTTTTCCCTCTTTCGAGTACCAACCTTCGAGTCCAATTATCATTCACACCCTTCCTCCGAATAGGTCATGCGATATACCGTTGCGAAGCTCGTCGTACGAGCTACTCAAACACTTTGAGTATGGCCTCAGAAAAACTGAGTAGTCGCATCGAAAATTGACTCAAAAATGGTCCCTGACCACTTGGAACAACCATGTTTAAAAACATGTTTTCCTACAATTTTTCCAACAAATACTCCCCATCAAACAACAGCATCTTATAAATCTTAAACCTCATTCTAATATAATCAACTGCTGTGTTATTTGCACTCGCGTTATCAACTGTGATTGTATAAATGTTGTTGATTTCCCATTGCCTCGAGCACAAATCCAAAACCTTGCCAATATTTTCGCCTTTGTGACTGGTTATCACACCAAAGTTGATGATTCTTTTATGTAATTTCCAATCATCATCCATAAAGTGAGAAGTAATGACAAGGTAGTTAATGTTCTGAATCGAGGTCCATGTATCCGTTGTGATTGAAACCCTTCTCGAGTTTAGATGACTCATTAGCGTTGCCTTTTCAAATTGATATTTCTCCCACACTAACTTAGCAATTGTTTTTCGACTTGGAATTTTAAACCTAGGCTGGAACTCATGACTATAAGTTTTAAACCCAGCTCCTTCTACAAATCGAAATGGAAGCTCATCTCGAACAATCATCTCCACACACCTCTCGACACATCTTTTCTGATTAAATTGATGGTACACAATAGCTCCAGAAACATTATCCTTGTTTAGCGTACTTTGATTTTTATCAACTGTCAAGTACAATGGGCACAAATTACATTTTCTAGCATGTGCCCACATAGAAGAAGTCCCATTGTTCTTTTTATGGCAAGGAACTACGTCTTTGCAGTAATTACAAGTGCACCTGGTATGGTCTATTGTTTTGTCGGGATTTTCTACTTTTTCAAAGTAATCCCAGAGAGGACTAGCATTTTTTGCTTTTCTTTTTTGACTAACTTTGGTTTCACTTGAAGCATCAGTAGGCGGAGGAGGAGGGGGAGGGATAGTTGAATCTTGTGTTGGAGTCAGACTGCTCGGACATGTAGACTCCATACCTGATGTAGGAAAAAAAATTATGATTATATGACAAAAAACTAGCAAGATAATATCAAATCTCAATTCGATCGGTTACTAAAATGTTAATTAGATAAAATAAAACTTTGCTACTTAGACAAAACAACTCAATAAACCATGATGGAAAAGTTAGTTCATAGTACATCCGAATAGAGAACTCATATATGTATCTTAGTTGAAGCATGGTTGGATAAATAAAAATACTAAGGTTTTACTAAACTAAGTCCGTAGAATGGTTGGAAATGATACGCGATTAATTTTTAACTATTGAACAACTAGGTAAATAAAAGTAGGAGCTCTAAAAGAGAACCAAGTGAAAACTAAAATTCAAAATAGTTTGTCAAACAGACTCTAAATTTGAGAGACTTAGCTAGAATTTATAAACACCATCAAGCATCAACTTATATTAAACCTGTTTTTAGAACTGAAAGTTTATTAACTAAAACTAAGCATGGAGTTTTTATTTGATAATTTATAATCGAATTCAAACATGAGAAGTTTTTAACATAAATATACTAAAAGTATGAAACCAATAGCAGTAACTTAAGCCAGTAACTATCTTGTAACGTTAAGGGTGAGAATTAAGTAGTAACGAAACGATCTTTAACTAACAACTACTTATAGCGAAAACTTGAACCGTAATCCATGCGACAAGTTTAAATACTACAAACAAAATGATATGGATTTTCTTGTGTCAAATTTATGTGGATATGTGCAAAGTTTTGACAACAAATTTCAACTAGTTGCAGAACATGTTTATCTAATAAAAACATATTAGTATTGAGGATAAAACTACTCACACAACTCAACTCAAATCAAATTTCGAACTAAATTTCAGTTTTTAATCTTAAAACGGGTCACCTAAACTCTTCCAATATACAATAGAATAAATCAATAAATAAAACAATTTAAATAAAAAATTAAATGAAATAAAAAGAAAAGTAATGAAATCTGAAATCTCACTTTTGTCTAGCAGTAACACTGTAACAGCTCGTAATTTGAGCAAACAAGTGGTAAATATTAGATAAGAAAACCCGGAAGTATATATGAGTATATAGGAAAATTTTGACCAAATAAAATGAATTTAGTAAAAGATCACTTTTTTTTAAAAAAAATAGAGAGATTGTCCGAATAATTTGTAAAATACATAGCAATGTTTTTATTTTGTGAAAGATATGATTCCTAATTTACTAAGCTTGAAATATATGTGACTGACTGATTGTAAGGTAATTGAGAGAATTGGGACATTTATATTTTATCCGCATGTTTATATACAGAGTATAAATTCGGTTCGGTGCAGTATCGGTACAATTAATTTTGTACCGGAACCGAACCGGTTTATACAAAACGGTACGGTACAACCAAACCGAAATTTCGGTATACCAAAAATTCGGTACCGACTGATTCAATTCGATTCGAAAATCGGTCGGTTGGTACGGATCGGTACAAAATGGTCACCCCTCATACTATTAATATTAGTAAACCCAGTAAATGTTGAGTCTGTCCAATTTTACCAATTTTTTTAAAAAATATCCATATTCTAATTTACATGGTTCAACCTAGGAATCTGATATTACGGAAGAAAATATAAACGTGTAATATGTGACAATATAAATATGTAATATGTGACAATCGAGTTGACAGAAATTATTCGAGATAAATGTATAAAATCATCAAAAAAATTATAATATAATATATTAATTAAATAATATGACAGTATATCCCGTCTTTATTAAAAATATCAAAATTCAACACAATCATGCCGTTGTTTTTAATAAACCGTCAAATGCCAAACCAATGACTTAAAGATTCGGTAAATTAGTAATAATTGTTTTGTGTAGACAGGTTTAATAAAAAATGAATTGCCAAAACATATAATTAACTAAAAAGTCTTATTAAAATACACAACACGTAAAAATTTCTTCACAAAATATATAACTCGTAAAAATTTCTTTCCAAAACATACAAATATACAATTACACATGTCTATTAGAGTCGTATGTTTTGTGAATAAAAAATTTGGTTTGTAGTGAAAATTTGCATATTTTGATAGTTTTATAGAAAAATAAAATAAAAAATTACACCAACTTAGTCCCGAAGAAAACGACGTGTGGAGTAACTATCACGAAAGATTCTAGATTCTACTATAATACACGTGTCATATATTTTGTCCCATAACTCTCATGCGTGACGAAAACGTGCCACGCCATCGAGTACTAATTATAATAATTATATACAAGGCTTCATAGTTATAATTATATACTTTTTTGTACCTACTTTTTAATTTGGCATTTTGTTTTGATTTTTTGTAACGTGATGGATGGAGTAGATTATTCATGGATTTGTTTGATACACTATGTTTCATAATGAATCGGATTCACATATTTTTATTTCTCGTTATGAATGTAAAAGGGTTCTTTTTTTATTCACAAACAACTCTACGGTTTTCCTCAATTATTTGTAGGGAAAAAAAGAATTGCAATGCTATAATTACACTCTTATCGTAAAAAGGAGTGCAAAAATATAACTAAGATAGAGAAAATCAAGTTTAAATAGATAGTTGATGTATCAAGGTTAAAGTAGGATTAAATCATAACCAAATCACGCTCAACTCCAATAATAAAGACAATGCTCGGATTATTAAGTTTTTTTTCTTCTATCATGACCAAGTCACCACAATAGTAACTTTTTAAACTAGAACTATAGTAAAACAATGATCAAACGTATGGACACTTTTGTAATTGGAGACTAATCCCAACCTTTTCTAACTCTAGAAGCATTCGTATATAAACTAAAAGTAAGAGAAATATGTGATAACAGGTTTAAGAAGAAAATTGTGATTTGTTGACTCATTTAACTTGATCTAAAAAATCTTAAATTTTTGTCTCGTATAACATATTTTCGTCTCATTTTGTAGTTAGTTAGGGCTACAAAATTTAGTTTCAAAGTTATTTATAACCGATGTTTCATCGGAAAATGCTATCATGAGGGCATTGTCTCGTGAGACAGAATAATATTAATAATAATGAGTCAGTTCTACTTAAAAAAAAAAGTAAAAGTAAAAGAATCTAATAGAAAACAATACAAAACTACAAGGACTATTTGTATAATTTACCCAATCCAAACAGATATATATCTCAATTAAAGAGTTTTTATATATATATATAAATAACCCAAAAACGAGTTTTCACAATCACGAAAAATCTTTTTAGAGAGAGAAAGTCCAAAAAAAGCTAAACACAAAAAATCCAAATAAATACTAATTTGATTAAAAAAAGCCCTAATATTGCGAAAATCTTTAAAACCAAAGCTAATTATCGTAATAAAGCGAAATAGAGAGTTGATTATCGAGTCTATTGGAGAAAAGATTTGTACGTTCTTTAATTGAAGGTAAATTAAATTCATATGTAGCTCTTTTTGTTTAGTTCTTTATATGATTTATTTATTATTTGTATGTATTGTTTGTTTAACTATTGTTACGTTTGCATTGGTATTGCTGTTAATTTGTGTATTTATTTTGTTAAAAAAAACTAATTAGGGTTTAAGGTTTTGTGTCTCGTTAATTTGTGTAATTTTATTGCTAAAAATGACTATTTAGGGTTTTAGGGTTTTGTGTCTTGTTAATTTGTATTTTCCAGAGATGGATTTTTTTGATCAAAGATTTTTTGTATTTATTGAACTTGGGGGAAATTTCTTGTTTTAAACCTTATCAAATTTAGGGCCTAATTATAACTGATTCATTTTCGAATGAATTGGTAATACTTTTTTTGAGTAAACTTTGATTAATTGTGAAAGGAATTGAACAAAGGTTAAATTGTGTATCTTTATACAGTTCTCGAATGCTATTAAATTGCGTATTTTGGATGCAGTTGCACTGTTCTCGAATGCTATCGCCTATCTTTGTGGAGTAACAGTTTTTTTTTTGCCAGCCTATAAATTTTACGAGTTATTGTGCTGTGAAAAGTATTTGGAAAAAGATATATATATATATGAAACGGCTTTTAAGCTGTTATGAGCTGTTCACAACTGATTTAAACATGTTATGCGAATAATGCGATTTTTTGTTTTCTCGGGGATAATAAGCATTTTGGGTTTTTGTCTGGTGGAATTACATGGTTTTCGAATGCTATCTAACGTGCAAGAAGTAATCTTGATGGAAAAAAATGGTTCATTTTTGTTGTTTGTCGTCGCCCTGTTGAATATGCGAGTTACTGCAGTTTAAAGTGGTAGAAAAATGATAGAGATTGATATACAGTGTTCTAAAATGCTAACCTAGAAGCCTGCAGATTAGGCGGTGTTTCAGTAGAATTAGGCGGGTTAGGCGCTAGGTGACCAATTTCCGTCTAGAACCGGCCTTGCGCCCTTTAGGACATTGAATAAAATGATGCGGCTTTTGAACCGACTTTGTCAATTTGTGTTATTGTGCCATTAAAAGTAATTAAAATATATATAACATGAGTCATGAGTACACTTTTTAATAGTCATCTAATAAACTTAAGAGTAATTGCGAAAGGAATTGAAAATTAAGGCTAATTTGCGTATCTTTATACAGTTGGATGTAAGTGTATTTTCGAATGCTATCTCATGTGCAAAAGAGTAATCTTTATGGAATAAAATAGTTCATTTTTGCTATTTTTCCTCTCCCTATAAAGTTTAGGAGTTGTTGTGCTGTCAAAAGTATTTGAATATATATATATATATATATGAAGCGGCTTTTAAGCTGTTATGGGCTGTTCACCACTGATGTAAACATGTTATGCGAAATTAAGGTTTTGTGTTTTCCTGAAGATAATAAGCATTTTGGGCTTTTGTTTGGGGTAATTGCACAGGTTTCGAATGCTATCTAACGTGCAAAAAATAATCTTTATGGAATAAAATGCTTCATTGTTGTTGTTTATCGTTGCCCTGTTGAATATGCGAGTTACTGCAGTTAAAAGAGGTAGAATGATAGAGATAGATACAGTGTTTTAAAATGCTAGCCTAGAAGCCTGCAGATTAGGCCGGTGATTAAGCAAAATTATGCGCCTGAGGCGCTAGGCGACTAATTGCTGCCTAGAACCGGTCTGGCGCCTTTTAAGACATTAGATGCTCATGATTAGGCTTTTGAAACGTCTTTGTCAATTTTGTGTTAAAAGTAATTAAAATAGATGTAACATGAGCACGCTTTTAAGGGTTATTGCAGCTGATCTGAACGTGTAATGTGAGCTCTGATATTCATTTAGGATTGAATTGGTAGTACTTTTTTTTCTAATAAGCTTCGAGTATTTGTGAAAGGAATTGAAAATAAGGGCTAGTTTGCGTATCTTTATACAGTTAGATGCAAGTGTACAGTTTTCGGAAGCTATCTATCTAACGTGCAAAAACTAATCTTTTTGGAATAAAATAGTTCATTTTCACTGTTTTTCCTCACCCTTATAAATTTTACAAGTTATTGTGCTGTCAAAAGTATTTGTAAAAAGATATAAAGCGGCTTCTAAGCTGTTATGGGCTGTTCACAACTGATTTAAACATGTTATGCGAAATTGAGATTTTGTGTTTTCCTTAGGATAATAAGCATTTTGGGCTTTTGTTTTAGGGAATTGCACTGTCTGGTTTATTAAACCGTGTTTTTCTCTATTTGTAGCAGATAGATACAGTGCTTGGATGCAATTAAACAGTTTCTGAATGATACTTCAGATTTAAAAGGAATATTTATTGACTAAAATAGGTCATTTTTGTGATTTGGCTAGTAATTGTGGTGTTAGGAGATGAGTGTCTTTTAAGCTATTTTTGGCTTTTGGAACTGATCGAGATGTGTTATGTGATCTCTGTGTTTTCCTGAAGAAATTATTCATTTTAAGTTTTTGTTTGGGTTGCTAACCATTGCGTTTCTTTATTTGTATGCAGATATGACGGTTGTCGATCAAAGTTTTGATATGACAATAGTGCCCCAAGATTACGAAAGAAAGAAAAATCCACGAAGCAAAAATGGATCTAAAGATGTAGCTGGGACACTTGCCAAGTGGCGAGAATACAACAGGAAGTTAGAGTCCCTTGAAGAAGGCCTAAAACCAGTCCGCAAAACGCCCTCGAAGGGTTCGAAAAAGGGGTGTATGAAGGGCAAAGGGGGCCCTGAAAACTCGCGTATTGACTATCGAGGTGTTAGACAGAGGGTTTGGGGGAAATGGGTAGCCGAGATTAGAGAGCCTAACAGAGGTAGCAGACTTTGGTTAGGTACATATCCGACAGCTATACAAGCGGCTTTGGCTTATGACGAAGCTGCAAAAGCCATGTATGGCTCTTCCGCTCGTCTAAACTTCCCTACGAAAGATGAATTATCATGTTCGGAGTCGACTTCTGCTCACTCTGAGGTGGCGGAAAGTGAGGATATTAAGTTAAAAAACGAGAATGGAGATTGGGAGTCTAAAATAGGAAATCATGGAGGACTTGTTGGAAGTGACCCTTCAAGCCATTTTTATTGCCCTTCTAAAGACACATCTCGTTCTCAATTTACTTCTGCTTGCTCAGAGGTGTTTAGGGCCGAGAATATTAAGTTAAAAACTGAAAATAGAGATTGGGAGTCTCAAGTTAATGGGGGTAAATTAGTATCTGACGGAAGACCAATTGGAAGTGACCAATTAAGCCATTTTTATCGCCCTTCAGATGATGTGTCGTGTTCTGAGTTTCCTTCTTCTGCTTGCTCAGAGGTCTTTAAGGCCAGTAATATTAATTTAAAACACGAAGAGAAAGAAGAGGAATGCAAAGCCGATGGGGGTGAAATGGTGAATGGGGTTAAAGAGGAACCGATTATATGGGATGCCATCGATCTTTCGCAAGAGGAGATGTTTGATGTTGAAGAGCTGCTCAGTCTTTTGGATTCTGATACTCCAATGGCAACTGTTAAAGATGGTTTTGCGGTGCCTGATTTATCGTACCAGATGCATAATCCTGATGCTAAACTGCTCGGGAGTTTACAGCATATGGAGAATAATAATGTGGTGACGGACCCTGGTCTCGAGTTCTTGAACCCTGGGAGAGCAGAAGATGATGGTTTCTTTATGAACGATTTGAATTTTTTTGATCTGAGGTCGATGGGCATATGAGGATTTTTTATGTCGCATTTTTTGCGTTTCAAAACAGAAGGTTGTGTTCAATCGGATAATTTTTCCTTGTCTTTTGTTGAGTTTTGCGATGAAGCTGAAGCAAACGGGCACGATATGAGTAAAACTACAAGAGATTGTTTTGAACTTATCTAGTAGTTCCGTCTTTCAAATGCAGATTAGTTGATGATTAGCTTGATCTCTATGGTTTAAAACGAGAAATGGGCTTCTGATATTTCATAGGAATATGCGTTCTTTCAGGTATATTTATACCTGTGTACAGACATGATTAGTTCATACTGATTAGCGAGTTTCCGTTGTGAGGGTAGTTATTAGATTTTGTATACAACTTCTTGGTGCTAATGTGAATACAGTATACAGTACAAAAATATACATCTTAATTCTGATTCTTCTGGTCGGATATTTATAGTTCTGGATATTTTTGGATTTTTAGTTGTACTTATTTTTTGCTGGTGGATTTTCTCTTATGGTCATCATGCTTATGATGATAAGCAATGGCAAAATCCCACTGCCCCAGCATTACAGAAACTGGTCTTTTCCCTCTCGAAACCATCCTTACGCGGTACTAAGTTATGTTACACATCAACACATGTATAACCTGCAAGTAGCCTATATATGCATGCGTCATTTTTACTTTGCTCTATGAGAGAAGAGGGATAGTTGCAGAGGGTTTTGAAGCATGTATCCAATTTGTGTTTTTTTTAATTACTTGATATTTGTCCCTTTTTAACATGAATGTTCAATGGGCTTGGTTGTATTTTAGCCTCTTATCTGGTGATTGTGGAATCTGGTCTGGTTTAAACTTCCAACTTGGTTCTTTTCAAGATCGAAATTAGTAAGCATCTCATCTGTTATTTTTTTACTACTTTTTATCGTTTTTGGTTCGAGGCTATACTTGGAAGAACCACATCTTTACAGATAATGGCATAGTAAAAGATCAAAATTGTAGTAAATCGACATCTTTAGTAAAGTCGTAAGATTGCTTCGGTTTCATTGGCTTTTACAGATTCTTAGGTGATGCTAATGTTCAAATTTTCCTATTTTATTTTGGTAGAAGCCAGTGTTCCATTTAGTGTGTCATTAATTGTATTTGCGGCTTATGTAAGATTGGTCAGGTTTCACTGGCTTTTACGGATTCGTAGGGGATGCTAATTTCCCGTGTAGTGTGTTGTTGATTTGTACTTCCGGCTTACGGGCTATAGCATTAGTAAGATAAAAGTTCAGAGGTCGTAAGATTGCTCAGGTTTTACTGGCTTTTGCAGATTCTTAGGTGTTGCTAATTTTTCATATAGTATAATACTGATTGTACTTGTGGCTTATGGGCTGCAGCATTTGTAAGATATAGTTCAGTGGTCGTAAGATTGCTCATGTTTCACTAGCTTCTACGAATATACTTAGGGGATATGCTAATTTCCTATATAGTGTGCTATTGATTGTACATGCCCGCTTACAGGCTGCTGCATTTGTAAGATGCAGTTCAAAGCTTTTCTACAGTAGTGGAGATGGAAACCACTATGTAGACGAATCATCACGCTGTGTCGATAACAGTTGTGTAACGTATTTCAGTTGGTACTAAGATTAGTGATGCCAAAAAGCCTATTGATATATGAGAGAACTATGGCTTCGTCTTTGCTTTGTTTTTTTCTATTCAGACTTGGTATTGAAAAGCTATTCCTTTCTTTCATCATCGTTACCTGATTTTCTGCAATCAAACCTCTCTCGTCATTAGATCGTCAGCGAATATATCGCTCGCTACAGCTTGAAAACATTGGAAACATTTAGCTTCTTTTTAAAGGTTGCATCAGAACGAGCCTATACAACATCATAGTTTATGTTCAAAACAAATATTGAATTTAAATATTTTGTGGAAATATCCAACAATCGATTTGAATTTAAAGTAATATTGAATTCAAAACATGCATCCGTCTAAATTATTAACAATCCATAGAAAGGATGACATGGAGGTCTACCTTATAAATAATGTTACATGCAATTATCTTACAACTTTTTCTACATTCCTATTGATAACATGGTACAATTTTGATACATTTTGACCGGTTAATAACTTATTACAAAATTGTCAGAATGAAATTTTTTAAAATTTAATCATATAGTTTAAATGTTAAATTTTATGATTAGATTTAAAAAAAAATTATTTCGACAATTTTGATACATGTCATAAACGGATCAAAATTGCAGTATTAATCAATAATGGTAAAAGAGTAAAAAAAAATATATTGTAGTACAGTATTACTATTCAAAATGACAAATTGACCCTACTATCACATCAGTCATCTAGTTTCAAATTGGTTTCTTATCGTATTGGAAAATAAACACACCTCGAAAATTTCATTGCATTTATTACATCTGAAGAATTTTTTAGGGAGTTTTATTTCAAAAAAAAAAAGGATTTAGGGGCTTTAATTAGTGTGACATTGCATTTATGCACTTGTACACTATATCTCTGTCACCACTTAATATTCTCACTCTCTACTAAATATTCTCTTTCTGTCACTGGTCTCTCCAAATAAATTTTCATTCCAAATCCCATTTAGATTTGTAAGTTGAAGTATCTATGTAAGTTGTGTTAAATACAAAATTCTTACTGCATGTTCAGTGTCCTGCATTTTCTTTATATCTTCTTCCTTAATTTCTGCAGTGTAGTAAAATTGAAAATGTTATTTCATCATTGTTGTAAATGATGATTTGTGGTTGTTGCAATTGTGCTTGATTATGCATGCATGTTCAATTCAAGGTTTTGATCATCATAATAATGCTGGACAGAAATGGTTCAATGTTTTCTGAGTCTTGTAAGAAGAATCAAATAAATTAATTCTCTAATGAATAATGAAGCTTCTGGACTGACAAGTTACATTACGAAAGTCTTATTTGTTTGCATGTTGCAAGCACAATAGTTTGGGTGTTAGTAACAATTATTAGTTCTCCTTGCTTATATCACTGAGATTATATTTTGTCTGTATTGGAAGCCAGTTTAAGTGACGCGGTTGTAGTGTAAGCTTTAAAAATAGGTAGACTTGGAGTACTGTTTTGAAGGAAAAAACCGAGATATACAACAAATCAGTATAAAATATAAATGAATATGAAAGCAGAAGTATACTTTTTTATTATGTACCAACCAGTGGGCGGAACTAGGATTTGAAGGTGGGTGGGGCATAATTGCATGTTTATATTTTTTTACAATTATGGGGTGCTGAAATGATATAATCGTCAACTTCAAAGTAAAATACATAGAGAAATTTTGCAGTTTTCTTAGTATGAGGGGTGCTTTAGCCCATTTTAGCCCGTATCTAGTCCTTCCCCTGGTATCAACTAGCAAATAGAAGTACAAAACCCAAAGTAAACAAAAAGAAATAATGTCTACCAATGTTTGCTAACATGTACTAGTTGAGCAGGTAGAATTCATTATGTTGTTTGATAACCTGGAAAGTTGAGGTTACTAATAATTACATATCATGAAGAAAAGGAAACTACATCAGAACTTGCACCCGTTTGATCCGTTCCGTAAGCTCACCTTCTTCTTTTCCTTTCTTAATTTTTTTTATCGATTTTGCATACTCAGACAAGTTGATTCAAGTTTCTTTATGGATTGCTGTTATTAGCGGTCTGTAAGTATTTATGTTTTTCTTTTCGTATATGTTTGCAGTACTCTGCAGGAAGAGGAAAATAATGGGATATTTTCTGGCTGAGAAAAAAGTTGGGTCATTTGAGTCTAAACCTTCTAGTTTTTCCAGACTAAAAACCAAAGAAAGAAAGGAAATAACCATTTAAGATGATCACCCAAATGCATTGCAGGTATTAAGCAAAAAAATCAAAATTCTGAGATTCAAAATTACAACCAAACATGACTTATGTTTCGGAGAAACTTTTATGCATTGCCTCTTGTGAAAAGTAATATTTAACATATGGCCTCATATTAGTTTTTTCCTGTAAATATTAATGTCTTGAGTAGTCGAGTTGTCCAATTTGCTGAACGTAGATGTCATCAACAATAAGCTAAATCAAGTAATTGTGTCATTTTAGAAACCTTTCCCTTTAATTTTGTCGTTATTTATCCAAATTTCATTAGTTTAGACATGTATTTATCATCTTGGTTTGTAAGCCTACATTACGATTTTGTAGTGTCAAGAAGCCATACGTTCTTGTTATTGAGACTTTTTTTGTGACAGCTTTTGAGATACTCAGCAATGGCTCGTGGAAACCAGTGTTGTACTTACAAGTGCATGCTGGTTCTATAAGCACGCTAGTGGTTGACGAAGGACATGCGATTGAAGAAAATGTCCAAATTTCAAACCTCCGAATTAAATCAAGAAAAGCAACCTTTCTGGATTGCATCTGCTTTTTAAGGCCCGGTCTCGATGTTTGTGTTCTTTCCACCCCTCAAGAAGCAGAAGTTTCTTGTGACCTTGAAAATCTTAAATCTGTATGTCTTTGCTTTATGATTTATTTTATCCAAAGCTTGATATTAGTGGTTCAGTCCAGGTTTGAAAATATTTATCAGAGGCCCTTAAAGCTCGCTTTTCTTCGTAGAAATACAATCATTTGTTACATTCTGCTAAAAATCTCGAAGCTAAGAACCATGAATTTACATGTTTAGTGATTCTTTTGTGCTACAACAGATAACAGATAAACATTTTTTTTAAACAAGCATAAAGCTGCTCTTTTCATTAAATGCAGAAACATGGTATTGTTAGTCTAGCAATTGTCTTCTTTAAATTTCAAGTACACTGGACTTCATCTTTTATATAACTATTATGTATGATTTTGTCCTTGTGTGTTTCACTGCTTTCAAGTTTTCAACCTAACGAATATTGCAGTGTAGTTTTAGTAATTTAGTTACTTTTAAGTCATTTAGATATTAGATTTGAGTTACTTTGTATTTGTACACTTGTTTAGGTTTCTTACGCTTTTCTTTCTAGGGTGAGATTTTTTAGGTAGGCAGTTACGGGTTGGAGGGCTTTCGTGCCCATGTATTTTATTATTCTGTAGCCTCTTGGAACTTGTTCCAGTGGCATGTGAACTTGTACTATCGCACGTTATTATATATAATAATGAGCATGTTCCCGAAAAAAAGAGAGGGTATAAACTTACATTTGTGCTTATACTTTAATGGGACTCTTACAAAATCCCTGTATCTATGTGGTCTAACTTTGAAGTCATTTGGTTTATTTGCTTCTGATTACCTTTACAACCGACTTTATTAAACAAAACCGTTGAACTCCTCCTATTCCTTCTTTGGGTAGGTCTGGTTAGATGCTAAAGTAAAAACTATCGAGAGGAAGCGTCATGAGTCTGGATGTGATTGCCAATTTTACGTGAGCTTCTATAGTGCACAGAAAGAACATGTTTCTGCGGTGAAAATCAACCAAATTTCCATCCTTCAAAAACTCGATCGAACCCCTATTGAAAACATGTTTTTCCGTTGGGAATGTTCCCAGGACTGCACTTCTTTACTACAATCCCAGTTATATCCGGGAAAATTTGCATCTGATCTTTCGTGGACAGTTGTTGCATCTCTTCATAAGGAAATAAGTTTCAATATCAGATTGATGCAAAGGAAAATTGCTTATCAAATTTCTGAATATTACTGCAACGAAATTTATATGAATTCTCGTGACCAAGCAGTTGCTTTAAACTTTAGAGTTGAAAATGGAATTTCCGTCCCGGTTGTTTTCGCGTTCAACCTTACTGATAAAACTGGAAAAAGGATTAATAGTTACGGGGAGGAAACTGAATATAGCTTGATCTATTTTCTATTGGGGCTGCGACGATCCAAACGGAGAAACGTTGAACCTGACCGTTACTTAGACTGCTCTGGTTTAAAAATTTACAAAACTCAAAATGGAAAAGACAAAAAATACCAGTTTGATTTCGAAGAATTTTTGAACAATGATTTAGAGAGGCAGTCAGTGAATGATGGAAGTAGGGCCCACTCTTACGGAGAAAGTTCATTAGAGAATTTTAAAGAGATACGTAACAAGACCAAATCGATGGAGAAACCTACTCTACTTAATCGGACAGTACAAGCACAAAAAGTTCCATTGTCTCATAAATCAGATAAATTTACTCTGAATGATTTAGAAGATATAAGAAATTACTCTGAAAGTGAAGATACTGTTTCAGAAAATATTTCCAAGTCGCAAAGTAGGACTATATTGAAGAAGAAATCCATAAAATCTAACCAACTACCTGTGCAACCAAATCTTGAAAGTGAAATTAAATATCAATCGCGTCCTGAAGAAACCTCTTCAAGTTCTATTCACAAAATTCATAGAGCACAATTTCATGTTGATGAACTGTGTGAGGTTGACATTACAAATGCTGAAAGTGGCTCGAGATCAAACGTGAGAAATGCTAAAAGTGGTTGGAAATCGAAATATCAATCTAGTCTTGAAGAAACCACTTCCAGTTCTATTCGCAAAAATCATAGAGCACAATTTCCTGTTGATGGACTGTCCAAGGTTGACATCACAAATGTTGAAAGTGGTTCGATATCAAACGTGAGAAATGCTAAAAGTGGGTGGAAATCAAAATATCAATTTCGTCCTGAAGAAACCTCTTCCAATTCTATTCGCAAAATTCATAGAGCACAATTTCCTGTTGATGGATTGTCCGAGGTTGGCATTACAAATGCTGAAAGTGGCTCGAGATCAAACGTGAGAAGTGCTATTAGTAGTTGGAAATCCAAATATTCTTATAAGCATTTTCAAACAAGAAGGTTCTCTTCTATAAATCCGCAAGAAGGCAATTTCCGTGGGATTAGTGGATGTAAATCGTTGCGCACCAGTATTTTCAAGAAAATGATGAAGAAATGTGTAGAGAATATAGAAAGCACAATTGGGAAAAAACAGCCATTGGCTATTGATCAATGGATAGAAATAAAGGCGAAAAATTCACTGATTAGATATGATGATAGTGACTCTTCCCAGAGTGATGATGAAGAGAATTCGGAACTTAATTTATTGTGGAATGAAATGCATCTCTGTATTACATCGACATATCTTCTTGATGCCAACGAGGTATATTTTTTTCTTTTAAGAAACCTTATATTTTCTGTAATGCTACGAGTTACAAATCGTATCAAATATGTAATATGATGAAGAAAAATGGTTTTGCGGTTGATTTCTTATTTCATCTCTGTCAAACGTTGATTGGAAATGATAATGACTTGAACAAAAGGCAAGATATTCTAGATAAATAATATAACAAGCAGCCCGGCAACTAATCCTGCGTGGTTGTATGAACCATTCTTTTAATCGAAACATTGTTCTTTGTTGGCAAAGTAGCTGTTTTAGACTCTAAGAGTGTCACGTTTAATTTTGTGGTTCTTAATTGAATGACATCCAGGTTTCTGTTGCCGACGTTCCTCAAAGCAAAAATAACGAGAGTGCGCGAGTTTGTGAGCATGAATTCAAACTCGATGAAGAAATTGGAATTCTATGCCAATTATGTGGCCATGTGGAGACTGAAATAAAAAACATCTTGCCAAATTTTGTAAGTTTAACTAATTGGGTAGAATACGCTACTATTGTACTGTGCCTAATGTCTAATAAGAAATTCAAGTAAAAATAGAAGAAATTTACCTTATTTCTGGAAATCTTCTGGACTTCTATGTCAGATCTTTGCCAATACAGTATAAAAGGAACCTTTCAAAAAAAAAAAGGGGTATAAAAGGAAGGTCTTTAATGGATTTAAAGCATGTTTGGTTGCAGCTTGTAGGATCCATGCCTACTTGGTCTGCTGCTTATAAGTTTCAGTTCATTTAACTGGCCAGCTTAAATCTCTATTTGCTGGAAAAGGATGGAGTTAGAAGCAAACTCAGCTTAAGTTCAAAACTTCAAATTAGCAAGTTTATCTGCTTACTTGTAACAAACAAGTCATAGCTTACAACATGAATAAGTAATATCATATAAGTTTTTCCGTTTTCTCTTTTAGACATCATAAATCTATCAGTTTTTAAAAAAGGGATAACATTTTCAAGATCTAGATAGAGTCCATGTATTCAGCCTTGCCCCTGCTTGCATTGGGGTTCAGACTTTCAGTTCAAAGTAAAATCTGTAAATTGAACTCCAATATGAATATTTATGTATATATATATATTTATACATATGTTTAATTACCTACTTGTATTATGCAGTTTGAACGCTCGAGGTGGAAATATAGCAAGAGTGAATTCTGCGAAGAAACTTTTGAGCCCGATCAAGGCGAACATTCAGAAAGCAATATTTTCACCCTTAGTACTGTCTCAAACATACCCTTATCAAAAAGTGAAGATAACGTTTGGGCCTTAATACCCGACCTTAGAACTAAATTACGTTTCCACCAAAAAAAGGCATTCGAATTTCTATGGCGTAACATCGCGGGTAATTTAATACCAGCCCAAATGCATACAATGGCAAAGAAAAAGGGCGGTTGCGTAATTTCACATTCCCCCGGGGCAGGCAAGACTTTGCTCATCATTGCGTTCCTCGAGAGTTATTTGAAGTTATTCCCCGGTTCCCGGCCTTTAGTCCTCGCCCCAAACACAACTCTATACGCATGGTACAAAGAATTTAAAAAATGGAATATTTCTATTCCGATATACCGTATACATAGTGGTAAAAAGTCCAGAGAAGAACCCTTGAGAGTTCATCAAAATTCATTTAGTCGTGACTATACTCATATTTTAGATTGTTTGGAAAAAATTCAAAAATGGGTTTCCAATCCGAGTGTTCTTATAATGGGTTATCCCTCGTTTTCAACTTTGATACGAGGGCATACGAATTGCTCGTATAAGCAATATATGGCTCGTATACTAAAGAAAAACCCTGGTATTCTTATACTAGACGAGGGGCATAATCCGAGGGCGACTAAGTCGGGGTTGAGAAAGGCTTTAATGAAGGTAGAAACAAAGTTGAGAGTTTTGTTATCAGGAACTTTATTTCAAAATAATTTTGGGGAATATTTTAACACCTTAGCATTGGCAAGGCCGAGTTTTGTTGACGAGGTGTTGGCGGAGTTGGACCCTAGTTTTAAGAGGAGCAAGAGAAAGACAGGCCTACGATTTTCGCTTGAAAATCGAGCAAGGAGGATTTTCAACAATAGGATCGCGAACAAAATAAATGTGGATTTATCAGATGAAAGATTAAGTGGTTTACACTTGTTGAGGAAATTGACGAACGGGTTCATAGATGTCTATGAAGGTAGTTTTTGGTTGCCTAATATTTCCAGATTCAATAAGCAAATGTTTTGACTCTTACGCAATGTTTTGATTCTTAGGCAATGTGTAGTTGTAGTTTTTAAGCTCGGTCATCGTAATTTTTTCTTGAAAACTAGAGCACATTTGGTTGACCAGCTTGAAAGCTTAGCTTTCGGTGTTTTTGGCCTAAAAAAACTACACACTTTGAGCCGGGTTAACCCAACAAACCCTTTGGTGAGAATAATATAATGCACAAGAAAATATGCTGTAAATTTTTAGTTTCAGAAAAGGAAAAAATCTGGGAGCTTCTATTTAGCTGAAACCAAAGAAGGCCCTAGTATTTCCTTTATTACGTGGGTCAGGATAGTTAGACAAAAAAATTGAAACTTAATTCAGCATACAAGATCTAAACTGTCGATAATTTTCAAATTTTATGAGCTGGGATCAAATTCCGAAACGTTCACCCATCTTGCTCCTAACTTGAATATTGTTAATAATTCAGTTTTTTTTTTTGCGTCAAATTTTGTCTATTGGTGTGCAACTGTCTTTAATTATTTTTATGGTTAAGCTCCTCCCAGGCCATTTTGTTAAAATGTTGATAGCATTTTTTTTTTAAAAACGTATCATGCAGGTGGAAGCGAAAACCTCCCTGGTCTACATTGCTATACGCTGATGATGAAATCGACAACTCTCCAACAGGAGCTTCTCGTGAAACTTCAAAACCAAAAGCCAAGTCGTCGTGGATTTCCTTTAGAGCTTGGGACTTTAATCACTCTAGGGTCGATACATCCCTGGTTGATCCAAACAGCACCTTATGCCACTCAACATTTTACCTCAAAAGAGTTGAACAATCTCGAAAAGTGTAAATATGACTTTAAGTTAGGCCCGAAAGTGAGGTTCGTTATGAGCTTAATGTCTAGGTGCATCATCAAAAACGAGAAAGTCTTGATTTTTTGCTTCAATATCGCTCCGATAAAGTTTTTTGTTGAGATATTTGAGTCGGTTTTTGGGTGGAAAAAGGGCGATGACGTGTTGGTTATTACAGGGGATTTAGAGCTTTCTGAAAGGGGAAGGATATTGGACAAGTTTGAAGAAAAGGGCTCGAATTCGAAGGTAATAAGAAATCACAATTTCTACTAAAAACTCTTAACTAGTAGATAGTCATCCTTTTTATCATTTAGATTATTACAACAAAAAAAGTCACATGCAGCTAGACATATAATATAATAATCCAACTGAATTTTGAAAAGGAAAGTATGTGGTATTTCCAATATTCTCTTTTCACATACTTATTATCGATGTCATTTTATTAGAGTGGCAATGTGTTTGAGAAGAATCGAATCCATGACCCTTACCTTATTTGTTTACAACTTATGAGCTAGTTTCTTTGTTTTTGTTTTTTTTCCCTTTTTGCTTGAAAGTTTTTTATTAGCTCAAAACTGAGATTTTCTGATTATTTGGCCTCAAAGCTTTAATTTGGATGAACCCTATGTTTTGTAAGAACTTGAAAAGCTCCATTTGTTTTCTATTAAAAGCTATAATCATTATACAATCTTCTTAGATTCTTATACCATGCCAAAATTTAAGTAATATATATCATTTTTTAACAGGTGATGTTAGCTTCCATCAGTGCTTGTGGCGAAGGCATTAGCCTCACAGCAGCTTCGCGTTTAATTTTGCTCGATTCTCAATGGAACCCTTCGAAAACAAAGCAAGCTATAGCTCGGGCTTTTAGACCAGGCCAACAAAAAGTCGTGTACGTATATCAGTTGTTAGCCTCGGGTACACTCGAAGAGGACAAATACGTAAAAACCACATGGAAAGAGTGGATGTCAAGCTTGATTTTTAATGACGAAGTTGCAGAGGATCCGTCTCAGATGAAGGCAGATAAGATCGAAGACGATGTGTTAAGAGAGATTGTGGAGGAGGATGGAAGTTCATTGTTCCATATGATAATAAAAAATAATGAAAAAACCTCTATGAGTGCGACGAAGGGTTAAGTTTGCCTTGAAAATTCGTTGCAGTGTAAATAGGTCAATCTTAGCCTTTTGTTGCGCCTAGAATTTTTCTTCAAGGTTATCGAATATCGACTTAATTAATGAGTACTTTCTGTCCTTGATTTTGCTGATGGGGGATTTGTATTGTAAGTTATGCATTTAAGTTTTCATAATAAGCTGTGCTATTAATCAAAGAAGATATTTCCCCTACTCTTGTTCGATAAACTTGAAGCTGTATATAACTGTGCATGCATGCATACGGGGGAAACTAAGTGTGACCATGGTCACCCCCATAATTTTAAAAAATTTACGTAGCGCAATTTTTTTCTAGTATAATTTTTTAAAATTATACGTTTGGCACCCCAAAAGTTCTATGTAATCTATTCTTTTGTTTATATTTTGGCACCCACCATTTGGGTTCAGAATGCATGTGCATATTTACTACTCATTCCGTCCCCAATTAATAATTCGTTAAAAAATTACATGCAATTTTGACCGGTCAATAACTTGTATCAAAATTAATAAAATGAAATTTTTTTAAAGTTAAATCATATAGTTCAAACCTTTAATTATATGATTTAGTTTTGGAAATTTTACTTTCGACAATTTTGATACATGTTATAAGCCGGTCAAAATTACACGTAATTTCGTAAATGATAGTTAATTGAGAACGGAGGGAGAAGTAATGAAGCCTGATTTGTAAAAAAAAAATTGTTAGCAGTTTCTAAGTACAAGGTACAAACCCCCTTTTTTTTTGTATTATGAAATCATCTCTATGGTTACATATAGTTTCTTAACGCACCTTATGCAATTCTTTGTATCCTATTCCTTATGTTTCAATTTAATTCTCGATATTAGGAAACAATACGAAGTTTTGACTTGCAAAAAACTGATACCTAAAGTGTCAAATTTAAAATTTTGTAGCATAGTTTAAATATTAAATTACAGTTTCAGATTTTGAAATTTTTTATTTCGACAATTTAAATACGAGTTTTTTACAAGTTAAAATTGCTTATATTTTTTAATTTTTGTGATGGGCAAGTAAATCGAAATGGATGGAGTATAATGTTTGCATCTAGCTAAGTACATGTCTCATGTGATGTAGTTTATTTAGTACATAGCAGATATAACCAGACAAAACGTGTTTTATTAAGCTGTCTTTGGATATACATAGTATAAATCTTGTATTACCTAAACTGCAAAAATATATTTCAACTTGGAATTAAAAAAAATATGTCATTTTCATTCGTGTTGGGTAGGTCTGAGATAAACTACTATAAAATTTGCTTGTTGCCTTTTAATTTACGATAATTTGACAACTACAATGGTGGTAGCTTCCTCTGATCCTTCACCATACTCCACAAATTGGCCATTTGAATTAAACAATTTCAATTTTTAAGCCAAATTGTGGTACAAACTTGTAATAAATAATACAATTGTATATACTAATTACTCTGAATCTCCCTTTTTTTTCTCGTAAACTGGATATGTAGACAAGTCTATATAGACAATGAATGATGTGATATATGCACACTTTAAGAATCGACCCAAGAAAAAGTTACATTTACACTCAAGCACCTCTTTTAAGACCTTGTTTTTTCCAGATCGTATTCATTGAACTTGCTAAATGATCAGTTTTTAATTTTTTTAATTTTTTAATTTTTTTTAAATAATATAATTTTGTACGTTACATTTTTGTTTTAATGTTTTGGAATCAATATCGAACGATTAACACTACCGTGAATCTAGTCCATTATTATTTAGGGTGTGTCACTGAAACCTAACACATATTAATGAAACCAAAAATATCTATCTTAAAATTAATTTAAAATTAAAACTAAAAAATATACTATTATTGAGGGTATGTCAACCAATAATATTTTTTATTTTTAATTTTAAATTAATTTTATGATATATATTTTTGAGTTTATTAACATGTGTTAGTATAGGGTACTATATGATTTTAAATCCACTTGAAATTTCAATTCCATTATATGCCGAGGTTTTCCTTGATTTTATAACCAAATGTCCCTATTACAATTTACATGTTTTCTTGTTTTCTTATGTATCAAAGATGTTATAAGGGAGAAGCCAAGTGGTTATTATCAATGACCCCATCAGTTTTAGAATGTAATTTTTTTTTTACTTTTTCAACATGCAATTTTACTATAACTTGTTAAAATTAATGATTTGACACCCCATTGTAAAATTTGTTCTTATTTCACCAATCCTTTCCACACACATTTTCCACATCTTTTATAATAATATGTGAATATTTGGCATTACTTGCAAAATTTCAGACGCAGATATATCATTTTCTAGGTTCTTTTTCCAAATAATATAGTTTACATACATCAATATATTAGGGAAGATATCTACGCAAGTCTCGTGTGTGTATTCAAAGATATCATGTCGAATTTTAATTTTTATTTTATACTTGAGATCGGTATTACATATTATGTTTCATTTGATCCCTGTTTGGATCTTACATGACTGAAAAAAAATAAAAAAATGGGTGCATGAATAAATAAACTAAATGACTAATATATACTTATAATCACATAAATTCTATTTGTTTTTTTCACATAAATCATGTCCGTATTTAATAGTTTTTTTTGTCACAATATACATCTTAATTAATTTAGTCTTTACAGCTTTGTAAGAGAGAGAGGTTACGGATTTTCTTAGATAATCTAAAAACTGTTACACATTCCCCAATAACTTTGTTATTTTGTTTTATTATAATAAAATATATATTTGATTTTCGCCAAAGAACAGTAATACATGCAGTGCATTAATTATACTGTATATACTGCTTCATTTTATTTTATTTTGAAAAGATATATACTGCTTAATTTCCCATGCATACAAATGTCTCATAAAACATTCTCAAACGGAATGTAATTGTTACTTACTTTTTAATCAAAGCTTATTTTAGTTGATGCCGGCCAAAGATTAAAAAAGTTATTTCAAAAATTGCATATTATTAATTTTTTTTATCCACAATGTTTTTATTTTGTTGACTAATAATGGGCATGCAGTTGTTTCACACAAAATTTCATCAAGTGCTGAAGACAGGAAAAATGAATGCGAAGCAAAATAAATTTTATTTATCAATTGATTTGTGGGTATAATCTCTGATAATTTCTAAAAGAAAATATTGAAACGAAAGTCCTTTGATTCTCCTCTTTGAACAATTTGTGATGGCTCGAAATGCTGTTGTAGACTCTCTGATGAATTTTGTTGAGTTTCCGGAAGTTGAGTAAAAATTTTCGGCTTTGATGAAGAACTTTGTAGTTTTGTTGATTTCGTTGATGATCTTGACGCTCCTCGGATTTGGGAAAGAACTTGAAGATTTTGATCTAGAGAAACGTGTTTTTGCTTCTGTGTAGTCGTTCCTGAAGATCGAATGCCGGCTTGTTGTAGATTTCTTGGGTGGAGTTCTTCAGATTTGTTGAAGAACTTTGAAGACTTTGATTTGCAGAAACGTCTTGCTTATTGCTTGTAGTCGTTCCTTAAGATCGAATGCTGATTTGTTGCAGAACTTCTTTAGATTTGGTGAAGAACTTTGAAGACTTTGATTTGCAGAAACGTCTTGCTTATTGCTTGTAGTCGTCCCTGAAGATCGAAGGCAGATTTGTTGTAGAAGTTCTTCAGATTTGGTGAAGAAGTTTGAAGACTTTGATTTGCAGAAACGTCTTGCTTATTGCTTGTAGTTGTTCCTGAAGATTGAAGGCAGATTTGTTGTAGGAGTTCTTCAGATTTGGTGAAGAGCTTTGAAGACTTTGATTTGCAGAAACGTCTTGCTTATTGCTTGTGGTTGTTCCTGAAGATCGAAGGCAGATTTGTTGTAGGAGTTCTTCAGATTTGGTAAAGAGCTTTGAAGACTTTGATTTGCAGAAACGTCTTGCTTATTGCTTGTAGTTGTTCCTGAAGATCGAAGGCAGATTTGTTGTAGGAGTTCTTCAGATTTGGTGAAGAGCTTTGAAGACTTTGATTTGCAGAAACGTCTTGCTTATTGCTTGTAGTTGTTCCTGAAGATCGAAGGCAGATTTGTTGTAGGAGTTCTTCAGATTTGGGGAAGAACTTGAAGATTTTGATGCGTAGAAACGTCTTGCTTGCTGCTTTTAGACGTTCTTGAAGATCGAATGCCAAGTTTATTGCAGATTTGTTGCAGACTTTGAAGGCGTTCGTTGAGGCCGGAGTGTGCAGAGCTTCCCCTAGGAGTTGATCCCCTGACGTTTGTGGAGGAGCGGAGTTGATTCCCTAGCGGCCGTGGAGGAGCGGAGCTGATTCCCTAGCGTCTGTGGAGGGGCTTCTCTCTCTCTAGTCTTCAAGACTTTTTGATTGTGTTTTTTATGGCACCCCCACCCTTCTATTTATAGCTTTTGGGATGGGCTTTTAATTTAATTGCAAGGGCACCTCCCTAAGTTTCGGCCCATTATCATATAGGACCAACACTTGTCATTTGATTTAAATTTAGTATTTGTGGTTTGAAAACATTTTAATGAGTTCTATAAATTTAAGAAACTCTTCGTTTGCTCCATACTAAATGACTTTTAACAAAATAAATACTTTTATTTTATTTTAATTTACTATCTTAAATTTATGTGATAATAAATTATAATTTCTTTTCTTTTAAATTACTAATAACTTCTTTTTTATTTAAATTTAGAGATTAGTAATCAATATAATTTGGTTTAAAAAGACACGTGGCTTATTTTTAGTTGCCGTAAATTTTACGTGTGAACAAATGCCCCCTCGAGACTTGTTTAGTTGCATTTATTTTGTAAAATGAACGAGTCTCGATTTTTTTTTGAAAGGAGTTTATTATTTTTATTTTATTTTTTTATTTTAAATTTGAAAGAAAATTTGAAGTTTCTTCGAGTAGGTTTTTTTTTTGGATTTTATTTTTTGGTTGTTGGTATGACTGATCTTGAAGCAAACCTCAAGATGCCTACGTACCCGTGAAGGATCAAGTCAAACGTAGTTCATTTTTTTTTTTGGATTTTTTTATTTATAATTTATACTTTCTTTTTTTTTTTTTTTTTTTTTGGTTGTTGGTATGACTGATCTTGAAATAAATTCCAAGATGCCTACGTACCCGTTAAGGATCAAGACAAACGTAGTTCATTTTTGTTGCCTCAATATTTATACTCATTTGGGCGACGAGTAACATGCACTTTATACTCTTGCGTCAAGGAGTGTATTCGCTTATTTTTCAAGGGTAGTAACGCTTCAAGAACTTTTCGTGGTTTGAGTCGCTCTTCATGTCATCTTTGTTTGTATCTGAGTTGTCACTTGCAGTGTCTTCTTCTTTACTTTCGACCTTTGGACTTGGTTGAATCGACAAATCTTCATCGTCGTATGTTGAAATGTTAAACTCCATGTCATGAGCTTGACTTGCTAATTCTCCGAAGGTGTTTGGCTTGATTCCCTGAAGGATGTATCTCAAACCCCAATGCATGCCTTGGATACACATTTCGATGTCGGATGACTCACACAACCTATCTTTGCAGTTTAGACTCAATCCCCTCCATCTGTTGATGTAATCAGTGACGGGCTCATCATTGCATTGGCGAGTGTTGGTTAGTTCGATCATACTCACTGTGCGACGGGTGCTGTAGAAGCGATTGAGAAATTCTTCCTCGAGTTGTTCCCAGCTGTCAATTGATCCAGGTGCTAAGTCGCAGTACCAATCAAACGCATTGTCCTTCAATGTTCGGACGAATTGCTTTACGATGAGGTCTCCTTCCGTTCCAGCATTGCTACATGTTTCTACAAAGTGAGCTACATGTTGCTTTGGATTTCCTTTACCATCGAATTGCAGAAATCTGGGGGGTTGATATCCCGCAGGCATTTTCAAGTGCTCTATCCTCATGCTGTAAGGCTTGACATAGCTTAATGAGGAATGTGTCACTTCTTCGTAGCGTCCCTTAACGGTGCCAAGTATGAAATCCTTCAGTTGATCAACAGGAATTGAACCGTCAGGAAGAACCTCTATGTTTTTCCTCTTCCCTTTGTCTTTTCTTGAAGATCCTTCGACTTCGAATGGTTTCTCTTCATTTACAACGATTTCACTAGTCTGTGCCAGGAATTCCACCTTATTCATTAACATTGCAAATTGGGTATCTCGCTCTGTTGTTGCCTTCATGAGACCTTCTAGATTTTTTGTTAGGATGGAAACTTGTTCTTCCAATGCCAATGTATTTGTAGTCATGGCCGGCATAATAGTTGAGTCAGAAGATCACGGGCTGTTAAGTGCAGACTTCGAGTCTGAAGCAGTGATCCCATCTTTTTCATCGCCCTCTTGTTCACCTTTGCCTAGTTGTTCATATATGAATTTCGCGGCAGATTTTCCATCACGAGTGAGAGCTTCTTGAGGTCGTATGCATAGGTACTCTGCTGAGTTTAAGTTGCCCCCAAGTCCGATGCCTTCTGCGTGAGTTGGAGTTTCTATTGGTTGATCTAATGCTTGAGTGTCGGAAGACTTGTTGCTTCGAGTTCTGGTGTAAACGTTTGAAATCGTCATCTTCTCGCCGAGTAAGGAAGAATCTTCAATTACTTTGGATGAGTCTTTCTTTGGAGCCATCAAATTGTTGGTTAACTTGATTTGATGAAGAGAAGAGATGAAAGGTAGAGAGGTCCCACCGGGTGTGCCAAAATTTGTTTCACACAAAATTTCACCAAGTGCTGAAGACAGGAAAAATGAATGCGAAGCAAAATAAATTTTATTTATCAATTGATTTGTGGGTATAATCTCTGATAATTTCTAAAAGAAAATATTGAAACGAAAGTCCTTTGATTCTCCTCTTTGAACAATTTGTGATGGCTCGAAATGCTGTTGTAGACTCTCTGATGAATTTTGTTGAGTTTCCTGAACTTGAGTAAAATTCTTCGGCTTTGATGAAGAACTTTGTAGTTTTGTTGATTTCGTTGATGATCTTGACGCTCCTCGGATTTGGGAAAGAACTTGAAGATTTTGATCTAGAGAAACGTGTTTTTGCTTCTGTGTAGTCGTTCCTGAAGATCGAATGCCGGCTTGTTGTAGATTTCTTGGGTGGAGTTCTTCAGATTTGTTGAAGAACTTTGAAGACTTTGATTTGCAGAAACGTCTTGCTTATTGCTTGTAGTCGTTCCTTAAGATCGAATGCTGATTTGTTGCAGAACTTCTTTAGATTTGGTGAAGAACTTTGAAGACTTTGATTTGCAGAAACGTCTTGCTTATTGCTTGTAGTCGTCCCTGAAGATCGAAGGCAGATTTGTTGTAGAAGTTCTTCAGATTTGGTGAAGAAGTTTGAAGACTTTGATTTGCAGAAACGTCTTGCTTATTGCTTGTAGTTGTTCCTAAAGATTGAAGACAGATTTGTTGTAGGAGTTCTTGAGATTTGGTGAAGAGCTTTGAAGACTTTGATTTGCAGAAACGTCTTGCTTATTGCTTGTGGTTGTTCCTGAAGATCGAAGGCAGATTTGTTGTAGGAGTTCTTCAGATTTGGTAAAGAGCTTTGAAGACTTTGATTTGCAGAAACGTCTTGCTTATTGCTTGTAGTTGTTCCTGAAGATCGAAGGCAGATTTGTTGTAGGAGTTCTTCAGATTTGGTGAAGAGCTTTGAAGACTTTGATTTGCAGAAACGTCTTGCTTATTGCTTGTAGTTGTTCCTGAAGATCGAAGGCAGATTTGTTGTAGGAGTTCTTCAGATTTGGGGAAGAACTTGAAGATTTTGATGCGTAGAAACGTCTTGCTTGCTGCTTTTAGACGTTCTTGAAGATCGAATGCCAAGTTTATTGCAGATTTGTTGCAGACTTTGAAGGCGTTCGTTGAGGCCGGAGTGTGCAGAGCTTCCCCTAGGAGTTGATCCCCTGACGTTTGTGGAGGAGCGGAGTTGATTCCCTGGCGGCCGTGGAGGAGCGGAGCTGATTCCCTGGCGTCTGTGGAGGGGCTTCTCTCTCTCTAGTCTTCAAGACTTTTTGATTGTGTTTTTTATGGCACCCCCACCCTTTTATTTATAGCTTTTGGGATGGGCTTTTAATTTAATTGCAAGGGCACCTCCCTAAGTTTCGGCCCATTATCATATAGGACCAACACTTGTCATTTGATTTAAATTTAGTATTTGTGGTTTGAAAACATTTTAATGAGTTCTATAAATTTAAGAAACTCTTCGTTTGCTCCATACTAAATGACTTTTAACAAAATAAATACTTTTATTTTATTTTAATTTACTATCTTAATTTTATGTGATAATAAATTATAATTTCTTTTCTTTTAAATTACTAATAACTTCTTTTTTATTTAAATTTAGAGATTAGTAATCAATATAATTTGGTTTAAAAAGACACGTGGCTTATTTTTAGTTGCCGTAAATTTTACGTGTCAACAGCAGTATCTAGTACAGTAATAAGATGACATACAGTTTTTTTTAACCGAAAAGGCTCCTTTATTACGGTCGCAAATGTATTTTTTTTTTCACGAACTTGCTCGTTATTATTAATAATACCGTGCACTAAGACAAGATTCACGTTCTATGGAACAAGCTACAAATGATTAAATAATAGAACTTAAAATAAATAGCAACACTAGCTCATGACAAATATAAAATCCTAACTAAATCAACCATCATAGCAAATTATAAATAATAAACCAAATAAAACATAAGTAAAAATAGTCTAAACGATCTTCTAAAATTCTACAGTGGCAAATGTATTAACCATGGAATAAGGGCAAGTTAACATACAGTTAAAACTAAAAGATCTATGATATAAGAAGAGATTTTTTTATCGTAACCCGCGTATATACTACTATATACATTGATTTATAAATAGTTCAGTTGTCATGGATCCCCTTTGGATTTATTTTTATTTTATCCAAAAAGTGATGATATGACTTCGTAAAGTGGTACATTACAACACGGATAAGGAAAGTCGACACACAAAGAAATGATTTTTACACTAATGATCTCAATATTTCCCCTCAAATGTTTTTTTTATATTTGGTCTCCATAGTACTGGAACAAATATGTGGTACTTGACAAGGTCACATAATTAGTCGTGTAAAAGATTTCAAACCATGAACACCATATTAAGTGATGACAACATGTTTCATTTAGGGCTAATTAATCCCTTCTGTTATGATCATTTACTAAAATCTTCTTTTTACTTTGACACTGTGGAGTTTAATTTTTTTTTATATGAAGTACAAAGCTACTTTTAATTTGTTAAAATTTGGGAACTATTGTTCCAATGTAAACTAATAAATTGAATCAAAATAAAATTTAGTCAAAAATATTGATCTATCATCTAACTTCCTAAAAAGGAAACGACATTAAGCTATTACACTATCATTTAAGTTGTACAAATTAATGTTTTTCAAAGCTAAGGGTATGATTGGTAATTAATTTAGACATGCATGTGTAAAGAATCTAATATTGATAATTACTCAAGTCGGCAAATGCCATCTTTAATTTAATAATTTGAAGAGTGGGTTCTACCCCCTAAAAAATATCAGATTTGATAAAAGTTATGTGGTGATAGAGGTCGACAGATTAATTCTGAGATTTTTGAATACAATTATTTATGGAGAATATTAGCTATAGGTTATATTTTATAAAAAAAAAATTTGAATCCACGTCATGGATCGAAACTAATTTAACTTTCAGTTAACCGACTTAATAAAAAAGAGTTTAAAAAATGTTTTTAAACTTAAAATACAAATTTTAATATATACGGTAAAGATATTAAAATATAAAAAAAAGAGGTTAAAAACTGTTTTTAACCTTAAAAAATAGATCATAATCTACACGGAAAAGATAGTAAAATATAAAAAAACAGTTTTTAAGCTGTTTTTTTAGTGTTTGTTTGAATTATTAAATAAAAATATATATAACAAAAACTTACGAAAATAATATCTTTTTTTATCACTTATAATCTGACATAGACTTAAAAATATTGTCAAATTAATGATATATGAACAAAAATCTTCTTAAAAAATGATCGTCCGCAAAAAAAAAATGTGGGTTAATTTATACTATAAATATAACAATTGAGGGTGTTTGTGGTACGTACTTTAGTTGATAAGAGAATTGGAAATTGGAATTTGGAATTTGGAGGGCAAAAAGGACCATTCTATCGTGTATATACATATGTACCGTATATATTTCAATTGACAGCTATTTTGAATGTAAACAAAATTTGAAATAGTACAAATTGCTAGTAACATATCTCTATTAAATAATGAAAAATTCCAACTAAGGAAAAGGTTTAACCTAAGTTTGACAGGTTGCTTGTCTGAACATTTTATGAAAAGCTTTGATTTTCCAACTCATAATAGTACCGCATACTAATAGTAAAAATAATGCAAGTGGGTAGATTTATTTCAAAAAATTGATATTATATGAAACTACGTGTAATTTTGATCGATAAATAACTCATATTTAATTTGTCGAAATCAAATTTTTTAAAAGTTAATCAAAAAATTAAATGTTAAACTATTTGAACAAATTTTAAAAATTTAGATTTTAACAATTTAATCACGATATATTTATCGGTTAAAGTTGTATGTATATATAGTGTAACAATATTTTGAAATGTAAAAATTATTATTTTATAAATTGGCAGAGGATAAAGAAAATATCACTGTATGTCAATAGGTTCCATGTTCAGGTTGTACGATATTTTAACTTAGTCAGGAAATACAGTTCTGTACACAAATAGCTAAGGGTGACTATTCATAAATTGCACATGAACCCACAAAAAAAACTGATTTTGGTGATATGATATACATTATTGATATACTTGTACCCATTGGCCTTGATTCGATTGATAAATAGAACCTTATCCTTCCATTAAATTCGTTTTACTCTTACTTTACAAGTATAGAAACAAATTTGCACACTCTAAAAAAGGTCTCGGACAACGTTGTTTCAGTGTATCACTCTCCCTCTCTTTGTTATCCCGACTTGCTTTAGCCGAGACCAGCTCTTTCGACTTAGGTTGTAGTCGATCTTGATGACATTTTCAAGTCATTTAAATGGCCTCGAAACAATTTTGTTGTCATATTAAACGGTGTGCCACAACAATATTCCCTTCATTATATGTTAAGGTTTTACCCATCACAAAATGTACTTTTGTATCCCTCCGACAATGTCCGAACCTTTCTTTGCAAGACGGCAATGCCTACCAATTTTATTAACCGTCGGTATTCTCACTATAATTAAAATCTATTTAGGTGATGAACTCGTATAGTTTCATTATGAAAGTAAAAAAATAAAGAAAAAAAGACAACTTCAATTGCTTATTTAAAAAATAGAGGGACATATTGGTCATAAAATTGTCCATTAAAGGGGGTCGCAACTTGAGGATCCACTTGCATATACTCCCTCCTTCTTAAACAAATGTCTCTTACGAAAATAAATACAACTCTAACCATTAAATTTTTTATATCAAAATTTTCGAAATGAAAAAATTGAAAATTCCATCATATAGTTCTAACCATGAACTACGTGATTAATTTTTAAAAATATTTTTTCTGACAACTTAGATATGAAAAAATTATCAGTAAAAATTGTATAGGCATTTGTCTCGTATGTTGTTAGGTTTGATAACAACTACGCCCCCTCTTTCAACCCAATGGACTCTTCTACTCCATAACTTGTTTAATTAGACCACACACAACACAAGTTGGCAAAAACAAAACAATATCCCCCAAAATAATCACACTCACATACATATATGGCTAATAACATGAGTGATCCTCATAGTCTTAGCAAAATTGAAATATTGGATTTTTGTAAAAATACCAACACTTTAGGCACTATACAAACTCCTAAGGCACGGTAAAGTGTTCAGCTATAGGAGGTTGTGAATGGAAGTGATCAAACACTAAAAGACATTATTATAAACAAAAGGAAACATTGAAAATGGGATAAAAATGACAAAACTAAAGAGTTGTTACATAACTTCCGACTGACCTATTTAGTTAAAAGATAGGTTAGGTTAGTTATTTAACATCTTGATGGTTGGTAGCATGGACCTGGCTAACCATCGACACAGAGCCCGATCGATGGGTTGTTATACAATTTAGTTATCGCTTTTTACCCGTGAGTGCTTTAACAACTCCTGTCCAAGATTATTTCTTCGAGAACCACTTGTTTCCTAACTAGACATTAACTTCATCTTCGTTCTTTTTCGGGATTTGATAATGTTTTTATAGTCTTATGAATGGATAAATGTTTTTCGAAGATGAAGTTTATACCGTTTACTTAGGAAAACATTATCGATTTTATAAAGGGGTGATTGATGCATTGCCTAATTTCTTATGCAAAAGCTATGAAGAATAAAGAAACTATACTATATCATTTGATGGTGTTGATGCTAGTGATCTTAGTTCATACTCAAAGGACTAAGTACATTTTGTTATACTCTTTTAGGACCAATATTGATGTTATTCACCCTATATATATATAAACTTCCACACATCAATTCAATATACATCCTCCCATAAACAACTTTGCTTTGCTTCATTACTTTACCTCCACCTTCTTAATCACATAGAGTGATCATAGAAATACATACATATACATAAAACAATAAGCCATGACCACTTTTCACATCCACCGCCCCATCACCACCCTTCCGACACCTGTTTCGGCACAAACCATATGGACACCTTCCGATATATCCGTACCGAACGAAGCCCTACAATACCATACACACATGACAAGTTCAAACAAGTGTTGCTCTGCCGTGGTACAAACCATATCGGCCCCAGTTTCCACCGTATGGTCCTTTGTTCGCCGCTTCGACAACCCACAAGCATACAAAAATTTCCTAAAAAGCTGCCATGTCATCGTCGGAGACGGTGGCGTGGGAACCCTACGTGAAGTCCAGGTTGTATCGGGTATTCCAGCAGGGTCGAGTACCGAGAGGCTAGAGATATTAGATGAAGAAAATCATGTTATAAGCTTTAGGGTTGTAGGTGGAGACCATAGGTTGAAGGACTATAGGTCGGTGACTACGTTGCATAGAGCGGTGAATGGGAAAGGGACACTTGTCGTTGAGTCATATGTGGTTGATGTACCGATTGGAAATACGAAGGAGGATACGTGTGTGTTTGTCGATACGATCGTACGTTGTAATCTTCAGTCTTTGACTCGGCTCGCTGAGAATTCAGTGAACAAAAATTAGAAAGATTTTGTAATGGCGCAAAACTAACCTTTTTCAGACGAGCTGAGCGATCATGTTGATGTTGTCAAGATTATTGGGAATACTGAGTGCAAATCGTCACCACTTTAGTTGTTTAATTTCTTCGTTTTTTTTTTTATTTGGTGAACAGAAGAGGCCTTAATTAATTTCATTTGGTTTGAATGTAAATCAGTTCTGGCCTATCCAGAACTTGTTAATAATAACTTGATTATGGGGGTAAAACTTAAGTACATCAATTTATTTGTTAATATTTCTTGTTCAGGATAAATGTTAATAACTTCTAAAAATACAAAACAATTTATTCACAATCGAATTATGTTTAAAAGATGCAAAGTATTTCGATGAAAGAGTCTGTAGGAGTGACTTTATGTAAGGGATTATATATTTTTCTCTTTCATTGTTTTGTTCTAAATTAAGATCATAAAACGTGCAGTTGATGTTCGCTTCAGTTAATAAAATTTGTGTAACTTGTCATTTGTTTGTTTTGTGTTACAGATCAGGATTAGGGAGGTTTAATTCTAAATTATATTTAGAAGATTGCACAATGTTATATATATAGCAGAGCAGTTTGATTATGCATTTGGTACATTACAAAGTCGCAAGTCTAGTTATGTTTTGTTTTTCCTCCACTTATTTATTAATTTCTATCATTATATGTTAATGAAGAAAATGGTTTTTTACCATCATTAATATAAAAAAAAAATAGTGTATGTTATAATAAGACGTTATTAATTTTCGAAGTGAACTCTATATTATTTTAAAGATAAGAAAAGCTAGCATAGCTAGGTTTTGCATTGCACGTTACAATATCAGACAATTATACCGTTTTAAAATTACGATCAGTATGTCACTCTACTTGCACATTGTTACACGTGTTAGGAAATACGCTTAAAATAAATGTTGTTTTTAATTTAGTATTTTTCTTAATGGACAATAGTTATATTTTTATAAGATTTTATATTAGGAATGTGTTATTTGCTTTAATTATTAATGCACAAATAAATGTCTAATATTATATTTCATATATAGTCTAGTGTGTAGAATACGACTTACACACGAAAGATTAGACTATCGGTTATTATATAATATAATTAAATTGTTTACAACTTTAGATGGAACTGTACAGACCATCAGTAGAGTTGTAGTATATAATTTTAGTAGATTTGTCTTGACTAAAAAAAATGGAGTATTCCAACTTTATACTTTAGTGCAATTTGAGTGTATTAAACAGGACCGCAACAAGATAATTATTTTTGTACAGACTAGATAAAATAATTAACGTATTGTGGTCATATAATTTGTTTAAACTCTTAATACTGATTTTATTAATTGAACATTTACGATAAATGATTATCGTTTTGATTCATAAAAGAGTGTAATTATTTATGAGTTATAAACTCAGTGAGTTGTACGGTAACGTTTCGAGTATAGTGTTTATTAGTAAATGAAGGAATTCACGTCCCAGTATTGAGATTGATGATAGCTTTTGAAAGGTTATAACTATTTTTTTTATATCAAACCCTTGCAGGTGAATTTATTAATCCGATACATTAATTAAATTAAGTGTTATTTATTAAATAATGCAATATGCTTAATAAATATAAAATCGTCAGTTATTTAATTTAGTAAGTGGGTATCTGTTTAATCTTAACGTGGTGATGTTTTAAACATAATGACATAGAACGAAATATTTTTTAGAAAATTCGTAAAAAATTCGGAATAGATAAGAGAGATTTCAATTAGAGTTATTTAGTGGAATGAACTCTAATTTAATCATATAAGAAAGATCTCATGTTGATGAATTTAAGTTCGATTCTGATTAAGATAAACTCTAATTTATTTAGCATATTATGTCACTAACGTAGCCTTATATAAGCATGTTTCGAATCACTATATAAAGATATAGAATTCATTCTAAACGTTCTAATGAGAGAGAGCCCGTCCTATTTTCAGAAGCAGTGCGTTTTTCAACTAATACGTTACAACCCCCGATATTTTTTCAAAAAGACAAGATCAGAATCAATGTAATATTCTAAACATATATGATAAAATAGTATTAGTTTTAATACTATCATACACACATTTAATAAGCTCACTGGGCATATTTTTCTGCTGTTTTAAAACTTTAGTTCCTCATTATGTCGCATATATTTTAGCTTGGAAATTAAATAATCTATTCGATTGTGCTGTGTGCATAAGAGTTCTAGAACATGGAAATGTATATTGAACAAAAAAAACGAGAACAAAATAACAAATAAATGTGGAAAATTATTGTCCACAAATGACGAATATAAAGATGAAGAAATAATGGTTGATTAAAGTAGTGAAAGTTGGACCAACTAGGCCAACTAACTAAATGCAACTTGACTTATAAAATATAAGCACAAGTTGGTTTATAAAAACAAATGCAACTTGCAAATGTTGATTAGTTAATTCTTTAATTTTCTTGGCTCATCTCATTTTATGTATTCAATAAATACACACCGGGTATTTGAGACGTGAACTTAGTCTTGCAAGTGGTTATTCAAGTGGGCAAATATAAAAGAGGAAAAAGATTTTAAAACTGAATTCTTTCACTAAAAAAATAATAATATAAATAGCTATAAAAATTGTGTCGGTTTTTTTATGATAAGATTACTAGTTACGGTTTTTGTGACGAGTTTATGATATATTTTAACAATATTTTGTAGTGGTTGTCAACTACACAAATATCGTCGAGAATTTTCTTACAAAAATTGTTATGTTGATTAATTAGTTCTTAAATTTCCTTGTCTCAACTCGTTTTATGTATAGCTTTGTTTGTTTGTATATTAAAAGTATAAAAATATGTTTTTTTTTTGTACGTAAAGGTCGAAAAGTATACTTATTCATGTATTTATAAGTATTTGTAAGTTTGTTTGGTAAATTTGTAAAAAATATATTGTGAATGGTGAAAAGCAGTCGGTAGTAATGTATTAATGTAGTAATGTTGAAAAGCATTCTTATTTGAAAAAATTATCAAACTGTTTACTTAAAATTAAGTATTCTTTTCTCTCTCGAAAACACAAATAAGTACATTTTTTTCTTTGATGTCAACCAAACGGCATATTTACTTTTTGTACTTATATGTAAAAAGTAAATTTAAGTAGTGTATGCCAAACAAGGGCGCCAATACAACACACACCATGCGTATTGAGACGTGAACTTAGTCTTGCAAGTGGGTATTCAAGTGGGCAAATATAAAAGGGGTAAAATATTTTAAAATTGATTCTTCTTGTTTGCTTAAGCCTGTCAGGGTCTATATATCGTCTAGAATTTTCTTTAAAATAATAATACACGCTTTCTACCTTGTTTTCTTGAGGATTTGTGACGCTTATCAACAATAATTTGTTTGAAAAAAAAAACATTTGAACCTTTTGATGTTTGCACTTACATACCAATAGTATTGGGGACAAAGTAGTTACTATTGTTTTTAAATGAATTCGGATAAAAATGGATAACTAAGTCATGAAAGACAATATAACTTGAGGGATGGTTAAAATGTAGCCTAGGGAAAAAAACGAGACGGGATGTTTATAGATGAAAGAGTGATTTTTTTTAAAGATTAAACCAACCAAATGAAATAAATCGAGAAACCCACTAGGACTAGCCTAGTGGGCTAGAACTCGTACTCTCAACTAGGAGGTACAAAGTTCGAATCTTACTAAGGGGTATGGGTGAAATCATTTGATCCCCTTAATAAGTTTTAATTTTAAATGAAATAAATCGAGGCAATGCCTCCGTCCAAAAGGGCACGAAATTAAATACAAGCTATATGCACGCTACGAGTTATTAACTAATTGTCCACCAATTTAGGGGCGAAACCAGGATGTGTAAATGGGGGGCGCCAAAATATATGTACAAGTAACATATTTTTATGGGGGTGCCAAATCTATACCTAAAAAGAAATTGTATTAAAAAAAAATTGCGTCACTTGAGATTTCTAAAATTATGGGGGGTGCCGTGGCACCCGATCGTCCCCACTTAGCTTCCCCCTGGGGCCCCACCAAGGCTTCGCTAATCGCCAAACTCTGAAAATTTCTCAAATTGTCAGCGGAGTCTCAAACGGATCTTACTGAGAACTCTATGTACAGCGACTTTATTACTTTTCTGCCAGAAATTTTTGATCATTTTTTTCTAAGTTGTATATATGTGTGTGTACAATGTATGAAATGATCAAGGGGCTCTCATCAAACCGAAACCAAAACTTCATAAGTTATAAACAAACGAAGAATTTTTTTAAGTCGCAGTACTAGTGTGCAAACTACATCGCAAACTTAAAACGTTTTCCAAGAAATGGTCTTAAGTTAGGAATTTAGACAAAAACATCTAATTATACTCGTTAAAATATAAAGACCCATATAATTTACTTTTCCAATCGACAAACATTAATTGTAGGTCTAAATAGAGGAAAAGAAATCTCGAGAACACAAATGAAAAGGCAAAGCACATACTAAAAATGATGATTCCCTTTCTCTTCACAAACTAATGTACAGTTTACAATTTTTTTTGTAACAACTCCTACAACATTTCTAATGGTAATGTCCTATTGATATTCATGATTCATCTCATACTTAAAGAGTACTATTTATACTACGGATAAAAAAGCTTTGCAAATAGGAGCTCATTCCAAGTATCTTGAACCCCAGGCAAGCACCAATGTACACAATCGGCGTAGCTAACAGGGTTAGCCAACTGCTGAGGTGTTAACGGGGTCCACTGCTTCTTGTAAATAGACGTGTGAGCGTCTTTTCGATAGCTGGAGAGCTGTGTTATGTTGAGGAACGATATCGGAAATTTTGATCTAGAAAAAACTTGTCCGATAACCCTCATTATGCTTTGTTTAGACTCTGCGTCCCAATATGTACGGTCTTGGATCATAATTGTTTGGTTGTAGCAGCTTCCCTCGGGTTCACCTCCCCATTCTATGCTCCTGCCGGGAAACAAAACGATACATAGTAACTTAATCTTAAAAATTAATCATCACATGTTTAAAAACTTTATTTATACATGTAACTTTACACACACATGTAACTTCAAAACTTAAGATTGGTCTGCTGGTGTCAATGTCTAGATCGAGAGTGGTTACAAATTAACTTACATGGCTGTTTTAAATCTAAGGCCTACACTATATATTACTTGGTCATAGTACAATCTACAAATCCTTATCAATTATCATTACAAGAAACGACCTATTTGGGATTGCTTTTTCAAAGACCTAGTGGACATTTAGAGAAAAAAGCAGAATAATATTAGTCCCCTTTGACAGTTTCTTACCAATATAAGTGGACCAAGATGAAGAAAATGGAATTGCCTACTTCTACTAATCTCTTTAAGAAGATAGAAATTACACTTGGTGACCATTATTTAGGAAAAATGGTCATTTAATACAATGTTTAAGACTTGCTATAATTATTAAAGACGTAAAAAGGCATGTTATGGCTTATACTAGGGTCGAGTGTGAGTATATTGTATTGTATAATTTAAAAGGCCTACTTGATTATTTCCGGTTCACTGTTCGTCCTTACGCCAAAAAATATCTACAAGTCCGAATTAGATGGGGTTGATTCTTTTACTTGGTGGTGATTTTTAAAACGTAAAAAGCTAATGGAAACAGCAGTCATTTTTATTAACTATATATCAGAAGGGAAACAGTACAAAAAGGCATGGTTAATTTTTTCAAATTCATAACTTTGAGTTGAAAGGTGTATTTTTCTCTTGCTTATAACTTTTAAACGCGTTTCAAACTCATGAAATCAGAAGCTTAGACTGTATAAAAAGAATGAATTGACAGTTTTCTCTTTTTAATTATTATTTATTGTATTGTTTTGAGACTGTAAATAAAAAGGCCTATTAGCTCAGCTGGTTAGAGCGTCGTGCTAATAACGCGAAGGTCGCAGGTTCGAGACCTGCATAGGCCATTTTTTGATTAAAATTTTAATGTTTTGAACTTGTTAAAAGATCAAATCGATCGTAGTGCTCAATGCATTTTATTTTATTTTTAAAATATAGTTTTGAAAATGCTACTAGTTTCACAAATAGTAAGGGGACTAGGAACATTATAAGTTTCAATATATTTATCAAACTAGTTTCAAAATTCTCAACTTTTATCAACTTTATCATCCAAAACGTTTTTCTTCAAAAAGTGAGTATTTAGGTACTCTTGCCTCTTTTTGGATCACTTTTGCTGCTAAACGCTAATATATGACTAAGTTATTAATTTGTTACTGTATCGTTATTTTTTTTGGTAGCATAGCATTTACAAAATTGTGTTCACGACGTGTTGAACGTTGCTCTTCTTAATTATTCAACTTAATTACTCAAAGCTACAAAGTTATAGCAACTTAAAGTTATAGCAACTTTGCTCCCATGAAAAAATATACCTGCTAGTATAATAAATAATTTTTCTATTTTAAACTATAATATTTATCTGAAGACGTAGTATAAAAAATCACCTACAAGTATATTAAGAAGCTCATTAGTCTAAAAATTCTAACGTGCACTCTCCCCACAAAAATTATATATATATTTTTTTATTTATTGTAAAATGTGTCAGCTTATTTGTTTACAAGTTATGGCGGAACATCGAAACAACCAACATCTTCGTTAACGACTTAGTATATATTTTCCATCCCGGTGTTTCCTTTCATACTTTAGGGAAAATAAGACTTTACCTTCGATGAGATGGCGACATGCTTGTGAAGAATACCCTTGTCTTATTCCGGTCCACGTTTTTCTGAACCCATCTCAACATACTCTTCATTGCCATTCGATAAGCATTCTCCGTTGAGAGCTCCATTATATTACTCACCTTGTCATC
This sequence comes from Primula vulgaris, assembly GCA_963920805.1. Taxonomy (NCBI): domain Eukaryota; kingdom Viridiplantae; phylum Streptophyta; class Magnoliopsida; order Ericales; family Primulaceae; genus Primula; species Primula vulgaris. The sequence goes on along the minus strand of OY987220.1, from coordinate 3,203,924 downwards.
GAAAGACCCTTGCCTACACAAAAGTAGCAAGTCAAAATCGATTTCTTTATTTACAAACAAAAAAAATACCAAACATTTAGGATTAAGGAATTACAATATCTTAAACTTTTGTCCGGTCATCCACCAGAGGTAGGTATTGAATACCAAGATATCTGCTCCTTTCCAGTGCTTTCCATGCTTATTAATCGAACCTTTTCGAACAATTCTATCTGTTATTCTATGTATCACTGCATCATCGGCATTTGATTCGAGTAGAAATGGAGCCCAGTAGAATTCAATAGTTGCATTATAGTCCTAGTTGAAAGAAAAGGTAGAAAGAAGGTCATGTATTTTATAGATAGAATTCAATTTTCAGTTATATTATATGCTCATTTACCCGAACAAAAAGATATAAATTCCTTGGAAATAGGAGGAGCTATACGTTAAACATTCCAAAAAATACTTATAAAAATCTTAGGGACGGAAAAAATAACCAATATGATGAAATATAAAGTTATCAATGTACCTTGGCTGTGAATATTGTTAGTGAACCACTAGTTTCCATGGATTTAGAATTTTGTGGAATATTTTTTTGTAAAAGGCAGACCATCGATACATATTGACCACGGTTTAAAGAATCGCCTACGAACATCATCTTCTTTCCTCGAAGCATTTCCAGCATTAGCGTGGCATTGAAACTGCCAAACAAACTTGCGATTTAATAATAATCACAATCAAAACTAATAAATAGAAATTTATGAAATTTTATACTCGAGGCGACACGTTTTATACTTTTAATTACGGGATTGATTACTACGAAGTAACGATAGCATGTCATCGTCCTTAATTGCCCTGAAAAAACATACTTTATTGCCAAGCTTTCTGTATTATCAGTCATGACAAACCATCTTTCCCACGAAGCCACACCTAATAGTAGTGATATGTATAAATTTCATTCTCGAATTTCCATCTATAGGTTGCATAGATTTGTATCCGTAATTTAGTATAAAATTTTGATTTGAATTAGAATATTAACTTATTGGTTTGACCCAACGACCAGTACACTGGCCGATTTATTGGACGGCTAAGTTCTCCAAGTCCCCAAAAACAGTTTCGGACAATATCGAATTGGTATCCAACAAAAATAGAACTATTTCCTAATAAATCTATATAAGAATACTAGACATGGCTGATGCAATTCCTATATTCGAACCCATATAGATCGATTTTTCTCTCTATTTCATGCAATTAGTCACTAGTTTTCTTGACATACAAATTATCATTGTAATTAGTAAACTACACACTGTATCTTAATCATAGTACACGAGGAAATTAATTCGTGAAAGTATATGACAAATAATTAAATGTAACGACATCTTAGAATAATTTAATTACCTTGAAAGAGAACAGCCGTGAGGCTGCCATCTCCATAGTCGGTAATCCTTGTCAGGGCGGCCATGTTCTTGACACGTCAGTTGCGGTTGTATATAGGGACACTCCCACTCCTCATATAATGGACGGTTGTTCTTATCATATACCCATTTTCCCGCGAACAAGTCGCATGATTCCCTCTCATTTGAATAGTCGATTGCAAATGGTAACTTCTCGTTATCTAGTTGAAAAAACATGTATGTAAGCAAAAGAGATCCACCAAATTAAAGTCACCCTTTTGATATAGCTCAAACTATTATAACTTATATGGAATTAATATGTTTGGTCTGATCGATTTTTTTTTTGAAAATAGGTCTGATCGAATTTTAATGGTTCAAATTCGATCGAGCTTTCTTCCCTTTTTACTTATCATAACCGTAGCCGTTAAATCTCAATCCCTGATTATGAAATTTTAGCAGCTAAAGTTTAATTACCACTTCAGCGAATCCATTTCCTATTGACCCCTGGATCGAATATATATACATGTGCTTGTATTGGTACAGTAATGTTTGTATTTGTTGGATTTGGAAAGATACTTGTATCCCATTTTTTCAACAAAAAAATAATTTAATTTTTGCTAATACTGTTTAATTACTTCTTCAAATAATAATTCTCGAAACCACAAAATGATTCAAAACAAGATTCCCGTTTAGATAAAATGCCAAAACACTACAAAAAATATATTCATAGAGCAACAATTTAGTTACAGTTTGTCTGATACTATACGGCTTGTTGCTGAAATTTAGCAACAGTATAGCAGCAATTGCTGTTGCTAAGTGCTGATTACTGTTACTACTACTGTTGCTGAATTTTTTTACAATAAGCAGTATAGTAACATATTAATTGTTGCTATCCAGTTATTTTCTTGTAGTGAAAGATGACGTACATGCATGCACAAAAATATTGGTTCTAATTTAGGAGTATTTACTATTTACTACTCCATTTAGTAGTGAACCGCAAAGGATTGAAACTTCAATTGCAGACTAATTGACTAGTTCTAAATTTGTGATTAATTGAGTAATGTTATGAAAATAGTTGATTAAAAAATACAGTCAATTTTATTAGCGGTCATCGTAGAAACTTATTACTCCATCAAATAGTTTCAGTTAAACTGTCAATACTCCTCAAAACTTACAAAAGTAACGAATATGGCCCCAGTTTTGAATTAGAGATATAATATTGTGATCTCATTCAAAATATTTTCCCAACTTGAAATTTGAATGCCTTTAATAATAAAGTAAAAGGTTATCCCAAAATAAATGCGTAAAGGAAAAGACTATATTTTTATACACGGTTACGGTCAAATCTGTCTTTTTTTTATGTAGAAAAAAGTGCAAAGTTGGAACAGGTACTTTCCACAACTGTAATGGAGACCAAGAAAAACTTGGTTCAAACATCTTATAGACTCTTTCATGAGTAATAATCAAAATTTTAGCAGCATTTTTTTCTTTAAATCCAAAATGTACACTCCATAATGGAAATTTTAGCAGTATATAATATAAACAAAAGTTAGGATAGCAAGAGACAGTTTTTTGTTATTTTCATAGTAAAATGAGTGTTCTTAAATTTATCAAGGAGTGTTTTAACAAAATTAATAGTTATCAGTTGCTTTTATGTTGTCAAATTTAACGATACTCAATTTTGTAATAGACATTCTATTATGATGGTATTCTTGCAGTGCATATATACTGCTAATAAAGTAGTAGTATTACATACATATAGTAGAACAATAACCTTAAAGAAAGACAAATACCCGTTTTTTGAAATTGAAATGATGCAACAATAATCGGTTGGTCACGAGCTTGGCTGCGGTTGAAGATGGCGGAAAATTCTTGGCGATAGAGAACTACGACGTATAATATAAATGCGATGAAGGTGAATAGATAGTAATGAGAAAGACGAACTTTTCTAACTATAGAGAGAGATGAATATGAAGGAGATAAGGATAAAGGTATCGTCATTATTTGATTTCTTTTGCTATACATTGTCTTCTTGTATTTGTGTCAATTAGACTACTTGTTTATTTCTTGGGAAGCTAATAATTATCATGACAAATGTTGTTTTTTTGGGGGTAAAATAAAGTCATGCCCCTGTGGTTTCAAGTTTTAAACCTACTTTGTCCCATGTTTGTTCACTTAAAATGTTAACAGCTACGCAGATTTTAAAAGGTCAAAGATTTAGTCCATGCACAGTTGTAATTGTTAAGAGAAATTTGATATCTTGTACTTTGTATAACTTTCTCTCATATATGCCACTGAATGATATGATTTTCAAAGTAAGATATGCCACTGAATGATCATCATAGAAAAATATTGTTTACTCCAAAATAAGTCACAAAATCAGCACTTGATACGATTTTTATCATTTGAGATCATTTTGCACGTAAATTAGGAGCAATCATGTTGCTTTGCAAGACTAATTATGTGCTTCAAAATAACTTTAGAGCTAGCCAAATAAAATTTAGGATAACACTATGGAAACAGGTGAAATTAACCCTTTTTTTTGTTTGTTTTTTGGTGTGAAATTAACCCTTAATTGCGTGAAAACATGTGCATTCTGCTAAATTTAACAAGACAACACTAGATTCAATGCAAAAACACATGCCTTACAATCTTTTATGCGTAATTTTTTGTCAGGACGATTGTTTCGTTAACCTGAACCGATGCGAAGAACTGTTATTTTTTATTTTATTTTGTAATGGCATTTTAGAAATCGGGTTCTTATGGACTTTTTTTTTTTGTAATTATTTTTGCACCAAATTAACGAAAAATATAATTATTACAGTACTAAGATTAATTTGAGTTTTGTAAAACTTGACCCATTTCCGTAAAATTTGATGATAGACGTGAGCTAAAAGAGGTTTAATTAGTACATCTTTTGTATTTTGCTTCATTTAGTATACTTCTCCCAGTTGTAATTTGATGGTAATGGTTCTACTATAATCATACTAAAATTAAAGGTTATATTTTCCACTAAATTGGTCATTGGTGATCTAAATCGAAAAAGCCAGCACCAAAATTTTGAAATGCAAAAAACCTTGGTACTCATAAATCTGTGTACTTCAACGTTTATTTGTGAATTAATAAGGTCCAAAACTTGTAGTTGTATCATGTTTGTTCTAAAGATAATACGTACTTAAAATTCAAAACCAGAGAATTTCCTATATAAAAAAAGCATTAATATACACATTTATATACATGTACATAGAAGAATAGTTAGTAATTGGAGGAGGGTGAACGGATTTTTGGTTAAATATATATTGTACTTTAATTTTGATTAGGTTAGCCACTTTTGTTTCTTTCCCACTTAATCTTATTGTAGCAGTTGGTGATTAGTTGACTTACCGTGTATTGCCATTTTAAATGGGCCAGAAAATTGATATTTTTAGATCCAATTTGATTTTTCTATTCTTGATCTAAGTTATCATGTGCATAGCAAGGATCCGTTTATTTGTCACAAGTCACTTATTGAGTTTTAATCCGGGTTTAATTAATGAATCCAAGATAACAAATGTCAACAAATGTCACTTTTCAAACTATGTTCTTAAAAACTATCATTCAAGCATTTGTCCATTTTGCATAATTCTTATCTTATGCGTAACTTCCAAACACCTACGGGCATATAATTAAGAGAATGGAATGTCCTCATTACCATTAGAAGTGCATACATTAAGCATCGTTGAAACTACTCGGTTTATCAATTCCGCTTGCGTTTGCGTATTGCAATTTGATAGAGTCCTCTTGAACTCCTGGATCAATTAGCTCCATCCAGGGGCCGAGCCAGAAATACTCTTCAGCGGGGGCACGATTAAGATATAAGTTAACTATCTTTTTAATAGCTAAAAAACGATCGTAAAGATGCACATTTTTTTTGGGTACAATAAGTATGCCATTATAGTTCTTTAATTAGCTATACTATTGAACATGTTTGTATGATAGGCGAAAAATTAATCCATAGAATTCCTTTTTTCTGAATACACTCTTGAAGAAACCAAAAATATGTGTAATGATTTTAATAACTATTTTGGTCTAAGCAAGACATCACTAGACAATAATGTGATAAATAAGAGAAATTATAAATTAACCTGTTATTAAATACGTTAATGGTAGAAACCAAATATTTTATCGACATATGCCTACTAAATTTGATTGTATAAAAATAAGACAATTTTAGAGTGTCAAGCAACAAAAGTTACAATATATAGTCATTCGAGTGATTTTTCATGTATTAGTTTGTATGATAAAAAAATAAATGCGACTTGGGTTAAACTTCATGTCTTAAACTATAAAAGGAAAAATACCCTAAACAAAGAAATTTAATAAAACATAAAATAAGTCTGATGGTATAAAGAAAGGAAAAGATAAAAAAAAAAAAATGCTGCTGATCAGTTTGGAACTTGAGACTAAAGAAGGTAAGGAAATAGATTTTACCGTATAGTCTAACACATTATAACAAATATTTTCAAGATATACTACTAATTAAAAATCTAGTGGGGGCACAAGCCCCCAATAGGCTTGAGTTGGCTCCTTCCCCGACTCCACCGGTTGTGACGTAACCACATTCATCAAATGCAATATCGCTGCTCACTATAATTTTCTTTGACTTCGGGCACTACAACATGTTTCCATTCACACCGCTAGCAAATGCGAATAATATGGCTTTCTTTGCTCTAGTGTCTTATTTGGATACCGCCACGTGATACTAACTCGGAAATCTTAATAGATACAAACGGTTATAGTCGGTAGTATGTACACGTACACGTACACGTACACGCAACCAAATTTTAACAAGAGTCTGACTAGATCTTAAGCGCAATTAACGAAAGCATGTTAATTAGATGTTAAGCATATATATACCTCTGCCCAATATTGTTTTCTCTTCGTTGGAAATCAAATACATTCTTTAATAACGTACGATTGATTCCTGATCAAATCTCACTCGGAAGATTTCTAGGACTTCATTCTTATGCTTTATCATGTAAATCATCTATAAATGTTATGAAATAGAATTTACCCTAGTGAAGTATTTCTAGATGAACCCCTGCATTGGTACGGACATAGTCTAGCGTCCATTTAGTGCATGAACCGTGGTATCAAACTTGTTACGAGTTTTCTTCCCTTGAATGTAATACTTACAAAACGCAACTTTACCCATTTTAGAACCCTTCAACAGCTAACCTTTGCAACGTTTTTTCACCACACTACTCCAACAACCCGACGATATCATTTAATGTAATTACCGTCTCCTACCAAGACAGATTAAATAACCGATTAACGTTTAAGATAAAAAATATTGCCATTTTCGATTCGTTGCAAAACAATCTTATCACACTTGCTACAAACACCACCCTCAAGTACAACTTCACAACCTTTAAGTTCCTAATGAGATCAACTTCTTTTTTTCTTCATATTATAATATCTTATATAAAATACTAAAATAGTCAGTACTGTACTGGTTGAGAGTAAAAAAGTGTCATACCAAGATTAGTTGATCACACTAAAAAAGACGTAAAAACCTAGACTCGCCTTAGATACTAAAAGAGTTGCGATTGGTTCCGGCCAATAAATGTCAATTCACTAACCTATCCCATCATATTTTAGCTATTTATAATCCAATTTACATGCTTTTTAGTAACCCAACTTAACAAGAGTCACCCAATTAAGCACTTGTTCTTGTTGCTACGATATTTTCTAATTGAAAAAGAAATAGTTTAGTCGGTATGATGCCATATTTTACTAATTTGGTACACAACTTGCAATACACATGACCGAACTAATACCATATCTTACCATCTTTTACCATTTTGGTATCCAACTTATTATTGCGGAACAAGATGTCGGTATGGGTGAGGCTGAATTACATATGTTAATTATTTTTTTAACTATAGGGGGTATTGAAAGTCTATAATATTCAAATTTTTATCAAAATATATGAATTTTTCAAGTGTTTTCTTAATATGGGGATGTTATAGTTCCTTTTAACCTATACTTAATTCCTCCACCGCAACTTATAATGCTTTATTCGGCGTGAGTGCCTTGATTTAATGTCATTTTAATAACAAACAGAATAAACATGGAAGTTAGATACTAGATCGTTAATGGATCATATGATCGGATAATAAACAACATTTTTTTTGAGGGGGTGTGCTTGATTTGTTGTTAAACTTGAGGGAGTCACGGTGACAATAAACTAATTTTCTGATTATGTTTTTCTAAATGAACTTTATACTTTATTTGTAAAGCGTTTGTTCAAAATAAACTATAAAATTTGTCCATTTATATATTATGATGTCTTTTGGCATTAGTAAACACTAAAAAATATATATAAAAGAACAAATGTTACAGTTTATTTGGACAAATGATTTACAAATAATTTTATTTAAAACATTTACAAATAAAACAGAAAGTTTATTCGAAAATTGTTCAAAATAAACTATAAAATTTGTCCATTTATATATTATGATGTTTTTTGGCATTAGTAAACACTAAAAAATATATATAAAAGAACAAATGTTACAGTTTATTTGGACAAATGATTTACAAATAATTTTATTTAAAACATTTACAAATAAAACAGAAAGTTTATTCGAAAAAGTAGTTTCAAATCTTATTCATAGTCTGAATCACGTTGTCATGTCCCGAAATTCTGCAAGGAAACGAGGCCAAATAGTAAAATAATGGTTTAATTTAAAACGTGTGGGGGGTTGTGTTTGTATTTTTTATTTAACTTGAGCGGTGTTATTTTTCTTTTTTCCCAGATCAATCCCAATACTAACATAGCTGAATAATCATCTAGAATATCCAAAAATAAAAATAAAAAAACAAACTCTAACAATCAAAATGATTCTCAAACCTTCTCTAAATCTCACCCTTCTCAATCCCACCGGAAAATATAAATATTCTCCTAATTCGATATCACATCCGTACAGTAAACTAGTCACGTGTGCTTCAAAAGCCTCTAATAAAAATATTAAGGAATTAAGCGGGGTGGTTTTTGAGCCGTTTGAGGAGGTTAAGAAGGAGTTAAGTCACGTGCCGAGCACACCTCATGTTTCGCTCGCTCGTCATAAGTTTGGTGATGACTGCGAGGCTGTGATCAATGAACAGATCAAGTTTGTTACCATTTTATAGTTTATCTTTCTTTCTTTCTTTCTTTTTTTTGAATTTTTTTAGTTAATGTTTTGACTTAGTGCCCTAACATTTACGATGATAACTGCATGGACGAGAAGTAACAAGGTGGAGACAATTTGATTTAAATTGATGAAAACGTAAAAGTTTTCTATGTATTTTGATCCAATTCTTCCAAAGTTAGGCGTTTACCCCATGTTTATTATTTTTGTATTTTATCTTTTCTCTTCTTCTCTACCCCACCGGGAAATATAAGTTTTCCATACGTGCATGCATGGAAAGTAACTGGGTGGAGACAACCATTTTCATAAAAATTGATGGATACGTAAACATCTTCTATCTATTTTGATCAAATTCTTAAAAAATTAGGGTTAGCCCATGTTACAGAAAAAAAAATCATAGTATATGTGAAAAAAAATATAGAATATCCGATATCGGCCCTTTTTATTTAGAATTCGTGGTTCCGTCCTGAGTACATGTTAGACAACTCATTTCATTTTTACATTAGCTTTTTTATTAAAGCAGTAAATATGTAAATTTAGAACACAACATGATTAGGACACGACAATTAATAAGTTAGAAATGTACTATAATTTATGTACGTTTATAGATATTTAGCTTACCAAAGAAAGAAAAACTATAAAAAATATTAATTGTAACCGATAAATTTTAGTCCTAGCTTACAATTTTCCTGAATGTTTTGTTAGTTTTGAGACAACATTTTTAAACTTTAAAATTAAAGGGCTTATTTTGGCGAAATTTGTGTTTCTCCTGGATTTAAATTTAAAGTGTCTGCTTAGTGCCCACGTGTTAAATGAGTCAATAAATCCATGACACCTGAATTGAATTGTATGATGTGTGAAATGAATTGTGTGGTGTCGGACACGGAAATTAATGTATTGACGTGAAACTTTTGTTCTTCTTGGAGTGTCCGTGCATTATAGGTGTACACGTATGCGGTTAGTTCTTTTAGGTCTTTGTAATTTGGAGGGGATTTTCCAAGATTTCTAGCATGTGGGATACATTATAATAGTTTGTTCATACATACAAGAAGTTTATGATGCTCTCAGACAATGGCGGCGTTAAAGACTGTATAATGGGGATGTTGAAATCCCGTAAAATAAATGAGTAATGACTTCTACCGCACACATTAAAATATTTATATGTAAAATATGTACTGCTGGTGGGTTTCTTTTAAAATATAAGGGTGGTGTTGCCCCCTCCTAGCTCCGCTCATGCTTCCAAATAATTTGTATGCCCCCCCTAGTATACCATTTTGTATCACTGCGCATCCAATCCGTTCTCAATAAGTTAACTCTTTTGCTTTATTTTTAAAAAGAAATATGCATACTTTTACATACCGGAACATGCACAAGGTCTATCACGAGATATGCCCGCACAGCTACAGAAGCCAATCCTGGTACTGAATAGTAAAGAAATTCTCACTCTTATGTTAGACGGATGTATGTAAATAAAAAATTTGCTGGTTGTATGTATCTATGAGGATGTTCATTGCTATTGTTAAAATTTACATTACAAATTATGTAACAATAAGGTTTTCTATAAACCTTTCAAAAATTTAGGGTAAATTCTCATTACCTAGTTCAATTTCTGATTCCTAGAGTTTCTCATTAATTTGTCAGCACAATCAAAAAGGGTAGGGGTAATAAGCATAGGTTAGTTAATTTAATAATTTAGGGTATGAATATTCTCTTCGGGAGAGGAAGAGATGTAGTCTAAAGTGTTTTGTGTAGGTGGCCATGTCTTAAGTAAATTGCTAATGTACATATGGTATTATGTACTTGTGTTTGGTTCCCAATTGCATGTTACTTCATAGTAACACACTTTTGCTAAAAGAATTTGTAGTCTCAAATCATGACATGTGAGTTATAACATTGGCTGCATATGTAATGACATACAACGCTGTTAAAATGGCGAGGATAAGTAATTCTCTTAAGATTTGGAAATATCTATGGGGATAGTTATGGTTGGACAAAAGGGTGAAATTAAGTAACACGTAATTAGTATTGGAATAGCCAGTTAATTATTAGTGCAGGGTACAGAAGGTAGCGTAAAACTGTACCTAATTGAGAAATGGAAGGTAGTAATAATCCGGTCTTGCATAGTTGTTTGAAGCAGATATGGGGGGTTTTAGTTTATTGATTGTTTCCCTGCAGTTTTCAACTAAAAAACTAGTTGAAAATTTTGTTTTTCTTAAGGAGAGGCGGTCTGGTCTTGAAGGCTGGAAGAGGAAAAAAGAATTTCTTAAATTTTTTTAGTATCCTATCCTGAAACTACATGCCAAAAAAGTTTAGCATCTTATCCTGTAACTACATGCAAAAAAGGTACAGACATTAATAAAAGGGTTCAAAAGAAAAAGAAAAAAAAAGCCGATTTTGGGGTTTCTTTAGACTAAAAGGAAGACTGAATCAACCTTTAGTGTCCAAGGATGGAAAGAAGGAATGGTATGTTTTAAATTTTGAACGACAGATAAGCTTAAATAGGCAAGGTCCTTAAACCAAAGAAGCTTCTTGTATACTCAAAGGACTCGCTTATGGAATTTCTTTTTCCTCATCTTTTTAGCTGTGCTCCAGTGTTTACTTCTGGGATTGGTTGTGACTTTGAAGAACATATTTCTCACTTATGGTTGCAGTTGTTTTTTTGTTACACACTTTTGCCCTTTTTTCTTCTGATTTACATTTCTACTTTTATTTGTGTTCGCAGTGTTGAATACAATGTTTCTTACGTGTACCACGCTCTGTATGCTTACTTTGACCGGGATAACATTGCGCGAAAGGGTTTTGCAAAGTAATTTTCATTACTCTATTTTCTCATTATATTTTTAAAATGGTTTAGTAGGTGAAACCGTGAAAGCTTGATAAATTTAAGATTGCTTACTGCAGGTTCTTCAAGGAATCAAGCGAAGAAGAGAGGGGCCATGCTGAAAAATTTATGGAGTATCAGGTAATTGGAAATATTTGTGCCGCACGGTCTTTTTTGAGCTTAAGTTCAGTTTTGAATTTCTTAAACTTACATGTCGTAAAATTATCAGAATAAAAGGGGTGGGAGAGTGAAATTGCAGTCCATTCTGATGCCTGTATCTGACTTTGAGAATGCTGAGAAAGGAGACGCATTGCATGGTATGATATATTGGCTCTACTTATCGTAAATAAGGGTCTTCTTTTTGTTTTTGGGATTCGTTCGTAGGCATTAGATCTTTGTCTTATTTTTAGTTTTGGCTTTCGAAAGGACCTTGTTTAATCTTTCTAGTATTGGGTTTTTAAACATGTTATGATGGTAAGTGATAAAAAGGGAAGTAGTTTACATGTTATGTTATTAAGGTCTAAACATACAGGTAGACGAACACTATATATCTCTCATGATGTATAATTATTACATAATGATCTCATTTACTCTACTAGATTGATAGTTGTTCTAAACAGATAGATGCCCGGCTTAAGCAGCTTTGTCACCCTATTCCTTCTCAGTATATTTTTCATGTTTCATAAATAAAAGCTAGTCAGGAGGAGGCTTTGAAGTTTAGGTATATGCAGATATAATTATGTCCTTAACCGTAGGTGATCGCCATGAGTAGGCATTTTAATTGTTTTCTTCTTCTTCGTTATTCATCTCTGTCCGATAGTATCTTATGATAAAATACGCATGAACTTTTGGTGTAAATGGGTTCTCCATTGACTGCATTCTGGTAGGTAAACAATTTGATTATGTATGCTTGTGGGTGTTAATATGTTCTAATCACTCGTAATTTAGTAATCGAGCGATTTCAATGAGGATAACTGAAATTCCTATCCGCTGTTCTAGTTGCAGTTTTGCAGTTAGGTTTCAAGTGAGTTTGCAACCACCAGTTGGAACCAAGTGTATTAAATGGACAAAACTGTAAAATGTTAAATGTACTCAAAGTGAACACAAGCACATTTAACAACGGAGTTCACCTCACTAGGCTACGTCTCCGGGGCACTTACCCAGATTATGATATTATAAAAAGCTTACAATATAGGACTCAAGTCTTAATGAAAAACTCTCAGAATCCCTCTAGGTTTTTCTGCCTATCTCTATATTGCTCCTACTCTATAACTATCACGTATAAATCAATGGCATCCCACCATTGTTTTCTTTTTAAAAGCTCACGTGTATTCTCTCAAGAATGGGTTCTTTATAGTTTAGAACACACACTTTTTACAAGCGAAGTTATTAACTATTAATAGTAAAAACAATCTTCTTGCTTCAATATTTTTTATGATTGCTTTTAACTTCTTTTGATTGGCTTCAATCTTTCCATATTGCACGTCTGCCTTTTGTAGGATTGACATCAATCTTCATAAGTTAATACCTGTTTAATAACAAGCTTGAAAGTAGGAGTTAATCTTTTCCTTTGAAAGGAAACATATAAAGATATGATCTCTTAAAGATAATATCTTTTCATAAACATATGAAACATTTAACTCCACATATCAATCAATCTTTAAACATATCTTTACTGAATATAATAAGGATCAAAAGATTGAAACAAGTGATAAGGACAAGCATAAGAATAGAGATATATATATTAAAAGGAAACATAACCTTATAAACTTATCTCTTTATATCTTTTAGAAAACATCTTTCCTTAACACTTTGATATTCTCAATTTACGCATATTAAACCTTTAAGATCATATGAGAATATATCCTGCATACTGTAGAACAAATATTAATCAATAAAGAACAGTTATGCAGTTTTACAGAACTAGACAGAATTCTGCTGAACAGCAGGTTGCAACTGAGGTTGCAACTGAGGTTGCAACTGGTACTTGAAACCACCAACGCTGTCTAAGCAGGTTGTAACTGTGGTTGTAACTGAGCTTACAACATTACTAGAAACCTATCAACATAGGTTGTAACTGAGGTTGCAACATTGCTTGAAACCTAACAACACCTGTCCTAGTTCATAATAAACAGATAGGATTATTTAGTGAAAACCATTAGACAACAAATAGAATTTAGACCAGGAATCTGGTCCTAACAATAACAATCCTAGTATACTTATTCTGGCCACTTTCCTAAAATTCATTGTTTAGTAATATCTCATATGAGTAGATTTTTTATTTTTTATTTTTTTTATCTTAGCAGTAGTAGATGGATAAGCTGTGTGTGACTTTACCTGACATGTGCTCTTAGGTGAATTATGTAAGAGCACTGATGCTCAAACTTTTACTCCGTAATATCTTCTGATGATATTTTGTGATTATTTGTAGCGATGGAGCTTGTGTTGTCTTTGGAGAAATTAACTAACGAGAAACTTCTAAATCTGCATGCGGTGAGAAATCTCTGTCTAATGCTTATGTTTTTCCTGTAGTTTCTATTTTTTTATGAAGCTGGTTAACATCCAGCAAGAAACTAGCGTACTTTGATATCTCAAAACCATTCGTTATGCTCGAGTGATTGGATTTGGTTGCAATTATATATTTTCTTAAAGGATCGTTATTAATTTTTGCTGACATTATAGGTAGCCACTCGCAACAATGATGTGCAGTTGACCCATTTTGTCGAAAACGAGTTTTTAAATGAGCAGGTCAGATTGCACTTCCTTAGTCCTTTCCAGTCAACCTGACGGTACTTTTTTGTGTTACTTTGGAAAGGAACCGATTGCTTGCTACACGTCGTAATTGTTTTGAAGTTTTGATTTTTGTATCGCCTTTTTGTTTCTAGGTAGAAGCCATAAAGAAGATATCAGAATATGTGGCTCAGCTAAGAAGAGTGGGGAAAGGACATGGTACTGGTTCAAATTTTTTTCTCAATCTACAAAATGTTCTTCTTTTTGAAAAATCTTGTGTTCAGTTTTCGCCTATTCTCGCCTTTTACATTAAATTATGTGTTTTTCCATGCTTATTTTTAGCGACTATGCACCCATTCTCTTTAATTTCAGGGGTTTGGCACTTCGATCAAATGCTTCTCCACGGCTGACGTTGCTGCATGATGTAGGGTGACTTTTATCTCTTTTCGGGACTTGAGCACAATTTCAAACAGGGCTTTTGATTAAAAGTTTTATTTTAGGTTTTTTCCAAGATACAAAAGTAGTAATAAGAAGAAATCTTAAGTAGTTTGCTGAATAAAATGTCATGTGCTATGTGATTATGCATCTCTAATGTACATAAAACGTTTGTAATCCGAAGCTACGTGCATAGCCTGATATGACAATGTCTTTCTCTAGCGATAATGTTGATTTAATTGTGATGGTAATTGTTCCAAGAGTAGTAGTGGTCATTATTCATCATCTCCGGTTGTGCCATTGTAAAGTCTCCAATTTTTGTAATTGGTTATATTAAGTAAAAGGTACAAAGCTAACATGGCTTGCATCAAAAGGTTGAGTGAATATACGAGATTGATTACACAATCAAAGATAGCAATTTACGCTGAGAAAAGGCTACACTTGCTTCCTACGATATTCTTGATCCCACGACCCCCAACAGAACTAAAGGCAAACGCTATAACTTTCGTTAGAGGTCACGTTTGTTAGCAATCAATAGGCTGAAAATTCCTCACTGTGTCTCCCATAGGAGTCTGGGCCGATAGGAGACTCGGATTTGGCCTATCAATCCGACGATCCCAACATGATGAGCACTGTAATTGATATGTAAAACTCCAATTTGTAGTCTTAGACCATCTACACTAGACTTGTTAGCTAGTTTTTTATTGTTAAATATTGACCCATAAACATAAAGTTATTCACTGAATACAATATACATGTTCAATTTAGCAAGTTTTTAAACCTGAGATTGGAGTTGTTAGTATTGACTAGTAAATAGCAAAAAAAAAAAAGAACTCAATTAATATTACCACAGATGCCTATTAGAAAAGAAAAACATTAAAAAATCATAGAATCCCGCATCACACATACCGAAAGTATACATATCGCTTTATAAATCACAAGCTAACTGTAACAATGTTTTTTATCGAGAGAGATATCAACTCTTCCACCATAACCAATGTGTGACTAAAATCTATATTTCCACCAACTTACAAGACTAGTAAAAAGGAAAAGAAAGTTAACCAGATATTTATTGAATAAATATTTTATAATTTGACAATATAACAACAAGCCCGTCTAGCTCAGTTGGTAGAGCGCAAGGCTCTTAACCTTGTGGTCGAGGGTTCGAGCCCCTCGGTGGGCGAATTTTATTTATTTTAATATTTTTTTAATTGTTTTATAAGCCTAAATGAATTAAAGTATATAAATATTATTAAAATGGATTATGTATAAAAAAGTCGATATGTCCGAGTGGTTAAGGAGACAGACTCGAAATCTGTTGGGCTTTGCCTGTGCAGGTTTGAATCCTGCTGTCGACGTTTTTTTTTTGCCACCTTATAGTAAAAATAATTGAAATTATGGTTTTTTAATTAAAAAGAGCAGGCCTTTCGCCAACAATAAAATGATTAGTATTTTGACCGGGGTAACTGAGGGAGAGGATTCGTGACATGCGCATTTTGGGTGAACTGCATGATGCTGAGTTCTTGTTCTGAGTCGACGAAGGCGTCCCGGGTGGCAATAGTGAGTTGCCTTATATACTAAAATGAAATGAATTTTGGTAAATCCTAAAGATAAGTAATGTATTTCGTTTTCATTTCGTTTATTTTGAGCTTTTTCGTTATCATTTTGTTTTCACGAGGTAGAAATTTTCGCTTCGTTTTGTTAAGTTTATGAAAATTTTGTTTCGTTTCGTCTGATGAACCAATTTTTATACTATATGAGTTTTATTAATTCATCTATATAATAATATAGTATACTATAGATCTATTATTACAAGCATATATATATATATATATATATATATATATATATATATATATATATATATAATATAATATTAGACGAAAACGAAATTTAACGAAACGACCAAGCATATGATTATTATTATCTTGTTTACTAAACTAAATATATATTTAATTTCATTATCATTTCGTTTGGTAATGATCGAAAACGTGACGATCTTTTAACGAAACGAAAACGAAAATTTTCACGAAACTATCGCATCATTCACATCTCTACCTCCATTAGAGTAACCGCATTACATTCTTGATTTTTGTAATTTGAAGTGTCGTTTACACTTTACACAATTATCAGTCTCCCTATAATTTTTCCAATTTAATATTTTCTCTATTCCAAAATGTTTGTCCATCATTGAGAAAGTAAATTTTTATAGACATACAATTATTAATTTGTCTGATAGCTCAAATATTTATTATACCCTTATACATTTAATTAAATTTTGAAATCAAAAGCATAACTAAGATTAAAATGGGAATATTTGTTAACTTTTTAGTTGATTTTTGTAAAATGGACAAATAATATGGAACTTTCTAAAAAGAAAAGATGGTTAAACATTTTGGAACGGACGGAGTGTAAAATATACTATTGTTCATTAATATTTATTTGCTTGTTTAATAAAAAATTAAAACTACGGTGGGTTCGATTTTTTAAGGCAGAATTGATTTCTTAATAGATATCATTTAGAACTTTTATTAATTGTGATAATACTTTTAAACTATAAAAAAAGAGAACAAAAATGTTAGGTTATTTTAATAACCTGACGTGTGGGATAATTAATTAATACAATTATATTTGTGCTAATATTCTTGAATGAGTTAATTAAGTGATCTACTAAGAATAGTCTAATAAAACATGTGGTTTGGTATGTATTACCCAATAGTAAACTAATTAGAATTTATGAGATTCTAATTAGTATATAGAGTTTGGCCTAAAACTAATCTCGAACAACTCTCCTCCTTCATTCCCATCAATAGAGAGATCCATAAAGAGGGATGATTAGTCTGTGGAAGACCAACAGCCCATAATCCGCCATCGTGTCCAACACCATGGAATCAGATATGTCTTCGTATTGGTTCCTATGTAATCTTAATAGTTTGACATAAAATATGTACTCATATTTATAAATTTAGTTATAATAATCGGTAAATCATGCCACTAATTTATTTTACTTCATATTCGGACGTCTTATGGATTATATGGAATCAGCATGTACTGCACCATTCGACCACTGACCACAACATGCCTCGTTGACTTTTTTTATTTGTAAACCATTATCCAGTTTCCTTCTTTTTGGAGGAGAAGATCTATGGTTTCTAACTTTTAAGCCTTGAGTTTGTTTAGTCTGTTACTTCATATAAGCAATGTGTGAATAGTTTTTATAATATGCTTTGAGTATGTTAGAAATCATAATTGCATGGGTACTATTACTGAAATTTATTAGTTTTGTTTTACATAGTGGTTAACACTTAACATATAGAATGTTTATTTAAGATAATCGCTTCATGAAACAAAAGTTATGTTTTGAAGTCACTGGGGTTATTTAAAATATGTAAAAACTTGGGTATTTACTTATTTCATATTTATGTTTAGTTTTGCATATGTCAACATCTATGTGATTTGTGTATCTTTGGAGAATGATATGCATTAGTATCTGCATTATATTATCACGTGAAATTAAGTTTTGACCCATCTAATAATCAACCCACTGCCAATGAAGAATCATGCTATGTTTATTAAGAAACTATAGTATATGCCGTATCATATTAAGCATGGTTTAATAACTTGTTTTTAGAATGTTAATCAGTACCATTCGAGTTGATAATAAATCATTTTGTATGACTTGTCTATATATATTATATAGGGTTGTATTTTTCTCATATTTATATTATTGTAGAATGAGAAAATAAAATATCAAAGTTTTGATATTTGCACTAAATTTTGGATTTTGTGCACAAACTTAATTTACTTTTGTCTTTTATTTTGAGATAAATTAATTGAAGTAAAACATTGCCAAAATAACCTCTTTTTCGTAGATTTATTTATTTTGAGATAATAAGATGTGTGTATTTTTTGTTTATGCGATTAATGATCGGTCCAAAGGAAGGTCATTAATTGGCCGAACAACGAATGCACATGTGAGAATGATGTGTGATAATTATAAAGTTTCCATGTGAAATATACACCGGCCCAAAGCAAGGTTATTATTTGACCGGATTTATTATCAGCATTTGATTTATGCGTTGAGAGTATCACTTACAAATTGATTTTTCTGTCCAAAGACTAAAAATCAATGTTGTGTTAGGTATATTATTTAAATGGGCCCATCACCACTACAGTTGATTAAAATTTGTGTCTTACATGATTAATTTATTTTATTTTGCATGTTATGACGTAAATTTCCATTTAATCGAGCTTATCTATTTGTTAATATTTTGAATTTATAGTTACATCATCTGCTTTTAATATTATTGCCAACATAAACTTAATTCTTGTACTTAACGGCACAAAACTTAACAGATGTAAAAGAGAATATTTTGTTGGTTCTCAGCTGTATGGATTTAGACTATGCATTAAGTAAGGATGACCCGTTTCTCTTACAGATAAAAGTTCTGCTGATAAAAAGGCGAACTTCGAAAGGTGGGAATGTTCTAATCGCTTAAGTCTAATGATCCTAAATCGCAGCGTTCCACAAGCATTCAGGGGCGGTATGCCAAATAAGGTATATGTAAAATGTTTTTTTATAGAAATTGAAAACCGTTTTGTAAATAATCGAAAAAGGACTAAGGATACGTATATTACGGTGGGAACTTCACAACCAAATAAACCAAAGTTTCAGGAATTTCCCTGTTTATTTTTGACAAAAATTTGGGTATGTGAAAAAGTAATGTTCCAAAACGTCGTAAAACGTGTAAAGAAATATGGACTTTTCATATTTCTTTGTTCTGAAAATTAATTTGACTTTTGACCTATAATATTTGGTGAGTAGATTCAGGTGCTATTGCTCACATAAGTTTTTTTTTCCATGTAAGTTTGCATTTGGAGCCGGTCGCCAAGTGAATCTGAAAGATTCTTTTATGTGGGTGACGGAAAAACAGTTCTTGATGTAGCAATTTGCACTTTTAGGTTATCTTTTGAGACTGGCCATTTTATTGAATTAAGAGAGACTTATGTAGTATCATCTTTAGACGTAATTTGGTTTCTATTTCTGATTTGGACAATTATGGTTATCTTTGTTCATTTGAAAATACGAAATTTAGTCTCCTTCTTATTTCTACTTTGAGTGCGCCTAGTTATATGCTGAATACATGTGCTTCATCTAATGAAACCTTGCAAAAGACATTAAGAGGTACAAAACGTAAATTTTTAATGAGAATTATGTCAATATATGGCACAAACACTTGGTACGCATCTCCAAAAGGAAAATAAAGATATTTGTGTTAGATGGAATTCTTGAACGCCTTGATTACACAAACTTTGGTGTATGCGTCGAATGTATCAAGGGTAAACAGTCAAACATAAGAAAATTAAGTGTTAACATGAGTTTCAACATCTTACAATTGATAAATACTGATATATATGGTCTATTTCCTATGGTTACTTAGAATATCCAACGGTATTTTATCTTTTAATAGATGACCATTCTCATTATCGTTACTCATAAAGATCGAGGGGTTTCAAGTTTTATGATCCCTCAACTAAATCCTTTTTCGAAACGGGAAATGCAATTTTTTTTAAGGATGTTGTGTTTGAGGGGAGATAAAGTTAGAAATGTTGTCTTTGAAAAAGAGAATTAATTTCATTACATGTAATTGACAATGATCATTTTGACATTGTTCAAGAAACACTAGAGGACAATAATAATGATTTACCTATAATACTCCCTACTCAAAATTAAGAGATTGCTACATAAGTGCAAACTCAACATAACAAAGGTGGATTAATGCCATGAATGATGAGATGAATCCATAAAGAACAATGACGTTTAGGATTTTGTCAAGTTGCCTGAAGGTATGAATCCCATTGGTTGCAAATTGATATTTAAAACCAAAATAGATTCTAAGGGCAATATTGAGAGATATAAAACACGTCTAGTCATAAAAGGTTTTACTCAGATTTCATCGAATCATTCTTTTAGGGCTATAATGACACTTGTAACTCATTTTGATTTAGAGTTGCACGGGATGGATATTAAGACAAGTTTTCTTAATGATGACATTGAGGAAACTAAATATATGACACAACCAGAAAACTTTGTATTAGGTGATTCAAAGTCTATGATTTGCATATTCAAAAGGTCCATCTATGGTCACAAGGAAGTTTCCCGTGAATTGTATCACAAGTTCCATCAAATCATCGTCTCATACGGGTTTGAGGTCAATAAAGTTGATGATTGTGTATATGACAAGTTCAGTGGGAGTAAATTATCTTCCTAATGCTTTATGTCGATGACATACTATTGGCAATTAAGCGATATATGCTCTTTGCATGAAAACAAGAGATTTCTAATTAATTATTTTGAAATGAAAGATCTTGGTGACGTCTCTTTTGTATTAGGAATTAAAAATACACCAAGATCGCTCTCGGTGTATCCTTAGGTTATCATAAAAGAGCTATATCGATAAGGTATGCATGAAAGATTATGCACAATGAGATAGTCCCGTCACCAAATAAGACAAATTTAGTCTCAATTAATGCCCCAAGAATGAAACTAAAGTAAAGAGATGCAAAAGATTCCTTATGCTTTGGCTGTTGTGCAGTCTTATGTATGCTCAAATATGTACGCATCTAGATTTGGCGTACATACCGGATATGTTGGGCATATACTTAAATGACCCCGGCATGGATTATTGTAAAGCATCCAAACATGTATAATGTATTAATAAAAACAAAGGATTATATGCTCAAATATCGGAAGTTAGAAAATTTAAAGATCATACAGTATTCTGACTCCGGTCTTACGGGTTGTCAAGAGATCCACTTCTGGCTATGTTTATATGTTGTCAGGAAGAGTTATATATGGAAAAGTGTTAATCAGACACTCATATCTCCTTCCATCATGACAACAAAGTTCATAATTTGGTATGAGGAAGCCAGTTATGCAATATGACTGCGAAATTTTGTCACTAGACTGCGAGTTGCATATGGTATTGAAAGACCACTAAAGATTGATTGTGACAATCTATTAGCAATTATATATTCGGATAAGAATAGAAACTGTTAGAAGTTTAAACAAATAGACATTAAGTTTCTAGTTGTTAAAGGAAAATTTCAGAGCGAGACAGTGTCTATTAAACTTGTTGGAACAAAATACGTGCTAGCGGACCCACTTATTAAAGGTTTGATACCCAAGGTCTTTCATGAGCATACTGCTCAAATTGGTGTTGTCATCTTTGATGATATGCAGTTTTAGTGGGAGTTTGTGTTCCGTGGTTAGTTCTTTTGGTTGACACTATTGAAACACTTTTGTGTTCAGTTTTCTACAGAATAAAATTGATGGTATATTATCTTTATTGCTCTGAATGTGTTATTTTTCAATTGTGGTTTAGCATAAAGTTTGAAAGACTATAGATTGATCTCACTACAGACTTAAGGACCAATTGGAATTATGCATGACTAAGATCACATTACATGCATTTTCTAGTTACACATCCATACTTGATCTATGTCGTTGAATATATTTGATCATATGGTGATTATTGATGGACCGAGTTACGATAAATGTAACGAATGTCACTTTAGTCTCACGTTGGTATAAGAGATTGACCAGATTGATAAAGAAAATGTTTTAAGAATAATTAGCAATTTTGCGCGCAACTATGATATTGAATGTAATTGTCATTTGGAATTAATTATAGCCCAAGTGGGAGATTGTTAGGTTATTTTAATAACCTGACGTGTGGGCTAATTAATTAAAACAATTATATTTACGCTAATATTCTTAAATGAGCTAATTAAGTGATCTACTAAGAATAGTCTAATAAAACATGTGGGTTGGTATGAGTTTTGTAATATGTATTACCCAGTAGTAAACTAATTATGATTTATGCGATTCTAATTAGTATTAATATATAAAGAATATAGGGTTTTGATGAGACACATATTTTCTAGTCAGTTCATTAACGCACTTGTATAGCGTTTCGGCCCACTCCATTCGGCAATACCATTTTGTCATATGATCCGGTTTTTGTCCCACATCGGGTTTTTCGGGCTTGAGGTATTATGTGTTGACAATTACGAATGCGACTCAACAACGTTTATGAAGACGAGGAAGCTTGCAACATGCTTGGAAACCCAAGGGAGAGTGTTGTGATACATTATGTGGTTGTCCATATTCATGTATAGGTTACATACATTATGTATAACCTTTAAGTTTAAGACTTATGGCTTTCTAGCTTCTTCCATATACATGTATCTTGTTCCATCCCTCCACTATATAAAGAGGTTGAACTCTTCATAGTTACACATATTGATACTTGAATAAGACGACTTTACTCTCTCTCCATACATATCTTTCTATGTCGATACTTTGCTAATAGTTGCCACACAACATTTATAAAATTTTGTAATAGTAACTTAAATATGCAATTAATTAATTGAGAAGTCAAACAGTGACGTAATGTTAATTAAATGAAGAGTAAAAAATAACCACAAGATTCGAAATAGCGACCTTATGAAAACAAAATCTTAAATTTCCAAATTTTCTATATAAAAAAATTAATTTTAAATTTTTTTATAATGACGGTGGCATGCTCTTACCGGTTCCTCCCCTGTATATGTTGGTTTTTTTTAATGAGTAAGTCGTGATCATGGTATCAACGCTTCAGCTTTTGACTACCAATCACATGAAGGCCTTCATCGGGGTGTGTTTACGTGTGGCTGTCGCGTTGGCGGTCACCCTAACAGCCACTTAGGGTTTGTTCCGTACTAAATTATATAGCCTTTTTTAACTCTGAATTCATACCAACCACTAATTAATTTAAATACCCCATTACTACAAATACATTAGGAAGGAAAACGGACCATTTTTTACTGTTTTTGACCCCATAATTGCATTAACTTTGACTCACTAATTACTAATCCCTCGATTTTATATAATTAATTATAAGAAAGGCCGACTTCCAACCAATCGTCATGCCACATTCAAACTTTAGTACCGATTCCGGCCTAATTTCTCTCCTCAATTCTATAACTAGGGGTTATTTTCACTATTAAGGAATTACGTACTTTATTAATTATTATGAAATGATTACACTAGATGGTTTTATCGTTATGTAAATAATTTGGATCGGAATTCTTTGTTTAATATTTGGTATTTATGAATGAAATTAAGTTGCTACTATCCCAGTTCAACTATATGTTTAATACATGCTATTTTAATTTAATTTAATGGAATTGAAATTGTCTTCTTTGAGAATTTCCAATGATTTTTCGCTTTTGTTAATCACAATATTTTACTTTTTATAAAAATACTTTATTTATTGGGATCCTAAATAATTCTCGTATTTTATACATTTGTAGCTTTTGAATATAAAAAATGCTACACACAATGCACGCAACTCGCACATTACATGTACTTCACTTTTGTAACATGAGTTTTATGCTAATTGTGTGTATATGTATTGTAAGTACATATGAGACAGACAAGCCATCTACCACAACCACAGTCTCCCTGATCCGCATTCACGGATTCCTTTACGTCATCCCAGAAAATGCTCCCCCTTTTGCTCCATAGTTAGTTCTTTTATGAAATTTCAGTCTGTAATATATAGATATTCTAAACACATTTGATTAGTGAATTTTGGATCAACATGTGTGTTGATTATTTTCTGTTTTTAAGGTGTGTAATATATTTAAGCATGGATCAGTTATTATTAGAACTTGATATGATATATGCGTCAAAGTTAAACTAAGACTACAAAAAAAACACCCAAATAACGACGGGATTAGTGACGGTATTTTTTGTTACGAGCTTATTAGCGACGGTTTTTGTGACGGTTTTGTGACAGTTTAGTCAATTTGCGAC
This sequence comes from Primula vulgaris, assembly GCA_963920805.1. Taxonomy (NCBI): domain Eukaryota; kingdom Viridiplantae; phylum Streptophyta; class Magnoliopsida; order Ericales; family Primulaceae; genus Primula; species Primula vulgaris. Next base: position 3,179,537 of record OY987220.1, on the reverse strand, counting down.
AAATTTATGACAGTTTTTTAAATTAGTGACAGACTTGTGATAACTTTTAACTCTTACTAAATCAAATATTATTTTGTAGTGTAAGTTAGACGCACTTAGGCATTTTTATTTTGTAGTGTAAATTAGACGCACTTAGGCATTTTTATTTCGTTGGCGGGCTGAGGGAGCTTCAAGTGTGATAGTATATTATGAGTATTATACTAGTGATAATTTATTATACTATATACTCCATGTCACATACTCACTATAACTCACTCATTCATTGAGTGTTTCCACCCGTCTTTCACCGTCGTATTATGTAATTTAGCCATTTTTTAACTTTGAATTCACTCGTTCCCAAATCAAGGAGTTTCAAGTTGAGTTGGTTTTTTCTGAGATTTGAATGCTAACTAGTACTTCATTAATTTTAGTGATCATAACATCGATTCTCGAAGTGTCTGTATCACTACAAGAAAACAGCCAAATAGTAACTGAAGAATCAGTAGGTAAATAATAAATTCAGTTGGTAAACTCACTTTACCAACTGATCTGCCTTCTGTATATTCGGTTGTTAAAACCCTAGTTGCTAAAATTTTACCAACTGAATTATGTTTCAGTTGATAATTTACCAACTGAATGGTATATCAGTTGCTATTCACCAACTGCTTGTGTCAGTTAGTAAATAGCAACTGATTGTGTCAGTTAGTAAATACCAACTAAAATTTCAGTTGGTAAATAGCAACTGAAATTTCAGTTGGTAGATAGCAACTGAAATGTCAGTTGGTAGATAGCAACTGAAATTTCAGTTGGTAAATAGCAACTGAAATATCAGTTGGTAGATAGCAACTGAAATTTCAGTTGCTATTTACCAACTGATATTTCAGTTGCTATTTACCAACTGATATTTCAGTTGCTATTTACCAACTGATATTTCAGTTGCTATTTACCAACTGAAATTTCAGTTGGCAAATAGAAATTAGTATATATATATATATATATATTAATATATATATATATATATTATTAATTATTAATATATTAATAATATATATATATATATATATATATATATACATATATTCATAAATTCATATTCAAAATATAAGCAATTGTCATATGGACAAAAATATTTATGTTTAACTAAGCAAATCGAGATTTAATATAATAGTTGCTACAATAAGATACCAAATCGAGATTAAAGTACAATTCAAAAGATAATCCTAATTAAAGCTACATAGAAATCTAGGTCATTGTGCTTGTCGTCATCGACATTAAAATACCGAGTCGAGATTTAATTACAATCCAAAAGATAATCGATCCATAGATACATAGAAAATTAATTTAAGTCAGTTTGCTTGTCATTGACATTTACAGAATCTTCACGAGCCAATCTTGTCGATGTGTTTGTAAATATTTCAAACATCCCTTGCATTTGGCGTATCTGTTGTTGCATTACCCGAGTCTCCTCATCCCTTCGAAGCCTTTCTTCCTCCCTTTCGGACTTCTGGATGCGTAATTCTTCATTCAGTTCATGTATCTTGTCTAACAAAGACCGACTCGACCCAGTTTGACTAGCGCTAGACGAACTACAAGAACTACCATACATGACGATCTTCGCAGATCCCAACCCGAACAGTTGTGACTTTTTTATTCCACCGGCAGCTGTCAAAAACGCTTCTTTCTCGTCAATGGGAGTTCCGTTCTCCTCCAAGGGCTGATTTCGAGTCGCAATTTGCCGCTTGTATTCCTCCTATTTCAAAAAAAAAACAAACATTACCCAGAGACAAGTAACATACATATATATCCAGAAGCTATGTGGTCTAATTAATATAACATACATATATATCTAGAAGCTAACATCTAGCATATCTCAAGCTACTACGCTCTTTTGGCAGTTAAGTCTTTTGATAGATGGTCAAAGTTATAAAAGCTGAAAAGTGGTATACTGGAATACAGTTCATTTTATCCTAACTTGTTTGGTTGCAGTTTTCAAACAGATAAGGTGGATTTTTTATTAGAGTGGAGAAAAAGTTGAGGTTATTCAAGCTTAAAACTCCTATCTTTTTGTATCCAATAAAAACAGTGTACACACCGGCAGATATGACACAGTAAATAGGCAGACAAGAAATTCTCAGATACATTCAGTAAAACCAACCCGCTATGCTTATTAAAAGATCAAATCTAAAAGATTAAAATCTTTTAGAAAAATAGAAGCTTTCTTTGCATGCATATGTATACCTTTACCAACAGCTATGCTTATTAATTAAAAATCCCCAAAAAACAAAGAACCCAATATCCAGAACTTCACCAGTAAACTATATGCATTCCAAGTTGTAAGAGAAAAATACAAAAAACAGTAATAAAAAAGCGCTTGCAAATATTGACATAGTACCTCTACAGATAAAGATTTCGCCGATATAAAAGTCTTCATGTCATTCTTTTCTGTATGGTTGTATGCGAACAGGTAATGTGGCGTGACTTCTTGATCTTTGCTCTGAAAATCAACAAAGTACGATTACTTACCAATTTCGTAATCATGCCTAACCATTTATTGTAAATACTACATAAATAAAAACTTACCAACAAGTCAGAGGTATTTGCAAACGAACGTGAGCCACCTGTATGAGGACTCGCACGTCCACGATTAGCTTTCATGATGGCTGAACGGGCCTTAACCTTCGGGTCTTCCCATTTCTCAAGCAAATAGTTCCAATCAGTGATCAAAATTCCTTCCGGCTTTCTCTTACCAATACATTTTTTCAAATTGGACATAAAAGACGGATATTTCTCACGAGCCTTAATTTCCAAAGCACGACGAAAATCATCTTGCAACTCCTCGTCCTCGTCCCCGTCCCAGAAAACATATTTCTGAGAAACAAAATTCTATTAAAGAACTTACCGCAAAAAAAATTCTATTAAATAGTACAAATACAATAGAAAACTGAAAGTAAGCAATTGTGCATACCTTGAATTCGTCAAATAATAATCCTTTATGCTCAGTGGTCATATCCTCCCAAGTCATAAACTCTTTACGGAACGTTGTTGGAAATATCTTAGTAATCACAGCACTAAGCTGGTGTGAAGGCTCCAACCTGTTAGCAAAATTTATCATTTGATATAGAATAAATGAATACATGAGTTTAGAAAATCAAATTGAAAACAGAGCACTTACACAAGTGTGCCGGGGCGAAGATGAGCCTTCGTCTTTGTTGAAGATTGGAAAACCATGTTACAACTTCCCGCGAGGGAGGCCCCACTAACATTATCAGTTTCAAGTTCAACTTGGTTGTCTTCTTGCTCATGCACAGGGTTGTTACCCGACGACAAAGGTTCATCGCTTCTCACGGGATAATACCCATCAATTTGTTGCTCGGTTGGATGTTGTGACCTTTCTTGATTAACCATCATCGACTCAAAACTACCTGGAATATATCCAGGAATGCCATTAGCTTGTAGTATTGACCCAAACGTTGGCGGATTGCATTGACCTATTGCTGCAAAGGCTCCACGGCCGCTACCTATTGCTGCAAAGCCTCCACAGCCGCTACCTATTGCTGCAAAGCCTCCAAGGCCACTACTGTCTGTTAAAAAGCCTCCTCGACTGGCGCCAAACGATGCATAACCTCCACGCCTAGAGGGTTCAACTCTGCCATTGTTAGCTGATCCTTGAGGACTTTTACTATAGCTACGTCCCGCCATCTTAAAACTCAAACAAAATTCAATGATTAAGGTTAACCCTTGTCATGTATACTTTTTTTAAAAACCAAACTTGACCTCGGATGCACACACCGCTGCAGTCTGTTGACAAATTTGACCCATAATCCATTGTGTGGAATTTATATCCATTGACAAAATAAACTGGGTATGACCAAACACAATTTAATGGTCCTTTTGCGAGATCCTTAATAAACTCGTTCTCGATGTTATCTTTTGCGAATTGCTTAAACCAAGATGGAAACTCATTTTCACAAGCAAGGTCCACTTCCTCATCACTGATATTGTAGATAGTCTCTCGTACGTAATTTATGAAAATACTGCATCAGAAAAAAAAATAAAAAATAAAAAACATAATATAATATAAATTTCCGTATGTAGCATATTATAAGTAAACAAAAATAACACAAATGAGTTTGTACTTACTTCAAATATTCTCTAATCTCCACGCAATTGAGAAGAATGTACCTATGTGCTGCCATGTACTCTTCTTCATCAACAAATGGTCGTTTCTTGAGTCTACCATATGTTCGTCCGGTTTCAGCAAACAACAATGGAATCCCTTCTAAGACTTCTTCCGGCATACCCGCATCATTTCGAGGTACTTTTCTATGTCTTGTATTCACTTGCAACTCAAAATAATGGGAGGAAAAACTCGTAGATTCTTCCATAATGTAAGCGTTGCATAGTGATCCTTCAACCTTGCCTAGATTTTTCACATTTTTTTTCAAATGTCCCATCATTCTTTCAAAGGGATACATCCATCGATTTTGCACTGGTCCAGCTACCCGTGCTTCATAAGCCAAGTGAACAATAAGATGTTCCATTGAGTCAAAAAAACCAGGCATAAAAATCATTTCTAACTTGCACAAAATTACTGGAATCTGTAAAATAAGTTTTTCCATGTCTGCTTCTTTGATGGTAGTGCATGTGAGGGTCTTAAAAAATATGCTCAATTCTGTCAACGTTTCCCACACTTCATTGGGAAGAAATGCACGAAAGGCAATAGGGATAAGTCTCTGCATAAAAACATGACAATCGTGACTCTTCATAGACCCATTTAGCTTATGTTTTTTAATGTCTACACACCGACCTAGATTCGACACATATCCATCTGGGAATCTCAACTCTTCTACCCATGTACATACAGCTTGTTTCGCTTCCTTATCTAAGCTATACACAGCCTTTGGATACTTTTTAGTTTGATGATTAAACTCTAGTTTCTTTCGACGACATAAAATTTTCATATCTTCTCTAGCTTTGGCGTTATCTTTTGTTTTTCCATCGATGGCCATAACGGTGTTAAACACATTCATGAAAATATTTTTCTCAGTATGCATCACATCAATGTTATGCCGAATGATATTTGTTTTCCAATATGATAAGTCCCAAAATATACTACGTTTTTTCCAACCCGTATTGTTATCGCTGGAGATCCTTGCATTCCATTTTTCTGCACCAACCTCAGTTATTTTCTTTAGTCCAAGTGAATCAATATATTGTAAGGTCTCCTCACCATTGCGAATAGGGGGAGCACAATCATTGACAACTCTTTTAAAAATGAATTTTCTCTTGTTTTTCCTGTATGGGTGTCCTTCAGGTAGGAACTTACGGTGACAATCAAACCAACATGGCTTACCCCCATGTTTTAGCTGGAATGCTTCAGAGTTTTCCATACAGTATGGGCATGCCAACTTACCATGTGTACTCCATCCCGATAACATGGCGTAAGCGGGAAAGTCACTAACTGTCCACATGAGAGCAGCTCGCATTTTAAAGTTCTGTTTCTTAGATATATCCCATGTCATAATACCAACATCCCACAACATTTGCATATCCGCAATAAAAGGTTGAAGATACACATCCAATCGTTGAGTTGGGTTTTTTGGACCAGGAACAATAACTGTTAAGAACATGTATTCATCCTTCATACACATCCACGGAGGCAAATTATACGGTGTTACTATAACAGGCCATGAAGAGTACGCTTTCCCAGAAATCCCAAAAGGCGTAAAACCATCGGTGCAGAGCCCTAATCGCACATTTCGTATTTCATCAGCGAATGATGGATTTATGTAGTTAAAGTGCTTCCACGCATAAGAATCCGAAGAGTGACGCATAACTCCATTTTTCTGTTCATGTTCTGCGTGCCATCTCATATTTTTTGCAGTAGCCTCAGAAGCATATAATCTTTGTAGTCTTGGACCAATGGGAAAATAATACATCTTTTTAACTGCTGATTCTTTTCCCCTACCATAAATTCCTTTTTTTTTACTTTCAAACCGTTTTGCATCACACATTTTACATTCTCGTAACTCACTATCTGCACCCCAAAATATCATACACCCATTCGGACAACAATGGATCTTCTCAACAGGGAGTCCCAACCCTGCAACCAACTTTTTGGTGCTGTAAAAATTTTTAGGAAGTGTATCCCCATCCGGTAAACCCGACTTCATAGCTGTACAAATATCATCATAACACCTCTCAGATAAGCGATGCTCAGATTTTATATTCAAAAGTTGTGTCGTCATAGCTAATTGTGACATTTTTTCACAACCAGACCATAGTGGTTGCTCAGCCGCTTGCAACATATTATGGAAATTCTGTGCTGATGGATTTGGATATTCTTCGAATTGATCAAAATTAGGGCCAACTGCATTCATAACCATTCTACGGTATGGATTATCATCATATATTTTTGAGTTTTGCATAAAGTGTTCATGTGGTTCCGAATGAGCAGGGAAGTGATGTGCATTCGATGTACCACCGGACTCGTAATTGTAATTAGTTGTCAGAAACATGCCAGAATTTCTAGAAGATACAAAAGGTTCCCCATGACAAATCCATTGATAATAATCGCTAACAAATCCTTTTTTCAACAAATGTAGTCGCACGTCATCGGGTTCCAAAAAGTGACCATTTTTACATGACGTACAAGGACAACGAATCATAGTATCGTTCATATAACTCGGTTGAGAAGTCGCAAAGCCAATAAAATCATCCAGTTTAGTAACAAATCCGGGATTAAGGAGTTTAGCCTTATTTTTTCTAGCATACATCCATGATCTATCCATACTATATTTTATTTCCTGTCATTGATAAGTTACATCTAAATTAATTGTATCTGCTAATTTAAAATAGTTTATCAATTAATAATTAACAAAAAGGTGAAATAGAAAATTAAGCAACTAACCTTATATATATAAAATCCAGCGCTGTGATCAGTCTTCTGTATATAATTAAAGAGAAAAATGGAAGGTTACTAATATTTTTAAGTATGTATAAATGTATCATGAGCGTATGTGGATGATTTTTTTGGATAACAGAGTGGTGGAGGTAAATACGTTTTTTGGATAACAGAGTGGTGGAGGTAATTAAATACGGAGTACAATATAGAGAGGCTGCTAAAATTAATAAATTTGCAACTACCACTTAATCAGTTACTAATTACTAACCGATTTGTTATATATCAGTTGCTATTTTTATTAACTGAAAATCTATTCAGTTGGAATTTGCCTACTAGTTAAGAATCAGTTGGTATTTACCAACAGAATACGCCACAGTTATTATTCGGTTGCTAGATAGCAACTGAAATTGTCTTAGTTACTATATAGCAACTGAAATTGTGTTAGTTACTAAACAGTTGCTATGTAGCAACTGAAATTGTGTTAGTTACTAAACAGTTGCTATATAGCAACTGAAATTATCTTAGTTAGTAAACAGTTGCTATATAGCAACTGAAATTGTCTTAGTTAGTAAACAGTTGTTATATAGCAACTGACAATATTTCAGTTACAAATCAGTTGGTATTGTTTAATAACAAAAGTTTTAGTTGGTATTTCGGTTACAATTCTTTAACTACCGGATCAGTTGCTAAATAGAGTTACTATTTGGCTGTTTTCTTGTAGTGGTAATGCATATTAATTATTGGACATGATCACTATTCACTAGTATGTGTGTTAATTTATGTTTTTAAGTTGTGTAATATATTAATATTGTAATCTTAGTAATAATTAATATTTTACTCTTTATAAGAATACTTAATCTATTGGGATAATAATTTTCATATCTTATAAATTTGTAGATTTTGAATATAAATGCCACATTCAATGCACGCAACCCGCACATTACACATGACGTCACTTTTGTAACATGCGTTTTATACAAACTTATTTTTACTAACTTATTGTCAATTTTAGCCAAACTATGAATATCATTTATGTAGTAAAAGGAAAGAAGTGTTAGTAGAGTAGAAAAAAAGTTGAAGCGGCAAAAAAGTAAGAAATAAAATGAGGTATCTATTCAAATTAAAATTACATTTAATATAAGTATACCATATATGCACACGACTCAAATAACAATAATATTATACTATTTACGCACATACTCTTCGATGTGGATGATAATGAGGTGAAACAAGACGGAAACAGCCAATTTCGTTTTCGTTTTCGTTTTGTTTAGGTTTTGAGTTTTGTTATCTTTTCATTTTCATGATAAAACAAAAACCTTTCACTCATTTTCATTTCTTGAAGAATATGAAAATTTTGTTTCGTATCGTCTCATGACCTATTTTTTTCTCGATACATACATTTTCGTATCGTCTCGGATAATTTAATCATTTTTTTAAGAAGCAACATTACATTGCATTTTAAAAAAAAAGATATTAAGATTATAATAACAAAATGTCCTCATAATAAAATCGATCACTATATGTTACTTAACATTGTCCATCATGTCATATATATACAACAAAATACTCAGAAGGGGTTTATTATTACAGTATATTATTACAGTATCAATATATAATTTTGGAAGGGGTTTATAAAATAAATAAATTAAGAGCTTACCAGAATAGATTATACATAAATTATTTTGAAAAACACTACTAAAAAAAATTAACTTCTGAAAATTGTAGGGTTGCAATGGCAATCACTGGTCACACTAATGTTATGACCATGAATATCATCGTATTATATACCGTCTCCGTCCCTTTTTAAGTGTCCCTTTATAAATTGCTACTTTTTAAGAATATTAAATTTTGAAACATAAATTATCAATATTCCCGTTATAAATATCATAATTAAAGTTAATTTGGGTAACTTCTTTCCTAACAATTGTTTTTGTTGTAGTTATGAATGGTAAGTATATAAATGGTAGGGGAGTAAATTTGTTACATTATAATTACTGTATTAAAAAGGCGGACACTTAATTAGTAACAGAGGAATAGGGTTACGATCATTATCATCTCGTTTACTGAACAAGATATATATTTTATTTTATTATTATTTAGTAATGAACGAAAACGAGACGAACACACAAAATTTCATGAAATTTTTGCCACATTCTCATGCATACAAACAAGTTAGAAATTGCTTCGTATTAAAAGTGTATTTTTCCTAAATTTTCTGAAGATAATTATTTGGTTACGTTAAGTACCGTATTTATATACTGTTTTTACATATGATATATCGTAAGTTGGTCTAGTCCTTATTGATCCACTAAGCATTTCAATTTTTTTTCAACATAGTAACATATACGGCCGACCAATAATTTTTGGATAAATTAACAAAACAAATTAATTTTGAAACTAAATTAACAAAAATATATCCAAAAATTTATAATTAACAAAAACATACCTAAAAGTTCATAACCTAATTTGTATATTTCATACCCTTATTCCAAAAGTTCATACTTTACTTCAAAAGTTCATACCATAATTTATATATTTCATACCCTTATTTCAAAAGTTCGTACCCTTATTTCAAAAGTTTATAACCTAATTTGTATTTTTCATACCCTTATTACAAAAGTTCATACACTTATTTCAGAAGTTCATACCCTAATTTGTATTTTTCATACATTATTTCAAAAGTTTCTACCATTATTTCAAAAGTTAATACCCTAATTTGTATTTTTCATACCCTTATTCCAAAATTTCAACTCAATACCCTTAATTCACGTAATTCATACATTTATTTTTCAACATTATACACTAATTAACAAATCCAACTCTTACACGTCTTTCAATCTCGAACTATCACGTCGCCGTCGTGAGCCTCTCTTTCGACGACCGCATCTACGTCGACATCAATATCGAGTTTTCGACATCGCTGTACACACTCGCCGTCCATTCCGATAGATGTGTCCATTTCAATCTTCACGAAAGAAAGAGATCGAAGATGAAAGATGAGAAGAAAAAGATCGAAAAAATAGAAGAAGGATGATGAGAGATCGGATAGAGTGAGAAGGAATAGGAGAAAGATTGGACGGAAAGACAAGAAAGAGAGAGAGATTGGAGAGAATGTGAGAGAAGAACGGGGATTCTTTTTTCTATATCCAAATTGCTGGATCGTATGACGTGGGATTGCCAATCTCACGTCTACGAGGCAGTGTGATTTTTTCTTTTCTTTTCCTCTCTTCTTCTCTATGATTTTGTTTTTTTTGTGATTTATATCAAAAAAAAAAAAATACTTTCCCAATTTTACCCAAAAACTTTCCCAATTTTATCCAAAAAAAACCCTAACCATCAACAATCAAATTCTTTCATATATCAAACTAATATATTTTTTTATCAAATCAACATCACTCTACCCCTACAATTATCCCTAATTTTACCAAAAAAAAAAAAACATCTCCCAATTTACCAAAAAAAAAACAATCCCAATTTTACCAAAAAAAAACTCTAACCATCAACCATCAAACTCATTCGTATATCAAATTAATATTTTTTTTTCTCAAATCAACGTCACTCTACCACTACATTTATCCCCAATTTTACCAACAAAAAAAAAACATATCCCAATTTACCAAAAAAAAACCTCTACCAATTTTACAAAAAATAAACTCTAATTCGGGATAGGTTATGATTATAGAAATCATTTCCAAAGTACTCTGCTTTGTCTCAAAAAATCCTTTCCATATTTTAACTAATTAACTATTTTTATTTATTTTCAAAACCACGTGATATACTCCGTTTAATGTTGTGAGTCTTATTAGCTCAGTATATATATTATATAGGAGACATAGAGAGAGAGAACAATATGTCTTTATTTATCAGAATGTATCAATACAAGTGACCCTAACCTTCTTTATATACTAGAGGTTAGGGTTATACAAGCTAGAAAGCCCAACTTAGGCCCACTATGAGTAAAGCCCAATAGTCCAATAATAACCTACAACACTCCCCATTTGGACATCTTGAATTTTTCGTCTTCATGCAGTCGATCTGAGTCGAGTTCATTCGCAGTGCTAAACATATAAAAACCTTAGGGACGGAAAACCCAGTGTGGGACAAAACCAGTACCTAGGAGAAACTGTGTAGCCGAATGATATAGGCCGAAATATCATGTAAGTAACTAACCACAAAACAGTGTGCCTCATCAAAACCTTGTCAGAGCAAACCCAATGGGAAAATCTCTGATCGAAGGAAAAAAAGTGTAACAATGGTAGTAGTAGGGATCAACCACAAAGTAGGTGCCTCATCAAAACCTTGTTAGAGTAAACCCAATGGGAAAAACCTCTAGTCGAAGGACAAAAGAGTACACAGTGGTAAGAAGTATACAACAGGATACTCCCCCTAATTTCGGCAAACTTAAGTGAGATAAGATGGGAACGTGTCTCGTTAAAAACCTTGCCAAGGAAAACCTAGTGGGAAAAAACCTTGGTCTAAGGACAAAAAGAGTACACGAGAATTTCGAATAAGTAGTAATTAGTGCAATAAGCATTCACCTGGATGCTCCCCCTCATTTGCACACGACTGGGTGCAAGGATTTCATATTTCAAGAAAGAGTACGAGCATTCGACTGAATGCTTCATTTACTTGCACATGGCTGGATGCAAGAAAATCTAACGTGGAATAGAACGAGCATTCAACTAGATGCTCTTAAACTTCATATGTGAAGATTCATTTTGGCAAGAAATGCTAAATAGCATAATCTAGTCATGTCTCTCTTGATCGATAACAACAAGTTGTCCTCAAATAAGACAAGTGTTTTATCTGGATCGTGAGACAGAGCATATGTAATTCAAATATGGCTAATACGAGCTCGAAGCCATATACACTCTCTAGTCGTCTCATAGAGCACGAGTAGATCAGAGTGATTCGTTTGGAGTCATTCCAAGACCTCCAAGATATTGCCTTATTTCTAATGGTAAAGACAGACCATGTTAGGAATATCCCTTATGCGGGTCCGATAAGTAACCGGCATCGGTATAACCGAAAAAGGGTTGCATTAATTCGAGTACCGAAGGGGGTAGGTACACTCAATGACGCAAATGGGATAAGACAAGCCCTCATCCACAGTTACCTTAAGGTAATGGAAAAATGTCTTTTATACCATTTCGATGCCAGCGTGTTAGCGCGATGCTGTGTCGAGCTATACCATTCACAGCAGACGAGATGTTCGTCCTAGCACATTAGACCAAGTACAATGATGCGCTTATTGTACCTAGATATGAACATCATCATTCAATATCTTTTTGTCGTCTCATCAGAGACGGACCGGGTCTATATCAATGTCTAGTGATCGAACGATCATGGGAGAATCTGAGGACTTAGCGTCATAATGACTAAAACGTCATAACACCTTCTGGGTGTAGTCTGAATCATAGACTTAGATTCAATCTTTACAGGACTCGATCATCAGGCCGAGTCACTACCGTGTCTTCCCAAAATCCTTCATCTCGAAGGGCAAATCCAAAACGTGAATTGCTTCATAACACGCAAGGGCATAATACTTGTTCAAGTATCCCAAGCTGATCAAGTACTCACTTAGGCGATATACCACATCCGCTCGGATTATATTAATCCATATAGTGAACGTCTCAGTCAATTGAGATCGTGTTCCGTGGTCAGGAACTACTTGATTTAAGCACATGAAGTCACACAGGGACCTTCATCTATATCTCTTTGTCTAAATTCTCATAGAGATAAAACATTGACCACAATCACATGCTGCATAATCAGTTTTTAGGAAACTACTAAACTGATAAAGTAGGGGACCGTTATAACGTCTATTACGAGGAAATCAACCATCTCGTAATCAATTCCAAGATGTGAGAGAAGCCTTACGCTACTAGGCGAGCATTCTACAATCTCATTATTCTCATCACTTTTCCTTACGAATAACCAAATAAACGAACTCATTTAACATTGGTGGTGTTGGAGCTACAGGTCCGAACACACTTTCGCTAAGGAGTCTACTTGGATTGCAAGTTTCCATTTAGTCCAGTCTATTCTACGTTGACTTCAGGCAACGGTATATGGTTCTCTGTCATAATTTGTTCATATTATCAGTCGTCACCGAATATATGAACAAGTAATCAATGACAGTCTCGTTTCGCTTCAATATCGTCTAAGATATCATGATTGACGGATATTTCGAGATTCTTAGGATGAGGAGGAAATCACACATCTCCTTGATCCTTTATAATCTCGTGCGACAAACGAGTTTCAGTTCACCACCTCTGGGGCTGAACGAATTAAGAACCGGTCAACTTACTCATATCTTGGGAAGGACGACAGACTGACGGTCGACGGTAGCATCCTTTGCTTGGTGGGTTCGGCCAAAGCAACGTGTTACGACAGGAACACGACGTCCGACAGGGACGTCTATCCTTGCAAGCATTTTGCAGCAGGTATAAATGATCTTGTGATATCTCATAAAGTCATTAAATGCCTATGGCATTTAGTTAGACTTGAGGGAGTCTATGCACTTACTTATCACTAAGTGCAGTATTGGGGATCAAGGTAAGACCGAGTGGGTTATGCCACGTTACTTCACGTCATTATTTATCAACGGTAACATGCAAATCTCCCCCTAACGATGGGGAGAACAGTCTTAGCGATGTCACTTTCGCATATCATGCGGTAAAGAGATCGCTTGCCAAGGTTACTCTATCAAATGATAGGCAGGAGATTCATAATCGACTTATGTCCCCTTCAGAGGTCCATATTTTGAACGTTATAGCGGCTCAATCAAAATATTAATTAATCACTCTAAACACGCGTTAATATGAGACTTCTGGCTCATAACCAGTAACCAGCTGGTACGCATATGGTGTTTGAGTGTCTATGGGCCTCATGACGGACCAATGCAGCAAAATAACATAACCCAACACGGAAATATAAATCTTGGTGCGCAAGACCAAGAAATGCGTGCAATCATTTGCAGTCGCATCATCAAACTTTCCATGAGTCCATTTGGGTCTGAACATAATCGAGAGGATGTTCAATTTCAATTTCCAAACTCAAGTAATTCAAATCGAAATTTCGATTTGTACTCTTCGGAATTATCAAGTCGACTAGACTTTTCAGGATAATCCGGATCATGAGCCATCAACTTAATGATAAGGCTAATAGTTTGGGAAGTGCTGCATTTATGTGGACAACATTAAAATGTGACCATATTGTCGATGCATCAACCATAACCATTTATATTTATGGTCCGTCTTATGGTTGGATAAGTCCACAATAACTCCTTCAATTCTTTACAAGAATTCTACGAGTTCATTTCGTGATCTTTACACATACTAGTCTTTCAAAGTGAGCATTAGTGGCATGAATTTCGGATTAATCACGAAATATATTCTCAGAGAGAATCCAAATACGATGCGATTATAAATCAAGCATCGCCTTTTGACCCGGGAATATCTCATCCGGTCAATGCCACAATATCAAAATGCTCTTATCAATCGACGACAGACGAATGATAGTACAGACAATCAAGTCTTAGCATTTAAATTCTTTATCATTCGACGACAGGCGAAATGATAAGCTAACTTTAAATGCTTTAAATAATGTGGTAGCAACCACTTGAAAGACATTCCAACTCCTCTAAAATATGCTTCTGGTCGTATTGAATGGAGACTATGTAAAGAAATTTCAATTCTTTCATGAGCTATTACCAGGTAACACTGGTTTTCTCGAATATTTTATAACTCAACAAGGTACGACAGGACCTATAGGAGTATAACGCCTCATATTTGACAAATCAATTTGGCTTTACCAAAGATTTCGATTTTGAACGACAGGTCCAGAATCGCTGTCACTGAGTACACTTTTAGGCAAGTAGTTGGTGAAATTATGTGGTACACTGTTACCCACTATTTCCAGAAAACCAACTACACCACAAGTATTGCCTAAAATTTCATAATTTAAAGTTTGGTCACATTTTTCAAAAGAATTTGCTCAAAAAACACTTTAAATTATTTCGAGAAATTTCGTAAACAGGCAAACCATAATCCAAAAGTATGGTCCAAATGGAAAAATAATAATCCAAATGGAAAACATAATCCAGATGAGCGAAAAAATGGCTCAATGATTTATCAAAATCAATAAAAAAAGGTATCAAACTCATTTGAGCCACAAAATCGGGGGTCTCAATAGTTTCCTTTCAATTAACTTTAACCACATTAGCATTGGTTTTTCCACCTTTATAATAGTTGTGAACTATTTAAGGAGTAACCGTGCATGACCTTTGTCTTTATAACATAGAGTTGGCTCATTGAGCATTATCTCTTGCTTTGTGACAACGGGCCATATTGTTCCTTTCAGTTACTGTCTTGGAGCCACAGGTTTTCGATTTTGACAATTATCTAAAATCTCGTTTGGCTAGGCGATTCATCGGGATCGCGACAGTTCGAGACAAATAGCACTTGTCTCGGTTCTCTATTCGTGGAAAAAAAATGTACACGAAGAGCATTAATATCAGGCAAACAATTCGCCATTGACCCAATAGGATTAAAACTACTCACCGGGGTAATTTTCCTATCCAATAACAGATGGGCGATAAAGGAACATGGTGAATATAAATTCACGATACTGCTTATGGAATACAATTTCCAAACTAGTATTTTTGGTGAAGGATTGCTCCAATATGTCAATTTCAGACATTTGTTCACCATAGACGTCATCACGTCTCAAATGTGGCGGCGGAATAAAATCAACGCCTTAGCATTAATCATGAGGGTAACAACAAACTCGTGTTTTACTCATCAAAGATGGCATCAAAAAAAAAATTTTGGGCATCACATTTTCACATATCAGGGTGACTAACATGTGGTGACGGATTAAAATCAACGTTTAAACAGTCATTTCGCAAGTATGTTTTACGATTTTTCTCATCATAGATGGCATCCAACATGTGTTGGGAGTTCTGGATTATTTATCATATAAAACGACTGGTTTATATGTTTATGGTTTGCACAAGCACAAATGTTTTTCCGAAACGACAGGTTCGAAAACATTAGTTTTGCTTCTCATGTGAATCTGTTCTCATTGATCGAACGACGGCTCGATATTGAAACACCAATTCGGTGAAACATCCATCACTATATAAACACACTCGGAAAAATTATTATTTAGTCAACCCCTTTCGGTAGCTCTACTTGAAAAACGACCAGGAAAGACGGTGAGGGTGGAGGGCACGAATGCCACTTAAAACTCGACCTCATTAGGATATCGACTTCCGCCTATATCTTTCCTAGACATCGTATCCAAATAGGTGAGCCTAGTTGGTGAAGGTTCATAATTTTTCCAACTTAAATGTGAAAATATATGATTTCGCAAATTACCATATTTTACCCCTGACAGTAAATAAATATTATATGGAAGTGATCAATTATCTAGATTGTATATGTTTCATGATTAACTAACATGGCAGTACATATTTCCTTATAAGGAAATCAAATTAATGCTATCAATCTAGATTATTATTTACCAATTTTACACTAGCAATATCTAAATTATTATTATACAAATCTATTGCTTTTATGTGTAATTTATATACATGGTAGTTTTAACACAGAATATTTTCATACGTGACTAACTTCCTGGCAATCACTAACATGTGAAAATTAATTTATATATCACTAGTAAGGGTTTCATAATTGCTTTAGAACATCATAACATATATACATCAATACCAATACCCTGTACAAAAAAAAAGGTTTCACAGTGGTATTATAAGGTGTCAAATAGTTGTCAAACATCAGTGATATTAACATGCAATTTATACGTATATCCTATTCTCTCAAATAGCTGTACACCCTGTACTACAATTTTCATACCAGCAATTCAACGTCAGTAGCTGTCAAATAGGTAAGGTGACATATTAATCAAATCATTAGTAATTCTAACCGTACTGTGCATGTGAATTTCATCTCAATCTCAATATCAGGTAAGCAGTGCCTATTATACCCGTAGGATTAATATATTAACATATAAGCTAGATACAACAATTGTAACTTCAACTTGTACAACAATAGCTTGTAGATTTATACTATCATTGAATCAAGGTTTGTTCCAAGCTCAAACATGTCACCAAGCAATTACGGAGTTTATTCATGTTATGTTACCGAGAATTAATAGAACAAGTAGGGATTTAGTAATTGTACCGAATTACCAAGTGATCCAATGATTGACCGGGAACAATAATAATAAAACCCTAGCTGAATTTTTTTTTTCTTTTTTTTTTGAGATCCAATATCTCCGAGCGCAAACCCTAGTATCCTAACTTGGACTCCAATCTCCATGAGCATCGTGCTGATAACGTGTTGTGAGTCTTATTAGCTCAGTATATATATTATATAGGAGACATAGAGAGAGGGAACAATATGTCTTTATTTATCAGAATGTATCAATACAAGTGACCCTAACCTTCTTTATATACTAGAGGTTATGGTTATACAAGCTAGAAAGACCAACTTAGGCCCACTATGAGTAAAGCCCAATAGTCCAATAATAACCTACAACACTTTCCATATTTTAACTAATTAACTATTTTTATTTATTTTCAAAACCACGTGATATACTCCGTTTAACGTTGTAGCTAAAAATAATTATTTACATTTCTTTACAATTGTTTATAGTGTGATTAAATAAATTTGATATAGTAAGTAGTTTGGTGGTTCATGGTTAGAGTTTATTTTTTGTAAAATTGAGGGAGATTTTATTTTGGTAAATTGGGATAAGTTTTTTTTTTGAGGTAAAATTGGGGATAAATGTAGTGGTAAAGTGATGTTGATTTGAGAAAAAAATATATTAATTTGATATATGAAGGAGTTTGATGGTTGATGGTTAGAATTTTTTTTGGATAAAATTGGAAATATTTTTTTTTTTTGGTAAATTGGAAGAGTTTTTTTTTTGGGTAAAATTAGGGATAATTGTAGTGGTAGAGTGATGTTGATTTGATAAAAAAATATATTAATTTGATATATGAAGAAATTTGATTGTTGATGGTTAGGGTTTTTTTTGGATAAAATTAGGGAAGTTTTTGGATAAAATTGGGGCAGTTTTTTTTTTTTTTTGATATAAATCAAAAAAAAACAAAATCACAAAAGAGAAGAGAAAAAAAGAAAAAAAAAATTCACAGTGCCACGTAGACGTGAGATTGGCAATCCCACGTCTGTTATACGATCCAGCAATTTGGATATAGAAAAAAGAATCCCCCGAGAAGAAAAGAGAGAGTAAAGAGATTGAGAGGAATGAATCAACTTTTTTGTTTTTATTAATTATTAATTGAATGCATGTTTTTGATAATTTAACTTTTGAATGTATATTTTTGTTAATATAATAGAGACAGTGTATGTTTATGTTAATTGCCCTCATAATTTTTTAATAAGCCAACGAGTCTTTCATTATCCGTCAAGTAAATAAAATACCGTCATTTTTTCATGTGTGAATGTTTCCCATATCTAATTTAGTCATTTCGTCAATATTCATCTATGCCAAAACGCGATTTCACACTCAAAATGATCATATCATAACACTTAAATTTGTTCGCCTATTTTACGCACTTCAAATAATTATACTTTGTTACAATTAAGTTTTAATAAGTATTCATGTTAATAATGATAATAGTACATGTATACGCATCTGAAACCCAAAATTTACAAATGTGATTATGTGAGTGGCTTAAAAACTATACATGCACATTTTTTGTAACGATTTGCCCATAAAATAACATGGAAAAAGATCTAGATCCATTATTGGAAAACATTAGAAAAAAACGAGATTTCTAAAAGCAGAAACCAGTTCATAAATAGTAACCAAGTACTTCATTTATAAACTAAATAAGTGTCGAACTGCGAAATTATAAAACTACCTTATCTAAGTTGCGAAAATTAAAATTTTCAAAAAAGGTTGATAAATAATTCAACTTATATCACTTATTTTTAAATCAAATTTGCACTAATCCTGTGACGTCACTTATTTAGATACGAACAAAATATCATATAATTTACTATAACTCTTAATTTGGAGTACTAATTCAAAAAAAACAAACATTAGGTAAAACCAAACAAAATAAATAAAAACAAAATCACAATCATATAGATACACATATATAGATACATATAGATAGATATATATAGATATATATATAGAGAGAGTGTCTATGGCGGGAAGAAGGTACGCCGAACCAAGAGATCGATCACCACCGCCGCCGCCACGACGATCCTCCGACGACATACTCCGCCGTAGCGCCGCCGTAGAAGACAGAATAGAATCGAACGAGAGAGAGATAAAAGCGCTGTTACAAGACAATCAACGGCTAGCGGCGACCCACGTGGCGCTCAAACAGGAACTCTCCGTAGCACAGCTGGAATTACGCCACGTGGCTTCCGCCGCTACCGAAATAAAAGCCGAAAAAGAAGCCCAGGTGATTATTCATTATTATATAGCTGTAATCGTAGTTTTAGAGATTATTAGAATTGCTAAAATTAGTTGACTTAGGGTGTGTTTGGCATCGGCTTTTTTTGGTTAAAAAGCTGCTTAAAAAAAGCAATTGGGAAAAATCTTGCTTAAATTACAGTTTTGTGTTTGGCATCATCGTAGCATTCTTGCTTAAAAGTGACTTTGTTAACTTATTTTTATTGATAAGTCGGTTTTTACTTATTTTAACTTAATAAGTGACTTGTATATAAAGTATAAACAAACGTATTTTATTTGAATATTTATATTTTTTGTGTAAAAGCTAAACAGTTCCGCAAATTCTTAGCTTCCGTGCTTTTGAGTTTTTTTTTAGCTTTTTCGACCTAAAACGCAAAAAAAAAAGACTACCAAACCAAACACCTAAGCAAAAAAAGCAAAGAAGAAAAGTCGTCGCCAAACAGGCACTTAGTAGAAGAGTAGAGGCCATTGTTTTCGTCCATAATTTGCGGGAAAAAATCGGTCAAATTGACAAAATGCGGTAAAATTAGTACTACTATCAACCAAATAATTAGTAATGGTTACTGTGTAGTAGTCTAGTATAAGATAGTAAATCAGTAAAATTAGCCAAATAATTAGTGAAATTAGTAGTAGGCTAGAGGCCATTTGTTTTTGCAACATTATTAGAAATTAGTATAAATAATAGCGTAGTGGCGCCGCCACGGAGGACAGAATAGCGTCGAACGAGAGAGAGATAAAAGCACTGCTAAAGGACAATCAGCGGCTAGCAGCGACGCACATGACGGTCAAACAAGAGTTTTACATAGCACACCTCGATCTACGGTGCCATCCGCCGCTGCTTAAATAAAAGCAGAAAAAGAGGCTCAGGTCTGTAATATAATACTCCCTCCGTCCCAAAATAAGTGTCCTACCTCGAAAACCGTGTTATTTAAGGATTTGAAACAATTTCGGTAAAAACTCAACAAAAAAACATTAAAAAATCAAAATTTTCAAACAAAAACTACTTTTTAATTAAAATGTGAGGTTTTGAGTATAATTTTGTTACGTTTAAACTAAAAAAAAAAAAATTACATAAAAAAGCAAAGCGGACGCTTATTTTGGGACGTCACAAAAAGGAATACAAGACACTTATTTCGGGACAGAGGGAGTACTAATAGTTCAAATTGGATTTTAAGTATTTAACAGAATAATACTCAGGTTCACTTGTTCAGTATGGTTTTTTAAGGTTTGTTATTACTATTATAACCTTGAGGTGCTTGCTTATTGGCTTTGTAATCAACAAACATATTTAAATTTACAGAAAGTATGATTAAATGTTAAAAGTAAAGGCGTACAAACCCACTTAACTAGCCTACTGTATTATTATGGGACGTAGAAATTAATAAAAATAAGCAGGATTAGTAACTTAGTGGTATTGGTAAAGCTAGCATAATTAGTAGAATAATGGCCAATTGTCTTTTTTGCATAAATTAGTAGAATATTCACAAGCGTTAGCAGAAAATATTAGAATTAGTAGAACTTTTTAAACTAGATAAATAATTGATTAAATTATGTAAAACATTTAGTTAAGTCAGCTTAGGTTACTAATTATTGAAATGAGTAAATTAGTGAAATTAACCTCTGCTAAGATTATGGCCGAGAAAGAGGCTCATGTGGTATTAAATAATTAATAATTATAGTAGAAAGATTATTAGAATTGCTAAAATTAGTAGAGGTGGTGAATCAGTAGACTTGGGGTGGGTTTGGCATCACCTTTTTTGGTCAAGAAGCTGTTAAAAAAAAGCAATTGGGAAAAAGCTTGCTCAAAAACTGTTATATGCATTAAAGACAATTCTTTAAAGTAGTGATTTGGCATTGCCACTTCCTTTTTAACTTAAATTCCAAATCCCATGATCTAATCCTGGTTCTGTCCCCCTACTACAGGTAAGGGATGTCTATGAGCGGTCTGTGAAGATGGAGGCCGAGGTCCGGTCCCTCGACGGCCTCGGTCCTGACTTAGCGCAAGTCAAGGCTGACGTACAGAAGCTTACAGCTTCGAAGCACGAGCTTACCGTTAAGGCAAAAGCAGTGGAGATTGACCTAATAAAGGCAAGGTCTGAGTTGCGACAGTTGCCTACTGTTGAAGCTGAAATCGACACCATGCGCCATCATATCGAAAGAGGAAGAGCTGCAATCGAGTACGAAAAGAAGGTAAGTAATGCGGGTCAACTCTCAAACAATTACACAAGTTCGCTTGTTTGGTTGTTGATTTTAGTTAAATAATAGTATGGATTTCTTGGTTTAGTTGGAAAAGCTAGGTTCATCTAGGTTGACACTTCTAGCTTATTTGGAAAAATAATAATTAAAAGCTGGCAACCAGATTAATTCCAGCTTTTAAGCTCAGCTGCCACTAAAGAAGGTCAGCAATTTCAAAATTTGATGCAGTAATGAGACCGTTTTCCTATGTATTTTCAATCGAAAAGAATGCTTAAACCGACACTAATTGAAAGGTAAGAAACTAATCATTAGAAAATGCATGCTAAACTATAGGAAAGAAACAAATATTCATTCCGACCCCAATTATTAGCATTACCTTCCTATTTAGGGTTTCTTCTACTGTTCTATTTCAAAAAATTGTATATCAGTCCCTTGGCTTTCCATTATATGATGAAAGTCCTATGGGTCATCAATTGATTATTTATTAGTTGACCTCATATGTTTACAGTTTATCTTATCCCTCCATGTTTCTCTCTTGGCTCCTAACTCGGACTCATTACAGGTACATGCTAGCAACGTCGAACAAAGTCAGGCAATGGAGAAAGAAATGATTTCATTGGCTCGAGAGATTGAGAAGCTACGTGGTGAGCTGACAAATGCAGAGAAGAGAGCGGTAGCAGCGGCTGCTGCAGCTTATCCTTACCCGTATGCTATGCCTTCATGATCTGTGTTCAAATTTAGTATTATATAATGTCCTCATTTGAAAAGTTTGACACTGTATCAGTAGTGTTAGAGATGCGTGTGTTAGAAAAATGACTTTTGGGTATGGTATTTTTAAAGAAGCTATTATACTTTTGGGTATTTGGTATTTTTAATGAAGTTGAATTGGATGATCTTAAATTAAATGGCACTAAAAACATAAAAAAAAAATAGATTTTACAGCCAACCATTGGCCCCAATAGTTTTTTCCACATCAACTGATGTAATTGTGCAATATCTTGCCTTTATAACATTTTCATTGATAATGTTTTAATCTTGGATATTTCCATCAGAAAAATACTTATATGATTTGAGAACTGTGTGCATTAGCAGGATATTATAAATGATTGGGTAGGAACCTAGAGATGCCATACATATCACATATCATAAAAAAGTTTAAAATACAGAATAGAAGAGAACTGAGAAAAAATAATACTCTAATACAGTGACAAACAATATAATTGAAATCCTAACAATTTCAGTACCAATTTGCACGGTTGCACCAGTGATCATGTGTTAGCGTCGTATTATCCCTCAGCCACTATAGCTCTTTTTATTTGTTTCCGAGTATTATCATAAACTAGAGGATATACACGGTTCTTCAATAACAGAATCCCGTTTTGTTTTTTTTCAAAAAAAAAACAAAAAACTAACATTTAGTCCAAGAATATAGTATGTCATACACTTTCATCAAACATATGTCAATTTGAAGTTCAACGAAATATTCACCAACGGCGACAATATAACTAACTGAAAACACGATCTATCCAACACACCCATCGTCTCAACGATTCCCCTCATGTCTTCATTAATGTGTGGGGGAGGTATATATTTTATTTCTTTATTTTCCAAGTTCAGTGAACAAAAGCAATTTATAATTGCAACACTTTCAGTTTTCCAGTTTTCCAAGTGTAAGAATATTACAGCAAAAAGCTCGAAGAAATTGAATGACTTTGTATTCTTAGTCTTTGGAGAAAAACCAAAACCAAACCGATATGAACATTCAGAAATAGGTGGGGAAAAAGCCATCTATTCACCGAGAATTAGATTGCATATATAGTATGCATAACCATCAGTAGTTGCATAGCATACACATACTAATCCATTACATGAACCAAAAAGATGCGTCTTTGAGATACCTGCCTCACCTACATGTTCGGCTTGGACAATGTTTGGCAAGAACTAGAAGAAGGAAAGGGTTTCTCTAGATCGAGCATGCAAAAGAAAAAGAGTTTCAAAGAAGGATACTAATCAACAAGAACCATTCTATGCTCGATGGTGTGTGGTTTGATTATAAAACAAGGGTCATTGACAACATGACGAAATGTTTTGCACAGATTTTTGCAGTTCAATAATGAATCGATAGGCAGCCTTGAAATATTTCGTTAAACAACTTTTGACAATAACTAGTCAAAACGCAATTAATAAATAAGACTATATCTTAACATAAAAAAGGCATAACATTATATGCGTGGTCACTAGCCACGTCCGCTCGTAACATAGTCCTTCAAGTTGGCAGGCCTCATACGGACCCTCCGGCTACGACGTGCCCTGTCACCATCACGCTGTGCGATTTCCACTTTCTCAGGCCCCACTACGTTCTTGAGGGAAATAAGACTTGGGAAATAGTCAAGGGCATCATATGATTCTTTGGCCATTATAGTTTTTTTTATTCCTTTCCTAGTATCATAATAAACTAAACATTCGTTATATCTTCCCAATAACACAATCCCATTATTCAAAAGCCTCACCATTGTCTCAACCGGATTTCCATCGCTGTCAACGTTTAAAACCACCACTTTAGTCCAGGATTCTTTTACCCCATAATCTTTCATCGCACAAATTTCAAATTGATGTCTACCTAGACTATCACTGAAAAAATAACTTACACAAAACGATCCATCGAACACAGCAAAACTTATCTTTGACATCCATTCTCTCAAGTCTTGGTTTATATGTCGTTGGGGTGGAGGCAAATATTTAATTTCTTCATTTTCCAAGTTTAGTGAACAAATCCACTCCCCAGTTTTAATCTTTCCGGTAGTCCAGTGAGGATAACCGTTAAATGAAGGGCCAATAGATATCAAACCACTGTACGGGTAAGGGACATTATTAATCCTTCTCCAACTGGTGTGCCCAAGTGTAAGAATATTGCAGTACGGTTTCTTACCATCTCGAAGAAATTGAATGACCTTGTATTGTTTAGTTTTTGGACAAAAACCAAAACTAACAAGATGCAGTCCTCCAGGATCAGTAGGTAGGGCTAAAGCCATATACTCGGCTAGAATTGGATTACAGATATAGTATACGTAACCAGCATCAGCAGTTCTAAAGCATACACCTACTAATCCATTACATGAACCAAAAAGATGACTTCCCCAACTACCTTCCTCTGCTATTGATTTCGGCATCAGAAATGTTTTCCAAGAATTTAAAGACTTATAATGACCCTGAAAAGGATTCTCTAGATCAGGCATAAGACATGTAGAAAGGTTGACAGGAGGAAATTTATCCACAACAATCATTCTATGATCAATACTATGTTGTTTTTCGATAAAATAGGGGTCGGTGACAATCTGGAGAAACGTTTTGCAAATGCATTTACAGCTCAATATGGTGTCAATGGGTAGCCGTGAAAGAATTTCATATATAAGAACTAAAGGCAAAGCCAGTATCTCAAAAGCGCCACTCCTTTTGGTTCTTTTTGTTGCATATTTTCGTTCTTTTACTTTTTCAGATTCAATGCCTTCATCACTTGAGATAAATTTTCTTTTTCCACACTTTTGCAAAGTCATTCTCTACCTGCATTCAATAAATAGTAACTTTTAGCTTTAATACACAATTATACAGGGTATAACCATTTTATTTAATTGCTTTCATACCTCAAACTTATTTAACGCAAATATTACATAAAATATTCAGAACTTCTTTTTTAACGATAATTAAATATTTTTATATATATATAACGAACTAATATCTGAACATTGTTAAGTCTTGGAAAACCAACCCAAACTGAACCGGCTATCTCGGTTCTGTTTCAACAGTTTTGTCGGATTTTAGACATCAAGAAAAGAATGCTAACAACGAGTTAATTCTCATAATAGACATCTAGAGTGTCAAAATTTGACACTCTAATAAAAAAGACCATACACCGCAACCACATAGAAATCTAATTCCATCTACCAAGACTAAAAGTATAATTTTTGACGTTATCCAACCCAGTATTGGATATTTGGTTGTAGTATGACCTCGCTATTAAGAATATACTTACGCTCTCTAGTTTAGATAGCGACTAAGTGCTTGAACAAGTAGTAAATTTCTTTTACTGGGCCCTATTATTTATGGTCTGAACATTTTACTGACTTAACAAATAGCAGCCTAGTCAGGGGTCGTTTGGTTGTAGCTTTCAAGCTAAAAAAATGGACCTTTGGAATGTGGTAAGAAATATTATTAGCTGTTTCGAGTGCTTTTAGGCATGGTATGACACAATTGGTAAGCTACAAAGGCCTTGTTTGGTTGCAGCTTTCAAAGCTTAATTTTTTTCCCTTCAAAATCTGAGCTTTTGTGGATTTTTGGCTCGAAAAAGCTAGAATCTTTAAGCTAGACAGAAAGTAGTTCTCTATTTACTTGTTGGAATTCAAAATATCCAACTTATTCTAGTTAGAAAAGATAAATCCTTGAAGCTTAAAGCTTAAAGGTTTTTGGAGTGTAATCTAGTAAGCTCTAGCTAAACAGCTGATCATCCAAAGATGTTCCAGCTTAAAAGCAACCAAACCCAAAAAAGCTACGTAATTTAGCTGCAACCAAACAGCCTCAATATAAGCTGTTTACCAATGTGCTTAAAAGTTAGACTGCATCTAAGACCAGCTTAAGTTTGAGCTTTTTGTGGCTTATTAGCTTGGAAAATATAGAGATTTCAAGCAAGATTACTTATATTTATCTATTGAAACTCAAAAAAAGTAGCTTATATGATTTAAAGCTGCAAGTAGACAAGCTCAAGTAGCTGACTTCTCTTGAAAAAACTTGATTAAAAAAAGAAAATAAATGAAAGATGAGATTGATCCAAAGTCAATTGAACGTAACCTCAAACTTGGGTTATAACAAATATAACCAATTGAAGCTGGATCATCTTTTATGGGTTATATTTAATTAAGCTCTAGCTAAAAAACTGATCATCCAAAGATGATTCAGCTTAAAAGCAACCAAATCCAAAAAGATAGGTACTTAAGTTTCAACCAAACAACCACAGTACTCTAGCTGCTTAAAAGTTGGACTGCATTTAACAACAGCTTAAAATCTGAGCTTTTTCCTGACTTGTAGCTTAAAAAACAGAGAACTTTCAAGCAAGATGAAACTTTGGTTTTTTTAATATAAATATTTATTTATTAAAACCAAAAAAAATCAGCTTATTTGTTTTAAAAGATGCAAGCAAACAAGCCCAATAAGCGGACTTCTCTAAAAATAAAAATAATAAAAGATGAAATTGATCCAAAGTCAATTTTAGCTACCTCAATTATCAAACATGGATTATAATTTATAACCAGTATGACTAATTGCTAATAATAACAATCCAAATATAGTAATTTCCTAAAAATCAAAATAGAGAACATACCTAGATAAATTAAGTCACAATTGCAGATGGAGAAACCTCAATCGTCTGTATATTTAGAGAGAGAGAGAGAATGTGGTGTTTTTTTAGAAATTATACATTAACAATGGTGAAATAACAGAATAAATAGATGAGAGAGTTTCCTAGTTTATCTTATTAGCGGTTTCGAGTGCTTCTAAGCATGGTATGACACATTTGGTAAGAAAAAAACGTCTTGTTTGATTGCAGATTTCAAAGCTAAGTATTTATTTTTTCAAAATCTGAGCTTTTGTGGATTTTTGGCTCAAAAAAGCTAGAATCTTTAAGCTAGACAGAAAGTAGTTCTTTATTTGCTTGTTAGAATTCAAAATATCCAGCTTATTCTAGTTAGAAAAGATAAATCCTTGAAACTTAAAGCTTAAAGGTTTTTGGAGTGTAATCTAGTAAGCTCTAGCTAAAAAGCTGATCATCCAAAGACAGCTTAAAAGCCACCAAACCTAAAAAAGCAACGTATTTTAGCTGCAACCAAACAACCTCAGTATAAGCTGTTTACCAATTTGCTTAAAAGTTAGACTGCATTTAACACCAGCTAAAATTTGAGCTTTTTGTGGCTTATTAGCTTGGAAAGTATAGAGCTTTCAAGCAAGATTACTTATATTTATCTGAGCAAACAAGCTAAGTGACTGACTTCTCTAGAAAAAAAGTAGTTTTAAAAAGTAAATAAATGAAAGATGAGATCGATTTAAAGTCAATTGAAGCTATCTCAAACCTGGGTTAAAACCAATAAGACCAATTGAAGCTGGATCATCTTTTATTGATTTTTAGCTTGAAAAAGCTAAAAAAAGCTTTTAGCTACACAGAAAGTGGTTCTTTATTTACTAATTTGAATTTAAACTATTGATAGCGTATTCCAGTTAGAAAAGTTATATCCTTCAAGTTTAAAGCTTAAAGCTTTCTGGAATGTAACTCTTAACTAAAAACTGATCATTCAAAGATAATCCAAGCTTAAAAGCTACCAAACCCAAAAAGCTAGCTACTTAAGCTTCAACCAAACAACCACTGTATTCTATCTGGCTTAAAAGTCAATTTTAACTAACCTCAAACTTGGATAATAATTTATAACCAATGAGACTAATTGTTAAT
Source organism: Primula vulgaris (assembly GCA_963920805.1). Taxonomy (NCBI): domain Eukaryota; kingdom Viridiplantae; phylum Streptophyta; class Magnoliopsida; order Ericales; family Primulaceae; genus Primula; species Primula vulgaris. The sequence continues at coordinate 3,151,485 of OY987220.1, read as the reverse complement.
AATAACAATCCAAATATAGTAAATTTAACACCTAATATCAAAATAGAGAACATACCTAGATAAATTAAGTCACAATTAACTATGGTGAAATATATATATATATAGAGAGAGAGAGGTGTTTTTTGAAAGATATCATTAACAGGTGCAATAAAAGTATAAATAGATGAGAGAGTTTCCTTTCCTAGTTTATCTTTGTAAAAATTTGTATTGGTTATGTAGGATTAGGATTGTTGTATGAAACTCAAACCAACTAAATATGATGGCACTTTCACTAAAACTTTAAAAATACAAAAAGTAAGAAAAAAAAAAAGGTAAATTTTGGATTGATTCTACAAATTAATTAATATTAGTCATGAAATTAAAACTAATTAAAAATTTATCAATTTTTCCTAACTAACAGTAAAAATGTAAAAAAATAAGAAAAAATTTCAGAAAATAAAAATGCAAAAATGAAAAAATCCAAAAAATCCAAAAAAATTTAAAAGAAACAAAAACCCCGAAAATACACGATTTTTTTTTTTTTAAATTCCAAAAAATCAAAAAAATCCCAAAAAATCTTTTGGTAGTTGCATAGCATACACATACTAATACATTACATGAACCAAAAAGATGCGTCTTAAAGATACCTACCTCGACTACATGTTCGGCTTGGACAATGTTTGCCAAGAACTAGAAGGAAAGGGTTTCTCTAGATCGAGCATACAAAAGAAAAAGAGTTTGAAAGAGGGATACTTATCAACAAGAACCATTCTATGCTCGGTGTTGTGTGGTTTGATTATAAAACAAGGGTCATTGACAACATGACGAAATGTTTTGCACAGATTTTTGCAGCTTAATACGGAATCGATAGGCAACCTTGAAATATTTCATTTATAACAACTATAGGCAAATCTAATATCCTCGAAGCACCATCCATTTGTCTTCTTTTTGTTGCACTCTTTTGTTGTTGTACTCTCTGCGATTCGGCTTTTGTTCGTGGTTAAGAAGCATGTTCTTTTTTGGTATATTTGCAAACCTATTCTCTACCTTCTTAAACAAAACGAGAAAATATCCGCGACTAGGTACGGAATAAGGAACTCTAAAGGGGAGGAGCTGAAACGCAACTTTGGGTACATGGAGGGCAGAAAAACTAGTGTCGGAAAATTTGAATCAAAATACATAGATTTTTTTTTTTCCTTTTTCATCATTTTTTATCAAAATAGAGGAGTCGTGTGCTTCTGTCTTGTTTCCCTCAAACACTGTGAGTGAAAATTATGTGCCTTTAATGAGGGTCGTTAACTTTTTCAGTTTTGTATTAATTGGGTTGAAGCACTTCTAGATTATCTCGTGACCAAACAGTACATTTGCTAATTATTCGGGATGAAGGGAAGCAAACTTTCATGTTCATGATGAGGTGTTACAAGAGAAACTTCTTTCTTACTTGACTTGTTACTAGTGTTGAAAATGAAATGGTGATGTTTAAGCAGCTCTGTCGAATTCTGAATTCAATGTTATGTCCGTAAAGTATTCCATATGGAATTAAAGACAGTATGACATTCTTTGTTCAAATGTAATCACAGTTCAATGTTTGTAATCATACTTGATTTTAGTGATGAAGTATAAACTTTTGCGACATTCACGATGTGTTTTTTCATTGGAAATAAGGAAATTAAACATAACCCAACCTCACACTTCGTACAGGAAAGTTTCCAACTTGAGTACAGGCTAAAAAAACCGAAACTTCATTTTAAAAGGAGCAGTTCTCATAATTTCGTTTCAATTTTAGTGAAAAATTCAATTCAATATTTCAAGTTTCGTTCGTATTTTAATTTAAAGTCCAATATTTATATGCTACTTGATATTTTATTTCATTCAAAATTTTAAATTTCAAAAGTCGACTTGGGGGGCTTACCCACCCGTGTTGCTATTGCGGGTCATGAGTAATTTCCTTTTTACCTTTCAATTGCAGTAAAATTACATTATATTTAATTAAAACTAATTATTGTTGATGGTTAAATCTTTAATATCATCGCATGCCTCTACGATAGCCATCATCGTCTTGAATTCATTGGAGTATGAGAGCTTTGCTATGTTCTTTGTTGTGTGCTTATTCAATCTTCATTGCACATTGATGTTTCAATTATTTGGGGTCAAGACGAGCAATAGTAGGATATTTGAAAAATGTTTTTTCAGAATCTATGAAATAAATTAATTTTATAAATTATACATTCTTTATGCTCATTCGGTATAAATGGATGGAATACTTACATTTAAAAATATTATAATTCGGATAGTTTTGCGATTTTTTCCAGATTTAGATTTTCGAATTGGTTTTCAGACCGGATTTGCAGATTTGATACTGAAAACATATCCAATCTAAAAATATAGCACTCGGATGGGGTATACCCAATATAAATTTTCAAATGTAATCTAGATTTAGATATCTTATACACATATATCCTATCTTATATATTTTCTAATAATAAATAAAACTATATTACTTCAACATTTTCATAACTCATTTATTCCTTTCAAGAAAATTATCATTTAGAGACAATCAAAATTTGTTTCTGAAAAAATATTTTTAGGAGTATTTTACTATTTTGCCCTCAAAATTTCCTTCAAATTAAAGAAACGCACATTGGTTTTTTTAACATTATAACCATATCAACATATTACACATAAATTTTCCCCAAATTATTTTCTATTTTCATTGAATATTTTCTTTTAGAAGGTGAAATGAATTCCTTCAAAGTTTTAGATATTAAGTCACATGTTATTTAGATAATTTTAGAAAGATGTGTATAATCGTCTAGATGGTATGGCTTATGGCTTGAGGCTTCTTATGCCTATAAAGGGCATAATAAACATTCGACCAATGAATTAAATTAAAAATAGTTGTCAAGATACCTTGTTAGTATTTAATATTCTAGTCGTCCGTTTCCCTTTTTTTTTTTTTTTTGAGTTGACCAACTATAAAGGATGGCATGTAAAACAAGGTTGAGTGAACTAAAGTTACATGCAATTAAACCTAAAAATTATCTTGATTTACTTATATAAAATTTTAATTAAAAAATATTGCAACCAAACTGATAATATTTACCACATCAACATAAGAGCTCAAACTTGCATACTACAAATTTAGTTACTATTAATCTTCTTTTAACAATTACCGTAAGTTTATTTACCGTAAGTTTAAAAATAAGGTGGATGAGCCCTAAATTTTATTGTCCAATTAACAATTGAGAACAAACATGTTTTTGTAGTATATTATTGGTCATCTTGTGTCTTATTCTATTGGGCCTATCTTGGGCTTTCGTACACTCTACCCTCTATTATATATAAAGAGTGTCAGAGGTCTCTTGGTCTCTCTGTACACTCATATTAATATCTCTGTACACTCATATTAATAAATAAATATTTCGTCTTGTTGTCTCTCCCTGTATTCTCTCCCTATATCTATATACACATGTGAGCTAATATGTCACACAACACATGTCAAGTTTTTAGTTGAGGAAGTTGTCAAGCCAACCCAAACATAATGATATAGTTGAAACTCGGCCCGACTTGTTTGCTTAGAGTCGGTTCGTGTTCCACAAGCTAAATTATATGTAGCTCGTGAACCCTTCAGAGTAAGAATCTTATTTTATTTGAACATGTTTTCATGTGTGATTGTCATTTAAAATTCTGGTTTATATACAAGTTTTCATGTGTGATAGTCATTTAAAATTTTGGTTTTTATTCGTGTTTTCATGCGTGATAGTCATTTGAAATTCTAGATTAATCAATCAACACTTCCAAAATATGCATCTTCTCCTTATTTTACATTTTTTACTTATGAAATTATGCAGGGTTGAATTTTAGTTTGAAAGTGGAAAAACTGATGTTAAGAAATCACAGACTAGATGTGGTATGGGAAGGACCGTCTTAGACTCATAGAGTTGCACCGTAATTTTAATGGGATTGGCATGGAAAAGTATATTCGGTGTCATTTTCCAACCCATGATCCAAATTTTATATCTTTTATTATAAAGATGCATGAGTTTTCCAAAACTCATGTTCCCAAAGTTGTGTCGGTCACTCTCCCCGCAATTCCGGTTCCGAAACCACTTACCGGTCGAGGTCGAGGTTGGACGATGGAAGAAGACGTCGAACTATTCTTCCTCACAAAACACTATGATTTGAGTTCTCACAAAGCTCAAGGGTTAAAAAAATGTGATTTCATTGCCAACGTGAAGGCTGGACATAGAAGTTCTATGGCTTGCGAGAAGCGATATCCGAAATTAGATCAAGGGTATTGTATGGGATCAGATGACAAGGAAGAGATGTATAAAGCGGCTATGGAAAATGCTTTGAGGCAAACTCTCATAGAAGCGGCTAATAAGCTTGTGAGGGATGCAGTGGTACGCCGTTAAAGAGATGTAAACGAATATTAAATTTGTACTTCATGTTTTGTTCTGAACAATTTTGTGAGCTCTATTTTATTTTGCTACCAAGTTCGTGCACTGAGTACGACAAAACACTATAATTGTTAGTACTTGGTACTTAAGCAGCACACGAGTTGGGAGTACTGGAATTCGTAAAATGCTTTCTCTGCTATTCTTCATTTATGAACTTACTATATCATGTTGATTTTTCTGTCAACGATCATTATGTGAAAAACTCAATTGTGCAGAACACACAGAAAAAGGAGTACATGTGTGTGAAGAAGCAGCATTATCATGAATAGTCACATTCACAAGAGGTGTAGGCCCAAAGAACTGTTGAGAGGTTGGAGAAACAGTCTCTTCACCATAAGAACACCCATACATAGATAAATTCTTCATATTGAGATTATGCATTTGTCCTTGCAAAATTTGAATCAAGTGATGATACTGAGATTGATTCATTGGATTTTCATCATAGTCGTTTTGACCTATACCCATTTTCCCAGCTTTACCAGAATTTCCATCAAATTTTCCCAACATACTACTATTAACAAATGGATTTCCCACTTGATGAGCATGTGCCTGACTATGCAACCTATGTCATGGTTCCCACCATGGAGTTTGAAGCATTTTTCTTTAGTATGATTATCCCAGCCTGACTAAGTGCATATTTTCTTCGCTTTCTTAGAAGAACTGTAAAATCTCGTATTTTATTTTTCTTTAGTTACTAATACTTTTAGCATTTAACAAAAAGGAAAAAAAACATTAGCATGTTTTGATAGGTTGTCCGTTTGTTAATTAGAAATTCTAAATCATATGTGTTCTTGTAATAATATTTCTAATAAAATAACAATGTATTAATGACACATTCATTTGGAAAGAGTTACAAATACACGTTAGAATTCATCATGTATTGAAAGGCCATATTTATTAATAGTAGAAAGTTAAGATTAATTGTATTAGTAATGATATATGTTATGGAATTTGAAAGGTAAGTTAAATGAGTAATATACAGCTTGCATTGGTTGTGTTTTACGTGAACTTATGCTATGAACGTTATTTATAAAGATATGATTTTGTTAGTAGTAGTGTAATTTGAAATATAAAACATAGTTCTTAGTCAACAATAAATGATTTAATTATTATTGCTCTGTTTTACTTAAGTGGTAAATTCTTATACATTGTTGTCTTCGTATGCCTATTTGTATATATAATTGTACATACATAAGAAGTTATGATATTCAAGAGTTGCAATCACATTTACACCTTGCGTTATTTGCAGTTGTCCATAGAATTTCATTTGTATTAAATGGCTACATTTATTCTTATAGAGTTACATTTCTTTAGCCTTTCAATAACTCCCAATACTCATGTATATATTGCGAGACACAAACAGAGAGAAAGAATAGACATTACTTGATATTTTCCCCAATACCATAATTTGCATTCCATTATTATTATTAACATTATATCAAAGGGGGACACTAGGAATACAGACTGTACTCCATAAGTATTTCGAAACTGTTAGCAAGATTATTGTTTTAGCCGGGTCAGTGAGAGTTCTTCGGGTTATTCGTTCCGTTTTATAAGGTGAGTGGTTTTTCTTACTTGCTATTATAAAATCCCATTGCATTTTTAACAAGTAATTGCATGTTGAAATTATATTTTGAAGGTATCAAAATTATGTATGTATATATATTATTGCAAAGTTGCAGGTTCAAAAGAGCAAGTTTATTTGTGTACGTTGATGAACGTAAAGAAAGTGAAGAAGTTTATTTTATTTTTGTGATCATTATGGTTTATATTTGGGATTAAGTTTATAGAATAAAAGAGATTTGGGAAGTCCAAATCCAAAGAATAAAAAGAGATTCAGGAAGGCTGAATCCAACGAAGAAAAAGAGATTCAGGAAGGCTGAATCCAACGAAGAAAAAGAGATTCAGGAAGTCTGAATCCACCTAGGAGATTGGGAAGTCCAATCGGACTTAATATTCAATTTATATTATTGTATTGATCACACCAAAAATTATAATTTTATTATTCGTGCTTGGGAATTTTATTACATAAAAGTATTGTTTTTGAAAATGATAAAATGATAAAACCTATTTTCGACCCTATATTATATTGCAAGGTTGCCATTCACTAAGCATTTTTAGCTTACCCCTCGATTTTGAAATGTTTTCAGGTATACAGGTTCTAAGGAGTCGTTCTAAGGAGTCAGAGTTAATTTAGTTGGGAATCAGCCAGACCTCGTAGGATTTTCTTTTATTTTCCGCTGCTAATAAGGTTTTAACCAAGTATTGAATTTGAAACGCTGTTTTATATTTTGAGATTCCAGAATAATTAGTTTGAGGTTGAATTTTGGATTTCATGAGTTGTTATCGAAATACGCAGATATTAAATATTATCTTTGAACTTATATTATTTCATCGTTTTGATTTACATTGTTGGTCCATAGGTTTCTAGTTTTTGGCTTTGTCTAGCAAGTGTCAAAACACATGTTATTCGGCCGTGTAACATCATATTTAGTTCTAGGATGTTACAAGAACCATGAAAACCCATCTTATTCTGAGGCCTATTAGGCATAGATATATTATGAAAACTCATCTCATTTGATGTTGATGGAGGTTTATAACTATTATACATAGCTACAACATCATTATTTGAATTTCCAGAATTAATCATTGACATTTGCTTCTCCTCTGTAACAACCAGACTAAATTTTTTTCCTAGTGATGTTTTTTTCCTAGTGATGGTAGAGGATTAGTTAGTAGAATTTGGCCTCTTATACCAGCATATGAGTCATTTAAGCCCATAAGAAACTTCATTACTATAAATTGATCATTTGCTGCATCTACCCTTTTCATAAGCTCACAAGTACATGAGGCAACAACTCCACATATGCACATTGGCACAGGATTAAATTGGTACAGATTATTCCAATTTGTTTCTAAAATAGTAAAATACTCTGTTACACTCTTAGAACCTTGCTGCAACAAGAACAAATCCTTTTATATCTCAAAAATTCTAGATCCATTAGCCTGAGAAAATCTATCTTTAAGCACATTCCACATTTCACCAGCAGTTTGTAAATACAACAGGCTAGCCCCAATTTCTTTAACAATTGAATTTAATAACCAGAATTGTACCATCAAATTACATCTTTGCCAAGAATCATAATAAGGATCAGTAATACCTGGTTCTGGCAATTTTCCAGTTAGGAACCCTAGCTTATTTTTAGCTCCAATTGCTAAATGAATTGACCTACTCCATGAGTGATAATTGTTCCCATCCAAAGATGGTGTTACCATTATCGAGCTTGGACTATCACCAGGACTCAAATAATATGGACTGAGATGATTTATTTCTGGAATTGAATTATCACCATTAAAAATTGTTGAAAATGAATAAACCCTAACAATCGCCAAATCGAACAGAAAGATACCAATTTATACCTAAAAAAGAACTGCGATTGAAAACTCAAATCGCAAAAAATACTCTCTAATCTAGAGAGAGAGAACTGCGGAAACAATGAAACTAAGAGCAATTTTGCTCTGATACCATGTGAAATATAGAGAAACAAAATATAGAGAGAGAAACCAGGTGAAGGAAAAATGATGAATTATTATATTTCTCTACTTTACAATTACAGTGAGCTTCTGTTTATAAACACTGATAACTGCTTGTAACTAACTTTAGGTATATTTACACAGATGGCCCATCTAGTTAACTAGTAAGTACAAATTACTATCGTATATCTACAAAGTAACAATGTATGTAATAACACAATATCTAAGATTATCAAACAACCAACTTGATCATTTTTACTGCAATTACAAGTATTCCAACATACCCATGGATTGGAATTAACATGCTAGAAATTGATGACAAAGGTTATAGATTTACCTATTAAGCAGCATGATTCCTAGTTTCTACGGTCTCGTCTTTCGGTCACCGTCCTCGGTCGTCTTTCTTATCTATCAATCTCTCTCTCTCACTCTCGACTTATCTGGATATACGTGTGTGTGAGTATATACATTAAGTTGGACACTTTTCTGCAAAAACGCTCCAAATCAATATTTGATTAATACACATCTCCACGGTTTCACGAAGAGAACACAAATATGCGTGTTGTTTTTTCCGAGATGTTTAATGACATGTTTTGAATTTTTAAATTTGACCATAATTTCTAAAACATGTCATTATACATCTCGGAAAAAAAAACGAGACGCATATTTGTGTTTCCGTCGTGAAACCGTGGAGATTTGCATTAATCAAATATAGTAGTAACTAATAAAAATTTATCAGATATAATAAAACCAAAATCGATACGGACGAATGTATCCCGAGTCCCTGACACTAAACTGCATCTCTTTTTGTAGTAAACAAGGTAGACACTAACCCCATGATCATATGCATATTCTATAATGGATTTATTTTGATTGTGATTTGGGTACTATAAAAGACTTTCAAGCTGATAAAAATATGTCGGAATGTGTTTTTTTTAAATGAATCTTGGCATGTACTAGCCAATTATCTAATAAATAATTTATGGGGGTGATTTTCTCAGAGAGCTCTCGCGTAATTTTTTAAACATGTTTGACTCTAGCTGTTATTAGTGAATCTTTTCGTATCACATAATAATCTTATTATATCACGCTTCAATAATTATTACAAATTTACTTGAAATGCTCACAGCATCTACAATAGTGTTTTTATCTCTATTTTTAACTAAAATAGTTAGTTAACAATGCATTTTTTTATCTCTATTAGTTGCGTTAAAATATTTGTTATCTTTATAGATGTTAAAAAAGTTGTTCGAGTTAACATTGTTTTTAATGTTTGTAACTGCTGACATGGCAAACACAGCCCACAATTAACATTATTATCTCCTATAAATTCTCCCTATAAGAATAGTGACCAATAAAATAAAATAAAAATTGTTAGTTAAAAATTGATAGCATTGGTAACGTGAAACTAATGTAGTTATTAAATTTAAGACGCATATGTGTCATTTAACATCTTTTTAAACGATGATATGTCACTGTTTAACATTAAAAAGTTAACAAAACCATTATGACGCTCTTACCTCACAGAGTTTAGAATAAAAAATATAATTCCCCTTGAATCATGATGTAAATGGATAGGATATATTGAATGGTTAGACCTATAGGTTACCAATCACAACTATTACTTACAGATCTCTTTTTACTAAATAAGATGTTAATCATTTTACTAAAGCCGCAGTTGGCTGTATGCATTTCCCTTTTTGCGATTTCAATCTTTTATCTTCAGGTCCGTTTTCTAGCCCCTTTTGTGCCTGACTTTCTATTAAGCCATTCATTACTGATTAATGCTTCTTGCACCAAGGGAATACCCCGATTTTGACCAAGAATTACTAACTGTGTATTCATCGAAATTGTACTTTGGACTCTCCTCAAATAGGAGCGATTAAATTGTAGTTTGAGTTTTATAAAACAATAGGTCCATACAGTTCAAATTTGGGTCAATCCATTGATACACAGCATAGTGCCCATCAATAAAGGCCACTTTGTTTTGTTTTGCCAAATTTGGGGCAATTCACTAACTAAATCTAACTATTATAATCGATAAAATTTAATAATGTATTATTTAATTCTTTGTGTTGTACCACCCTCTACATTTCAACATGTTTATAAAGATGCACACATCAACTGCGAGCGTCTTTGTGGAACAACTAGTTTTTGCTAACGAGTGCCCGGTGGCACTCTTTAAGCATTTAGTATATTTCCAAAATCAAGAAACATTAAATACAAAAATAGTTGTATTCATAATATATAATCATTACATAATGTTGTACCATTAATTATATCACTACCATAAATTATGTCTTAAATTTACTTATATAAAGAAAATATTATTAATAACTTGCTAGACTATACATTTAAAACAAAAATAAACCATCTTAACCAATGTCTAGGTGCGTTGATTAGCTTTACCCATATAATAAAACCAAATTTGATACTCAACCGAATTTTGGCCCAAGACCCAAATAGTGGATAATCAGCATGACCCTCTCCACCTACCACCGAGAACTATTCACATTCTATGTTCAAGATCCATAGCAAGCTTGAAAATAAAAGAAGCAATATAGATCATTATATATACACACACACATATGTATAATAGAGGAAAATGATATTCATAGTTTGATATACCTAGGAGCAGAATTCTATGACAAAAGAATGTGACTTGTTTGAAATTTATCGCAACTTCCTCTCTGAAATGCATGTACAGATGAGTTTATGGACCACACGAGTCGCAAAGCTAACGTTTAGAGACAATTAATTATTAGGTCATAATGATTAGAATGTTGGCACTGGAAACGTAATTATGCCCTATCATCAAATAAAGTTTTTCTTTATGTTTAAATCTGTAGTTAAAGTAATTAAAGTTTTAAATCTGAACTACACACATTGGTATCCAACTGTAGCTTTCTTTACTTATTTGCTTTCAGATTAGAAGCCCTATCACCAGATCAAGTTTTTCTTTATGTTTACCTACAAGTAATCTTTGATGTGGCCAATTTATTCTCCCTGTATATATAAAGTTGGAAGAGAGAGTTTCTTTCAAACAAGTGTGATGACTTCTTGTGTTTGCTAAATTGCTACCTAGATAATGTTGGTGTAAGATTTTTAAAGGACTATTTGTTAGAATTTAGAAGCGAAGGATAGATGTATTTGTGGCAGATCAAGTCCAAGTTTGTCCTTGTAATTTAATCTGACTTCATTTATATCCTTTCGCCTTAATTTGTTTCCTTTTTTTTCTTCTTCTTTTTAAACTTTCTGCTCTTGGCAACTTAAACCTTTGGTATAATGAAAATTGAGAACAATCTCGACTTCCGTTTAGAAAATAACATTGTTATGTCCTTTGTTCAGTAATCTATTGTTCAGATGTGCTCTAATTTTCTTATTTTTGGGGAAAGAAAATAAGGGCATTGTTTTACTTGCACTATTTAAGAGCAATAGAGAGGAAGGAACAGAATAACAAAGAAGATGAAAGATTATGTTCTCTTAGCATATAATACAACTTAACAGATAGTGGAAAAACATTTACCAAAGAATATAGGCTATTCTGATAAATCCATTGCGAAGACAAAAAAAAATTGCAACCTAAGTATTGTTTTAATCTTGCTCCTAGTTACTTTGTGAAAACAGCTGACCCAAGAAAGTCTAGTGGTAGAAGTATCATGTATAAGAGTAAGGTTGCTATGGTAAGTCAGATCTAGGTATAGTACTAAATACTGCAACGCGCAATAAGTCGGAACTGGTTGTGCTTTGGTAATTAATTAATGCCTCAGAGACCTTTATCGGATTTTGACTTGAAGTATGAGATAGAATGAGATTCTGATATCAAAAGAGCTGACACAGGAAAGTCTAGTGGATCTGGGAGTCATAAGAGTAAGGTTGCTATATATGGTGAGTAAGGTCTAGGTATAGTGCTAAATACTGCAATGCGCAATAAGTCGGAAATGGTAGTGCTTTGGTAATTAATTAATGCATCAGAGACCTTTATCGGATTTTGACTTGAAGTATAAGCTAGAATGAGATTCTGATATCAAAAGAGCTGACACAGGAAAGTCTAGTGGATCTGGGAGTCATAAGAGTAAGGTTGCTATATATGGTGAGTAAGGTCTAGGTATAGTGCTAAATAGTGCAATGCGCAATAAGTCGGAAATGATAGTGCTTTGCTAATTAATTAATGCAACAGAGACCTTTATTGGATTTGACCTTTATTAATTAATGGGATTCTGAGATCAAAGACTAAGAAGTTAGAGAACTAATGTAATTGGAATTATGATCTTGTGTCTGTTTCTACCTCGAATTTGACGAGACATGTGATATTTTATCCAGGAATTAGGTTGCTGATTCAGCACTATCAAAACTTTGTAATAGTTTAATTTTTTTCATGTTATTCATAAATTTCGATCGAAAGAAGGACAAAAAGAGAAAATCTCTTCAGATGTTTTTTTACGTCAAAATGTTAGATTTTAGTGACTAAAATAATCTAATGATTAATGTATGGAATGCTAGGTTAACATCCCCAAAAGGTAAGTTAGAGTATTAGACACTTTTCTCCAAAAGTTTTAGACGAAATGTTCAATTTGTATCTACAGATGTATACTTTAGACCCAATTTAAAGCAATCAACTAGTTGTTAATAAGTTAACAAATGAAAAAAAATGCATCGACAATCCTTCATATGGAAAGCCTTAATTACCGGTGAGGTGATTGAATTGAACTAGTGATCAAACTAAACTTATCATATAAAGAGCATGTCCTTGTTTATTTACTTATACTGGTGATCTGCAAGTAAAATGGCATTCATTAGGATAACTCTCCTTAGGATTTTCTTCTTCTTATTATTCTCTTTTTGTTTCCTTAATGAAGTTCAAGGAGACCTAAATTATAAGGAGGCCTTGGCAAAGTCTATATTATTTTTTCAAGGGAAAAGATCGGGAAGGCTCCCTAGAGGCCAACGGATCACTTGGAGGTCGTCTTCTGGCCTTTCCGACGGCTCACTTGCACATGTATGTCATTTTTGACGCTCCATGTTTTACCACCTATGGAAAAACTATATATTGTCGATACATTCTAAACACTTTATAGAGTTTTAGATCTTAAACATCAGTAAACTAATTAAGCATTCTAAACATTAACAGAACAATCTCCAAGATACTCAGAAAATAGTAAAATTAAAAATATTTGAATATCTTAAATTTTTTTCAGAATACTAAATTTTCACTTATTTTTTTATTTAAACGGATAAAAAAGCAAATCCCTTAGGGGGAACCAATCATAATCAGTATCCGGATTTATAACACCTTTTTCCTTTACACTTAATTAAATATATAGTAAGATATATGACATGTCTATCTTATAAGTATGTATTTGGGGAAGATGAAATATCCACATGTTTCGAGTAAATTTCAACTTATACATAGCGCTAGAAAGACAATCGAAAAAGCAAATTTCAAGTTATACATAGCGCTAGAATTTTTCGTGTTTTTTCCTTTTTTTTATTGGTTCGTAGATAGAATTGGACTAATTATTAAATAATTTTGAAAGAATAGACCTATAATTAATAATAGTTATAATACTGGTATTAGAAAGAATATAGAGAGAGCCTCCGTAAACCGTTTACAACTTTGTTTGCGGGGTGATCGTTTTCCTCAATTTTACTGGATGTGGGAAAAGTTTTCCCAAAAAAAATGTTTTACGTTAAACCAATCACCCGAAAAATCTATTTTACCCATAAATGTTTGTTTACCCCCATTTTAAAACAAAACAAATATAGCCTTCTAGAGACAAAAAAAAAGTATCCCCTTTGACATTCCCATACCAAGTATAGCTGACAAAGTGGGTGACAAACAAATTGCCTCCAAATACTTTTAGACACAAAAAATATATTTGCAGAATTACTCTGTCTCCAAAAGTCACATATGTTGTAGTGCAAGGTCCAAAGTTCCGCTGATTCACAAAAAATATCTCCAGAAAAATAGTCAAAGTTTGCTTGTGTTTCATCTTTAGTAAGAGAAAGGCTGTCGCCATTTGTGAATTGGATGACTGGTAAGTTTGAATCGTTTGGCCACGTTAAGTTTCTGGGGAGGAGAAGGTAGTGTTTAAGAGTAATCGAGAGCGAGTCCTTTAGCTTAGGAAGAATAATAGTTAATAATAGTTATAATACTGGTATTAGAAAGAATATAGAGAGAGGCTCCGTAAACCGTTTACAACTTTGTTTGCGGGGTGATCGTTTTCCTCAATTTTACTGGATGTGGGAAAAGTTTTCCCAAAAAAAAATGTTTTACGTTAAACCAATCACCCGAAAAATCTATTTTACCCATAAATGTTTGTTTACCCCCATTTTACAACAAAACAAATATAGCCTTCTAGAGACAAAAAAAAAGTATCCCCTTTGACATTCCCATACCAAGTATAGCTGACAAAGTGGGTGACAAACAAATTGCCTCCAAATACTTTTAGACACAAAAAATATATTTGCAGAATTACTCTGTCTCCAAAAGTCACATATGTTGTAGTGCAAGGTCCAAAGTTCCGCTGATTCACAAAAAATATCTCCAGAAAAATAGTCAAAGTTTGCTTGTGTTTCATCTTTAGTAAGAGAAAGGCTGTCGCCATTTGTGAATTGGATGACTGGTAAGTTTGAATCGTTTGGCCACGTTAAGTTTCTGGGAAGGAGAAGGTAGTGTTTAAGAGTAACCGAGAGCGAGTCCTTTAGCTTAGGAAGAATAATATCGGAAAAGTCTATGTTTGGTTCTAAGAATTCGAAAAAACTAAGGCGAGAGGCCGGTTCAATTCGAAGCCATATTTGATCCAGGAATGTAAGAGGAATTGAGAATTGGGAAGGTGAGTCAGCTGAAACTACTTTGCAAATGTTTAAGGTTTTTAATGTAATTTTTTGGAGACAAAAAAGTTTGGTCCCAATTGGTACCTAATTTCCGGTTTTCCCAAACCTTAATCCCAGCCGTGACCATGCAAATAACTCTTTTCCCCAACCGTTGATTTTCTATTGCTCATGTGGTGCACCACTTTGTTATGGACGGAAGATCCGCCTCCATGTTTATACATTTATTGGCTTATATATGCAAGAACGGGGAATGACCTGTTTTACTCCGTAAGTTACCTCCCTCTTTCGATAGAACGTTTGTGGAACAACACAAGGAGCTTGAGATGATGTATCATAAAGTGACAGGCCCGATAGACCCAAAAAGCAAACATTACAATAAAAAGTTCATTTAGCATCACCAAACTTTTTCGGTTATGTTGCTAAAGTGTTTGTGACTAAATTTTAGTAACAGTTTAGCAACTACTAAGTGCAGCTACACTAAAACACAAACCCTTTGTCTTTCCTTGGAATACTAATCATCAAAACTATTTTCCACATTAGTCAAATACCATATCCACAACTTGTTAAACCAACTGAATTCCAAAATACTAACTCTTGCACACATCACCTGTGCACACATCAGTTGCCAATTATTGCTTCAAAATTCAAAATTCTAAACTTAAAACACAATCTAATTATCTCAATTGATAGTGTACCCAATAAATAATGATACAAGTTAGTACTCAACTACAATAAAAGAATTTAGGTCAGGTACAAGTTATCATAATTCCCGGTCCTTCAACTTAAAATTCACACGAAGATTCCTAACTTAGTAAACTAAGATCTCGCAAGGGTACTGATAGTAAACTAATAAAGGCTCGTATAGGAATTTTCAGGTACATCACCAAAAATATAATATAAATAAAAACAACTCTTAGATTACGCCATCAATAAAATACTAACACTACAAAAACACCTTATATAGTACATAACAATATCTTTCCATCACTGTCAAGTGTCGATTATATAATTTCGTTAACTACTCAAATTGTCATACTCCATAACTAACGAAACCTTAAAGTCCATCTCCAAAATATGTAAATAAAATGCATAAGTAATCCTTAAGTTTGATTCCTAATTATCCCTATAAGAAGTTAGGAAATCAACTTTAATTCCAACCTTTCAAAATCAATCTCAAAATAATCAAACACACAACTTCATGTTTGCCTTAAATGATTAAAAGTTGAACCTGACAATAAATAAAAAAACTAAGCTGAACTATTACTCCAACCTCAAGACAAACATGCACACGTACATTGTTTTTCTCTCTCCAAAAAAAGAAGAAGAAAGAAATGGGTATCACTGACACTAACAAAACAATTGCAATCACCAATTATTCAAACTAAATCAAGAACTTTGTTTGCATACATTCAAAATAATAACAAATTCAATTGGCTCCTCAAATCGACTAACCTACTACATAAGTCAACTTATTACACATAAATTGCTGCCAAACAATATACGTACTACAGGCTACATTCTAAGCTCAACAAGAATCTAAAATTTTAGTATCTATTATTCCTGAACCATTAATTCTAGGAAATATAAATTAACAAAAATACTACTTTTAAAGCTAAATTAATAAAAACATACTCAAAAGTTTCTAATTAACAAAAACATACCCAAAATTTCATAACTTAATTTGTATATTTCATACCCTTATTCCAAAAATCCATACTCTTATTTCAAAAGTTCATAACATAATTTGTATATTTTATATCTTTATTTCAAAAGTTCATAACTTAATTTGTATATTTCATACCCTTATTTCAAAAGTTCATACACTTATTTTAAAAGTTTATACTCTAATTTGTATATTTCATATACTTATTGCAAAAATTGATACCCTAATTTGTATTTTTCATATCCTTATTACAAAAGGTCATACCATTGTTTCAAAAGTTAATATCCTGATTTGTAGAGTTCACCCATATTTTCAAAGTTCATACACCAATTTAAATAATTCATATCCTTACTTTCATAATTCATATACATAATTTTTAACTTCATACTCTTAATTCACGTAATTCATACACTTATTTTTCAACATTATACACTAATTAACAAATACAACTCTTACCCGTTCTTCGATCTCGAACTACCACTACGTCGTCGTGAGCCTCTCATTCGACGATCGCATCTCCGTCGACATCCATCTCGAGTTTTCGATCTCGCTCTATACTCTCGCCGTCCATTCCTACAGATGTGTCCGTCTCAAACTCCACGAAAGAAATAGATGGAGGAGAAGAAAAAGATCGAAAAAATAAAGATAGGATAAAGAGAGAGATCGGAAATAGAGAGTAAGTATGAGAGATCGGAGAGAGTGAGAAGGAGTATGAGAGATATTGGAGGGAGAAAGAAGAAGAGAGAGAGATTGAAGAGAGGGTGAGAGCATGAGAGAGTGAAAGAAGGAAAGATATTGAAAGAGATGAATCAGATTTTTTATTTTTTATTAATTATTAATTGAAGTTATGTTTTAATAATTTAATTTTTAATTCTATATTTTTGTTAATACAATAGACGAAATGTATGTTTATGTTAATTGCTCCTTCCGGTAATCGTGCTTAACATTAATAGTAATTAAAGAAATGCCTCATGATCCATCCTTGTCCAATTTCCTTATCCCCTGAACATCTAAAAACATATTACAAGCATTAACCTCACACCTTGAATACGCAACCACCATGGCTTTAAATACGCAACCTCACACCTT
The DNA here is from genome assembly GCA_963920805.1 of Primula vulgaris. NCBI lineage: Eukaryota > Viridiplantae > Streptophyta > Magnoliopsida > Ericales > Primulaceae > Primula > Primula vulgaris. The sequence goes on along the minus strand of OY987220.1, from coordinate 3,133,923 downwards.
GAATACGCAACCACCATGGCTTTAAAACTGTTTCCCCTTTCAAGTAAAGTTTTTTCACTATACTATAGCCTATACCGCAATGTGTTAAAACTAATGATTTATAAAATAGCAATACAGTCATCAACTTAACACACACTGCCATGACAATCAACACTAAAATAAAGATAAAAAGGAAATCATAGTTCTGGATTATTTAAACATGATACAAAATATCTATCTCACTTACTATTAACAGTCATTGTGTAGTTTGATAAGAAAGGAGGAGGTACTATACATGTAACTAGGATTAAAAATGCACAATCTAGTATATGAACATCCTTAGAACAGTCTTCGAAAAACAAAACAAAAATTTAAGAAGAAAAATCAAACAACACATGGACCTTTGCAAATGATTTCGAGCTAATAACATGTCACTTTTCCCAAACGTCAGCTACAATATCATATCAGTAACATAAATTTCTAATGTGGCATCTAGATAAAAAAAACCAACATATCAAATCTTATAAAATACCCTCAGCACTAACTTGCTAGACTTCCAAATATGATGTCACAGTACTAAATAATGTAATAAACAACTCAAAAAAGGCTAGACAACAACCGATGGACCTATTAGACATGGGATCAGACCTCAGCTAACTTATTTCAATTTTAAATCGGAACATAGGACCTTCAGTTCTGATAACAAAAAAAATGTAACGTCTCAAACCCGATTTGGGAGTCACACGGCCGAATAACACGTGTAGCGGCACGTGATAGATAAAGACTAACTTAACAACATATAAATAAATATAGTAGACTAATGAATATACTAAAAAATATATACCTTTATTAATAACAATCTTAACTACGGTACTTACCAAGTAATTATACATCATATAAGTTAAAACAAAATTACATCGCAGCGAAAAACTAACTTAAACTTTTATAAGGTCTGTCTGATCCCGATTGACTCGATATCAACTGTAATAATGCATGCTAATCTGAAAACATTTAAAAAGTGAGAGGTGAGCTAAACGAGATCAGTGAGAGATATAATCTTATAATATATAATAATGGGCTAAAATAAGATTTTCTTTTTCTTTCAAAACAAACGTTTAAATTTAATAAAATTCCCAGTTGCATAACTTATAAATCACTTAAATTAACTGAAATGAAATATAAATAATCTCTTTGTTGTTTGTTCGCAAATGAAAGTATTAGGTTACGGTATGAAGCTCGATTGACTTGCTCAATTTTTCTTATCGTCGATCTTTTTCTCATGTGTATAAATCATACGTGCACTACATAATTAAGGTCACCACAGCATGACGGTCGAGTCTATTCCTTAAAACGTTTCGGTTAACGAAAGTATGTATAATCGTTAAGTTAACTGTTGAGAACTAAACTCTTTCGTTTTGTTTTCAACGCCACCCACTTCTTCTTATTAGGGGATTCTCCGTTGTACTCCTTTATCTCGTGATAGCAATACAATTCATAAGCATACCATCAATATGAAACTGTTTTTCTTTCTTTCTTTCTTTTTTCAATTTTCTTTATCTCAATCTTTTCTTTCTTTCTTGATATAAAATATACTTATACAGATAATACTGTTTTGAGAAATAATCACTGAAAATGCAATGAGATACTTTATAGTAGTAAAACAAAACCCACTCAACTGACTCGGGTTGAAAAACCCAAAACACTTATACACCAAAACCATTAATGACGTGGAAATATCATATGCTATACTATTAATTACAAGTACAAGAGCTTTATAAAATCAATTACTATCAATGAACTGCTATATTCAACAATCAAGGTATCATGCAGCTTATATCTCTAGTTGCTACAACCTGTTTTTAAATAGAATGCTAACTAAAATACTCCAAGCTAACTAGTTTTATGGCAAGGTCAAAACATCATGTTAGATTTCACAAATACATGCTCATGGTAGTTGGACCCTTCCTTTAATTAATCATTTGCTTTCCTTGTTTCTCAAATATAGTCTACCGGTTTTTTAGCAAAAATCAACACTTAAATGTTTACCTTTGTTTACTGTAGTACAACCCATTACCCTGTTCTTAGATTTGTTTAAGGTGCAAGCTAAAACTTTTCCTTACTCTAAAATGAGGTGTTCTAAGGAAAAAGTGCCCATAGATATTCCTAATGATACTTTCCTTAACCCTACAACTCAATTTACATACCCCGGATCAAAATTACATATAAAATTCGAACAACTAATTGGTTTTAACTTCTGTAACTCGTTCGGATTAAAATTATCAAACAACCAACTTGATCCTTTTTACTACAATTATAAGTATTTCAACATACCCATGGATTGGAATTAACATGATAGAAATTGATAACAAAGGTTATAGATTTGCCTATTAAGCAGCATGATTCCTAGTTTCTACGGTCTCGTCTTTCGATCACCACCCTCGATCGTCTTTTTTATCTATCAATCTTTCTCTCTCTCTCGACTTATCTGGATATACATGTGTGAGAGTATATATATATATATATATATATATATATATATATATAGGGAAGTTACATACATATTAAATTGGACATTTTTTTGTAAAAACGCACCAAATCAAGATTTTATTAATGTAAATCTCCACGGTTTCATGACGATAACACAAATATGCGTGTGTTTTTTTTTCGAGATGTATAATGACATGTTTTGAATTTTTAAATTTTACCATAATTTCCAAAACATGTCATTATACATCTCGGAAAAAAAAAACGAGACGCATATTTGTGTTTTCGTCGTGAAACCGTGGAGATTTGCATTAATTAAATATAGTAGTAACTAATAAAAATTTATCAGATATAATAAAACCAAAATCGATACGGACGAATGTATCCCGAGTCCCTGACACTAAACTGTATCTCTTTTAGTAGTAAACAAGGTAGACACAAACCCCATGATCATATGCATATTCTACAATGGACTTATTTTGATTGTGATTTGGGTACTATAAAAGACTTTCAAGCTGGTAAAAATATGTCGGAATGTGTTTTTTTTAAATGAGTCTTGGCATCTACTAGCCTAATTTTTTAAACATGTTTGGTTCCAGCTGTTATTAGTGAATCTTTTCGTATCACATAATAATCTTATTATATCACGCTTCAATAATTATTACAAATTTACTTGAAATGCTTAACAAGAGTTTAGAATAAAAAATATAATTCCCCGTGAATCATGATGTAAATGTATAGCATATATTGAATGGTCAGACGTATAGGTTACCCAATCACAACTATTACTTACACATCTCTTTTTGCTCTCGCATGGCAGAACCAAACAAATCCATTAAAACCTTAAGCATTTGCAAAGTAGTTCCAGCTAACTCACCTTCCCAATTCTCACTCCCTCTCACATTCCTCGACCAATTTCTTCTTCAAGTTAATCCGACCTCTCGACTTATTTTTTATGAATTTTCGGAACCAAACATAGACTTTTTCGATACTATTCTTCCTAAGCTAAAGCACTCGCTCTCGGTTACTCTTAAACACTACCTTCCCCTCGCCGGAAACTTAACGTGGCCAAACGATTCAAACTTACCAGTCATCCAATACAAAAATGGCGACGGCCTTACTCTTACTATAGCCGAATCACAAGCAAACTTTGATTATCTTTCTGGAGATATTTTTCGTGAATTAGCGGAACTTTGGACCTTGGTACCTAATTTCCCATCTTCCCAAACCTTAATCCCAGCCATGACCATGCAAATAACACTTTTCCCTAACCGTGGATTTTCTATTGCTCATGTGGTGCACCACTCCGTTATGGACGGAAGATCCACCTCCATGTTTATACATTCATGGGCTTATATATGCAAGAACGGGGAATTAACTGATTTACCCCCTGAATTAACTCCCTCTTTTGATAGAACTTTTGTGGAACAACACAAGGAGCTTGAGAAGTTGTACCCTAAAGGGAGAGGGCCGATAGACCCAAAAAGCAAAAACCTAACTACGTTCGATATGATACCTACTACTACTATGTTAGGCACTTTTAAGTTAACGCGAACGAACATAGAGGTTCTGAAAGATAAGGTGAAGTATGCTAACGATTCTAGTGTATCGACTTTTACCGTGACAGCTGCCTATGTTGGTATTTGCTTAACTAAAGCTAAAAAGGTAACTGAAGATGAAACTGCAATTGGTATTACTGCAAATGGTAGGCTTAGGTTGGACCCCCCTCTTCCTGCTACTTATTTTGGAAATTGTCTCATTCATTCTGGCCGTGGTCACAATACTAACAGCCTTATAGCAGAAAATGGTTTTATCACTGCGGTTAATGCTATTAGTGAGTCTTTAGCTTATTTAAAAAATAAAAAGATTCTGGAGCAAGTTGAGAGAGCAAGTAGTTATATTGCATCTTCTGTAAAGAAGAGTTTGATGATGTTTTGGATCGCGGGTTCACCCCAATTTGAGTTCTATAAGGTAGATTTCGGGTGGGGAAATCCTATAAAAGTAGAAATGGTCTTAAATTTTAGTGGTGGTCGAGTATTTTTTCTCTGTGATGATAGAAATGATGCCGGTGGGGTCGAAATTGGGGTAGGATTGGAAAAACATGAAATCGAAGACTTCTCGTTTCAATTTGGTAACGGGCTTGAAGCTCGTTAAATTCATCATGAAAGGATCAATACAGTCTCTTTTGAGCTTATTGATTATCTTCTTATGTTGCATATCTTGATATTGTATCTGAATGATCATTGTTGTTCTTTTCCAAGGGGAAAATGGTCAAATTTGCTATTTCTCATTACTAAATAAGATGTTAATCATTTTACTAAAGCCGCAGTTGGTTGTATGCATTTCCCTTTTTGCGATTTCAATCTTTTATCTTCAGGTCCGTTTTCTAGCCCCTTTTGTGCCTGACTTTCTATTAAGCCATTCATTACTGATTAATGCTTCTTGCACCAAGGGAATACCCCGATTTTGACCAAGAATTACTAACTGTGTATTCATCGAAATTGTACTTTGGACTCTCCTCAAATAGGAGCGATTAAATTGTAGTTTGAGTTTTATAAAACAATAGGTCCATACAGTTCAAATTTGGGTCAATCCATTGATACACAGCATAGTGCCCATCAATAAAGGCCACTTTGTTTTGTTTTGCCAAATTTGGGGCAATTCACTAAGTAAATCTAACTATTATAATCGATAAAATTTAATAATGTATTATTTAATTCTTTGTGTTGTACCACCCTCTACATTTCAACATGTTTATAAAGATGCACACATCAACTGCGAGCGTCTTTGTGGAACAACTAGTTTTTGCTAACGAGTGCCACCGGGCACTGTTTAAGCATTTAGTATATTTCCAAAATCAAGAAGCATTAAATACAAAAATAGTTGTATTCATAATATATAATCATTACATAATGTTGTACCATTAATTATATCACTACCATAAATTATGTCTTAAATTTACTTATATAAAGAAAATATTATTAATAACTTGCTAGACTATACATTTAAAACAAAAATAAACCATCTTAACCAATGTCTAGGTGCGTTGATTAGCTTTACCCATATAATAAAACCAAATTTGATACTCAACCGAATTTTGGCCCAAGACCCAAATAGTGGATAATCAGCATGACCCTCTCCACCTACCACCGAGAACTATTCACATTCTATGTTCAAGATCCATAGCAAGCTTGAAAATAAAAGAAGCAATATAGATCATTATATATACACACACACATATGTATAATAGAGGAAAATGATATTCATAGTTTGATGTACCTAGGAGCAGAATTCTATGACAAAAGAATGTGACTTGTTTGAAATTTATCGCAACTTCCTCTCTGAAATGCATGTACAGATGAGTTTATAGACCACACGAGTCGCAAAGCTAACGTTTAGAGACAATTAATTATTAGGTCATAATGATTAGAATGTTGGCACTGGAAACGTAATTATGCCCTATCATCAAATCAAGTTTTTCTTTATGTTTAAATCTGTAGTTAAAGTAATTAAAGTTTTAAATCTGAACTACACACATTGGTATCCAACTGTAGCTTTCTTTACTTATTTGCTTTCAGATTAGAAGCCCTATCACCAGATCAAGTTTTTCTTTATGTTTACCTACAAGTAATATTTGATGTGGCCAATTTATTCTCCCTGTATATATAAAGTTGGAAGAGAGAGTTTCTTTCAAACAAGTGTGATGACTTCTTGTGTTTGCTAAATTGCTACCTAGATAATGTTGGTGTAAGATTTTTAAAGGACTATTTGTTAGAATTTAGAAGCGAAGGATAGATGTATTTGTGGCAGATCAAGTCCAAGTTTGTCCTTGTAATTTAATCTGACTTCATTTATATCCTTTCGCCTTAATTTGTTTCCTTTTTTTTCTTCTTCTTTTTAAACTTTCTGCTCTTGGCAACTTAAACCTTTGGTATAATGAAAATTGAGAACACTCTCGACTTCCGTTTAGAAAATGACATTGTTATGTCCTTTGTTCAGTAATCTATTGTTCAGATGTGCTCTAATTTTCTTATTTTCGGGGAAAGAAAATAAGGGCATTGTTTTACTTGCACTATTTAAGAGCAATAGAGAGGAAGGAACAGAATAACAAAGAAGATGAGAGATTATGTTCTCTTAGCATATAATACAACTTAACAGATAGTGGAAAAACATTTACCAAAGAATATAAGCTATTCTGATAAATCCATTGCGAAGACAAAAAAAATTGCAACCTAAGTATTGTTTTAATCTTGCTCCTAGTTACTTTGTGAAAACAGCTGACACAAGAAAGTCTAGTGGTAGAAGTATCATGTATAAGAGTAAGGTTGCTATGGTAAGTCAGATCTAGGTATAGTACTAAATAATGCAACGCGCAATAAGTCGGAACTGGTTGTGCTTTGGTAATTAATTAATGCATCAGAGACCTTTATCGGATTTTGACTTGAAGTATAAGCTAGAATGAGATTCTGATATCAAAAGAGCTGACACAGGAAAGTCTAGTGGATCTGGGAGTCATAAGAGTAAGTTTGCTATATATGGTGAGTAAGGTCTAGGTATAGTGCTAAATACTGCAATGCGCAATAAGTCGGAAATGGTAGTGCTTTGTTAATTAATTAATGCATCAGAGACCTTTATCGGATTTTGACTTGAAGTATAAGCTAGAATGAGATTCTGATATCAAAAGAGCTGACACAGGAAAGTCTAGTGGATTTGGGAGTCATAAGAGTAAGGTTGCTATATATGGTGAGTAAGGTCTAGGTATAGTGCTAAATAGTGCAATGCGCAATAAGTCGGAAATGATAGTGATTTGCTAATTAATTAATGCAACAGAGACCTTTATTGGATTTGACCTTTATTAATTAATGGGATTCTGAGATCAAAGACTAAGAAGTTAGAGAACTAAGGTAATTGGAATTATGATCTTGTGTCTGTTTTCTACCTCGAATTTGACGAGACATGTGATATTTTATCCAGGAATTAGGTTGCTGATTCAGCACTATCAAAACTTTGTAATAGTTTAATTTTTTTTCATGTTATTCATAAATTTCGATCGAAAGAAGGACAAAAAGAGAGAATCTCTTCAGATGTTTTTTTACATCAAAATGTTAGATTTTAGTGACTAAAATAATCTAATGATTAATGTATGGAATGCTAGGTTAACATCCCCAAAAGGAAAGTTAGAGTATTAGACACTTTTCTCCAAAAGTTTTAGACGAAATGTTCAATTTGTATCTACAGATGTATATTTTAGACCCAATTTAAAGCAATCAACTAGTTGTTAATAAGTTAACAAATGAAAAAAAATGCATCGACAATCCTTCATATGGAAAGCCTTAATTACCGGTGAGGTGATTGAATTGAACTAGTGATCAAACTAAACTTATCATATAAAGAGCAAGTCCTTGTTTATTTACTTATACTAGTGATCTGCAAGTAAAATGGCATTCATTAGGATAATTCTCCTTAGGATTTTCTTCTTCTTATTATTCTCTTTTTGTTTCCTTAATGAAGTTCAAGGAGACCTAAATTATAAGGAGGCCTTCGCAAATTCTATATTATTTTTTCAAGGGCAAAGATCGGGAAGGCTCCCTAGAGGCCAACGGATCACTTGGAGGTCATCTTCTGGCCTTTCCGGTGGCTCACTTGCACATGTATGTCATTTTTGACGCTCCATCTTTTACCACCTGTGGAAAAACTATATATTGTCGATACATTCTAAACACTTTATAGAGTTTTAGATCTTAAACATCGGTAAACTAATTAAGCATTCTAAACATTAACGGAACAATCTCCAAGATACTCAGAAAACAGTAAAATTAAAAATATTTGAATATCTTAAACTTTTTTGAGAATACTACATTTTCACTTCTGTTTTTATTTAAACGGATAAAAAGGCAAATCCCTTAGGGGGAACCAATCGTAATCAGTATTGGGATTTATAACACCTTTTTCCTTTACACTTAATTAAATATATAGTAAGATGTATGACATGTCTATGTTATAAGTATGTATTTGGGGAAGATGAAATATCCACATGTTTCGAGCAAATTTCAACTTATACATAGTGCTAGAAAGACAATCGGAAAAGCAAATCATAAATCAAGAAAATGCTATAAACGTATCAAGTCCATAATTAGTTTTTTTTATGTAGAGTACTCTTTTTTCCAAGTTGTTGTAAACTGTTTTTGATGACACTTAAATAAAATTATGTGATGTATCATGTTTAACTAATATGTTTTATGAAATTTAGTTAATGTTTGCATATTGACGTTTGGCACCAAATTGACGATTTAGTTAATCTTTCATATTGAGTTATCCAAGTGTTGAAAAACAAACTAATATTATCATATTGGAGCTCTAAAAGCTATCCCGTATGTATATGAAAATGTATGATTTCAACTGTTTCGTATTTTTTACTTCACTTACTAAAACTTGCAAAAAGAGTGAAATTAAAAGAATCAATATATCTCAACTTATACACTTCACAAAAAGGTAACATGATGAACCAAAAACGTGAAATTTATAAAATCAACTTTTTTTGAGTAAATTTGTCTAAATTTTGTGTTTATTATGAGAGATTGTTAGAATTGACCAAATTTATATATATAAAAAATCATGTCTAAAAGATTTAGTATTTTATAAAAAAATTATTTTTATTTTATGTATATTTTTAAGAATAGGGCATTTAGTTTTTTATAAAAAAAATTCATCTTTAATTAAAAAAAAATTCATGTTTAATTTTTAAAATTGGAGTCTTTTTTATTGATATAAACAATATTACAACTCTAATAAACTAAAAAAACTATCAACTAATTATAAAATATTCATGTCTAAAATTGGAGTATTTTTATTGATATAACCAATATTTCAACTAATTTTAAAATATTCATGTTTAAAAGATTTAGTATTTTATTAAAAAATTATTTTTATTTTATGTATATTTTTAAGAATATGCCATTTAGTTTTTTATAAAAAAAATTCATGTTTAATTTTAAAAAAAATATTCAGTATTTTTATTGATAGGACCAATATGCAGTTTTTACGAAATGCATGGACTGTTCTGCAATATCTGAAAACTTCAGCAAAACCGTAGATTTAATCTACGGTCTGTAGAAAAAAATCTACGGTTTGCACTGAATCACTACAAACCGTACATTTAATCTACGGGTTGTGCGTTTTTTCAGAAAAAGTGTAGTAGAAAAATTCAGGCACATATGTCAATTTGAAGTTCAACGAAATATTCACCGACGGCGACAATATAACTAACTGAAAACACGATCTATCCAACACACCCATCGTCTCAAAGATTTCCCTCATGTCTTCGTTAATATGTGTGGGGAGGTATATATTTTATTTCTTTATTTTCCAAGTTAAGTGAACAAAAGCAATTTTTGATTGTAACACTTTCGGTTTTCCAGTTTTCCAGTTTTCCAAGTGTAAGAATATTACAGCAAAACGCTCGAAGAAATTGAATGACTTTGTATTCTTAGTCTTTGGAGAAAAACCAAAACCAAACCGATATGAACATTCAGAAATAGGTGGGGAAAAAGCCATCTATTCGCCGAGAATTAGATTGCATAGATAGTATGCATAACCATCAGTAGTTGCATAGCATACACATACCAATCCATTACATGAACCAAAAAGATGTATGTTCGGCTTGGACAATGTTCGGCAAGAACTAGAAGAAGGAAAGGGTTTCTCTAGATCGAGCATGCAAAAGAAGAGGAGTTTCAAAGAAGGATACTAATCAACAAGAACCATTCTATGCTCGATGGTGTGTGGTTTGATTATAAAACAAGGGTCATTGACAACATGACGAAATGTTTTGCACAGATTTTTGCAGCTCAATACGGAATCGATATGCAGCCTTGTAATATTTCATTAAACAACTTTTGACAATAACTAGTCAAAACGCAATTAATAAATAAGACTATATCTTAACATAAAAAAGGCATAAAATTATATGCGTGGTCAATAGCCACGTCCGCTCATAACATAGCCCATCAAGTTGGCAGGCCTCATACGGACCCTCCGGCTACGACGTGCCCTGTCACCATCACGCTGTACGGTTTCCACTTTCTCAGGCCCCACTACGTTCTTCAGGGAAATAAGACTTGGGAAATAGTCAAGGGCATCATATGATTCTTTGACCATTATAGTTTTTTTTATTCCTTTCCTAGTATCATAATAAACTAAACATCCGTTATATCTTCCCAATAACACAATCCCATTATTCAAAAGCCTCACCATTGCCTCAACCGGATTTCTATCGCTGTCAACGTTTAAAACCACCACTTTAGTCCAGGATTCTTTTACCCCATAATCTTTCATCGCACAAATTTCAAATTGATGTCTACCTAGACTATCACTGAAAAAATAACTTACACAAAACGATCCATCGAACACAGCAAAATTTATCTTTGACATCCATTCTCTCAAGTCTTGGTTTATATGTCGTTGGGGTGGAGGCAAATATTTAATTTCTTCATTTTCCAAGTTTAGTGAACAAATCCACTCCCCAGTTTTAAACTTTCCAGTAGTCCAGTGAAGATAACCGTTAAATGAAGGGCCAATAGATATCATACCACTGTACGGGTAAGGGACATTATTAATCCTTCTCCAACTGGTGTGCCCAAGTGTAAGAATATTGCAGTACGGTTTCGTACCATCTCGAAGAAATTGAATGACCTTGTATTGTTTAGTTTTTGGACAAAAACTAAAACTAACAAGATGCAGTTGTCTAGGATCAGTAGGTAGGGCTAAAGCCATATACTCGGCCAGAATTGGATTACAGATATAGTATACGTAACCAGCATCAGCAGTTCTAAAGCATACACCTACTAATCCATTACATGAACCAAAAAGATGACTTCCCCAACTAGCTTCCTCTGCTATTGATTTCGGCATCAGAAATGTTTTCCAAGAATTTAAAGACTTATAATAACCCTGAAAAGGATTCTCTAGATCAGGCATAAGACATGTAGAAAGGTTGACAGGAGGAAATTTATCCATAACAATCATTCTATGATCAATACTATGTTGTTTTTCAATAAAATAGGGGTCGGTCATAATCTGGAGAAACGTTTTGCAAATGCATTTACAGCTCAATATGGTGTCAATGGGTAGCCGTGAAAGAATTTCATATATAAGAACTAAAGGCAAAGCCAGTATCTCAAAAGTGCCACTCCTTTTGGTTCTTTTTGTTGCATATTTTCGTTCTTTTACTTTTTCAGATTCAAAGCCTTCATCACTTGAGATAAATTTTCTTTTTCCACACTTTTGCGAAGTCATTCTCTACCTGCATTCAATAAATAATAACTTTTAGCTTTAATACACAGTTATACAGGGTATAACCATTTTATTTAATTGCTTTCATACCTCAAACTTATTCAACGCAAATATTACATAAAATATTCAGAACTTCTTTTTTAAGGATAATTAAATATTTTTATATATATAACGAACTAATATCTGAACATTGTTAAGTCTTGGAAAACCAACCCAAACTGAACCGGCTATCTCGGTTCTGCTTCAACAGTTTTGTCGGATTTTAGACATCAAGAAAAGGATGCTAACAGCGAGTTAATTCTCATAATAGACATCTAGAGTGTCAAAATTTGACACTCTAATAAAAAAGACCATACACCGCAACCACATAGAAATCTAATTCCATCTACCAAGACTAAAAGTATAATTTTTGACGTTATCCAACCCAGTATTGGATATTTGGTTGTAGTATGACCTCGCTATTAAGAATATACTTACGCTCTCTAGTTTAGATAGCGACTAAGTGCTTGAACAAGTAGTAAATTTCTTTTACTGGACCCTATTATTTATTGTCTGAACATTTTACTGACTTAACAAATAGCAGCCTAGTCAGGAGTCGTTTGGTTGTAGCTTTCAAGCTAAAAAAATGGACCTTTGGAACGTGGTAAGAAATATTATTAGCTGTTTCGAGTGCTTTTAGGCATGGTATGACACAATTGGTAAGCTACAAAGGCCTTGTTTGATTGCAGCTTTCAAAGCTTAATTTTTTTCCCTTCAAAATCTGAGCTTTTGTGGATTTTTGGCTCGAAAAAGCTAGAATCTTTAAGCTAGACAGAAAGTAGTTCTCTATTTACTTGTTGGAATTCAAAATATCCAGCTTATTCTAGGTAGAAAAGATAAATCCTTGAAGCTTAAAGGTTTTTGGAGTGTAATCTAGTAAGCTCTAGCTAAACAGCTGATCATCCAAAGATGTTCCAGCTTAAAAGCTACGTAATTTAGCTGCAACCAAACAGCCTCAATATAAGCTGTTTACCAATTTGCTTAAAAGTTAGACTGCATTTAACACCAGCTAAAATTTGAGCTTTTTGTGGCTTATTAGCTTGGAAAGTATAGAGCTTTCAAGCAAGATTACTTATATTTATCTGAGCAAACAAGCTAAGTGACTGACTTCTCTAGAAAAAAAGTAGTTTTAAAAAGTAAATAAATGAAAGATGAGATCGATTTAAAGTCAATTGAAGCTATCTCAAACCTGGGTTAAAACCAATAAGACCAATTGAAGCTGGATCATCTTTTATTGATTTTTAGCTTGAAAAAGCTAAAAAAGCTTTTAGCTACACAGAAAGTGGTTCTTTATTTACTAATTTGAATTTAAACTATCGATAGCGTATTCCAGTTAGAAAAGTTATATCCTTCAAGTTTAAAGCTTTCTGGAATGTAACTCTTAACTAAAAACTGATCATTCAAAGATGATCCAAGCTTAAAACCTACCAAACCCAAAAAGCTAGCTACTTAAGCTTCAACCAAACAACCACTGTATTCTATCTGCTTAAAAGTTGGACTGCATTTAACAACAGCTTAAAATCTACTTACTTTTAATTTATTTATTGAAACCCAAAAAATCAGGTTATTTGTTTTAAAAAATGCAAGTAAGCAAACAAGCCCAATAAGCTGTCTTCTATAAATAATAAATAAATAAATAAAACACAGTTCGAAGAGGGGATAAGATTGATCCAAAGTCAAATTTAACTACCTCAAATTTGGATAATAACCAGTATGACTAATTGTTAATAATAACACCTAAAAATCAAAATAGAGAAAATACCTAGACAAATTAAGTCACAATTGCAGATGGAGAAACCTCAATCGTATGAATATTTAGAGAGAGAGAGAGAGAGAGAGAATGTAATGTTATTTTTGAAAATATAGCATAAACAATGGCAGAGTCTCTTTTGACGACTGGATTATTTTTCAATTTATTTCATTAATTTTATTACAAAATAAATAACTCTAGCATCACTTCGTTACATCTCATTACACTTCATTTATCTACAAAATAAATAAATTTACCCACTCTATCACACTATTAATTAATATATTTCTCTACTTTTTTTTCCATTCAAACTAAATACAAAATTAAAATATTTTATAATAATAATATTATATCAAGTTAACACTTTCAAGTAATTTATATTTTGTAGTTTTTTATTTATTAATTTTGTTACTTCCGATTAAATAATTAAATTGTCCCTAAAACTCTGCACGTCATTATTTACTCGGAAGTAACAAAATTAATAAATAAAAAAGTGTAAAATGTAAATTAATTGAAAGTGTTAACTTGATATAATATTATTATTATAAAATATTTTAATTTTGTATTTAATTTGAGTGAAAAAAAAAGCATAAAAATGTATTAATTAATAGTGTGATAGAGTGGATAAATTTATTTATTTTAGAGATAAATGAAGTGTAATGAGATATAATAAAGTGGTGTTAGGGTTATTTATTTTGTAATAAAATTGAGTGGAATGAATTGAAAAAATAAATAAAAATAAAATATGACGTGGATCTGATTTTTAACCACGTCCTCAAATAAGTAATACGGGGAATTCCTGAAAAGAGACTCTGCCATAAACAATGGTGAAATAACAGATTAAATAGATGAGAGAGTTTCCTAGTTTATCTTTGAAAAGAAAAAGTGTCCAAAGTTTTGAATACTTTTAAAAACAGTCTGACTCGTTTTAAGTCATTTAAAACATATTTTGAGCCGTTTTAAGTCATTTTAAAATCAGTCTGAGTAATTTTAAAAAACAGTCTGAGTCATTTTAAAAACAGATTGAGTCGTTTTAAGTCATTTTTAAAGCAGTATGAGTCATTTTAAGTTATTTTAAAAACAATTCCAGTAATTTTAAAACAGTCTGAGTTATTTTAAGTCATTTTAAAAATAGTATGAGTTTTTCAGTTATTTTAAAAACAGTCTCAGTCATTTTCAGTCATTTTAAAAACAGTCTGAGTAATTTAGAAACAATGTGAGTAATTTTAAAAACAGTCTGAGTTATTTCGAGTCATTTGAAAACATTCCGAGTTATTTCGAGTCATTTTAAAAACAGTATGAGTCATATTCATATGTTTTCTAATTATTTTTCTTAAAGTTGAGGTATAAGTTACACTTTATTAGTGTTAACCGATAGTTTATAATTTTTACACAATTTCAGGCTCCTTTTAATCTCTTATGATCTTTCCTATCTAAAATAAAAATAATAATGTTTTAACACTAAATAAAAACTTTTGCTTTGATAAACGATGGGAATTATCGTACCAACTAAAAAGTATGAACCATTTCCTATTGAAATACACAACGTTAGACATAATCCTACCTAATTATTGTGGAAACCAATTCAAAAAATGTCTTTTTTAGATTAGTTTGAAAAATAACATCAAAAGGCAGAAATAATGGAAAAACTTTATAATTGTGGTCGAGTGATTAATCAACATTTCCAAAATATTTGCATTGAATAAGATATTTATTTACGGTGAACTCAGGTATAAATAATAAGGTAAAAGAGGAGTAGTTAACATATATAGTAAAACCTTTATCTATAAGAATACTCCGTATAGAAATAAACTCTCTATTGTCATATTTCGTAGTTTTTTATGATCACGTTAGTTATAAATCCACCTCCTTATAGGAATAAAATACATTTTATTACAAAAAAATATATATCTAGTTACAAAAAATTTACGATGATGTAAAATACTTATGTAAGGTTGTTTGCGATGATGACTTAATTTTTTGTGTTACTACCACATCTTTTAACTTGCGCGTCCGTACTAGCTCGTCGACATGGATATCATCTTGTTGAAGCCAAAACATTTCTAACTTGTCAAACATTTTAAAAGCTTCTTCACATGAAACCTTTTGTATTTCTATACTATCATCCTCCAGATTATCTTCTTCTACATCTTGCCTAATTCCAGCAACGATTTCTTCATCGGTTGAAATATTTGTTTTCTACGTACATGTATTTGTTTAACTAAACTTTTGATAGATTCATTTGTTTATTTTAACTTATAATGAATCATGTATATGTATCTAATATTATGTAAATACATATATTTTTTATTTTTTTAATATGTAAACTCTATATAGGAATAACCTCTTTATAGTAATATTTTTTCGTGGTTCTCACAATATTATTGTATAGATGTTTTACTGTATTAGGAATGTTAAGGTATATATTAGGAATGTTAACGTGGGGTAAATATAGGGTTTATATATGGACGATTATGGGTTGTTATTTTCGAAAATGAGGTATAGGTAAAGAGATGCATTTGCTCTTATTACAGTAGAACCTCTCTACATAAATAAACTCGAAATCGGAAAAAAAAATTCTTATAATGACCTTATTCTTAAGTAGAGGTTGATATATAAAAAAATACTTAAATAAATTTTTTGCATAATAAAAGATATATGTGTACCTAATTTAACTAATTAGGACAAATATTTAAAAGACAAATGCATGTATATATGTAACAAGTCAAACAGATAAATGTAAAAGAGTTGAAAAGTCATGAAATAATCATATTCATGAATTTAAGAAAATTTAACTAAGTACATATGTATTTGGAAAATTAAGTACATATATTTAGAAAGGTATAATGTCATATAAATTGTTGAACGATGTTCTTCAAATCGATTATTTTAATGATAACAAAATTTGTAAAACATGATAAAAGCTCGTTTTGCGTACTAATCATTTATCGAGTGTGTCAAAGGTTCAAAATGATAGTATACGTAATTACGAAGCCATTGGTTCAAGCGGAACCTAAATCGGAGTTGGAACGAATTAGTTACGGGGTTTCAAAGTTTGTCGAGAAAAACGAAACTCTGCCAGAACTAAAAACGATTGATCATAAGCATAAACGATCGATCATTTCAGTGCGAATTTCTTCCAGTGAGCAAAGAACAAAAACGACCGATCGCCAGCATAAAACGACCGATCGTTTTATGTATGAATTCTTCCAGTGAGCACAGATGAAAAACGACCGATCGTTTTTCAGAAACGACCGATCGTTTTTCAGAAACGACCGATCGTTTCTGTAAAATTTCAAATTCCAGCTTTTAAGCTATTCCTGAAAATTGGGCAAACTGCTGCAAAACAGCATTGAATGCACTCAACAACCAGCAACGGTCTGATATTAATTGTTGCACCTTTTTGGCTCTACAAAAGCCCCAATATTCTTTGGAGAATATCATCCAAGCATTCACAACTTTTAAGCAATTATTACTAAGAAATCCTTCAAGCTTATACTACTTATTTCTCACTTGTATTCATAAATATTCTCGAGCGTATTACTATTGTAATCTTATAAACATCGAGATATTATTAGTGAGTGATCCATTCAAAATAAATCTTGTAAAAGAGTATTTTATAAACTCATTTGTGAGCGAGTGATTGGGTAGAGGCTTTTAAGCAAGTGTAGCTTAAAAGCTCTAGGTATTTTATTCGGGATACTCATAAAGTGAGGGGGAGCGTAATCGTTTGATTAAGCTCGTTAAGGTGTAACCTTGGAACGAAGATTTTAGTGAAACACTCGGTAGTGAAAATACCGAGGAGAGGACGTAGGCGCGTTTTGCCGAACCTCTATACATCTTGCGTTATTTCTTTCCCTTAACTTTTACTTTTCGTGTTTATTTATCGCTTATATTTATTGCTTGCTTAGATTAATTTAGCGATAATTCGTTAACGAAAGAGTTTAGGTTATAAAAACCACTAATTAACTTAGTTAATAACTCATAGATTTCATTCCGCGAAAAACGTACGAAAAACCTTATTCACCCCCCCTCTAAGGTTTAGAAACCTACGGACCAACAATTGGTATCAGAGCCTAGCTATTATATTCATAAAAATCTAACGATTTTATAGTTTAAAGATCCACTATGTCTTCATACGCCGACTCTAAATCCATAACTAGGCCACCATTCTTTGACGGTACTAACTATCCCTATTGGAGAGACCTTATGAAAAATTTCCTTTTTGGTTTTGAAATAGATCAATGGATAAGTATTAGTAAAGGCTATAGAACGCCTAGGAGAAATGGCGAAGATAAACTTGTAGAGGAACTAGATTCCGATGAACGCCTTGCGTTTTCCCTAAATTGTAGGGCTATGACTTCCATCACTTGTGCGCTCTCGCCTAGTGAATATGATAAGATTTCCGGTTGTGACACCGCTAAGCAAATGTGGGATAAGCTAGCTATTATGCACGAAGGAACTAGTCAAGTTAAGGACTCTAAAATTAGCATGCTTATTCATGATTATGAATTGTTTAAAGTTGAAGATGATGAGTCTATTGCTTCTATGTACACTCGTTTTACTAAGATTACTAATGATCTTAAAAGACTTGAAAAGGTATACTCTAGAAAGGAGATGGTGACGAAAATCCTTCGAAGTCTTCCAAGGAAGTGGGAATCGAAAGTGACGGCTATACAAGAAGCCAAGGACATGAACACACTTTCTCTCGACAACCTCATAGGAT
This sequence comes from Primula vulgaris, assembly GCA_963920805.1. Classification (NCBI taxonomy): domain Eukaryota; kingdom Viridiplantae; phylum Streptophyta; class Magnoliopsida; order Ericales; family Primulaceae; genus Primula; species Primula vulgaris. The sequence continues at coordinate 3,115,654 of OY987220.1, read as the reverse complement.
CCTTGAGCACTCATGAGCTAGATATGACGACTCGAAAATATGAGGATGACTCGAAAAAGAAGAAAGGCATCGCCTTCAAAAGCACAACAAATGACGATAGCGACAACGATTCCTCAAGTGAGGATGATGAAATGGCTCTCTTCGCCAAACGCTACAACAAGTTCCTTAGTTGGAAAAAGAAGGGTGGACAACGATTTCGGAAAAAGGAGTATAAGGGAGAGCCTTCCGACAAATCAAATAAAAAGGACGAAATCATTTGCTATAAATGTCACAAACCCGGACATATGCAAAACGAATGTCCCTTGAAGAAAAAGGACAAGTCCGTAAAGAAGAAGGAATACAAGAAGGCATTCTTGGCCGCATGGGGGAGCGATGATGATAGCTCCGATAGCGATAATGAAGAAGTCGCAAATCTTTGTCTCATGGCTAGAAACGACGATACCGAGGATGTAAGTTTTCACTCCTCTAACTCTTCTATTTCTAGCGATGATGATCTTGATATAAATGATGTGTTAGCATCCTTAGAAAAAGCTAGAGGTAAAAATAAATCTTTTAGAAAAATGCTAATTACTCTACAAGACGAACTCGAGAACTTAGCTATAACAAATGACTCACTCACGTATAAAAATTCCGAACTTACCATAGAAAATGATAAGTTAGTTAAAGACCTTAGTTCATGTAAAACTAAGGCGGATAGCGCCGAACTTACTCTCGCTAAATTCACGAAGGGAAGTAAAATGCTAAGTACTATATTAGCTTCTCAACAAGGCGCATATGATAAAACCGGTGTAGGATACAACCCACTCTTAACGGCAAAGCATAAAAATCTATTTACCAAACAAGTGGCGAAAAATGAAAATAGACCACCTAGTTACTCCCGTAAGAACAACTCGTATAAAAAGAACTTAGTTTATAATCGTTTTGTTAAACCTATCTCGCATGTTAAATGTATTACTTGCAACCGTAGTGATCACTATGAAGATTACATTTATTGCCCTTATAGGTATAAGGTTAATAGAAATGATTTGGTTTGGATTCCAAAGGGTCGAGACTCTAACCCTCAAGGACCCAAAAATGGATTAGGGTACCAATGATCGTTTTGTCTTGTAGGTATGCTTGAGATCAAAAATAAACGAGGACAAGTGGTTCTTGGATAGTGGATGCTCAAGACATATGACGGGAGACAAAACAAAATTTACTACGCTTGCACCTAAAGACGGAGGCTTTGTGACCTTCGGGGATAATAGAAAGGGCAAAATCATCGGTATTGGTAGTATCTCTAAACCATCTAATGTTGTTATTGATAATGTATTACTTGTTGATGGTCTTAAACATAACTTGCTTAGTATAAGTCAACTTTGTGATTTGGGTTACAAAGTCATTTTTGAAAAATCGCATTGCATTATTCATTGTATTTCGGATAATAAAACTATTCTCATGGGTCAAAGACAAAATAATGTCTATATGATTGATTTGAATAGTTCGGTGGATGATGAAGTTAAGTGTCTTGTTACTATCAACGACAATGGTTGGTTGTGGCATAGACGACTTGGTCATGCAAGTCTTGATTTACTTGCTAAACTTTCGAGTAAAGATTTGGTAATAGGTTTACCAAAAACTCCTTATATAAAGGACAAACTTTGTCACGCTTGCCAATTAGGCAAACAAACAAAGATTATTTTTAAGTCTAAAAATATTATTTCTACTACTCGTTGTTTGGAGCTCATTCATATGGACTTAGTTGGCCCCTCCCGGACACTTAGTCTTGGCGGGCGTGCATATGCTTTCGTCATGGTTGACGATTTTAGTCGCTTTACTTGGGTAATGTTTTTAACTCATAAGCATGAAGCATTTAGAGAATTCTCTATTATTTGCAAAAAGCTCCAAACACGAAAGGGTTATATGATCAAAAGTATCTGAACCGATCATGGTAAGGAATTTGAGAATACTCCATTTCAAACTTTTTGTGATGAAAATGGTATTGATCATAATTTTTCGGCCCCTCATACGCCCCAACAAAATGGGGTAGTTGAGAGGAAGAATAGAACCCTAGAGGAAATGGCACGGACCATGCTTTGCGAAAATAATTTGTCAAAGTATTTTTGGGCCGAAGCCGTAAATTCCGCTTGTTATATTTTAAATAGAGCCTTAATTAGGCCCATATTAAAAAAGACACCTTACGAATTATGGAATGAGCGAAAGCCCAATATTTCTCATTTACGTGCATTTGGTTGTAAATGCTATGTTCATAATAATGGTAAGGATAATCTAGGAAAATTCGATACTAAGTCCGATGAAGGTATTTTCGTCGGATATGAAATATCGAGTAAAGCTTATAGAATTTTTAATAAAAGAACTTTATTGGTGGAAGAGTCGGTACATGTTTCGTTTGATGAGAATTTACCGACGATTGATAAGCCTTTAATTGTTCATAATATTAATGATGATATTTTTCATAAAACATCTTCTTCAAATCATGGTGCATCTAGCTTAGAGTCTACGCCTAGTATAGAGGTTGAACCCGGTGTTGATGAAGTCACTATAGATATACTTCAAAAGGACTTAGAATCTAGTGTACACATTCATGAGGATTTGCCTCAAGAATGGCGATATGCCAATCACCATCCGCAAGATTTAATTTTGGGTAACCCGGGAGAAAGAGTGCATACACGTTCTTCTTTAAGAAATATAGTTAATCATTTTGCATTCTTGTCTCAATTAGAGCCCAAGAACATTCATGAAGCGGAACTCGATGAGAGTTGGGTATTAGCTATGCATGACGAATTAAATCAATTCGAGCGTAGCAACGTATGGACCTTAGTACCTAGACCGCGTGAGAAAACCATTATAGGTACGAAATGGATATTTCGTAATAAGATGGATGGATCCGGGGTAGTCATTAGAAATAAGGCTAGACTAGTAGCTCAAGGGTATAACCAAGAAGAAGGCATCGATTTCGATGAAACTTACGCACCCGTAGCTAGACTAGAAGCCATTAGAATGTTGCTTGCTTATGCTTCTTTTAAACGTTTTAAATTGTTTCAAATGGATGTTAAAAGTGTTTTTTTAAACGGCTTTATAAATGAGGAAGTTTATGTAAAACAACCACCCGGTTTTGAAAATCACGCATTTCCCGATCATGTTTACAAACTTCGTAAAGCACTTTATGGTTTAAAACAAGCACCCCGGGCTTGGTATGGAAGACTTAGTAAATTTTTGATCAAAAAGGGTTTTTCTCGTGGTACTTTAGATACTACTCTTTTTATTAAAAAGGATGGTAAAGACATGCTTTTAATTCAAATATATGTTGATGATATTATTTTCGGTGCTACTAATGCTCGCATGTGCGAGGAGTTTTCTAAGTGTATGCAAGGTGAATTCGAGATGAGCATGATGGGTGAACTCACATACTTCTTGGATTGCAAATCAAACAAACAAAGGACGGAATTTTCGTCAATCAAGCCAAATACACGAGGGACTTGCTCAAACGGTTCAACATGAGCGATGCAAAGCCGCTAGGAACTCCGATGAGTCCGGCAACAAAACTAGACAAGGATGAATCGGGTAAAAGCGTGGACCAAAAGCTCTATAGAGGTATGATTGGATCCCTCTTATATTTAACCGCAAGTAGACCCGATATCATGTTTAGTGTTTGCTTGTGTGCTAGGTATCAATCTTGCCCTAAAGAATCGCATGTTATAGCCGTTAAGCGCATTTTTAGATATCTAGTAGGTACATGTAATTTAGGATTGTTTTATCCGCATGATACTTCTTTTGAATTGCTTGGCTATTCCGACGCCGACTTTGCCGGTTGTCGATTAGATAGAAAGAGTACTAGTGGCACTTGTCATTTCTTAAGAAACGCCTTAGTTTCTTGCCATAGCAAGAAACAAAACTCAGTTGCGCTTTCTACGGCGGAGGCAGAATACGTCGCCGCGGGTAGTTGTTGCGCACAAATCCTTTGGATGCGTCAACAATTAAACGATTTTGAATTATCGTTTGATAGTGTGCCTATTTTATGTGATAATACTAGTGCTATAAATCTTTCGAAAAATCCGATCCAACACTCTCGCACTAAACATATTAATTTACGTCATCATTTTTTAAGGGATCATGTCCAAAAAGGGGATATTGCACTTGAATATATAAGCACCAATAGGCAATTAGCCGATATTTTCACAAAACCCCTTAATGAGGAACAATTTTGCTTTATTCGCCGAGAGTTAGGCATGTTTGATGTGTGATATATACATATATATATATATTTGATTGATTTTATATATATTTAAGTATTTTTACATTTTCTATGCAAATCAGTGTCGAAATGTGCAAAAAATTCCTGTTCTGTAACCCAGTTACAGTCGATCGATCGTCTGTAAAAACGACCGATCGTTTTCATACAGTCGACCGATCGTTCCTTAAAAACGACCGATCGTTTTTAACGTGGACTCACTGGAACAATTTGGTTATATTTCGACCGATCGAAACACAAAACGACCGATCGTTTTGCTGTTTCTCAGTTTTAAAACCATTCTTCAAACCCTAATTCAAATCATTTCACACAATTCTCTCTCTCTCCAAATTCGCCCACTCCTCTCCAAATCACCCAATAATCCCAATTTTTTATCCAAATCAATCAAAAATGGTTCGTACAAAGAAAGCCTCACTCAACCTCGTTGATGAACATGAGGACGAGATCGTGCCTCCACCCACTCGCCGCCCGGCTATTCCTCGCGCCCCACGCACCGGCTCATCCACCGCTTCTCGCTCGGGCCCCGGTACCTCTTCTCGCTCCGGCCCTCTACCTCCTCTCTATCCACCCGAGATGGGTAAAAGAGGTATATTGGCTAACTTCACTCTAGACATGCCTTTATTCCGTGAACGATTTCCCGCTCTCATGATAGATTTAAGTTTTTACAAACTCAATACTATCCTCACTCTTAAAGACCCTTTTTACAAAGAAAATGTCTATGAATTTTATCATCACCTAGTTCTCGATAGGGATAATGATGACGCACTCCGCTTGCGTTCATCGTTTAATGGACAACCTTTCGTTTACGGTATAGACCGTCTACGAACCCTTTTACGCCTAGATAGCGACGGTATCTATGAGTCTAGTGAAGAACTCTGTGAGACTCTCGAGATTGATAACTTTAACGATCTCAAGGATGAAATTTCTCATCCCATCCACCAAAATCGCTCCAACAAAGCCGATGGCCTTCTCTTTAAAAACAAACTAGCCTACCACATCCTCTCTCACATAATCCTCCCTCATACCTCCAATTTCACGGATGTTACCAATGAGTACATCTTTCTTCTGGGATGCATCCATCGCCGAGTCCGACTTGACTTTGCATCCCTCATTTTCTTTAAGATGGATTCGCTTAAAACAAAATCCAAGAATGGGTTACCTTACGGTGCCCTAATTTCGGCCATTTTAAAGGACCTAAATCTCGTTCCCGGTGGAACATTGTTCAAAAATAAGGACAAACACATTTGGGACACTTCCTATCTTTCCCAAATGTCCATAAAATTCCACAATACCGACAAGTCCATAACTTGGTCCGGTAAGCGGGTATCCGGCCCCGACTACGCTCCTCTTTCCCCTGAAGAGGAAGAATACGTCGGCCCTAAACCAACACCACAAGCCACTCGTGAGGATTTCTCCTCCGAGTCTCTCCCCCCCACCGATATCCCTACCTCCTCCCGTCCCTCTCGAGGTCGCGGAAAAGCTAAAGTAGGATCTTCGACTCTTCCTCCGCGCACCGAACAATTCTACAACGATCTCTATATTGATCAATATCGGAATGCGCAACTTCAACGTCGCATGTTTCGCTCCATGAATCCTAGTCAAGAAGATATGGACGAAATCGATAGGTTAAGCACCGAGCAACGGGGGAGGTTCCATGGCTATTTTCCCGACTTTGCCGGTCATAACAATGACGAAGACGAAGAGGATGATGCGACTTCCCACCGCGACTAGGCGGATATATCTTTTTCGTGTTTTTGATGATGTCAAAGGGGGAGAAATACCTCTCTCTTTTGTCTTTGCGTTGTATTTCTATTATTTCCTTTTTAATTGAACAAGTTGTTTTTTGATGTAATAAGTAGGAAACGGTTTTACTTGGTTATTATGATGCGTTTCTTCTTATATTGCTCTTGTTTATATGGCATTGTGTGATTGCAATTTTAAATATGCGTTTGTATCTTATTTGATATTATTGCATTTGGTGCACATAGATTGCTAGTTGATTGGGTTATATATATTGCTTTTCATTTGTGGCGTTTGACCAATTTTAGGCAAAACTATGGCCAAATTTTCGCTTGCATATAGATCTTCGTAATCCCTATTCATTTAGCATTGTTTTAACGTCGTTTTAAAATCGGATGTTATGACATTTACTTGCTTTTTCCTCTAAAAACTTTTATCCAAGTAAAGCGTCATCTATACATTTCGGTTATACTTGTTTAAACAAAAAGAGCTTATAGTATGTTGAAGTCAATATTTTGTCATCATCAAAAAGGGAGAGATTGTTGAACGATGTTCTTCAAATCGATTATTTTAATGATAACAAAATTTGTAAAACATGATAAAAGCTCGTTTTTCGTACTAATCATTTATCGAGTGTGTCAAAGGTTCAAAATGATAGTATACGTAATTACGAAGCCATTGGTTCAAGCGGAACCTAAATCGGAGTTGGAACGAATTAGTTACGGGGTTTCAAAGTTTGTCGAGAAAACCGAAACTCTGCCAGAACTAAAAACGATTGATCATAAGCATAAACGATCGATCATTTCAGTGCGAATTTCTTCCAGTGAGCAAAGAACAAAAACGACCGATCGCCAGCATAAAACGACCGATCGTTTTATGTATGAATTCTTCCAGTGAGCACAGATGAAAAACGACCGATCGTTTTTCAGAAACGACCGATCGTTTCTGTAAAATTTCAAATTCCAGCTTTTAAGCTATTCCTGAAAATTGGGCGAACTGCTGCAAAACAGCATTGAATGAACTCAACAACCAGCAATGGTCTGATATTAATTGCTGCACCTTTTTGGCTCTACAAAAGCCCCAATATTCTTTGGAGAATATCATCCAAGCATTCACAACTTTTAAGCAATTATTACTAAGAAATCCTTCAAGCTTATATTACTTATTTCTCACTTGTATTCATAAATATTCTCGAGCGTATTACTATTGTAATCTTATAAACATCGAGATATTATTAGTGAGTGATCCATTCAAAATAAATCTTGTAAAAGAGTATTTTATAAACTCATTTGTGAGCGAGTGATTGGGTAGAGGCTTTTAAGCAAGTGTAGCTTAAAAGCTCTAGGTCTTTTATTCGGGATACTCATAAAGTGAGGGGGAGCGTAATCGGTTGATTAAGCTCGTTAAGGTGTAACCTTGGAACGAAGATTTTAGTGAAACACTCGGTAGTGAAAATACCGAGGAGAGGACGTAGGCGCGTTTTGCCGAACCTCTATACATCTTGCGTTATTTCTTTCCCTTAACTTTTACTTTTCGTGTTTATTTATCGCTTATATTTATTGCTTGCTTAGATTAATTTAGCGATAATTCGTTAACGAAAGAGTTTAGGTTATAAAAACCACTAATTAACTTAGTTAATAACCCATAGATTTCATTCCGCGAAAAACGTACAAAAACCTTATTCATCCCCCCTCTAAGGTTTAGACACCTACGGACCAACAAAAAGGTTATCTAAAACTTTTTTTACATGTATAAATACTAGATATAATTTTACATGTATTTTAAATCGTGTTAAGTTTAATGTAACGACATATATATAATTTTACACATTTATGTAATTTATTCCTATATGTAGACATATTTGTTAAGGTGGTACCGTAAAAAATCATGAAATATTACAATATGCTCTTTATTTTTATTTTCAACTGGCTCGACCGAACATTTTTATTGTATAAAGAGTTTATTCGTATATAGAGTATTATTATACACAGGTTCTACTGTATTTATGAATTATGCAGGTCTGAAGTTTGATTTGAAAGTTGAAGAGTGATGTTTAATGATGGAAAGTGGTATGAGGAGGAACATATTAGACTCTTATAACAATCGCATCAGAAATTTTAACCATTTTTTCAAATCTAAAATATTTTATATTTTTTAAGAAACCGTTTACACTTACACAAAATTCAGATTCACTATTAATTTTCTTACAATAATCATACATTATTTCTTTTTATTTGTTTATTATCATTTAATAATCATAACAATATTACAACTATAAGAATGTGGACCCATACTCTTTTAGGTTCTTTAAATTCTGTCGGTGGTGTAGCTACTGAAATCAATGCATGCAGTCAATTATGTCTCTCCTAGAAGTTGGTTATCTACCTCTCATTTTGTTCTAGGATTCTTCTTATTCGTAGGTCATTTGTGGCACACAAGAAGGGCTCGTGCAGCTGCACCACGCTTTGAAAAAGGACTTGTTCTTTCCATGACCCCTCTTAATTGAGACAGGGATCCTATAGTTGAAGTAGAAATTAATTTCATTCCATCAGACCTATGAGAATCAGGTCATACCTAAAAAGTATTCCTTTTTTTTTTTAATTAATTTCGATCGAATTTCTTTTTTAGAATCCATTTTTTTATGGCTTGGTTAGGTGGGATAGCCAAGCCATTCCCTTTTATTTCTGTTATCGGTCATAGAAAAACCAATAAAGTTACACCTCTATCCAATAATTAAAAGGAGAGACAGGGATTCGAACCCTCGATAGTTCTTTGGTCAGAACTATACCGGTTTTCAAGACCGGGGCTATCAACCACTCAGCCATCTCTCCGAAAGGCTATAAGACCCTTTTTATTTTATTCCTCCGAATCGAACATAACTATATAAGTGGATGCCACTACTATCGGTAAAAATATATCATATCCGTTGTGAATCTATAGGTCGATCTATTTATCCATATAAATAGATGCATGACCTGCCCTACCTATGTGTTTATGAAATAAACAAAAAAAATGAATTCCCTTCGATTACATGAATAAAATACTAAAAAAATGAGTATACTAATTAGTTATATAGAGTCGATGTGTTCATAGTAAAATCTCCCGTAATGGAGTTTCCTCCAACGGGATTAAATGGTATAGTTCATTTGTTGGTAGTTTGGAGGATTAAAAGCATGACTATTGCTTTCTAATTGGCTGTTTTTGCATTAATTGCTACGTCATCCATCTTATTGATTCGCGTACCCGTTGTATTTGCTTCTCCTGACGGTTGGTCGAGTAACAAAAATGTTATATTTTCCGGTACATCTTTATAGATTGGATTACTTTTTCTGGTGGGTATCCTTAATTCTCCCATTTCTTGAACTTATTTATTAATCGCAGCTCTAAAAATTAAATGACCCCCTTGAATTCTTTTCGGTTGTGAGACACATTAAAATTTAATAGTATAATATTAATATAAGTTTCCAAAATACAAATAAAGAAAAAAAAATGATAGGGGAGCTCAAAAAAAAATACTTGCAACTCCCTCTAAAAAAGAATTTGGTCCGGCACTACACAAATATAATCCAGATGTGTGGACATATTATGTAGCAAGAACTAAAAAATGTGGATATAGTCGAATGGTAAAATTTCTCTTTGCCAAGGAGAAGACGCGGGTTCGATTCCCGCTATCCGCCACTAGAGTGAAGTCATTCCTTTAATACGATGAAAGGATTCGGTATAGTTGATTTTGATAGACTCCCCTCCCAAAACAAAAAAAAAGGGTAATTAATTACTAGTTAACAAAGTCAAACCTAATTTTAATACGATGAAAGGATTCGGTATAGTTGATTTAAACTCGTGACCTCAAGGTTATGAGCCTTGCGAACTACCAAGCTGCTCTCATGATAGTTTCTTACTATTATATTCATCTAGAAAATCATATACATTACTCATATATAAGGTGAATTTTGTGTTTTTTGAAATTTAGGGAATTTATAGGGTTACTGATTCATATCACTTTTTATACCATAATACTCAAATTTTAAAGAAAATTATGTTTTGAGCTATCAGATGCGGATGTTCTTAGGGATGTACCACGATTTTAGTAGAGTTTTCATATGAAATAGAAAATTCCAATAATTTTCCAACTAAGGATCCGCTTTTTATATCATTCATTATACAGATGCACGAGTTTTCCAAAACACATGTCCCAAAGTCGCGTCGGTTCCCCTTCCCAAAATACCAATTCCACCACTTACCGAGCACGGTTGGACGATGGAAGAAAAAGTAAAACTCTTTTTCCTTGCATAACATTTTGATTTAAATGCGGACAAAACCAAAAATATTAAGAAATAGGATATTATTTCCAATTTAAGCAACATAGTAGCAAGAAGGCGTGCGATATTCGATATTCGAAAATGAATCAAGTTTATTGTATGGGAAAGGTTGATAAATAAGAGATGTATAAAAGCAATGTTTTAAAAATCACTAGAAGCGCGATAATACAATTTGCGAAAATAAAATGCCTACGATTTTTCGTTTTTCGGGTAGTAAAACGCTAAATTCCAATATACATGGTAATAGCCCAAAAAAGCGCGATTTATAAGTACTTGTAGCATAAATAGCGCAAGAAAACATATTAAAAAAATGTCTATACGTTTTTTGCTGGTAAAAGCACTAATTTTGCGATATTCGATTTATTTATTTTCATAAATGAAAGACATACATGTTTTTTTTAATTAATTGTGGGAAAACCCACTCTTTATTTTTATTGATTTTAAATAAAAGTAGACCCCCATCCCCCAAGGTTATAAAAGGAAATACAGGACTTAAACTAAATAGACATGTTGCTATAAAAAGACGGTAGTGTAGTAAATCAGAATACATAGAAAGTTTCCTATTTTCAATCTTATTTGGATACAAACACATATCATTATAATATGAAATTTGTTGTGTGACATATTAGCTCACATATATATCTATATAGATATAGGGAGAGAATATAGAGAGAGACAACAAAACGAAGTATTTATTCATTAATATGAGTGTGTGAGATACATCAAGAGACTCCTGACGCTCTTTATATAATAGAGGATAGGGTTACATATGCTAGCAAAGACCAAGATAGGCTCAATAGAGTAAGGCCCAAGATAACCAATAATATCCTACAACACTCCCCATTTGGGCGTCTTGATTTCTTTGTCTTCATGCCGTCGATCTGAATCGAGTTCATTCGCATTGCTAAACACATAAAAACCTTAGGGCCGGAAAACCCAGTGGGGACAAAATCGATACCTAGGAGAAACTGTATAACCGAATGATATAGGCTGAAATATCATGTCATTAAATAATCACAAAACAGCGTGCCTAATCAAAATCTTGCCAGAGTAAACTCAATGGGAAAATCTCTAGTCGAAGGAAAAAGAGTGCAGCAGTGGTAGTAGTAGGGATTAACCACAAAACAGGTGCCTCATCAAAACCTTGCCAGAGTAAACCCAGTAGGGGACCGTTATAACGTCCATTACGAGGAAATCAACCATCTTGTAATGAATTCCAAGGTGTGAGAGAAGTCTTGTGCTACTAGGCGAGCATTCTATAATCTCATTATTCTCATAAATTTTCCTTACGAATAACCAAATAAACGAACTCGTTTAACATTGGTGGTGTTGGAGCTACAGGTCCGAACACACTTTCGTTAAGGAGTCTATTTGGATTGCAAGTTTTCATTAGGACAATCTATTCTATGTTGACTTCAGACAATGGTACATGGTTTCCTGTCATAATTTGCTCATATTATCAGTCGTCACTGAATATATGAACAAATAATCAATGACAGTCTCGTTTTGCTTCAATATCGTCTAAGATATCATGATCGATAAATATTTCGAGATTCTTAGGATGAGGAGGAATCACACATCTCCTAGATCTTTTATAATCTCGTGCGACAAAAGAGTTTTAGTTCACCACCTATGGGGCTGAACGAATTAAGAACCGGTCAACTTTCTCATATCTTAGGAAGGACAACAAACTGACGGCCGAAGGCAGCGTCATTTGCTTGGCGGGTTCGGCCAAAGCAACGTGTTACGACAGGAACACGGCGTCCGACAAGGACGTCTATCCTTACAAGCATTTTGCAGCAGGTATAAATGATCTCGTGACATCTCATAAAGTCATTAAATGTGTTTGGCATTTAGTTAGACTCGATGGAGTCTATGCACTTACTTATCACTAAGTGCAGTTTTAGGGATCAAGCTAAGACTAAGTGGGTTATGCCACGTTACTTCATGTCGTTCCTTATCAACGGTAACATGCAAATGTCTCCCTAACGATGGGGAGAACAGTCTTAGCGACGTCACTTTCACATATCATGCGGTGTTGGCCCGTGTGGCTAAACCTTAGAAGGGGGTGAATAAGCTTTTAGGAATTTTTCTCAAAGTTAAACTTCTAAGCATGATTAACACCCCCAACTAATGCAATTCTAAGCTTAAGTGTTTAAGACACGTTAATGAAATGCTAGACTTACTACTCGCTAGCAAAGAATAAGCAATAATAAGATATGCGTAAAGTAAAAGTTAAGGAAAGAAATTGAAACCACGATTTATAGAGGTTCGGCAAATCGGCCTACGTCCTCTCCTCAGTATTCAAGCTACCGAGTATTTCACTAAAAATGTTCTTTCCGGTGTTACAAATCCTACTAAGCTAATCAATCGATTTGCTCACCCTCTACCCGAGGTTCCTACTCTTGATACAAGTGCAAGCGAACATGTTTACGAGTCAACGACTCCCCCTCAATCTATGAGTACCCAAGTGTTTAACCTATAACTTTTAACCAACACTTTGGCTTAAAAGCTTCTACCCAAACACTCACTCACAAATGAACTTATAAATTGCTCTTTACAAAATTGTTGAAATTAAAGCAACTCTCACAATTTGATTGCTTCTAAGTAAGCTAATTTGTGATATTTGATGTTGTTCGATCTTGGTTTGAGCTTGTATCACTTTCTCTTCAATTTTCCTCTATTTGAGCTTTTTCTCAACAATGGAGAATTTAGGTGTTTTTAGATAGATAGAGGTTGAAGGATTGATTTGTGTCTTTTTAGAGTGATTGGGGTGTGTTTATAAGACCAGAAAAGTCTGTTTTATGAATTATGACCGTTGGGTATGGGTTGAGGGTTTTATCCAATGGTTAAAGCTGCTTATTCAAGAAAAGCTAAAAAACTGTTTCTGAAATCTGCAGAAAAACGATCGGTCGTTTTCTGCAGTCGATCGGTCGTTTTCAGAAAACGATTGGTCGTTTTCTACAGTCGATCGATCGTTTTTATAACGATCTCTCTGGAAGAATTTGGACCAAAACGATCGGTCGTTTTTGCCCAGACGATCGGTCGTTTTCTGGCAATCTCCAGTATTCCCGCTTTACTTCGAATGCTTGTAATTTCTTCGTTTTAGCTTCGATTTTGGTTCCGCTTGAACCTTTGGCTTCGTTATCGAATGCTCTATCATTTTAAAGTCCTGAAATATACATTTTCTCTTTTTGGAAAAGACAAAGCATTATATCATCGAAATAGAGAAATCGTAAAATCATTAAAACATAATCAAACTTATAATCAAAATCAATTATTGAACTCATGGTTCAACAATCTCCCCCATTTTGATTATGACAAAATAATGATGATTTTACAAGAAAAATATCTCCTCCATTTTAACAAATCACATTACTCTAAATATCATTTTTCTCCCCCTTTGGCATTATCAAAATGCAATAAAAATACAGGGTAATGTGGAGGGTTTTCAAAGAAAAACCAAAACATGAAAAATGTTATTATGATGCATATGCCCCAACTCATCACATATATGTAAATATTATAGAGTATAGTACACCGGATATGTGATGTCGAGTCCGCTCTCTAATGGCATTTGCATTGAGCGTTTCCAAATCCAAGTATGTGGTACCATTTGTTGGTATGCCTTCCACTTTTGTCGATCAATGGTACGCCATTCTTGATGGTGGAGTCAACTTTCTTGACTTCCATGAATGTTACCGGTGTTGTCAACCAATTGTTGATTTTCTCCTTTTGAACGGAGATACCTACAACACAAGTTTTGTCCTTTGGTCCCCAATTTCTTTTGGATCCGACATTGTTAGTGACCTGGGTCTTTACTACCCATTTCAAATCACTTCTACTAACACGAAAACGATAAGGGCACCTAGAAGAAATATGCTCATTTATACTACAATGTATACAATGTCTAGACTTTTTCGCATAACGAGAACTATATGAAGTTTTGGAAAGGTTTTTTGGAGTATCCAATTTGGTTTGAAAACCTAAACCTTTTCTATCATTAAAAGATTTTTGAAAAATCTTGGAAGAACTCCCATTAGTAAAAATAACCTCTTGTTTAGGAGGGGTAGGAATTTGAGAAATGTTCGAGGCTTTGACGAAGTGGGTTTTGTTTGAATTAGAACTAATGCAATCATAACCTAAACCACTTTTGTCATTGAAATTTTTTTGACAACTCAAAATGTTATCTAAAACGGTTTTGCCTTTAGAGAACTTTGAAATTGTTAAATCAAGTTTTTCAATGGAAACAACAAGCTGGTTGTTTTTAATTTTCAAAGTGTCATTCTCGGTTTGTAAAGTCTTGAGCTTGTTATTTAAGTTAAAAGCATGAGAACTCAAAACCTTTTTTTTGCTAGTAACTTTATCGAAAGAATTCTTTAACTCTTCAAAATTTTCTACTAAATCACAATCTAAAGAAGAGGATTTTGAAAGAGTTTTAGCAAGTCTAGAGACTTCACTTTTAAGAAAATTGATCTCGGTTTGTAAAGATTTGTTTTGAATAACGAGATCATTGTTTTTATCTTTCAAGTCTTCCTTTTCATCATCTACATCATGTAAAGAAAATGACGATTTCGAAATAGACTCATTTTCAATTTCATCTCTTTTCAAGGATCTTATTTCTTCATTGAGAGAAGAATTTATCCTTTTAAGAGATTTAACCTTCTCTACAAGCTTAGGAAATTTTTCGGAATAAATTCCACACATGTGAATTAATTCATCATGGGATAAATCTTTTACCTCATTGTTGTCACTTTCGCTTGAGGATGAGAGGTTTTGTTCATGGTTGTCTTTCATGGCCATATAGCAAGCAAGATGAGCGACTTCATCTTGGTCGGAGCTATCGCTAGAGCTTGAAGCGGATATTTTCTTCTTACCTTTGCTCTTGCGATTCTTGACGCAATCTCTCGCCATATGTCCTTCCTTGCCACAAGCATAGCACACAAAATCGTTAGAAATAATTGAAGTATTTGACGATTTACCTTTGTGTTTGCGTTTGCCTTTAAGATTTAGTATTTCCTTGACGATTCGAATGATTTGAGTTGAATTTTCTCGTCATCGGATAGCCCATCGCTTTCTTCACAAGTTGTTCCTTTGAAAGCTATCTCCTTCTTTTTCGAGATTGGCTTGTGACTATTGAGGATGATCTCGTGAGTAATGAGTGAACCCGTCAATGCATCAAAAGTGTATGTGTTCATGTCGTGCGCCTCTTGAATTGCGGTGACCTTTGGTTCCCATTCTTTCGGTAAGCTCCGAATCACCTTTGAAACCATTTTCTTACAAGACAAACTCTTACCAAGAGATGTTAATCCATTAGTAATAGTGGTAAATCTAGCAAGCATATCCGAAATAGTTTCTCCCTCTCTCATTTTAAAAAGCTCGTAGTCATGAACTAAAAGTTGGAGTTTGCAATCCTTAACTTGGTTAGTTCCCTCGTGCATAACTACTAACTTATCCCACATACCCTTAGCCGTTTTACAAGCGGAAATTTTGTTGTACTCGTTAGGGGAAACGGCACAAACAATAGCGTACATCGCTTTAGCGTTAGTAGAGTAGGCTTCTAGTTTAGCGCTATCTAAGTCCTCTACGGGGATTGGGTTTTCGCTATTTTCGGATGTAGGTGCGGAATATCCTACTTTTATGCTCATCCAAAGTTTAACATTATAGGTTTGAAAAAACATACTCATCCTATCTTTCCAATATGAATAATTTACTCCATCAAAAAATGGTGGAGTATTGGGCGATGAAGCAATACCGGAAGTGAAATTAAGCATGTTAGCCATCGGGATTTAAACTCTTAAATCGCTAGATTTTTATATGCAAGAGCCTTGGCTCTGATACCAATTGTTGGCCCGTGTGGCTAAACCTTAGAGGGGGGGTGAATAAGGTTTTAGGCGTTTTTCGCAAAGTTAAACCTCTAAGCATGATTAACACCCCAACTAACGCAATTCTAAGCTTAAGTGTTTAATACACGTTAATGAAATGCTAGACTTACTACTCGCTAGCAAAGAATAAGCAATAATAAGATATGCGTAAAGTAAAAGTTAAGAAAAGAAATTGACACCACAATTTATAGAGGTTCGGCAAATCGGCCTACGTCCTCTCCTCGGTATTCAAGCTACCGAGTATTTCACTAAAAATCTTCTTTCTGGTGTTACAAATCCTACTGAGCTAATCAATCGATTTGCTCACCCTCTACCCGAGGTTCCTACTCTTGATACAAGTGCAAGCGAACACGTTTACGAGTCAACGACTCCCCCTCAATCTATGAGTACCCAAGTGTTTAACCTAGAACTTTTAACCAACACTTTGGCTTAAAAGCTTCTATCCAAACACTCACTCACAAATGAGCTTATAAATTGCTCTTTACAAAATTGTTGAAATTAAAACAACTCTCACAATTTGATTGCTTCTAAGTAAGCTAATTTGTGATATTTGATGTTGTTCGATCTTGGGTTGAGCTTGTATCACTTTCTCTTCAATTTTCCTCTACTTGAGCTTTTTCTCAACAATGGAGAATTTAGGTGTTTTTAGATAGATAGAGGTTGAAGGATTGATTTGTGTCTTTTTAGAGTGATTGGGGTGTGTTTATAAGACCAGAAAAGTCTGTTTTATGAATTATGACCGTTGGGTATGGGTTGAGGGTTTTATCCAATGGTTAAAGCTGCTTATTCAAGAAAAGCTAAAAAGTTGTTTTTGAAATCTACAGAAAAACGATCGGTCGTTTCTGCAGTCGATCGGTCGTTTTCAGAAAACGATCGGTCATTTTCTACAGTCGACCGATCGTTTTTATAACGATCTCTCTGGAAGAATTTGGACCAAAACAATCGGTCGTTTTTTCCCAGACGATCGGTCGCTTTCTGGCAATCTTCAGTATTCCCGCTTTACTTCGAATGCTTGTAATTTCTTCGTTTTATCTCCGATTTTGGTTCCGCTTGAACCTTTGGCTTCGTTATCGAATGCTCTATCATTTTAAAGTCCTGAAATATACATTTTCTCTTTTTGGAAAAGACAAAACATTATATCATCAAAATAGAGAAATCGTAAAATCATTAAAACATAGTCAAACTTATAATCAAAATCAATTATTGAACCCATGGTTCAACATGCGGTAAAGAGATCGCTTGCCAATGTTACTATATCAAATGATAGGCATGGGACTATGGTCCTCAGATGTACTAATGCAGCAATATGAAATGTATTGTGACCCTACACAGAAATATATAGGTACGCATCACGAAATAACGCGTGCAATCATTTGCAACCGCTTAAAGTTTCTGTGAGTCCATTTTGGGTCGGAAGATAATCAACATTATGCTCAATTTCAATTCCCAAAGTCAAGTAATACAAATCGAAATTTCAATTCTTACTCTTCAACATTATCAAGTAGACTAGACTTTTCAGGATAATCCGGATCATGATCCATCAATTTAATGATAAGGCTAAGAGTTTGGGAAGTACTGTATTTATGTGGACAACAGTAAAATGTGACCATATTGTTGATGCATCAACCATAACTATATATATGTATGGTCCGTAGTATGGTTGGATAAGTCCATAACAACTCCTTCAATTCTTTACAAGAATTCTACGAGTCTATTTCGCGATCTTTACACATACTAGTCTTTCAAAGTGAGCATTAGTGGCATGAGTTTCGGATTAACCACGAAATATATTCTCAGAGAGAATCCAAATGCGATGCGATTATAAATCAAGCATCGTCTTTTGACCCGGGAATATCTCATTCGGTCAATGCCACAATATCAAAATGCTCTTATCAATTGACGATAGACGGATGATAGTACAGACAATCATGTCTTAGCAACTAAATCTTTTATCAATCGACGACAAACGAAATGATAAGGTAACTTTAAATGCTTTTTAAAAATGTGGTAGCAACCACTGGAAAGACATTTCAACTCCTCTAAAATACGCTTTTGGTCATATTGAGTGGAGGCTATGTAAAGAAATTTCAATTCTTTCATGAGCTATTACCAGATAACACTGGTTTTCTCGAATATTTTATAACTCAACAAGGTACGACGGGACCTACAGGAGTATAACGCCTCATATTTGACAAATCAATTTGATTTTACCAAAGATTTCGATTTGGAACGACAGTTCCAGAATCGTTGTCACTGAGTACTCTTTTAGGCAAATAGTTGGTGAAATTATGTGGTACACTGTTACCCACTATTTCCAGAATACCAACTACACCACAGGTATTGCCTAAAATTTCATAATTTAAAGTTTGGTCACATTTGTCAAAGGAATTTGCTCAAAACACTTTAAATTATTTGAAGAAATTTCGTAAATAGGCAAGCCATAATCCAAAAGTATGGTACAAATGGAAAAATAATAATCCAAATGGAAAACATAATCCAGATGAGCGAAAAAATGGCTCAATGATTTATCAAAATGAATAAAGAAATGTATCAAACTCATTTGAGCCACAAAACCGGGGGTCTCAAGAGTTTTCTTTCAGTTAGCTTTAACCACATTAGCATCGGATTTTCCACCTTTATAATAGTTTTGAACTATTTAAGGGGTAACCGTGCATGATCTTTGTCTTTATAACATAGAGTTGGCTCCTTGAGAATTATATATTGCTTTGGAAAAACGGACCATATTGTTCCTTTCAAGAACATTCTTGGAGCCACATGTCTTAGATTTTGACGATTGTCTAAAATCTCGCTTGGCTAGGTGATTCGTCAGGATCGCGATAGTTTGAGACAAATAACATTTGTCTTCGTTCTCGATTCATGGAAAAAATATGTCCACGAAGAGCATTAATATCAGGCAAACAATTCGCCATTGACCCAATATGATTAAAACTACTCATCGGAGCAATTTTCTCATCCGCAAACAGATGGGCGATTAAGGAAAAAAACATAGTGAATAGAAATTCATAATACTTCTTATGGAATACGCTTTCCAAACTAGTATTTTGGTGAAGGATCGCTTCAATATGTCAATTTCAGGCATTTGTTCACCATAGACGCCATCACGTCTCAAATGTGGCGGCGGAATAAAATCAGGGGCTTAGCATTCCTCTCGAGAGTAACAACAAACTCGTGTTTTACTCATCAAAGATGGCATCAAAAAAATAAAATTGGGCATCATATTTTCACACTTCAGGGTGACTAACATGTGCTGACGGATTAAAATAAACGTTTAAACAGTCATTTCGCAAGTATGCTTTACGATTTTTCTCATCATAGATGGCATCCAACATGTGTTGGGAGTTCCGGATTAGTTATCATATAAAGTGACTGTTTTATATGTTTATGGTTTGCACAAACACAAACTTTTTTTCGAAACAACATGTTCGAAAATATTAGTTTTGCTTCTCATGTGAATCGGTTCTCATTGATTGAAAGACGGGTCGATACTGAAACACCAATTCAGCGAAATATACATCACTATATAAACACACTCGGGGAAATTATTATTTAGTTAACCCCTTTCGGTAGCTCTACTTGAACACGACCAGGAAAGACGGTGAGGGTGGAGGGCACGAATGCCACTTAAAACCCGATCTCATTAGGATATCGACTTCCGCTTATATCTTTCCTAAACATCGTATCCAAATAGGTGAGCCTAGTTGGGAAAGTTTTATAACTTTTTCAACTTAAATGTGAAAATATATGATTTCGCAAATTAACATATTTTACACATGGCAGTGATCAATTATCTAGATTGTACCTTACGTACGGTATGTTGGTGAAAGTCGATATAGCAAAATACTAAAAAACAGGATAAATCTCAAGGTTTATAGATACCCAATATCTGTGCGTTTACCAAAAATCTCCAATATCCGCGAGCGTATATCGTAGTCTCCGCGAGCAAAGTGCCGATAACGTGTTGTGTGACATATTAGCTCACATATATATCTATATAGATATAGGGAGAGAATATAGAGAGAGACAACAAGACGAAGTGTTTATTCATTAATATGAGTGTGTGAGATACATCAATAGACTCCTAACCCTCTTTATATAATAGAGGGTAGGGTTACATATGCTAACAAAGCTCAAGATAGGCTCAATAGAGTAAGACGCAAGATGACCAATAATATTTTACAACAAAATTGATTTTTTTTATATAAAAGTAGCATTACGCGTAAACCTGGAAGCGAAAGTTAAGCTAATATATAATTTGAGTACTTCATGTGTAAAAACAGAAGCCTCACTCACTATCCTAGTTTCGAATCAATTAGATTCATCTACAACACATTTTATCTCTTTGTTAATATTTGGTTTTATGTAGTTAGAATTTTGAATTTGACTATGTATGTGTTTCTAATTTCAGCTTTATGCAAGTTTGTGTTTTTATTAATTTTGTATTAATAGTACCGACCTAATTAAACAAAAATGCTACGTGCCCCGATAGATATGCATAGATATGTACACATTGTAACAAGTGTACAGTGTATAATCCACTAACTTTTAAAATCTCTTAAAATATGGAATAATCTCACTCATATAATTCTGCCCATATGTCATCTGTGTTTGGGTCTGTGTAAAGGTCTGTTCACATAGCATTACTGCTAATTAAAAGAAAGATTAAATGATTTGTATTTTCAAGAAATAAGTTGTTCAGATTGTAAGTAAGTGATGAAATTCCTCAAACATTCATTCATGTTGTTGGAATGGTTTTGAGTTGTCATCTCAATAAACTTAATGGATATCATAAAATTAAAAGTTAAAAACAATGCAACTTATAACTTGAATGATAACATAAAATCATACCATCGAAATTAATTACAAGCAAAAGTAGTTTCGTAAAATGAATAAGAAAAACATTTAACTTCATGAAGCGAAACTTGATCTATAATACATATTTGTTTAAGAATTAGTACATATATATGCAGAATCATTGAGCATTGACGATAAAGAGAAATAGATGCATAGATATGTACCAATTCTTAAATAGTTGTACCAATAAATATTGAAGAGAAAGGTCCAGGGTACCATCCATCGGTGCCTTGTTCATTGAGCAAAACATATGATTATACTGGCCCGGAAAAAGAGTGACACCAATTAAGCTGTTAAGAGTGCGAAGAACTACCAGGACATTAAAAATCCTTTCTTGCAATAAGTGGGAAGTCGAATGAAGAAAGCATAAAGCATGTAAGATATATCTTCTTATCCGAAGATACCCCCTCGACATCATTATCAGGGAATAAAGAGCGGTTTTCAGCAGTGGGGGACATGGCCAGTTTTGGGCCTAGGTCCAAGAGACACGGGCCTAGAGCCCTAAAAAAATGAGTTATTTTAGAGCCTCCATTTTCAGAAATGTATGTTTTGTATAATTATTTTCCTAATTATATACAATAGATATTGATGTAAAAATGGTTACAATTGTATACTTAAGAACTTGGGTTCACGATAGGCCCATGTTCGAACCTCCCTTCCCATATTTCTTTTTGTTTAATTTTTACATAACTAATTATATATGTGAAACTCATATTTTGATTTGATACTTTTTCTGGTCTTATATATTAAATATAGCTGAAAAATGTATACATTTTTTTAAAAATTAACATACTTTGTTTTTTTATGATTTTGTTTTCGGGTTTTTTTGACAAAATTTGCATAGGATATCGCATTTTGATAAACTTGAGCTAAATATTTTGTCATTTATTTATCTTTTTAATCTCTAAATTTAATGCTATTTTACAACAGAAAATGCCACATCTTTTTAATGGCTGGCTCCGGCTCTGAGTGGGGAGCTTGTTGCCTTCCATATCGATCACAAGGCTGATTCTTCAGGGCCATGCATGGTTGCACTCTAGATAATCCCATGCACCGGCTTGACTTTCTTTGCCGTCACCGGTAGGGGCTTTCTCTTACGTTTGGAAAACGGTACGGTGTCCACAGCAGTATAACAACATCATTACTTTCGACCCCAAATTCACCATTAACAATCTTCGTGGTAGGAATCACTTGGCAGAGCGACATGATCATGAAGCTTTAGAGGTCTTAGGTCGAGAAGACCTTTGGGTGGCTTCTTTAAAGTCTGAGCAAGTATAATAACTTTTTGACAAATATGATTGATAAAGTCCTTATCACGCTCATCAGGTTTCTCGGCTAGAGGAGAAGCTTATTGTCTGGATCAGGGGCGAAGCTTATTGTCTGAGCAAGTACCATATAGCCAAAACTCTAACACCGTGTGCACGGTGCACCCCACCATTTTCGAAGCTTTAGTAACTTATTTTCTTCAAGTGCTCCTAGGTAGGGGCATCAAGCTCCCCACGTTGTTGCTATTCGAATTTGCAAGAACCAACTTAGCAATATTCCAGTAGGACTTCAGGAAACTTGATCGAGAATAAAATACGAATGACTAATATGGCCATGTTTTGCGGTAAAAAACACTCACTGGATGGCCAAAAGATAAGCCATGGTTTCAAATCTGGACCGTGGAGGAGAGTTTGTGATAGATAGGGATGGCAGAAAACTGAGTTTTGACCCGACCCAACATGGTGCCAGTCATGTATAAGTGCACACATTTTAATTTCTAGAGAAAGTGCAGGGTTTTCCAGATCGGGTCGGGTGTTTTTTTTCGTTTCAAAAAATATGAAGACTTTTTTAATTATGTATATGCAAGGCAATGTTAAAAAACAAATAATTTGGAAACAAAATCAATATTAATGTAATTAAGCTAAACAATTTAGTACGTATTTTAGATACAGAGATGAAAATTCTTCTGCCCTTTTTATAGAATAAAACATTTGATCTTTGCCTCTCTTTTAATTGCCCATTTGATACTCTTATATACTCAAAAATGTTTATTGAAAGGGTTTGATTAAATTCTATCGATTAGGCTTTGATTAAATTCTATCTAATTTGAACATAGAAATCGTATTTTAAATTATTTTCAGAGTGTGTTGACTTCATTTCCATCCCTTATAAAAGGGAGGAGATATATGTAGTTACGTTAGATAAGTTTGTGAAATGTGTATGTGAGTAATATTTATTACTTTAATAGAAACATGCATCATGTACTTCCATTTTCTTCTAAAATAATTTAATTTATTTATTCCGCCAAACAAGATATAGACCATTTCCTCCATTAATCAAAACTAACACAAACAATATTAGATCTTAACTCTCAAGTTATTGTCACCCACATATACAAGTAAACTAATCTAGGGTTAAAGAATAAAGCATGGAATATGTGATGTGAGCTTAAACTTAAATAGTAAAAAAAAAATTACGCGTATGTGTATGTATTTTGGTCCTACAACTTAAATGATTTTTTTCCTCTTATTGATTATTGATGACAAAAACCTGAAATATTTTCAGTCAATTTTAATTGAAACAGGCTATATGGTCTTTAACCACATGAACCAAAACAAGCATAACAAGCATACAGGAGATATTTATTTTAGCAAAGCATTTATTAAAAAGGTTGTTCATATTTCTGAATGGGGATTAAATCCCAATAAGACTATGCAGCTGAATTTTTCCTACAAAAATTATAATTATTGGAATTATATTAATGCCTGGAAAAAAGCTTTTTATTATCAAAATAAAGCAGAAAAACATATTTGGTTTATCAGGATAAACATCTTTACTCAGGCAAGAACTACCATATTGATTTTATAATTGGCTTCATATTTCTAGACAAATTATAAAATACATTTTCTTTCTAATATTATCATAAATGAGATATGTAGTGAGCTTACTGATTCTTTTTGGAATAGAAAGAAACATATTGTTACCATTCCTGATGAGGATGGCTTTAATGAAACTAATATCACTACCAGGGTTATATGGGCCCAGAACTTATGGAATATTGTAAGGAGTAATTTAATTTATTTATTCCGCCAAACAACCATTTCCTCCATTAATCAAAACTAACACAAACAATATAGATCTTAACTCTCGAGTTATTGTCACCCACATATACAAGTAAACTAATCTAGGGTTAAAAGAATAAAGCATGGAATATGTGATGTGAGCTTAAACTTAAATAGTAAAAAAAAATTACGCGTATGTGTATGTATTTTGGTCCTACAACTTAAATGATTTTTTTTTTATCAATTACTTAACAATTACAAAGATTTTATGTATCTTCCTGACAAAGTAGACTTTGAAGTCATCATTTTTGCGTGACAACATATATTTGATACTAAATAGGCTTGACCCCGTCTTTTCCATGTGCATGCTCACATAATTGTAAATCATATCGTGTACCTCTTCTATTATCTGGTGTTTAACTTGTATATTTAAGTCTTCTATTTTTTCCCTTTTCAATTATAATTAAACGATAATGTATTCATTTTTTTTCTTATATAAAATTTGGCAAATAATAATGATTTCGCATAGCGTTAGTATATGTGATGCATTAGGCATAAGCACTTAACACTTTCGAGGAAAAAAAAAAAAAGGCATTAGCACTAATTACTATCTCTGAAGTGTTTGGCTTTTGTGGAAAACGTTGTTGGAATTTGCACAAATGTTTGGCTTATATAAGACGAGTCTTCTGCCGATACTAATTTGCCTTATGCGGAAAATATTTATATTTTGAGATGGCGCAACGCGAAGATTCGCATGGGTCGCAATATTGTGATCTGCTGCTTTGGTGGTGGTATGATAGTATATATCTTTGAAAAATGTTGATCATATTCATAACAGTACTATTAATATTGCTAGCTAATTGATAAGTAGAAATGACTGGCTTTTAAGTTAATTTATTTTTCCCTTTTACCATTGAACGTATCTCGTTGAAACAAAATATAAATAACGTTTTTTAAGTTTTTTTTTTTTTTTAAACTATGGGAAATGCCAAGTGAGTTTTCAACCTTCAATTTGTAATTAATTAGCAGCATGCGCTTATACTTATTTTTAATTCCAATTTAAGCTACATATTTTCTCCAACTTCCGAGTTTTCGTAATTTTATTTTACCAAAACAATATTTTTTTATTTCTAAAAATCAACAGTTGGTGGGATGCCGCTGAGAAGGGACCGGCAAGATTCTTGGTTAGGATAGAGATATATATATACCTTTTCCCAAAATCTGAATTTTCATGTGAATTTTTAGATTAAAAAAAAAAATGATTGCTACGACACATTAATAACCTTATTTAAAACTCTTATCTTGATGTGGTTGATTGTGTTCCATATAATTTATTCCAGTGACATTTGTCTAAGGGTCAAGTTGTTAAATTGTAAAAAAATGCTTATTCTTTTTTGTCTTAAATCGAAAAGGTGCATATTTAAATTCTACTCACGTATGCTACCATATAATGCTATACATTGAAATCCTATTTTTTCCCACTATATTTTCATGCATATGTTAGTAACGTAACAGAGTAATGGAGTAGCCTATGCACATTTCGAGTAGCATATCGTATATTTACAAATAGTTTACCTTTTTTTTTATATATAGATGGTAGAGAGACCCACTTTTTTTTATCAATACCGTAATGGTCAAAACGACCTTATTATGAAACGATTCAAATAATAAAAACAAAATTAAAAAAAAACTATTACCAAAAAGATGCACCTATTTTCGTCATTTTTCTCTGTCCAATTTGGCTAGTGTATTTTTTTCGTGTAAATATTAAAGGGGAAATTGTTTTTTTATGGCATAATATGAGTTCTTTCTGTTTAAAAAATAACTCATTCTCTTCTTTACATCACACTCACCAAATGTGATAACTCTATTTTAATAAAAAGAATTGAACAAAAAATGGTCTCAAATCAATCTCACAACTCACTCTTTATAAATAGATAAAGTAATTTGAACTATTTATATTAAGATAGTATCACTCGTACTCACAAAAATAAAGTAACAATATTTTATTATAAGTTTTTGTCTGCTTCATTCATTTACATTGTCACTTTAAATTTTAATTTTATTAATAATATAATAATTGTTATAGATAGGTTATAAGAGAGCTTGAAATTTGACACAAAATATAAATGAACCCTCAAAATCTAAAAAGTGTACTTTTATTTACAAATTTAAAAAGTTTGATAAAGATATTGATTCAGATGCTATAAGCTCTTAATTTTTTTAATGATGAATTCAACTCTGGTAATTTTCTTCGACTGAAGACTTTTTGGTGCTGATGGATAGGAAGCTTTTCACGTGATATAGAAGGACATGCATGCTCAGACAAGTCTCCTTTCATATCCGTGGATTCGATCAGAGTTTCCGCTCCGTCACTTTCTTTTCTAACAACGCGGCTAGTTTAATTTCCGATGAGTACAAATTAATTACAGCGTGTTATAAATTTTGTTCTCCCAACTTTTTATCATTGTCTTGATGGGTTAATCAGTATTCAGATAAAATACTGAAGAATGTTCATAATTTAAATGATTTTGATGAAAATGATCCTTCACTTTTGTTTAATCCTCTAAGAAAAGAGACCTCTTAAATCTAATAATATCCAACATAAACAAATCTTCATAACCCTTTCTACTTCGAGTCAACAACTTATAAAAAAAACATGATTAGGTATGGATTTAGTATTCACATTGTTTGATTAAGATATATTAGCACATCACTGTAACATCATTGTGCTGAATATATCCAATAGTATCGGTGACGAATCCAGGAATAGTAAACGGGAGTGCTAAAATTTATATAAATCATTAAGTTAAATGAATTAAAAAAATTAACGTGTTAAATCAACGTCTTTATCTTATTTTAGTAAAAATACATAGTAAAAATTTTAAAAATCATAATTTTCAAAAATATGAAAGATATTGTTACCTCTAATGGTATGTACTTATAAACTTTCGACCCGTTACCTCTAATGGTCTGTACTTAACTTCCGACCGTATCACGATATAGATGGCATGGGGAACAAATTAAGACAGACATTCTGACGTAAGAAGAGGTAGATCCGCATTAATAGGTTCACGTACTCTCATGCATATAGTATAAATAAAGTAATTAGTAACCTATATATATATATTTCTATAAAATAAAATACTACTGATTAGAGTTGACTTTACAGGTTGTATTATCTTGCATAACTAAGCTGTACTCTTTATTATTCTCACAAGTAGACCACCCTTTTTCTTTTTAGATATATATCATAATTCTCATTAATTTCCAATCCATAGCTAAATCGAATCAAATAGATATGTATCATGCCATTAATTTTAATTGCGTCACATTTGATGTATATATTGGAATACTATATATTACGAAAATTGGTGGCAATTCCGTGTGGATTTTTTCGTTTCTTTCTTGAGTTTCTGTATATATTACATAATCTTTGGATTGTTAATTACCTTTAATTATATTAATTTTCTACATCCAAAATAAATTAGCATAAAAAGATACCGGATAAAAAAAAATCAGATTTATTTAATTATATATATGGTTATTATTTTTTGGAATCGATAACACTATCTATACATACAAGGAAAACTTTCTTTCCTGACAAAAGTTGGGTTGAGGAAGCTGAAATTTTCCGGCTAAGAGTCATCTTAGTCTTAGCCGACAAAAAGATTAAATTTGTCGGCTCAAACTAACGAATATTTTTTGAAAATTTACTCTCATTTTCTTTTGTTTAAGAGGTTACACATTATTATCTAAATTCTAAGCGGAAAACAGAAGATATTGTCTTTAAATTTATAACATATTATTTTATGCATAAAAGTTACAAATAATTATGAAGTCTGTTGATCCGTTCTTATCTATATATATATATGGAGATAAAATAAAGAAAACTCTTTAACTTAATGTGTAGATCTTATAAACTATTTACTAATCATGTTTTATTTCACAGATTATTTACCATGTTTAATTAATATTCTTATTTTTACAGAGTATGTGTACTTTTGAAAAAAAAGTGTTTGGTCTCAAAAGCAGTAAAAATATCCTTCATGAATTAATAAAATGTAAATTTCATGCAAAAAAGAATATTCTGATTCTTGATCTCTTTATTTCTTTCTTAAACTCATGGTACTAATGACTAGCTATTTCTTTTGTAGAAACCAATATACTTTGTGGTCAGCTGGAAACTTGTCATGATCCTCGTGAACAAAAGCATACGGGAGTTGAGAGGGGGAAACTTTTTTCAAGTTGTTACTAATTAATGGCATAAATATAATTCAATAAAACCATACACACACATATATATATTACATTCAATATATATATATAAACTCACACGAGCAAGGAATATCTAGAATTTATGAGAAAACTATTGAATTGGGTGTGAAAATCATTCCATACTTTAGTGGGTCCAACTTATCAGTTTTTATTGGAATTTTCTAAATTAATAAGTATAATTTATTTATTTTATATTTAAATAGAAATTGTACACTTCCAATATGTGTGTTTAGGTTTCAAAAAATGTGTGTTTAGGTTTCAAAAAATTTGTTTAGGTTTCATTACACATGATCTATGAAATGTAAAATGACCAAAACTACTTGTGATTGGGTACTTATTAAATGATTACCAAAAGAAAATTTCGTAATGACTACGGAGTATATTGTGGCGCTTAATTTGAACCGCAGGACCAAAATATCACTCATATTAGCAGGGTCCAACCAAGGTGTCGCCGTGGTTCTAAAAAATTTAAAAATATTTCTTTTTATATAGAAAAATTCGAATATTTAAGCTTTTATACATTAATAGCGGACAAATAAATAAATAGTAACTTAGTTCAAATGAAAAACATAAAGTTTTTGTGTCACAAGTTACATGGTTCGAATCTTGTGACTATTTTTTTATTTTTCATTTAATTAACATTAGTTTACCTTTTGACTTATCTATTAATTAATTGCATCTTTAAGTTACTGTTAGAAGGTTTTATAAATAAATGTTTTTATTTAGTTTCATAGTCATATTACAATAAATTTTAAACTAATAAATTCGTATTTGTAGTCAATTTTTCTGTATCGTTTGAAATTTTTAGATCAATGGACAAATCAGCTAAGTTTTAATCTTCAAGTTTATTTGGTTTTTTATACCGTTTATTGTTTATTGTTATTGTACTAAAAAAAATCAATGTTTTAAAATTTTAAATCAATGGACAAGTCAGCTAAGTTTTAAACTACAGTTTTTTTTGATTTTTTATACCGTTTATTGTTATTAACAAAACAAAAAATTAACAGCCAAAAAAATTGAATCCTGGTTCCGACACTATATATGAGTATTGAGATTTCATAAACAAAGAATAAGTTGCTCTTGATGAGATATAAAATATCATAAAGTTGAAAATGGGCATGTAATAAAAATAAAAATTAGCAATAAAATATTGTTTTCAATATAACCTCTTATGCCAGAATTTTAATCACATTAAAGTCTCGCCATATATATATATATATATATATATAATCCGTTGCATATCAACATGATTTCTAAAATTTTAAAGGAAAATAAATCATTTTCTATCATAAGTTATAATTCTAATGTATATATATAGTCTCTTGAAAAGAGTATATATAAATATATAATGCGTTCCTGTAATTTTATTTTATTTGAAATAAGCGTTCCTGTATTTAGAATATTTGTAATCAACAGAAGAAAGATGACAAAAAAATAGAAGTTTTATTTAGAATTTTATTATAAGTTAGCAAGATGCTCGCTGACCATAATAGCAACGTGGCACGTAGAAAAATGTACATTTTCTACTGTCTCTCGACCATCGTCAACTTGACTATATCTTCCTACAATTTTATAAGAAATTCACACACCATTTAATTATTTAGTTATTTCAGTCCTCAGGTCAATTATAAGAATAATTCTATAGTATCTTCAACAAAAATAAAACTTGGTAGCTATACTTTCAGTTGTACCGTAATGGTTTCCTTAATTATAAAAAACGAAATATTTTATACTAACTAATTAAAGACGAAAAGTGATCCTAAATAAGAAAAAAGATATTGGACAATCCATTTGCGGTTTTGACACCATTTTATTTTATTTATAATGCCTATCTTCGTCTCTGATTGCCTAAATATAAAAGTGTAGTAATCTTTATAGTAGAATTATTTAGAAACATAAAATGACTGTGGTAGCATATATAATGAGGAAAAAGGAAGTCATCTTGATATATATTATTTGAAAGCATATGTTTTTTATTTTCCTAAATTCTCGTTGTTGTTACGTACATACCTTGATTATTTAAATTTACCAAAATATTATGGATCGAATTTAACATTATAAATGAAAAATTTTAAGACTATGAAGGATGTCTCTATACTAGTATAAAAAAGTTATCGACTAACGCATGTTTCTATACTAACTCGAGGCTGTTAACGTTTCATTTTAAACTAAAAAGACCAAATAAAAAATTGCTTAAACTAGGGACCTTCCCCTTGGTACCTGAGTAGATCGAATAGCTAGGGTTTTGATTAATACATTTCTATATTGGAATATGGAATATGGTGGGATGAGTGGCATGTGATTTAAGATGGGGTTTGACGTTAGATGTGGTAATTAAGAAGATTCAAAAGTTTGGACAAATCCGTGCGTTAGAAAAAGACATAGATTCGCATTTTCTTTGTGTTTTTTTATAAACAAATAGGAGCCTAGCTAACTCCCACTCTTTTTTTTTTGGTGGGGGGTTGTTTTAAATTGAAAGTAATACCAAAACTGCACGTAGAACTCGTCTTACGTCTTTTAGAACATTGCTAACTAGTTATGCATGATATATCTAATACTATATCTTAAATGGTGAAGTATTAGTGATTAATTAATAACATTTCTAAAAGTCTATTGTAGCAATGATATAATTTTGTGATGTCACCTAAATTATATTAAGAAATATTGTAATGATTTGGTGATCATATATATCTAACAATTAGGAGTAATTCAAATAAATAACAACTTGTATTATGATGGAATGAACTTTATTTTGCAATAGAATTAAATGCTTAAACATTGCGTCCGAGACACTCGTTAGTCGAACCTCATATATTATATCAAATTCATAATTCTTTTACAAACTATATGAGATGGCTATATTCCTTATTGCAAGGCAAACTTAGCATACTGTGAATAACTTTGTAACATTATCGACAACACTATGGAATCTATTAAAAAATAATAATAATAACATACAGATGTCGTTGTAGAGTCTAGATTATCCCAACCACAATATATGGCGCAAGCGAATAGCACTTCGATTCAATACGCCGAAACCGTATCTATCCCTCACTACATTGAGTAACGTATTCTATAGTGACTACGTACATCATGCTTTTAAGAAAATAAAACCTAAAAAGAAATAAATAGCCAAAACGACTCTCGAGTAGTTGCACTCGAAAGATAAAGAAGAGGTGATTTTTAAATTGGAAGTCAATTACCACAAAGACACTATCGATCGGTTCTATTGGACATCAACCATCCTTTAAAATTGGTTAACGGTTGATCGATAAACTATTCCGGATAATCTACCAAAGTAAGAAATTACCCATTGGAGGAAAAGAGTAAGATCACGCTTCTGGAGGAGATCATTCTTCCCCCGAGCCCCGAGGGTCCAATATACATTTCCATACAAAAATTTAACTCTAATAGTATGCCAGTCATTGGAGTATATTAGTAAATTTCATCCTTTATATCTTTTCATGTGGGATAAGTGTGCACCTAACTCTCGGGTAGGAAGGAGTAATAAAAAGAAGTAGGGGACAATATATTAGTCATACAAGAACTTTTTTGCCTTCTTATATTAAAAGTGGTGCTATCATCCTTATGGATTTTAGCTCATTGTTGAAACGATGCCCTTAGTTTTACTTTTGTATAACTATTTCAGGGAAGTTTTGATGTATAAGACTGTCAAGAACCTAAAATGTTTCTTGTCGGATGTAACCCTTTAAGACCTGCCCCGGCTTGCGGAGTAGGTCATTTGTTTTGGTTCTGATTTAATCCCATGCTTACTTTAAAAAAAAAAAAACTTAGTCATATCTTCACACAAAAAATGGCATACATAATCATATGAATCTAGATTGATGGCATTATGACATAATTTTAGAAGAATCATTGATTAGTACATAAAAACATACTTAATTTTATTCTCACGTCTTATTTAATATTTGATACATATAATGTAACATCATGTAGTATGAAAGTTTTCTTTTAAAAAAAAATTATGTAGCATCAAAGTACAACAAATAATAAAAAGAAATAGCATAACGTAACATATGTAGTAGCATCATGTAGTATATGTACTAACATTTAAAAGGGTTTTAGGGTCCGGGGTTTTTTATAATTAAGTACCACTTCTATCGTATATGTAACTTTTCATCATTTTCTCCATAATGTTCCAAGTTTCAGTATGTTGATCAGGAGCTTTCTCACACCATTTCATGCATATATAGCTTCTTGCTTTTGAAATGTTAGCCCTGGCATAACAGTTGAATGGTAGCTTCAGTGCGATTAGGCAATAATCCCGTGAGATTTGAAAGTGACTGGTCTATTCCAAACTAATTAATCAAACTTGGTATATATTAGGATTATTTTTTTTAGTGAATTAACTAGGTGGAGACAATCGGATGTCACAACCCCTCCATTTTGATAAAAATTAACGATTTTTTTTTCTTTTATGTATTTTGATCACAATTCTAAAAGTTCACCGTTAATTTTACGAAAAGAAATATTCATATAAGTTATGAAAAAAAAAATCTATAGAATATTGGTCTCTCTCATTTCCAATTCCATCACTGTTTCTTTGTAGTCATTGAAATGGTTTGATCAAGTCATTAGCCATATCGTTTCAAAAAAGGGAAAGAAAAACATTAGCCATATATTTACCATGCATGACATATACAAGCATCATGCTTTCATTTTTTATGTTAAAATAAATATGTGTCCTAATATTAAAATAGATACAACTTGCCAATTTGGATGTGAGAGAAATTAAGAGGGGTTAGAGAGAAAGAGAGAGAGTCCTTTATAATTCTAGGGCAATTAACAACTTTTGATTCCATCTTCATTCCAGCACTATTTGGTGCAAGAATTCATCACCTACTGTTTTATTTAAAATAAAATAAAAAAGTTCGTACCTTGTTTGGCCTGACTTTTATAATCAAACAACTTCTCTAGAAGCCCTAAACCTACTTACACACATACGGGATACTATTTTGATCATTCAACTACTTTTTGTGAGTTCACAAAATTAGTGATTCAAAGATGAAGGCAAGTGAAAGTAGTGAAGATCAATCAAAAACAAGTCAAACATCTATTGATAAGGTTGAATACAAGATCGAATACGAGGATGAAGAGGAAGCTGAAGAACTAATTGATGAAAACCACAAAGAAAAACATGGATCGAGCTCGAGTAATAGCACAGTTGAAGAGAACGAAAAGAAGACGGGGTCAGGATCTGTGAGGCAATATGTCAGATCGAAGAATCTTAGGCTTCGATGGACACCCGAGCTACATCTTTGCTTTATTCATGCTGTGGAGAGGCTTGGGGGACAAGAGAGTAAGTAATTTTGTAAAAGTAATCTATTCAAATATTTTTACAATAATTTTCTATTATTTTAAGTTGTATTTTCTCTAAGTTCATTCAGATTTAGAGAACATCTCAGCTTTGTATTAAGTGATAATTAAAGCTAATAATTTAAATGATGTACAAAACCATTTCTTCTTGAATAAAAGCAACTCTATATACTTTTTCACTTTCCCGAGTCCTAATTTCAAAGTGGCTTTAAACCAAATATTTGTAACTATCATGGTCGTGTTTTTGTACAGGTACTTTTTTGTTTCTGTAAATTTAGCTTTTTAATATCCTCTTGTGATCCTGGAAAGGAAAGTTAGAAAATCACATGATTATTATTATAATTTTCTTTCAAATTAATTGGTGTAGGAGCAACTCCAAAGTTGGTTCTACAGATGATGAACGTTAAGGGACTAAGCATAGCTCATGTTAAGAGTCATCTTCAGGTACTAAAATTTATTTATAATTTCATAAAATATAAATTCTAAAAGGAATTTATTATGATATCATATTTTCTTGTTTTAAACTAGATGTATAGAAGCAAGAAGACCGATGATCCAAATCAAGGTAATATATTCTTCAAGCTCCATTTTTTTAAATTAAGAAAGTTGTGATTAATTAATTAGATTTCCTAATATTTATTTCTTTGGGTCGTAGTTTTATCAGGACAAGGGCTTCAATTCGATAGCGGGGATCGACATATTTATAACCTTAGTCAACTTCCAATCCTTCAAAACTTGAATCACAATTCAAGTTCTGGTCTAAGGTACGTATGAAAAATGAAAGAAACCCTAACTTTATCACTTCATTAGAAAATCATGAAACGCATTAAAATTATCATTTTTCAATTTATTGTTCTTCCTTTTTTTCAACTATTTTTTTTTTCATCTCTCTTAATTGAAGATTCGGCGCTGGTGCATGGGGTAATAGCCATTTAAGCCAAATTTATAATGCTTATGGGGGTGGATCGAAAAATATTTGGCAATCGCCTAATTTTTCAACAATTGAGAGAAGCTTTCAAGGCAGAAATTCCGGGATAACGCCTAAATATAATTTCCATTTGTCTACAAGTTTTCACGAACAAACTGGAAGAAATGAACAAGAGCGCGAGAAAGACTTTCGAAGGCAAGGACTGTGGCAAGAATTAATCAAACCGAACTTGATGCAATCCATTTCCGTTAATGGAAACGAAATGGACCCAAAAAATTCTCTTTCCCTAAAAAGGAAGGGTATAGAGTTAGATTCCAACCTTGATTTGGGTCTGTCTCTAAAAGTGATACCAAAAAGTGAGGAAATTGGTAAGGGTTTGAAATTAAAGGATGAAGTAGAAAGTGAGGATGATACTATTTTGTCTTTATCTTTGTTCTCATCGTCTACATCAAAAAAGTACAAGATTCTAGACCAAAATGTTGATGATGGTACAAAAAAACATGAAGAAACAAGTAATACTCTAGATCTGGCTTTGTGAGTGAAGACAAACTGTTGAGTGAGATTCTTATGGTCAGGTACTAGCTAAAAAACTGGTTGTCATTTTGTTAGGTTTATTGATTTGTATGAGTTGATAATTGACCATTTGGTTAAAATGTTAAAATATATTATATAGAAAATAAAAACTGTCAGTAGTAGACATTTGTGCACATTGGGTAATGGGTACTCAAATTTGATTACATTGATATGATTGTTCTTCTGTCACACTAGTTTTGCTCTATAATTTCTCTGCTATACCATTCCATGTTTCTTGGTTTCTATTTGTCTAATTTAATTAATTAACGGTCTGGGTAACTATAAGTTAAATCTATGTAACTATTTATGACTAGTAAAAATATGATTCAATAATTAATCCATCAATTAATAATTTATGGTAATAATATTTACAATGGATTTATTTTATGATTTAGTAAACTAAAAACCATTCAAACACAATAAAATTCAAATAAAAACATTGAACACTAGTTGAAAATACGTTAAAATTAAAAATTAATTAAATAAATTAAAAATTAAAAATTAATTTTTTAAACACAATAAAACTCAAATAAAAATATAGAACTCTAGTTGAAACTATTTTAAAATTAAAAAAAAAATACTCTCTAAGAATATTTAGAATTGAAATATGAAAATAAATAAAATAAAATATTGATACATTCGCTTTTCTTAACAAATTATTCACTATAAATTTACATAGATTTACTCTGGATCTCTATTCAAAAATTACTTCCATATATAATTATAAATATTAAATAATTATATTAGTTGTTAACAATGTTATCTTATTAGTTTTGTTATCCAGTATCTACACGCACTTGTTAGCTTTACCCTTTAACTAATTTGAGTATACAATTATGTGGTTGTGATATATATATACGTCCATAATCTAGTAACTCGAAGTACAAAAACAAATAGTAATCTGCATGGAACCTATCCATTGTTGTTTTCAACTCTATAATATTGCTAAGTGACAATACTGTCAGTTTATGGAAAGTTATATATTAAAATATATATATATATATATATATATAACCATTAATCTTAAGTGAACTACTTTTTGAAATGTTAACCAATTTGATTCGGCAGTAGAGAAAAATATAGATTAGTTCAAGGCCTATTATTTGTTTAAAACATGAAAAGCCATTGAGAAAAATATATATTCACCAAATAAAAGTATAACTAAAATTGGACCGGTTAAAAAAAAAGGTTAGATTCCGTGATGTGATGTGTGTTAAAGTAATGACTACACATAACTTTTTTTGTTTCCGTAATTTTCTCTAGAATTTTATCATTTCTATAAAGAAAATGGATTCCTAATGCATACACATTAACATATTACAATAGAATGTAAGAATATATTAGGCATCCACATGTAAAAATGCCTCTTAACTTTGCTTTTGCTTGAGAAGTAATTAAAATCCAATATTTGTAGCAACTTTAAGAAGTTGGGTTTGCCATTTAAGATTTACCATAAGGTCGGATCTGACTTCATTGATGGCCGGTCAGAATAAAGTTTTGTTCTGTGTTTCAGTTTAACAACATGCTTACTTTTCAAAAAAATATAAATAAATATATATATATACTAAGTAAAAGTTAGTCACGCATTGCATGTGAGACGCGTAACGACATAAATCTCGTAATATATTTTATTTTAAACATAATATTCAAATTTGATATCATTTATTGTAGTTATGCAGGTTAAAACGAATTATTAATTAATTTAGACTACATTCGTAATTAAGAAAATATAGTGAGGATAAATTGTTAATTAATTAGATTATGTACGTTGGTAATTATTAAAATAGAGTGAGGGTATTTCCGGAAAAAAATAGGCAAAATTGGACAGACTCATTTGGCTTGAGTTGGCTTATTATAATACTAGTAATCGTGTCTCAAGCGTTGCGTGTGCAGCTCGTAATGAAATAAAAATATAAAAAATATGTATAGTTATGATATAAATATGTGGATAATAAAAAAAAACATAGTTTAAGATTTAAAACAATGTTTGGTTGTTAAACAGAGACAAATAATTTTATTATTTTTTAGTTTTTATATTTGTATGTGAGTATGTTATTATTGTAATTAATATAAAGATATATGGGTATTTTTAAAAAAAAAGATGCCTAAATTGGACAGACTCATCCGACTTGGCTTGAATTATTATTATAATAGAACGATGATAATAACGATAATAGAATGATATACACACTAACAAACGACAAGTTGCTATTTATTTGGCTCTAGTAATTAGTATGTCTGTATTAGCAACAGAATAACAATAGTTTATCTATGCTATTTCTGTAATCAGTTTAGTCACATTTTATGTGTTATCGACATAACATAAAAGTATAATTGTAACCGAGTTCTACGGTTAATTATAAGTGGTCGCCTCTTAGAATATTACGAGGAGGAACATCTGATATTTGTACCCGTACTAAAAAGTCGTTAAATTTTTATATGCAATTGTCCACAAGGCAATTGAAGTATATTACTTTACAAAGAAAATTGAAATATTATCTACTCTAATTTGACCTAAATTGAGATTTCCTTGCCAATAACACTAGTAATCCCTGTCTACTAAAGATACCTTTAATTTAATTAGGTCTTCTCTGTTTCGATTGGCGCTCTTGACAATATTTCAATACTTTCTGGTTTGACATGTTTTTATTATGTATGTCACTCTTATTTGGTGTATTTTGTTTTCTGTACGCACTCTTAGTGGATTTGTATTTTTATATTTTTACTCCGCTTCTTGGAGTCTGTTATACGGGCATTTGAAGCAATAATAACGAACTTCTACTTAAAAAAAAAAAAAAATTAGGTCTTCTCTCTTGAAACGTTCTTCCGATTTTCGATACACTTCCATCTTATCTAAATTTTAATTTAATCCTAGCAGCTTCTTTCTAGTATATTGCCGATTTACCACCAATTTATTTTTTGCTTTTTTTATGAAATATTTTTTTCATTTTCTCGACAAAAAATTATACTCTTTAAAGTATACAGATTCATAGGGTCGACCTAGAAACTTCTTTTTACCCTTTTTTGGGTTCTTATTAACCAATTTTCTGCTATGCGATATGCCTAATCAATGAGTGCTTAGGGTGCACTCGTTAAACATTAAATTCAATTGCAAATCCAACTTCTTTTTATTACATAACCAAGTTGCATTTATAAGCATTTCATGTTAAATAAAACTAAATCATTACAACATAAGTGCTTTGTACTCGTAGAATGCAACGAATTAAACGAGCCGGGTACCAATTTCTACGTGATGTAGTAGTAAAAAAGCTTACAGTTTGGTGATATTCACCATGGACGTTCAAATTGATTTAGGTTAAGTGAAAGATAATGGCATTGTGTTAATATGCTAGCCGTAACGTAACGGGAAATAGTCTGATGATCGAGAAAATCAAATATCGAGAGACAATATAAACCATCTCAAAATACAAGTAAATAATTGGTACTGATTTTAAGCAGAAGATAACAACCTTTGTCTCTTGCTTCTCATATTAAAGATTGACCCACTAGAAAATGAACTTATTCTCCTTAACACGCTATTAAGAGACTGTATGGCCTTAGTTACACAACCAGCCTCTCCACTCCCATTAAAACAAAGGACCAATATGCTCTTAATTCTACCACCCAAACAAGCCATATCACCCCTCAATATTGTCATTTGAAGGGCTTTAAGGCCTTGGTTGAGTTCTTTTAAAAGCTCGGGCCGGTCTTCGCAACAAAGAGAGACCTTGATATAGATGTTTTCTTTGTTTTCGCTTACGTTAATTAAGCTTAGTTCTTCATCTATGTAGCATTCGATGGTTAATTCATCAAAATCTGATGGGACGATGATGACACTGCTTGATTCATATGCTTTTTGCTTGAGATCTTTGATATGTTCGACTACACTCCCCAATAAGGTTGCTTTGTCCATCTATATCAACGGTGTGAAAAATCAGTGGTGTAACTAGAAGTTGTCTTCGGAACACACATATATTTTAGCATTAAAAACTCCGTAAGACGCATAACTAATCACTGGTATATAATTAAGCAGGTTGATATTCTATTCTAATCGATGGCAAATGTGACCTTTTCTTACCGGAATTAACTGTAAAGGTTCCTCCCCTCCATTTGTAATTTACAAGCTTTTCACATCTTTCTCTCAAGTTTGGCTCAGTATGTCAATTTCATAAGAAGATTCATTCAAACAAAATGAGAGCTATTTAAACTTTTGTGTTTGACGTTCCCTTTTAAGTTGGATGACTGTCACATTAACTTACATCATATTGTTATCGAAAATTACAGGCCTTTAGTAGACAAAATAGAGTTTCTTTCCCTCCTTAATCGAAACATACTGTTCAGAAATTAATTTAACTTAATTCTCATTCAGATACAAGGAAGAACTTGTTTCCATTCCGCGATACTCTTGATAACCTTACAATGTACCGATTATTGATTATTAATATTTGATGTTCAGTTAACTTTTCATTCTATATAAGTCCAAATATGCTCCTTTTTTTATAATTTACTGGGAAAATATTACTCCCTTTTTTCTTGAAAAAATATTGAAACAAGATTACGGGGAATGTTTTGGCAGTTATTGCAAGTTTCAAAGTGACAATACCGTCCAAATGACTAAACAAGTGTGTGCTTGTTTTTCGCGGCAATATTAACCAACTTGCAACTGCAAAAAATCGTATGACAATATGCTTATATAGCTGTGTAAGCACATTGGGCCATTGTTAGGAGTTCAAAGCTTTTAAAAACCAAGGAAAATTTATGCTATGAGATTCCGGAGTCGTTTCCCTAAGAGTGTTAAGACGTACAATACGAAGGCCCAAAAGCGCTACGGACATTGTTAATGGTTCCATGGTTATAAAAATCAAGAATACACGCATCGTCCCTGAATGAGAATTTAAAATTATCACGAACAATTCTTACGAAATAAGACCAAAATATGTCCTTCCAAATTAGAAACCTAATTTGGACAAGATTGATAGTGATAATTTTGCAATAAATTTAGGTGTCAAGTGAGTAGTGACGATACCAGTTTTTGAATGATTACACAAGTGTGTATGATCTGAGAACTGGAGAACACATTCGTTCATTGTAAGCGGTTCCAAGCTTAAGAAACGAAGAAAAAAGTTACCTTCTCAGATGTCGGAATCATTTCCCTAAGAGTGTTAAGATGTGCATTAATCCTGTCCCTTCGTTGCTTCTCTGTTTGACTATGTCTTTTTGAATCAATCTTGAAATTTGTATCTTTAACAATCTCACCAGAGGATGAAACAAGATCATAACAAGGCAGAATCGGGAAATCAAATGAACTTTCATTGTTATTTTCATATTCGGTTTGAGTAAAATTATGTCCTCCTTCAGGAAACTCTGAATGAAAGTAGTTTTCCATGTTTAACAAAACACAAAACAAAACTTGGTTCTTAAAATAAGTATCACCCAAAAGTTTATCTGTTTCATTTTCTATCACATCATTTACTATCTATGCACCAATAATGTAGATAGCGATTTCTGTAATTGTGTCTAATCTAAAGAGTGGCTTCCCATTTCTGTCAAATCTAATTACTACCCTTCTCATGTTGTGCACTAAGGTCACTTCCAAGTGTTACAAAGTGAAAACAAGTTAAACGTGCAAAAAATCTTATTTTAAAATGTACATGAGACTATATTGAGTTGATTACAAAAAAATATATGAGACTATATTGAGCCAGATTTAATTGATGACTGATATTTGTATCTATTTTTAAGCTTTTACAGCTTGAGTTTAGAAAAATGAAGTTAAAACTGTTTGAGTTGACAAAGAAATAGAGAAAGTATAAAAGTGCCACCAGCAATCACTGTGTAGTTGGACTACAAAAATAGTTCCTTTGAAACCTGGTGATTTCACTAATAAGTGGAAGCGGATATTAACCTCGCAATGATTTGTTTTTGCCTTTTTCGTAAATATCCCATTTTTCCTATGAAACTTGTTTCAAAATTCTACTTGCAGCATTTTAGTCTAGTACTGGGTATCTTGTACTTTTAGGTGAAAAGTAAGAAGAAATCATTTTTCGTCTCTGTGTTTGAAACGTTGTGTTGTGAAAACAAAAGAAAATGAAGATGAAAATCAATATGAGACGGGGAAAGAGAAAGAGTTGGTGAAAAAAAATCATTTGTTTTTCATTTTCCTTTCATGTTTGGAATTAAAGTGATTCCCATTAGTTCACACAAATTTTCTCACACTTTTCTTTTATTTTCTTTTTCACTAGTTTACTTATAAAACCAAACACATAAAAATATTTTCTCGAAAAATCATTTTATTTTTCTCATAAGTTTTCCTGATTTCAAAAACACATTAGTCTTTTACCATCCTTTTGCGGGTCTCACGAGCAATCAAAAACCTTAAAAAGTACCGACTGCAGTATTTTATTAGATTTAGAATGATAGTACTATTTTTGGGGTTTTGTCATCTTGCTATGTCCTAATGTTTTACTCCATCCGTCCCACTTTATAAGTCATATGCGAAATCGCGTATAACTTTGAGCGGTTTTGAACACGTAATTAAATTGTCGAAACGAAAAAATTTAAAATTTCTATACACAGTTCAAATGTTAAATTATATAATTTAATTTTTTAAAAATTTATTTTGACAGTTTAG
This sequence comes from Primula vulgaris, assembly GCA_963920805.1. NCBI lineage: Eukaryota > Viridiplantae > Streptophyta > Magnoliopsida > Ericales > Primulaceae > Primula > Primula vulgaris. The sequence goes on along the minus strand of OY987220.1, from coordinate 3,073,792 downwards.
ATATAAGTTATTTACATGTCAAATTGCGTATTGTTTGATATAGAAGTTATATAACGTGGGACGGGGGAGTATGAAATAGCATCCCATCAGCAGACCCCATCCTGCCTTATAAAACAAAAGAAGCTTAAATGTTGTGTTTGTATCTCAATATCTCATCTTAAAGATTAAAGAGACGACTCAAATCAAAAGATTGAAGGGACTATTTATCAATCACACCAATTTATAGGCTGTTGTTTTTGTCCAAACAATTGTGGCCCTCACATCTCATAATACTTATTTCCTTCATCATGTTAAATTGGAAACATTTTGGTGTCAAATGTTAAGTTTACAAATGAGTAAAAAGATTTGAGAGTTTTTGTCGGTGTCAACTGCCACATGATTGCAAGATTTGAGTGCTTATTATTATGATACACTGAAGGTTTTGCTTACAAGAGGGGAAAATTTAACGCTCTAGGACAAACATAGTATTGGGAGTATTTAAATTTGATCATGAGATAACTTGTTATGAAAATAACAATTTTTATAGAAAATGAATCTACTAGTTTCAATAGTTTCACCTAATTCCAGTGGCACTAGAAAACAACCTCCTTAATTATTTAAATATCTCATTAAGTGTTCTGAATTAGAGCACTAGGAAACGACCAAGCGTAACATGCAAAATAAAAAAGAAGTTAAACAGCTGTAAACTAACACAAAGTTTTAGAAAGGAAAAGCAATCTATCAATTCTTCAAAATCTTTATGTCAAAATGTTGGCTAAAAATTCCTATTCGAGCTACAAATTACCATCAGCTTGCCGCCTACCAGCTGGCAAAAATGCCTGTTTCTATGGAAAAGAAAATTACGACGATTATATTAACAACTAATAACCGATTCCCAAGGGGAGGAAAACGAAAAAAGAGAAACGATGTTCAATAATTCAAACTAATTATGTCACCGTGAGAACTCTTTCTAAGAAAGACTACAAAGAGCGCCGTTATACGCAAAATTTGAAATTAATATGGACCCATGGGTGGCATACCATATGCAGGCATTGGTGGCATCATTCCCATTGGAGGTGGTGGGCCGCCATAGCCGCCGCCCATATGTGGTGGCGGGCCACCATATCCTCCACCAGGCATACCCGGCATAGGTGGGGCAGGTAAAGCAAGAGGAAGCAATTGTGCGTGCATGTTCTGCAACAAACCAAATAAAAGCTCAAGTAAAACAAGGACTGGAATAAATAAAAGGAAGCGTGATAAAAGGCTTGTCCGGGTACAGCTTTATAAGCAAATAAGCTGGTTTTTGGAGGTTCAGAAAGAAAAAAAAAATTAGGCTTATTTAGGCCAAAAAACCAGGAGAAAGCTCAGCTTTGAAGATGGTGAACCAACTATATATTAATGGGAAAAAAGGAGCATATAAGCTGTGCAAGTAAACAAGATTTTGTTTGAATATATTAACGAAATATGAAGATGAGGATTTATTGACAAACCATCTCGGCGACAACATCCTTTTCTTGCTTTTCTTTAGCCTTGACTTCACTTTGAGCTTCAATTTTGTCCTTAACGAGCTCATCAACCTTGCCCGTGTATTCACGTATAAACTGCGAAAAAGAAAAAAAATGTAAAGGCAAATCCTAAGTTTGCAAAAAAGAACCCCATGGGGCATGAGCGAACATCTCATACATAAAATACGGGTAAGAAAATGATTTACAGTTAGTAAATATCTACACCGCCTGAAATGAGGAAGGTGGATGCATCAAATGAGGAATCCCGTAATTACAGAAAAAGCTAGAATAAAAGGAACCTGTGGTCATTCATCAATATAAATATTACAAAATCTAAGGAAAATGTTCTACCTGAAGAAGATACGGGAAAGCAAAGTCGATCATGTTGTTCATCCAGGCAAGTTCAAGGGCCACATCAGCACGAATCAAATCGTAGCAAACAAACAAACACGATGCAAAGCATTCTTTCTTTCCCTGCAAAAGAAGCAAAACTGAGCATCCTAATAATTTAAAGTAATTCTCATGGGATGTGATTACTGAACACTTCAACCACAAAACCTCAGAGATGCTTAAAAACGAATAGATCTCCGAAATCAAGGATAGTTAAGTTTCTAATAAAACAATAAGTACTATGCCATAAATTCCATCACACCGATATAAGCAATGTAATCAGTGATGTACCGTAACCGTTCCACCGTATATTCTTATAACTACTCAAGACAGTATTTCATGTAAACCACCCCCCCCTCCTCCATCGCCAAGTCAACTAGCAAATTTTTACCATAAACTCAACAGAAACTAAATAAAAAAGGTCTGATCATGATTTAGTACCAAGTTTTAAGGATCTTACTAAAAAAATAAAAAATACATGAGTCTCGATATGTATAACTGGCAAAAACCAATGCTTAAAACGAGAATGTGTAGTTAATTTTTTTTGTCAAGAGCTACATTTAGGGGGTAAGCTTATATTCTAGAGCACCAAAAAATGCAAAAAAACATAGTTTTTGTGAGCTTTTCAGTGGACCATCATTTTTCTTATGAGTACAAGTTACGGCACTCTGAAGTGAATGTTTCAAAACAGAGGGTAAGACTAGAAGTTTGGAAACCTGGTTCATCCTTTCGGACCACAATTTAACTAAAGATTTTTTAATTTCTAGGAAACAATCAAAATGAACTCCAAATAAGAGAGATTTTTTGGAGAAGTCGAATTTAGCCATTTAGGTGTTCACTATTTAAATAGTTGGATTGTTCTATTTCCACAAAATGAGCACATACCTTCTCAATAAAGTAAACAAGCAGCTCCTCTGCGAGTTCTCTATCCCCAGACTGTGAGGCAGTTTCCATAGCATCTTTATACAAACTATCTTTCTTCGACAATGCGATAGACTGCTTCCATCTGCCTGCTTTCTTATATATATATGCTGCGACACGTCTCATCTCCAAAAGCTCGTGTTTCTCTATCTGCTCAAAGAATATCAAAGAAGCTTATAAGTTACAACTATAAGACTGGTTAAGTAAGGAAGAAGGAGAAAATATGCAACATTGAGGTTCCTTTGTTTTACCTTCTGTGCAAGTCCAATCTGATCAAAACTATCATGAAGATCGATAGACTCGCGCAATCTCTCATAGTCTTCCTCTTCAACATAAATCTCATTCAAAGCTTCATTAACAGCACTAACATTGTTACTCTGTACTGCAATCATGTATGGTTTCACAAGTAACAAGTGACCAGCCTGAAACAGGAACACGAAAGTTAAACAAAAAAAAAAACTGCTGAATAAACAAACTAAATAGCAATAACAATCAGGATATGCCCTTTGATCCCTAAAAAGATTTGCCTGTTTTTTTCATTTTGTAGCCTCCTCAATCGTAGTTTATTTAGTTTAACAAGAAGAGCAATAAAATTAAAAACTTAAGTTACCATTGTACCCTTATTTGTGAATTGATTATTGTTTCTTAATACATGTGAAAGAACAAAAACTGATCCTCTTCTAGGAACACAAAGAGTAGTATAAAGAATATCCATGGTTCAATGTTTACTAACCTTGCGCATGATATCCACAACACGTGTATGATCGAGTCGAAGTGCAAGTACATTAAGCATATCGTTTATCAAATCAGGGTGCTCTTCAAGATAAAAATGCACAGCTTTGTAATAAAGCTCCACATTAGCAACTTTCGCTACAACATCCTTAAACTGCATGTGGTCCCAAGCTTCAGGAGAATGATTCATTATAGTTGTGGCAGCATTGTCGAATTCATCATACTGTATATATAAATACGTAAGTTCTTTCCAGTGTTGCTGTTCGTCACAAGCTCGAATCAGCTTAGGTATGTTGAGACGAGTAGAAAACAACTTAATATGCTCCATAAGTTTTTCGTAACGGTATCTTGCATAAAGGACACCCAACTCGGTGAAAATACCCATATGAGCTCGCTCTAATCCCAAACCACTTTCCATAAGGGATATAAGCTCATTGAAGCAACCTCTATTTTGGTAATAATCGCTCACTTCCTCTAAGTCATCGACCTGTAAATTGTCAACAGGAGCCATCAAAATTAATTAAAAGTACCAAAAAAAAAAGTTCCGTCGTTCATTTTTGCCAAGTTAGTTTTATCAATCATGGGAAAATATGCTCTCTAAATACTCAACTAACAATCATAACAAAAGTGAGTAAACGACTATTTAGGGAACCATCAGTTTTGGGACGAACCAACAAATTATTAATAATGATGTGTACACCATACTATTAATTTTCACCATTTAAAACCAATGTGGATGATTTTGTAGATGGACATCAATTTAAACAAAATCTTTCAATCAGTAAACCCTCTATATAAATTCACAAGTAAATAAGAGTCAATTCAACACAAGAGTAATAGTTGTTCAATTTCGTGTATATCAGAACTTAATACACCGGTGCGGCCGAGAATTTAGAGCATAACTATTGCTTTTAAGAAAATTTTCTTTTGGCTAGTTGCATACTTGTCTGATTTTATGTAAAATGGTGTCTAAATTACAAAATTCAATAATATGGTGCACTTAATTGTTAAAAGCTGATAGGTTTATGTAGAAAAGTAAGATTTTCCCTCTCAACCACAAAATCCAAAAAATAAAACCGAAAGTTCACCTGCACAATAATATTGAGTCCGCAAATCTGAGCTAACCGAAACTCCTCCGCATCGACACAAGCAAAGCAAACTTCTTTCCATGTCTTAGAGCTATTTGCTTTTCTAGCCGCATCAACAGCACCTTGAAATTGCTTAAGTTTCACGAGTGTAACAGCTAATTTTGCCCAATTAGAAGTAAAAGCGAAAATAATTTTCGCGGCCTCGTATAGTTCCTCGTCATACAGCCGGTCACCAACATTTGGAAGATTTGCAACGTTTGGCATGAGAATGAACTCCTCAATCTCATTAAGTCTATCTATCTTTGCATATGCGTAAATAATCTCACTATCCACTTTTGGTTCCTTTGTTCTCTCTCTAACCATCATGAGATAACTCACTAAATCATTATACACATTCGCATCTTCAGCAGCACGGATAACTTCTAAAAACTGGGTAGTATCTTCTGCACGAATAAATGACTCAATTGCTTCACTCACTAATCCCTCTCTAAGTTGAGCCTTACCCACCTGGCTCCATACCGCATCTTCTTCAACACGATATGCAAATTCCACAGCGCGGTCAATATTTTTAATGTTATCTAATAAAACAATAACCGCCTGTACATTTAAATTAAATTTCTTGAAAATGACAAATGCTTCCTCATAAAGTTGGGCTTCGACCGCCACCTCACCAACAGCTGGTCCGTCAAAATTGTCTAGTCTGTTAATATAATCCATTACTCTAGAAGGATCAGCTTTGATAGCTGTTAGGATTAGCAAGTTTTGCAAATTTAAGTTTCCACTAAATGCAGAATTTTGCAGAACAATTTTCTCGAGAAGCTCGATTAATTCATGTGGTAGGTCAGCAGTCATAAAAGCTTTAACAGCCGCAGATACTTGTTCCGGGCTCTTGCTTTCGGGTAGAGCAGTGGAAACAACTTGGTCAATAAGTAGCCTTTTAAACTCATTTTCAGGGTTGAGGACCTTCTCCCATAGCTCGTCGTCCATTCTTTCAACTACATACCTAGATTAGAAAAGTAAATAAGAAAAAAAAAATAGAGATTTAACGCTCCCAAATATTCACAAGATAGTTCCCACATAACTCTGTTTTAATAGAACTCACTTGAAAGTGCCTCAAAAGCGTGTTTTATTCATAGAGGTAAATAAAATGATAGAATTTGTAGCAAAGCTCAAAGCTTGCACCTTTTACGCTTTCAGGCACACCTTTTGTACTGCTTTTGAGAAAATTCTCATTTTTGCAATAAAAAACATAAAAACCTTAAGAATTGTTGTTTCTCGAAAATTATAAGCATAAAACTATCATTTAGCTATAGATAACGACAACATTGTATCATAAAGGGCCTTTTATGATCACTATTTAGTGGGTTTTGTTACTTAAAACTCATTACAACCCATTGATTTCATTTTAAACTTGCATAAATAATTGACTTGAGTTTTCTTCTGTTTCAACTTCTCAACCTAATGAGTATGTGTTTTTCTGTTTCAAAACCTAACGAGTATATATAACCTCATCTTAGCTAGAAATCTATTTTAATGAATATATATTATAATCCACGCAAACCTGACACTTAACAAGTGGATACACCTTGGTGAAAGTCTTCCAAAAATGCTTTAACTATGATAGCGCTTTTTTTTAATATTACCATACAAGTTACAAAGAATACAGTAACATCATTAACTGACCTGGCCTGCAACTTAAATAGGGAGTTCTTATTTGTCACATTAATAAGTTCATCGTCACACTGTCCTCTACGATAAGCAACAACAGCAAGAGTGGGATCACGTTTCTCACAATATTTCCCCACAACACGCGAATCATAATAAGGATTAGTGGTGAGAAAGTGTTCTGGATTATTGTTGCTGTCTATTATGATTTTACCCAAGGCATTGTGAACATGTGTATCTTGGCTCCCCTCGCTCACAAGATGCTCTAAAAACTGAGTGAGTAAGCGAAGTCGGTTCCTGAAAAAGGAAAATGCATGTATGAAAATTTAGATTAAGCTAACAACACGGGAAGGCTGCAAATAACCCAAATGTACTGTCAGTAGCTTAAAAATAACTACCAGTATTTCATATAATTGCAATCAACCCCCATGTAGTAACAAAGCTTCCCTATGAACGCACATGTCCAATTTAAGAAAAGAATAAATTTGCGCTCATTGGTCTATTTAGGATAATTCTTTTTTATTATATATATTATGTCAATATCATTGCAGTACAAAGAAACCGAAAATAGGTTGACACCATATATTTCTAAACAGTTTTTTGCTGTAACAGAACTATTTTGTGTGAAATATGGACTTCTCTCGTTAACTACTACATGATATGCATGGATGTTAACCGTGAAAACATGTATAAAACGAAAATAATTATAAAACACACAGGTATACAAAGAAATTTAAATTTTACAAGTTGGACAAAACTTGATAGCACTGGAGATTTATTCCAAGTATTAAGAATACAAGGGTTACTTCCAAACTACTGATACTAGGTGGGGGTTATTCATATTTCACTTTTTACAATAAGATGTATAAGACGATAGATACAGAGTAAGAGAGAACCTTTTCTCACACTCGTCCACTAGCGGTTCAACAGGAAGCAAAGAACGGACAGATAAAATCAAGCCTTTAATAAAATCTTCAGGGCACTCATCATCTAGAAGCTGACCAACCACTAAGGGAGCATTTGCAGGATTGACCTATATAAAAAAAGAGAATACCCAAAGAAGTTAGTAACATGAGGCTGCAAGAGTTAGAAGGGTTAACACATTATCATATTTCGAGTTTATAAACCTCCTACGATAATTAACAATTAGTACATTAACCTTACATTTCTCGATAATTTAGTACACTCAGTACACTGAATAGAAAAAGATCATAGGAAAAAAAATTATTCTATGCAATATTCAATCATGTTTTTTTTCTATTCTAATCCCCAATCTCTGTGTTTTCTAAGTAGTGACAAAATCAGAAGAAATAAAAAATGTCAGGTTGAGGACTTGGGTACTAAGTGCTAATTTCTTTAGTTAGTGTGAATAATTATAATCTAAGGACAGATTAAAAAAACTGTAAATAACCCAGGTTAGAAGCAATGGACAAGTCATCTGAGACTAAAAGGAATTTCATACCTTTTGAACATAACCTTCAATATAACGGAGCATATTATTTGAATATAGGTAGTGAGTAAGATCTGGGACGAATCCAAACCGATCGCACACATTGATTAGAGGTCGAGCATCAGGAAGTTTCGCTTCCATTAAAAAGTTCTTCGTCTTCTCAGCATCGTAGAAATCAGATTCTCTAGTTACACGTTCGACCTCTTTGATTTGCCCCGTCTTTGCAGCACACTCGATGTACTTAAAGTGAATCTCAGGATCCTCACTGTACCAGAATAAAATCATTATATTGAATATAAAAGATGTCACACATACTGTTGACAAGAAATTGTAACAGCTGTCCAGTCTTAAGTAACAATGGAAACGAATCACCTATGTACGCCAACAATCAGCTTTTAGCAACAAGTACACATACTATTTAAAGCTAACAACTTATACATCAGACTGAATGGACGAACAACTGGTACCTTGGCGTATGATAAAATTTATAAAAAAAACACTAGGGTGGACTAAATGTTGAAAAACAGATAGGTTCATCTATGAAAGTGAATATTTTTTGAGTATTAATAAAATACCTGGAACTCAAGAACGACCCCAGGAAAAAGTACAGCCCTTCATAAGACTTAAACTGCTCAAACAGTTTAATGCATGCATCAACTCCTAGCTGCTCAAAATACTCCTTAGCAACCTGCAAATAAATAATTCAACAGAGGTAAACTCAAAGAATAGAAGAATTATGTTTCCATTTTCAAACAGTGCAATGAAAGAGAATATGAACCTGCACAATAATCTGAAGATTTCCCCGTAGATTCACCAATAAAAGGTCTTTCATACACTCAAGTGCCCACTCTTTAGAAAGAGTCCCAAAGAACTCTACAAGCGACTGAACAGAAGCAAAAAATCAGCAGAAAGGTTGGAAAGCAAAAAAAAAAAAAACAGAAACTATTCAAACGCCTTACCTGTGGCTCAATAGCATGAGTGTTTACAATCACACGTTTTATATCAGGCAATTCACTGTAATGCTGTCGGAGGGAAAAGGTTAGGTCACGAAACCATTTCATATTAACATTAAACAAATAAGAGTGTGAATATAATATTTACCTGAAGAGCCCGCACATAAAGACCTCCTTTTTCACAAAGTTGAGCTATGCGAGGACGATCATAATGACTGAACATACCATTTGCTAAAATAGCATCAGCCACATTAGGAAACGTGACAAGATTAATTTCCAATACCTGTACAGGTAGGAAAACAATTACATATGATATTGGCTTTACAGCTAAAAAGACAACCATTTATTTTGTATAGTGATCACCTTTGTTTGCAAGTGAGCTTGTTCAGGCAAATTGGGCTTTAGAATATCTAACAGAAAACTAGTAGCCTCACGGATCAAGTTCCTCTGGAGAGAATAGGCAACAAAAAGGAGCCAGTAAGTAAAGTTTCAAAAAGTACTCAATGCATGAACGAATTGCACAACAAATTAAGAAAATAGGACATTATATATATATATATATATATATACAGCATGGTAATAAAAACATATCCAGAATAAATCAACCTGAAGAAAGAGATCGGTTATCGTGTTGTAATCAACTGGACAACCTCCCTCCATTGTGGACAGCATCAAGGCAAAATTAACGGCTCCCTGGAACAAGGATAACATATAAGAAATACATACTAGGGAGAACGAGAAGAGAACATCCAGCGAATGAGATTAGAAAGAAAATGTATAAATATTATAGCAAACATATTAATAATCAGCGAACAAAGGTGAACTCTAATATTTGAAATTGGGATCTGTAAAGAACTAAGAAAATATATACTTCTTATTGCTACAGTTTGCAAACGTACCTGAGGATCTGATCGAAGAATTGTTTGCAACAGAAACAAATAATCTGGAGCGTGTCCGACCTGCTCATAAATAAGAGCAAAAAGTTTTATATCTGACACATGCCAGTACAACAACAATTATCATCACTGCCATAAAAAAAGGTTCAGAAACAATCATGGGAAAATAAAGGTTAACGAAGTATCACTTGCCTGTTTAGAGTATAATAAAATTTTGTCAAACTCTCCACGCTCAGCGAATGCAGCGATGACTTTTGGAGTTGCTCTTGCTTTGAGGTATATTTTCAGCGCAAGCTCATTATCAACAGTCTACAGTAGAAGTTTCAAGTATCAGTAATAAAATATAGAGCTCCAAAAACGCAATTCACTAAACAAAATCAGTCAAAAATATCTAACATTAACAATATCTCCAAGTTCTTCACTACATTCAAGCTTGTCCTCAGATAACCAGTTTTCCAGTAGACTTTTTTTGTTCTGATTCACTACGAGGCGTGACAACTCTATTGACTCAAATGCGTTAAGTTTCCCTTTGGTTAAAAGAGTCCCAAAATACTGCAACAAAGGGGGAGTTTGCCCAGCTTGTACAGGTACACTCTGCAATAAGTAGCAAAGGTGAGTAAATTAGAGTTGTATGTTTTAGGCTTTTAGCAACTATCTTTCACATACAAAAGGCAAAAATAGAAGATGACCAACTAGCATGCCAATTGGCGAGGAAGTCAACCATATTAGAGCATCTACGCTAGTCTCTCCAAACAAGTTTTTTACTAAACTTAAAGAGCTGTTTAAAATAAGTCTGCATCAGACTCTTTATAGACTCTCCAAATTTGGAGACATGTCCATTTTGCCCATCTTCCCTTCTTGCAATACAGTGAGGCTGAATAACCTATGAATGTGAAGTGGCCCAAGTGGGTACATAGAATTAATAAAATAGTTTATTATTTTTTTGCATTATTTAGAGAGTATTATAAAGAGTATTGTGGATGCTATTAAAAACCAAAAAGGATTCGTAACGGTAAGCTAAATCTAGGCCAAAATTGGTAAATCCATGTTTATGAGAAAGCAAAATGAACAGGCTGGAAGTCAAAGACAAGTTCATGATTTCTCCAACAGAAAAAACTTCAGTAAAGAGAAAAATATATGCAGAAAATATGTATCACTGCAACAGGAAACATGCCTGAAATTTGGCGATTGTGTCAGGAGTACGGAGAATCCCTTGTGGAGAGTCTGCAGCAAGATGAGCAGCATCCGTGTACTTTGTTTGAGCAAACAACTCTTGGAAACGCTGGATGACCTGAAATAAGCAGAAAATACGCATTACTTGGAGCAAAAGGTATTTGGAAGTTTCAGGGAGAGAAAATTCAACATTATATCACCAAAAAGATTAATAGACGAAAAGTTCAACTATGTACCAGATTCTCAGCCCCTGGAAGATTTCCTCTCTTTGCTAAACTGACAGCGAGTTCTAGATTATTCAACTGTATCATCATAACATAGTCAACATCTTGTCAGATATGTAAATGCGGTAGAGAAGAGAAAGAAACTAAACACTAATATACCTGCCCGCTGACAAAAGGCACAATCATAGATTCGTTCACAGTGGCAAGCAACACTTGTCCACGCCTATTTACAGCATAGAACCCACCAGCAGAGGAAGCTTCTGATGTTAGAAAAATTGGGTCTGGGCTTATCCTATTCCTGTATACTGCTGTAGCTGTCTCCAAATCATATACAAACAGAAGACCGAGCTTGGTAATAACATAAATCAAACTGTACTTTTGTGAAATCTGCCAAAGAAAATAAAACATTAGATAAAAGCATTAACCATAGAAATGCAATGTACGTATAAAGATCAAAGTAAAAACAGGATACCTGCATGGAAACTGGGAAATCATCTGCAAAATCTGGAGGAAAGAAGAGATCTGCCTGCTTTTTTGTAAAAGCTGGCTTCCCTGCAAAAAAGTGCACCACAAGAAAGACAAACGCGTCATAAACATCACATAATACGCATGGCAGTACAATCAAACTAAAGACTCGTAATTCTCTCGAAGATTTATCTGTTCCTTTAAAAAGAATGACGGCAAACAAACTATGATAGGTAAGTTATGACTAACCCAATCCAGACAGATAAAAAATATACCTAATACAATAAGAAAATTCATGTAGAGTCTCCATGACTCTTGTGTAAACTAAAATAAAAGGAAAAAACCCGTTACCGGAAACGATTCTATGCAAGACTGATTTTCTCAGCTATGTATTTCAGCCAAGAACATTTTAATAGCATGTTTCTCATACTTTATACATCCATAAACATTTTTTTAATGGCTATGAAATGTATGTAGACACATATGCACACATACATGAGGTTCTAACTGTTCTATTCATGTTCTAGCATGAGATTTTGAATACATTTGTTGCTCAATACGACGTTTCCACAAATTTTAGCATATAGGTCGGCGTAAGAAAGTGATAAATCGGCATATTAGTGCACATAGATGATAATTACAAATAATATTTGTAGAACACCTAATTATGTGTAGTACACACTGAACACTGGTACATACGGCTTAGAATAGATTTCCTAATTCATGGGAATGAAATTGCAGTTGAAGATAATGTAAACTAATTTCGAACAAAGAAAACAAGTTAAATTTGACGAAGTTAGATGTTCAATCATTTAGTCACTAGCCAGCTTTCTAATTCTAGTGTGAAAGATGCAATTTGGGGAAAATTGATTTGGTTGAAGTAATTTAATCTGTTTGCTAGAGGTTTAAGTTGAGCTCCATAAAAGACCTAACACAAATTTGGAAACAAATATAGCTCCAATATGGTGTATATTATAAAATGCACAGCTAAGTAAACAGCGTGAAACGAGATTTTCATTCATTGGAAAAGCCCGTATTTGTGTTTACAGAGAGAATTACTATGGAGGTAATGGGTACAACCGTAACTACCCCAAACCAGAATTTCTCTAGACAGATTTAATAACATCCCTTCAAATGGGTGGCGGAAATTTTGTATTGTTTTATATGTTAAAAATGTGTCTATAGATGATTCCCCCATATATAGTAATATATATGCATGCATAGAGAGAGAGGGTAAAAAAGTGTACCTGCTTGGGCACCAAGCTCGATAACATGCAACTTTGATGTAACTTGTCCAGCATTTATCGACTTCGTAGCAAAAGAGATAAGTACAGAAGGATTCTCATTTCCTAATACCTGTAAAAATGTGAACAAGGAATTCCAGTGAGCAAGTCACGAGTACCTGAATATGAAAATGTAAACAATATACAAAAAATAATCCATAGGGCGCACCTTAAATGAGGCAAAGGAAGCTGCATGTGCTTCAAGTGCTTGACTCCGCTGCTGATCCACAGAATACAGCTGCATGTTTCCTTTAACAAGTTGAGGTTTCTGCATAAAAAATGAAGGGTTGGAACAAATTTAAATAAAGCTTCATGGGTGCATAAGGAGCAATAAATATGGAAAAAAGAAACTAAGTAGCTAAAACGCTACCCTACCCATTGACTCAACAAATATTAAATTTGAAAAGAAACAAACACGAGAAACGGAGTTGTATTTACTAAAGACTGGCTCTAAGGCCTTGTTTGGACTTTGGTTGCATCCTATATGAGACAATTTTTGCTGTTTTGAATATAAGCTGGATTATGTGATGATTTATTAGCTTAAAAGTTGAGATTTACTGATATTTTAGCCTAAAGAAGCTAGAAACTTAATGAACATAGCTTTTCGTAAAACCTCAAGCAATCGGACTTATTTGGTTATAAGGTGCAACCCTGCAACCAAACAACCTCTAAACAAATGGAGCTAACAGCTATAGACCATTACAAGAGGAAAACAGATCTTGGACTGATAGGTTGTATAAATTTTACTTTTATACAATTCAATAGATAAATAAGTTGAAAGAAATAAAAGCAACATTGACAACAAGATCAACAGATAAATTAACGAACTTTGATTTTGATGCTCTTCAACCTAATACAATTACCTCATGTGAACCTGGGGCAATCCCTATCAAAACCAACCACTTTTCTGCTGGATCACACCGATAATTAATAATCTGATTGTTAGCTAAATTAGCTGTCCTGTCAAACTTCTTTACTGGTTCAGAATCCCCTGAAAATGAAGAACCAATCACATTAAGCAGATAATTTCGAACAAAGCAAACAAACACATATATATATAGAATTGAATATTAACATCAAGGCCTTTAAAGCGGGAGCATGAATACCTTCAATTGACCAATGATAAACAGAGACTTGAGTGACAAGTCCTAATATCATGGGGGTAATCCACTTCCAGAAAACAACCTAAATACAAAGCATTTTGGTTCATTCTAAAGAAACATACTCCAAGTTGAATTGCTATTTTCTGTGACAGATATGCATGACAAAAATACCTGCTCGGGCATCTGGTGTGATTTTATTTTTGCTTTCAGCTCGATATTAAAAATCTGCAAGTGATCCTGAGTTGTCCCCTGAAGTTGAGCTACAAGTAACATTGAAGAACCACGTCATGAGATTACACAACTGGGCCAATGTACAATACAGATATTCAATGTTGAGATACTAAATCTAAGAACGTGCTCATTTCTTGACACTGCAAGTAGAAAGATTGACAATAAAACCTCGTCTTGTGCAGCTAAGGTTAAGATTTTTTAATGTTTGCTTAAAAGACATGACTGTATTCGATTGGCTAGTGTAAAGCTGAGATTTTCTTGTTCTTTTTCCTTAAAAAAGTTAGAAGCTTCTAGCTGGATGACCATATCATTTCTGAACCTACTAAATCCAGCTTATTTAATCAATAGTTGCTAACAAACAACTTTACTAGATGCACATAGCTTTCCCAATTTCAATATAGGTCCATTTCCATGGTTAAAAAATTGAACAAGCTCCTAATAAAAACATTCAGATATGCAGGTAACAAGATATACCTTTAAGAGCCAAAATTTTAGAATTAGGGTTCATGATAGCCGAGTCGGCGGTGATGGGTCTTCTCAGAGGCTGATTTGGCATGTTCATATCGACTATCACGACGCTATTTTGAGGAGAGGTCTCGCGTACACATATGTACTTCTCCGATTCCATTGTAACGTGCGTGAATGTGATGAACTGAGGGTTGATCCCAATGCTGGGAAGCTGCAATATCCAAATAACAATTATAGCCCAATAAATTAATAATAGATAGGGATGCAATTGAACCGAGCCGTTCATGAACAAGCTCGTGTTTGACTCGATTGTTGCTTGTTCATTTACTAATAAGCGGAGCCTTAACAAAATATTAGGGCTCGTCTTTTCATTCGGGCATGTTTAATTATCTTTATTTTATACATGCAAGTAATTATAAAACTTAATGCACACAAATCGGATCAATAAAAATTAAAAACTCTTCAGTTTCTATTATAAATTATTACTTTGAACCCACATCAATTTATATTAAAAACGCATCATACTTATTTGTATTATTGATTATCTTAACTAATCGTTTGGTTAAGTAAAAAAGATTTTTCACAAGCGAAACAATACTAAAAGAGTTTGAAAACGTGTTCAAACTTGGCTCGGGCTCGTTTAGTATACTAGCCGAGCTTTAACAGAGCCGGACTCGTTTCAAACAACCATGTACGTTAATCTCTGTTTTCAACTACGCTCGTAACATTCTATTCACATAACACTATTAACACACATTTTAACTCCTCAAACTCTCAACACCTAAAATTCATGAAAAAATGACCGGATATTCCTAAACAAAACAGAATCGATCTTTATTGTTCAAGTTCCGACGACCATGGAGGTTAATTTTAAAAAAATCGAATTTTCCTATTTATATTTGTTGTTCTACTTGTTCTGGTATCACTGTTCGTTTAAAAACGGGGGGCTAATTCTGTTACGATAGTAAATTTGCACTAAAATTACATGATGATAGTAAATTTCTTCACAATCATACGGCGATAATTATTTCATTATCTGGCACGAAATCAATATCAACACTTAACATCAGTTTGTAATTTTGAGACGCAGAAGGTGTAAATAATTGAAAAAAGTAAAATACATGACATTACACAATAATTATTTGAAATGAAAAAAAATTTAAATGAATTGTTAAGCAAACATGGCCCTAGGTGCAAAATGGTCAACCGACCTCCTAAAATAAATTTCGAGACGTAATAAAAAGAACATAAATGTTTTTTTTATATAAAAAATTATTGTAGCATGGGAGTAACTAGTTGTAGGCTAAAAGTACTATAACACCAGATATTGAGAAAAAACAAACTTTTACCATGTATTTTGGAAAATTGCCGATTTAATCCCCATAATTACAAGCAAAAATAGCTCATAATATCCCATTATTATATATGAACCAATATTACAATCTTTTACCATGTATTTTCATAAAATTTGCCGATTTTAGTCCCCATAATTACAAACAAAATTAAGTTTAGTTACGCCACAGTGTAGTAGTGTTATTTGATTTAGTTTTCTAATCAATATGATAATGTAATTGTTCCACTACAGATACGTTTATTAACTTATTACTTCCTCCGTTACTATTTAATTGTCCACTACGAAACTACGTGCAATTTTGACCTACTTATAACTTATATCGAAATGAATTTTTTTTAAATATAATCATAAAATTCAACATCTGAACTATATAAATACTTTAAAGTTTCGTAGTGGACAATAAAATAGGAACGGAAGGAGTATGTTAATCAGCATTAACATTACAATTGACTAATTGAGCATTATATATAATAAAAATATACATTTATATATGTATGCATGTATTCCGGATCTGAGAACATACTGATCAAAAAGGAACAAAAATGATACGTAAATAAATATCAATTAAATAAATATAAGCTGTAATTAAAGTAACATATTATATAAATATATATACCGTGAGGACTTCCCGCATGCTGATCGGAGCATTGGCGGCGGCCATTGCGGCGGCGTAACCGCGGCGTTATCTCCGGTGGCGTCTATCTCTCCGGCGAGATTTGGATTTTAGAGAGAGAGAGAGAGAAATTGATCGTCGTTTGTATAAATGGTGGTGTAAATTAAAAATGCGATTATGAAAAAACGAGAGTTGGTTTGTTATGCATTTATAATACTATCGGGTCGGGGTCCATATTTACGTTTGATTTTTTATTACTAAAATAGTGATGAATATTTACGGTTTTAGTACACTTTTACTTGGAAACAGAGTACCTGACTTGTTACTCTGCTTTCACAGCTAGCAGATCCAATGGCTGTGGAAGCAGAGTAATCCTGACTCTTGAGTCAGGTACTCTGCCTCCGTGTATGTTTGGTTTGGTTCGGTTCCATCCGGTTCGTTTTTTTTATTTCGATTTTTTTTATTTGTTTGACCAAACTGGACCCGATTTTTTCGGTTCGGATCGGGTTTTTTTGGTTTTTTCGGTTCTATTTTTGGTTTTTCGGTTCGGTTTTATTGTAAACCGAAACCGACCCGATTTAGTCTTTTTCAGTTCGATTTTTTCGGGTTTTCGTCCGACCATATTTGTGTGTATAGCTAAATTGGTAAGCAAATCATTTTTTTATTTTATTTTCATTTGGGTTTCCGCCTAATTTTCTGCAATTAAATGTGGGAATATTGTTACTGTTTGTTTTATAATGATTAATTACATTTTTCTCCTATCAATTTGATAATTTTCTGCAGGGGCGTTGTTTGCTTTCTATCATTTGAAGTTCGGGATTGTAATAGAAGTGTTACGAGACCGACAAATGATATGTTTAGTTGTGTAAGGTGCGGTCGCACTATTAATACGTACCGAAGTACAAATAATATGTTTATTTGGGATTAATACGATGGGGTCTGGAATTAAATTAGTTCAATCACGTCGGATCATTCTTCAAACATTTATTTCACATCTATGTCTTAAAACTTATCTTACTGGATAATTAATACTGAGACTATTAATCCAGTAATCATGTGAGACTTGAGTGTTGTTTTTGATTTTTGCACCCTATTTTCTTATATTTTCCAACTTAGCCCCATTATTTTTGTTGTGTGTCTGAAAACCTAAAAGTTTGAGCAATCAAACGTGCGAATACGTTAGTGTCAAAGCTTTTTGTTAGGGTTGGAAACATTGTTCGCGTATAAATTAAGTTGTGTTTCAAATTTTGATCCTTTTCCTTTAAGTTCTTTTGACTCGTGTCGTGTTCTTTGAAGTAATGTGTCAAATTGAACCAAAAATCGTGTGCACAACGATCAAGGCGGGTTCTGCTGTAATCCAAACAAGTCAATTAACTTAGATGTTGATCCGAAACGCAAAAAAATAAGAAAACAAATTAAAGTGGAAAGATGCTCCTTTACATTTGAACAAGAGAGTATTGTATAAATTGGTTGGTGTGTAAAAATAAATTGGACCTTTTGTGAGAAAGAGTGGGTTAATATATCCTCAGACTTAGTTTTACATTTAATTCTCTTGATTAATTTACATTGTGAGTGTAGCTTAGTTGATAAGCAATGGGTTTTCTTTTCATTAATTGCCTAATGTGGGAATTGTGTCAGTTGTTAGATCCTTTAATAACTTATTAATAGTGTATTTGAAATTTTAATATTTACATTACAATTTATAAATAATTTGTTCACGTTTATCATTTGTACAAATTTTCATTTCTAATCAAAATTTCGCCATTTTCTTAAGCGCCATCCGTAACGGAACCAGGATTAGTAAACGAGAGGGGCTGAATTTTAAAATTTCAACATACAAGGGGCTAAATAACTATTTTTCGTTAAAAATAAAATTTGCACCTTAAAAAATTGATTTTTGAAACCTCCTCCCCTCCCCTGAGCGCCATCACGGCATTACTGAGTTTTCATTTATGTTTATATAAAAAAACTGATAAGCAAAATAGGCTAATTTGAAAGATCAAAGATGTAACCAAAACGGTTTTATTTATGAATCCATAATTGATGAACATTAAGGTATTGCTCACGAGCATTATTGCTTAAAAAATTAAATAAGCTACCATTTTTACAATTAGGTTTTACCATGTACTGAGACAATTTCATGCTCCTTCCCTAATATTTGCAATTTGGTTTGACAATTTATGTACTTATATACTTAGACTTTAATTAAGTCTAGCAATTTAATGTTGGATCAATTTTAGAAGTTATACTTATATATATGCCCTTAAGTTAATTGTTAAGTGATCGTTTTCTCGATTCTATTTTTATTTCTTTGTACCTTTTTTGTAAACTAAAACCAGAGAAAATTAGTTGCCCTGATCACCTACTTAATGCAATAGTTTTTGTTAATCTACAATGTACTTTTACTTATATATATTCAAATTATCACATTACTTATAAGTTGGTAAGTAATCACATAACCAGTTTCGCTAAATCAGCTCGGTCATACTATAAAACTGAAAAGTTTTTGTGTTCATGTATTCAGAATCTTTACCTTACCATAAAATGATGAGAAAAAAAAACTAGTTTTCCAAATTCTGAACGGCCAAAAACACTACAATTTATGAATAAACTACGTAATTAATACTCTTAATTAGTAACTGTGTATCTCTATTGTTTTTTTTTAGAAACAAGACGCAATTTACAATACGTGGGGATGTTGAATCGAATGTTCGGCAAATATGCAACAAACAACTAAAGAAGTATGTTAATTTTAAAAGCAACTATATGCAAACATATATAGTATAAACAAGTAGAAATGAACTTATTAATTACCAATTTAGCATAATGTTAATTTCTAACAATTTTATGGTCAGAAAAATTAATTGAGTTTTTTTTTTTAAAATACATTAAAACATGACAGTACCCCTTCTCAAGTCTCAAAAATATGTTATTGATAAACCCAAAAACAATCGTTAGAAATAGAGTCCGGATCATCTGTCTCCTACTCTATGTCCCCTTTTGTGCTATTTTCATTTAAATTTTAAATTTTTACAACTTATTTCGCACTTTTATAGACTTTTATAATATATTCTATATAAAATTCATAATATTGTAGACATAAAACTACTCTAAACATTTTTTTAAAAAAAATCTAATTAATTTATACTAGTTTTTTCATTTATTTCAAATTAAATTGTATGTAATTTTTCTCTTAAAAATAATTGTTGGAGTGTATCGATACATGTATAATCGTACTCGTATAATCTTTTTCAAAAATTTTCAACAAATATTTTGGGTTAAAAAGACAAGGGGTCGGGACACGAAAGGTGATAGCGGATCCGGACTTATAGAAATATGCTAATGAATATTAACTTGTACTCACGTATACTCCCCTTATAAATTGCTACTTTTTAAGAATATTAATTTTTGATACATAAATTATCAATATTGATCTTGTAAATATCATAATTAAAGTTAATGCGGGTAAATTTTTTCCTAAAAATTGTTGTTGTTGTAGTTATAAATGGTAATTATATAAATGATAAGAGATTAAATTTGTTATATTAGAATTAATATATTGAAAATACGGACACTTATTTTGAAACAATCCAATATAGAATAATGGACAGTTAATTAGGGATGGAGGAGTATAAAGTAAAAGTTTTACATCTTTCCCATTTTCCATTTTTTATAAAGTTTGGTGTTTAACTCATCATACTCGTCTTATACTAAGTTTACCACAATAAAAAACCTTACATAAGTGATAAGTATATATAATGATTCTAGGAATAACACGTACGTAAAACCTAGTGGCTTTAACTTGTTGGTTGCATTGTATATGTCACAAGGTCTAACTTACCTTTTTACCTTTAACAAAAAATGTATCAGCCCAACTTCTTCGTATTTATATTTGCAAATTTATATTAAAAAAATATACTGAAACTGTATCGTGCCTTAGCGAATTGGTCAACAATATGCTTCATTTATAAAAAGATGTCGTACCATTTCATAATTAAATGGTTATTAATTTGCAGTTTATCGTAAAAAAACACGTTCCGGGACTTTGAAATGTCGCACCATCTCATGAATGGTTAGTATTAAATTACAGTTTTATCGTAAATAATTGTACTTTTGGGAAACGAACATCCCTTTGCCGCTAAATACCAGTTTTGTCAAAAAATAGTTGAAATTAACCATGCGTGTCATTCCCTAACACAACCAATATCCTACGTGTCAACAAATTATTAACGTGTCGCCATGTCACTGTGTACGTGTCAACATCACACACTCCACTTGCTTAGTCACTCTTTAATACTATTTCCGTTTCCTAATTAATTGTAATTTACGAAATTATGTTCAATTTTGATCAGTTTATAACACGTATTAAAATTGTTATACACTACAAAAATAATATACAAATAGCGACGGGATTAATGACGGTATTTTTTGTTACGAGCTTATTAGCGACGGTTTTTGTGACGGCTTTGTGACAGTTTAGTCAATTTGCGACAGATTTGTGAGGGCTTTTTAAATTAGCGACTGACATGTGACAGTTTTTAACTCTCACTAAATTAAACATTATTTTGTAATGATAATAAAAAAATTCAAAATTAAATCAGTATAATTTAATGTTTGGACTATATGATTAATTTTTAAAAAAACTTTATTCCGATAGTTTTGATATAAGTTATTCACTGTTTGGTAATGGATAATTGGGAAGGAAGGTAGTACACAACTATATATAAACTGGCGAGCCTGATTTTCTTCCCAAGCTCGGCTTATATATTACTCGCGTCGGCTCCGATCTTCCGAGGTCGCTGACGTAGGCGATATCTGCTTCGTCGTCGTGGCGCTCTCTAAGCCTGCACAAGAAACGAACAGGGGCCCGGGGTTGGTACCAGGTTTTCCCTCTCCGACGATCAAGTCAGTGTCGGTATAGATTGAATGTAAGAATGTATTTAAGGGTGAGGGATTGGGCCAGTTACGAGTTATGGCGTCAGGTGTCACGGTTGATATTCAGGTGGTCCGGGTTGTTTTAGCTTTATCTCTCCTCTCTGTATTTGTCTGTCCCCCTCTAATTGGTATTAGTGGGGGTATATATAGTCTGATCAAAGGCGTATTAGCCCTTGGATCATTGCACTGTCTGATAAAGATCCAACGGCTCCAGGTCATTTATGACTCTGACAATGGCACTGTTCATCATCCGGGGCCCACAGGGCTGGCCTGTGATTGGGCCACGTCGATGAAACACATAAAGGGTCCCCCAAGGGAGCAGCAGCATTAATTGGGGAAGAGTGCTCAGCAAGTTTCTCTGGGTCGGCCTAGGAACGGTCCGGCTCCCTAAGATCCGGGGCGATACGTCACCCATGCTTGAGAGGCCCGGATCGCCTGTTGTGGAGTTGATATCGGTCCGGACGAGGGGGTGCCGACATCCCCTCGCCAACAGCTCCCTGTCCGGAGTCGTCGTTAAGGGCGAGGTCTTCAGGGATCTATAGTCGTTACGGGGGCTCCGGTCATAGCGTTCTTGTGCTTGACGCTGTGGGCACGCCTCGACGTAGTCCGGCGCGTGTCCTCGTGTGCTAGAATTTTTGACACGTGGAGCACGCCCATCATGCATTTATGGGGCGCCGCCTCTGTCTCTTCGATTCCATCAATGCCATCAATGCTAAAACGGCTGGTGAGTGACACTTGGCAGTTGACCTCTGTTTGCTGTACACGTGTACTGCGTCGATTGAGTGGTAGCATTTATTTGTGGGAGTTCGTGTAATGAACCGCCGCTGTCTTTTCACCTTCTGGTAAATGTCTTTTCATCTTCTGGTGAGGGCCTATAAATACCCTCAGTGAAATCTCAATTTCACTTTCTCACTCTCTCACTAAAATTTTTACACAGCAGCCCGTTCTCTCTCTTCCCTCACACTTCATACTCAGCAAATTTCATCAAACAAACAACCGACATGGTAATCAAACACGGAGCTGGCAAGGGTCCGATGGTTGCCCCAAAGCCCCGACGCCTAGATGTAATGGCGAACGCCTTGCCCTTCCGGGCAATGACTCTAGACTCGAGCCTGACAGTGGCTTCAAACGATAGCAGCATAATGGTGAGGCTGCATGGGCCCGACCTTGATGAATTTCGACAGCTCTGTGGGATCAGTGACGATTTCAGGCTTCGGAAATGCCAAAACGTCGATGAGGTGAACGGGATCGTGGCTGATCCCAAAAACATGGTGACCCTCTCTCTCTCCACGCTCATGTACGGGGGCACCGACCTCCCCATCCCGGAGCTTCTGGCGGAGTTGTGCGCTTGGACGCAGACCCTCCCATGCCAGTGGCCGCTGCAGGCACACCGCATCTGTGCCGGGATGGAGGCCCTGAACGTGGTGTTGGAGCCGATCCTTCCGGAGCCGTTGGGTCTGAAGGAGCTTCTGGCATGTTATGAGTTCTTGCAGACTGAGCCAACTTCTCAGTCGAAGAGCAGGCAACCCTACCTACGATGCCGGTCCCATAATCAGTTAATCACGGGTAACTCCGATTCGAATCGGGGTTACACGCAAGACGTGATAGTGGTGGAAGGACACTGGCTCCACCGCGACGACCTGGTTCTCCCACCCAGGCCGGGAAGGGTCCTTAGTACCAAGGAGAACAAGTTTACTGTGGCGTCGAAGATTGGGGGCCTAGGCGAGCCCAATGTCGGGTCGTTGGAGGTGGCCCTCAATTGGTGGGGCCCCGATGGGACCGACGCGGGAGCGCGCGATGCCGAGCGCCTCCTGATATGCGGTTCCCCTACGACTTGTAAGGGGAACGGGTTCATCTGGCCACACAGGACCTTCTGTCCTGTGGGGTACTCCAGGGAGAGGTGGGAGAAAGAGAAGGGTCTTGAGTCGACCCTCCCTCCCAAGGTAGAGGAAGCTGATGCTGCGGCGGTGCCTGTGGCGAAGAAGGCGTCCAAGCCGAAGCTGAAATCTGGCAGCAAGGCAAAGGCCGTGACGGTGGCCTCTTCCGCTCCTGCGGCGGCCGGGGTTTACTTTGAGACCCGGTCGGACGGCTCCGTCCTCAACTATAGGGTGGGACCGGATGGTACCCGCGCCTACATAGACCAGTATGGGAAGCCTCTGATAGAGGTCCCTCCTCTAAGGTCTCGCTTGGAAGACAGCCTTACTGAGAACGAGACCACTGGACCGGGCTTGGGCACCTCGCGGACCAGGGTATGTTCCCTTTTTCTGCTCTAATGACTTCAATTTTACACTTGGCTAAGTTTTTTCGAATTTTTCTAACTTCTTTCATATTTGGCCTTTGCAGGTGGTCCTTTCTGATGAAGAGGAGGTGGCGGAGGAGGCTGAGGAGGAGGTGGGGGTGGAAGAGATAGCTGCCGAGGAGGAGGTAGCTGTGGTTGGGCGCGAAGAAGAAGGAGAAGGGGCGGTCGAAAGGGTCGCTGAGACGGGGGAGCCCGAGGGGGAAGTGGTCGAGGTCGTGGCCGAGGAGAGGGATGTGGTGGTGACGGGGGAGAGGGGAGTGGCGATCCTGCCTCAGCCGGCTGGCCCGGACGATTTGGCAGCTCAGGCCAGACTCGATAGGCTGGCCCGCAAGGCGCTTCTGGGGAAGAGGAAGGTGGAGGGGATGAAGTCCCTCCAAGGGGAGAAGAGGGCCAAGGTCGGAGGGAGTAACCCGTCCGAGGTTGTGATCGTAGAGGAGCCTAGGGGGATGTCGGGTCCCGCTCCGGGCCCTACTCAAGGCTCAAGCTCCAGCTCTGCCTCTCCGATCCACCGGATGCCTGTGCAGACACCCGAGGAGGTGAAGGCGGCCACGGGAGTAAAGAGCATCATGGAGGCTCACCCGTCTGCCGGGTTGCTAGCTTTGGCTGCGCTCCAGCAGCAAAGCGTGGAAGCTGATCACCGAGGTCGCGACCTCGCCTCCTCCATGGCATCGGCCATGGCTATGATACCCCAGGTATGTGTAGAGTGTTTTGTATTTTTTCACATTCTTCCCACATATTTTTGCTAAGTGTTTGGCCTTTTCCCTTGTAGGCCTACTTAATGATGAACCAATACGTCTATCACCAAGGCCAGCTGGTGAGGTCATGGGCCGCGAAGGCAGAGGCTAATGCCAAGCTCGTGGAGGAGGCCGAAAAGAGGGTGGAGGAGGCCCAAAGAAGGTCTGAGGAGGCCCAACTCAGGGCGGAGAGAGCTGAGGGCCTCAACGCCACAGTTGAGGCTCGAAGAGTCGAAGCCGTGAAGGCCAGAGCGGAGGCTGAGGAGCGTGCCCAGGCCGCGCAGGCAGCCCTAAAAGAGGCTGAGGCTGGCATCAACGACAGGATAAAGGCGGCTGTCAAAAATGGCCAAGCCGAGCTGAGTGCCGCCTGGGCCCAAAAGACACAGAAGGACTTCAACTCCTTCTACGTCGAGGGGTGGTCTGAGGCGGCTGCCTTTATGAGGGCGGGACCGGATCACCCGGTATGGAACATAGAAAATATTATAGTTCCCGTCCCCTCAGCTCCCATTCCGGATGTGGTGCCTTTGACTCCTCGAGCTCTCTCGGATGACGAGGACGGAGCTAGCCAGAACTAGGGTAGATTTAGGCTTTTGTTTTCAGTGTAGTTTCCTTTTTTGTACTTAGCATGTAATAGCTTTCCATTGAATGAAATGAAAAACAATTTTGGACTTGTGTTTTACTTCTATACTTCCGTTGTGATTTACACAT
The DNA here is from genome assembly GCA_963920805.1 of Primula vulgaris. Classification (NCBI taxonomy): domain Eukaryota; kingdom Viridiplantae; phylum Streptophyta; class Magnoliopsida; order Ericales; family Primulaceae; genus Primula; species Primula vulgaris. Next base: position 3,048,623 of record OY987220.1, on the reverse strand, counting down.
CATTCATTGTATACATGCTCCCAAATGAGGGGGCCCTTATGCTTCGGCGTTGGGGCCCTCATTTTATACACATCACAAATCGAGTTGGCACGTGTAAGAACACTTGTAAAATGGAAACGGACTGAGAAATTCAAGTAAACAGAACCGGGGTGCCGTATAGGCTCGTGTTCTGAAACACGTAGGAAATTTAAATGAACTGACAAATTCAAGTAAATATGAACCGGGGTGCCGTATAGGCTCGTGTTCTGAAACACTTTAGGAAATTTAAATGAACTGAAAAATTCAAGTAAATATGAACCGGGGTGCCGTATAGGCTCGTGTTCTGAAACACTTAGGAAATTTAAATGAACTGAAAAATTCAAGTAAATATGAACCGGGGTGCCGTATAGGCTCGTGTTCTGAAACACTTAGAAAAATTTAAATGAACTGAAAGATTCAAGTAAATATGAACCGGGGTGCCGTATAGGCTCGTGTTCTGAAACACTTAGAAAATTTAAATGAACTGAAAAATTCAAGTAAATATGAACCGGGGTGCCGTATAGGCTCGTGTTCTGAAACACTTAGAAAATTTAAATGAACTGAAAAATTCAAGTAAATATGAACCGGGGTGCCGTATAGGCTCGTGTTCTGAAACACTTAGAAAAATTTAAAACAACAGTTTTCATTTATAAAGCCCACAGGCATAAATTTACATCATATTGTTATTTACATCAAAACGCAAAAGTCGAGCCCTATTGATAGTACTTCCTTAGGTTATTGACGTTCCAAGGTCGGTCTATCGGGACGTCGTTGGGGAGGCGACCCAACAGGTAGGCCCCGTTGCCTGCCGCACCGAGGATTCGATAGGGGCCTTCCCAGTTGGGGCCTAGCTTTCCGTCGGAATGTACCCTAGTGTTGTTGTTCACTTTCCGCAGCACTAGGTCCTCGTCTTGGAAACGTCTGGCGTTCACTCTTTTGTTATAGGAACGTCCCAGCTCGTTCTTGTATTCGGCGTTACGGATGGCCGCCACTTCCCTTCGTTCTTCAGCATATTCGAGTTCGAGGCCCATCATCTTTTCGTTCAGGCCGTTCTCCACCATGTCGGTTCTGAGCGAGGGGAGCCCGATTTCTAACGGGATGACAGCTTCCATCCCGTACGTTAGGCTATAGGGCGTTTGTTGGGTGCCCCGTCTCATTGTCGTGCGGTAGGCCCATAGGACGTGTTGCAATTCGTCGGCCCATCGTCCTTTGGATTCGTCTAACCTCTTTTTGATTCCGTCGAGAACGGTCTTATTCGACACTTCAGCCTGGCCGTTGCTTTGGGGGTACGAAGGGGTGGAATAATAGCTTCGGATGTGGTACTTCGCGTACATTGCCTTTAACTTTGCCCCGGTGAACTGGCCCCCGTTGTCAGCCACTATAGAGTAGGGGATTCCGAATCTCGTGATCACATCCCTCCAGAGGAACCTGATTACCTCGGCCTCCGTTATCTTTGCTAATGCCACAGCTTCGACCCACTTTGAGAAGTAGTCGGTGACCATGAGGAGGAACTTTTTGCCTCCCGGGGCCCGAGGGAATGGACCGACGATGTCCATGCCCCATTGGGCAAAGGGCCAAGGCGAAGTCACGCTGCTCATCTTTTGGGCCGGGGCTCTAGGTATGGGGGCGTATCTCTGGCACTTCTCACATTTGAGCACGAAAGTTTTAGAATCTTTCTGCATGAGGGGCCACCAATATCCGTGAGTCAAGGCACGATTGGCAAGCGACCTGCCCCCGGTGTGGCTCCCACACGTGCCTTCGTGTATCTCCTCCATGACTTTTACCACCATATCAGGGTGGACACAGAGGAGATAGGGCCCGGAGAACGATCTTTTATAAAGTTTATCGTTGGGAGCTAGCCAGAACCCTAAGGCCTTTCTTTTTATTTTTTCAGCCTCCTTCTTATCTTCAGGAAGGTCGCCGGAGCGATGGTATTCGATTATGGGGTCCATCCAGCATAGCTCCGGCGGAAGGTCGGTCACCATGTTAACTCTTGCCCTAGCGTCGATGCTAGGGGAAGGGACGTACTCTATGGTGATGACTCGCTCCTTTTTATCACTCATAGCCGAGGCCAGGGTCGCTAGTGCATCGGCGTGGGTGTTCTCGTTTCTGTTGACGTTGACGATCTCCTGATACTCGAAGCTCCGGAGTATTTCGGAGGCGATGGCCACGTACTTTGCCATCCTTTCGTCCTTTGTTTGGAATTCACCACTGATCTGGCCACTGACCAATTGGGAATCAGTGTGCACCAGTATCTTCTTGATGCCGAGGCTTCGGGCCATTTTCAGGCCAGCTATCACCGCTTCGTACTCCGCCTCGTTATTGGTGGCTCGGAAGCCAAGCTGGATTGACTTCTCGATTACATCACCCTGTGGGGACTGGAGCACCACCCCGAGGCCTGATCCCTTTTTATTGGCAGCTCCGTCGGCGTGCAAGGTCCATGTTCCTTGGGCACGTTCCTCGATGCCGGGGGACGTCGTCGTTCCGGTGAATTCTGCCACAAAGTCGGCCAAGGCCTGTCCCTTGACGGACGTTCGCGGCTCGTACCGGATGTCGTACGCGTTCAGGTGGCAAGCCCACTTCGTCATACGCCGAGACAGGTCTCCCTTCTGGAGTATTTCCCGAACGGGCTGATCCGTATACACCACGATACTGTGTGCCGAGAAGTAATGGGCCAATTTTCGCGATGCCATAACGAGTGCCAGGACGAGCTTTTCTAGAGGCATATACCTAGCCTCGGCATCGAGGAGGGTTTTGCTCACGTAATAGATTGGCCTTTGCTCCCTGCCGACCTCTTTGATGAGAACGGCGCTAACTGCTATCTCAGACACGGCTAGGTATAGGGCAAGGACGTCGCCGGTGTCCGGCTTGGCCAGAAGGGGTGCGCTTCCGAGGTAGTTCGCCAGCTCCTCGAACGCGTTCCGGCAGTCGTCGTTCCATTCGAACTTCTTCTGAGCCTTCAGAGCCGTAAAGAATGGCTTGCATCGATCTCCGAACCGGGCTATAAACCGGTTGAGGGCAGCGGCCATTCCGGCTAGCTTTTGCACATCCTTCCTCTTTTCAGGGGTTCTCAAGTTCTTCAAGGCAGAGATTTGGGCCGGGTTCGCCTCTATACCGCGATGGGTCACCATGAACCCTAAGAACTTTCCGGCACCAACTCCGAAGGCGCATTTAGAGGCGTTCAGCTTCAGATCATGCCTTCGTATCGTTTCGAACACCTCTCTCAGGTCGGCCAGGTGGTCGTCCTCCTGGGCGCTTTTCACCACCATATCGTCGATATAGACCTCCATGCTCCGGCCTATGCTCTTAGCGAATATCTTGGTGACCATTCTTTGATAGGTCGCCCCGGCGTTCTTAAGCCCAAAAGGCATCACCTTGTAGCAGTAATTCCCCCTTGGGGTTATAAAGGCGGTTTTTTCTTGGTCAGCCTCCGACATGGGTATTTGGTGATAGCCGGAGCAGGCGTCCAGGAAGCTCATTCTGGCGGCTCCGGCGGTGGAGTCCACTATCTGATCGATTTTAGGCAGAGGGAAGGGATCCTTAGGACAGGCCCGGTTAAGGCTCGTGTAATCGATGCAGACACGCAGCTTGCCGTTCTTCTTAGGGACCACCACGGGGTTAGCGAGCCATCTAGGATAAAAGATTTCCCTAATGGCTCCAGCTAGCAGAAGCTTTTGCACTTCCTCGTTTATGGCATCGGCATGCTCCGGACTGACGCGGCGTCCCTTCTGCATCACAGGCTTCGCATCCGGGTTGACGTTTAACTTATGGCAGGCGAGGTCGGGACTGATACCCGGCATTTCGCATGGGGACCATGCGAAGTTATCGAGGTATTCGAGCAGCAGCTTAACGAGGCCTGAAACCTCGGGCTCGCTCAGCCCCGCGCCCACCATAAAAAAGTGGTCTTCGTCGTACCCCGGGATCTGGACCTTCAGCAGATCTCCTTCTACCTTTTCTTCGGCTTCCGGACCCATCTTCTTGTTCAGTTCCCGCAGCAGCTTAGGGTCCTCAGCTTCTATGTTCATAGCGCTTTGGGCCGGAACCGGTTTATTGCCGGAGTATACGGCCATGGCACAGCTTCGTGAAACCTTCTGGTTTCCCGATATGGTCTCGACTCCATTCGCAGTGGGGTACTTAACCTTTTGATGTAGAGTGGAGGAGACGCCTTCTATCTCATGAAGCCACGCGCGACCCAGAATGATGTTGTAAACGGAGGGGACGTCCACCACCGTGAACTCCACGCTCATAACCTTGGTTCCTGTCTTAACAGGCAAGGTTATGTTCCCTCTGGGCTGTACAGCCTCAGAGTTGAATCCGTACAGAGGGGGGGCGTTGGTATCTAGCTGCCCCTCCGTCAGCCCCATTTTTTCGAAGAGGTCTCCAAAGAGGATGTTCACCGACGCCCCCTGATCGACGAGGATGCGTCCTACTGAACAATGGCCCACTTGGGCCGTGATGACAAGGGCGTCGTAGTGGGGCATGTCTACCCCCACTAGGTCGAAGTCGGTGAAGCTTAGATCCGGCTTGGTACCTTGTTTGCACCTCTTTCGGGGTTTCGAACCTTCGGCGAGGCAGACGTGCTTTTTCATTATGGCCTCACGGGCCTCGGTTCTCTCCGCCCCATTTGGCTTCGGCTTCTTCGGTCCAGAATGGATAACCTGGCAGGTCATCACCGGTGGGGGGAGGTCTGGTTGCCTTTCGTCGTCCCCTTCTCGGTCTCGATCAGGGTCCCTTCGCGTCTTGACATATTTCGCCATCAAGCCGTCCCGGACCCATCCTTCCAGCCTTGCCTTTAGACCATGACACTCGTTGGTATAGTGGCCGCGGCCTCTGTGATAGTCACAAAATTTATCATTAGGCCCCCGGGCCGGTTCGTTCCTGAGCGGGGGAGGCCAGGAAAAGAATGGCTCGTTCTCGATCTCAAAGAGCAGGTCGGTCAGTGGTAGGCGGAATGTGGTGGAGTAGGCATTCCCTGGGCTCGAGGGACCAGCCCGGCGGGTATCCTCCCTTCTACGCTTAGGGACCGGTTGCTGGCTCTCAACTGTTCGAGGTCTCCCCAACCTTTCTGCCATGGGGCGATCTCGCCGGATGCCCCTTGAAGCGGCTCCTCCCCGAGGCTGCTCGATGCTGGCGACCGAACGCGTCGCTCCAGCAGATCTCATGTCTTTCTCGATATCGACATGCTGTTTGATTAGTGACCGGAGCTGGGAAACTGAGCCAGGAGGGGTTGCTATCATTTCGTTACGGATCCTGCTTCCCACGATCATGTTCTGCCTGAAAGCAGCTATAGCTGTAGAATCGGGGCAGTCGGCACATTCAGCGTGCTTCTGCCAGAACCGATTGTCGTAACTCTCGAGGGTCTCTCTGGGTTGGGCCTTCACTTGGTACAGCTGCTCCGGTTGGGCAGCCCTTTCCTTCAAGTTGATGAAGCGGTGTGCGAAATCATAAGCCAGATCATCCCAACAGTGGATGGAGTTGGCAGGCAGAGACTGGAACCATTTACTTGCGAGCCTCCCCAGGCTGGCGGGGAAGCATTTGCACATAAGACGATCGAGGTGGGACCAGTGGTTCATCTGGTACCGATAGTGCCGGAGGTGGGCTTCCGGGTCAGAATCCGCGTTGAACACTTGAAGAACGGGGGCAGTGAAATTTCCGGGGGGCGCACTGTACTCTATCTCCTCTGAGAACGGGGTACTGCGGGTGGAGGCAACGATTTTTAACGCTGCCTCGTCCGCGACTTCATCTCGGCCAGCGCGACGACCCCGCCTCCTCCTCCGGGGAGGCCTTTCAGTCCGAGCATGACTCGAAGCGGGCCGCGAATCGTGACTATCACCGGGTCGACTGATTCGCGAGTGTACGCTTCGGTCGTTTATACGGTGCGAACTCCCCTCGTGGGACCGCCTCGACTCCTCTCCCCTAGCCGGCTCCTCGGGAACCTCTAGGGGGGGTCGTCTTGAGGGTCCCAGCCGTGACATCACGCTCTTGGTGGGGATGCGAACGGGCTCTGGCTGCTCTACGCCACGGGAGACGGGTCCGGGCTCGGATGCCATCATAGAGGCTATCAACGCCTTTTGAGCCGCCAGGGCAACGAGCTCCTTCTCATGGATCTCTAGCATCATGCGAGTCAGCTCGTCGCGCGACCGGGGAGTCCCCTGAACCGCATTGAGTGGAATAGGCTGCCCCTCAGGCGCAGTTCCCGGCGTGCCAAAAGAGAGGGTCCTCGGCATTCCAAATACTGGGGCATGCCGTGGGGGAGGGCTCTCGTACTGTTCATTATCCGTCATCGTTCCTTGGAAACGGATTGTCGGAGCTAGCGCTTTGAATTTCCCACAGACGGCGCCAATTGGCGAGCCTGATTTTCTTCCCAAGCTCGGCTTATATATTACTCGCGTCGGCTCCGATCTTCCGAGGTCGCTGACGTAGGCGATATCTGCACATACCCTGGTCCGCGAGGTGCCCAAGCCCGGTCCAGTGGTCTCGTTCTCAGTAAGGCTGTCTTCCAAGCGAGACCTTAGAGGAGGGACCTCTATCAGAGGCTTCCCATACTGGTCTATGTAGGCGCGGGTACCATCCGGTCCCACCCTATAGTTGAGGACGGAGCCGTCCGACCGGGTCTCAAAGTAAACCCCGGCCGCCGCAGGAGCGGAAGAGGCCACCGTCACGGCCTTTGCCTTGCTGCCAGATTTCAGCTTCGGCTTGGACGCCTTCTTCGCCACAGGCACCGCCGCAGCATCAGCTTCCTCTACCTTGGGAGGGAGGGTCGACTCAAGACCCTTCTCTTTCTCCCACCTCTCCCTGGAGTACCCCACAGGACAGAAGGTCCTGTGTGGCCAGATGAACCCGTTCCCCTTACAAGTCGTAGGGGAACCGCATATCAGGAGGCGCTCGGCATCGCGCGCTCCCGCGTCGGTCCCATCGGGGCCCCACCAATTGAGGGCCACCTCCAACGACCCGACATTGGGCTCGCCTAGGCCCCCAATCTTCGACGCCACAGTAAACTTGTTCTCCTTGGTACTAAGGACCCTTCCCGGCCTGGGTGGGAGAACCAGGTCGTCGCGGTGGAGCCAGTGTCCTTCCACCACTATCACGTCTTGCGTGTAACCCCGATTCGAATCGGAGTTACCCGTGATTAACTGATTATGGGACCGGCATCGTAGGTAGGGTTGCCTGCTCTTCGACTGAGAAGTTGGCTCAGTCTGCAAGAACTCATAACATGCCAGAAGCTCCTTCAGACCCAACGGCTCCGGAAGGATCGGCTCCAACACCACGTTCAGGGCCTCCATCCCGGCACAGATGCGGTGTGCCTGCAGCGGCCACTGGCATGGGAGGGTCTGCGTCCAAGCGCACAACTCCGCCAGAAGCTCCGGGATGGGGAGGTCGGTGCCCCCGTACATGAGCGTGGAGAGAGAGAGGGTCACCATGTTTTTGGGATCAGCCACGATCCCGTTCACCTCATCGACGTTTTGGCATTTCCGAAGCCTGAAATCGTCACTGATCCCACAGAGCTGTCGAAATTCATCAAGGTCGGGCCCATGCAGCCTCACCATTATGCTGCTATCGTTTGAAGCCACTGTCAGGCTCGAGTCTAGAGTCATTGCCCGGAAGGGCAAGGCGTTCGCCATTACATCTAGGCGTCGGGGCTTTGGGGCAACCATCGGACCCTTGCCAGCTCCGTGTTTGATTACCATGTCGGTTGTTTGTTTGATGAAATTTGCTGAGTATGAAGTGTGAGGGAAGAGAGAGAACGGGCTGCTGTGTAAAAATTTTAGTGAGAGAGTGAGAAAGTGAAATTGAGATTTCACTGAGGGTATTTATAGGCCCTCACCAGAAGATGAAAAGACATTTACCAGAAGGTGAAAAGACAGCGGCGGTTCATTACACGAACTCCCACAAATAAATGCTACCACTCAATCGACGCAGTACACGTGTACAGCAAACAGAGGTCAACTGCCAAGTGTCACTCACCAGCCGTTTTAGCATTGATGGCATTGATGGAATCGAAGAGACAGAGGCGGCGCCCCATAAATGCATGATGGGCGTGCTCCACGTGTCAAAAATTCTAGCACACGAGGACACGCGCCGGACTACGTCGAGGCGTGCCCACAGCGTCAAGCACAAGAACGCTATGACCGGAGCCCCCGTAACGACTATAGATCCCTGAAGACCTCGCCCTTAACGACGACTCCGGACAGGGAGCTGTTGGCGAGGGGATGTCGGCACCCCCTCGTCCGGACCGATATCAACTCCACAACAGGCGATCCGGGCCTCTCAAGCATGGGTGACGTATCGCCCCGGATCTTAGGGAGCCGGACCGTTCCTAGGCCGACCCAGAGAAACTTGCTGAGCACTCTTCCCCAATTAATGCTGCTGCTCCCTTGGGGGACCCTTTATGTGTTTCATCGACGTGGCCCAATCACAGGCCAGCCCTGTGGGCCCCGGATGATGAACAGTGCCATTGTCAGAGTCATAAATGACCTGGAGCCGTTGGATCTTTATCAGACAGTGCAATGATCCAAGGGCTAATACGCCTTTGATCAGACTATATATACCCCCACTAATACCAATTAGAGGGGGACAGACAAATACAGAGAGGAGAGATAAAGCTAAAACAACCCGGACCACCTGAATATCAACCGTGACACCTGACGCCATAACTCGTAACTGGCCCAATCCCTCACCCTTAAATACATTCTTACATTCAATCTATACCGACACTGACTTGATCGTCGGAGAGGGAAAACCTGGTACCAACCCCGGGCCCCTGTTCGTTTCTTGTGCAGGCTTAGAGAGCGCCACGACGACGAAGCAGATATCGCCTACGTCAGCGACCTCGGAAGATCGGAGCCGACGCGAGTAATATATAAGCCGAGCTTGGGAAGAAAATCAGGCTCGCCATAAACCTCTTCTCCATCAGCATTATCATAATTGTTAGCGAGATAGATAGATACAAATATTTAATAGCTAGTATAAAGATATAGTAAAGTAATAGTAATATTATTTTATTTTGTAATTAAAAAGTGTGACACAATGTCATCTATGCAGACTAGACAAGAAAGAGCTGAGCTGGATGAGAAGGCAAGGCAAGGGGAGACCGTGGTGCCAGGTGGCACAGGTGGAAAAAGCCTTGAGGCTCAAGAACATCTTGCTGAAGGCTAGTCACCACTTTTACATACTTTTTATTTTTATTTTTTATTTTTTATTTTATTATTGTGCAATTATAAACTTGGGAAACTTAACGGTTAATACCACGAGAGAAAAAAACGTTAGGTTACCATCAGAACGTCTTTTGGTAAGGTGAGTTGTTAAATTTTAGCTAACAGTTTTTGAAAAAGTAAATTGTTGCTATCCTTAAGCATCAGCGTTAAGCATTAATTTTTGAGCATTTGTACCTAGCCATAAAAAAAAAAGATTTTAACCATGAATTTTTGATAATTAAGTCTCAAATATGTACAGAAGGTCAATTATAGGATGTATATTATAACAATAATTAATATACTGAAGAGATATTGATTATTTAGTTGTTATATAACATAGTAGATGACCGAGTAAAATGTTAAAATGTCTTCTTTTTGTTGATTCGATTTGATTTTTCTTTTATAGTGGATATTATTTCACAAATGTACCAAAAAATGTCAAGAATTGGATGATTGTTCTATTTGTAGTGTTGCTGTACTCTTTTCTGCATGTTAACATAGTACATAAATACCATGTTGGTGTCTGTCACAGATTCGCGATTCGTATGGAATAACTAAGTTGTAATGTTAGGGGTACGTAAAGACAAGGTTTATTCACACAGATCAAAGCACTGTTGAGATCAGGGACTAAGCCGTAACGTTAAGGCCGTTTCAATAGATTGGTGTCGGGCATCCTAAATCTTTTGGTTTTCCAAATAGTTGCTCAGTCACGAAATACGACATTTTCTAAATGATTTGGCACCTTTAAATATAAGAAATACAATATTGAACATACTAAGCTAGAGCTTAGAGCCTGCTTAGTGAACTATTATGAGTAAAGTTGCTTACAAGGATACTCGATGGGAAATTTTTTTGCGGCGTTCTCTCTTATTGTCATTCTATATACTGGGAAGGAGGGGCTAGGTACAGATGTAAATAGTAAGAAAACAACATTTTCGGCCGTGTTTTAGAGTGATCTGTCCAAAATATATCGACTTTGCATTCCGTAAAATTTAGATTACTTTGCATTCTCAGGCGAGTTTTGATGTCCATGGCTTTGTAGCTAGTTTGGAAATTACTTTACAAGACTATAGTACATTCTGAACTTAATAATCATGGAGTGCCAGAACACATTTACCAGAAAATAAAATCATGGGCTTTGAACCATTGCACCAAATTAATACCACTCTACTTCTCATAACAACAGTATTTCGAAAACATACACAGATGTCCTGTAACCATACGTTAACTATTTAGTTTTGGTTTTTGTTTATAGGTAGAAGCCGTGGAGGGCAAACAAGAAGGGATCAGCTGGGAACGGAAGGATATCAAGAGATGGGAAAGAAGGGTGGACTGAGCACCACAGACAAGTCTGGCGGAATGCGTGCAGAGGAAGAAAGCATTCCCATCGACAAGTCCAAGTATAAAACCTCTAAAAATTAACTGGAAAATTAAACTAGCCTTGGGCTATGATCTACCTGTGTTTAGATAATCATGTAGTGTTGTTTATCCTAGAGTCGGAATTTTCTTTTTGTTGAAAGTCGAGTCGTGTCGGTAGATGTGGTCGTAATTAGCCTACTTTTGTGCTTATCTAAAGTTGTGTATGGACAGGTCGAATAAGGCTGTGTACTTTGCGCTTGTTTTGTGAAATCCATTTCTTAGTTGTACTTTGCCTTTCCAGTTTCCGCCAAATTCGATAGGCGACGCCTTGTTTTCTGGCCGGTCAGTTTTTGCTATATCTTGGCCTTACCATAATTATTGTATAAAGGCTTTTATTGTTTGGAGTGAAATGAAATTTTCACTTGAACAAAAAGGTTCGGGGACATATCAAGAGATGTCTCTGATCTATTTTCCCAGCAAGATATCAGTCTAAAATGGATGCGGGCGGAACGCTAATACTATATATTTACGAGTTAATGTTTAATTTAGCGAGCAGGAATCACATAATTTTTTCCTTTTTAAGCGTAACCATCTCCATCTATTATCGAATGAGATTAAGGAGTCGATTAACAAGAATCACCTAAAGGTAAATCTAAACAAAATGCCGAGCAGTATAATTACATGATTTGTTTCTTGTTTTAGCTTTATAACTGCAACAGAGTGACCAATCAGTAACCGAATCTTGAATTCATCAGGATTTACTATGTATCTCGACCCAGGAATAACACTAAAGCTGTAAAAGGTTTTATCAAGACGGACTTGTCGCTTCAAACTGAGATTTTTTTTCCGGAATATATCTTTTAAAATTTGCGAGGATCATTTGCTGCTCTAGTTTATATACAAACAGAGAGATACTTTCACCTTAAATCACATAAAGCAGAAACAGAAATTTTATATACTATGCAAATTTGGTCTGTTGTGGTTTTTACAGGACAATCTCAATCTGGTATATACTTACAACTTTGTATTCATTTTATTCTCTTTTTTGCAGCAGTATACAATTTGACTCCAATTTCCAACTAGGCTTAACAACATTCCCAAAGCTCAGAGACCAACCCTATCAAAATTCTGCAAAATCCGTCTACAACATGAATATTGATACAAAAGAAGAGTGATAAAAGTCGAAAGAATTGTCCAAGAAATTGTCAAGGACGAGAAATAATCCGTGTATATAGAAACTCGTTCCAAGTGTCGGGCACACCAGGAAGGCACCAGTGAATACAATCTGCATATGTGGCGGGATCAGCTTTTTGCTCATCTGTCAGCATTTTCCCTTGTCGGATAGTGTAAACTGACGTGTGTCCATCTTTTCTGAACTCCGATAATGAAGTTATGTTTAGAAAGTAAACCGGAGTTTTCATTGATTTCGTCACGTTATCAGCGATTACAAAAAGACGACGATCTGTGCCAACATCGAGCCACCACTCGGTCCTGTTTTGTATCGGTCTCGTTTCTAAGGCGCATTTAATACCATTTTCGTTGTTCCAGTCTGTGCTCCTGTTGAATATAATTGTTAAAGTAATGAATGATAATCTGTTTATCCAATATTTCAGATTTCAGAATAATAAAAATATGGCAATGCAGACTAATTACTTGATATGAAGAGGGGACATGCTCATGAAGAACAGTTGAGTGCGTTTCGGATTTATATTTTTGTCTACCCATTTAGACCAAGTGTTCAAAACCCTTTCATACGCCACTGGCCTGTCTAATTCGTCGTATTTCGTTGACCGTTCATCAAACGATCCTTTTCTGTTTGAATTAATAGAAAAGATTACTATTAGAATAATGCTTATAGCCTGTACAAAGATTCAAGTATAACTAAATTTTAATACTGTTGTAGCTTTTTTACAAAAAATTAAAACTGGGAAAGATTATAACTTACAGGACTTTCATATATTCAGTGTTCATCCACCATATGTATGTATTAAACACAAGATAGTCAACATGTATCCAATTCTGACCATGCTTGTTTATTGATTCTGGCATAATAATTCTGTCCAATATGCTATGTTTGGTTGGGTCATCTGAGTTTGATTCAACTATAAATGGGGCCCAATAAAATTCCACCGTGGCATTATAGTTCTGCAACAAAAAATATCCAAAATAAAAATGTTACTCCTTTGGTTGCTTATTATTAGCAATATTACAGTTCGAACATTTTTGGAAATGCATTGTAAAATGTTATTTTATGTGGATTGCATTCATTTTCATGTGGTTGGTTACTTAGAACTACTACTAATATTTAAGCAAAAGTTGTCTAACTAATCAGAAAATCCATTCACCAAATATTAGGTGAAATTTTCCAATAAAATAGATGAGGTGTCCTACTCAAATTGGGTATTTTTAGATTAGGTAGTAACAAACCTCACTACACTAATCACTAATTTCTTTTGATACTAAGCAAACACATTTGCTTTAAAACGAAGTGATGAATCGAGAGATAAACTACACACAAAATATGTAATCATTACGATAATAAATGTCATTAGCTGACTCGTCAAATCCTTGTAAAGTCGTCATTATTATGGACTAATTTCATATTGTAATCACTGTTTAATTTATTTTTTTCTATAATAGCATGACAAAATCTTTTTCATTAGTTTAAACTACTGCCCCAAGCAAATTATATCATAGTCATACATGTATAATGTAATAATGTTTTCAGTCTTTAACTGCAGTTCTTTAATCATCTTTTCTCTAAAAGTACGTTTACATACTATTATTGCTGATAAAGATTTTGGATATAACGAGTTCTGGTTATGACAAACTTAACGAAAAAGAAAAACATACGAGAGGGTAAAAGACAGACCTCGACAGTAAAAATAGAAAGGGAGCCGGTTTTTCTCAAGCTCTTCTTGCCAGGTGGAGCAGCGGATTGAACCAAACAAACCATAGATTCCCACTGGTTCCGGTTCAATGAGTCGCCAACAAACATTAGCCTCTTGTTCCTTAGTTTCTCTAGCAATAATCTCGCCTTGAACCTAATTATGTAACACCGAAAAATATAGCAAAGTTATTTATCATGGCCATGATAGCTACTTTAATTACAGATTATTATAAAAAGACCAAAATTATCACTAATTCCTAGTATTTAAAAGGGTCAAGTCCTTCAGTTTATCAAGACAAAAGAACTTTTAGTGCTTCAAATGAAAGTATGTTGGTCAAACGATAAAAATTCTTAGGACCATTTTTGTAATTCTTTTGATTCATAAACGCGCCAAAAACCACAAACATAAAAACAAATTCCTCAGTATACGCCCCTTATTTGATAATAAACCACAGTTTAACCCCCAATAACTTTCAATTGAAGCAAGAAACCCCTTCCCGTTGAAAAAAAAATGCAATGATCCGACTCGAGGCAATGTTTCAGTTTTGAATTATCAGAAACACACACAAAAAACTTATTTCTAACCGAATACTAAAGAGATTTTGGATTGAATATGCATATCTAAAAACTTGCACGCTAAGTTCCGTCAATCATTTTCAATTTTTTGAAATTTTGCATTTTACGAATTGTCAATTAAATTCAAAGGATTGTGTTCCTACTTCCTAGTCCCAAACAAAAACACTAACGTGTCATAGGGTTTACAGTCAGTAAAAAGAAAAAAAACGCAATTTTTTCGTTTTAGCAATAACAAATCAAACCCGATTACCAAAGCTTATTTCATAGTAGCTTCTAATTATGCTCAGCTTAAACCCAAGAGTTAAAAACTTTTTCTTTGCAACTTAAACAGATTGGACCCTAAACATAAATAATTGAATTTATTATTCTTAAATGCGACAGCCACAAAACCTCATTATAGCCACAAACCACACAAAAATTTCACAAATTTATATAATCCTTCCAAAACAATATTATGTACGAATGTTATGAAATTTGCATATAATATATTATAAACATACGAAACAAGTTGTGAAAATTTTAAATTTAAGCGAAAATAACAAAAAGGCACGAAAAAGATAGAGAATAGAGAGTAGTAACAAAAATAAAAATCAGTTTTTTTTATATTGAAAAAAATAAGAAAAAACATACTTTGGCAAACTGCAATCTTTAGGCTGCCATTTCCAATTTTGATACATCGAGTCCTTTCGTCCGTTCCTCATACACGTAACCTGAGCTGTTAGAAACTCACAGTCCGTCTCTAAATATATCGGGTGACTCGAGTTATCGAAAACCCACTCACCGGTAAACAAATCGCAATCTTCTGATACCATTTCCACATCACCATCATCATCAATTTCACCAATTTCCTTAGTATCAGTGTTTTTCACCAATTGGGTCTCGATAACTGTCCTCAAACTACCCAAATTGTCAACTTTTTCTTGGTTCTGTTTTTGCTCTGTTTTAGTCGAAAAAGAATCCGAAACAAGAGTTTCTTGAACTGGGTTTTTTGGGTTTTCTTGAATACTGGATGTAGGTCTGGAAAAAGGGAACTCGGCAATGGATTTAATGTCTTCGTTGTAGATGAAGCAACCGAAGACAAATATAGAGAAAACAACTACGAAAACGGAGATATTGTTGTTTTTTCGGGGTTGAGTATTATTCTTCATTGTAAATGAAAATAAAGGAGTTTTTCTGCGGGAAAACTGCATGGAGTATATATATATATAAAATATATCTATTTATATAGATATATGTATATATATATATATATATAGATATAGAGAGAGATAGAGATTGGGTAATAGAAATAACAGAGTGAGAGAGTAACTAATAAAGGGTTTTTGTTGGGTGAGTTTGGTTGGTTAAGTTAAATATTTAAAGAATCTCTTCTTTTTTTTCCTTTTTAAAAAGCAAATCTTTCTTTAAAAAATCTGTTTTGGTTATCTTTTGGCTTAATGTGTGTTAAAGGTTACAGCTTTTTTTATTTTATGTTTATTTCCTTCCTTTTTAGTTTTTACTAAGTTTTTAAGTGCATCTATATTGACCAATTTGAAAAAGATGAAAATTACGTGATAGTTTACTGAAAAGGGGAGAATGAAATATTCAGAAAATAGTTTTTTTAAGGAAAAATGAGCATTTAATATATATTTTGAGAATTAATTACAAATTTTATGGTTGAAATCTATTTTAAATAAGTTACGATTATTAGATGATGCTAATTCATTTTACTCTTTGTTTTTAAATTTAATATTCACATATGTATCAAATATTAAATAAAAATCAAAAAGTGGGGTTTTTATTAATTAAGTTTGAAAGTTTGTCTTACAATGAAACTCTCTCTGTTCCCGTTTAATTGTTTATTACGAAACTACGTGCAATATTGATCGGTTTATAACTTGTATCAAAATTATCGAAATGAATTTTTTTTTAAATCTAGTCATAAAATTTAACATTTGAACTATATAATCAACTTTTGAAAATTTTCATTCCGACAATTTTGATACAAGTTCTAAACCAGTCAAAATTGTACGTAATTTCGTAATGAACAATTAATTAGAAAGGTAGTCATTATTATTTTGCTCCTGGAACTTGATAACAAGATTACCGTTTAGATGAATATTTCAGTATTTGTACAGAGTGAGATTTAATCATGCGACTGCTGGTAACCGACACAAAAAATTTATTTGAGCATTTATATCCTTTGGTTAATTCATAACATTTTATTTGAGCATTTATAATCTATTTGAAATATAAATTATAAGTAATTATTTTATTTACATTATTTGCTTTTGGATATAATCATTCAATCATGAGAATTGTGAGTGTGCAAATGTTCTCCACGTACTTGTCAGTTTGCTTGTTTTGTTGGTTTGATGGGTGACACTGAAACTGCTACCTTCATTTCAAAGTGAAGGCAACATCTAATAATATACCCTTTTCTGTTATTTTTTATTGTCTTTTTTCTTAAGGAAACTATAGTATTGGCAACAACTAAAAAAAGGAGAAATCAACATCTACTTACTCAAAATGAATTCTAGTAGTTTAACAGTCATTTTAAATTGTAATCTATGCACATTTTCTTGAACTAGTGTCCAGACATTTGCTTTTATTTGTTCAACATTTTCTCAGCTTCAAGCCCGAAATCAGAAAACAAATACATTCTCAGTTTTAAACCCGAAGCAGATCTGTATAGTTTTATGTTCCATCAGCTTTGAAGAATGAAGTCTAAATCCATCCCGAGTTATCTCACTTCGGTTTTGAAGTAATAGAAGATGGTCGACATAATCGCATATAACAATTTTAAGCATTTACAAGTGCGGAGAAGTATTACTCCGCTCTGCACCATAGCATAAATTACAGTGTTCAAGTTTACAGCCTCAGCTGCATAATATGACCCGTCTTAAAACGTAAGATAAATCATTTTAGAAACTAAACGGAGTTATAAAAAATTATTTTATATCCTCGTAATCAGAAACAGAATTAGAAATATTATAGATAATCAACAAGGACTTTACAGTTTATTTCTCTCGAAACAAGCTTACATCTCAATACAGGTTGCAAGTTCTGCACTATCAAGAACAACTAACAAATAATTTTCATAAGTTACACACAACAATCGTATTCACATATACACACACATATCCCGAAGGACAAAGCCCTTGAAGTAGGAGAGAGAGGGAAAGCAAATGGACTTGGATGGAAAATGATCAAACAAATTGGAACGCCATAAGAAGCTTCACAGATTTGAACTTTTCTCCCTTGTAACTATGTAGTGGGACAGATCGAATTCCACTTCTAAGCTCCGATATTGGGAGGCATGTTTGGCCACCAAAATCATCTTTTTCGGACATATCATATTCATGGACTTCGACTCTAAGCAAGGCTAATTCTGGAACTGTTAGCGGAAATTCAAATTCCTCGTTCCAACTTGGTGCCCAGTTGTCTTCAATGGCTTTCGTTTTCTTCATTATCGAATCGGCTGGCACTCCGGCAACTCCAACCTGCCGAAAAAAACAGAACATTTAAGTTTGCTGTTTTTAGGGCTCAGTTGGTTGTATTCTAGACTTGTAAGTTATAAACTGGTAAAGATAGTACACTTGTAAGGTGAAAAAAAGGTTGTTAATTTAAAAAGGGAATCTCTCTTCCATGTGTTAAATTTTGGCATATTAACCAGCTCGAGCTTTTAGTTCAACAGCATTATCCTACTTGTGTAACATAGTATTGACATCAGCTATTTGTGAATATGGCTGGTTACTGTAAAATTAATATAGGAAGGAAGAACCACAGGTTCGATTTTTTAACCTACAAAGGAAAAAAGAAAGATTGAAATTTAGGTCAGGGTTTGTCAGTTTGTAGTTGGTACTCAAGTTAATTAAACACAGTCTATTTAAGTGAAAAGGTACCAAGTTATAAGTTAACAGATTGAGCTTTTAGTAGAATGGAAACCAACACCATCAGCTAGGGTGTCACAAGACATGTATAGTTGCAACTTTTAAGCTACACGGTTTTGTTTCGACATTGAATTTTGTTTGGTTGATCAAATATGAGCTTCTAAGTTTTCTATCATAAAACTGTTAGAAACTTTAAGCTGAACCAACTTAGCTTTTGTCCAAGACTTAGCTTAGTTGCCTAAAAGCTGCAGCCAGACCATATGGTTTGAATCTTTGAAATCATCAAAATGTTGATACGTCTTAGATAAATCATAACCTACTATAGGAAGGAAGAATTGAAAAGCCAGCTTAAAGTATGAGCTTATTGATTCTGTATCAAAAAGCTAGAAATTTTTAAACTCACTGAACTCAACCTCTTCTCAGCCTTGAACAAGCTACCTTATTTGCTTAAAAGCTGCAGACAAATAGCACAGCTTTGACATCAGCAACTTGCCAATGGTTCTGAGTTAAACTAATAGGGAGGGAAACCAAAAGTACTGCTAAGTTTTTGCTTATTACTTACCCTTGTATAGAAATCAGGAGGGGAGTAAGCATCGAAATCAGTGGGACGGAAATCCGAATACCAGCCTTCACCCATATATACAGTCACCTGCATATATATGCAGAAGATTAAATCATATGGGCAAGTCAAAATCGAATCATCCGTAAGGAAAAGATGGAGTAAAAGGGGAAAAAAGTCATGGAATTGTAGCAATAATGTCTTAAAAGTCCTATTAAGCCAAATTTAGGGAAAATATGTATAGAGTTACAGCTTGGTAAAAACTATAAAATAAATTTACCTTCAAAGTTATTTTGACAGGTAATGTAGCCTGGGGATCGAACATCTCATCGTCTCTCAACAGAAAATCAGGCTTCTTGACGTATCCACAACCACCGTTTGATTTAAACATTCCATGCATCAACCATAATTTCCTTCCATAACCCTGTCAAGCAACATTTTCAGTATATTAGCAAACTTTTCCAGAAAGTTTATAGAACTTTGACTTCGATTATGCACCAGGAAATGTCACTATGTCGATCACTTGAATGTTTATCACATACGAGGCTTTGAACTAGTAGATCGATGATTGCATTAAGTAAAGGTGCAGAAAAATATTTTACATCTCTGGGATCACATTGTTAAAATGTAGACTTAGAAAGAGCTAATGAATGTCCCCTAAGCTCATTCTTATAGATAAGGTACTATTTAATTATTTATTCAATAAGTACTCTAAGCTTAGCTTCCTCTGTCTTCTTTCTTCATATTGGTTGAATCAAAAGTCGAAGACACAGATGCATGCATCTATTTCTTGCTATTTTGATTCTTTGGTTAATTTGTAGCTAAACTTGCATAAGTGAAATACCAAACTCATGACCCGTTTTTCTGTTTACCATCATATATAGTACCAAGTATGCAAATGCGAAACTAGGCGTTCATAATTCAGGGATATATTTAAGTAACTTAAGTTTGCGATGACGTTAAGAAGAAGAAATGAATAGTTAATGGTAAGAGTTTTACCTGCATATTAAAAGCAACCATCTGAGCACCATGACTCCAACCAATCAATGGGTTATAATTGGACGAGTCAAAGCGTATACCTTTTGGATACACCCTCAACAGGTTCCGATGGGTGAACCTGTAACAAACTAAAAGTTAGAAAAATCACAATCTCTCGTATTGTGTTCTCCAGTAAAATGCACACTCAACTATGAAAAATATGAGGAGACCAATAAATGAAATCACAGTTTAGACCCTTGGGCTAATGACTAAACACCAACAACATGATACAGAGTCCATTTCATTTCCTCTTCCAAAAGGGAAGCTTAATCTTTCATACGTACACATGTATCGGTAAAAATGTTAAATATGCACTATAAAGAAGATGATACAAAACAATGATCCCATATGTTGAATGAAAATTCTATTTGAAGTCTGAACTCCATAGGTTCAAGTGAATCCGTAATGGTCTCCATACTCCGGGTTATAAAATTAATATTCGGTCCCCATAGTCTCAAATTAAGCACTGTTCGTCCCGACAGTTTAAAAAAATAAGTTTAAGTAATAGTCCCACTTTTTTTGTAATTAAAAAAATTCTATTTGAAGTCTGAACTCCATAGGTTCAAGTGAATCCGTAATGGTCTCCATACTCCGGGTTATAAAATTAATATTCGGTCCCCATAGTCTCAAATTAAGCACTGTTCGTCCCGACAGTTTAAAAAAATAAGTTTAAGTAATAGTCCCACTTTTTTTGTAATTAAGAATTTAAGACTATGAGGACTATATGTGTAACTTACACGAATTATGAGGACCAATAGCTTTGAGACTATGGGGACCACATTAAAATTCCTCCTCCGAGAATGGGATCATTTTCGTAATTCACCCTAAAGACAAATAACCTATCCCTATTTTTTCCATTTCAATGTAGGATATACCAAAAGAAAGACTTATTA
Source organism: Primula vulgaris (assembly GCA_963920805.1). Lineage (NCBI taxonomy): Eukaryota > Viridiplantae > Streptophyta > Magnoliopsida > Ericales > Primulaceae > Primula > Primula vulgaris. The sequence continues at coordinate 3,028,224 of OY987220.1, read as the reverse complement.
TACGAAGTGCACAAATGATACCTGACAATCTCTTTTGCATGGGTTAGTATAGCTTTTTCAAGCTGTGGTTCACTTAGACTAAGCCGTCTCACTTTATCGGGATCATTCTTAAGCCACTCTGACAACCCTCCCTTTCCCTTACCAGCATGTATAGCAATTAATTGCTTATATTCTGGTGCAGTCAATTGCTGAGACTTCAAATCATTTTCCTCGATATCGTCCTCGTCTTCATCATCTTTTCCATCGTCTAACTCATCCTAATATAAAGAAATAGAAAAGGATATCAAGACCTTATTATAATCACAAGAAAATTGCCATTGAGTGACTGTTGTAAGACTTGATTCCCATTTAGTCACAAGGGTAAACTTGTTTCCCATTTAGTATAACCTTCGATGGGAATAAACTCCAAATGATTTTTCATTGACATACTTATTGCACTTTTGATGAACATACACTTTCATTAACTGGTCTTTGATTTGCATTCTATTCAATATATTGAGGCCTTGTTTGGTATCAGCTTTTAAGCTTAACTTTTTTTACTTCTTTGCTCAGCAGCTATAAAGTTCAGTTGTTTTGAGTTTTTTTCCTGAAAAGGCTACAAGATTCAAGCCAGGAAAACCTACTTTCTTCTGACCTTTAATAAATTAAGCTTATGTGCATAACAGCTGCGGTAAAAGTCAAAGCAAGCCCTGGTTTTCCGCTTTGATGGACATACACTCTAGTAAAGTGATATTGGATATACATAATGAACAGAATGCAGTGACATTAAATAGGAATAAAAAAACCTCCCATTAGCATTTATGGGAAAGAAGTCCGAAATAAGTCAGCCAGATGATGAAAAAGTATAAGTATCCAATTGACCTTAGGAGAGTGAGTTTTAGTGTCCGTAATTTCTTCCCCCCAAGCCGACTCCTTTCCTTTCTGTGATTCATCATTTTCTGCGCTAACATCCTTAACCTTAAGATACTCCTTTGGTGGTTTTGTCGATATAATTATCCTATTTTTAAGTGATTCTGGTGAAGGAAACTCCTTCAAGCATTCTGAACCGGGAGTAAATAGTATTGCTCCAAATGTTTGATTAACCATCTACAAATTTAGATGTAAAAGACCAGATTAGATAAGGTAAACTAATTTAATAAAGAGCTAGAGAAGTGTTCATACTAACCTCAGCCACTTTGGCTTGAAGTTCAGGGGTAAGATGGTCTTCTAAAGTTATTACGACGGGATAGTCAGATGCATCAAATGCATGGTCCTTTATAGATTTTAAACATTTGATGAGTTGAACCGGAGTGGTCAGCGTCCTAAAATATAAGTACAGTGATGATTAATGATATTGCCACAAGTTATAAACAGTAAATTATTGAACACAAGCCTTGAGATAGCAATTTACGTAATAAATTTGAAGTCGTAAAGGTATCGCCAGTAAATATAAAGGCATAGGAGTAGTAGATACTCCTACATTGTTGCTAGTGCCCAGTGACGAATTTCCTTTAAAACATCAGGCTTGTTTTACTGCAGCTTTCAAACAAATCAGCTCGCTTTTTAATATCCTAGAAACTACATATCTATGTTCGTCTGGCTTAAGCTTCCAGCTTTTTCAGGCCAAAAATTCAGAAAAGCGCAGCTTTCTATATGGTCAATCAAATGCAATCCAACTTTTAAGCAAATAAACGGAACTTAAAAGGTGCAACTAAGCAAGATCTCATGTAGTATATACAAAATAAAGGCACATTAACCCTGATATAGAATTTCCATCAGTCTCAAGAAACAAGATCCACAGAGGTATAAGATATGCACAATCTAGTCCGTTTCCATTGGCAAACTAACATTTTTAACGAAAGACGGATTTTGAAACGCAGCGAAAAAACAAATACTCCAGAAATAGCAATGGTACCTCCCATGAAGAACTTCAACATCATCGCTTGATGAATTTGGCCAAATATCTAATTCAATCACTCGAACACCTCTTTGCAATGCTTGTATGATGGGGACATCACTACAATCACTGCTCAGTTGATTCCCTGTCAAGTACGAATTGTGTCCCGTGTAAATGAAATAATGAGACAATGGAGCTGTCATATCATGATGAACCTGAAAATAGGAAATTTTAATCAACGGAATCAGTACTAGATTAATCCCCGAAAAAAGTAATTAACCGTAAACCCAAAAAGGCTACATGGAAAAGTTGTTCAAAACTAGGAATAATGGAGTTGTGCAATTAATGATTCACATCTTCAGATCCACTGAAGGACTGTGATGTAACAAAAAAGTGCAAACACTTAGATTTTCTCCAGTATACATTCTCTTTACTAAGTACTTATCTTGCCGAAAATGCAAGTCTTAAGCTCACTATATCGAAAAGGAAAGAATATCTAAATCACGCCATTGTTTTGACCTTCTAAAAATTAGCAATTCACCACAGGTCCACTAAAGGGTATGCGCTTAACACAAGCTCCTTCTAACAATATAATAAGTGTCGTTGTGATAATGATGAGAAGTTCTGCCCAAATGCTTTTACAATGCCGACTACCTTCTTGGATTAAATTTTAGATCAATTCACACATACAAATACTGTTATTGTCCTTTTGTGACATACAAAGCGTCTTTAACCAGGTGACATATAAAGCATCTTTAATCAGGTAATTACCTATGTATGCGAACTCATAGTTTGAGTTCTGGAACTTTAAGAAATGTGTTTTTGTTTAGAATTCCTTTTTTCTTTTGTCATTTCTATATATTATTAATTTAATCATTTCATTATATGTATTATATGCCATGTTTTATGAAGGTCTTTTAGCTTAAAGTAAAATTCAACCATATGATAAATCTGATAGAATCAGTTTTCATCAAGCATTTAAAGAAGAAAAACCAGTAGCTACTTTTACATTAAGTACTTAGCCTGGCTGCCTGACAAGTTGAGGATTAGCTTGGTTGTAGCTAAAGCAATAATGTTAGATATTTACAACTAAGGTCTTGTTTGGTTGCAACTATTAACCTCAGCTTAAAAGCTGAATTACAATTGATTAACTAAACAACCAGAGCTTTTCAAGCTTCTTTGCCTTAAAACACTAGAAGGTACAAACTGGATGAACCCAGCTAATATTCCAAACTAAAATAAACCCACTTATTTGCTTGATAATCCCTAAGAAAAAGAGATAGATGGATGAATTCCCAAAATTCTAGACTCTTTAAGGTGAAAATAAACATTAGGTTAAAAAAAGATACTAAGTTTTATCCAGCTAAATTAAACAAGATGAGCTAATAGCCTAATAAGTTCTACCCAAACCAAATTATAGTTTAGCTGTGGATATGCAGATTATGAACTTGGAATACCTCAATTACCCAAAAAAAATTATAAACATACATTTTGTTACACATACGCAGACATACGTTTTTTTACATGTACACGTAGATTTCAAGTATATAAATATTTACCTAGCAAGACGGATAGTTTGAAAATTCTAAAAACTATGTAAATAAAAACAGCAATAGAGCTGGAAATAAGTATTTGAGCTGATTAAACAATCATGTATTTGGAACCCCTGAATCATAATTCAAACAACTTAAAAACACCCATTGTATAACATCTACAAATTACCTATATACAAAATCAGTGGCGGGACTAGAGTTTTATTCTTTTTTTGTGTGTAACTAAGGGTCCGGAAAGGCTAAAATTGGTAGTTCTTTCCAAATACATGCATGGTAAAAGATCGGCTTTTTTTCATATGAATGTATAATTTTGTTTCTTTTAGCCTAGTGGTAGTACTAATTCCTCCCCTCTACAAAATATAAAACACACACACACACATATATACAGGTCAGGGAGCTAGCGGGGTACAACACCCCTGTATTTAAAAAATAACTACTGTGTACATATTTTACACACAAAATTTAAATCTATTGGACTATCACCCCAATTTATTCTGTGTGCTTAAAATCATTTCTTTTCTAGAATTCCACCTCCGCCGCTGCATATAATACATATATACAATTTCATACATATAAATACAGACTCGTGGAGATATATACTTAAAAAAAAACTACTCAGGTACATATCTTACATAGTTTCTTTGTGAAAGAATGATCATTTACTACAGATTTTGAGACTTAATTATCAAAATCCCATGGTTAAATCTCTTTTACAATTAGGTACATATGCACAATGATGCTACTTATTTCACCACAAATTCGGGTTTCTGACAATTAAGTGCGAAAATATGTATTTAAAAACGATTCTTCCTTTCTTTTTCAGAATTTCACCTCCGCCACTGCACATATATACTCTCTCTCTCTCTCTCCCCCTCTCTCTCTCACACACACACATACATATAAACACATAGAGACATAGATATGTATATTACCCCACTCGAAGGTGGCAAAGGAGGATTGAGATCAGCAAACAAATACCCAAAAAACCCACTCAAACTCAAAACTTTTTTTTATGAACCAACAAATGCTTTAAATAGCGTGTACACGTGTTGATAATCCCCTACGCTATTTTCACCATGGCATTTTCCTCTTTTTGCACCTCCACCATAAACCGTAACAGCTGATCCGCACCCATAACATTACTATTCCCATTATTATTACCCTCCGAGTATTTTTCGAATATTGCATTAGTATTACTATTTAGCTTATTCAGTCAATTTAACCATCAGTTATTGTTATTTACTTTAGTAATTCATTTAGTTAGTTATTTAATATCCAGATCGACCCTAGTCTACCACGCTCACCATCAGTACATATATATACACACATACATATAAATACAGATACATATAGACATATATTTATAAATAAATTTATAAATTACCTTATTGGAAGGTGATAAAAGAGGATTAAGATCACCAAACAATTTTCAAAAAAAGATCACCAAACAAATACCCAAAAAAGCCACTCAAACTCAACCCTTTTTTTATGATGAACAATGAAATGCGTCATTAAATCTCACGTACACGTGTCGATAATCCCCTGGGCTATCTCCACCGTGGAATTTTCCTCTTTTTACACCTCAACCATAAACCGTAACAACTGTTCCGCGCCCAATCGCCCATAACATTATTATTACCCTCCGAGTATTTCTAGAATATACCATCAGTATTACTATTTAGCTTAATTAGTCAGTTTAACCATCAGTTATTCAGTTAATTAGTTATTTTTTTTTATGTTATTTAATATCCCAAACCGACACTAGTATACCACGCTCACCATCAGAGTATGTACATATATATATATATATAAAAACATAAAAAGGTATAAATAAATACTCATATTACCTTATTGGAAGGTAATAAAGGAGGATTGAGATCACCAAACAAATACCCAAAAAAGCAACTCAAACTCAACCCTTTTTTATGATGAACAATAAAATGCTTCATTAAATCTCGGGTACACGTATCGATAATCCCCTGGGCTATCTCCACCATGGAATTTTCCTCTTTTTACACCTCAAACATAAACCGTAACAACTGTTCCGCGCCCAATCGCCCATAACATTATTATTACCCTCCGAGTATTTCTAGAATATAGCATCAGTATTACTATTTAGCTTAATTAGTCAGTTTAACCATCAGTTATTCAGTTAATTAGTTATTTTTTTTTATGTTATTTAATATCCCAAACCGACACTAGTATACCACGCTCACCACCATCAGAGTATGTACATATATATATATAAAAACATAAAAAGGTATAAATAAATACTCATATTACCTTATTGGAAGGTAATAAAGGAGGATTGAGATCACCAAACAAATACCCAAAAAAGCAACTCAAACTCAACCCTTTTTTATGATGAACAATAAAATGCTTCATTAAATCTCGGGTACACGTATCGATAATCCCCTGGGCTATCTCCACCGTGGAATTTTCCTCTTTTTACACCTCAAACATAAACCGTAACAACTGTTCCGCGCCCAATCGCCCATAACATTATTATTACCCTCCGAGTATTTCTAGAATATAGCATCAGTATTACTATTTAGCTTAATTAGTCAGTTTAACCATCAGTTATTCAGTTAATTAGTTATTTTTTTTTATGTTATTTAATATCCCAAACCGACACTAGTATACCACGCTCACCACCATCAGAGTATGTACATATATATATATAAAAACATAAAAAGGTATAAATAAATACTCATATTACCTTATTGGAAGGTAATAAAGGAGGATTGAGATCACCAAACAAATACCCAAAAAAGCAACTCAAACTCAACCCTTTTTTATGATGAACAATAAAATGCTTCATTAAATCTCGGGTACACGTATCGATAATCCCCTGGGCTATCTCCACCATGGAATTTTCCTCTTTTTACACCTCAAACATAAACCGTAACAACTGTTCCACGCCCAATCGCCCATAACATTATTATTACCCTCCGAGTATTTCTAGAATATTGCATTAGTATTACTATTTAGCTTAATTAGTCAGTTTAACCATCAGTTATTCAGTTAATTAGTTATTTTTCTTTATGTTATTTAATATCCCAAACCGACACTAGTATACCACGCTCACCATCAGTATGTACATATATATATATATATATCAACATAAAAATATATAAATAAATACTCATATTACCTTATTGGAAGGTAATAAAGGAGGATTGAGATCACCAAACAAATACCCAAAAAAGCAACTCAAACTTAATCCTTTTTTATGATGAACAATAAAATGATCAATTAAATCTCGGGTACACGTATCGATAATCCCCTGAGCAATTTCCACCGTAGCATTTTCCTCTTTTTGCACCTCCACCAAAAACCGTAACAACTGATCCACACCCATAACATTATTATTATTATTATTTGTAACCGAGTATTTTTCGAATAATTGTTTTATTTGTAACGGAGGCTCTAACGCCGTTACGTTGAAACGGCGACGGAAACAACAACATACTCTGTATGTGTGTTTTGAATTTGACATTATTGTTTGTAGAGAGATAGGGAGAAATGGATACATATATACATATATACATACATATATATATATTATTATTATTATTATTATTATATAGATATAGGTGACAGGTGTTTTTCTTCTTCTTTTTCTTTTTTGAGTTTTATTAAAGGATATATAATTGCATGAGTGGGTGTTGTACTATTATGAGTTTGCTAGTGTTTCTTAAAATTAAGGTAAAAGTGGTTATTTTAGTATAAGGTGTTTTAAAATCCAAATTTTATAAAATAGTATATTAGGGTAAAGGGAATAATTATACTTATAGTTGTAGTTTTGTGGAGGTTTTTACTTTAATTATAGTAGTATCGATTTTATTAGTACTAGCGGTCAGAGTCGACTCTCTGGTAAGCTTGGTAAGCTAAGTGAGAGGAGTGATTACAATAACGGCCCCAAAAATAGTCGACTCTTTGGTAAGCTAAGTGAGAGGAGTGATTACAATAACGGCCCCAAAAATAAAAGAAATACATATCATCATTCTATTATAATAAGCCAACCTAAGTCAAATGATACTGCCCAATTTAGCCACTTTTTCTCAAAAATACCCCTATATTTTTAAAATCGAAACCGAAAACGAGCATAAATTTCGGTTCGGATTCTTTTTATTTCGCTTTTTTAGGTTTATGGACCGAACCGGTTTGTCTCGGTCCGGTTTCGGAATTTTTCGGTTTTTTTTTGGTTTTTTTTTGGTTTTTTTTTTTTCCAATTTTAATTAAAAAAATACATTTTGTTGTTTTTATATTTTGAAACATGTCCATTTATAGATTTAGCTAGTACATTATTATGTTTATTTTGGTAATCTATTTATTACGAATCTCATAATTTAGATATGTAAAATTGATAAAAAAATATTATCAATTTGGTATCTTATATATACTTTCTAAATTACACGTCCACTAATTATTAGAAAAATGAGTAAAATGATGTAGTAGAATGGTAAAATATAACTTATTTATGAGTATTTTTTAGTCAACTTGTTTTTTTGATAAGTTTTAAATAAATTAAGAGCAAAATTCTAAGGTAAAATAGAGCATTTAATAATGGAAATTTAGCATAGCAATTACTTAGATAGTTACAAATTTACAATTTATAATAAAATTTTATTTCATACGAATATATATTAGGGGTGAACTTTTTGTACCGATTTTTACCAACCGACCGATTTTCAAACCGAACCAAACAAGTTGGTATCGAAAGTTCGGTATATCGACTTTTCGGTACGGTACAACCGAATCAAACTTTAAAAGTCGGTTCGGTTCGGTATCCATTTCGTATGTTTGGTACAATACCGAACCAAACATTAAAATTATAAAATATATAGAAATTTACATATAGTTATAACTTACAAATAAATTGTCTTATAGTTTAATTTAATTTTTCTTAATACTTAATTTTCTATTTACGAAGCCAAATACAATAATTTCGTCTTTCTCCATTTTCTTTTCTAATGTTTTAAAAGAAATCTTATTTTATAAGTGTTTACTATTTTAATCAAGTTCACAATAAATGTAGCAAATATAAGAATAGTTGTACAAATTTTACTTTTTACAACTTTTTTTATTTTATTGTTATCAAGAATTATATTTTAATAATAATAATGTTTTGGTATAAAACGGAAAACCGAACCGTACCAACCGAAAAAGTCGGTATACCGAATACCGACTTTTTCGGTTCGGTTATGGTATAATTTTTTTCAAACCAAACAAATTCGGTTCGGTATTGATATATAGTCAAAAAAGTCGGTACCGTACCAAAGTCACCCCATATACATATGGGTTCTGAAACGATTATAACTTATAATTGTGCAAATATTAGTTTCAAATGCTAATTGTGAAAATGTTAATTACTAGATTTTTTAGTTATTAAAAGCTGAGACAATTACAAATTACGATTAAATTAAATATTAACTAATTAAAATATACATAACAAAACATAATAATTGGCTATGTTTAACTCAAATTTTCAGTACTCAATTGATTTTTTTCAAGGTTTTTCATTCGGTTCGAGTTTTTTCGGTTTGGTTTTATAGTAAACCGAAACGTGTTCGGTTTTTGTCGGTTTCGATTTTTTCATTTTTCAGTTCGGTCCGATCCGAGTGTGTGAGTGATTTTTCAAATTTTTTTAAGAGTCTAGGGATATAATTGCATGAGTGGGTGTTGTAGTCTTGTAGGTACTCTTACTTGTTGCTCGTGTTTATTAAAAGATTAAATTAAGTTTTAGTGTATCTTTTTAAAAAATTTAAAAGTAATTTATAAAAAGTCATACTTCCAAAAAGTATTTTTTTTTTCTTACATTTTTTTCCCATTCACTTGAAAATATTGAAATTAATGAGTTTTTATTTGATACATTCACTTAAAAAAACTGAAGTGAATGAGTTTTTATTTGTTATTTTGAAGTGAATTAACTTTTATTTGCTCTATAATATTAAAGTGAATGATATTTTGTTTGATTTTTTAAGTGAATGAGCTTTTGTTTGTTCCATTCACTTCAAAATATCTATGTGAATGAGTTGTTTTTTGTCAATTCATTTTAAAAACTTGAAATGCATGTGATTTTATTTAGTGTATTCAGTTCAAAATATTGAAGTGGGTAAACTTTTTGTTTGGTATTTTGAAGTAAAACTTTTATTTGATTAGTTTTTTTAATGGTTTTTTTAAAGTGAATGAGATTTTGCTTGGTTCATTCACTTTAAAATCTTAAAGTGAATAAACGTTTTTTTTTGAATTTTTTTCATTTAAAAAATATTTTTCCTTTTTTATTTTGGTTTTCATAATTTTTTTAGTATATTCACGAAGTGAATGAGTTAGTGACGAAATAAATGAGAGAACAAACACATAAAAAAGCAAATTACTTTTTAGCACTAACACTAAAAAGTGAATTAAGTTCTTTTTTTTTTTTTTTTTACAAAAAGGGAATTGCCACTTCTTAAAAATATATGAAATTGATTATTTAAGTATGGGGTGTCTACGAATTTTTATAAATAGTATATTGGAGTATAAGGTATAATTAATATTTTAAGAGTCGTAAAATGGTTTCGAGACAGAAAAATTCCGTTTAACGTCTAATCTCATATAATTCCACGAAATTGTTGTATAATCGCTTAATCCAATCTAGTTTAGTATTTTCGTCTAGGCTCGCCTTTAGAATATTGTATAACCGTGCCCGTTTTAGTCTTGTAGAGGTTTTTACTCGGTTAGAGTACTACCAAAATTTTTTTACCATATTTTATTTATGTATATGTATGTATAGATAGATATAGGGGGCGTATGTATAGGTGACAGGTGTGTGTGTTTTTTTTTTCTTTTTGAGTTTGGGGATAATTGCATGAGTGGGTGTTGTACTATTATGGATATTTTCAGAGTACTAGTGTTTCTTAAAATAGGTGATAGTGGTTATTTTGGTATGAGTTGTTTAATTTAACGAACTTTTTTTTATAAATAGTATGTTAGAAATTAGAATATAGTCTTATAGAGGTTTTTACTTAGTTACAGTACTATCAATCTTAGTTTACTATCTGCTCTCAAACTAGTTAAAAGTGGTTAGTTTTTTTTTTTTTTAATTAGAAACCCTCTGAAGGAGGTAAACCTGCTTCGCAGGCACCAGAGTTCGAACTCTGGTGGTGAGCGTGGTATACTCGGATACCAACTACTTGGACCAATCATTTTTGCTTTGGTTAGTTTACTATAGATGAGATGTGTGTTTAGAATTGGGGCTTCTTCTTTTTTATGTGGAGACTTGACTTGTTTTCTTTTAGCTTATCCAAAATATAGTTTGATTTAATATAAATTGTACGGAGTGGTTAAATTTAGGCAGAATTTATTGTTTTTTTAATTTATTGAAATTGGTGCAAATATAATTTTAAACAAACTATATTTTGGATAAGCTAAACGAAAATACTCCATTGTTCTTCTCAAATGATAGTCTAAATTGCTTTTCGTATCCATTTCAAAATATGACTATATTTTTTTTATTTTAAAAATTTAGTTCTTAGTATACGCCTAATTAACAAGTGTCATTACTCTATTAAATGTAAATTTGTAACTATACATAGATAGTCAAATTTTCTTTAACAATGTGGCAAAAAGAGTTTGATCCACTACTCTAATTAGATATTAACAATTTTAAAAAGATTTAACATGTTAAAATTAACAACATTAATGTGGATGCTCTTAATTCATTCAACAGCAGGGATAAGAAGTGTTTCATTTGAAATTATGAGAACCATTTTGTAGAAATTTGTACCAACTACTATTTCCATTTGTGTAATTAATCCGTTAATTTAATTTGCGCTCATAGTACAGCTGGTAAACTGTGGTTTGCATGCACGTATTGGTGCGGATTGAACTCAAACATGACTCGATCCGTAAAATAAATTGCGGAACGGATTGATATGGATTGATACGGATTGAATTCAACCATAACTTAACCCGTAAAATAAATTGCGGAGCGGATTAGAACGGATTGGTAAAATTTAAATATCAAACCAATTCAACTCAACCCGTTATAATTAAAACTTCAACTCAACTCAACTCAGTCTAACCCGCAAAAACAATTGCGGATTGGGGCGAGTTTATTCTTAAATTTTCATTTTGGCATTTATTTTTCATAGTTTACACAATCAGACTAAATTTTAAAATAAATTGTATGTTTGAAAGAGAAATAAAAATTAAAACCAATTATAATACGTTTATAACATTCAAAACATGTAAAAAAACTAAAATATAATAATATCGGGAGGTTATTATCTTTAAATACACACAATGTATATATAAATATATATATATTTTTTTATTTTATTTATTTATATATATATTGTATATTTGAAACGACTTGAGACGAATTAACCCGCTGTTTGGTAACTGCAAGCCTAACACAACTCGCAAAATATATAAGTAATTTGTACGGAACGGATTGAATTTTTTTAAATAATTAACCCGTCCTAATCCGCACAGATTGGATACAGGCTTTGGCGATTTCTAAAATAGGTGGGGAGACGAGTTTTATATTTTCTGCACTATCTCATCTACTCCAATAAATGATTTACACGTTTGATACGCGGGAAATTTAATTCTACCTATACGTGGCGCTTTACTGACGCTGTGACCAGAAAATTTAAAAAGTTACAAGTTACAAGTTACAACTTAATAGACCCCTCAACCAGCTTTCAAATTAGTAGTATAGTTTTGAAAGTGACATTTTAGGTTTCAAATTATAAAGAGAGACGACATTGAAAAATATATTGTTTCGTGATAATTGAAATAAAAGTATAAAAGTAATGATAGACAAGGAATATATGCATATATCTTGAACCTTTCAAAGAAAATCTGACTTGTTACCATTTTAAATGACAACGACATGAAAGGCATGGACCATATATTCCTTTCTCTGATTATTTTCCTTGATATGTTATTTGATTCCCAGCATAGCATGAATAATTATTGCCTTTTTCCCCGCTATTAAATAGTAGTGATAGTAGGTAGGTAGGGATAAGTTTTGTTATATTTAACCTCGCCTCGTTTATTAAACGAATAATTAAATATTACACAAACTCGGTTTGTTTAGAGACGAGTTTATTAGTTTTTTTTTAACACGTTTTTTTATAAATTTAATATCGTTTTGCATAAAAAAAAAAATTACTTAGTTAAAATAAGTATTAAGATAATCAATAATTAATTAATTTAGTTATTGTGATTTTAATTTTAATTAGATTTAGTTTGAAAAATATATTTATCGCTTAAATTGAAAAATATTTATTAATCATCAACATTATATTAGATAAAGTTTACGTATATGAGCAGTAATATATAGGAAAAAAGTATATTAAAAATAATTAAACGAGATTTCAAACGAGTCGAACATGTTCACGGGTCTTATTATTCTGTTCGGTCTCGGCTCGTTAGCAAATGAACGAATATGAACCGAGTTCGAACATGTTCACGGGTCTTATTATTCTGTTCGGTCTCGGCTCGTTAGCAAATGAACGAATATGAACCGAGTATTTAACGAGCCCAACACGAACACGATTCGGTTTATAATAAGCCCTACTACTACTATTAGGGGTCACAAAAAGGTTTTATGCTACCCACGTTATTGTGTCAGCCACTACTGCCAAATTTTATCATTGCTTTAATTATGTAACATTGTATTTCATCCCAAAAAGAGGAAAACAACATTTCTTTGAATATCCATGAGAAATAGATAATAGTATATGCAATAATAAAATACCAAAGTTTCTTAAGATTTACATTTAATTTGAGTCATTCATTGTAAATAAAATGATATGCTTTACTTTGTCTCGTCTCTTAAGAATATAACTACCTTGCCTGATGTTCTAATGATAAATTAACATAAGTAAATTATATGCTAAGAAGAATCATTGTTTATAATAGTGTTTTTTGCAATAACTTTCTCAAGGGCTTCTTTGTGTTGCTATCATTCAAAAGATTCTCAAGCAGAAAGAGAAGAGAAAGGTATATGTATTTTAAGAAATGCGTACAATCGGCCAATCGGGTACATTAGTAGGAAATAAAAAACCAAAAGATACAAGGCGGAAATTACGAGAAAACAACTCTCTACCGTGGGCGGTAAGTTCTTGGTGAATATAAATTAAAATCTCTTTTGCGGGTTCTTATGTCAGTAACTTGTTAACCTTATAATAGAATCCATTTTTAAAAATGTTGTTCAAGCCGCAGTTAATATTTCGGCTTCTACACATAATTAATACTCATGTATTCACTGCGATATATTCGGCAGCACCATTAGCTTTCATATCTATAGTCGGTATCGCAACAAAGATGATAAATGGTTATTTTCAAATCAAGAGCTTCTTTACCAAGACAAGCTTCACAATACAGTTGCGTCTGCCTACGTTTAAGTTATCATAATCTTGAGTGATATAAGGTCGGTCTATCCTTAGTGTTTCTTGAAATTGATTAAATATATCATCTTTTTTCGATATAATTTGATTAATATTTTTAATGATTAGGCATCTCGCGTATTACGAAAAATAAAACCATATAGTATAAAAAAAAATACATAGAATATCTCTTTCAACTTACTGATTTCTTTCTGAATTTAGACATTTTGTTCGTCAGTATGATTTCCTTACTTATTTGATTAGATGCGAAACCATCACTGTGTAGATTGTTTGTTAGCATAGTAGTATGACTTTTACCAATTTAGATAGCTATATTTGACTTATAACTTTTTCTGTGGTAAAGTAAGTAATTAACGTGAGAAGGACAAATAAGTGAAATTATCTAACAAATTGTTTTCGTTTATACAAAGTGCACTTATTTAATGGACCATACCAAAATAAAATATGTATTTATAATTTAGAATTGAAGTGGTTGTCTGCATGAAACTTACAAAAAGAAGAGAAAATTTAATTATTATTGTACCTATTAAATTTATTCTGCAATTTTTTTTAGTGAATTTAACAAACAAATTAACGGATGACGTGACATTTTTGTTCGAGCCACTCCTACCTTGAGAACAATAACCTCATATTTACTTCCTTTTTGTTGTTTTTTTCCAAATTAATTATTTATAATATAATATGAGCGAGTTTGTTAATAAAAATACCATAATTTGATACTTTGTGATTAATATTAACATACATTTATGACATTTAACATTTCACATGTTGTTGGCCCGTGCGGCTAAACCTTAAAGGGGGTGAATAAGGTTTTTAGCGTTTTCCGTGGAATTAAAATCTAAGTGCAACTAACAACACAACTTTCGCAATTCCAAGCTTAAGCGTTAATAATCGTTAAACAATCCAAACGCAAGTAAGAAAATAAACAAAATATAAGTTGCGGAAAGTAAAAGTTAAGGAAGAAAATGACACCGTGATTTATAGAGGTTCGACAAAACGGCCTACGTCATCTCCTCGGTACTACCGAGTATTTCACTAAAAATCTTCTTTCGGATATTACAATCCTATCGAGCTAATCAACCGATTAAGCTCCCCCTCACTCTATGAGTATTCCGAATAAAAAGATCTAGAGCTTTTAAGCAACACTCGCTTACAAATCTTCTACCCGATCACTCGCTCACAAATGAGCTTATAATTTTACTCTTTACAAAATTTGTTACAACAATATAACTACACTCACAATTTTAATTGCTTCTAAATAAACTAATTGGTGAGTCTTTGATGTTGTTCGAGCTTGAATCGCTTTCTTCTTAATTTCCCTCTTTTTCGAATATTTTCACCAAAATGGTGATATTTAGGGTTATGATTGAGAGAGGTTGAAAGATGATGAATATGTATTGTTGAACTTAGAGTTCAATAATAGATTTTGATTATAACTTTAATTATGTCATTAATGATTTTACGATTTCAATGATATAATGCTTGTCTTTTCCAAAAAGAGAAAATGTAAATTTCAGCCGCCAGAAAGATAGAGCACAGAAAAACGAAGCCACATGTTCAAGCGGAACCAGAATCGGAGCTAAAACGAAGGAGTTACAAGCATTCGAAAAATAGCGGGAATACTGAAGAAACGACCGATCGACTGGACAAAAACGACCGATCGTTTTTTGTACAAATTTTTTCAGAGAGATCGTTATAAAAACGATCGATCGAATCTATAAAACGACCGATCGTTTTCTGAAAAACGACCGATTGACTACATAAAACGACCAATCATTTTCTGCAGATTTCGAAAACAGCTTTTCAGCTTATTCTGGAAAATGGCTTAAAACCTATGGATAAAACACTCAACGACTTTCAACGGTCATATACAGAAAAACAGACATTTTGGTCCATATATACCACCCCAAATCACTCTCCATAAAAATCGATCACTTCCATTCATAACAATTAATCATCCTTCAACCTCTCTAAACCAAAACCCTAAAAATCACCATTTTGGTGAAATAATTCGAAAAAGAGGGAAATTGAAGAAAAAGCAATTCGAGCTCAACAAAAGATCAAACATCATCAAAACCACAAATTAGCTTATTTATAAGCAATCAAATTGTGGGTGTTGTTTCAAATTTCAATAAATTGTAAAGAGCAAATTATAAGCTCATTGTGAGTGAGTGTTTGGGTAGAAGCTTTTAAGCCAAAGTGTTGGTTAAAAGTTATAGGTTAAACACTTGGGTACTCATATATTGAGGGGGAGTCGTTGACTCGTAAACGTATTCTCTTGCACTTGTATCAAGAGTAGGAACCTCGGGTAGAGGGTGAGCCAATTGGTCGATTGAGCTCGATAGGATTTATAAAATCGGGAAGATTATTTTTAGTGAAATACTCGGTAGTACCGAGCAGAGGACGTAGGCCGTTTTGCCGAACCTCTATAAATCACGGTGTCAATTTCTTCCCTTAACTTTTACTTTCCGCAACTTATATTATTGCTTATTTTGTTGCTTGCGTTTAGGAATTCTAGCATTTCATCAACGTTATTAAACGCTTAAGCTTAGAATTGCAAAAAGTTGGGTTGTTAGTTGCACTTAAGTTTAATTAGGCGAAAAGCGCCAAAAATCTTATTCACCCCCCTCTAAGGTTTAGCCGCACGGGGCCAACATGTATGAATGGATGTTTTTGGAGAGTGATTTCGGTTGGTTTATATGGTCAGCAAAGTCTGTTTTTTTGTATATGACCGTTGGAAGTGGTTAAGGGTTTTATCCATTTGTTTTAAGCTGTTTTCCAGAATAAGCTGAAAAGCTGTTTTCGAAATCTGCAGAAAACGATCGGTCGTTTTATGCAGACGATCGGTCATTTTCAGAGAACGATCGGTCGTTTTCTGAGAAACGATCGGTCGTTTTTCAGACGACCTCACTGGAAGAATTTGGACCAAAAACGATCGGTCGTTTTTGTCCAGACGATCGGTCGTTTCTTCAGTATTCCCGGTTTTCTCGTTAAACTTCGAAAGCCCGTAACTTCTTCGTTTTAGCTCCGATTTTGGTTCCGCTTGAACCGTCGGCTTCGTTTTCGAATGCTCTATCTTTCTGGCATGTTGAAATTTACAAATTCTCTTTTTGGAAAACACAAGCATTATATCATCGAAATAGAGAAATCGTAAAATCATTAAAAACATAATCAAAGTTATAATCAAAATCAATTATTGAACTCTAAGTTCAACACATGTGATATTATTTAACGAGTTAACTTCTCAAAAGTCGTTTTTACCCTTTTATTTTAGAGTCGATCGAAATTTTTGGTAAGCGCACATGACATTTGGACATACTAACAGTTAAGTTGACGTCAATTAGAATGGCGCACTAAGGTTACAACTTACCTAAAAAAAATAATGGCTCGCGGTTTTCTTATGATATTTAGCAGAGAAACGTGAAGCTGAGCAGATCTATTTTACGTATAACTGTCATTATACATATATTGTTGAACTATATGTAATTATGGGTGAGAATGAGACGATAGTGGTCTAATTCATTTTCGTTTTGTTTGATTGTTGATGTTGTCCACCATTGTCTCATTTTCGCGACAAACCAAAAAATTCGTTTTTGTTTTCGCCTCGTTTGGAATAATTTTTTTTGTTTCATGAACTAATTTATTTTTGCTCGTTTTAGATATTTTCACATCTCAAATTATTTTTCTTACGAAAACAATTATGTTACACATAACTCATATTCACACAATTACACTTATTAATATAAAACGAAATATCACAAAATTAACGAGATTGTGATCCTCATCATCCGGTTACTACAATGACAATATATATTCTTGTTCGTTATTATTTAATTTATTAATGAACTAACACGAATTTTTTCAAGAAAAACGAAATTTATCAGCCCTATTTGTAACATTCCAGGTAATGATGAAATTTGTGAACAAAAAACATAAAATTAACAAATAAGAATAAAAAGAAAGAAAAATAGACAAAAAAAAGTGACATATTTTAGTACCAGCGACCAAATAAACACGATCGAATTTTGTAAGGCAAAAAATGGCGACAAGTAGAACTCAGTTAATCCCAATAATCCTCGTATGGATTCTTGTGATTTTTGGAACCATTTCTCTTATTATGGTATTTATTTTACTATTAATTACTCCCCCAATTATTATTATTATTTCCCAAAACTAGATTTCTTCAATTTTCATAATCCTAATTCATTTAATCGTTTGCTTTTTTCTTGTATGTTCAGAGTTTATTGGGTGATACTGGTGTTTCTTCAGATCGCAAAATTTTAGCTGGCCAGGTCACTATCTCTCTCTCTATATATGTGTGTGTTTATGTAACGACCCGGTAGTCCGACTAGACTGTCATCATTACTACCACCAATACTGTCCGTTTTGGCCCGATTTCGTCATCGCTTCTCGGGCCACATTACTTTAAAAGGTCTTGATGATAGTAAGGAGTATTTCCTTAGTTTATATACCATATAGGTACTCACATAGTCACATATCTATGTATATATACGTGTGTGTGTGTCACATATCTATAGTCACATAGTCACATATCTATGCATCTTTCTCTATATATATGTGTGTGTCTTGGTGATAGTAAGGAGGATTTACTTAGCTTATATACCATATAGGTACTCACAAATCCAGGCGATGTGAGACAATATTTTCTCTTTTACACCTGCATTTTCCTACAAAAATCCGGGTTCTTACAGTTTGTGTGTGTGTGTGTAGTACAGTTTATTGCAGTATAAGAAAATGTCATACGACCTGTTGGTAGAATGAGTGTCGATGAATTTAGTATTAGTTTATTATCAGTATAGTAACGAAATGAAAAAGTACATTTATGTATTTTGATCAAAATCTTCAAAAATTAACATTCGGCCCCCATATTAGAGGGTATGAAAAAAATTATATATAATATTAGCCCCTCCTATATAATATTCCTGGTGTATCATGACATTTTATTGTAATGAGATCATGTACTTTGTTTAAAGACCCACGTTTGTGTTTACCATCGAGCATTGTTGTGTGATCATGGACTTTGTTTAATGGCCCGTGTTTGTGTTTTCTGTTTTGTTTAAGATTAGAGACATACCATCGGGAATTGTCATCTAGTATTGTTGTGTGATCGTGGACTTTGTTTAAAGACCCAAGTTTGTGTGCTTTGTTTATGATTAGGGACATACCAACGAACATTGTCATTGAGCATTGTTATGTGACCATGGACTTTGTTTAAAGACCCTCGTTTGTGTATTTTATTAAGATTTGCGTCATACAACCGAGCGTTGTCATTGAGCATTGTTGTGTGATTGTGGACTTTGTTTAATGACCCATGTTTGTGTTTTTTGATTAAAATTAGCTGACATACCATCGAGCAATGTCATCGAGTATTGTTGTGTAGTTGTGGACTTTGTGGACAGTATCACTAAGCATTTGCACCTCAATTGTGCATTGTTGTGTGATTGTGGACTTTGTTTAATGACCCATGTTTGTGTTTTTTGATTAAAATTAGCTGACATACCATCGAGCAATGTCATCGAGTATTGTTGTGTGGTTGTGGACTTTGTGGACAGTATCACTAAGCATTTGCACCTCATTTTAAAATACATTTTAGCCAAAAAAAAATTCCAAGTCTCGAGCTTTTTACTAGACTACCTTTTGTATATTTGGCACTCATTTGAGGTCTATGTGGGCTTGTTTGGTAGTATACAGAAATTCAATTTTTTTGCCTGGATATACTTTTTAAGTGGAAAATGTTGTTTGACTTTGGTAACATCTTAAAAGTGTAATATTTTGCATTCAAAGCACGAGTGTGTACGGTGTATCCTTTAAAAGTAAACCTAGCAACTATATCTTACTACTCATATAGCAAAAGTTTCAGTTTGGTGAAGTGCCAAAGTATCACAACGAACTATACTATATATGTCTGCCCCGTGATGCAACTGGAAAGTATTTTACCTTTCTACATAGAAGCTGATATTTGTGCTTTGATATTGTGCCCAATACTTGATTGAAGTTTCTTTATTTAAGTTGCAGTTATTCAGATTTTATTTTGTTTAAATTATATATGCAGCTATGAAGCTATTTTTTTTCTGAATAAGTAGTTCTCAGTTTGGTTTCTCAGCTTTTTTGGCCTAAAAGTGGGATTACTTTAGGTTGTCGAGCCCACATTCAAAACAAGGCCAGCTTCTTTGGGGGAAATATAAGTACCATTTTCTGATCTTATTACGGTCTTTTTTATGACCTGAACATTGATTCTTTAAAAAAATTGTGAAAGTAAACTCCCTAATTTTCTTTTTGACTGAGCCACTAGCTTGAACTGATTATTCGGTTTGATTTGGTGTAGTTCTGCAATTGGGTAATTTCTGATATTACTTTTCTTTTACAGGAAAATAAATTGGAAGAAAATTTAGATGGAGTGACTCACAAGGTTTTCTTTGATGTGGAGATTGGTGGAAAACCTAGTGGTACATCTCTCTAGTTTCATGCTAAATTTGAAATACTTTTTTTTGGGTATACCAGTCTTCTTTAGATGAGGTTCACTTGTGGTGTGTCAAGTACAAAGATTCAACATTTCTACATTACCGGCCTTGCAGTTTTTTTTTTTTTGTATTTAAGCATGGAAAATGAGAAACATGTCCCCTGCGCAACACCTATTTCCAAAAACTGAAGCACCCTTATAGAAGCGCGTTTCTGGCAGACCAAAAGTTGTGCACATAGCATCACTCGTGACATGTACATTATAACCGCGAGTTCTTAAAGTAAAAAAATGGAACCAAATGATTTCTATACGCATTGTTTTTTTTTCAAGGGAATAATTTTTGGTCAGAACCTGTATTATATGTCAATTTACAGCCCATGTGCTTTGTTTATTCCTCAGTTGTGAACCTTGTTGGTATTACTCTTCTGACATGGTGATTTAGTTATAATCATTCGCTTAAATATCTACTGCAGGTCGCATAATCATGGGTCTCTTTGGAAAAACTGTCCCAAAAACTGTAGGTAATTTTGTTATTTTGGTCTTAGATTTGTCAACACTGACTACTCTACTACGAGGAATGAGGAATCGATCGATTGATTTCATTTTCTTATATGCAGAAAACTTTCGAGCTCTTTGCACAGGTAGTCCTATCAATTTTATTACTCTGTTGATTTCAGATTAGTTGCTTTGTTTGCTTGTAGAGGAGCCATCAAATGCCCGTCGAATAAAATTGTATGGAAAAATTCATGACTAAATTACACAAATTAAAAAGTTGACTGAAAATCGAGATAATTGGTATAAGTAGGTGGCAATAGCATTTTGGTGTTTTTTGGTGGCATTTTTGTAATTGTTAGGCACTTTTATGATTTTTTCTAAATAAGTGGATGTGCTGATGGGAAGATGACAGCACAATCATTTCGAAACATACCCATGTTTGCCTATCATCACTCTACTGAATGTTTGCGAGCATAACATTATCGTTTTCCCCCTCTTATATAGATCTGGAGCTATTTAATAATTTTAATTGTCCCCTACGGTATACCTTGAATGGCAATATGACTTTGTACCAGGGGAAAGAGGAACTGGAAAAAGTAGAAAGCCTCTTCATTACAAAGGAAGCATATTCCACAGGATTATTCCAAGTTTTATGATACAAGGTGGTGATTTTACTCGTGGTGATGGTCGTGGTGGAGAATCTATTTATGGCGACAAATTCGCTGATGAGAATTTTGAGTTGAAGCACACAGGTCCAGGTAATACGGAAATCATTTCCATGTTTCACTAAGTTTTTCTTGGACAATTCGTTCTTTATGATGTTATATAGACTTGGAGATTGTTGAAACTGAAAACTGGACGTTTTTCTCGTATAAGTTTCAAAAGACATAAAAACAAAGATTTTCTTTTGTTTTTTCGGATAATTAATGAAAGACGTGTTCTTTGATATTTGGCCATATGTTTGTTTTCCAACTTATGATCACAGGTGATATATCAATGGCGAATTCTGGACCTGACTCCAATGGATCACAGTTCTTTATTACCACCGTAACTACAACCTGGTAATGATTTATATTTACCCAGTCAAACTTTGAGCATATTTTGCTGTTGCACAAAAAATCTGTCAAGGCAAAATAGCTTGAAAGGAAAACGAAATAAGTTATTACGGTATTTTGCAGCAGTTAAGCTGAACCAGTTCTTTCGATTTTCTTCTCCCGATTTTTTTAATCTAACCATCTAAGCGTGAAGAAATATGGAAGGAGCATGAAGGAAATTGTTGCTCTTAATTATTGAGATATCGGTGCTTTAATGACATCGAGTGAAATTAACGGAGGAAAAATAATATTCAAATTTTAATGATTGTGCTTTTGTTCAGGTTGGATGGGCACCATGTCGTGTTTGGGAAAGTAATTT
Source organism: Primula vulgaris (assembly GCA_963920805.1). Lineage (NCBI taxonomy): Eukaryota > Viridiplantae > Streptophyta > Magnoliopsida > Ericales > Primulaceae > Primula > Primula vulgaris. The sequence goes on along the minus strand of OY987220.1, from coordinate 3,006,000 downwards.
CCGGTTTGGATATTGTATTCAATATTGAAAAACAAGGGACAGCTAATGGGGATCCAAAGAGCAAGGTGGTTATATCAGATAGTGGAGAGTTACCTTTGTGATTGGCATGTTAGAAAAAAATCTTATTCAGATGTACGCGTCTCAATGAACAAGCTGTGTTTTCTTTATGATGGGTACATGTTTGTTATTTGTCAATGCTAGTCGGATATACTAACATTTCTTAAGACGATCTGTGAATTGCATTGTTGTTTCATGTACTTTATGAAAGTGTTGGTTTACTTTAGAGAACATGCATGATATTCGTACTCGCTTCGCTCTGGGTTAATGGGAAATTGGGAATGAACTGTGATCGAAATATTAAAGGAAAAGTAATTTTCTTTGTTGTTTTGAGAAGATGTCTTTTGTTCAAGAGAAAAAGTTACAGTAAACAAATAATTAGATTGCTGAAAAAACTGCTGAATATGATTCACGATTTCAAGGTCTTATTATTCCCGAAAAATGTCCGAATTGATTTATTCTCACAAAACATGACCAGCAAATGCTGCAATATGTAGCCGTATCCACAAATCGAACTTTAGTCCGACCTTTAAAGTCAACTGTTGTGCTCTCTTGCAGGCAAACTAACCTTTGAGCATATGCTGGTGGAACCCCATCATCAGAAGTTCAGAACTAATCTACGGGAAATATCTGATATATTCAAGTGCAATAAAATTCTGCAAATTACATTGAATAACCTTCTGTTTGATGATCTATTCAATACAGTTTGGTTTTTTTGAATGCTTAAGTAGATAGACAAGACACATAGGTCCATTCAGATATATACTAAAAACGGTGAAGCACTTAATGAGATATATACGGACCCTAATCCCACTGTTTTGCCCAGTGATAGGTCCATTCAGATGGATTTATAGTCGTTTTCCCATCAGAAGCGACTAGATCGTATGGAGAATTTTCTCCATATTCTGTATGCATAGACTTCCAGTGTAAGGACGGTTCCCAATCAGCCTCTTTGAGCACTTTGAGTATCTCTTCAACTACTACTTTGCTCCCTTCTTCAGATAAATGAATCCCATCCCTAAATAATAATGCAGTATCAACATTTGCAATAAAAAGTATGTTTGGTGTAGCAAAAAGTAAACTTTTGGTTAATGCTGTTGGGCTTGTTTGGTTTACAAACAAAAGTAAACTTTTGGTTATTTCTAAATTAAAAGTGTTTGGTATAGCAAATAAACATACACCTGATTATCCTTTCGGTACATAAAACTATCTTATAGCAAATAAACATACACTTTTTTCCGAGTATCTCAATCCATTGTGTGAAACAATAAGCAAAAAGTGTGCTTTTCAGCTATCTTATACGACAATCAAATACTTTTGCTACGCACCTAAAATCCTTACCAGGGCACCTAAATATTTACTTTCACACACAAAATACTTACATGCTTAAGAAAAAACACACAAGCAAGCTCATTATACAGAACATCGAAATTTTTACGGCTACTCTTTAGAGTTGTTTCACATTATTAATATTTACCCTTTAAGTATCTAATAGAATTCCATTTCATTCAAACCTTAAAAAGAGCTGCAATACTCTAATGAAGAAAGACTTGAATCAGTTTGCGGAAAAGATGATCAATTCAAAATCAGAAGACTAAATTAATGCATTAACATGTGATAGTAGAACTTACGTAAAGCAGACATTCATCCAATCATCTCTTTTCTGCATTGCCGTCCAAAGATCAACAACCTTCACACCCACTTCTTGGCACAGGTCTATGCAAGCTTCAGAATAACTTCGGCATAATTCATTTGTTCGGACAAGTTTGCTAATATATTCACTGTTCACAAAATCAATAGTAATTAAGAATACAACCCATAACAGAAGACCAAGATAGGAGACATATTAAGCAGTTGAGCACCTTGTGTTTTCTCGATGTTTTTCCTCGTTGACGGGTGGGCAGCTAAGAAAAATTACACGTGTTTTGTCTGAGAGGCTCTGCAGTTCAATATTTCAAAACTTGGGTTAAAACTTGCTGAGACCACAAGTATTACACGAAAGGGATATCAGTGAAGGAGAGGATTACCTTTAAATGAAGAGCAATTTTTCTCATATTTTCAATGTACTCAGTAAGTGGAACATGAGGACCTAGGCCAGATGGATGAGACCCCATTGAATCATTACCACCAAAGTAAACGATTACCAAAGATGGTTGAGTGGTTTCATCCTATATTCAAGATAAAATAAACTTTGAATTGATTTGCAACAAGGGTAAGTTGGTAAGTTAATACTTTCGAAAATGAGGCAAATTATCCCTTTTACCTTTGGAAAAACTTCATCAAGAACTTGAAGAGCACGCCGTGAGTTCCACCCGTGGTACCCTCGTAACACTATGTCCGCCTATATCCAGGAAAAGGATATATAGTCAACAATGTAATTGAATACTAGACAAACAATTTATTAGGTGTCCAATGAACACGAGTTCACTAAAGTAATATTATTAAGGTTTGAGGTTTCCATCACTAAAGTAATATTATGTCCGCCTATATCCAGGAAAAGGATATATAGTCAACAATGTAATTGAATACTAGACAAACAATTTATTAGGCGTCCAATGAACACGAGTTCACTAAAGTAATATTATTAAGGTTTGAGGTTTCCATCATTATAGTCGAAAGAGACGAGACTGATAATAGGCTGGATATCGCATCTTTGCATTTCGAAATCTCAATAACTTAATTTTATAAATCAAGTGCGCAGGAGTTTATAAAGTACTATTACTTTTGGGAATTGCTACCTTACAAAATACAAAGCATTCCACAAGCGATAATTTGAAAAGTATACATGTAAATAATTGAGAAGTTAGTATCATGATTAAGGATGTTTTATGTTCACGGAGATAACTTATATACTTTTTAAAGCCAATCTTGGGACTCTAAATGCTTTTGATCACCAAATTTTCAAACATAAAAACTTACCCGTTGATATGACGGATTAGGTAGACCCATCATTTTAGTTGTTATTTTGAAAATCAATTTTTATTTAATACATGATTGGTTCACCTAATCCGCCACATCAACGGCTAAGGTTTTTGTGTTTGAAAATTTGGTGATCAAAAGCATTTAGGTTTTTGCGTGGCCATAAAATAGTGATTTGGCGTTAAAATAAATTAGAAATTCATGAAAACTATATGGACCATGTCTGTAATTAATCCAAAATACCAGGTTTCACTATCCTAATTTTCCTTCAGTAACTGCGAATATCATAACTATACACAATAGAAGCTGACCAAATAAATACTTTACAGAAACTATGTGAACCATTTCTGTAATTAATCCAAAATATCAGCTTTCACTATCCTAATAATCCGTAAGGTTCCGTGTTTTTAGATTTTGGATTACGAAAATCAATGTGTGCGTGGACAGTCAAATTATTTAGTTTTAAATAAGCAGAATTTTAAGCTAAAAAAATCAGAATTTCCAAAATCTGGATCTGCATTGGATTTTTTAAACATTTTTTTAAAATCTGAATTTTGACACAAAAAAAAAAACAGAGTCTAAATATCTGCAATTATTGGTAATAACTAATAAGTAATATCTACAACAAATTTTAACATTGTAACTTAATAACTTTTCCAAAACCTTGAGAACTTTGACTTGCAATTGCAAATAAATGACCAAATAGAACATTTAAGAAAATTAAAAGGACGATTCCTGTAGTTTACTATCCTAATATTTCCTTAAGTACAGTATCTGTAACTAGTTAATTACTGCTAATAAATAATAAGATGGTAATATCACACCATTACTGTAACATTTTCCAATGCCGTGACTAAATAGCAAAATGCCAATACATAAACACATCTATATATATAGTAATATAGACACTAGCGGAGCCCGGATCAGTATATGGGGGAGCTGGATTTTAAAAAATTGGGCTAAATCATTATTTTCGTTAAAAAAACAACTTTTTACACCGTAAAAAATTGTTTTTCGAAAATATGAGAGCTATAGCCACCTCCAGCCCCCACTTAATTAGCTCCTCCCTCAATATAGATATAGATCGTACTATTAATATAAGTCAACTCAATACTTTTTAGTCTGACAAATTTTGATCATTTTTTTCAAAAATATTCCTACACTATTTTACTAATTACATGACCGTATTTTCATAAATTTTTTTTAGCAAATAACACAATTTCTCCATCATTAACTACCAAAAATTACTTTTTAAGTATTCTCGATCTTATATTCTATCTTAGTTTTTGTCTCCACGTATTCGTATCGTCACTAAACTTAATGTTTTATATATTTTTATAACATTACTAGTCGCACACACAACACAACGCGTAGGACACGATTACTAGTACAGATTTATAGAGAGGGAGAGAATGTACTTTACGAGAGTAGATATCAGCGAGGATAGTTCCCCAACCGCCATTACTGAAGCTGAGTTGCACTATCGACGATCCAAACAAAACGATCTTCGCCCTCTTCGGCCCCACCATTCTCACAATACACACACACACACACTAATATATATATATATATATATATCTATAGAGAGAGAAGATTTGGGGAAGAGTTTATGCGACCGACTGAATAATGGTTGATCATATAAATATTTATAAGGGGGCATGAAAATGAAAATGAAAATGAAATTAGGAGGGGAAATTTATTACTGCCTACCCTACTACCTATTCTATATAGGGCTGGATTAACTTCGATCCGGTTCGGTTTTTGGTTTTGCCAAAACCGAAAGCGAGCATATTTTTCGGTTTCGATCTTTTTATTTTTTGGATCGAACCGGACCGGTTTTTTTCGGTTTTATTTTTTATATTTCGTTTTTTTTCGGTTTTTTTCAGTCTTTTTCGGTTCGGTTTTACTGAAAACCTAAACCGACCGAAAAAATTTCGGTTTTTCGGTTTCGATCTTTTTCAGGTTTTTTCGGTTCGGTTCGGTTTTTTACCCGGCCCTAATATTAAAAACAGTTGGAGAGTGGGTCCTACTAAATTAGCTTGCCTAACCGAGAATTGTATTATGGGGGATTCTATTCACACGTTCATATTTGTACACGGTATATCTAAGTAATATTTGTCCGTATAAATATATTTTATTAGTTACTAAGATAATAGTAATCTAATATACAATATAAAGATGTTTATACTTATAACTACAAACTAACACAACCATGTATACATTTTCTTCCATATATTCAAATAATTAAGTCAATATACATTTATACAACCCAAAAAACATCCATAACTCGTTTATTAATGATATCATCAAGACCCACTAAATAAGTTGGTAAGTACTCAAACTCAATAGTAGTTTGCACCATCAAAGATAGAGTAGTTATTGAATTAGTATCGATGATTGACAAGACTACTGCTAAAGAACATGGTGCGTTTAAAAATAGTGAATCGATTGTGAATGTTTTTTTCCCATAGATTTGGTTGGAGAAATAATAATTATCAAACTCAATGGTCTGAAAGGCATGCATGCATATAATAAGATGAAATCGAATAAGAAAAAATAGGAAAAAGTATCGTTAAGATGGGATGGGATGGGATGTTGCAAAAAATACAGTATGTTTATATTTATGTTGAAATTATGTTTACTATGTAATAAATTGACGATATGTGTTGGATATTACGTTTATTTTTCGTATATGTTGAACTATGTGTTTAATAATTGATTTTAATTATAAATATTTTAATAATTTTACAATTTATTTGAATATTTTCCAGATAGATAAAATGTATCTTTCAGAGCTTAAAATTATAGAGCATTCGATAACAAAGTCAATGGTTTAAACAGAAGTTGATTCAGAGTCCGTACGAGTAATTTGTGGGTATTTCAAAAAAGTTGAAAAACCGAAAGACCGAGAGATCGCAGATTTTTCTAACAAAAGATTTAATGGTCAAGTGACTTTTTTCCGACTATATACGCATCTTATTATCTTCCATATACATATCACTTAGCTTTCCTCTCAACTTCTTTCAAATCCATAACCCCTAAAACTCATTTGAATAGTATTCAAACTTAGGGTATATTAACAAAACTCAATACATTTAAATAGTTTTCTCACTTTGAGGGGAAGTTAATTGGGGCTCGTAGACATGTATACTTGCACTTGTATGTAAAGTAATAATCTCAAATTGAAGGAAAACAAATCGTTCAGATTAAACCGGGTTGAAAGAGTTGTAATGTTAGGTTACATATTATAATAATGATAATACTTAGTAAAATATTTTTGATAATTGCACTAGGCTTTAAGTTGAAGCTGCATATGTCGCGGTGTCGTTTTCGTTCCCCCACTTTTTACCCTTGACAACTTATATTGATGTGATTTTGTGAATATTATTTATTCATCTATTATTATTGCACAATTTTCATTGATAAGGTAGAAAACAAGTTAATTGATTGTTAATTTCACTATGCAAAAAATGCTTAAAATGCTTAAAATGTTGTTCAACCCCTTTAAGATTTAGCTAATATCGGGCCAAAAGTATCAAATCAAATAGGAACTTTTAAAAATAAATATATATTTGGAAATTAGGGTAAACGGGTCATATTTGTGAGCTATATGGGTTTGAATATGTCAATATATATTTCAAACAAGGATCAATGGATAAACAATTAGAAATTAGCAAAATCTTGTGTGCTAATAAAATGAAACAAAATAAAAGAATTGGGCTTTATTACAAACTTTAAAAATACAATGGTTTAAGGAAGGGGTTACACAGATAAACTTAATAGTAAAAGCTCCAAAACAACCTTATATTTGCATTTGACAATTACATCTTTTAAGCAAATAAGCTGTCTTGTTTTTGAGTATGTGATTTTGTGTATCTTGTTTAGTTTTGGTTTAAAATTTTATAATAGTTTACCTTACTTAAAGCAAACAACCTTATAGACAGTTTATAAATTAAAATGATGAACTTTACCCTACTTAAAAAGAAAGTAGCTTTTCATTTTTTAAGCTGCGCTGAACCATAAAACTTTTAACTGAATAATGTTCAACTGTAACTCCTTCATTGGTTATCTATCATTTTCTCTATTAAGACACCGTAATGTAAAGGATCAACTGAATAAGTTTTTCTTTGCTCTGATCTTTTCTATATCGTATGTGCCTGTTAGCCTGTTTAAAAAGATTTCGAGCTAATGCGCCACTTTGATCTTTCCATATTTTGGTGCGTTGACAACATGCTTTTTACAACAGATGATGTGATTTTCTTTCCAATTTTTTTAGCTTCTTATTATTGTTTATTAACTCGGACAAAAGAACAGGAGGTGCTGAAGTTCTTCTTGAAGTAATTCACTGGACTCTTGCAGCCGTTGAATGTTTAGCAATTTCACTGTGTTCTTTTGGCTGAATAATAACCATTGCCTTACTTTAAGAAGTCTTATTAACAAGATTATAATTGAAGTGGCTCTTACAACATCGTAATTACGAGGAGCTAAAAGTGAATTGATGATTTAGGAATTATTTTGTGCCTAATGTCGTTGAAGTTTCTTTTTCTGTGCCTTCTATTTTACTAGTTTTTTTGGGTTGGTTAGATGCTTAGTGGAACTTGTTCTTTTATTGAAGGTTGTTCAAAGAGAACGAGAAGAGAAGCTTATTGAGATATTGAAAGGTCAACTTAATTTATATGTGCAAGGAAACAACGAGGAGTTTGTCCGTCAGGCAGAAGATGAAGTATCAAAACGGTCAAATGCGGGTACTTGTTGGCTATTGCAAATGTATATATTGTCTGTATATATTTTGCCTTGTCACTTTCTGGTTTTCTATCTCATGCTGCTGTCTTGGCTGTGATGTTTTTTTAAGAAAGTGTTGTTGAATCTCTTCCTTTTCTTTCTTTGTTTGCCCAAGAACAACAATGTAACTGTAACACTATGAATAAACATAGAGTTATAGGAGAATGTAAGCTCATCGGTTTACATCTAGTATCGAATAGCGATATCAATGAGAAATCGACTTAGACCACTCGTGGCAACTTATTATACGCACCAATATTACTTGCTTATATAAAGGTCAGTTCAAGCTAGGGTAATGATTAGTGTAAGTACTTCACCTCCCTTTATTGTAAAACTTTATTAAATTTCACATTCTTTTAAATCAAATTGGGAATGCATTGTGTGCTCTACTAAGACACTGCACTGTAAGGGTCAACTGAATAAATCTATATGTTCTATTAACCTCAATTATCTTTCATGGGAGTCTATTTCGAACTTTAACCTGTAAATTCTGTACTGAACTGTTGAGTCAAAATATTACTTTGCTCAGTGCTTTGTTGCACCGTTATTTACCAGAGCTGGTTCCTCTTGGGCACATTACTTCTGTTGACTTTGGATTTGTTACAAATGCATAGTGAATGATTTCATGTGCCATACATCTGTCTTTTAATTGATCATTTCAATTTATCCTATTAGGTGTTGTTAAACTTTTGAGTTATCGTTCAGACACGGTTGAAAAAAGTAAATTAAAGAGTAGTTCAGGCTACTTTATTGGCACTAGCTGGACTTAAGCATCTGAATATGAGTGAAAACGTTCCTTCAATACTGTCAATTGAGGATATGCTTCCAGTTGTTGCTCAAGGGGCTAAATGGAAAGTGATACGTACTGTCTGCAAATGTCGGATCAAGGACTCCACAACAATGTCATAATGCTAGACGACAGACCGCCATGCACTCTTTACCATCTTGGGCATCTGGTTATCACATTAAAGACAAGGATGGTGCTGAACATGAAGTTAAAGAACCAGATGATGGCCAACATGGAAGAGAAAGGAATCAGAGGGAGAATACGAGGCCCCGAGATTGATAGTAATAGTCATTACAATTGGCCTTTTGGCTGATTTTATATGTAGTAATAATGGTTGAAATCGACTTATTGTATTTGAGACTTGTTGTGTTTATATTGTAATTTGATTTCGAATGATAATTTTGACTGGAGATCGTTATTTAATTTTAATGGAATGTTGTTCAGCGTAATTGTTTTTGGGTTTTTAGATATTATTGTTTTAATTACAATTATTAAAACTAATTAGCTAATTGCTTTATTATTGAAGTTTGCTAACTGATATGTGTAGTTAGTAATGTTAGTTGCAAAATGTGATTTACGTTAGTTGGTATTTATAGTTACAAAATAGCAACTTCTTTTAGTTAGTAAAATCAGTTGGTATTTGTAACAAATTGAATTCAGTTAGTAACTTGTAACTGATATATCAGTTGCTACATTAGTTATTAAAATACCAACTGATTCTTATTTAGTTAGTAGATTTTACTAACTAGGCTTTTACATGATTTTACTAACTAGGCTTTTAGATAGAAAATCAGTTAGTAAGTGGCATATATTAACTGATTCAAGGATTTAGCAATTTATTTTGTAGTTAGAGTTTGGGCGTTTTCTTGTAGTGAAATAGTTAGCCCACACCAACACTAATAGTGAGACTATTGAAATTTATTGGTAGCAATATTGGCATCGAAGTGGGTGGGTAGTGTAACCTCTTTACTAATTATGGTTCCAACTGTTGTAGTATTGAAACGTAAAATGCTACTGTTTTTTACATTTTGTTAGTGAATGACCCCAATCATATAAAAGTTAAATGGAACGGGCGATATTTTATATTTCTTTATCCATGTCATGTACAAGTTCTTTTTTCATAATATTTTAATTAAAATACATATAAAAAATTATTATTTTTATTAACTTTTTATATGGAGGATCGCAGCACCCCGACTGTCTTCATTTAGTTCATTTTCGGAATGGCCGCCTTTCAACTATCCAACACCTCAAAGGAGCTTAAATTTGCACCCTCCTTTTGGCATCTTGTGCTAGAACACTTATCACAATACTGATTTACTTACTTCTTCCCACAAAAATTGGTGCGAGTATCACCTTCCCAAAAAACATAATTGAATCTACCACGGTCCGAACCTCATGACAAATATGAAGTGTTTCGAACACCTAACTAACGTTGTAACGAACCTTGAGGCGCTACATTCATCCATCTCGTCTAAGTTCTAACACAATCTTTACTTATTAATCTGCTGAATTTATTAATATAAATAGTATAGTTGTATGTTCAAACACAAAGAATGTAATTTTTTTTGCGTCGTAAATCACCAGGACCTAAAGGGATGACTCCCTTGTCTGCACCAAGAGCCGAGCCAAAGAACTGTTAGCTTCGGCTAGGGAAAATTGGGACTTGAGCGTAGACGGAATAAAATTATTAAATTATAGTTAAACTGATTGTTAGCTACATGCAGGGGCGGAATTGGGGGAGGGCAAAGGGGGTGCCGCCGCCATCCCAGTTTTTTTTTCATACAAGTTCTAGTTCTTCTTCCAATGATGGGTGTAGTTTGGGCAGTTTTATCTTGAGGAATGTGTTGCCGTTGAGTTTCCGATTTACGCATCATGAAGGAAAAAACACCAAGAATTTAGAAGAACAATGGTTCAACTTTACCCATAAAGTCTCCAAGAATGATAGCAATGGCCATGACAACTTGGCCTCACAGTGATTTTCTATGTAAACTTGTACCATTTTGTATTATAATTTGATTTTGGTAGTAATTTATTCTATTTAGACTTGTACCATTTTGTATTATAATTTGATTTTAAATGATAATTTTGATTATAGTTTGTTAATATTTAATGAAATGCTGGTTCTGCCTAATTAGTTTCTGATATTATTGTTTTAATCGTATTTATTAAATTTAATTAGCTAATGGGTCTAAAATTGCATATTTCTAGTTTAGAAAAGTGACCATTTACTTTAGTTGGTATTGTTGTTAGTTGCAAAAAGTGGCAGAAGTAGTTGGTATGTTAGTTAAAAAATAGCAACTCTTGTTAGTTGGTAAATATTTACGGAAATCAATTAGTAATTTCTAACTTATGAAATCAGTTGGTAATCAATCTGTAACTGATAAAATCAGTTGCTATTTCACTTGTTTAAAATTTACTAACAAGGCTTTTACTAACCGATGCATTAGTTAGAATTTCGGTTAGTAAATTGCATATAGTAACTCATTTTAACCTTTACTAACTTATTTGGTAGTTAGAATACGAGAGTTTTCTTGTAGTGAATAAGTGAAATTATCTAACAAATTGTTTTCGTTTATACAAAGTGCACTTATTTAATGGAACATACCAAAATAAAATATGCATTTATAATTTAGAATTGAGGTGTTTGTCTGTATGAAACTTATAAAAAAAAACATCTTACTAGTAATTACTACCAGTATATAAGAGTTTATACACTTGAAAATTGTAATTAATCTTAATAAAATTGTTAGCTAATAAATATTTTTTTACTTCATAATGGTATTATTATTGTACCTACTAAATTTATTCTGCAATTTTTTTAGTAAATTTAACAAACAAATTAACGGATGACGTGAAATTTTTGTTCGACCCACTCCTATCTTAAAGAGAACAATAAACTCTTATTTCTTTCCTTTTTTTTTTTTTTTTTTTTTTTGCAAATTATTTATTTATAATATAATATGAGGCGAGTTTGTTAATAAAAAGACCATAATTTGATACTTTGTGGTTAATATTAACATACATCCATAACATTTAACATTTCACACACATATGTGACATTATTTAACAAGTTAAGTTCTCAAAAGTAATTTTTGCCCTTTTATTTTAGAGTCGATCGAAGTTTTTGGTAAGGGCACATGATATTTGGACATACTAACAGTTAAGTTGATATCAATTAGGATGGTGCATCAACTAAGGTTACAACTTACCTGGAAAAAGAAAGGGAAAAAAATGGTTTACTTACATCAACCACTGTACATTAATAAAATGGGGACCAAACTATTAACATTAACAATTTAGGCACTGAACTATATATTTTTTCATAAACTCGGGACCTCCGCCAATTTAATTGGACGGAAGTTAAGTTTAAATTACATTTCAGTCCCAAATTTTATAAAACATATGAATTTAACCCGAAAAAATTATAATTTTTCATTTTTAACCCGAAAAAATATGTATTTTTAAAAAAATCAACTTATTCTTGAAAAAATCAACTTTTAAAAAAAATGACTTTTTTTTGAAAAAACTAACTTTTTTTGAAAAAATTAACTTAAAAAAAACAAAAGAAGTTGTTTTTAAAAAGGAACTTTAAAAAAATATTTTTATAAATATTTTTATAAAAGCAACTTCTTTTGTTTTTTTTAAAGTTAATTTTTTCAAAACAAGTAATTTTTTTCAAAAAAAAAGCTTTTTCAAAAAAGTCATTTTTTTAAAAGTTAATTTTTTCAAAAAATAAGTTAATTTTAAAATAAATAAAAATCGGGTTAAAAATGTAAAATTATAAAATTTTCGGGTTAAATTCATATGTTTTATAAAATTTGGGACTGAAATGAAATTTAAACTTAACTTCCGTTCAATTAAATTGACGGAGGTCCCAATTTAGGGAGAGAAAAATATAGTTCGGTGCCTCAATTGTTAATGTCAATAGTTTGGTTCCCATTTTGTAAATGTATGGTAGTTGATGTTATAAAACCAACTTTTTCCAAAAAAAAGAATGACTTGCGGTTTTCTTGTGGTATTTAGCAGAGAAGCGTGGAGCTGAACAGATCTATTTACATTTAACGGTCATTACACATATATTGTTGAACTATATGGAATCATGGGTGAGAATGAGAGGATATTGGTCTAATTCGTTTTGTTTGATTGTTGATGTTGTCCACCATCGTCTTATTTTCACGACGAACCAACAAATTTCTCTTCGTTTTCGTCTCGTTTGGAATAAATTTTTGTGCCTCATTCTCGTTTCGTTTCATGAACTAATTTAGTTTTGCTCGTTTCATATATTTTCATATCTCAAATTGTTTTTCTTACGTAAACAGTTATGTTACACGTAACTCGTATTCACACAATTACACTAAAGATTATTAACGAAAACGAAATATCACAAAAATAACGAGATTGTGATAATTATCATCCCGTTATTATTTAATTTATTAATGAACTGACACGGATTTTTTCAAGAAAAACGAAATTTATCAGGCCCTATTTGTAACATTCCAGGTAATGATGAAATTTGTGAACAAAAAACATAAAATTAACAAATAAGAATAAAAAGAAAGAAAAATAGACAAAAAAAAGTGACATATTTTAGTACCAGCGACCAAATAAACACGATCGAATTTTGTAAGGCAAAAAATGGCGACAAGTAGAACTCAATTAATCCCAATAATCCTCGTTTGGATTCTTGTGATTTTTGGAACCATTTCTCTTATTATGGTATTTACTTTACTATTAATTACTCCCCCAACTGTTATTATTATGTTATTATCATTTCCCAAAACTAGATTTCTTCAATTTTCATAATCCTAATTCATTTAATCGTTTGCTTTTTTCTTGTATGTTCAGAGGTTATTGGATGATGCTTCAGATCGCAAAATTTTAGCTGGCCAGGTCACTATCTCTCTCTCTATATATATATATGTGTGTGTGCGCGCGCAGTGGTGGAACTAGGATTTAATTTTTTTGGGGCTGTCGTTAAAAAAGATAATTAAAGAAAAAAAATGCGAGGGAGGGGATTCAAACACGTTACATGTTGTCTGTTAGTGTACAACTATGCCACTATACCACTGAACTAACTTTTGTTAATGGGGGGCTGTAAATGTATTTATCTACAAATTAAAAAAATTATATGTATAAAAAAAAAACTGGGGTAGCGGCGGCACCCCCTCGCCCTCCCCCAGTTCCGCCCTTGTGTGTGTGTAGTAAAGTTGGTTTATTGCAGTATAAGAAAATGTCGTACGAGCTGTTGGTAGAATGACTGTCGCTAAATTTAGCAACAGTATTAGTTTAGTATCAGTATAGTAATGAAAGGAAAAAGTACATTTATGTATTTTGATCAAAATTTTCAAAAATTAACATTCGGCCCCCATATTACGGAAAAAAACTCTTACATGGTATGAAAAAAATTATATATAATATTAGCCCCTCCCATATAATATTCCTGGTGTATCATGGCATTTTATTGTAATGAGATCGTGTACTTTGTTTAAAGACCCACGTTTGTGTTTACCATCGAGCATTGTTGTGTGATCATGGACTTTGTTTAATGACCCGTGTTTGTGTTTTTTGTTTTGTTTAAGATTAGAGACATAGCATCGGGCATGTCATCTAGTATTGTTGTGTGATCGTGGACTTTGTTTAAAGACCCAAGTTTGTGTGTTTTGTTTATGATTAGGGACATACCAACGAACATTGTCATTGAGCATTGTTATGTGACCATGGACTTTGTTTAAAGACCCTCGTTTGCGTATTTTATTAAGATTTGCGTCATACAACCGAGCGTTGTCATTGAGCATTGTTGTGTGATTGTGGACTTTGTTTAATGACCATGTTTGTGTTTTTTGATTAAAATTAGCTGACATACCATCGAGCATTGTCATCGAGTATTGTTGTGTGGTTATGGACTTTGTGGACAGTATCACTAAGCATTTGCACCTCATTTTAAAATACATTTTAGCCACAAAAAAAAATCCAAGTCTCGAGCTTTTTACCAGACTACCTTTTGTATATTTGGCACTCATTTGAGGTCTATGTGGGCTTGTTTGGTAGTATACAGAAATTCAATTTTTTTGCCTGGATATACTTTTTAAGTGGAAAATGTTGTTTGACTTTGGTAACATCTTAAAAGTGTAATATTTTGCATTGAAAGCACGAGTGTGTACGGTGTATCCTTTAAAAGTAAACCTAGCAACTATATTTTACTCCGCATATAGCAAAAGTTTCAGTTTGGTGAAGTGCCAAAGTATCACAACGAACTATACTATATATGTCTGACAACTGGAAAGTATTTTACCTTTCTACATAGAAGCTGATATTTGTGCTTTGATTTTGTGCTCAATACTTGATTGAAGTTTCTTTATTTAAGTTGCAGTTATTCAGATTTTATTTTGTTTAAATTATATATGCAGCTATGAAGCTATTTTTTTTCTGAATAAGTAGTTCTCAGTTTGGTTTCTCAGCTTTTTTGGCCTAAAAGTGGGATTACTTTAGGTTGTCGAGCCCACATTCAAAACAAGGCCAGTCTTTGGGGGAAATATAAGTACCATTTTCTGATCTCATCACGGTCTTTTTTATGACCTGAACTTTGATTCTTTAAAAAAATTGTGAAAGTAAACTCCCTAATTTTCTTTTTGACTGAGCCACTAGCTTGAACTGATTATTCGGTTTGATTTGGTATAGTTCTGCAATTGGGTAATTTCTGATATTACTTTTCTTTTACAGGAAAATAAATTGGAAGAAAATTTAGATGGAGTGACTCACAAGGTTTTCTTTGATGTGGAGATTGGTGGAAAACCTAGTGGTACATCTCTCTAGTTTCATGCTAAATTTGAAATACTTTTTTTTGGGTATACCAGTCTTCTTTAGATGAGGTTCACTTGTGGTGTGTCAAGTACAAAGATTCAACATTTCTACATTACCGGCCTTGCAGTTTTTTTGTTTTTTTTTGTATTTAAGCATGGAAAATGAGAAACATGTTCCCTGCGCAACACCTATTTCCAAAAACTAAAGCACCCTTATAGAAGCGCGTTTCTGGCAAACCAAAAGTTGCGCACATAGCATCACTCGTGACATGTACATTATAACCGCGAGTTCTTAAAGTAAAAAAATGGAACCAAATGATTTCTATACGCATTGTTTTTTTTTCAAGGGAATAATTTTTGGTCAGAACCTGTATTATATGTCAATTTACGGCCCATGTGCTTTGTTTATTCCTCAGTTGTGAACCTTGTTGGTATTACTCTTCTGCTATGGTGATTTAGTTATAATCATTCGCTTAAATATCTACTGCAGGTCGCATAATCATGAGTCTCTTTGGAAAAACTGTCCCAAAAACTGTAGGTAATTTTGTTATTTTGGTCTTAGATTTGTCAACATTGACTACTCTACTACGAGGAATGAGGAATCGATTGACTGATTTCATTTTCTTATATGCAGAAAACTTTCGAGCTCTTTGCACAGGTAGTCCTATCAATATTATTACTCTGTTGATTTCAGATTAGTTGCTTTGTTTGCTTGTAGAGGAGCCATCAAATACCCATCGAATAAAATTGTATGGAAAAATTCATGACTAAATTACACAAATTAAAAAGTTGACTGAAAAGCGAGATGATTGGTATAAGTAGGTGGCAATAGCATTTTGGTGTTTTTTGGTGGCATTTTTGTAATTGTTAGGCACTTTTATGATTTTTTCTAAATAAGTGGATGGGCTGATGGGAAGATGACAGCACAATCATTTCGAAACATACTCATGTTTGCCTATCATCACTCTACTGAATGTTTGCGAGCATAACATTATCGTTTTCCTCCTCTTATATAGATCTGGAGCTATTTAATAATTTTAATTGTCACTTGTGATTATGGTATACCTTGAATGGCAATATGACTTTGTACCAGGGGAAAGAGGAACTGGAAAAAGTAGAAAGCCTCTTCATTACAAAGGAAGCATATTCCACAGGATTATTCCAAGTTTTATGATACAAGGTGGTGATTTTACTGCTGGTGATGGTCGTGGTGAAGAATCTATTTATGGCGACAAATTCGCTGATAAGAATTTTGAGTTGAAGCACACAGGTCCAGGTAATACGGAAATCATTTCCATGTTTCACTAAGTTTTTCTTGGACAATTCGTTCTTTATGATGTAATATAGACTTGGAGATTGTTGAAACTGAAAACTGGACAAGATTTGTTTTTCTCGTATAAGTTTCAAAAGACAGAAAAACAAAGATTTTCTTTTGTTTTTTCGGATAATTAATGAAAGATGTGTTCTTTGATATTTGGCCATATGTTTGTTTTCCAACTTATGATCACAGGTGATATATCAATGGCGAATTCTGGACCCGACTCCAATGGATCACTGTTTTTTATTACCACCGTAACTGTAACCTGGTAATGATTTATGTTTACCCAGTTAAACTTTGAGCATATTTTGCTGTTGCACAAAAAATCTGTCAAGGCAAAATAGCTTGAAAGGAAAACGAAATAAGTTATTACGGTATTTTGCAGCAGTTAAGCTGAACCAGTTCTTTCGATTTTCTTCTCCCGATTTTTTTAATCTAACCATCTAAGCGTGAAGAAATGTGGAAGGAGCATGAAGGAAATTGTTGCTCTTAATTATTGAGATATCGGTGCTTTAATGACATCGAGTGAAATTAACGGAGGAAAAATAATATTCAAATTTTAATGATTGTGCTTTTGTTCAGGTTGGATGGGCACCATGTCGTGTTTGGGAAAGTAATTTCCGGTTTGGATATTGTATTCAATATTGAAAAACAAGGGACAGCTAATGGGGATCCAAAGAGCAAGGTGGTTATATCAGATAGTGGAGAGTTACCTTTGTGATTGGCATGTTAGAAAAAAATCTTATTCAGATGTACGCGTCTCAATGAACAAGCTGTGTTTTCTTTATGATGGGTACATGTTTGCTGTGTTTTCTTTATGATGGGTACATGTTTGTTATTTGTCAATGCTAGTCGGATATACTAACATTTCTTAAGACGATCTGTGAATTGTATTGTTGTTTCATGTACTTTATGAAAGTGTTGGCTTACTTTAGAGAACATACATGATATTCATACTCGCTTCGCTCTGGGTTAATCGAAAATTGGGAAAAGCAATTTTCTTTGTTGTTTTGAGAGGATGTCTCTTGTTCAAGAGAAAAAGTTACAGTAAACAAATAATTAGATTGCTGAAAAAACTGCTGAATATGACTCACGATTTCAAGGTCTTGTGTAATTCTCAAGTTTTATCATTCCCGAAAAATGTTCGAACAAAACATGACCAGCAAATGCTGCAAAATGTAGCCGTATCCACAAATTGAAATTTTGTCCGACCTTTAAAGTCAACTGTTGTGCTCTCTTGCAGGCAAACTAACCTTTGAGCATATACTGGAATCCCATCATCAGAAGTTCAGAACTAATCTACCAAAAATATCTGATATATTCAAGTGCAACAAAATTCTGCAAATTACATTGAATAACCTTTTGTTTGATGATCTATTCAATACAGTTTGGTTTTTTTGAATGCTTAAAGTAGATAGACAAGACACATAGGCAAATGGGAAAAAGGGAATAAAGAACCATGAAGCACTTAATGAGATATATACGAGGACCCTAATCCCACTGTATTGCCCTGTGATAGGTCCATTCAGATGGATTTATAGTCGTTTTTCCATCAGAAGCGACTAGATCGTATGGAGAATTTTCTCCATATTCCGTATGCATAGACTTCCAGTGTAAGGACGGTTCCCAGTCAGCGTCTTTGAGCACTTTGAGTATCTCTTCAACTACTACTTTGCTCCCTTCTTCAGCTAAATGAACCCCATCCCTAAACAATAATGCAGTATCAACATTTGCAATAAAAAGTATGTTTGGTGTAGCAAAAAGTAAACTTTTGGTTAATGCTGTTGGGTTTGTTTGGTTTACAAACAAAAGTAAACTTATGGTTACTTCTAAATTAAAAGTGTTTGGTATAGCAAATAAACATACACCTGATTATCCTTTCGGTACATAAAACTATGTACTTTTTTCTGAGTATCTCAATCCATTGTGTGAAACAAAAAGCAAAAAGTGTACTTTTCAGCTATCTTATACGACAATCAAATACTTTTGCTACGCACCTAAAATCATTACCAAGGCACCTAAATCTTACTTTCACACACAAAATACGTTACATACTTAAGAAAAAACACACAAGCAAGCTCATTATACGGAACATCGAAATTTTTACGGCTACTATTTAGAGTTGTTTCACATTTTTAATATTTACCCTTTAAGTATCTGATAGAATTCCATTACATTCAAACCTTAAAAAGTGCTGCAATGCTCTAATGAAGAAAGACTTGAATCAGTTTGCGGAAAAGATGATCAATTCAAAATCAGAAGACTGAATCAATGCAAATATATAAGTAATATTAACATGTGATGGTAGAACTTACGTAAAGCAGACATTCATCCAATCATCTCTTTTCTGCATTGCCGTCCAAAGATCAACAACCTTCACACCCACTTCTTGGCACAGCTCTATGCAAGCTTCAGAATAACTTCGGCATAATTCATTTGTTCGGACAAGTTCGCTAAAATATTCACTGTTCACAAAATCAATAGTAATTAAGAATACAACCCATAACAGAAGACCAAGATAGGAGACATATTAAGCAGTTGAGCACCTTGTGTTTTCTCGAAGTTTTTCCTCGTTGACAGGTGGGCAGCTAAGAAAAATTACGCGTGTTTTGTCTGAGAGGCTCTGCAGTTCAATATTTCAAAACTTGGGCTCAAACTTGCTGAGACCACGAAAGGGATATCAATGAAGGAGAGGATTACCTTTAAATGAAGAGCAATTTTTCTCATATTTTCAATATATTCAGTAAGTGGAACATGAGGACCAAGGCCAGATGAGTGAAGCCCCATTGAATCATTACCGCCAAAGTAAACGATTACCAAAGATGGTTGAGTAGCTTCATCCTATATTCAAGATAAAATAAACTTTGAATTAATTTGCAACAAGGGTAAGTTGGTAAGTTGATACTTTCGAAAATGAGGCAAATTATCCCTTTTACCTTTGGAAAAACTTCATCTAGAACTTGAAGAGCACGTCGTGAGTTCCACCCATAGTATCCTCGTAACACTATGTCTGCCTATATCCAGGAAAAGGATATATAATCAACAATGTAAATTGAATACTACACAAACAATTTATTAGGTGTCTAATGAACACGAGTTCACTAAAATAATATTATTATGGTTTGAGGTTTCCATCATTATAGTCGAAAGAGACGAGCCTGATAATAGGCTGGATATAGCATCTTTGCATTTCGAAATCTCAATAACTTAATTTTATAAATCAAGTGCGCAGGAGTTTATAAAGTACTATTACTTTTGGGAATTGCTACTACAAAGCATTCCACAAGCGATAATTTGAAAAGTAGACATGTAAATAATTGAGATGTTAATTTCATGATTAAGGATGGTTTATGTTCACGGAGATAACTTATATACTCTTTTAAGCCAATCTTCAATTTTCAATCTTGGGACTCTAAATGATTTTGATCACCAAATTTTCAAACACAAAAACTTTACCCGTTGATATGGCGGATTAGGTGGACCCATCATTTTAGTTGTTAATTTGAAAATCAATTTTTATTTAATACATGATTGGTCCACCTAATCCGCCACATCAATTTTGTGTTTGAAAATTTGGTGATCAAAAGCATTTAGGTTTTTGCATGGCCATAAAATAGTGACTTGCCGTTAAAATAAATTATAAATTCATGAAAACTATATGGACCATGTATGTAATTAACCCAAAATACCAGGTTTCACTATCCTAATTTTCCTTCAGTAACTGCGAAAATCATAACTATAATACACAATAGAAGTTGACCAAATAGATACTTTACAGAAACTATGTGAACCATTTCTGTAATTAATCCAAAATATCATCTTTCACTATCCTAATAATCCTTAAGGTTCCGCGTTTTTAGATTTTGGATTATGAAAATCAATGTGTGCGCTTGGACAGTCAAATTATTTAGTTTTAAATAAGCAGATTTTTAAGCTAAAAAAATCAGAATTTCCAAAATTTGGATCTGCATTGGATTTTTTAAACATTTTTTTAAATCTTAATTTTGACAAAAAAAAAACAGAGTCTAAATATCTGCAATTATTGGTAATAACTAATAAGTAATATCTACAACAAATTTTAACTTTGTAACTTAATAACTTTTCCAAAACCTTGAGAACTTTGACTTGCAATTGTAAATAAATGACCAAATAGAACATTTAGGGGAATTAGAAGGACGATTCCTGTAATTCACTATCCTAATATTCCCTTAAGTACAGCATCTGTAACTAGTTAATTACTGCTAATAATTAATAAGATGGTAACATTTTCCAATGCCGTGACTAAATAGCATAATCCCAATACGTAAACACATCTATATATATAGTAATATAGACGGTAGCGGAGCCCGGATCAGTATACGGGGGAGCTGGATTTAAAAAAATCAATATGGGGGGCTAAATCACTATTTTCGTTAATAAAAAATAGTTTTTCGGAAATATGGGGGGCTATAGCCACTGCCAGCCCCCACTTTATCTCCTCCCCCCTCTATATATATATATATATATACTAGTAATCGTGTCCCACGCGTTGCGTGTGTGAAGCGCAGTGCAATCAAAATATAGAAAATAAATGTAGTTATGATACAAATATGTGGATAATACAAAAAAAAAATAGTATAAGATGATAATACTTAAAAGAACGTTTGGTTGTTAAAGAGGGATAAATAGTGTTATTAGTTATTAATTTTTACATTTTTTTATGTGAGTATGGTATTATTGTAATTAATAAAAAAGTATCGGGGTATTTTTGAAAAAAAATGGTTAAATTGGGCAGCCTCATTTGACTTGGGTTGGCTTATTATAATAGAATGATATATATATAAGTACTATTAAGTTAAGTCAACTCAATATTTTTAAGACTAACAAATTTTGGCATCTTTTAAAAAATACTCCTACACTGTTTAATTTCTATATAACTATATTTTCATAAAAATAAAATAAAAAATAACACTATTTCCAATCATCAATACACTTATGTTTTCCATAAAATAATAAAAAATAAAATTATTTTAATTATTTTCAATCTTATATTTTGTACGATCAATACACTTATGTTTTTCATATTTTTATAACATTACGCGTCGCACACACAGCACAACGCATACGCATAGGACACGATTACTAGTACAGATTTATAGAGAGGGAGAGAATGTACTTTACGAGAGTAGATATCAGCGAGGATAGTTCCCCAACCGCCATTACTGAAGCTGAGTTGCACTATCGACGATCCAAACAAAACGATCTTCGCCCTCTTCGGCCCCACCATTCTCACAATACACACACACACACACTAATATATATATATATATCTATAGAGAGAGAAGATTTGGGGAAGAGTTTATGCGACCGACTGAATAATGGTTGATCATATAAATATTTATAAGGGGGCATGAAAATGAAAATGAAAATGAAATTAGGAGGGGAAATTTATTACTACGTACTATATATTATTAAAAACAGTTGCAGAGTAGGTCCTACTATAGTAAATTAGCTTGCCTACCTCAGAATTGTATTTTGTACACACTGGCTTTAGATCTATTTAACTGAAGAATCTATATACTTTCGTGTCTCCGGTTTATTTTCATTTAAATTTTAAATTTTCATAACTTATATCGTAAATTTATAAATTTTTATATTATATTGTATTCAAATTTTAAAACATTTGAACATAATATTGTTTTAGACAATTTTTTTAATATTCAATGTTTAATTTACACTAATTTATACATTTATTCCAAAATAAATTTTGTGTGAATTTTATTTTAAAAATAATTATTGAAATGTAGTGATAGATGTATTATACTAATTGTACAATTTTTTTCAAGTTTTTTTGAATTTTTTTTTGAATAAAATAAGAAGGGGACACGGAAAGGGGTAGAGAAATGGGATAAAAGATTTGGACTCATTTAACTAAGATTAATCAAACTCTTTATATAAATTAGATATATATAATTCAATCATTAATTTAAAACTCAACTCATAAAAAATAAATATATAGAACTTTCAAAATAAATAAAGAAAGAAAACGGTAGATAAATGATATTGATGTATATATATATTTTTTTTGAAAATTGTGTATATAAAGATGTATATACATGTATAATGATCATGAATAGTTTTTTACTGCTTTATGTTTTTATTTAATTGAGTTTTACATGAACGATTAGATTATTTTGAATATATATAATGTAAAAAGTTCGAGTGATGATGATTCTGACTTAGTTATCTCACTCTTTTTTTTTCGATTTAAGATATTGTATCTTGAAATTATTAATAAAAAAATTATTTTGAAATAACTTTTGTTTAGACGAATTT
This sequence comes from Primula vulgaris, assembly GCA_963920805.1. NCBI lineage: Eukaryota > Viridiplantae > Streptophyta > Magnoliopsida > Ericales > Primulaceae > Primula > Primula vulgaris. Next base: position 2,983,019 of record OY987220.1, on the reverse strand, counting down.
GATTATGAAAATTTAAAGTTTCTTTAAAACTTGTCATTTTGGCAATTAGTTATGAAAACAATATTACATCCAAGTAATAACTAATATGGACTTATGATTTGTTACGTAGTATACTCTCTTATATCGCTCAATAAGTGGATTGACTATGTATTGGACAAGTAATATGTAAACAACAATAGTCACTATTTTTTTAAGAAATGTGAATTGTGATCTATTACATGCTACTTGTGTCCAACATGAAAATATATATGTTCAACTTCAAAATTTTCAGGATTAAAATTTTCAAATTGTTCAACCATAGGACTATGTGATTGACTTTTACAAAATTTTGTTTCGATAATTGAAAGAAAAGAAAAAAGATTACAAGCACGTATTTTAGGTTTGCATATTGTGACACACTGAGCTGATAGTCATGAAATAATTAATTAATTGATTCACATTTATGGCTTATGTGTAAATTATCAGTTTTGGTTCGACTCCCCTTTTCCATGAAGCGGTGTAATTAAGGATCTTTATTTATCTCTACTTACAAAATTGTTAACTGCTTTTCTTATTTTAGACTTAACTTTAGAGAACTCAGGGAATTAACACGATTAAATTTAACTATTCGATTTATTTATTTTTTGTTGAGAAAGTGGCATAAATAGTTCGCTTCCTTCGGTTTATTATACTTTTAAGATTAAGCGTTTTAATGTACCTAAATTTAGTAAATGAAGCAATTTTAATTTTCAAGTATCATAAAAAGAAGAATAAATTACTTGATGGTACGTATTCCTATAAAAGGAACCAATGAAACCATACATTCAATACTTTAAAAACCAATTAGTGTTTCACTTGAATTTATTGGGACCACACTACACCAACACTAACAGTGAGACTATTCAAATTTATTGGTAACAATATAATTGGCATCGAAGTGGGTGGGTAGTGTAACGTCTTTACTCATTATGGTTTCAACTGTTGTAGTATTTAAATCGTAAAATGCTACTGTTTTTTTACATTTTGTTAGTGAATGACCAGAATCATATAAAAGTTAAATGGAACGCGTCGATATTTTATATTTCTTTCTCACATGTCATGTACGAGCTCTTTTTTCACAAGATTTTGATCAAAATACATATAAAAAATTATTATTTTTATTAACTTTTTATATGAAGGATCGCGGTACCCTAACTGTCTTCATTTAGTTAATTTTCGGAATGGCCACCTTTCAACTATCCAACACCTCAAAGGAGCTTAAATTTGCACCCTCTTTTTGGCATCTTGTGCTAGAACACTTCTCACAATACTGATTTATTTACTTCTTCCCACAAAAATTGGTGTGAGCATCAGCTTCCCAAAAAACATAATTAAATCTATCACGGTCCGAGCCTCATGACAAATCTGAAGTGTTTCGAACACCAACGAACCTTGAGGCGCTACATTCATCCATCTTGTCTAAGTTCTAACACAATCTTTACTTATTAAAATCTGCTGAATTTATTAATATAAATAGTATAATTGTATGTTCAAACACAAAAAATGTATTTTTTTTACGTCCCAAATGGGTCGCAATAAATTACCAGGACCTAAAGGGATGACTCCCTTGTCTGCACCAAGAGCCGACCCAAAGAACTGTTAGCTTCGGCTAGGGAAAATTGGGACTTGAGCGTAGAAGGAATAAAATTATCAAATTATAGTTAATCTGATTGTTAGCTACATGCGACTAATTAGAATCTATACAAGGGGTGAGAATACTATTACTCATAAAAAAACGAGATGAAATTTTGCATGTTCATCTTTTACCATATAAAATTTACCTATCAATTTAATAAAGTATTGCTAATTCAGATGGTTTGCAATCATTAGGGGCATAAACTATAAAAAGAAAAGAAGTGTTAGCGACTGTATAAACTAGCTATTTCCAGCTCAAAAGTGATGAACATAACAACTGTAAGACTTGATACATGGTGGGACGTTATGTTATCAGTTTTCGTGAAATGAGTTTCGTACTTTCGTAAGTATCATATGTATACCTGTCAAGTTTTATCAGTTTTATCGGTCCGAACTCAAATCCTACTCAAATGATCTTGTATATTTGTAAACAATGGGAGAATCGCTCGATCGGTGGTAGCGACATTTCATATGCAATGCAAAGCTTACTAGTGTGGCAAACGACTAGTTTACATATGAATTCATCAGTATAGAATAATATTTGGAGCCGGTTACGGCCATGGCGTCCATAGTTTCAATGGAAATTCAATTTGATCAATTTCATGGTTCCAAATATTTCGACAGCAAAATATTTGTTCTCTTTTACGAATTTATAAAAATACCAAATATATCATGTGGTTTTTCATGGTTTCCTAGAGCAAAGTGTCCTTTTATAATAAATTGTGTTGCTATTATCTCTTTTTTGCTTAAAGCATGGGAAGTTACTACAATTAATCTTTCAATCATGAGCTGGTTTGCAATTATGAAAAAGATATAATCTATACAAGTTGGACGAACGAAGATTTTCTTTATCTACTTGCAAAAAAAACAAATACTATATAATTTGTGAATAGTAAAATGATTGGTGAAAGTGGTTCACACCTATTATATCACGTTCATTATCAATGCCGATTAAAATGGTTACCTTGAAAGAAATGTTTATTAATTATTAAAAAATATATAATATAAATTTATGAAATTTATATGGATTGGTAAGTCATCCAGAACATTACTCCACCCATTAGTATAGATTAAAATGGACATCTTTTTCAAAATTTGAGGACTTATCTCGTATTTTGAAATCATTAAGGACTAAAAGAAACTTTGTTTCAATAATAGCGTACCACTCGATTTTCGTTTTGGATTAATACCTCGTAGGTAACATTTTTGAACTTTAATTCTCACCAGCTACCTATTATAATTTGCATTTCTCTTATGTACCACTTTTTCATACTATATAAACTAAAAAAAAATATAATTTCATAAATATATATATATATATATATATATATATCCCTCCCTCCCTCCCTCATAAATAAAAAAAATCATAAAAAATTATAAAAAGTGATTAAAAAAAATCACTAAAATAACAAAAAATGAAAAAAATCACACAAAATTATAAAATATGAAAAAAATCACATAAAATTATAAAAAAAAATTACAAAAAAATATAATTAAAAACTTTTATGCACTTTCGGCTATACTAGATACACTTTCGACTGAACTAGATGCACTTTCAGCTGAACTATATGCACTTTCAGCTGAACCAGATGTACTTTTAGCTGAACCAGATGCACATTTTACAGAACTATATGCACTTTTATTGAACTAAATGCACTTTTGGCTGAACCATATGCACTTTCAGCTGAACCAGATGCGCTTTTAGCTGAATCAGATGCATTTTTGACAGAACTATATGCAATTTTATTGAACTATATGCACTTTCGACTGGACTATATTAATTTTCGACTATACTATATGCACTTTTGACTTAACTATATGTACTTTCGACTAAATTAGATGCACTTTTAGCTGAACCACATGTACTTTTAGCTGAACCAGATGCAATTTTAGCTGAACTATATGCATACTCACTTTTATTGAACTATATTTGTTTTCGACTGAATTGTATGCACTTTCAACGGAAGTAGATGTACTTTTCAGCTGAATTGAATTCAATTTTGACTAACTATATGCATTTTCGACTGAACTATATGTACTTTTATTGAACTATATACGCTTTTGATTGAACTATATGTACTTTCGACTGAACTATATGCACTTTCAGCTTATTTAGATTAAAAAAAGACACATTTTCATGGAAAAATCAGTTTTTGTATAAAAAAAATTCACTTTTTGATGGAAAAAGTGTTTTTTTGATGAAAAACAGCTTTCTCGGTATAAAAAGTGTTATATTGACAAAAAAAAATTATATATTTTTTTTGTAATTTTTATGATTTTTATGATTTTTTATAATTCTTTTTATTTTTTGCGATATTTTATAATTTTTTGTGATTTTTTATGATTTTTTATAATTTTTTGTCATTTTTTGTGATTTTTATGATTTTTTATAATTTTTTATCATTTTTTGTGATTTTTTATATTTTTTATATTTTTTTTGTGTTTTTTTTTTGTTGTAATTTAAAATTATTTTGTAGGTTTGTAGAGAGATAAAATATGTCTATTATATTTTGGTTTGTATGATCATTTAGTAAATAAACTAAATAATTAAAAAGTGATACCTATAAGGAATGTGAACTTATCAAGATATGCAGGAGTAATATAAGTTGATATGAGATACTTATAGGGAATTCCACCTTTAGTTTTAACTAATACTACTAACTAAATTGCAAAACAAAGGGCAAAATGTTCACGCATTATGAGAATCCCTATGTCATCCAATGTTTTAAAGATGAGGCGGTTTCAAGACGAAGTAGCTCAACCATCGCCTAATACTGCTTAATACAACTTTATGACCGCATAATTTGTTAAATCTCGTCCAAACCTGCGTCTAATCCTCATAATTCACGAGACGCTTAGACTTTGCCTACCGTCTAAACTTCGTTGAATTTCTCTATAGGTCTAGTACATCAAAATTTTAGTGAGTCATTGTAAACATTAAAAAAGTGCCAATTTTCTACCTGTTTCGAACTTGGACGAATTCCTCATTAGTTCACAATTAGACGGGAAATGATATGTGCACATCACTTAGAACTTTATACACTTTTTATGAGAGAGGTAGGACGAAAATGTTACTGGACCTACTCTCACAAAAGTTGTAAAAAGTGTGAGCAAATAATTATTAAAATCACATAACCGCAATGTTTTAAATCAAAACCACGAGTACCAAACAGAACTTTACACACATTGATAAAGGGGCATAATTTATAATTTTGTATCTTTTAACTAACTACTTGCGAGAACAAAGGTGAAAATGTACACGTATATGTCGACATGGCTATTGCGTTAAGTAGCCTCATATATACATATAATAGGGGTAAAGTGCAAATAATCCCTATTAACTATTGATTCTAGTTATTAACCCCATAAACTATCAAACTTTTGCAATTAACTCCCAATGCCATCTTTAAAATGATATGACGTTATGTTCGATGATCCGTTTTGTTTGATTTCCATTTATTATATTCAGTTATGATATAAATATGCATGTCAAGCAACTTTTTATGGAACGACACAAAAAATTTCTCTTCTCACCAAAACATTTTTTTTTATGTGAAGCCGATTCGGACGAATTTTTTACGATAATTGTTATCTTACCTCGTGTGCATTGAAAAAGTAGAAATACCAAACAAATAATTTTGTTAAACGAACAAAAAATTGAAAAGTTGTCATATTAAAGATGAAACTTGGAGGTTAATTGCAAAAAAAATGATAATTTATATGGTTTAATTAAAAGAAATCATAGTGTATGGGGGTTATTAGCAAAAGACCCATAGTTCCAGGAGGTTATTTGCATTTAAATATATATAAATAACCTATATAACCATAAATATTAATTTGGAGATTTTTTTTATAAACTCCAAATCAATAATTGATTAATGTAAAAATGTTTAATGTATAAGTTATCTCCCCTTTTAACTAACTAACTAACTAACTAACTATATATATTATTCTATTATAATGAGTCAATAATTTAGTATTTTTTTTAAAAAATACTACTACACATTTATATTAATTAAAAAATATCATACTCTCATAAAAATAAAAAATAATAATAAAATATATTTATTCCTTTTTAACAAACAAAAATTATTTTAAAGTTTAAATTATCTCATTTTGTATTATCTATATATATTTAATTTTAGAATAACTGTATATATATATATATGTTTTCTTTATAAATAAATAGAGTGGGGGGAGATACATATAGAGAGAGAAAGTAAAAAAATGGGGAGAGTATTTACTGTGAGTTTAGAAGGGAAGATCTATAGCTGCAAATACTGTAAAACTCATCTCTCTATCCTCGATCACATTGTCTCTAAGGTATATTTATTCATATTTTTTTAGTCTGATTTTTTACAGTTTTTTATTTAATTATTAATTGTTGTGTAGGCTTCTTCTTTTTTGTTAAATTTGGTTATACTTATATCATTTTGCGAGTTAGTATTTTCCTATTTGGTTACTTTTGGAAAATGATAAATTTTGTATGTGATTTAGTAACATTTTCTATTTTATTGTAGTATAATATAGTATCGATATATATATATATATATACGCTTTTTTCTGTTCAGTCTTTTAAATACTGGTTTCTTGATAATATGATCAGTGTTGGAAATTGCTGAATTATTGTACATATATTAATATAAATTGTTGCTAAATTATTGTACATATATTATATATTAGTATAAAGTTATTGATATATTATACTCTTGATTTTGCAGTTTTTATTTTATTTTTACTGTATAGGCTTTTTCTGTTAATTTGGCTAATACCCTTTTGTGAGTTAGTATTTGGTTACTTTTGGTAAATGTTAAATTTTACAGTTCTCGTTTTAATTGTTGTATAGGCTTTTACTGTTTGGTTTTGTTATACCCTTTTGTGACTTTATTATGAAAAAGAAAAGAAAATTATACCCTTTTCTTGATAATCTGATTAGTGTTGGAAATTGCTAAATTTGTACTGTATATGGTTCCGAAATCTGATTTTCTTTATATATTCTTTTGTTGAATATCTGATTTGTTGATAAATGTTAAATTTGTACGTAATTCTACTGGTTTTTTTTTGTTGCATATGTTTTTTTTGTTCAGTTGTTTGTGTCCTTTTGTTGATTGTTTAATTAGTGTTGTAAAATGAAAAATTGATCCTCTGATTTTAATATGCAAAATATCTTAAGATTTATAGTTTGTAGTATTACTATTAAGAAAAAGTACTGGCGTTTTGCTAGTAAGGAAGTCCTCAAGAACGAGTGTCTTGTACTTTGTTATGGTCCTTATGGAAACAAAGCGTTTCTGACCGGAACTTCAAAACTTATCAGGTGTAGAGAAAATCCTAATAAATACCGTTCACATTGAATTCGTGATCATGGACGTTTTTCTATCCTTTCACCTATTTCAGAAGTTTAAAAAAATGTTTTCGTGGAGGTTATAGTAGGGGAATTTTTACATGACGTTTACAATAATAGAATAATTTATTGAACTTATCAAACAATTTATTAAATTGTAGTATAATGTATGGAAGCCATTTTTACCAAATTAGTAGTACTTGCATTCGATGTAAAGTAAATAGGGATAAAGTAACAAATGTGGGTTTACATCAATAAAACGTGAAAACGTATGTAAATTGTTTTTATTTTCCGGGTTTTACGCACAAGACAGGAAGGATTAGCTTCGCATAGAATATATGTATTCAGAACTTGTAATTTTGAGTATAAATTTAGGTAATTTTTTTTTTGTAGAATTCACAAAGTCAAACACTTAGGAACAGTGAAGTATCTAATTCAGTCCTATAAAATCTAAGGTTTAGATTAGAATTTATAATCAACAGCAAAGTCGTATGATGTACTTATGCCTTCTTGCTTTCGTTGCTCTTTTTCTGTTTTTTAGCAACACATTAAAGTTTGACAATGCTATAATAAGAAGCAGGTCAAGCACTCCGAAGATCTTTTTAAAGACATTGGTGTATAACTATGTACATAATAAGTAATACTGTATATAATAATTATCCATAGATTTTTTTAGGCTGCCTTTGTTTGTATTTATTGCAATGAAATTGGGAGTATAAGAGTTATTATCTTGTGAGAATATGCAACTTGCACTTACAAGCTATTTATTCATGAACTGATTTAAATGCATATAAATTTAGAAGGATAACATTAACTGTTATGGATGGACAATCTTTGTAGAGAGCTGACTTGGTCAGCAATTTGTAGTGGCTAATGCAACAAATGGAGTTTTTGTGGTAAACACATCAACTGCTTCCTTAATACCTAAAGAACATAAATGTAGTGATTTGGATTGAAAAGTTTAGAACAATGTTGGCTACTCCCACCAGTCTCCCATGATGGTTTTTACAGATACAATGCTTTAGTTGCTTGATCCATTTCCAAACTGGCTTTAGAATTAATATCTCTGTCTTTTGGTTACTTTGTAAGACAAATATTTTCCAACTTAGAATTTTTTGTTTTGTTTTGGTCCAGACTTTCCAATGCAGGAATGGGAAGGCTTATCTCTTCGATATGGTGTAAGTTTTTCTTGAACTTGGGCAAAGCATTGTCATTCCTTTATTGCAAACTTATCCTGGTAAATATTTGTTTCTGTACAGTTTGTAATTATACACTTCAACGCTTTCCTGAGTTACGAGACGAGTTCCTTGTTTTTTCAAAATCTTAAAGTTGGAGTTTATCTACTTATCCTTTTGTTGTCCTCCGGGTTAAAATTTGTGATCTTCATTGTGGTCTGACTCTGTTGGTGTTCGATATGTTGCTTTGTTCTTTAAATTCGTCTTTGGAGTATGTTTTTATGTGAGACATGATATAGCAAAAATGCGTACTACTATGCAAAGTAGTACAACAATGAAGTCTAAAATGCTAGAGTATTGGGGTTGAGTGAAACCAATCCAGTATATAATTAAGAGGATAGAGAACCCTAAATGAATTGGCGATGGAGACATGGAGTTCCTACTCTCCCACGTCCTTTGTGCGATTTTTTCATTCATTAGATGCATATGCTAATGGCAGTGGAGAAGAAAGTAGGTGAAACGCTTTATTGACCTTAATCAAAATTGGAACTTAGAACTCGAATTTGCTTTGAACGGGCTGAAAACTATATGCTATATGTAATGTGACATAGGTCTTGTAAGAAGTTTGAATTTTTTATTGTGAGAAGAAAACTCTGTTCATCCAACTTAAAAATCAGAAAAGCCAATATACCAATGTATTAGTTCAACTTATTAGCAAAAAACCCGTGCTTAGAGCTGCAACCAAAAAAGGCCATAATATGCAAAGAATTTGCTTAGTTTGACTTGTTAAGATCCTTTTAATCTATGAGGGGTCTCTTTTTATTTATGACAGGTCAAATGTCACTGTTGGAGATACAGAAAAAAGAATTATGCTGACGGGAGCGCATGATGTTGCTGATGTATTTTGTGTTGGATGTGGATCACTCGTGGGATGGAAATATGTAATGATCTAAAACTAAACTAAATTTCTCACTGTTTTGAGTCCGTAATGCCCTGTTTTGTTATGGTGGGTAACTTATATTTTTCTTTTTCTTTTCAGCAGTTTGCACATGAGAACGATCAAAAGTACAAAGAAGGAAAATTTGTCCTCGAGCGGTTAGTTCACATCTTGTTGCTACTTTAAGATGAAATTTAAATTTTTTCAGGTTTTAATTTTAACAGCATTTAATAGTGTGCTCACTGGGGCTAGCTTCTAAATAGATTCCCAGAAGTAGGTAAAAAGTAGCTTTTAAGTTTAGTGCCACTTAGATAAGTTATGGCCTTGTTCGATTGCAGTTTCTAAGCTTGCTTTTTTGCTTTTTTTTTTTGCTTTTTTTTTTGCTTAGAAATTGAATTGCATTTAGATGACCAGCTTACAAGCTGAGCTTTTCTCTTTCTTTTGGCCTGAAGAAGCAATAATAGATAAGCTAGTTGAACTTATTTTATTTTGAATCTCAAGAAGTCCAGCTTACTAGCTTCAAAAACTGTAGCTAAACATGCCTTTATCAATTACCAACAAAGCCATCCAAACGCATTGAAACCAAGTGAAAATTTTCTTATTAGAACTTACAAAGCCACATTGCACAGAAGCTATCCTTAAAGCTGCAAACAAACGACTACATATGTACGTTATTTAACTCGTGTTTTCTTTTAATTTTACAAAACAGGTTCAAACTTGCAGGACCCGATGGAAGCAGTTGGTGGGCGCCTCATGAAGCACACATTTTAGCTGGAAGTGAATCAGATGATGTTTAAGTATTACTCCTAATAGGCTTTTCATCACATTTGTACATTCTCAAATATCTTGTTACGAAATGACTATTTATGGTTTATTCGATTTGCTTTTCTCATTTCATTTGGCAAGCTTATCTAAACTTGCTCAAAAAAATGAACCAAAGAATTAATTGTTCATATCGGTCTCCTTCCTTTGGCTTTAAAGTGTAAACCTATGATACAACATTGATTTCTTTAATAAGAGTGGTCATCTGCTTCTGGTAATTCTTGTGAGCTATTATAGAATTTAAGTATATCCTAACATATAGGTTTGGACTTTATAACCACTCTACTTTCAAAGTCTCAAAATAAATAAAATTAGATACAGAGACGACTTATATTCAAAGGTTATCAATAGCTTCAGAATACTATTACATGATTTGATTGGAAATATTGCTATGATTTTAGTGGTAGAAGATTTGTTATTTGTCTGGTGGGGGTAATAATGACAATGGCCTCGTTTGGTCGCATATTTTATGTTCAAAAGTATACTTTTTGTAGGTGGGTTGAAAAGTATACTTTTCTGTTTACTTTTTAGTAAGTAAATGCTGTTTGGTGAACACCGTAAAAGTATACTTTTCATTAAAAATGTTGTTTGGTAAAATATGTTTACTTTTACTTTTTGAGTGAAAATGAATTGTGTATTCAAATAATGCACAATAGGTATCACTTTTGAACTTATATTACTCCTACGTACCTCCATAAGTTCATATTCACAAAAAATGAAAAATAAATAAAAAAGAAAATAAAAAAATCACAAAAAAATATAAAAATTGAAAAAATCACAAAAAAATCACAAAATTTTAAAAAAATTACAAAAAAAATTATAAAATTATAAAAAATCACAAAATATTAAAATAACTAAAAAAAATAAAAAATCACAAAAATCACAAAAATGAAAAAAAAACACAAAAAAATTATAAAAAATCACAAAATCACAAAATTTTTAAAAAATTACAAAAAAAATAAATAAAAAATTTATTTTTTTTAATTTTGTGTGATTTTTTATAAGTTTTTGTGATTTTTTATATTTTTTTTGATTTTTCGATATAAAAAGTGTTATATTGACAAAAAAAAATTATATATATATATATTTTTAATTTTTTTAAAAGTTTGTGATTTTTTTCATTTTTTGTGAATTTTTGTAATTTTTTAAATTTTTTAATAATTTTTTTGATTTTTTGTGATTTTTTGTGATTTTTATAATTTTTTATGATTTTTTTCATTTTTTTTATAATTTTTTTTTTGTTATTTTTTGTTATTTTTTTTATTTTTATAAATTTTTTGTGTTTTTTTTTATTTTATAATGATGATAGGAACTAGGTTTTGAACTATACTTTAAAAGCATATTCAGATTAAAACCTACTTAAAAGTATCATCAAAAGTAAAAGTATCATCAAACTTACTTTTAAAAAGTATCATCAAACTTACTTTTAAAAAGTATACTTATAGACATTTACTTTTCACCGAAAGTATACTTATGAGATGACGTCCAAACAAACTAATATAAGTAAAAGTAAAAGTAAAGCCAAAAGTATACTTAATGGTTTACTTTTATAAAAGTAAATTTCTAAAGTGGCAGCCAAACAACCTGTTGAATAAGTAAAAGTAAAAGTAAAAGTAAGTTACTTTTGGTGCCAACCAAACAAGCCCAATATATGTATTTAAGAGTTATTCTAATTATAGTTTATATTGACAATAAAGAGACGACTTATATTCAAAGGTTATCAATAGCTTCAGAATACTACTACATGATTTGATTGGAAATATTGCTATAATTTTAGTGTGTAGAATATTTGTTATTTGTTTGGTGGAGGTAATAATGACAATATATGTATTTAAGAGTTATTCTAATTATAGTTTATATTGACAATAAAGAGACGACTTATATTCAAAAGTTATCAATAGTTTCAGAATACTACTACATGATTTGATTGGAAATATTGCTATAATTTTAGTGTGTATAAGATTTGTTATTTGTTTGGTGGGGTAATAATGACAATATATGTATTTAAGAGTTATTCTAATTATAGTTTATATTGACAATAAAGAGATGACTTATATTCAAAGGTTATTAATAGCTTCAGAATACTGCTACATGATTTGATTGGAAATATTGCTATAATTTTAGTGTGTAGAAGATTTGTTATTTGTTTGGTGGGGTAATAATGACAATATATGTATTTAAGAGTTATTATAATTATAGTTTATCATTGACAATAAAGAGAAGACTTATATTCAAAGGTTATCAATAGCTTCAGAATACCACTACATGATTTGATTGAAAATATTGCTATAGTTTTAGTGTGTAGAAGATTTGTTATTTGTTTGGTGGGGGTAATAATGACAATATATGTATTTAAGAGTTATTCTAATTATAGTTTATATTGACAATAAAGAGACTGTTGTAGGATATTATTGGTCATCTTGGGCCTTACTCTATTGGGCCTACCTTGGGATTTCCTAGCATATGTAACTTTATCCTCTGTTATATAAAGAGGTCAGTGGTCTCTTGATGTATCGCTCTGTACAATCATATTAATGAATAAACACTTCGTCTGTTGTTTCTCATACCTCTCTCTATATCTATACATATCTATATATATATATATATATATATCTATAACGAGCTAATATGTCACACAACACGTTATCAACACTTTGCTCGTGGAGAATAGGATATACGCTCGCGGATATTGGAGATTTTTGGTAAACGCACGGATATTGGGTATTTATAAACCTTGAGGTTTATCCGGGTTTTTAGGGTTTTGCTATATGCACCAACATACCGTGCGTAAGGTACCGAATTCAAAACTTAATTTATTCCATATATGTGATCGCATGTATTATTTTATGGATAACTAAAACATGATAAATATCTCGTAGTATATAATCCATGCGTATTAGATTTTGTTACTTGTATGGATAACTATATATGATCGTAACAAAATAACCCAAATTGCATGTATTTGTTGAAGAAAAAAAAATTATGTGTGATAGATTTTTTTTACTGTCTAACATGATCAATCTATTTATAAAAACCAACTTATATGTAATATGTATAGTATACTGTAAAATTGTATTTTTATACAAACAAAATCAGTAAAAGACATATAATCGGGTTGTAAATCGAAAATCATGTAATTGTAAAACATGTATTAATCTGTGGGATTAAATCTGTAAAAAAGACTGAAAATAATAGGACTGTTTTGTAATTCGCTGAAACTATTAACTGTGCATGTTAATTACTAAATGACTAAACTGAAACTTGTCTGAAATTATAGACTGAAGCTGTAATAATGCTGTAAATAGATATATAGTTTGCTGAAATTACACGGATAGTCCCTGTAATATATTACATGTATAAAAACAGTATATATATGTTATAAAAGTCAATATTCGGTCTAAATATTCACCCACATGCATATATATATATATATATATATATATTTATTAAAAAGGCAACTGAATAAAAAAAATTGCATGTTAATTGAATAAATTGATATGTTTCCATGTAAATTTAACCAATTTGCATGTTAAAAAAATTACCATATATAGAATTAATTGGTAATTAAAAATATATTGCTTGGTTGCATGTTAAAATTACCATGTATGAAAATTGCGTGTATATTGTAAATTAATAAATAAAATATATTATGTACATGAATGATTTAGTTACCATGTATAAAACTTACACATATAGCAATATAATAATAAAATATTGACTAAATCTTGCTAGTGTAAATTGGTAATTACTAATAAAATTCTAGATTGATGATAATCTTGATTAATTTGATTTCCTTATTAGGAAATATATATTGCAATATATATGTTAATCATGCAAACAGGTACAATCTAAAATATTAGTTAATCATTACTAATTTATTTATTGCCATGTACACCTATGTATAATATGTTAATTTGCGAAATCATAAATATTCACATTTAAGTTGGAAAAATTATGAATCTTTCCTAAATAGGCTCACCTATTTGGATACGATGTCTAGTAAAGATATAGGCGGAAGTCGATATCCTAATGAGGTCGGGTTTTAAGTGGCATTCGTGCCCTCCACCCTCACCGTCTTTCCTGGTCGTGTTCAAGTAGAGCTACCAAAAGGGGTTGACTAAATAATAATTTTCCCGAGTGTGTTTATGTAGTGATGTATGTTTCGCCGAATTGGTGTTTCAGTATCGACCCGTCATTCGATCAATGAGAACCTATTCACATTAAAAGCAAAACTATTTTTCGAACCTATCGTTTCAAAATAAAGTTTATGCTGGTCGTTTTATATGATAAATAATCCAGAACTCCCAACACATGTTGGATGCCATCTATGATGAGAAAAATCGTAAAACATACTTGCGAAATGACTGTTTAAACGTTGATTTTAATCCGTCACCACATGTTACTCACCCTGATATGTGAAAATGTGATGTCAAAATTTTTTTTTGATGCCATCTTTGATGAGTAAACCACGAGTTTGTTGTTACCCTCAGGATGAATGATAAGGCGTTGATTTTATTCCGCCGCCACATTTGAGACGTGATGACGTCTATGGTGAACAAATGTCTGAAATTGACATATTGGAGCAATCATTCACCAAAATACTAGCTTGGAAATTGTATTCCATAAATAGTATCGTGAATTTATATTCACCATGTTCCTTTATCGCCCATCTGTTATTGGATAAGAAAATTGCCCCGGTGAGTAGTTTTAATCCTATTGGGACAATGGCGAATTGTTTGCCTGATATTAATGCTCTTCGTGTACATTTTTTTTTTCATGAATCGAGAACCGAGACAAGTGTTATTTGTCTCGAACTGTCGCGATCCCAATGAATCGCCTAGCCAAGCGAGATGTTAGACAATCGTCAAAATCGAAAACCTGTGGCTCCAAGACAGTAATTGAAAGGAACAATATGGCCCATTGTCACAAAGCAAGAGATAATGCTCAAGGAGGAAACTCTATGCTATAAAGACAAATGTCATGCACGGTTACTCCTTAAATAGTTCAAAACTATTATAAAGATGAAAACACCGATACTAATATGGTTAAAGCTAACTGAAAGGAAATTTTTGAGACCCCCGATTTTGTGGCTCAAATGAGTTTGATACCTTTCTTTATTGATTTTGATAAATCATTGAGCCATTTTTTCGCTCATCTGGATTATGTTTTTCCATTTGGATTATGATTTTTCCATTTGGACATACTTTTGGATTATGGTTTGCCTGTTTACGAAATTTCTCGAAATAATTTAAAGTGTTTTGAGAAAATTTCTTTGACAAATGTGACCAAACTTTAAATTATGAAATTTTAGGCAATATTTATGGGGTAGTTGATTTTTTTTTGAAAATAGCGGGTAACAGAGTACCACAGAATTTCACCAACTATTTGCCTAAACGAGTACTCAGTGACAACGATTCTGGACCTGTCATTTCAAAATCAAAATCTTTGGTAAAACCAAATTGATTTGTCAAATATGAGGTCTTATACTCATGTAGGTCTTGCCGTACCTTATTGAGTTATAAAATATTCGAGAAAACCACTGTTATCTGGTAATAGCTCATGAAAGAATTAAAATTTCTTTACATAGTCTCCATTCAATACGACCAAAAGCGTATTTTAGAGGAGTTGAAATGTCTTTCAAGTGGTTGCTACCACATTCTTTAAAGCATTTAAAGTTATCTTATCATTTCGCCTGTCGTCGAAATGATAAATGATTTAGATGCTAAGACATGATTGTCTATACTATCATTCGCATGTCGTCGATTGATAAGAGCATTTTGATATTGTGGCATTGACCGGATGAGATATTCCCGGGTCAAAAGATGATGCTTGATTTATAATCGCATCGCATTTGGATTCTCTCTGAGAATATATTTCAAATGCTTACTTTGAAAGACTAGTATGTGTAAAGATCACGAAATGAACTCGTAGAATTCTTGTAAAGAATTGAAGGAGTTATTGTGGACTTATCCAACCATAAGACGGACCATAAATATAAATGGTTATGGTTGATGCATCGACAATATGGTCACATTTTACTCTTGTCCACATAAATGCAGCACTTCCCAAACTCTTAGCCTTATCATTAAGTTGATGGCTCATGATCCGAATCTAGTCGACTTGATAATACCGAAGAGTAAGAATCGAAATTTCGATTTGAATTACTTGAGTTTGGAAATTGAAACTGAACATCCTGTCGATTATGTTCAGACCCAAATGGACTTACGGAAAGTTTGATGATGCGACTGCAAATGATTGCACGCACTTCTTGGTCTTGCGCACCAAGATTTATATTTCCGTGTGGGGTTATGCTATTTTGCTGCATTGGTCCGTTATGAGGCCCATAGACACTCAGACACCATATGCGTACCAGCTGGTTACTGGTTATGAGCCAGAAGTCTCATATTAACGCGTGTTTGGAGTGCTTAATTAATATTTTGATTGATCCGCTATAGCGTTCAAAATATGGACCTCTGAAGGGGACATAAGTCGATTATGAATCCCCTGCCTATCATTTGATAGAGTAACCTTTGGCAAGCGATCTCTTTACCGCATGATATGCGAAAGTGACATCGCTAAGACTGTTCTTCCCATCGTTAGGGGGAGATTTGCACGTTAGCGTTGATAAGGAACGACGTGAAGTAACGTGACATTACCCACTCAGTCTTAGCTTGATCCCCAAAACTGCACTTAGTGATAAGTAAGTGCATAGACTCCCTCAAGTCTAACTAAATGCCAGACGCATTTAATGACTTTATGAGATGTCACGAGATCATTTATACCTGCTGCAAAATGCTTACAAGGATAGACGTCCCTGTCGGATGCCATGTTCCTGCGTAACACGTTGCTTTGGCCGAACCCGCCAAGCAAAGGACAATGCCGTCGGCCGTCAGTCTGTTGTGCTTCCCAAGATACGAGGAAGTTGACCGAAATTTAATTCGTTCAGCCCCAGAGGTGGTGAACTGAAACTCGTTTGTCGCACGAGATTATAATTGATCAAGGAGATGTGTGATTTCCTCCTTATCCTAAGAATCTTGAAATATCTGTCGATCATGATATCTTAGACGATATTTAAGCGAAACGAGACTGTCATTGATTACTTATTCATATATTCAGTGATGACTGATAATATGAACAAATTATGACAGAGAACCATGTACCGTTGCCTGAAGTCAACGTAGAATAGACTGGACTAATGGAAACTTGTAATCCAAGTAGACTCCTTAGCGAAAGTGTGTTCAGACCTGTAGCTCCAACACCACCAATGTTAAACGAGTTCGTTTATTTGGTTATTCGTAAGGAAAAGTGATGAGAATAATGAGATTGTAGAATGTTCGCCTAGTAGCGCAAGCCTTCTCTCATACCTTGGAATTGATTACGAGATGGTTGATTTCCTCGTAATGGACGTTATAACGGTCCCCTACTTTATCAGTTTAGTAGTTTCCGAAAAACTGATTATGCAGCATGTGATTGTGGTCACTGTTTTATCTCTATGAGAATTTAGACAAATAGATATAGATGAAGGTCCCTGTTTGACTTCATATGGTTTAATCAAGTAGTTCCTGACCACGGAACACGATCTCAATTAAATGAGACGTTCACTATATAGATTAATATAATCCGAGCGGATGTGGTATACCCGCCTAACTGAGTACTTGATTAGCTTGGGATACTTGAATAAGTATTATGCCCTTGCGTGTTTTATTATGCGATCCACTTTTGGATTTGTCTTCGAGATGAAGGATCTTGGGAAGAAACGGTAGTGACTCGGCCTGATGATCGAGTCCCGTAAAGATTGAATCTAAGTCCATGATTCAGACTACACCCAGAAGGTGTTATGACGTTTTAGTCATCATGACGCTAAGTCATTAGATTCTCCCATGATCGTTCGATCACTAGACATTGATATAGACCCAGTCCGTCACTGATGAGACGATGAAGAGATATTGAACCATGATGTTCATATCTAAGTACAATAAGCGCATCATTGTACTTGGTCTAATATGCTAGGACGAACATCTTGTCTGCTGTGAATGGTATAGCTCGACACAGCATCGCGCTAACATGCTGCCATCGAAATGGCATAAAAGACATTTTCCCATTACCTTAAGGTAACTGTGGATGAGGGCTTGTCTTATCCCATTTGCGTCATCGAGTGTACCTACCCCCTTCGGTACTCGAATTAACGCAACCCTTTTTCGGTTATACCGATGCCGGTTACTTATCAGACCCGCATAAGGGATATTCCTAACATGGTATGTCTTTGCCAATAGGAATAAGGCGATATCTTGGAGGTCTAGGAATGACTCCAAACGAATCACTCTGATCTATTCGTGCTCTATGAGACGACTAGAGAGTGTATATGGCTTCGAGCTAGTATTAGCCATATTTGAATTACATATGATCTGTCTCACGATCTAGATAAAACACTTGTCATAGAAGACAACTTGTTGTTATCGATTAAGAGAGACATGACTACATTATGCTATTTAGCATTTATCGTCAAAATAATTCTTCACATATGAAGTTTAAGAGCATCATGTCGAATGCTCGTTTTATTCCACGTTATATTTTCTTGCATACAGTCGTGTGCAAGTAAATGAGGCATCCAGTCGAATGCTCATACTCTTTCTTGGGATATGAAATATTTGCACTCAGTCGTGTGCAAGTGAGGGGGAGCATCCAAGTGAATGCTTATTGCACTAATTACTATTTAGTCGAAATCCTCACACCCTATCGTGTGCAAGTGAGGGGGAGCATCCAGTCGCATGCTCGTGTACTCTTTTTGTCCTTAGACCAAGGTTTTTTTTCTCACTGTGTTTTCCTTGGCAAGGTTTTTAGCGAGACACGTTCCCATTATATCTCACTTAAGATTGCCGAAATTAGGGGGAGTATCCTGTTGTATACTTCTTACCACTGTGTACTCTTTTGTCCTTCGACTAGAGGTTTTTTCCACTGGGCTTACTCTAGCAAGGTTTTGATAAGGCACCTGTTTTGTGGTTGATCCCCTACTACTACCACTGTTGCACTCTTTTTCCTTCGATCAGAGATTTTACCATTGGGTTTGCTCTGCCAAGGTTTTGATGAGGCACACTGTTTTGTGGTTAGTTAATTACATAGAATTTCGGCCTATATCATTCAGCTACACAGTTTCTCTTAGGTACCGGTTTTGTCCCACACTGGGTTTTCCGTCCCTAAGGTTTTTATGTGTTTAGCACTGCGAATGAACTCGACTCACATCGACAGCATGAAGACGAAGAAATCAAAACTTCCATAGGGGGAGTGTTGTAGGATATTATTGGCCATCTTGGGCCTTACTCTATTGGGCCTATCTTGGGCTTTCCTAACATATGTAACCCTACCCTCTATTATATAAAGAGGGTCAGTGGTCTCTTGATGTATCGCTCTGTACAATCATATTAATGAATAAACACTTCGTCTGTTGTTTCTCATACCTCTCTCTATATCTATACATATCTCTATATATATCTATAACAATCTAATATGTCACACAACAGAGACGACTTATATTCAAAGGTTATCAATAGCTTCAGAATACTACTACATGATTTGATTGAAAATATTGCTATAATTTTAGTGTGTAGAAGATTTGTTATTTGCTTGGTGGGGTAATAATGACAATATATGTATTTAAGAGTTATTCTAATTATAGTTTATCACTGACAATAAAGAGACAACTTATATTCAAAGGTTATCAATAGCTTCAGAATACTACTACATGATTTGATTGGAAATATTACTATAATTTTAGTGTGTAGAAGATTTGTTATTTGTTTGGTGGGGTAATAATGACAATATATGTATTTAAGAGTTATTCTAATTATAGTTTATCATTGACAATAAAGAGACGACTTATATTCAAAGGTTATCAATAGCTTCAGAATACTACTACATGATTTGATTGGAAATATTGCTATAATTTTAGTGTGTATAAGATTTGTTATTTGTTTGGTGGGGTAATAATGACAATATATGTATTTAAGAGTTATTCTAATTATAGTTTATATTGACAATAAAGAGACGACTTATATTCAAAGGTTATCAATAGCTTCAGAATACTACTACATGATTTGATTGGAAATATTGCTATAATTTTAGTGTGTAGAAGATTTGTTATTTGTTTGGTGGGGTAATAATGACAATATATGTATTTAAGAGTTATTCTAATTATAGTTTATCAATGACAATAAAAAGAAGACTTATATTCAAAGGTTATCAATAGCTTCAGAATACTAATTGGAAATATTGCTATGATTTTAGTGTGTAAAAGATTTGTTATTTGTTTGGTAGGGTAATAATGACAATATATGTATTTAAGAGTTATTCTAATTATAGTTTATGATTGACAATAAACAACTTACACTTGGTAGTATCTTAAATTGATTTACTGTATTTAATAGTTATTTTTTTAGTATGACCGTGTCACTTGTGTTGGTGTGTTGTATCAACACTACCAACATCTCCAACGACTCTTTTGTCATTATCGACTATCCATGCACTATTTTTCAAACACCCCGTCTTTGATGGCCACTCTTTTTGACGATTAGAAAACCCGATGGATTTTTTTTTTTAAAATATCCACATTCTCTAATCACTTGCCAACCCGTCTTACTTTTCTATTCTCACGAAATATTTAATCGATCACCGTCATAGATACATTGCCATAATTGCTGAAGTATGGGAAACACAAAAGAGGTCAAAATAAGGACGAGAAAGAACAGTCGGAAGCATCACTTAAAACGAGTGAGACTGACGATTGGATGGTGAACTGAGTTGGATCGTATGTGATGTTGGAGTTGTGAAACATAAACCAAATCAGAAACTTTCCCAACAAAACATTTATTTTCCCGGTGGTTGTTATTTGATTCTAACATTTTCTTTCATTTTTATTGCGAGTTTGTTGTAGTCCTAGGCCTCCTTATTAGTAGTTCCGAAACTATTAATCCATATTGTAAGATAAATTTAAAATGAAAGCCAAATTATTGCAAATATTAAAAAAAATACATTATTTGTAGTCTGTGACTCTAGTCCATACATGAAAACTTTACCTGTTTTTTATATCTCAACATCCGTTATAAATTATAATAAAATTTTCAGTATAAATAATAAACGTGTACCAAAATTAGAAATTTGCCTCTTAAAATAAATAAATATAATCACCCTCCCCCTCCCTCATATCTCTCTCTCTCTAGTATCTATTTATATACGTACATATATATATATATATATTAATTTATAATACATATTTTATATTTATATGTACATTTTATTCCTATTTGTTTTCTTAAGCTACAAAATGAACCTCAAGGGAGCATAAGAGCTTTGTTACCATGAAAATTATCAGAAAACTGGGGTATTAAATAAATTACCATAATAATTTGACATTTTAAGGTGGGCATTTCAGGTAATTTTTTTAGATACACAAGATTTTAGATCTTATAAGCCTGTTACAGTGATATTTATCACAAGTTAAGGTTTTATTTATCTAAATAAATCGAGATTTGAAGGTTTTGAGGTGGGTTTTTCGAGATGAATTGAAGTTTATACTTTATAGCATAAAAGGTTATTATGGTGACAATTTTTAGAAATTAGGGACTTATTTATCAAAATACGTTGAAATTATTCGGATTCTAAGGTGGGTTTTTCGATTAATTCGATAAAATCGGAAGTTGAGAGCATAAAAGGATGTTTTAATGACAATTGTTAGAAATTAGGGTCTTAATTATCAAAATACGCCGAAATTATTAGGATTCTGAGGTAAGTTTTCGAGTAATTCAGTAAATTCTGAAGATGAATCGAAGTGTAGCGAATAAAAGGCTGTTATGGTGACAATTATGAGAAATTAGAGTCTAAATTATCAATATACGTCGAAATTATTTGGATTCTGAGGTGGTTTTTTTCCGAGTAATTCGGTAAATTCTGAAGATGAATTATAGTTTAGAGCATAAGAGGCTGTTACGGTGACATTTTATCAGAAAAGTCGATATTTTAAAGTTTTGGGAATTTTCTTCGTAAATTGAGAAGATGAATAGAAGTTTTAGGGCATCTACGGAGGCCGAAATGAGGTCGAAGAGGGGGAATTCGACAAGGAGAGAGAAGGAGGAGGAGCTGGCATTGTTCTTGGAAATGAGAAAACGCGAAAAAGAGCATAACAGTATTCTTATTCACACCTCGGAGGACTTCGAGGGTCCGTTAGGTAACTACTGTTTTGAGGTTTTCTGATTTCGTATGTGTTAACAATTTAGTTTGGTAGTGAATATTTAAGTTAGAAAATGGTTTCGGCTATTTTTTGCTGTTTTTACTTTCTAGTTTTGTGGAATTGTGAGGGTTGTTATGTTGTCGAATTTGACCAGTGGCGGAACCAGAACTTTGATATGGGTGGGGCTAACTTACATGCGTATAT
Source organism: Primula vulgaris (assembly GCA_963920805.1). Classification (NCBI taxonomy): domain Eukaryota; kingdom Viridiplantae; phylum Streptophyta; class Magnoliopsida; order Ericales; family Primulaceae; genus Primula; species Primula vulgaris. The sequence continues at coordinate 2,960,667 of OY987220.1, read as the reverse complement.
TTTGTTGGAATTATACGTGGTGTGAAATGCTATAATTGTCAACTTTTCAGGAGTTTGGTAGTGAACATTTCTGTTAGAAAATGGGTTTCGTCTATTTTCATTCTGTTTCTTATTTCTTGTTTGTTGGAATTATGAGGGTTGTTATGTCGTTGAATTTGAGCAGTGGCGGAACGGGGATTTTGATATGGGTGGGGCTTAATTATACGTGGTGTTGAAATTCTATAATTGTCAACTTTTTAGTAAAATACATGGGCAAAGTTCGGGGTTTCCTCTCAATATGAGTGTTGTAGTCCTTTTTAGTCTACTCCTAGTTCCTCCCCTGAATCCGAGCTCACTTTTTTTGCCAGAAAGAACCAGAACTTAATGTGTATATAAGCAACAATTGTTCTTCTGGACAAATAATAATGATTATGTGTCAGCCTCACCAACTTTAGGCTGAAATAGATTATCTAGAACGAAACAATCTTTAGAAAGATGGAAACTCCATACGAATTAAAACATTTTCAAAATTGAATCCATTCCCTTTCTTTAAAGTAAGTGTAAATTTACAATACGCCGTTTGAGTCTCACATTTCCTAGTTAGAGGAAGAAGTCATGGGTCAAAACAATTTTTTTATGTTTAAATGGACCATTGAACTTGTTCTTCATATATGAATATGAAATGATTTAGTTGACTTTGTAGTGGGGAGAAAGTATGTTGATCACTCCTGTAGGCTGTAGCTAGAAAAGCTTGCCTAATGCGAGTTAAATTAGTTCTGCGATGTATGAGTATGTTTTGCCACGCACTAAATTCGAAAAATGAAACCCTGGTTCTGTTTTGCTTGTCAGTGAAAGCTAAGGGTTTATCATTTGATTGTATGTTTAATACTGAGTATCATTTCTTTCGCAGGCTCAAGACCAGTAAATGCTGCCTTATACAATATTTCCTCATCTACACCAACCCGGAGGACTGGAGCCGATGACTTTCTTAATTCCGAAAATGACAAGAATGATTATGATTGGTAATATGTTTGCCATGTTTCAAAATTTTATGATATGATGCTGTTCTCTCTCTGTAGTGTGAGTACTTTCTGTCAATAATGTTGCTTCTGTTATTATTTGCTTATGGGTAATGCTTTTCCGGTCAACAAACCTTACCTGGGGATATACACACTTACATGAATATCCTGCATCTAATGTCTTTTTCATAATTATAAATCACTAAAATGCAGGATTGATCCACATAAATGTTCACGTTAGCCTGTAAGTTTTTTTAGGCGGAAGAATGTGAGAGCAAAAACACGTCTCTTTAAATATTGTTTTGTTTGCTAAAGCTAGCTATTGATATCTTTATTGAGTTAGAACTACGCATTTTTTGTATACATGTAAACAATCTTCTCTGCATCAGTTCCGTTAGTTGTCGCTTTATATCTGATGTTGCACATTTTGTTTGTTTATTTAATGGGCAAAGATGTTCCGACTATCAGTGAGCGAATTTTCTGTTGTATCTTTATGTAAGGTTACGAATGGTATGGTAAGTGTCATTATGGTGGTCATGGTTTTTCTTATTATTACTTTAATTTATATTTTGTTTCAGGCTTATCACTCCTCCCGGTACTCCTCTTTTTCCTTCACTGGAGATGAAATCACAAAGAACTGTTACGAGTCCATCCAAAACTCTTAATACTTGTCCTACTTCACAAACTAGAGTAAGAAATACATCTTTGGACTTTTACTTCCATACAACTACTGAAATTAGCCTTCTATTACATCTTTTAAGGTCTCTGAAGCAAGTGTCCTAAGAACTGTTTGTTATTTCTCTCCAACCAAACTTGTGATTTTGGGATTACCAATTTTTATTTTTAATTTTATTTTTCATGATCATAGCTTGCTATCAGTTGAAAGTTAATGCGCATCCATTTCACCAAGACTGAATCCACATGAAGTTTGTTTAATTAAAACATTATTGATAGTGATGTATTTTTAGGATTTAATTCACATTTACTCACCAATAATAAAAACCCGCTTCTTACTCGCTGCTACTTTTGACAGTCATACGGTTCAGTGAACTGATTTTTGGGGTTGGAATCCTGTTCATCAACTGATTTCACAATTGAATAAACTATATTTTAATTGGCATACGGTTCATAAAGTTTATGTACGTACTGTATAGCCTGTCCAAACTCTTGATCATTTAATAGAATTTTCCCTTATTTAAAGTTCTACGGTTGCAAAATTACAGCCAGAGCTTTCTACAAGGATCCTCTTTACATCTAGACAAACAACTTCATCACCGGGATTAAACACTTCAACTACAGGACTTCGAAGGTCTTCATCATCAAGTGGTCCAGGATCAAGACCATCTACACCAACTAGTCGGCTCACACTAACCTCCACATCCAAACCCGTATCTACATATGCATCTAAATCCATGTCATCAAAACTGACGCCATTGAAATCCACACCAAATGTATCTAAACCGGCTTCAAGGTCTTCCACACCAACTTCTAGGCCCACATTAGCCTCCACATCCAAACCCGTATCCACATATGTATCTAAATCCACGTCATCGAAACCCACGACAATAACATCTTCGAAATCTATGCCAACTGTATCTAAACCACCTTCAAGGTCTTCTACACCCACTTCTAGGCCCGCATTACCTTCTACTAAACCCATTATTCCCCCAAGATCTTCGACTCCCACAAAAAGCAGCACCTTAGTTTCATCCAACCCACCGCCCAGGTCAACAACACCTACACGCAGATCGACTACATTGTCAACTTCAACTAATTCGTGTACAAAATCATCTACAAAATCAGTGCCACCTCGTGCTAGTTCTCTGATAGTGAAACCCATACCTTGGAACCCCTCAGAGATGCCTGGTTTCTCTCTATCTGCACCTCCGAATTTAAAGACATCTTTGCCCAATAAGCCATTTCCGGCCACTAGAGGAAGGCCAGGTAATGCGCAGTTTGCTTTTCATTATTTATTTGTTGAGTAAATGATGTACCTTATCATCTTTTGTGTCTTCTTCGTGTGAAGAGTTTATCCATTTAAATTGTTGTCTTGTGAAAAGACTGTTACTAATTGTGTCGCGTGAGTTGTGTCATTAAAATGTTATGAATAAAAACTCTGTAACAACAATCCAGCTTTGTGATGTTTCCGGAAATTAAAATGAAACTATTAAATTTGTATCATTAGGGGTACCTGCTGTTCGTTCCTCTTCTGTTGAGCCAGTTTCTAATGAGAGAATCAGAAGGCAATCGTGCTCACCCTCTAGGGGACGGCCACCTAACGGCGTTAAGAATAGCTATGGAGGGTCTGTACCTGCGGTTAGTCGCATACACACAAAAGCTAATGAGAGTGTTAATCCGGGTTTGGTTGGGACAAAAATGGTTGAGAGAGTGATTAACATGAGGAGATTAATTCCACCTAAGCGTGACGATAAACAATCTCCTCACAGCAACTTATCGGGTAAATCCTCATCACCTGATAGCTCGGGATTTGGGAGAAGTTTTTCAAAGAAATCTTTGGATATGGCTGTAAGACACATGGTATGGACCTTTCTCCTCCTTTTACCACAAATTGCTATCTTTAAACTTTTCCTTGCACCTTGTTGTGGCACATTACTTTGTTTCCCATCATAGCAACCTACAGGAAAACTCAATAAAGGTCTTAAAGATTAGTATTTCACTTATCCATACTAGCACTTACTGATAGTGATATGGTAATGCAGCTAATGCTACACGATCGGTTCACTTTTTCATTAATTCATTTAAATTTGGTATGTCCAAGGCTCTGTGCTGCATTGGCCTATCATATGATTTTATACACTCCATTAATTTGTTTAAATGATTCTTCAATACAGTTACATCATATAACTTCAGCATTATGTAATGTATAGATTTCCTTATAATTTTATTTCTTTTAGATTTTCTACCCAATAAAAAAATACCTAAATTCAAAGAAAGACTGATGTGTTGTTGCATGAGACTAACAAAAACTGCTAAATGTTAATCCCGTGCTTTGTCATTAGCCAGATTATGTGTTGACACATCGATGTTGTTGCAAACAACTATTTTTTATTTAGTTATATACATATTTAGAGCTTGTTTATGCATTGTTTCCGTGAAATTGCTATTGGCATCATAATCTCAAATGGTTTTTTATTCGTCCCTGAAATTATGTGTCTTTATGTTGGATAGGATTTGAGGAAGAGTATTCAGGGAAATATGAGACGACTGATGACAAAAATACCAGCATCGTCTATGTCGAGCGTGAGATCAGGCCCTACTCATAGCAAGACAATCAGTATATCAGACTCTCCTCTTGCTACGAGTAGCAATGCCAGTTCCGAATTGAGTGTCAACAACAATGGCCTTTGTGTAAATATAAATGAAATAGAAGATGACATCAACAGTGACAAGGGCGTCAGGTCACCAGCCAGCATATGCGGAAGGTGATGGTTTTTTGTAATTATCTTCAAGAGGTGAATGCAGTGGGATACTCGAGTTATGTGTTTTCTGTAAAAAGGAATGTCAGTAAAATTGCAGTTTTAGACAAACTATTGTATTAGAAATTCATAAGATAATTTGAACACGCAGTTACTATGTTTATTTACCCTCTGGTTTAGTTGGCGGATTATGTTAATCACCTGGTTGGATAATTAAGGGAGTTTGTGATTGATTGATTATAGTTTGGAGTTTAGACAGTTTTAAATCAGAGATGGACACACCTTTCAGGGGGTAGCTTTCTTTCAAACAAAAACTGCAAAATAATTAATGGAAATCTGAACAAACAACATAAGTGCAGGCTGTGCAGCTACCTAATTGTTCTTGTGAAAGGCAAAATTGAAATTAGCGTTCACACCTCTGCTGTTCTTGTAACATGACTAATAATTTGGTTCCAAGTTTTCATGGGGGAGTAGTTTGTGTATTCATTTCCCTAATCAAAATTACATTTAAATGACCTAGTGGGCCAAAGCCCGCACTATCAATAAGAGGTGCAAAGTTAGGATTGATCCTCCTTGCTACAACTTGGGCAAATAGTTTGCTTTGTGCCTTTATTACATTTTCATATTATCAATTCCATATCCAGGTTATTAATAAGCGAGTAAAAGAACTTGACTTCTCAATCCCTTCTCAGTCCTCACCCACTTGACATATACAAAGTAAGGTTGCCAAGAAGAAATGGTACCAGAAGAGATGCAAAAAAACACAGAACCAATACAAACACTGGCACATAAGATGGATAGTAAATTTCAAACAGAATAGACCAAAATGAGGCCAATGATAGAGTACTCTGCAACCTCTGCTTAATCGAGTCTAAATCATTTTTAAGTACGTATCTATTACGCTCTGCTAATTTTTCAGCACGTGCATTGCTTGAAGCTTTCTGTATAAGCGAGCAGGGAAAAAGAAAGGTGTGAATTTGAGAATAAAGATTTAACACAAGTATCAAACGACTACCCACATTGAACACCAAAATATATAACGAAATGCAGAAAGCAACAATGATCAAATCTCGATAGCTGAAACTACAATCAATTCTAAAAAAAAATCCAATTTTATTTCTACGAACAACGAATTCAGTTTCTTAAAAACACAATTTCTACATAAATTTGTCATAATTCGACCCATTTATTATCAAGCCACTGCAACAGACTCTACAGCGCCAGCCTTTGCAGGATCATAAACATCATCACTATCACCTGTTTTTGCATCCTTCGTGGGACAAAGATTAAGGTGTGAAGGTGCCTCGTACTTGAGTTTTTGTAGTATATGCCTCATTCTTGAAAGCTCGGTGGGCTTACCTGGCTTTGGACCTTGCACCACAGCAATGGAGGGATCCTTCTCCTCCATTCTCTTCTCCTTCTTCTTTTCCAATGCGGGTACTTCGTTAGGGATGAGCTCCGCGATTGTCTTCCAGTAATTCTTGTCTGCCTCGGCATGAACCTTCTCTAAGCTAGATACGAGTATCTGTACAATAGGTTAAATTTACTATAACACTGGACAAAGGAATCGATTTTTGAGAGTCGAGGATTAATATTGGTGAATATTAGGCTCTGTTGTTTCGATTTCTGAGACATAAAACCTCAATGTTTATGGATATTTTAACAAAACTTGCAGAAAAAAATCTGGAACTGATTACCCTAAAAAATAAACCGGAAACATCTTGCATGCTGCTTTCAAACTAAAGCCAAAACACTATATGAAACTATCCATATATACAATATATTCTCATATTACTTACAAAACCTTTCTATAGCTTCACACCTTATTTCATTATTATATTTTTTCATTTTGTATCTATTATAGATGCTTATATTCACACACACACACACATACACAAAATCTTAACTCGAGGCTGCCTATTATTTTTCAATGTATACGAGAAATGAATCAAACAATCTTGTCAAGGAAAGAAGTGTGCACGTGTATGCGTGTACCACAAAGAAATGCCATCAATACCTTCTCCTTTTCTCTGTTGATGACTTTGTTGGTTTCACAATTCTCCTTCCTTCTTGAATCCAAGTTAATTTTGTAGTTTTCTGCTTCAGCAAGGATTTGGCTTAGCAATTCTTTCTCTCTCCTCTCCTTCTTCTCGAGCCGAATTGCAGTCTCCCTGTTTTTTTTTTTAATATGCAGAAACAGAATTATTCAGCTCAAGCTTTTCTTTTTGAAACGAAGAAAGAATAATCCATTAATATTTGCAATCAGTGAAGCAAGTTAGCAATAACTCAAGACTTAAAAAAACCGGGGTAAAGGACAGCAAAGTTTAAAATAGATCCAGGACATATTAAAAACATCGCCCTCATAACATGTCAACCCGGGTTATGCGGACTATGATCACACTTGAAAGAACAAGAATCAAGTACAATTATAATAGAAAGATCGATATTAAACTATTTTTTTGTTAAATTATACGTAATTTTCGAAACTAACTATAATCTCGATGCGGACTTCAAACCCAGCGGAAGCGAAGGACTTTAGACTTCATTTAAAAGTTGAAAACCCCAAATATTCTCTGGATACCTCACAGTATGTATAAAACATGAGTACTACACATACACATGGTAGCAACTGTGCATACAACATACAACTAATATACAGTACTACCTAAGTATCATGAAAGAGTATTCTGCAAAAGCCACAGCATGATTAAACAACAAGATCTCGAGCATAATAATCCATCATCCAATAGTGCAGATCATATTACTACTCGCACTGTACCTAATACTTCTAATCATAAAACGATGGGTTCTATGAACTTATAAATCTACAGAATGACATGGCAACAAAATCTTCCTGTCTTTTTCTTTTTTATGTCATTTGTGGATGTTGATTTCCTATATGACAGACAAGTGATAGCCAACTCACTTATGTTATATTTTGTATCTAACCGTAAATGGATGATTAATTGTAGCCTCAATAGAGGAAAAAACTAGAAAGTTACAGTAAGGTACCAAAACATCCCAATTATTGTTAAAAGGTTCATTTACCTCTTGTATACTTACTACTTAGATTAAACTATAACAAATTCAAAATATGATCTGTTGCCCCAATAAGATTGTTTCATGGGCGGAGACAAAAAAGCTATTCTGAAGTTGCTGATACAAAATGCTAATTTTATACGGTTGTAAAATATAAGTACTTCTGAATTATTTTGAAAAATCTCAATTAAAAAAATAACCTTTTTGTAAACCTTGGAGGGGCCTAGGTTTCAAATGGCGCTAGGCAGGATCTAGGCAGTGAGATGGGGCCTAGTAGCCTAGGCGGGGCTTAGACGGACCTAGACGGGGGGACTAGGCGGCAAGACCTTATGTCCTTATTTTCACATTTTTATTCATTTTCTTAGACCTTTGTACAATAGACATATTGTAAATAAGATTACAAGTTAAATTGAACATTTCAAGCATATTAGCCCACAATTATACTATTACAACCCAATAATTGTACGATAACGTCATACGAGTCAAGGTTTCACGATGTATTAAAAGAGAAATTTGAAGTGTAAATCTTGATTGATCACCACGAATTTTTGAGTAATCTTTTATGAGTTTTTTAATAATAAAATTTCACCTATTTTGACCGGGTTGACCCGGATTTGACTCATATTAAGGAAAAATTCACCTAGTTTTTTTAATTACTATAAAACTTCACCTAGGCGTTACGGCAGACCAAGGCCTAGGCGGAGCAAAGCGGGGACTTTTGAAACATTAACAGAATCGCAAGCTGATATTAACGAGTAATGGGAAACGCATACATAGTTAAAAATTTAGAATACAATGTCTATACTATTACTTTATGTGAAGAGGCCTTATGAAGCCTTGAAACAAATATTTGCAAAAAAACCTCCCTAATTAATTTATTTACCATAATACCTTTAATTCAAAAGTTAAAAAAACTGTTCTGAACCGTTGGTTATTACTAATAACCGTTCCCTCTTTTTTCCGAAATATATTTTTATTATATCTCTTTCCCCATTATCTCCATTATCTCTTTCTATTTTATTCCTGTAACCTCCGTGTCTCCTTTCTCTCTCTCTCCCTCCAAGGTACAAATCTAACAATTCTGATTTCAGTTCGTTCATTTATTGTTATTTTTTTACATTGTGTAAAGATATTATTTGATTGTGAATTTTACAATGTCACAAATGTTGATTTTGCAAAAGAGTTGTCACTAAATCACGTCTTACACCACGCATCGCGTGGGCACGCCCGCTAGTATATACTATGTAGTAAATATTTATGAAACACTCTGATTTTAAGAATCCTACGATAATAAAGTGAACAAATAGTTAATTTCTTATACTTTTAACAGATATAATAGCTAATTATCATACGGTAATAAGACATAATTTATAGAAATATCATACATTATTTCATCCTATTTTAAGTGCATTTTTCGCTACATTAAAAAAAAAAAACTAGAATCACACAAGCTTCCTAAATGTTTTATTGAAGTTTACGAGAAGCATTATACAAGATTTAAATTTTCCTAAATGTAAAAATTCTTAAAATTTAATCACACACACACACACACATATATATAATCGATAAAAGTTTATTTAAATAAAGAGAAACTGAAAAAAAAGAACACATGAATAAAAAATGATCAAAATTCACAAAACTAAATAAACCCTAGAAAAATAAAACATTAATAATAGATATTTTATTACCTTCTCCATTCTCTCATAGCAACACCTTCATCTAAACCAATCTCCGCCAAATACGGCAAAATATTCTCATTATCTGCCACGTGTCCACCTTCTCCACTCATCTCCGGTTGTGCAATTTATTTTATTCTTTATTTTTTCTAAGTGTTTTCTGATAAATAAAGAGTGTAACGGTTATTTACTATTGGACAAATTTAGATTTATTTATTATACTAATTTAACAAGCGAGTATTAATATACTACAAATTTGTTATAAATGTTTTCTAAATATTATTAACTAAAATACTTAGCTAACAATGATTTTTTTTGTCAAATACAATTAATACACTCATGTGAAGGTTAAATTTATGTTACATATGTGTCATTTAACATACAATTAAATGATGATGTGTCAAACTTAATATTTTTAAAATTAACACAACTATTGTGGATGGTCTAATCAATCAACAAAATAATGAATTGACATCCAACGTGGTCATACGAAAAAAAAATCAAATCTAAAATATAGCGACTGTAATTTCGTCAATTTACGTTGTTAGTATCTTAATTATTAATTAAGTGAAATTTTATAGTTTGATAAATTAATTGTTAAAATTGATAGTTCATTACATAAATCGTCAGCAGGTAACAATGTAATACATTGAACATATTTTTTCTTCATTTGACTAGTGGAATAAATATCGTTTCATTTAAAGATAAAAATACTAGTTAATTATTAATCCCTACAGTTTTATCGAATGTTCTATTGGGATCTGCTATATTCTGTATATAACCACGTGTCATAAGTAGTCTAGATGGAATAAATGTCGTTTCATTTATAAATATAAATAAAAAGATACTATAGTTAATTATTGATCCCTATAGTTTTAAAAGGAGGGGCAACAGACTTACTCATTTGGGGTGGTTACCGTAACACCTTTTTCGTTTTCACAATTCGAAATTGTTTTTGAGTTATGTTTTATTTTAATTAACGTTTTATTTTATTTCTAAATTGTTTGTTCATAAAAATCCGTAAAATATGATTTTTTATATATTTTTTTGTGCTTAATTGTTTTTTAGACAATTTATATGATAGTAATTCCGAATAAATACAAAAAAAATAGAAATTTCAAAATTCACATATTTTTTTAACAAATAATTTAGAAACGAAACAAAACACAAAACGTTGATTAAAAAAAACGTAATCGAAAAACAATTCTGAATCGTAAAAACGGAGGGGGTGTTACATAACTCCTCCTGGGAGTCCTTTACCCCTCCTCCATAGTTTTATCAAAAGTTCTATCGGGATCTGTTTATATTCATATGTAACCACGTGTTTTTGAGACTTGGTCAAATATTAACATAATATATCAACTAAAAGCTTGATTTAAGTCAAATCAAATTCTTTATCAACTGTAAACTACTATCATTTCTTTCTATTGTTTAGATCATAGTTTGAGGATTAAATTAACAATTAGTAATATACAGTCTCTCCGTTTCAAATTATTTCTTCATCAGGAAATTAAGTTCAACTTTAAAAACCTTTAAATTGTAGAAATAAAAAAATTAAAACTTAATCACATAGTTTAATATTTAAACTTTACGATTAACTTTTAAAATTTTCCGTTTCGATAATTTACTTATGAGTCGTTTGCCAATTAAAATTGCACGCAGTTTCACTGTGAATAAACAATTTGGAACTGAAGGACTATCAATTATAGCATGTTAAGAGTTAAATAATATACTATTAATTAATTACATATATGATATTAAAGGCTAGAAACCGAAATAAAAGAGTAATGTGGCAAATTAACAAATGTCAACTATTATTGGATAAAAGCAAAGGTCGTATGTTACGAGAAAGAGCAAAAACCGACAAGTTATGCAACCTTAAAAAGTCCACATACTCGATCGGATAATGAGATCAATTGAAAGAGAAGTGCTTCTTTCAAAATGTTTTGAAAATATTATGTTTACATTGTAAATTAAAAAAACTTAAAAGAGAAATTAGTTTTTTTCTTTTTGGCTCCAAGGAAAATTAGTTTCAAAACACCAATTATCTGCAAGAGCACATACAACAAGAGTGAACAATATTTTCTGCAGTTGCTATGAAACAAACATTTCTCAGTTTGACCTGTTATTTATTTACTATAATTTCTCATCAACCACACTTATTGAAAAGGAAGCAATTTAGAACTTATTGATAACAATATAACATGAAGAGGAGCAAGATATATTGATTAAAAGAATCATCTAATATTGATAAGAATCTCAATGTAATCTCCGTATCGGAATCTCATCTGATGAGATCAATTTATTCCTATGATAAAACCATGAATAAGTTACAAGTTACAAAATATCTACAACTGCCTCAGCAGGAGTAAAAGGGAATGGGTAAGGTAAACAGACCAATAACCCCAGAAGCAAAACCGAAATTCCAAGAGCAATATATTTGTTATCAGGGTCGGTTATTTCTTCAGATAGAGGGGCTATTGTCCTTCTTTGTAAGAAGAATATCAGAACCACCCAATAAAATGCCACGTCGCTGAATAAAGAGGAAAATCCAAGTAAAGCGATAGAGGCTGCTGTTACGCGAGAGGAAACCTGCGAAAATTAGAAAGATGTAAATACTTATCTGCTTTCTTCCTTTGGTATTCCGACTACAATTATAGATTATTTGCTTTAAGCAAACATGTAAGCGGATTCTTGAGTTTCAGAAATTAACTATGTTCATCCAGCTTGATGCATCTAGCTTATTCAGGCCGAAAAACCAGAGAATTTCTAAACTGGTCAACCAAATGTAATCTAACTTTTAAGGAAAAAATTAGCTTGCAAGGATCTTGTCTTATTTTCATATTTCCCATCAGTGTCAAGTTTAAGGATCTTGTCTTAAAAAACTTTGACTGTCGATTTTCCTTGTGTACTACTTTGGATGTTTCAGTAACTTATTCCTAATGTTTTCCCGCCTTCTTTCTTACAAAAAAGTTCAGTAGTGATAAGTAAACAAATGGGCGGCATTGCTTTCAATCATATTACAAATGAGTGATGCCCATTGTCAATGGCATCTACAATCCTCATTAAACATAGACCACCATTATACTAAGGAAAACGACAGGTATATAAAAAAGGTATTCAATCTGCTCCGTAAATCAAATCATGGGAGAGACACATCCTTTCTTTGTACGAGTTTTAAGTATAGTTCCGGGAAAGGAAACGGAAGTGCGGGAAGCGAAACGGGAAACAAAAACATGAAAAAAAGAAGAAAAATCTTGAGATTTACACCTGAAATAATGAGAAACCGAATACGTGATTTTTAAGTATGCTTTTAAGTGTTAGTTTTTCTGTATGGATATCACCCAAAATTTTCATGTTGGCAGCTGTGTACACTTTGAATAATTGGCAGCTGTTATTTATTACTGTAATTTAACAACACCACCCTCGAAGGATATGAATAAGTTAAGCTGAGCACAAGAATGATATCTGAATGTTTAGCTGGTAAAAGTAAAAACATACTTTTCTCCCCCAGATGGCAAAAGAAATTCTTCCTCCATCAATCTCCCCAGCAGGAATGCTGCTGAGAGCATTAATGAGAAGCCCTGCCGATGCCCATATAACGAGCGGGTTCACTGAAATTGCAGTTCCTTCCTTGAGCGCATCACCCAGAATAACCTTTGCTGTACATAATAATAAAATAAAAGAAAAAAAGAAAAGAAAAGGTTATTTCATGTTTCCACCAAAAATAGAGTCCATACAACACTCCTTATGTCATCAATCTAAGTGACAGTGGTTGAAAAGAAAATATTGCCAACTTCAGACAATACAAAAATTAGGTGATCCAAAATCAAACACTCAAACAGCACAACAAATGCGGAAAGAAAGAATAAACGTGTGGCGTATTCCAAACATTCCGTGAAATTTCTTATCCGGTACCAACGATTTCATTTTAAAAACTTTCGGTTCCTATAGTGTGAGTAAGTTACACTGCTAGTCCCCATATTTTGAATTAATTAACAAATTACACCGCGGTTCTAGTACTTTCTATGAATAATAACACTATAAGTCCACTGTCTACATCAGAATGTAAAACACCGATGTCAGTTCTTCTTATTATGGAGCCCTACAGAGTTCGAATTTATGAGGACTAATAGTGATGCAGTTGAAACTAAAGATGGCCAAAACAAAATTAAAATGGGAGTAAAAAATTAGATTGATGCCAATGACATACCATCCAAAAAATTAGAAACAAAAGTTTCGAATTCATAGCTCCTACACCACCTAAAAAGTGGTTTGTGAAACCCAGAGGAAAGTAAAAAAATACCAATGACATGATTTCACCCTAATAACGCTTCGGGTTGCAGAACCAGACATCAAAACAACAAAAGAGAACATTTCCTATTTGTAATTAAAGAAAGGGAAAAAATGTATTATATGTTTCCACCCAAATATAGGTAGGGGTACAAACTCCAAACCAGACTCGAACGCAACACAAATACCGCCAAGAACAAAGCAAATTGGAAAAAGAATCTGTAAAAGTTGCTCACCAACACAAAAGAACCTACGCTATTTTTTGATGGAAAAAATAATAAATAAGTTAATTTTCATATTTCGACCAAAATTTTGCCGGGGGATCCAAAACTACACATTTAACACAAATGCCAAAAAGGAAAAAATTGGAAACAATTGCTTGCCTATACCACCCAAAGAAGCCATTTGTGAAACAGGCAAGGAAGGAAGAACAGCGTAAAGTTATGTAAATTCACACAATTATAGCTAGGGGATCCAAAACCAGACATAAAGACAACATGTTGCCAAAAACGAGAAAAAAAATATAAACAAATTCGAAACAATCTCTCACCAATACAATTTGAAAGAAGTGATTTATGAGATACAAAAGAAAGAAAGAAATGTCAACTTCTTGTTTCCGCCCAAAACCTCCAGGGGATCAAAACAGACATCGATATACAAAAATGCCAATATTGAAGAGAAAATAATTTGAAAGAGTTGCTCACCTATACCACCGGCAAGAAGTGATTCATGAAATACAGAAGCATTAACTACGACACCTAAGCCGTCACTGGGTGGCAGCACGAATCCCAAAAGCAACAACACGAAACCAAGCGAGAATCCTGCGATTGGTCCAGCTGCTGCAACTTTAAGAAGATCCTCTCGTTTGGGTACAATATTTGAAATCCTAGTGATAGCTCCAAAAGAACCTATCTGCCAACAAAATAAACTATTAGAGACTCGATTTCAGCTTGGGTGGAATTGTACACAAGATTGACTGTAAGACATAATTTAAAAGTTCAAACAGAAAAGAAGTAATATCTCTGTCTTTTAACTTTTATAATAAACAAGATGTATGTGTTCAGTTTCATATTCATTTTACTGTAAACGCAGGGATTGTATAAATAAGTGAGGCGTGGTTTAACCAAAACACTGAATTTCAAAGTGCTAGTTAGTATACAAACATAAAAAAAATAGCAAAAAACTAATTCCAGTTACAGCACCCAAAGAACCTATCTGCCAGCGGGTTTTAACTTGCGCCAACTTGTTCACAAGATAGATTACAGGTCATAATTCAAATTGGAATAGAGTAAAATCTTGACGTAGCATTTGACTCCGATTTTCAACTTGGGTGAAATTGTACAGCTTAATTACACCTTTTGCATAGGTATTGTTAGATTTTGATTTTTGTACTAACCTACAAAAATTAACAATTAAATACTAACCTGGCATATTTTATAAACTACATACAAAAACTACATACTGAGGACAAATAGAAACAAATTCATGGAAGAGTGTTGAGAATAAATAACAATACGTTAGCAAATAAATATTTTGTTTCAAAAATGTTAGTGCGACATAATTCAAAATAGAATGAAAGGGAGATGAAATGCCTAGTTTTGGTAAACCTGCCAACTCGGAATGAAGTAAGGAATCCCAAGCTTAACTCCAGCATCTTTTGCAACCAAAATATGACCGATTTCATGTGCACCAAGAATTAGTGCTGTTACAATAGCTCCTGGTAATCCATCTTTTAATAACTCGATATTGTCAAACGTTGATCTGCAAAACAAAAAAACACAGCAGTTAATATTACTACGTGGCAGTCATAACATACTCCAACTATTAAGATGGATAAATTTCAGTAACCAAGCCCTTGAAACATAAAAAAAGTTTATTATATCTAGCTATGCATATCATTCAGTGATATTAGGAGCCGTTTTTGTATCCATGTATATTCATTAACTTTGAGAAATAGCATGTTGGCTTGAGATAAGCAGCTCAATTGCAAAAGGTAAAAGAACACTCAGCTGCCCAACTTATCACCTCCGCTACACTTCGCACAACTTCATAAGACATTAGAGTAATTAAGAAAAGACGGATAGGTGAATTAAAGAGATAATAATTTGGTTTCACAACAAAAAAACAACTATCACTGAAATAGAGGAATAATGTTATGTAAATACAGATTGTACATACAAAAAGAACGACTGTTCAATAATCACTCATCTCAAAACAAGATACAGTAATTAACACCAAACCATTTTCAGGGGGAAAATGAGGGAATAAGAAGATGCAAACAAAGACGTACAATACGTCTGATTGCAATGCAGGCACATTTCGCAAAAGCAAAGTGAAGACCGTAACTAATCCAAAAGCCCCTGCTGCGAACCACTCTGGAACAGCTGCATATTTTAGACTTTCGTGTTATATTCCGGTAGTGTTTTCCTTTCTATTGAGAGAGAAAAGTTACACAGAATGACGGATACAGAGATAGTAGCTCAGACGTACCAGTTGTTTCTGGTTGCAAAGTATTTTTTGGGACCACCACAGCTACAGGGCTATCATCCTCCGGATTTGTTAACAAAAAAAGTTTATATTTATCTCCAAGTTTGTCCTGTGAGACATATATGCATTTATATATATCTTAAATGAGTATAATATCAATTACCATATTTAAAAAAAATACAACGGAAAATAGGTGCACCTACTTGCAGCCTCTTTGCTAACTTTTCATAACTTTGGGCAGCCTGCCCTCTCAAATTCCCTTTAAATAAAACTCCACCCTACCAAATTGACCAGGAAGCTAATAACATGAGTAAGTGGCATAAAGGTTTACCAACAAAGAAAATCTGTATGCACAGAAAAAAATAACTGGATACAGAAAAAACAGTGAAGTGTTCGGTCGAAAAAATAAAGACAACCCAGAAATCAGAACTATAGAGTGTTGGGGATCTAGGAATTAAGGGAACACAAAAGCTCAAACTCACAAATATAGAGAATAGAAAAGCAATCACACATAAGAACACAATATTTGTCAACGAGGTTCACCCAACACTGGCGCTAATTACCCGGTGTCGGTGCAGCGAGCACAATTTTATACTATATGTTTATAGAGGTAAGGATTGCAAACCCTAGCATTCATTCACTCCCAAAAGCTATGGAACTCTCTCTTACGTATGTGAAGCGCTCACTAATAAAACCTTCTCTCCTTTGTGTTATATCTTATGACGGCATGAAGGGGTTATATACTAACCCCTTACAAACAAACCCTAATTCACGGAATAAAAAAAAACTACTAGAAAAAGTCGCGGCCTGTGCTTGACAGCAGAGTTGCAAACTGCTGCTGTGCAGGGAAAATTATCGTGCAGCCTGAATAGGACAGAACTGCACAAGCTGTGCCTAGAGTTTGGCTTCACACGCAACATAAAGTTTCTTTATTTGTCCTTCTCGCCAAGAAATGTTACATATTTGTGACAAATGACACTACTGTATTATATTAATTATGCCATTGTTATCACATCCAAACTAAGAAACAAATCGATACATAGAAAATGTAGTCCAGTCTTCAAGAACCTACTAATAAAAAGCAGGAACTGTTTGGTTTTGTTCTTGTAGCCAAAAAAAGTTCTAAGAATTTGTGACAACTGATGTTATTGATTGCATCAATTTATGCCACTTACAAACACATTTACACTAAAATCTTGGATTTATTAGTGATCAATCTATAATAAAGTTGCTAACTAATCAATCAATAGAGTGAAGAAACTCACCTCATATGGCTCCTGACTTGTTACGAAAAATGAGTCAAAGCCAAAAACTTCATTCCTAAGTACTTCAATTATCTCCTTCGGTATCCTGATTGTTGCATCGAGTTCCTGTGGCTGTTGATTAAATTAAGCAAAGGAAATTTTAAACAACAGAAACAGAAAACATAAAGTGTTTAAATTTTAATCTAGCATAAAATATAGCTAGAGCATAATCACCTCCACACCTGGAAGAGGTGACCCGCTTTGAACTTTTACTTCCTCCCTGTCCTGTGTCAGCATAAGTTCATTTATTAATTACTAAAATAGGGAAAAAGTCACTTGACAATGTCGAGGTTGTTACAAAAGTTGTTGTCATCTAGATTGAAATTTTACTAAATTTCGAAAAAAGATCCTTTTCATGGCAAAAGCGTATGCCAAACTCTCTCAAATGACTTTCGCCAGGTGACTCAAAACAATTGCTATGCAGTTGGTATAAACACCTGTTTGATATCTTTTATTAAATAGTATTAAGAAGTACCTCCAATTCAACTGGAGCTTTGTTTTCATCAACACGTAGTGAATTTAAGGCCTTAAGTGTTTGTGTCACCTTGGTCTCGGCCTTAAGTGTTTCCTCCCTGTCCTGTGTCAGCATAAGTTCATTTATTAATTACTCAAATAGGGAAAAAGTCACTTGAAAATATCGAGGTTGTTACAAAAGTTGTCGTCATCTAGATTGAAATTTTCCTAGATTTCGAAAAAAGATCCTTTTCATGGCAAAAGCGTATGCCAAACTCTCTCACATGACTTTCGCCAGGTGACTCAAAACAATTGCTATGCAGTTGGTATAAACACCTGTTTGATATCTTTTATTAAATAGTATCAAGAAGTACCTCCAATTCAACTGGAGCTTTGTTTTCATCAACACGTAGTGAATTTAAGGCCTTAAGTGTCTGTGTCACCTTGGTCTCGTCCTTGTTCTAAGCAAATCAGAGAAATCATTTACACAAACATCAGTTTCAAAGCAATAGACCAACACTAGGAAATGTAAGTGGCTTTTCAAACGTTATGGAAGAAAAGTTACTTTGTCAACCACTGGCCCGTCTAAATCGGTGGAATGAGGCACTTCTCCATCTTCATGTACTCCTTCCTAAAAATATAAAATTTAGTTATCCACCTAAGTTTCTCAAACTGCATCTTCCTTAATCTTGTAACAGTCAAGTTCACTTCAAAGAGCTCAACTTTTCTTCCCACAAGAATTTGATAACACAGTCGCATTATTTTGTAGCGTACCCAGTGTATAGAAATGTAGAATACACCAAATACAAAACAATAAAATAAGATCAATCTTACAAAGTAAGCGTATATCGACGGGCATTGCTATCTTTATTTCATTACCAAGATTCCCATGTTGCAGAACCAATTTTAAGCAAATCACTCAATAAAAAGTGTAGCAATACAACAAAAAAAGGACATATTCAACAAATCAAGAGCTCTCAAAAGGGTCTTTACTACTCTTTACTGCTTCTATATCAATATTTTAGAAAATTCCAGTATCACAGCCGTGTTCGAACTGGTTTAAAGCCTATAATAAAATTTAACAAACCCAAAAGTAAAACAAAAATAAAAGTAAACAAAAACCTTGTCATTGTTGCTATCTGGCTCGGTCTCGGTATCGTTGACTCTACAAATAAACTCTCGATTCCCACGAGAGACTAACCTAACACCACAATTTGAGATAATTAAGAAATACATTCAAGAATTGACACTTCTAACTATACTAAACTAGTAAAAGCTGCAATATTTGGCTACCCATCTTACGAAAACACCCTTGTTTGGTTTTCAAGCTGGAAACTTTAAAAAAAATGACCTCGTCTTCTTGAATGATTTATGCTTAAACTTGTAAATGCATTTGGATAGCCTGCTGGAAAACCAAGTAATTCTTTTTATTTTCAAACTTTCAATAGTCAATTTTTAACCAATGATTGTCAAACTAACTTAAGCCAAGCTTAATTGTATCACAGGCTTTGCTTGGATATTTTTTTCCTTCTTGGCTTAAAACTTGTCTAGTTTATAACACTATTTTAAAAAGTGCGCTTAGTAGTAAAAAAAACACTCGATTCAAAGTTCGATAAAAGTTCAATTCAAAGCTTCAAAAGGCTAAAAAAGCCCGCTTTTTCGCTTTTCAAGCCGCTAAAAACGTAATCTTGCAAAAACAGTTTACAACAACAAATCATTTTCTCATAATTCTAAATACAAAAAATAGCTACCTTGGTAGATGAGTAGAGGTCATAAAATTTCTCCATTTACAACAAACAGTGACTAAAGAAGGGGAATATTTAAGGTCACAACAAGAAGTAGTATAGTGAGATGAAAAAGAAATAAATTTCCCAGGCAATGTATTCATATTTTATTTTGTTATATATAGTGAGAGAATACTCATACAGAAATTGCCAGCATTATAAATAAATTAGTACAAGAGTTTAATTATATGAATTTGAAGCTGGGTTTTTATTTATTATTAATATTGTTGCTGTTTTGAGAGGGTTTTTGGAGTTTACAAAAATCTTATCTTCTTGAGAAAAAAAAAGAAGAAGAAAGGTGATATGAGAGGAGGAAATGAGTTTAATTAATAATAATATTACATAGAGGGTACTTGTATTTTTCAAATAAATATTTAATTACACACCATTGTTGTTTCATTATTGTGTTTTGATGTGCAATACAAAATTGTCAATGAATGGATAATGGATAAACGTAATGTTACCGAAAATCAGCAAAATTAAAGCGTTATGCTAATGTAACTTGCACACATTTAGATCCGTGCAACTTAACTATCATTCATTTTACCATGACCAAGTTATTGGGTTCTTTGTTTTCGGGTAACATTTTTTATTTGAGGAATGATATAAACATCAAAGTAACTTACACATAAATCGGTACAAACTAGCGAGCCTATTTTTCTTTCGAGATGTCTGACGTGGATTATATCTGCTTCGACGGCGGGGTACTCTTCGTGTCTGCACAAGAAACGAACAGGGGTCCGGGTTGGTACCAGGTTTTCCCTCTCCGACGATCAAGTCAGTATTAGTGGAGACTGAAAGTAGGTATATAATGAAGGGTGAGGGATCGGGCCGGTTACAAGTCGTTGTGTTAGGCGTCACAGATCGTGTTTAGGAAGTCCGGGTTGTTTTAGCTTTATCTATCCTCTCGCTGTATTTATGTCCCCTCTAAGTGGTATTAGTGGGGGTATTTATAGTGTGATACAGAGTCATAACAGCCCTTGGATCACTGTACTGTTATGTACCAATCCAACGGCATTAGCTCATTTATGACTCTGACAAGGGTACGGTCCTTTTCCGAGGCCCACAATCGATGGCCTGTGATTGGGCCACATCGATGAAATGTTGAGGGGTCTCCCAAGGGAGCAGCATCATTAATTGGGAAAGCGTACTTGATATGCTTCCTTGGCCGGTGTGGTCACACCTCGGCCTTACCTATGTCCGGGGTGGTATGTCATCCGAGGTTGACAGAGGTCCGGATAAAATATTTCTGGGACTGTATGGGCCCGGACGAGGGGACGCTGACATTCCCACGCCACAAACAAAATAATTACGGTGTAGCACATTATGTAGAGAGAAGAAATACAGTATTTTGGTCCTTAAACGAATGAGAAAATGCTATTGAATGCAAAGGATTTTCGACAATCAGATGATATTTTTAATGATGTGGATGCATATGGACCCTATTATCTTTGTGTACATTCTTTGGCTCTTTACCAGCCTGTGCGTAGCATTAATCTTTGCTATTTTGAATTTTTATAGGTACCAATGGTGTCACATATTTAAAATTTAATACTTCTAGTGCTGCAATGGAATTGTGGGAGCCTACTAATAATTGATTAAAACTGTAAGAATTTACTATGATTAACTCGAGGTAACAGAAATATCCGGAGCCTACTAGAATTTAATGTGCTTAATTGTTTATGTAGAATCGAAAAGAATATAATAATTTAATTTAGTTAATAAATTTTTTGTATTTAGGTTTATGGACTCTTTTTCTTATTTTCTAAACTGGGACTTTCACCAAGTCTTCTTCTATCAATTTTACGAACTAAATAACTTGTCACTTCATGCAGAGTTTTAACACTTCTAAAAGTTTTTGATGTTTCGATCCCATCTGATCTGAATTAGCAAAAATCGCACACTAAAGTTTGGTTTACGCAAAGCAAAATACTTCTTACTCAAGAAAAACAAGGAGTGTCATATTAAGTTGATTTGATGATTTTGCTCATTGCTTGTAAATAAAGGAAATCGAGATGCAGAGAAAGGAAAGAACAATACTTAGTACTTGCATATTTACACATAATTAGAGCAAACTTAAAATTCAACATGCTATCATTGGTACGACTAAACGGAAGTGAAGAATAGCCCTTCGGAAGGATAGATTATTAGATAGTGCGCCTACCTGTATTTATCGCAACTTATGTGCAGCTTAAATACAACAATCATATAAAATGGTATGACATGTCAGTAAATAAACAAGCTTGTCTACCATTCAATTGAAACATGGTACTACCATCAACCTTTTGTAAAATGTAAAAGTTAGTTTCTCGTTCTTACTATACTGACCATATATATATAGTCTAAAGATGAATAAGTAACATAATTAACATTCACCAATAATATCACTTCCTTGTCATTTTTGCTACATCATAGAGTTATACTTAATAGATATGTTACTCCATAATTTCCAGTTTTGTAAATCCACAAAAATCCTACCAACCAGACTTTCTGCAAGAGAATTACGTTACCATAGCGAATAGATGAGTTTTTCTGTTAACCTTAAAGCTCATTTAAGCTCCTACATAATAAACAAGCTAATAATAAGCTTTTCTATACCAAAATTTTACTTGATGTTCAGAGCACTTCAAGTTCTTTCAACTAAATTGACCCTACTAAGGCTCAATGTGCTTTCGCTTGAGCTTAGCACCAATTTTTGTTGGGCTCAAATCCGCAATCTTCAACTCGTTATCATCTACTTCATCATCATCTTCACAAATCCACCCATTCGAATTTTGAGATTTAGGCTTAATTAAATTCTCAGGTTGTGGCTTGAGGTTTTTTACTCTCGAAAATGACAGAAGTTTGGGTGATTCAGAAGCAATCGGAGTGTGCTCGGGCATCTTCACTGGAATTGATGCTGTGCTCTTATAGCCTAGAGAAAAATTAACAATATTTCATGTAAAAGCGAATATAAATATAAAGTTTCTTAATCACGTAATTGGACATCTTAAGCACAGATCAGGAATGTTACAGGTTCATCAAAGAAATACAACTAACATGAAAACCAAATAGAATTTCCAAAACATTTGAAGGGGGAACTTCTCTTGTTTGGTCGCAGCTTTTAAGCAAATATACTGGATTTGTTGAGGTTTAGAAAAAAGCTGAGTTCATACAAAAAATCAGAAAAATTCAGCTTCAAGCATCAAGCTTTTTCAGACCAAAAACACAGAAAAGCTCAGCAGTTAAGCTAGTTAACCAAAAGTAGCCCGGGTTTTAAGCAAGCTAAACAAAACGCTAAGCGTAAA
The DNA here is from genome assembly GCA_963920805.1 of Primula vulgaris. Taxonomy (NCBI): domain Eukaryota; kingdom Viridiplantae; phylum Streptophyta; class Magnoliopsida; order Ericales; family Primulaceae; genus Primula; species Primula vulgaris. The sequence goes on along the minus strand of OY987220.1, from coordinate 2,937,909 downwards.
GGCTGCAACCGAACAATCCCAGAAAGACAAGCAAATAATCGATTCAAAGGCTTGAAACTCTCCCACTCTGTTCACGAGTATAACACACATCATAAAATAAGCATATGGATTCTAATTAAATGGAGACAATTACTACCATGCGAAAATGATTAAGCACATAAAATAAAAAAAATGAATCAGAGAATCAGTTACCTATTTGGGAAATGGGTAAAACTGTGTTTACAGTCTCAGTGTGAGCATGAGAGAGAGCTAGCTTTGACGTCCCAGCATCAGTTCCACCATATTCAGTGGTCGCGGCAGCAATATACTGACCCTCTCTACTATCCTAAAAAACCAGATAATGAAGCAAACAAATGAGTTATTATTCACTACATATCTATTCAGGGGTTATTTGGTTGCAGCTTTTAAGCACTAAGCGGGAACTTTTCGTCGTCGAGACAAAAGCTGGATTAATCCGGTTGTAAGCTTCTAGAATTTTCAGGACAAAACCCAGAAACAATCAGCTTATAAGCTACAACTAAAAAGGCCTAAATGAACTAAAAATCTCGACCAAACAAGGCCTTAATACATTTATCAATATGAGGACTGAAAATGCTAAAAGCTAGAACCAAACGTCTTAATAAGCTATATCTCATGAGAATCTATTATGAGAGTGTCAGTAAATATAATGATGCATTCCAGGATTATTTTATAGCAGCTTTTGAATAAGCTGGATTTTCGAGGATGAGGGGAAAAAGCAGGGTGAATCCACAGCTTAAAGCTAGATTTTCCAGAATGAAAACCAGAAAAGTGCTAATTGAAAGCTGGTCAACCAAATGTAGCCCATGTTTAAGAAACAAAGTAACAAAATGGCCAAACAATGCTTAAATAAACAAGAAGTTGCAACCAAACACAGTCTGACTAAGCTTAACATGAAGCCTGAATAAGCTTCAGTGTATATAAGTTGCAACCAAAGAAGGTCTTGACATCCTGCACCATAACCTTTTAGGCTTTTTGACATTTTCTCTGGCAGAACTAATTGGGAACCATAACCATTTTAGATCACGTTTACAAGAAACACAAACCCCCCATAAAATGAGTTCTATTACTGTGACAAGGAAGATAACAAATGATAGATGCATTAATACTCTAAAGTCTAACCCTATATGGTCCTGAGAACGAATAGCAAATCAATTTCTGTGCATGCAGTATGAATTGGCAGTATAGCAGACTAAAGTTGATGACCTTGAGTATCTTCCCAAGTCATCTAAGTATTTGCCGAATCAAATCCAATACTGCCAGAAAATAAATAAATAAATAAAAGTTGAAAAAATTTTGCGCTACAAAACCTGTCATGTCAATAACCTATAGAAAATATCCGTGACAACATGTCGTTTATTAAAGAGAAAATGCTAAGAACTTGTGACTGTAAATTGGATGAATATAAAATTATGCTTCGTTACATGCAAAAGTGCATGTATATAGAACCCCAATTTTCTTTCCCATCAAAATATCTCTACAAATTTCCGATGCATTAGTAAAGGATAACAGGAGACTCATTACCATGGTTCATTTATTCAAGTAAAATATGTGGTCTACTCTAGGAGCAGACCTTGTTTTTATATACTTTGCAATAACTGGAAAAAAAGCTCTTTTTATGGGATTTGAATTGTAAATTTGTAACATGTCATATGTATTACCAATATGCAGAGGTAGTCCAAACCATTACTACTAGTATTACACACTCGGACACTCCTATCGTAATGCTGCGTTTAAACAAAGCTAAAAAAATAAAATAAAAATACGTAGTCAGAATCAAATACTGAGGAATATAAGAAGATCAAAACCGTAATGAAGACGACTAAAGAGACATGAAGGAGTAATATTATAGAACATACTAGAGGAATGAATCTTCTGTTGCCTAGCAGATAAAAACTTAATAAGTTTTCTCTGAAAGATGTTAAAAAGACCTATTCAACACCCTAACTATGCCAAGTCAATTTTAGCATCTAAACTCACTTGTCTCCTTATGAAACTAGATCATTTACTAAACAAAAGCGCTAACCTGGAGTAAGAAAGATCCCACTATAAGGATAAAGAAGAAATTAATCCATTAGAAAAAAAACTGCTCGATATATACCCTAGAATATCATTTCAGTTAGGTGACATAAATGCCTTTATACTATAGTAATTAGGACTTGGGACATGATACCAGTTTAAGAACAACAAATTAATTGATGGGCAAGTAAAGCACTGCAAATAGGGATCCGTTTACATATAAGGGATATTGATACGAATATTTTTAAGGATAACAAGTTCTCTTACATTCTGAAAAACTACCAATAAAATTTTTGCAGGCCGGACAATAGCTCTGAACTTCCAAGCAGATAAAAAATCAATCAAAAATAGAGATTACCATAACATCCTTTCACGTGGTCACATGTTGCCATAATCAGGTTATTTTGTGACTTTAAAAAAAATGCAATTTATAAATGTTGAATTACAATAACACTTTTTCGACTCCATTACTTGACTCAACAAGATAAATGACTAAAGCCTGGCTAGCTCATCCCAAGAATGAAGGCAAACTGGTTAAACATCACACACACATCAATATATTAACAACGATTAAATACGTAATTAAAATGGATTGCGTCGTTGCAAGTAAACTTACATCATGCATGTTTTCACCAACAGACGAATTATCTTCCTCATGACAGCTTTCATTATCCTCAGTCATAGCATTAATCAGAATCATATAAGCATCAGCTTCAATAAAGGGCCAGTTATCCTCTCCCCCATATTCCTACAAGATTAAGAATCTTTGAGATGTGTATTTTGTTTTGCACGTTATTATTTTGAATATTATTATCGCTATTAAGCGATAGCTAGTAAACCTATTTAATTTGGCAATACAAATTGCTTCATTGCCTTGTAGTTTAGTTTTAGATATATGTTATATTCTCGTTCTTCATTTACAAGTCGGGGGTCTGCCCAAACCCCCCCCACTGGAGATTTTTTATTAACATAAAAAAAAACAGCTGCACATTAGTACACCCCAATAGGAAAACCCCTCCATCAACACAACTCTAATGCTTAAAACCCCAATAATTCACCACCAACCACATACTTCTAACCTATTTGCAAGAAACATTAGGAAATGTTCCCAAAACATGTAAACATAACACACCAAAAATTATATGCAGAAAATCACACTGGAGTTCATTTCAGCAACCCTATATTATTCATGTGTCTGGCTGAGAGGATAGATTGCTGAATATTGTGTAACAAACATAACTCCACTTGGTCGTACAATATAAAACCATTATAAATGAAACACCTCACTGAGCTCCGTAGTTCCAAAAGCAGAGTCACTCTTTCAAAATCATACTCGCTTTTAAGAAAACAAAGTCGTACTTTGGAGTTGCGAGAGATGACTTTATGACTTTCTCTCAACTTCCCGTCTCAAAAAATACATATTAAGATTATATCAACGTTTTAACTTCCTTTCAATTTCTCATCTAAAAATAAAACTTTTCTTTTTTCAAATTCAAGATTATATTTTTGTGGCTTTTAATTTGAAAGTGGTATACACTTGGTAGTTTTTAGTGATGAGTTGTAATTGCGACTTCAGTTTTACTCCTTTTGACAATATAGTCATTGAAAAAGTATAGGTTGAAGAGGTATGGGTTAATTTTGGATTCTTATTCTGTCTGGAACTTAATTTTTTTCTTAATCCCTGCTTGGCATAAAGTTTGTTTTGGGTTTATTTAAGCAATGTGCATTATTAGATAAAACTGGTTGCAGAGAGAATCAGCAGAAAGTGACAAATTGTGTCGTAGTTTTGTTAGGTTTACACAATTGGCAGATATAATGTATGCAGTTGGAAACTAATACAAGATAATAATACTTATCTAGAAGTTGAAAGAAAGTCAAAAGGTCAATAAATCTTGATATAAGTCAAAAAGACAACTCTCGTAACTTCAAAATATGACTTTGTTTTCGTAAGTGCGAGTCTACTTTTGAAAGAGCGACTGTACTAATGAAAAAGCGAAACTTAGACTGGATTAAGGATACTTTGACTGTATGACGCCTTACAAATTACATCTTTGAAGTTTGAACCCCAGAAATTCAATAGCATTCAAATAAGTTTCGAGCTCTATTCAGCTAAAGCCAGAACTTTAACACCAAGGTAACATTTCTGTTTCATTTTTACACATTACATATAAAACCACGTACTGAGGACAAGTTAAAAAAAATTGGCTTTCAACTTCCGTAACTAACTAGTACCCAACCGATGATTTATTTTCTCTTTCTTCCTACTTAGTGTAAATCAATGCCAAGATACGTAGCGTTAATAAACTAGTTGCTATTTTTTGTAGGATTGTGTAAAAAACAAACCTACAAAACTTTAGAGTAAAAAGCAGTAGTTAATCCTAAAAATGCAAACGAGGAATTAATTTTGCTCACCTTGAGAAGGGATTTCACTGTAGCTTGAACAACTTTAGAGGAAAATCCTAGGGGGCGCATTGCATCAATGGCAGCATGCATACGCGTCTGCCTCTGTCATTAAAGCAACAAATAATCAGTAAAAAATTATTAAAATAAAAAAGAGGTGAAGGCAAAAAGCACAATTCTGGACCAACATAAAGTGATCAAAGTAACACAAAAAAATTAATCAAAATGAAAACTCGGTCCTATTTCCAACTTATGAATGCATCTGCCAAATTCGTTAGTCACACCCTTGTCTTAATGTCAATGCTTTATAGAGGATCTTAATCTTAATATGTCTCATGAATTTAGAATGGCACAATAACGGTATAACATTTTTTTAAAGCTAAATATGAGGGCCACGGGCCCACGTCCGTTAAACTTAATCTAAAACAAGTAAACAGATAATAATTAAAAATACTACATAAAAAATAGGGGTAGAGACGGAAAGCACCTTTTAGGACCAAAACAGCATGATCAAATCAACAAAATAACTAATTTAGAATTGTTGAAATAAAAAATAGGTAAAAGGGGAAACCTTTGTAGGCCGAAATTTTGAAGCAAAATCAGCTAAATAAAATAAAAATAATTTTGAAAAAAAAAAGGGTAAAGGTAGAAACCTTTTGGGGTCAAAATAATGTGATCCAAGCAACAAAATCATTAATAAAATGACTATATTAGGAGTAGAAAGTAAGGGGTAAAGTTAGAAACTTTTGTGACCTAAAATGTGAAACAAGGGTAACTAAATATTAAACTCAGTTTTTTTTTAAAGAAAACAGGGGCATTTGCTGAACTTTAACGGGGTCAAAAAAATGTGATAAAAGCAACAAAACAATCAATAAACATAACCTTTTGGGACAAAGAAATGTGTAACTAGAGCCATTAAATAATTATTAAATTGTTTTTCTAAAAAAAAGGTGTAGTTGGCTAAAGAGTCTTATACTTTTCTGGGACCAAAATAATGTAATCAAAGCAACAAAATAATCAATAAAAAATAAGGAATAAAAGCAAAATCTTTTGGGACAAAAAATGTGTAACTCGAACAACTAAATTATTAATAAAAAAAGTTTACAAAAAGGCGTGAGTGTGGTTAAGTCTTAACCTTTTGGGGCCAAAATAATGTAATGAAAACACAAAAAATTCAATTAAAAATAAGGGGAAATGGAAGAACCTTTTGGGACAAAAATAAATGTGTAACCAGAGCAACTATGTAGTTAAAAAATTATATTTAAAAAAAAAAGGTGAAGTGGCTTTAGTATAACCTTTTTGTGGCCAAAATATTGTGATAAAAACAACAAAAATCAATAACAAGCAAGGGGTAAAGGCAGAACCTTTTGGGACAGAAAATGTGTAACTAGAGTAATTAAATAATAATTATTATTATTTTAAGAAAAAAGGTGTAGTGGCTTAAATATTAACCTTTTCAGGGCCTAAAAATTGTGATCAATAAAAAATAAGGGTAAAGGCAAAACCTTTTGGGACAAAAAAATGAGTAATAAGAGCAACTAAATAATTGATAAAAAAAAATCTGTAAAAAGGTGTAGTGGGACAAAACAATCAATAAAAAATAAAAGATAAAGACAGAACCTTTTGCGACAAAAAATGTAACTACAGCAACTAAATAATTAATCAAAAAAAACTTTTAAAAAGGTGTAGTGGGCATAAGTCTTGACCTTTTTGAGGCCTAAATAATGTAATTAAAGGAACTAAGTAATTAAATATTCTTCAAAGAAAAAATAAAGGGGTAACAAGACAACATTTTGGAACAAAAGATGTGTATGAAGATCAAAGCAACAAAACAATCAATAAAAAAAAGGCAATAAATAAAAAATGTGTAAACACAAAACCTTTTAGGACAAAAGATGTGTAACTAAAGCATCAAAATAAAGATATAAATAAATAGATGTAGTGGGTATACGTCTTAACCTTTTTGAGGCCTAAATAATGTGATTAAAGGAACAAAATAATTAAATATTCTTCAAATAAAAAATAAGGGGTAAATACAGAACATTTTGGGACAAAGTATGTGTAACTACAGCAACTAAATAATTAATTAAAAAAAGGTGCAGTGGGCTTAAGTCTTAACATTTTTGGGTCCTAAATAATGTGATTAAAGGAACAAAGCAATTAAATATTCTTAAAAAAAATGGTAAATACAGAACATTTGGGACAAAAGATGTGTACCTACGACAACTAAAAAAAAATTAAAAAAATAAATGGTGTAGTGGCTTAAGTCTTAACCTTTTTGGAAGGCCTAAATTATGTCATAAAACCAAAAAAAATTATAAAAAATGGGATAAAGGAAGAACCTTTTGGGACAAAAAAAATATGTAACTAGAGCAACTAAATAATTAATAAAAAGAATCTTTAAAAAGGTGTGGTGGTGTTTAAATCTTAACCTTTTTGAGGCCTAAATAATGTGATCAAAGCAACAAAATAATTAATAAAATATAAGGGTTTTCAAAATAATAAAATAATTAAGGGGTAAAGGCAGAACCTTTTGGGACAAAAAAAAAAGCAACTAAATAAATAATGAAAAAAAAAATTGAAAAAAAAAGTGTAGTGGTCATAAGTAAACCTATTTGGGGCCTAAATAATGTGATTAAGGTAATAAAGTAATGAAATATTATTTAAGGAAAAAAGTGAGGAAACTAAAAATAACCTTTTTGGGAGCCATTGCTAAGAAACCCTTTCAACTCTCTCACTCTAATTAATATTTGTCTTTGGTCTCTTCAGTATATATTATGTCTATGAATATTGAATAGTACAAAATACTGTTAAATTTTAATCTTAAAAATAAAAGGAAATAAATGTTTAGTGGGGTTTGGTAGGGTGTGGTTTGATCACACGGTGGTGATTAGTTAAATATTTAATCAAAAAATTAAAATAGTGTTGTGTGGTAACTATTAGCAAAGTATCGACATAGCAAGATATGTATGGAGAGAGAGTAAAGTTGTCTTATTCAAGTATGAATAATGTGTTTAACTATGAAGAGTTCAACCCATTTATATAGTGGAGGGGTGGAACAAGATACATGTATATACGAGAAGTTAGAAAGTCATAAGTCATAAACTCAAAGATTATACGCAATGTATGTAACCGATACATGAATATGGACAACCACATATAATGTATCACAACACTCCTTCTTGGGTGTCCAAACATACCGCAAGCTTCCTCGTCTTCATAGACTCTGATGAGTTGTTGAATCGCATTCGCTATTGTCAACACATAAAATCTCAAGTCCGGAAAACCCGCTGTGGGACAAAAAAAACCGGATCATAGGACAAAAAAAAGGTGTTGCCGAATGGAGTGGGCCGAAACGCCATACAGGTGCGTGAATGAACTGACTAGAAAATATGTGTCTCATCAAAACCTTGCCAAGAAAACTCAGTGGGAAAAAACTTGGTCGAGGGACAAAAGAGTACACAACTATCAGTAGTAGCGGGGGAAATAACCATACACGGTGTGTCTCATTAAAACCTTGTTAGAGAAAACCCTGTGGGACAAAACTCTAATCGAAGGACAAAAGAGTGCACGATGGTTAGAAGTATACAACTGGATACTCCCCCTGATTTCGGCAATCATAAGTGAGAACGGGATTAGAAATGTGTCTCGCTAAAAACCTTGGCAATGTAAACCCAGTGGGACAAACCCTTGAACTAAGGACAAAAAGAGTACACAAGCATTCATCAGGATGCTCCCCCTCACATGCACACTACTGGGTGCGGGAATAATAACTAGTGAGAACTTACACGCAACAGGGTGCTAAGCATATGTGAGGATACACACAACAGGGTGATAAGCATACGTCAGGATGCTCCCCCTCACTTGCACACAACATGATGCATGGAAACATGTCGTTTAGGAAAGCTCGGAGAGCTTCCTAAGTCCGATCGCTCTAACATGTTTTGGGAACGAATATTTTGGCAGTGACTTGCTGAACAAGTCTGCATGATTGTTCTCGGATCCAATATGCTTCACTTCAATCCTTTGAAGCGCTTGTTGTTCATGTGTAAAGAACAACTTTGGCGAGATATGTTTAGTGGCATCACCTTTGATGTAACCATGTTTCGCTTGATCAATGACAGCGGTGTTGTCCTCATAAATAACAACTGGTTCATCAGGGTCATAAGGTAGATCACACGTACTTCGAAGATGGCCAATAACTGCTCGAAGCCATACACACTCTCTAGTCGCCTCATAGAGCGCGAGTAGCACAGAGTGGTTCGTCGAAGTAGCCACCAAGGTCTGTTTACGAGACCTCCATGATATCGCCGTGTTCCCAATGGTAAAGACATAACCAGATTGGGAACATCCCTTGTGCGTGTCTGATAAGTAACATGCATCGGCGTAACCTATAAGGGTCGCGTTATTTCGAATGTCAATGAGGGTAGGCCAACTCGATGATGCAAATGGGATAAACAAGCCCTTTTCCATAGTACCTGTAAGGTAATGGAAGAATGTCTTTAAGGCCATTGTCGTGGCAGCGTGTTAGCGCGATGCTGTGTCGAGCTATCTAATTTACAGCAGACGAGATGTTCGTCTTAGCACATTAGACCAAGTATAGTGGTGTGCTTACTGTACTCGGATATGAACATCATGGTTCGATATCTCTTTAACGTCACTCCAGGGACGGAATGGGTCTATATCAATGGCTAGTGATCGAACGATCATAGGAGAATTTGACGACTTACTAAGCGTCAAAACACCTTCCGGGTGTAGTCTGAATCATGGACTTAGATTCAATCTTTACGGTACTCGATCATCAGGCCGAGTCACTACCGTGTCTTCCCAAGATCTTTCATCTCGAAGGCAAATCCAAAAATGGATCGCGTAATAAAACACGCAAGGGAATAATACTTGTTCAAGTATCCCAAGCTAATCAAGTACTCACTTAGGCGGGTATACCACATCCGCTCGGATTATATTAATCCATATAGTGAACGTCTCATTTAATTGAGATCGTGTTCCGTGGTCATGAACTACTTGATTCAAGCATTATGAAGTCACACAGGGACCTTCATCTATATCTCTTTGTCTAAATTCTCATAGAGATAAAACAGTGACCACAATCACATGCTGCATAATCAGTTTTTCGGAAACTACTAAACTGATAAAGTAGGGGACCGTTATAACGTCCATTACGAGGAAATCAACCATCTCGTAATCAATTCCAAGATGTGAGAGAAGCCTTGCGCTACTAGGCGAGCATTCTACAATCTCATTATTCTCATCACTTTTCCTTACGAATAACCAAATAAACGAACTCGTTTAACATTGGCGGTGTTGGAACTACAGGTCCGAACACACTTTCGCTAAGGAGTCTACTTGGATTGCAAGTTTCCATTAGTACAATCTATTCTCCGTTGACTTCAGGCAACGGTACATGGTTCCCTGTCATAATTTGTTCATATTATCAGTCGTCACCCAATATATGAACAAGTAATCAATGACAGTCTCGTTTTGCTTCAATATCGTCTAAAATATCATGATCGACAGATATTTCGAGATTCTTAGGATGAGAAGGAAATCACACATCTCCTTGATCCTTTATAATCTCGTGTGACAAACGAGTTTCAGTTCACCACCTCTGGGGCCGAACAAATTAAGAACCGGTCAACTTCATCATATCTTGGGAAGGACGACAGACTGACGGCCGACGGCAGCGTCCTTTGCTTGGCGGGTTCGGCCAAAGCAACGTTTTACGACAGGAACACGGCGTCCGACAGGGACGACTATCCTTGCAAGCATTTTGCAGTAGGTATAAATGATCTCGTGACATCTCATAAAGTCATTAAATGGGTCTGGCATTTAGTTAGACTTGAGGGAGTGTATGCACTTACTTATCACTAAGTGCAGTTTTGGGGATCAAGCTAAGACTGAGTGAGTTATGCCACGTTATTTCACGTCGTTCTTTATCAACGGTAACGTGCAAATCTCCCCCTAACGACGGGGATAACATTCTTAGCGATGTCACTTTCGCATATCATGCGGTAAAGAGATCGCTTGCCAAGGTTACTCTATCAAATGATAGGCAGGGGATTCATAATCGACTTATGTCCCCTTCAGAGGTCCATAGTTTGAACGCTATAGCGGCTCAATCAAAATATTAATTAATCACTCTAAACACGCGTTAATATGAGACTTCTGGCTCATAACCAGTAACCAGCTGGTACACATATGGTGTTTGAGTGTCTATGGGCCTCATGACGGACCAATGCAACAAAATAGCATAACCCCACACGAAAATATAAATCTTGCTGCGCAAGACCAAGAAATGCGTGCAATCATTTGCAGTCGCATCATCAAACTTTCCGTGAGTCCATTTGGGTCTGAACATAATCGACAGGATGTTCAATTTCAATTTCCAAACTCAAGTAATTCAAATCGAAATTTCGATTTTTTTTACTCTTCGGAATTATCAAGTCGACTAGACTTTTCAGGATAATTCGGATCATGATCCATCAACTTAATGATAGGGCTAAAAGTTTGGGAAATGCTGCATTTCTGTGGACAACAATAATCATGTGACCTTATTGTCGATGCATCAATCATAACCATTTATATTTATGGTTCGTCTTATGGTTGGATAAGTCCACAATAACTCCTTCAATTCTTTACAAGAATTCTACGAGTTCATTTCGTGATCTTTACACATACTAGTCTTTCAGATAGAGCATTAGTGGCATAAATTTCGGATCAATCACGAAATTATTCCTCAAAAAGAATCCAAATGCGATGTGATTATAAATCTAACATCATCTTTTGACTCGGGTATATCTCATCCGGTCAATGCCACAATGTCAAAATACTTTTATCAATCGACGACATGTGAATGATAGTATAGACAAACATGTCTGAGCATCTAAGACCTCTTATCAATCGACGTTATGCGAAATGATAACCTAACTTCAAATGCTTTTTAAAAACGTGGTAGAAACCACTTGAAAGACATTTCAACTCCACTAAAATACGCTTTTGGTCTTATTGAGCGGAGGCTATGTAAAGAAATTTTAATTCTTTCTTGAGCTATTACCAAATAACACTGTTTTTCTCGAATATCTTATAACTCAACAAGGTACGACAGTACCTGGAGTATAAAGACTCATTTTAGAAAAATCAATTTGGTTTTACTAAAAATTCTGATTTGCAGCGACATGTCCAAAATCGTAGTCAGTTAGGATTCTTTAGGCAAGTAGTTGGTGAAATTATGTGGTACACCGTTATCCACTATTTCCAGATAACCAACTACCCCACAAGTATTGCCTAAATTTCCATAATTTAAAGTTTGGTCACATTTATTAAGGAGTTTTGTTCAAAAACACTTTAAATTATTTCGAGAAATTTCATAAACAAGCAAACCATAATCCAAAAGTATGTCCAAATGGAAAAATCATAATCCAAATGGAAAAACATAATCCAGATGAGCAAAAAAAAATGGCTCAATGATTTATCAAAATCAATAAAAAAAGGTATCAAACTCATTTGAGCCACAAAACCGGGGTCTCAAGAGTTTCTTTTCAGTGAGCTTTAACCACATTAGCTTCAGCTTTTCTACCCTCATGATAGTTTTGAACTATTTAAAGAGTAACCGTGAATGACATTGGTCATTTATAGCAGAGAATTGGCTGCGTGAGCATTGTCTCTTTATTTGGGACGATGGGCCCTTATTGTTCCTTTCAAGGACTGCCTTGACTAGGCGAGCGTTAGACTCGTGACAGTTCGAGACAAATAACCCTTCTCTCGGTTCTCGATTCGGGGGGAAACGTCCACGAAGAGCATTAGTATCATGCAAACAATTCGCCACTGACCCAATAGGAATAAAAAAAAAATGCTCATCGGGGCAATTTTTTTTTCAATAACCGATGGGCGATGATCTAAAGGAACATAGTGAATATAAATTCACAATACTGCTTATAGAATACGTTTTCGAAGCTAGTATTTTGCCGAAAGTTTGCTCTAATTGTCAATTTCAGACAAAAAAATTCACCATAGAAGTCATCGCGTCTAACATGTGGCGGCGGAATAAATCGACGCCTTAGCCTTCATCTTATGAGTAACAACAAGCTCGTGTTTTACTCATCAAAGATGGTATCCAAAAAAAATATGGCATCACATTTGCACACATCAGGGTGACTAACTGTGGTGACGAAATAACATCATCGTCTAAACAATCATTTCGCAAGTATGTTTTGCAATTTTTCTCATCATAGATGGCATCCAACATGTGTTGAGAGTTCTGGATTAATTATCATATAAAACGACAGGTTTATATGTCTATTATGGTTTTCATAAGCAGAAACTTTTTTTTGAAACGGCAGGTTCGAAAAACACAAGTTTTGCTTTTGTGAATAGGTTCTCATTGATCGAACGACAGGTCGATACTGAGACACCAATTGGCGAAAAATACACCTATATAAACACACTCGGGGAACTTATTATTTACTCAACCCCTTTTGGTAGCTCTACTTGAACACGACCAGGAAAGACAGTGAGGGGGGTGGGTACGAATGCCACTTAAAAACCGACCTCATTAGGAGAGCGACTTCCGCCTTTATCTTTCCTAGACATCGTATCCAAATAGGTGAGCCTATTTGGGGAAGATTCATAATTATTCCAACTTAAATGTGAATAAATATACCGGATTTCGCAAATTTTCAACTCAAAAGCTACATCTAAATCTTTAAGCTTGAGGAAAATTTCTACTCAAAAGAGATACATTGTAAAATGTTCAAATTCGAGGCAATTTATAAGCTCACGTAACATATAAATGTCTACGAGCTTTTATGTGACAAGATAAAATAGAATTCAACAATATCGTAACATAAAGGCATGTCATACTCATGTAAACTAGTCCTAACATGGAGTAGTAATATTAAACCACATGAGTTATTATTTAATCCAACACTAAAGTGTGACTTTTGCCATTTTATATGGGTAATTAATACATCGCATATGTTATATCAATTCATAGGCAATAAATGGTGGCATGCTAAGAGGCTAAATTTAGTTTATGTCACACAAGCAATTAATATTATCATGCAAGAGGTATTTTCTACAAGATTTCTACAAATTTTAGAAGTTGTAGCAATTAAATCTTAGATCATTTGCATGTAAATAAGTATTTTCGGACTAAAACATTAGATAAACTCATACATATATACTATTCTGTGTATAAGGAGTATCTACAGGGAGTACGAGTGTAAATACAGGAAACTATATGCATTTTAAGGGTAATTACAGATATGGTCCTATAGTTTCAGGAGCTTTATAGAGAGACCCTAAAGTTTCAGTTAGTTACAGATTAGTCCTCCAATGTTCTAAAAATGACAGTTTAGGTCCGACAGTTTATTATGTCTAACTATACAAGTTATAACTCGTTTAATAAGTGACATACATAGGTTCCAATAGCAATTTTCCATTAGAAAAAAACATCCATCATGTGATATAAATCTGAAACGTGATATTTCCGGTTCTATTCTTGATTAATCATGCAATTTCTACGTTTTATTACAAGTAGAAGTTGTATACCTTAATTCGGAAATGCAAAAAAGGATGATCGATATGTGATCTAGCAACCCAATAAACCCTCTTCCTAACTCGTCGAGGAAGAAATAGATCCGTCTACTCACTTCTAATTAAACTATCTAGCTATTTCTTTATTCATTCGTTAAGCAAAGTGCTGATAACGTGTTGTGTGGCAACTATTAGCAAAGTATCGACATAGCAAGATATGTATGGAGAGAGAGTAAAGTCGTCTTATTCAAGTATGAATAATGTGTTTAACTATGAAGAGTTCAACCCCTTTATATAGTGGAGGGGTGGAACAAGATACATGTATATGCGAGAACCTAGAAAGCCATAAGTCATAAACTCAAAGGTTATACACAATGTATGTAACCGATACATGAATATGGACAACCATATACAATGTATCACAAGAAATAGTGTATTAATGAAAGATATGAAGATGGATAAAGTAAGATTTGACTGAGCATATATGTAGGGTGTCTTGTCTTGTTACGTTGTAGATGTACTTTAATATTTTTTTTACAAAAACGTTTCAAATCAATATTTGATTAATGCAAATTTCTACGGTTTCATGACGGAAACACAAATATACGTCTTGTTTTTTTTTTCAAGATGTATAATGACATGTTTTGAATTTTTAAATTTTACCGTAATTTACAAAACATGTCATTATACATCTAGGGAAAAAAAAAACAAGACTCGTATTTGTGTTGCCGTCATGAAACCGTGGAGATTTGCTCAAATATTGATTTTGAACGTTTTTATAAACAAATGTTCGTATATAAGTTAATATCCCTGTAACCTTCCCTACAAATTAAATACAAAATTATTCTCTAAAGCTTATCTTTACTTGTAGGTTTTAGCCTTTTAGGCTTTTTGTTCGGTTGTATATACCCATCATTACATTCATTGAGTTATCAATGGACTATTGTTTGGTGGACCTTATAAATCTTATAAATAATGCGTTTTGAAAAACAATTGGATTTCGGACATTAAATGATGCGAATAGGGTATTTTCAAAAATATATGATGATTATATTGAAAAAAGTTCAATTCTGAAGTTATTATTAATCGGAAGTTTTTTTCAAATCTCATTCATACCCGTCTGTATTGCTCGTTTGGAGATCAATAATTCTGCAACCAAACGAGACTTAAGTGACTAGTAGCATTCATGACTTTATCTTGTGTAGTTATGAACTTAAAAGGCAAATAATGACTTTTGTTTTTGGGTCATTACGGATGAGTGACGATTGACATTCTTGGAGAAATAATTTGTAAACCTTATATGATTCACGGTGTCATTTTGTAGCATCATCAAAATCAATTCGGATTAGTCCATCTTTTTAGCCTCTCATTTAACTAGAAACCGTACTTAAGCTCATTGAATCTTCGTTATCGCCACAGTTGTCGTCGTTATAGGATGATATAGGCCACATTGATAATGGTGCAAAGAACTATGTGATATATCGTGTAGAGACGAGTTTATAGATTATATACGACAATTCACTTATGTTTTGTTTTGTCATCACTGTTCTCAAATGAAAGTATATGCGCGATAAGTGGAGGCTTACAACTTTTTAAGAGTTTTTTGTTTGTGTTGAGAAAAATATAGTTCTCACGTTAAATAGTCAACTCTAAATGCAATATAGTAATAAGTATATAAAATAATCTTGCGTGTTTTAACTTTGTTTGTACCGTTTTCCTTATAATATTTTAATGCGGATATATGTAATTTAGTTAATATCCTTCAACATAAGATGGATACTTTCTCCTGTGTACACAAATGACAAATGTGAAATGTGTTAAATGTAGGAAGTATTAAACATCACACTAGAGTCCTAGATAAATAAATTTATTTCTGAATACTACAGTGTTAAATGTATTACTGATTAATAATTACTCAATCAAACGGTGAAATGTGTTAAATGAATTAATTTCTGGATGTACACCCCTAGAGTCCCATACAGATAGATTTTCAAAATCCTCATTAAATTTTGACCCCCAATTGAATAAATGTTACTATCATATACCAATTTATTAGTAGCTTTTTACCATGTTATCTTTACCCATTAATTAGCTTTCACTACGCTTCAGGTAATTAATTTGTATATAAGATAACAATCCAAAATTTACCCTAATTTCTATAGCCTACGGAGAGCCCCGGACCCTAGTATGAGTTGTCCAGAACGAAACTAATTCCTTGAAGTATCCAGTGGAACTTTTCCTAATAAAGAAATAATACTCTTTTCCAATTAAATGAAACTCATTCCATGCCTATTTTAACGGTTCGGACCATAAAACTTAGGAAGCTCAGTGCATGGGGCGACACGACACCCCCTTATAATTCCGAATTTTTGGGTTTTTTCAAAATTTGACAATTTATTTTCACTAAAATGTGTTAAAAACGATGATTTGACATCGCCCATTCTTTTTCCACTTAGTTTAGTAGTTGGTGTAAATTTTAGCACCACGCATCAGACATTCTTGCTTTGCCCATAAAAGAGATTCTAAACGTGCGAGATTGTACCGGAAGGTGGATGAAAGCGGTTGGTATCTGTCATATGATAAGTTGATAAATGACAACTCTTTAACTTGATGAAACTAGCAAGTTGGAAGACTTTTTTTTTGGCAAATATGGCAAGAAAGGTTTCGTTTAACTAATGGATTTTACTTAGTTTCATGATATGTACCTGAATAAGAATGGTAAACAGTAATAATTTTAACTATGGCATATTGTTTGCGAGTACAATATTTTAGTAGAAAATAACTTAATTAAGACACCAACAGGTAGACGGCTCCCTCGGCAAGGCGCATATTTTCCAGCAGAAAATGTTATGCATAATTACAACATAACTAAAGGAAACCAAACAAAAGCAAGGCAAAAGGCTTGTTTCGCTGTTTATATATAATCAGATGGTCAACTTAAATGTTAAGTTTTTGGTCATTCTTCCAGAAAAACAGAAGCTTCCAATTAAATGAGCATACTTTTTTCTTCTTCCTGATCTTAAGCAAGCTAACTTTTTGCTAAAAAAATGGCGACTAAAAAAACAGCGACCAAACAAGCCACCGTTAACATGTAGCGCAAATGCTCCATATTTTTGTGTTTAGTACAATTATGCTCTGTAATCTTACATCTGAAACTGATTGTAAATAATCAAACTTGTTCTATTACTTCCTTTTCATCTAATCTTCTTCATCTGGCTTCACTGATTGTTCAAAATCAGGGTCCATTATAACCCCATCCATAATGTGTACAGCAATTTCCCCTTTTCTAATATCGATTTTCTCTGATCGGATTCTATTGACCACTATTCTTCCATCTGCGTCTTTCAACATGCATAAATTGTATCCCGATATAGAATCACATACAATCTCCCCATCTGATGGTACAGAAACTGACAAAATCATTCGAGGCACAACTGAGAAACCTAAAATGCGAGTAAGTATCGCATACGTATTGTGAAATTCCTCACTGTTTAAGCTTTCACTCTTGTTAAGTCCCAAATCACGATAAAAAGCTCTCTCTGAAGGAAGAAATATGGTAAATGCAAGATCTTGGGGAAGCATTTCGATAATCATACTTCCAAAATAACCAATATTTTTATCACCCGAATATCGCATCGTATTTCTCGATCTAAAATAAGGCGTACTAACATCGATAGAGTCGTCTGGGAGTTTGAGTACCGACATTATTGTAATGAGAATGCAACAAATGGAAATGAAAATGCATACGTATGCGATTGGATTTTTTACAACAGGACCTCGAGTTCTTGTATTCCTCATAAATTGAAAAACGAGATACACCTTTATCAACAAAGTTCAGTGGTTAAGCCTGCATAAGATCAAATAAGTAACATTTATTGATCAAGTGACACTTTAAGATCACTTAAGGAATCTCAAAGGTACTATTTGTTTATAAGTGCCAAACTAGAGTGTAAATTTTGGCATGTGGGGAACATTCCTCCTACTTAAATTTGTGACTACATTTGTTTGGGGGAAGATTTTAGTAGAAAAGTTGGTTTATTTAAGGCCAAGGAAAAAGCTTGATTCGTTTGGCTTCAATTTATTTATTTATTTTTCAGACCAGAAATTGAGCAATAAATTGAGCAAAAGTTATCGAAACTATGACGGAGTATCAACAATATAGCAAAAATTTGAAGGATGTGTAAGCGCTCCCTTCGAGAATGCTAACACGTTTTAGTCGTAGCTTATTTGAACTTATTTTGTTCATTTCTTTAAAGCTGCAATTCAATCATGTGCTCACATTTCATTTATAATCTTATATTACAAATACTATTTTTCGAAGGATGAGGTCGAAAAAAGAGAAAAATCTTATTAATTCATGGTTCTAAATTTCCGAATTTAAGAATCCCACTAAGGAAAAACACGAAACAAATGACTACTTGTTTGGATACAACTTATAAGCCAACATCTGGCTTATTTAAGACTGAGAGAAAAGCCACAGGCCCACAATTAGCTTTGCCAGTTGAAAAACCCAAAAACAAAACTTAACTTTTATTTGGAGTAATCATTGCACTAAAACTTATAAGCAACAAAGGAATAATAAGTTCATTTAACAAATGCAACCAAGCCAGCCTGTAAGAAACAAATAATTGTATTTCATTCTGTTAGAAACAAAAGAAAAGCAGCCAAATCATTCTAACAAACTGAATATCACACATTAAACTTAAGATTTGTCACTCAAACTACATAATTATTATACATAAACAAAAGAGTACGTATTATGTAACAACAATTTAACACTCACTTGTTCATATTTTAAGATGTCTATAGAAGAGAGAGAGAGAGAGAGAGATTTGAGTAGATCCATAGTGTACTTTAAGTTTAAGTTACACTACTAAAATAAATAACATTTAACTTTTTATTACCCTTTTATTACCCTTTTATTACCCCTTTGATTTTTAGAAATTTCAGTTTAAACCATGAGTTTATTTGTTCAAAATGTAGTGGTTATGACTAGGGAAGGTTGGAAATCCGGAAAAACCGGACCGAAAAAGGCCGAAAAATCACGATCTGGTTCGGTTCAAAAAATAAAAAGACCAAAATCGAAAAAAAAACGAGTCGAAAAATCTGCTCGATTTCGGTTTTACCAAAAACCGAACCGAGCCGAACCCTAGTTATGACTGGTATCAGGGTTTCTGAGTTTTTTTAATTAAAAACAAAAAACAAAATGATACTCCAAAGCTAATCTTTACCTGGACAAGAGAATTTAGTTCATCGGTACTCTCCCCCTTCCCATTCGATTGTCGATTATAAAACTACGTATAATTTTGATCGACTTATAATTTCTATCAAAATTGTCGAAATAATTTTTTTTTTATAAATATAATAATAAAATTTAACATTTAAACTATAAGATCAATTTTTGAAAATTTCCATTCCGACAATTTTGATACAAGTTATTTGCCGATCAAAATTGCACGTAGTTTCGTAGTAGCTAATTAAATATTAACATATAAAGTAGTATAGAACCAATAACTCAACTATTGTTTTTTTTAAATATAGGTGAAACATTAATTTCCATATATTTTAATCAAAATATATGAAAAAAAATAACATTTTATCAAAATGTGAGAGGCACTACATAGTAGTACTTACATGCATGACTGTATGTAAGAGACTGTGTTTATGATCTACAAGTAAAGAAAAAAAACTTTTGTTTCGGAGTCATTACTAATAAGTAACATTCTTGAACGTATTTAACTTCTACGAGCCAACATTAATGTCATTTAGCGTCATCCAAATCCATAAGAATAAGTCATCATTTACCCTCATTTAACTAGTAAAAGCATATAAGCTCATTAAACCCTGGTCCCCCGATATCGTTACAATTGTTTGGCGACGTATATCAATAGTGGTTATCAACCAGAATAGTGTTTTCTCCCCAAAGAGCTCATGTTTACTACCTAGTGAAATCGATTCCGCTTTTGAGTTTAACATGTTCTTTTCCAATTGAGGATATTTATACCATTTTTCGTGGATTCTTTTCGGCTCTTGTTTTTGTAGCTTATTTCGGTTTTTTGATTTTTTTCAGATTTTTACCAATTTTCAACTATTGTTCTATTTTTTCTGATTCCCCCCTTATTGTACTTATATTTAAGTGTTACCGACCGAATTTGGTTCATTCGTGGGAGGTCACATTTCAATAATAAGTGTAGGCCACCTTATAAGTATAAAAAAAGATATTATTTTCGTAACTTTTTGGTATACATTTCTTTTTACTTAATAATTCAAAAAAAGACTAAAAAACTTAAAAAAAACAATTTTTGAGTTATTTTTTACACTTTAATATATTTCTCGTATAGATTATAATATATTTTTTTAAGTTTAAAAATAACTTTTAAACTCTTTTTTACATTTTAATATCTTTTCCGTATAAATTATAAGTTATTTTTTAAATTTAAAAATATTTTTTAAAATATTTTTTATTGAGACAGGTGATTAAAACTTTAAAAAGTTTCGACACAAAACCTTCAAATTTAAAAAACATTATAAAATACGTTCTAAAAGAATACCAGCCCATATAGATAAAAAAGAAGCCCGATTGACTAACTAACCAAGCCCAATGGCCCATAAATCAAGCCAGCCAATCAAATTGTTTCTATGAGTCATCAAACCCACTTTCTCTCTCTATATCTACATATCTCTATTAATCTGTGAAATTATACACCATTTTTACTACCAGTTTAAACAAACATTTCCAGATAAAAACCCTAGTTATTATTTCTATTCTCAATTAATAATAATAAAAAAATGACGGAAAAGAAGACTACAGAAATTTCGGAAAATAATAATAATAATAATAAGAAAAAAGAGATTCCTCCGAAAAAAGCTAACCTCTTAGATCATAACTCTCTCAAACACATCCTCGATGAATCTGTCACTGAGGTATATTATATATATATATATATATTGGTTTTTCTGATCGAGTTATTGAAGTTTTATTTAGTCATCTTTACTTTCAATTGTACAGTATTAGTCCCTGGGTTTGGTTTAGTGGTAATTTTGGTCCCATTTTTGCATACATTCATATGATTCTTAAATCTTAACCGATGAATTTGCTATTCAAAATTGTGTGCTGTAAGATTGGTTTTCTGATCGAGTTATTTATTGAAGTTCTGCCTGGCCCCATTTACTTTCAGTTTTACAGTAATAGTCCCTAGGTTTGGTCTAGTGACAATTTTGGCCCTGTTATTTGCATAAATTCATTTGGTTCCTGACTGATGACTTGCTATATATATATATATATAATGCGCTCAAAATTGTGTACTGTGTGATTGGTTTTCTGATTGGGTTATTGAAGAATTTGCCCCCTTTTACTTTCAATTGTACAGTAGTAGTCCCTAGGTTTGGTTTAGTGACAAGTTTGGTCCTGTTATTTGCATGAGTTTATTTGGTTCCTAGCTTACGACTTACTATATATATGTATCAATGTATGTATATTGATGAACTCAAGAGAGTGTATTGTGTGATTGGTTTTTCTGATCGAGTTATTAAAGTTCTATCTAGCCCCTTTACTTTCATCTGTACAGTGGTAGTCCCTAGGTTTGATTTAGAGACAGTTTTGGTCCCATTTTGCCAATTATTCAGTTCCTAACTTATAACTTTATATATATATGTATGTATGTATATACTTGATACATTGAAGATTGTGTACTGTGTGATTGGTTTTCTGATCGAGTTATTAAACTTTTATCTGGCCGTCTTTACTTTCATATGTACAGTAGTAGTCCCTAGGTTTGGTTTATTGACAGTTTTGGTCACATTTTGCCATTTTTGCATACCTTTATTCGGTTCCTAACTTATAACTTGCTATATGTATGTATATTGATACATTCAAGAAGGTGTACCGTGTGATTAGTTTTTCTGATAAGAGTTATTAAAGTTCTATCTAGCCCCCTTTACTTTCATCTGTATAGTAATAGTTCCTGGGTTTGGTTTAGTGACAATTTTGGTCTCATTTTGGCATAATTTCATTTGGTTCCTAACAGATGATTTGCTATATATATATATGCACACACATATTGATGCACTCAAGAGTGTGTACTGTGTGATTGGTTTTCTGTTCTAGTTATGAAGTTCTATCTGTCCCCCTTTAATTTCAATTGTCTATTAACAGTCCCTAGTTTCCTGAACGTGACCGAATTGGTCCATGTTAACCGACACATATTGTTCATATATACACATTCAAGTTGCGTGTAGTGTGATTACTGTTCTGATTTATGGTGTTGTTTGGAACCTATAGATTAAGATTATATTCTCCGCTTGTACTTTCAACTGCACACTAGATTTGTGTTAGTGACAGAAATGGTATAGTATCGACGTAAAGTCATGTTCATTCATGGTAAATAGGCAGAGAATGTCATTTGTATCCGTCTCCTACCATGTCATTAATTATCAAATAGATTGTGTAAATTGGATTGATCTGAGGGCGTAAAAGTTTAAGCTTCTATTTGGTCGTTTCAATTGTTCAGTATCAGTCTCTAAATTCAAAAGTATTGACAAGGATGGTCCATGCTATTGTGTTAGAGGCGTCTTAATTCCTAAGTGATGAACATCATATTGATTGAGCAGTTTTTTTTTTCCAAGTCAAATTAGTCATTTCATTGGTTTTCTATTATGACCATATATAGTGTTTTCTGAAATGAAAAAGTTAGTTTGAAGTGACTAACCTAGTGCCTTTTTCAATATTTCTAGACCAAATAAAACCACAATCAAAATTCTTGGGGCTATAGTATTTACATGGAAAATATGAGAAACTGATTGAATTTGAATCCAAATTATGGGTAAATCACAATCCCCTCAAACATATCCTCAATTAATCAGTCCCTCTTATACATAAGTTTGAACATATGCATTCAAAAGTTTTGGTTAGTGTATTAGTTTTCTGATTGATTGTGTAATTTGGATTGATCTGAAAGTTTGCGTTCATCACTGGGGGAAGTAGAGAAACAGAACATATACATTAAATATAAATTTGGTCAGTAATAGCCTTGGGTTTAATTTAGTGACATGGTCCTGTTATTGGTATCACACCTTTTGATTCCTGACTAACGGCTTTCAGATCAAATGATTTAGCGATATTCCGTCCCACTTTTGGCATTGTGAATTCCGAGTTGTGTAGGGTGTGAATAGTTTTCTGATTGATCTGAGATTTTTTCTTTTATAATTGGGAGAATTACAGAAATTTGACCTAAAATTAAAGTTATATTTGTTCCCTTTACTTTCAATGGTTCAGTGTTCGGTGATAATCCCGGTGCAATCATTGGTGTAAAGCCATTTGATTCTCAACTGGTGAATTTTATATCAATTGATTTTCTTTTACGAGCGATAACTCTCTCATTTAAGGTTAAGTTTGTAATGGACCCTTTTGGGGATTTAATGATAGAAAAGGAGAGGAATATGTAAAGTTGACATGTACAATTAGAGAACAGGTCAAATGACAATCGTTTTATATACATGGGGGTGTAGTGCAACTGCAAAGTTAAGAAAACTCAGGGTCTGGTTTGAAATTTTCAGAAAGTGGGGGTTGTACTTTACCTTATATAATCCAGCTTAGAGTTTGCTATATGTTTTCTACTATGATGAAGAAAATACATATCTTTATCCTTTAATTTTCTGCACTTATCTTCAGTCTCTTTTCTTGTAATTTATATTGTTCATCAATATACACAGAAAAATTTCTACAAAAACACATGCGCTGTTATCCATTGCTTGTTCTTATTAATTTAGCGTGACTGCATGAGTAGGCTTAAACTCTTAAGTTATTCCTTACAGAATTATGGTGAGTTGTGTATACTAAGGGTCTTACCATATCAATTGACTTTTGTATATTATTTTCGAAGGTAAATTAGTCATTTCTTAATTATTTCTGTTGGTCGCCTGCATGACCGCGACAATGAGTTCTGAACTTTGATTTTTTTTTATCATGGGATCAAAACATTAGTTTTGGAGGCCAAATCTCTTACCTCTTAATACTGCAGGGCTCGTGATGGTTAATAGAAGAATGACTTAAATTTGAGTCCAATAATGTACCTCCCTCAGATTGTATTGAACTTATAATTTTATTTATGCAGATAAAGAAAAATTAGACTGATGGATTTTTTCTATTTTTGTTCTTGTTATTTTGTAGATTGTTAAAAGCAAAGGTTATATTGAAGATGTGAGGTTGAGTAACACAAGGCTGTTTCTAGGTGTGATTATCATTGTCATCGCACTTCTAGCTCAGTTCTACAACAAGAAGTTCCCCCAGAACATGAGCTTTCTTATCGTCTGCATCGTCTTATATCCTTTTATTTTAATGAATTATACCTTGACTTCGCTTCTTAGTTCTCGTGCACTTTTTTGTACCTTAAATCTTTTGAATTTTGTTTCATTTCATGTGTTTTAGTTGGATACAAATGTGATACTTGATATTCAGTTACCTTTTTGATGATTTATGCCAGGATGCAATTAATTGAACATCGTCATATGTTCTTTTTATATCAACCTTTTACTAATTCCTATTTGAACTAAATTTGGCGTATCGTAGTGGTTAGATATTAGTCGACATGAAATACTAAAAATTTATGTTGTCTTGTAGTAAAGGTTTTGTTTCGTGCCACAAGATATTCGTATCAATTGTTTAGATCATATGATAATATACTAGGTATACACTGTACACTGGGTTTGTTGATTAGAGTTTTGAATATTATGTCAGTTTTTCAAATTTGAATGTTCTTTGGATAAGTCTTAAGGCCGGGAGATAATTGATTTACCGACCTCAAATCATTGCTATTTAGGTTATCATTGTGATAGAAATCCAACTTGGAACCTTAGTAGAATGAGTCTGCTTCAATGACGTGTTTTGCATTTTCATGTGCTGTTTTTCTATAATACCACAAATCTCCAAAATTTGCTTTCATATATAATTCCTATAATCCAACTTTTTTTTAAAATTTTAGTCCGTAAATACAAACTCACGTGCTTTAGTTTACCTTTAGGTGATGAAAAAGCAAATATTCAAAATTGTGTTAGGATAATCCTTTTTGCATGAGATGTTAGCTATTGAATAAATTGTTCCAAATTGTGTTTCATCTTTGACTATGGCAAGTATGTAGTCTTCAATGGAATATTGCAGCTGATCATCTACACAAAAGAGAAGAACGCTATACTGTTTACCTATCCTCCCGCTGTAAGTTTTACTCTCTCTCACCCTTCTCGGAGATTTCTCGAGCCTTCTCTTTAATTTTACAATTCTAGTGATCATATATTAGGAATGGTCTGTATAAATCTCAGCTTCTATCGTGAGGCATTCATTTAGCCTCTTGCAGTTTTTAGTAATTAGTCGCCCAGAAAATTCGGAAAAATGTATATGGGTACTAAATTATATTCTTGGGGATTTTGTATGTCCCATTTATGCAATAATTTTCATATAATTTCCAGAAAGACTTTGTTTGCAAGGATGTCTTTGCTTATGTCTTATGTTAGCACTGAAAATAGCTAGTTAGTACCTTTCGCAATTGAATTTGATCGTGTAAGATGGATTTAATGCACCCCTTGGGTAGACTAATATCCAACTGTTAACATGTTCATATGCCATTCATAATTCTGAATATTTCTTTGAGCTCTGCAATATTTTTTTCATTCATTTTTGGTCTCTCTTTATTGGATGTTGATTATTCAGTGATGTTTCTGAAGTGTTTTGGTTTCCTTTGTAAGCTACGGATTAACAAGATGCCTATTTTTGCAAAGACACAATATGGTCTAAATTTGATGTCGATAAACTTGAGGAATTCCCAGACCCAAACAGAACATGCATTATGAGCATTACATCTAGATGACTAGATATAGAAGGCCCTTTGTTGGAATATCGCAGTTGTAACTTGTACAATTGTATCTTGTTTAGAGTTACGGTTAGGTATGTGCATATGCTAATAATAATAGTGATACTAATTATGATGATGATGATAATAATGTGTCCATCTGTAGCCATGGAAGAAAATTAAGTAGTATAGAATTTATGTGGCTACATTTTGTTGCTATTTTTAACTTTTTTGTTAACTTTTGGTTGTTTGGACATAGACTTGCTGTAAACCTTCTGTGCGAGTTATTTGTCCTTATATTTGTTACCTACGGAGTACATGGTTTACTTAACTGAGTTTTTTTGTTTTGACCCTTAGGGATCTTTCTATACGACTGGTTTAGTAGTTTCTTCAAAGCTGCCAAGGTTCTCAGACATGTACAATCTTCACATAGCAAGTGCAGAGCCCAACTCGATCTCCGCAAATCCACCTGTGGAATTCACCAAAAGTGTTACACATTGGTACCGCCACTCCCCCTCTTTCTTACGCTCACATGCTTACACATGATTTTTATTATTTTATTTTTTTTGGTTTCGTATGTACATATGCAGTCGCCGGTGTTCTTGTAGTTTTTCTGCTTTTGAAAATAAGAAATTATCTTGTTTGTACAATCTATCTGCTTATAACATTATTACATCATGATATTGAATTTCAATATGTATGCCATTTTACTTGATATGAAAAAAATAAGTCACTGGTGTATCAATTTCAACTAAAAAACACCTAGGTATGTTATAGTTGTTCGATTATATTGATGAACTAAGTCCATGTCTTCACAATTTTGAACAATTAGTAAACCAACATTAAAATTTAAACTCTTCGACTCTTCGACTCTTCGTATAGGTTCGTCTCCTAAATCTTCCAATTTTATAGATTATCGAAATCGTTAATTTTTGCATAAATGTTGAAAGCTGATAGGTTGGTATATAAAAGTGGCATTTTCTCTTCTAATATCTCACATTTTTGCAGGTTCACTAATGATGGAACTTTGGTGGAAGGGCTATTCTGGAAAGACGTAGAGGCTCTGATCAACGATTATGCTAAAGAAGCTAAGAAGGGAAAGTAAAATAAAGTTTAGTTCATTTCTGGTAAAACCTTAGTTTGACATAAAGCTCTAGCTTTAGTTTTACCCAATACAGACGATGCTCATTGAAACATGGTTCTTAATATGGATTCAGATGTGAACCATTGTGTTATCAAAATTACAATGATAATCATGAAGTGATTTTTTGAGTGTTATAATGAAATTTTCTGGATGAAATTGATGGTGTTCTTTTCTGCAATTAGCTAGTCTGTTGTTGTCATTCGTTGAGAGCAGTGATTGCCATATTTTTTTTTCCTCAGTAGCAGAAATACGAACTGTAGGAAATTTCGCTGGCTTATAAATATAGCTGAATGGTACACATTCTGGCAACAGAGGTTGTTAAACATCATTGCCCGATTTATTTAATAGGATACATAAGGAACTCAAATATGAGAATGAGAAATTATAGAGAAGTGTCTTATAGGAACAAATATTGAAAACCTATGATGATGCAGAAGCCAAAAATTGAAGCAAGAGGCGCACATGATAAACTTATTTGAATTAATTATTTAATATGGTGTATTTGTGTATATATAACGTGTCCTTCAGGTATTTCAGTTAAGTACAGGAAAGTTGTGTAACCCTTTGTAAAAGTGAAGTTTTTCAGAGGACAAGATTCCTTAAGTTGTCAACTTATCAGATCATGCTACTTGAATAAAACCCATGGAAGTATTGAGTATTTTGATATAAGTTCTTGAATAAACCAGCAATACTACACTGTTAATATAACTAAAGTGGTGGATACTTTGTTTTTCCATTAAATGTTAACTTTAATTTATTTATGAGGTTGAGAAATGATTTTGCTTTGAATTATTGGGAAATGATTTTGTGCACCTTTTCTTTTAAAGAAGCTTACATGCTAATGTAGAATAGTTATAAATTTATCAAGCAGTAACGAATGATTGAATCACGTTGCATACGTGTCCGTTGTACAATAAGATATTTCCGATTCACTTTTGTGTTTAATGGAGCTAAGTCACACGCGCGCACACACAATATTCAGAAGTGAGTATAACAGAACGTGGAAATATATAACCTCTTCAGATAATCATATTCATGGAACAAACCCAAAGCTTATACTCTGGAAAAAAGAAAAAAAAATACAAGTATATCATAGGAAATTCAAACAAAGCAGCTTATTTGAAAACGCTTTAAGCAGAAGCCCCAACAGGAACCCCAGCCAACCTAGACGAACCATAAAGCGTTTCTTCAAAACGGATAATCTCGTTTTTCGAACCATAAGCCACTTGGGTCCTATCATCAAGGTTTACGATGACTTTGTCTAACACAGACTGTTTTCCATCACTGCTATGCCCTCCAGCTTTTTCTATCATAAAACCCAAAGGTGCAACCTCGAATAACAGCCTTAGCTTCGCTTTGGCTGTTGGGGATATTACGTTTGTGAATATCCCTTTCTCTTTTACAATGATCTGGAAATTTAAATAGGAATGATTGTTAAAAGATATAATATCTCCTAAATGCTGCACTTGTTTTCAACCTATTTCACTTGTTATTGAACTGTAAAATTTGGAGTACGAAAACTTAGTCCTCAATTTGGAAAAGCAAGGTCTTTCCTGGAAACCAGCAGGATACTGTTTATTGGCTACAACCATAAACTGGTAAATCTGATTTCTACAAAAAAAAAAAGACAAACGAAACTAGTTTCCCGAAACCATAACCTGAATTTAGTGCTTGTTGGGTTGCAGTTTTTAAGCTATAAAGGCTTTTCGAATTCAGAAAAAGCCAAGTCAATCCAGCTTAATACTTTAAAGCTTATTTGGGCTAGATGATAAAAAATTTCTAGCTTCAAATCTAGATAACCAAGTACACGGGAGCACAGAAATCCAAAAAAAGAAAATGAGCTTAAAAGCAGCACTAAACAAACTGACTAGAAATGTGTAAGAAACAAAAACCTGGTTAACATCAGGCACCATTCCTCCAGTGTATCGTAGAGTGTACTTCTCTTTCACATAGTAGTCGATCAACTGTTCACATTTTCATAGAGTTAGCTAATCACTATAATTGCTACAGTATTTTGCAACATTTATAAATTCTGCTTTAGAAAGCTTTGTACATAAGTGTTTGGATATAAACCTTGCTATATTCAGGGTTATCGAATGTGGCTCTTAAATTCCCAGGAGAAAACATTTTTCCTTCCTTGATTTCGGTTGTGTCCTTCACATGCTGCCACTTCCCTGTAGATATCAAATATTTTGGAAATACATAAATAATAAAAATTAACAGTTTTCAGAAATGGGATCATAGAGTTTGTTCGCCTGCATATTTATAAGAAAAAAAGCTAGCTTATTCGAGACCGAGAAAAACAATCGGTTCCATCAGTTTAAGACTTCTAAGTTTTCAATACCTTGCACCCCTAGAAATTCAAACTCTTTTGAGCTTGTCAACCAAATGTAGTAACAAATCTTAAAAAAGAAACAAAAGAAAATTTTGAGTTCAAAACATGCAAAGAAGTTCTTAGTTTTTGTTTGGTTGAAGCTTTTAAGCTCAACTCTTTTGCTTTGAAATTGGACTGGATTGGTTGACCAGCTTAAAAACTGAGCTATTCTGGATTATTTTGCCTAAAAAAGCCATGGAACCTCAAGTTAAATGAACCTAGTTCTTTTAGACCCTAAAAAAACCAGCCTATTTTCTTAAAATTGATCCAGCTTATTTTACGATACCAAACCTTCATCCAGAAGAAGGAACTCGTGGCATCCAGGGATATCTTTGAGTGCTAGTACGTAAGTAGTACGAGGGCCATATATTCCCATAGCTGAAGCAACTTGATCATTTCCAGTTACACCAGTCAATTTATCTCCGGGCCAAACACCAAAAATTGTTCCAACTGTGAAATTTGTGTCTACGATACTAGATCCATCTAGTGGATCAAAAGCAACACTAAACCCACCTGTTTAAAATTATTTTTTACAGGGTCAGCGAATTTATTTCAATTTTTCAAGATTTTGATCACAAAAAAATAAAGAGTAATGATATTCATCCAGTGGATCAAAACCAACTTTAAATCCAATTGCTTCGTTCACCTTATTTTTTCATTTTAAAATTACAATGGACCACACAAGGAAATAGTTATGTTATTATAAACAGTTATGTATGTAGATCAATATACAGATTGATTAGGTGACAGACTGACAGTGATCCTATACATGATTGTTAAGTTTTTCTTGATTCTCATCGGTATGGTATTTCCGAAATCCGTAAGGAGGTCTAACGCTACTTATTCAATTTTGTAGATATCGGATTTAACAGCAAAACTCAAAAAAAGAAAATTGCAAACCTTCAACAGGGCCTCCCATGTCTTGGAGCTCGGGAACTTCTTCAGAGCAAGCGTATTTGCAGAAGTGAGAGTAGGTCAAGGCCTAAACATCAAAACTCAAATAAACCAACTTGAAAAGATACTAAAATGTTCAAATGGTAACACAAATCATCGAATTATTATTGAATTTGGACCTCGAAAAGGAGCTTATCAGCGAGCATATCAACAGCAAGTTGCTCATCGCCAAAAGAGTTAACACAAGCTGTTCCACCACAAGAAGCTGTTCTTACTTTGTAACCAATAGTTCTAATTGCCTCTCCCATACACATCATTAGCCTGATAAGTCCCTTATCTGAGGTTGCCTTTGTAAGGAACTCTTCCTATAATAATTGAGAATTTTCAAAGTTAGCTAAATGTTGTCTGATGAACCTGGAAGTAACTGGTTCATTTTTTTGTCTCGTTAAAATTGCTTTTACACTTTACCCGTAATCAAATCTCGCTCGCTCACACACCATCAACATGAATTGTTTTCTTGCAACTTTGCATGCTCATTTTTTTCTGGGATTTATGCTTGGTTATATAAGTTGCAGAGCCGTTTACTGGCTGGCTTTAAAGCCGAGCGTTTATTGGTCCCTCCTGAAAAGCTAAAAGTTTTATGCTGGACGGATCCAACTTTTTTTCCCCCAGCTTATTTGTAAAAATGTTGGTCAAAAAATCCCTGAGAAAACTTTTGCTGCCCTAACATTTCAGATTGACTATTCTTAGTTTAATATTATGTTTGTTTGCAGCTTTTAAGCTCAACTTTCTTTTAGACTCTGTAAATTATAGTTATATTATAATTAATTAACTCTTTTTAATCGCCTTATTTACCAGACGAATCCGGCCACTTTCTCAACCACATATAAGTAAGCTTAATAGCTGCGACCAAACAAGCTCTGATAAAACCTTTGCGGGCCTTATAATTTCGACTATTCTTGAAACGCAATGCAAGTGTGAATAGTGAAGTAGCATTTAAAAGTTAAAGGTGCATGTCTTTCAACCGAAATATGTCTGTAAAGAAGTATTTTGTTACAATGATGTAAAACTTTATATACAAGGAAAGAGATTTCGTCACATACCAAGCTGTCACCGATCTCGCTTCTGGTAATTAGGGAAGAGTTCTTCATCTTCGACACCTTCATTGATGATGCTTTCGGCATGAACTTCAAAGGCTCCCCAAATAGTGAGCTTGATTTGAGACTCTGTAAATTTCATTATATTATAATTAATTAACTCGTTTTAATCACCTTATTTACCTTCATTTTCGATTGATCGTAAATGTGTATTACTAATCTCAAATCCCAACTGGGATGGAACGGAAGTGGCAGCTCTAAGAAGCTATCTGATCTTTTGCACAACTTATTTGACCTTTCTTTAGATCAAATACTTCGATTCTGTCTTTCTGCAACTTTTTATAAAATAAGTTGGGATACAAAAGTCTAAAAGAAATAACATAACGCAAAAAAAGTTAAACTCATCGACTCCATAATACAAATAAAGCTCACTTCTCACTGAGCTTTAAGCTGGACAACCAAATGTAATATAACTTGTGAAGAAAAATAAAACCACATAAAATGTGTAACTATATACTTTCTTTTTGGAAGTCGAGATTAAAAAAACCAAACACTTTCAAAAACGCACAAGCTCGGTTCTGACTTCCGATATGTACTTCCATGTTAAACTCAAAAACTTATCGTATCCTCTAATCTTTTATTATAATTCTTTCAAATGGATACTAAATTCTTAAATATGAGATAAAAGAACAATTGGAGTTCAACTCTATAAACGAGACTCATATCTTTACATAGCAATGGCGAACCTCGGTGGATATGAAAAACTATTCAAAATGTAGAAATAAACAAAAATAAATAAATACTAATTTGTAAACCAAGTTGGTTTAACCTTGGAGCTGAAAGATGGTGAGATAGAGGATGGTGGAGAGAGTAGACTAGTTGAGTGTTGTGAAGACACATTCGGGATAAAAGTACCACGTGCACAACATGTTTGTAAAGTCTCCATTTTTTTCTTTTTTTGCAACTAGCTAAATAAAAATGAAAGTATTTTCCAGTTTCTTGAGCTTGTAAATGTTTTCTGGAATTGAGTAGGAAGAAATTTTGAATAGGAGATAAGCAATTAAAGGGATCATGCCATGTGGCATGTTGAATGAGAATAAGATAGGCTAATCAAGTTGTATAAAGGGGTGAGGTTAATAACCATCTCTCAAAGTATATGTGGCTGGTGGTGATGCATGTATAATGAAGATATAGAAGTGGGGACTCAATATTTTTGTGTTACAATACACTATTTATTTTGCTTTAAATTTTGTGTTACAAATTGTTCTGGCATGAACCCAGACCAAGTGAAACCATCTCCATTCCTTTGCTTTAAATTTATAAATTGCATCATTTATCACTCACAATCTTGAACTGAAAATGAAACTAGATTTCCAAAATTGTAAAAAAAAACTGACAGCTTAAGCTTAGATTCACTGAACATAACTAGCGGCATGTAACTTTCTTGGCAGGGTTTTGAATTCATTTACAACAATGAGGTACTAACATTCATGATTCATTAATCATACACTGAACTAATTTCATCTGTGCTTATTTTTATTTTTTTTGATTCTGCAGAGAATGCACAGACAAAAAACAAGATAAATACGTATGACACGTTAGAAATGGATATCAAACCGGCAATCCGATCTTCAGCTAGTACAGTAACTGGCAAGAAAAATCCAAAAAACAACATTTTCAGCAACAAAGCCGATTGCAGAAACTAAACTCACAACAGCCTTTTCATTTTCATTGCTCACAAGTCACATCTACATATCAACAATTTGAGAAAATTTCACAAGTACTTTTCCAATTCTATCCCCAACCAATTTTCACCATTTATACACTCTCATACACCTATCAATATCGACAAAACTCTGTAATCACCATCACTAACAACTCAATAGCAGGGGAAAGAAAATACCAAACAGCAAGAAAGTCCCAAACGCTGCCGTATCCACAACCCGAGCGACCGCAACAGAGAAGTCCACTTCATACTTTTTCGTCATGTTAGGATAATACATCCCCCAAACATCACTCCTGTTATCATTCCTCCCACTGTCAAACATTTCGTATATATAGGCAGCCAATACGCCTTCTTTCCGCAGAGGAGTTCCAAACCCTTCCCTTAGATGGCGGATTAGACCACGATTGTACATTCCTGCATACGCCAAGTTAGCATCGGCGTCTGCACCTGAAGCTGGCCAACCGGTTTCAGCTAATACAATTGGGATGTTTTCATGGCCTGCCACAGCCATTGCACCCACCACTGCGTCTACCATCATGTCGAAGAGGTTCCTGTACCTGAAATTCGATGATTATGAAAAAATGTTCAGATTATTACTCATTGAACATTAAATAGTTCAAATTTCAATTAGCAATGGTAAAGAACTTGGAGAATGTCTTTCTAGGACTAGATGAAATTTACTCAAACCATAAGACCAAGTTTTTTACCAACCTAAAATTTATCAGGATTGAAGCTATAAGGAAATCCCAAACATGAACCTATTATTTCATATACATCAATCATCATCACCATAACATAACATGTCCTTGAAAATCTGCCACAAATTCAACCCTTGTGAAAATTTTAAAACTACGTTTCAGTCTTCTAATTGAGATATTCTGAAACAGACCTTCTGAATATGAATTCATTTTTTTCCATCTACAACCTTATCTTGTATAACCATCTTTACGAAAATTTGCACAACAAATTATTCAAAACAAGAAACTGATACATGTTTTGGGTACAGGAAACTTTGTCATGCAAAAAGTCTAAAACTACCCATTTCCATTTATTATATTATAATAGTTCGAATATAATTTCTCACAAATTCACAGTAAGAGTTTTCGATATAAAAAAAAATCAAAATTTTCAGTACCTGACTCCGGTGACCTTGTCATCAATAAACTCATATGGATAGTTCTGAAATAATGCAAACCCAACAGGGACATCTCCTCTCAGCTTATACACATGATACGGATACAGATTCATGAACAGTGAGGCGTTTGTCTCCGATAAGAAAGAGAGCAGAGGCTTAAACACCACTTCAGAAGCTGGGAGGAGGAGCTCGGCGGAGGATGGCGGAAAAGCAGTTGTTACGGTGGTGATGAAGGATAGCGTCGTGGAGACGGAAATTTTAGAAAGAGATAGCTTGTCGAGTGCTGATCGGAGGTTACGTAGCGCAGGGAGGAGCAGGTCTGCAAATTTGATATTATAAATTCATTTGCAAAATAGTAAAAGAAAAAAGAGAGCCTAAAACAAGTAGAAACTGACTAAATAAATTTGAATCTCAACAAAATTTCCATTTGCAGTTATTATAAAGCATGAGGACTAATAATGTTTCTCAACCGCATGGACTAATTATGTATAAGTAAAAACTACATGGACTAATTATGTATAAGTAAAAACTACACGGACTTACAGAATCTTACACAGAAAGGAGAATTTAGTCGGAATTTATATATAAACAAACCAATCGCTCTATTTCCAGCATCAATCAAATCAGTCATGTTTTAAGCACTAAAAATGTGTTACTACAAACTATAGGACCAAATATGGGCCAAATCAGCTTTATCAGTACCAATCCGTACGCTTCGACAAAATAATTTTTGGACGAAATATTTATCTAAAATGATGAAAATCATATTAATTGATCCGTGTATGATTCTTTTCAGAACAAATTATGCATCTACTGAACATATCGGTAGGTATTCTAAAAAATCTGACCAGTCAGATAATTCCAATACGGACCATATCTGTCACGTCTGAAACTTAAGGACTCTGAAGAATTTAACCAGATGTATACTCCTATTAAAATAACAATACTACTAATAAACAGATCAAAAGGAGCACTCTATTTTCAGCATCAACCAAATCAGTCATATTTCTTTAATTTGAGAACAGGTTATGTCTTAATACCAACTATAGGGGACCAAGTACGGAATCAGCTTCATCAGTAACAA
Organism: Primula vulgaris; assembly: GCA_963920805.1. Lineage (NCBI taxonomy): Eukaryota > Viridiplantae > Streptophyta > Magnoliopsida > Ericales > Primulaceae > Primula > Primula vulgaris. The sequence goes on along the minus strand of OY987220.1, from coordinate 2,902,626 downwards.
TCTGTATGTTTCGAAAAGTTAACTGCCTGGTTTCATTTTTGGACGAAATATTTATCTAAAATGATGAAAATCATATTAATTGGACTTCCTTTTCAGAACAAATCATCCATCAGTATGCTGTTATCTGAAGTTACAAGACCAATCACGTATTTCCCAATATGGACCAAACCTGTCACGCCTGTCAAACTTGAGGACTAAAACGTAAAAAGAAAAACGAGAGGGTCTAAAACAGAACTTAACCAGAAAGGAGAATTATACACAAACAACTCCTATACTGATAAATGATCAAATCTACTCCAGAATCGAAAGAACTTGTCACATCAGTGAAACCCGGGGACTAAAACGCAAATACACAAACTAAAAGGACCGAAACATAATTTAACCAGAAATGAAGAAAATCTGATAAATCGGACGTCGCGGAGAGCGACCTTCACCCTAGGGTAGAACGGAACAATACGCGAGAATAGATGAGAGGTGTGGTGTTGGAGTATGAGAACGATCACAAAAATGTCTTAAACCTATACTACTGATAAAGGGATCTAATCTATCTTCCCAGAATGGACTGAATCCGTCACATCTGTCAAACATGAGGACTAAAACGTAATAACACAAAGAGAAGGACGAAAACAGAATTAATCCAGAAAGGTGAATAAGCACAAACAACTGAAACCTATACTGAGCAAATTTGTCACGTCTGTGAAATTGAGGACTAAAACGTAAAAACAGAAACTAGAAGGACCAAAATAGAATTAATCCAAAAATGAGAATAACACAAAAAAACTCAAACCTATCAAATCTACTCCAGAATCGACTAAATCTGACACGTTTGTGAAACTTGAGGACTAAAATGTAAAAACAGAAAATAGAAGGACCGGAACAGAATTAATCAAAAAAATGAGAATTACATTAAAAAAATACTCAGACCTATCAAATCTACTCCAGAATCGACTAAATCTGGTAGGTTTGTAAAACTTGAGGACTAAAACCTAAAAACAGAAATTAGAAGGACCGAAACAGAATTAATTTAAAAATGAGAATAACACAAAAAACTCAAACCTATCAAATCTACTCCAGAATCGACTAAATCTGGCATTCTTGTGAAACTTGAGGACTAAAATGTAAAAACAGAAACTAGAAGGACCGGAACGGAATTAATCCAAAAAATGAGAATTACACCAAAAAAACTCAAAACCTATCAAATGTACTCCAGAATCGACTAAATCTGGCACGTTTGTGAAACTTGAGAAATAAAACGTAAAAACAGAAACTAGAAGGACCGAAACAGAATTAATCCAAAAATGAGAATAACACAAAAAAAAAACTCAAACCTATCAAATCTACTCCAGAATCGACTAAATCTGACATGTCTGTGAAACTTGAGGACTAATAACGTAATAACACAATATAGAAGGACTTAAACAGAACTTAATCAAAAAGGAGAATTACACACAAATAACTCAAGCCTATAAAAGTAAATTATCAAATCGACTCCAAAACCGACTGAATCGGTTACGTCTGTAAAATAAAGGACTACTAGCATAAAAACACAAACTATAAGGACTCAAACAGAACTAATCCAGAATTGAAGAAAACCTGATAAATCTGACGTGGCAGAGAGAGGATCAGAGCCGAGCGAGAGTGCAGCGATATTTGCCCTCGGATAAAACGGAACGATACGCGAGAAAAGATACGTCTCAACGTTCGAAGCATTAGCGGAAAACGGAGGGATGAGGGAGTTTGGTAACGAGATGAGAAGCGTGGTGTTGGAGTACGAGAATGATCGGACAGTAAAGGGAGAAGGATCTGTCAATCGGACGGTGGAGATGGAGTGCTTGTGTGCGTAGGCAGAGATGAGGTCGGGGTTTGGTGATGTGGCAGTGGGAGTGTAGGTCACACCGATTTTAGAGGCGGAGGCGAGGAGAGGGAGTAGAGAGAGGAGAAGGTAGAGAGAGAGGGTAATCATGGTTAGTTTAGTGAGAGAGTGATACATTATATTTATATATTTTTGTGTATAATGATTATATTTATAGAGGGAGAGAGAGGCGGTTAGAGTGCGTCGCCGGCGTGAGTCTTAGATATTTTTGTATTTTGGCGGGAAATTATTTAGCAATTTATGCATTCTCCGTTAGTACCAAAATATAAATATGTATATAGTGCAAATTTAATCTCTAACCATATTAAAATTCTAAAATTTGTTCAAATAGTTTAATATTTGAATTATTTGAATAATTTATGAAAAATTCGATTTCGACAAATTAGATATGAGTTATTTGGTTATCAAAATTGTACGTAATTTCGTATAGACTCGACAATTTGGGACGGAGGGAGTATGATATAATAAAATGATACTTTTTTTTAAATGAAAAAAATAAAATAAAAATACTCTCTTTAGTCTCTTGAAATATATGTCCATATTTTATTTTTATTAAATTCCATATTGTTTGTACTTTTTTTAAAGTTAACTAAAAGATTAACAAATATTCTCATTTTAACCTTAATTATACTTTTGATTTCAAACTTTAATTTAATGTATAAGGGTATAATATGTATGTGAGGTATTAGATAAAATCAATAATTACATTTTTATAAAAAATTCTCTTTCCAATAATGGACAAACATTTAAGAAAGGGGAGTAGTTTAAAAATTATACAGGTTAAACAGTCCAATGGTTTGAAAAAGTTTAACGGTCCGAAACGCAACGGTCTGGATTGGACAATTTGGATCGAATTTAAGAAATTCATTCCAAGACCTATCCGTTATAAATAGTTTTTATTTTTTTTGAGTGTGAGTCTAATCAGGGACGGCCCAACAGTACTGGTTGTCCAAGACCCATTAATTTTTTATTTTTTTTTGGTGTTATCTCAGCCCACTTTTTATTCCAGGCCCGTCTTACTGGACTTGGGCCTGAGCCGCTCCTGAGTCTAATTCTTTCAAGTTTGAATTGGTTTGAGGATTTCACGGTCTCGACTTACACCCATGTTGCCCACTAAACGTAGAAAACTTGTGTAATCCCATTTTGTAGAATAATGAGTATTTCGTTTATTAGTTTTTGTTGTGTGACATATTAGCTCGTTATATAGATATATAGAGATATGTATAGATATAGAGAGAGATAGGAGAAACAACAGACGAAGTGTTTATTCATTAATATGATTGTAGAGAGATACATCAAGAGACCTCTGGCCCTCTTTATATAATAGAGGGTAGAGTTACATATGCTAGGAAAGTCCAAGATAGACCCAATAATATCCTACAACACTCCCCCTTTGGACGTCTTGATTTCTTCGTCTTCATGCTGTCGATGTGAGTCGAGTTCATTCGCAGTGCTAAACACATAAAAACCTTAGGGCCGGAAAACCCAGTGTGGGACAAAACCGGTACCTCGGAGAAACTGTGTAGCCGAATGATATATGCTGAAATATCATGTAAGTAACTAACCACAAAACAGTGTGCCTCATCAAAACCTTGCAAGAGCAAACCCAATGGGAAAATCTCTAGTCGAAGGAAAAAGAGTGCAACAATGGTAGTCGTAGGGATCAACCACAAAACAGGTGCCTCATCAAAACCTTGCTAGAGTAAACCCAGTGGGAAAAAATCTCTAGTCGAAGGACAAAAGAGTACACAGTGGTAAGAAGTATACAACAGGATACTCCCCCTAATTTCGGCAATCTTAAATGAGATATGATAGGAACGTGTCTCGCTAAAAACCTTGCCAAGGAAAACCCAGTGGGAAAAAACCTTGGTCTAAGGACAAAAAGAGTACACGAGCATGCGACTGGATGCTCCCCCTCACTTGCACACGACAGGGTGCGAGGATTTCGACTAAGTAGTAATTAGTGCAATAAGCATTCACCTGGATGCTCCCCCTCACTTGCACACGACTGGGTGCAATGATTTCATATTCGAATAAAGAGTACGAGCATTCGACTGGATGCCTCATTTACTTGCACACGACTATATGCAAGAAAATATAACGTGGAAAAAACCGAGCATTCGACAGGATGCTCTTAAACTTCATATGTGAAGATTTATTTCGGCAAGAAATGCTAAATAGCATAATCTAGTAATGTCTCTCTTAATCGATAACAACAAGTTGTCCTCAAATAAGACAAGTGTTTTATCTGGATCATGAGACAGAGCATATGTAATTCAAATATGGCTAATACGAGCTCGAAGCCATATACACTCTCTAGTCGTCTCATTGAGCACGAGTAGATCAGAGTGATTCGTTTGGCGTCATTCCAAGACCTCCAAGATATTGCTTTATTCCTAATGGTAAAGACATGGCATGTTAGGAATATCCCTTATGCGGGTCTGATAAGTAACCAGCATCGGTATAACCGAAAAAGGGTTGCGTTAATTCGAGTACCGAAGGGGGTAGGTACACTCGATGACGCAAATGGGATAAGACAAGCCCTCATCCACAGTTACCTTAAGGTAATGGGAAAATGTCTTTTATGCCATTTCGATGGCAGCGTGTTAGCGCGATGCTGTGTCGAGCTATACCATTCACAGCAGACGAGATGTTCATCCTAGCACATTAGACCAAGTACAATAATGCGCTTATTGTATTTAGATATGAACATCATGGTTCAATATCTCTTCATCGTCACATCAGGGACGGACTGGGTCTATATCAATGTCTAGTGATCGAACGATCATGGGAGAATCTGACGACTTAGCGTCATGATGACTACAACGTCATAACACCTTCTAGGTGTAGTTTGCATCATGGACTTAGATTCAATATTTACGGGACTCGATCATCAGGTCGAGTCACTACCGTTTCTTCCCAAGATCATTCATCTCAAAGGCAAATCCAAAAAAATGGATCGCGTAATAAAACACGCAAGGGCTTAATACTTGTTCAAGTATCCCAAGCTGATCAAGTACTCACTTAGGCGGTATACCACATCCGCTCGGATTATATTAATCCATATAGTGAACGTCTCAGTCAATTGAGATCGTGTTCCGTGGTCAGGAACTACTTGATTCAAGTACATGAAGTCACACAGGGACCTTCATCTATATCTCTTTGTCTAAATCCCCATAGAGATAAAACCGTGACCACAATTGCATGCTGCATAATCAGTTTTTCGGAAACTACTAAACTGATAAAGTAGGGGACTGTTATAACGTCCATTACGAGGAAATCAACCATCTCGTAATCAATTCCAAGGTGTGAGAGAAGCCTTGCGCTACTAGGCGAGCATTCTACAATCTCATTATTCTCATCAATTTTCCTTACGAATAACCAAATAAACGAACTCGTTTAACATTGGTGGTGTTGGAGCTACAGATCCGAACACACTTTCGCTAAGGAGTCTACTTGGATTGCAAGTTTCCATTAGTACAGTCTATTCTACGTTGACTTCAGGCAACGGTACATGGTTCCCTGCCATAATTTGTTCATATTATCAGTCGTCACCGAATATATGAACAAGTAATCAATGACAGTCTCGTTTCGCTTCAATATCGTCTAAGATATCATGATCGACAGATATTTCGAGATTCTTAGGATGAGGAGGAAATCACACATCTCCTTGATCCTTTATAATCTCGTGCGACAAACGAGTTTCAGTTCACCACCTCTGGGGCTGAACGAATTAAGAACCGGTCAACTTCCTCATATCTTGGGAAGGATGACAGACTGACGGCCGACGGCAGCGTCGTTTGCTTGGCGGGTTCGGCCAAAGCAACGTGTTACGACAGGAACACGGCGTCCGACAGGGACGTCTATCCTTGCAAGCATTTTGCAGCAGGTATAAATGATCTCGTGACATATCATAAAGTCATTAAATGCGTTTGGCATTTAGTTAGACTTGAGGGAGTCTATGCACTTACTTATCACTAAGTACAGTTTTGGGGATCAAGCTAAGACTGAGTGGGTTATGTCACGTTATTTCACGTCGTTCCTTATCAACGGTAACGTGCAAATCTCCCCCTAACGACGGGGAGAACAGTCTTAGCGATGTCACTTTCGCATATCATGCGGTAAAGAGATCGCTTGCCAAGGTTACTCTATCAAATGATAGGCAGGAGATTCATAATCGACTTATCTCCCCTTCAGAGGTCCATATTTTGAACGCTAGAGCGGCTCAATCAAAATATTAATTAATCATTCTAAACACGCGTTAATATGAGACTTCTGGCTCATAACCAGTAACCAGCTGGTACGCATATGGTGTTTGAGTGTCTATGGGCCTCATAACGGACCAATGCAGCAAAATAGCATAACCCCACACGAAAATATAAATCTTGGTGCGCAAAACCAAGAAATGCGTGCAATTATTTGCAGTAGCATCATCAAACTTTCCGTGAGTCCATTTGGGTCTGAACATAATCGACAGGATGTTCAATTTCAATTTCCAAATTCAAGTAATTCAAATCGAAATTTCGATTATTACTCTTCGGAATTATCAAGTCGACTAGACTTTTCAGGATAATCCGAATCATGAGCCATCAACTTAATGATAGGGCTAAAAGTTTGGGAAATGCTGCATTTCTGTGGACAACAATAAAATGTGACCTTATTGTCGATGCATCAACCATAACCATTTATATTTATGGTCCGTCTTATGGTTGGATAAGTCCACAATAACTCCTTCAATTCTTTACCAGAATTCTACGAGTTCATTTCGTGATCTTTACACATACTAGTCTTTCAAAGTGAGCATTAGTGGCATTAATTTCGGATTAATCGCGAAATATATTCTCAGAGAGAATCCAAATGCTATGTGATTATAAATCAAGCATCGTCTTTTGACCCGGGAATATCTCATCCGGTCAATGCCATAATATCAGAATGCTCTTATCAATCGAAGACAGGCGAATGATAGTACAGACAATCATGTCTTAGCATCTAAATCATTTATCATTCGACGACAGGCGAAATGATAAGGTAACTTTAAATGCTTTAAAGAATGTGGTAGCAACCACTTGAAAGACATTTCAACTCCTCTAAAATACGCTTTTGGTCGTATTGAATGGAGACTATGTAAAGAAATTTTAATTCTTTCATGAGCTATTACCAGATAACGCTGGTTTTCTCGAATATTTTATAACTCAACAAGGTACGACAGGACCTACATGAGTATAAGACCTCATATTTGACAAATCAATTTGGTTTTACCAAAGATTTCGATTTTGGAATGACAGGTCCAGAATCGTTGTCACTGAGTGCTCTTTTAGGCAAGTAGTTAGTGAAATTATATGGTACACTGTTACCCACTATTTCCAAAAAACCAACTACACCACAAGTATTGCCTAAAATTTCATAATTTAAACTTTGGTCACATTTTTCAAAGGAATTTGCTCAATAACACTTTAAATTATTTCGAGAAATTTCGTAAACAGTCAAACCATAATCCAAAAGTATGGTCCAAATGGAAAAATAATATTCCAAATGGAAAACATAATCCAGATGAGCGAAAAAATGGCTCAATGATTTATCAAAATCTATAAAGAAAGGTATCAACCTCATTTGAGCCACAAAATCGGGGGTCTCAAGAGTTTACTTTCAGTTAGCTTTAACCACATTAGCATCGGTTTTTCCACCTTTATAATAGTTGTGAACTATTTAAGGAGTAACCGTGCATGACCTTTGTCTATATAGCATAGAGTTGGCTACTTGAGCATTATCTCTTGTTTTGTGACAACGGGCCATATTGTTCCTTTCAATTACTGTCTTGGAGCCACAGGTTTCGATTTCGACGATTGGCTAAGCGATTCATCGGGATCGTGACAGTTCGAGACAAATAACACTTGTCTCGGTTCTCGATTCGTGAAAAAAAAAATTACACGAAGAGCATTAATATCAGGCAAACAATTCGCCATTGACCCAATAGGATTAAAACTACTCACCGGGGTAATTTTCTTATCTAATAACAGATGGGCGATAAAGGAACATGGTGAATATAAATTCACGATACTGCTTATGGAATACAATTTCCAAGCTAGTATTTTGGTGAAGGATAGCTCTAATATGTCAATTTCAGACATTTGTTCACCATAGACGTTATCACGTCTCAAATGTGGCGACGAAATAAAATCAACGTCTTAGCATTCATCTCGAGGGTAACAACAAACTCGTGTTTTACTCATCAAAGATGGCATCCAAAAAAAAATTTGGGGCATCAAATTTTCACACATCAGGATGACTAACATGTGGTGACGGAATAACATCACGTCTAAACAGTCATTTCGCAAGTATGTTTTGCGAATTTTCTCATCATAGATGGCATCCAACATGTGTTGGGAGTTCTGGATTATTTATCATATAAAACGACTGGTTTATATGTTTATGGTTTGCACAAGCATAAACTTTATTTCGAAACGACAGGTTCGAAAAATAGTTTTGCTTTTAATGTGAATAGGTTCTCATTGATCGAACGACAGGTCGATACAGAGACACCAATTCGGCGAAACATACATCACTATATAAACACACTCGGGGAAATTATTATTTAGTCAACCCCTTTCGGTAGCTCTACTTGAAAAACGACCAGGAAAGACGGTGAGGGTGGAGGGCACGAATGCCACTTAAAACCCGACCTCATTAGGATATCGACTTCCGCCTATATCTTTCCTAGACATCGTATCCAAATAGGTGAGCCTAGTTAGGGAAGGTTCATAATTTTTCCAACTTAAATGTGAAAATATATGATTTCGCAAATTATCATATCATAAACATGGCAATAAATTAAATATAGATTGTACCTGTCTATATTAACCATATATATATATATATATATATATATAAACATGCAGTAAATATATTTTAGGATCTATCTAATCAGTAGATTTGGTGTTATAAACAAATCAATTTAAGATTATCAATCAATCTATAAAGATTCTAACATATCAAATCAAATCTATTTAAGATTATCAATCAATTCATGAAGATTCTAACATATCAAATTAAATCTACGTAAGATTATCAATCAATTCATGAAGATTCTAACATATCAAATCAAATCAATTTAAGATTATCAATCAATCCATGAAGATTTTAACATATCAAGTCAAATCTATTTAAGATTATCAATCAATTCATGAAGATTCTAACATATCAAATCAAATCAATTTAAGATTATCAATCAATACATGAAGATTCTAACATAATCAAATCAATTTACATGCAATCTTTTTTTATTCGTTTGCCTTTTAATAAAAAAAAAATATATATATATATGCATGTGGGTGAATATTTAGACCGAATATTGACTTTTATAACACATATATACTGTTTTTATACATGTAATATACTACAGGGACTATCCGTGTAATTTCAGCAAACTATATATCTATTTACAGCATTATTACTGCTTCAGTCCATAATTTCAGACAAGTTTCAGTTTAGTCCTTGAGTAATTTCCAGAATAGTTTACAGCTTTCAGAGAATTACAAATCAGTACATACGTTTCAGTTTGTTGCAGATTTAATCCGACAGATTAATACATGTTTTACAATTACATGATTTGGGTTATTTGTATGATCTTATCAACAAATATGATGTTATAATCAACAATATGTGTGTTACGATCATATATAGTTATCCATACAAGTAACAAACCTTAATACACATGGATTATATACTACGAGATATTTATCATGTTTTAGTTATCCATAAAATAATACGTGCGATCACATATATGGAATAAATTAAGTTTTGAATTCGGTACCTTACGCACGGTATGTTGATGAAGGTCGATATAGCAAAACCCTAAAATCCGGATAAACCTCAAGGTTTATAAATACCCAATATCCATCCGTTTACCAAAAATCTCCAATATCCGTGAGCGTATATCCTATTCTTCGCGAGCAAAGTGCCGATAACGTGTTGTGTGACATATTAGCTCGTTATATAGATATATAGAGATATGTATAGATATAGAGAGAGATAGGAGAAACAACAGACGAAGTGTTTATTCATTAATATGATTGTAGAGAGATACATCAAGAGACATCTGGCCCTCTTTATATAATAGAGGGTAGAGTTACATATGCTAGGAAAGTCCAAGATAGACCCAATAATATCCTACAACAGTTTTCTTTATATTAATAAAAACGTTACTCAAAACTAGAAAATGATCTCACTATTATGATCCTAAGGTTCACCATGTTATGGCATTCTAATGAACCATATGCGTACCCATTTTTCCGAAAATGTTTGCATTGTTACTCTAATTGATTCTTATTTTGAGGATTTAGCTTTTTATGTGTGTGACCGCAGGATAATGGTCATATTCTACACAAAGAAAGTAGAATATCATAAACTCATAAAATGTCCATTTTGTGATGAGTTCCATAGATCTACGTACTTTTGGTACAGAAATTAATGTGAGGTTTTTTTTTTTTTGAAAGGGAATTTTATGCGAGGATTTGTAATTCTCTTTAATGTCAAAATATGCGGGGACATGAATATCTGCATAATTTCGTTCTAAGTTAACCAGAACCGACCTCATCGTCTAGTTAAGGAGTGAAATGAAAAAAAAAAACCTAATAACCTAGATTATTCCCCGATCGTTCAAAAATGTTGTAGGAAATTATGTAAAAATGAAAGTTTTTTTGTTTTTAACTTATCGTTAGAAATACTTGAATATGAGTACGTTGGCCAGTCTGAAGACAACATTTATGTTAAGCTAAAAGCCTTAATCTGAATGAAGCTAGATTTTTTTTTTTTAACATAAAAAGTCCATCTTCTTTACTTGTAGCTGTTTTGCTTTCTCTTAAACAGCTAGAGTGAATCTGGGTATTCTGTTTGAAAGCTGAGTTCTTTTGTATTTCCAGCCTCGTTGAAGTAAAAATGGATTTGTCGTTTGAAAGCTGAGATGGAAATTAACCGATTGCTGGAGGTGATTAAGACGCATCATCCAGTACCAGAAGTTTGCATAAAAGCAGCAATTCTTATCAAAAAAAACATGATCTCAGACTCAAGGAACAATCCCCTTATTTAGCTCTTGAGAATTCATCTACAGAGCCACAGAGGTACTTTTCTCGGAAGGGAGAAATTCAGGCACCTTTGTGAGGTTATTGTATGAATTGACCTGTCAGCCGAGTAACAAAGTGGATTCCGTTTATGCATATGGGGAATGTAATCGAGACCTCTTAATTTGTATTATGTCACTTACAAGGATACAAATGGGCTCCTTTACTTTGCCGGAGTTAGTTCTTTATATATTTGTTAGTTCTTTAGTTACTCAAAAAAATTGGAATTCTGAATCTTATGTTTTGTTAGTTGGAATTCCGAATCACGAATTCTGAATCTTAGTTTATCACCTCTTAGATTGGAATTCTGAATCAAGACTTCTGAATATTTGTTAGTTTACGTAAGCTTTGACTTTGTTCTTAATTAGCAATTGTGCATTTAGATATTCAGTTTTCTGTCAAATCGTATGTTTGTTGTGATCAAGAACAAAAGTATTATAGCTGTGTGACCGGTTTTTTTGGTCGCTAAAGGACCAATTAGAACGAACTTTCGTGGTCACTTAAGTTACTAACAGTGACAAACTCCGGTTTGCGCTAAATGTAACAATTGTGAAGAAGGAATTTGTCATCACAAATATACTTTTAGGGTCGGTCTTTTATTTTAGTCGACGGGTAGTCATCACTCATCACTAGTGGGGCTCTATTGTGACATCGTGTGTCTTTAATGACAATTAAGTTCTATCACTTAGCACCTAATTTATTATGGCGTGGACTGTGGAGTGAAATCACCAAAGCAAATTGTAAGACTAGTCTATTTGACTTTGGTAAAAAATCAATCACCCACATGGGGCTTGACAATAAAATTAATGTTTTCTGGTCTTCTATAACATAATAGTTTGCAGAAAAGACCTAATTTGCTAGCAAATTCGAGCATTTTCGAGCATTGGCTATTTTTCGTGTAATCGTCACAGTTGGTCTTCACTTGATTTATCATCTTAAATTTTGAGTTTTTTTGTGTGTTTTTTTTAATTATGACAAAATTGGAGTTAAGCCAGATAAACCTAACTTTTGTTGCAGCATCAAAAGACAAGCTCGTTTTCTAAAAAGCTGCAACCCAACAAGCTCTATTTGATCAAAGTTTGTTGGCACGACTATTACTCTATGTGCACTTATCACTGTTTTAAAAGTTAGAAAACGATATTATAAAGAACTATATTAATCCCTATGAGAAATAAACTGATAGAATCCCTATGAGAAATAAACTGATAGAATCCCTATGAGAAATAAACGGATAGAGTGGTTGAGATATTATGTAAGCATATGAAAGGAAATTGTAAACATGCTATGGGTCTCAGTCTCCTTTTACATCTTTTATTAATTGCATGGATTAATGTTGGAAGTTATTTGAGTTTTAGTATCGGTACATAAAAAGACCAAAAAACTTGCCGTTTCATTGTAACATTTTCATCTAAAAAGACCAAAAAATCTTACCGTTTCATTGTAACAGTTGGATTTTGGAATTACAAAATGGTCCGTGAAGTAAAAAATTTATATTACTATTAAGGATTAAGGACTCAATTTTCTTGGTCCAAGTTGTAAACATTTTCTATTATTAAGGATCAGCAACTCAAGTATTTTGGTCCGTGTAGTAAAAAAGTTCTATTACGAAGGAGTAACTGTTTCACACAAATTTCCACTAAATGCTGAAGACAGCAAAAATGAATGCGAAGCAAAATAAATTTTATTTATCAATTAATTTACAGGTACAATCTCTGATAATTTGTAAAAGAAAATATAGAAATGAAAGTTCTTTAATTCTCCTCTTCGAACAATTTGTGATGACTCGAAATGTTGTAGACTCTTTGATGAATTTTGTTGACTTTGCTCAAGTTGAGTAAAATTCTTCGGGTTTGATAAATAACTTTGCAGCTTTGTTGATTTCGTTGATGATCTTGACGTTCTTTGAATTTGGTGAAAAACTTGGAAATTTTGATCTAGAGAAACGTGTTTTTTCTTCTGTGTAGTCGTTCCTGAAGATCGAATGTCAGTTTGTTGTAGATTTCTTAGGTAGAGTTCTTTAGATTTGGTAAACAAATTTGAAGACTTTGATTCGCAGAAACGTCTTGCTTATTGCTTGTAGTCGTTCCTGAAGATTAAATGCCGGTTTGTTGTAGAAGTTCTTCAGATTTGTTGAAAAAGTTTGAAGACTTTTATTTGCAGAAAAGTCTTGCTTATTGCTTGGAGTCGTTTCTGAAGATCGAATGCCGGTTTGTTGTAGAAATTTTTCAGATTTGGTGAAGAAGTTTGAAGACTTTGATTTGCAGAAACGCCTTTCTTGCTGCTTTTAGACATTTTTGAAGATCGAATGTCAAGTTTATTGCAGATTTGTTGAAGACTTGGAAGTCGTTCGTTGAGGCCGGAGTATGCAGAGCTTCTCCTAGGAGTTAATCTCCTGACGTTTGTGGAGGAGCAGAACAGATTTCCTGACGGTCGTGGAGGAGCGGAGCTGATTCCCTGACGGCTGTGGAGGAGGTTCTCTCTCTACTCTTCAATGCTTTTTTTAATAGTGAGAAATATGACATCCACCCTTCTATTTATAGCTTTTGAGATAAGTTTTTATTTTTAATGTCAACTCCTCAATTTTGGGCCAATTATCTTAAAAATCTCATGACTTATGTAAATGAATCAAACTTGTATTTATGTTTGAAAACATTATAAATGAGTACTATAATTTGAGTAACTCATTATTTGTACCACATTTAATGGTTTTAGAAAAAAAAAATACATTTATTTTATATAAATTATCATCATAGATTTTATGAGATGATAAAATATATTATCTTTTTCGATTTTAAATTACTAATAACAAGTCTATTCTCAAACTGAGAAATTAGTAATTAATTGATATTTGATTTAAATGACACGTGTCACATTTTTAATGAACGTAAAATTTATGTATCAACAGTAACTACTCAATTTTTTTGATCGGTGCAGTAAAAAATATCCTATTATTAAGGATTAACGACTCAATTTTTTCCGTCAGTGCAGTAAAAAAATTCTATTATTAAGGATTAACGACTCTTCTTTATCCTCATCTGAAGCCCTATGCAACGGCTAGTATTTTTAGTTTATAAGGTCTTCAAAGTTTTAAGAATTAACCACTCCTTTGCAATTATTTCTCAAAATTTAAAGATTTGTAAACTAACCGCAATTATTGCTCTTTCCTATTATATAAATCCTCATATTTTACAGTTCAAATCAGCAATTATTCTCACTATATTTTTACACTTTGTTCGAAGTTTTATTTGGTCTCTACTTTCAACTGTAAAACAACTTGCCCACTGCAACTGTAAAACTACTTTCAACTGTCTATTTGAGTAATTCGTTTATTAGTTTTTCTTATATTATTAAAAACGTTACTCAAAAGTAGAAAATGGTCGCACTATTATGATCCTAAGGTTCATGACCATGTTCTGACTTTCTAATGGAAACTATGAGTACCAAATAAGTATCCGGAAAATGTTTGCACTGTTACGGTAATTGATTATTTGTTCTATGGATTTAGATTTTTTATGTGTTTGATTGCAGGATAGTCTTGTATTTCGACTACAGTCTACTTTGAGATTGATTTTCCCTTCGCTTTCCATATTGGTTAACATATTTTTTTTGTAACGAAGAATGTAGAATATGATAGACTTCTAAAAATGTCCATTTTGTGATGAGTTTGATAGATTTAATTTTGTACATAAATTAACTTTGAGTTTTCGAACTCACTCCTACAATAGAACTCATTTCTACAATAGAATACAGGCGAAATCAGCACTATTTCGGACGTATCGACAAATTAACCGACTGGAAAATCATATGAATTGGCCCGTGTTAGATTCTTCTCAGAACAAATTATTCAGAATTGTTCTGTAATCTGAGGTTACGAGACCAATAATGTGTTTCTAATACGGACCAAATTGGTCACGTATGTGAAACTTAGACAAAAACGTAAAAACACAAACTGGAAGAACTTAAACAGAATTAATGAGAATTACACACGAACAACTCAAATATACTGATAAAAGGATCAAAAGCTACTCCAGAATGGACTGAATATCTGTGAAACTTGTAGTGCACAATGTAAAAACAAATTCTAGAACGACTCAAACACCAGAAGGAGTAATTATACACAAACAAATGAAACCATACAATGACAAATGAGTCTCAAACATTCAGTCTATCACCCACCAGAATTATCACTTTTTTTTTTTGCATGTCTTCTTCTTAGAACATTCATGCAATTCTTTTTCAGCAGATGTGCTGTATCGCTTGCCACACCACGTCCCTATGTTTTGCTACATAATGTAGTTGAACCTCTCTCTGTGTCCTATACAAGCGGGTACAACCTATAACACAGTCAACTTCCAACAAATAAAACTGATTATTAGAATATCTCCCTGTGTCCCGGTCGAGTTTGCATTGTATCAGAACCCCCCGTATGAGTTTAGTGACTATACGATCACCGGAGTCAGTTACTAGAAAATTTGAAAATATCGATAACTCTTTGTGATCAACTATATTTGTAGTATTACGATTTTATGAATGAATATGGATAGTTTAGACTTTTTGCTATAACTATACCGATGGTTGTCCACTCCATCTAAAGTTGTGAACGATAAAATATATTATGTTAGAACCGGTGATTTGATCTCCCGTGTGTAAGTCGTACTTTACACACCAAATCACTTACTATACAGAATAAAGACATATGTACATATAATTAACATGTACAACATTGCTCAAAACTATTCTCAAATAAATTATTCATTGTAAATAAATAAATACTAAAAATAACAATAAATCATGTCTTTTAGTATATTTTTCTAACAATATTACCCCAGGGCTATTGCAAAAGGGTCTTACAGTTCTGCTTATATTTTATTTGGTGTCAAAATTTCAAAGAAATCTAAACAGTCTCCAAGTTTTTTACCATTGCTAGTTGAAATATGAACTTTAATGTTCAATGACAGGTTAGATTTATTCTTATTATATAGCAAATAACATAGTCTATCCTTTAGGGTATCCTGTTAACATAGAAATGATTTCTACCTTGTAGACTATGTTATTTGCTATATAATAATAATAAATCTAACCTGCCATTGAACATTAAAGTTCATATTTCAACGAGCAATGGTAAAAAACTTGGAGACTGTTTAGATTTCTTTGAAATTTTGACACCAAATAAAATATAAGCAGAACTGTAAGACCCTTTTGCAATAACCCTGGGGTAATATTGTTAGAATGATATACTAAAAGACATGATTTATTGTTATTTTTAGTATTTATTTATTTACAATGAATAATTTATTTGAGAATAGTTTTGAGCAATGTTGTACATGCTATTTATATGTACATGTGTATTTATTCTGCATAGTAAGTGATTTGGTGTGTAGAGTACGGCTTACACACGTGAGATCAAATCACCGGTTCTAACATAATATATTTTATCATTCACAATTTTAGATGGAGTGAACAACCATCAGTATAGTTGTAGCAAAAAGTTTTAACTATCCATATTCATTCATAAAATCGTAATACTACAAATATAGTTGATCACAAAGAGTTTTCGATACATCGAGATTTTCAAATTTTTTAGTACCTGACTCCGGTGATCGTATAGTCACTAAACTCATACGGGGGTTCTGAAACAATGCAAACTCGACCGGGACACGGAGAGAGATTCTAATAATCAGTTTTATTTGTTGGAAGTTGACTGTGTTATAGGTTGTAGCCGCTTGTATAGGACACAGAGAGAGCTTCAACTACATTATGTAGAAAAACATAGGGACGTGGTGTGGCAAGTGTTGCAAGCGATACAGCACATCGGCTGAAAAAGAATTGCATGAATGTCCTAAGAAGAAGACATGCAAAAAAAAAAAAAAAGTGATAATTCTGGTGGATGATAGACTGAATGTTTGAGACTCATTTGTCATTGTATGGTTTCATTTGTTTGTGTATAATTACTCCTTCTGGTGTTTGAGTCGTTCTAGAATTTGTTTTTACATTGTGCACTACAAGTTTCATAGATATTCAGTCCATTCTGGAGTAGCTTTTGATCCTTTTATCAGTATATTTGAGTTGTTCGTGTGTAATTCTCATTAATTCTGTTTAACTTCTTCCAGTTTGTGTTTTTACGTTTTTGTCTAAGTTTCACATACGTGAC
Organism: Primula vulgaris; assembly: GCA_963920805.1. Lineage (NCBI taxonomy): Eukaryota > Viridiplantae > Streptophyta > Magnoliopsida > Ericales > Primulaceae > Primula > Primula vulgaris. Next base: position 2,885,486 of record OY987220.1, on the reverse strand, counting down.
CAATTTGGTCCGTATTAGAAACACATTATTGGTCTCGTAACCTCAGATTACAAAACAATTCTGAATAATTTGTTCTGAGAAAATCTATCACGGGCCAATTCATATGATTTTCCAGTCGGTTAATTTGTCGATACGTCCGAAATAGTACTGATAAAGCTGATTTCGCCTGTATTCTATTGTAGAAATGAGTTCTACTGTAGGAGTGAGTTCGAAACCTCAAAGTTAATTTATGTACAAAAGTAAATCTAATCTATCACTCTATTTCCGCACGGACCAAATCTGTCTGTCTTGTAAAATTTGAGGACTAAAACGTAAAAACAAAAACTAGGACTCAAACAGAACTGATCCCGAAAGGAGAAATACATACAAACAATTATTTTCTATACTGGTAAATGGATTAGACTATTTTCAGAATCTCATACAGAAAAAAAAACACGGAATCGACTAAATTTGGCACGTTTGTGAAACTTGAGGACTAAAATGTAAAAACATAAACTCGAAGGACCGAAACAGAATTAATCCAAAAATGAGAATAACCCAAAAACAACTCAAACCTATCAAATCTACTCCAGAATCGACTAAATCTGGCACGTTTGTGAAACTTAAGGACTAAAATGTAAAAACATAAACTAAAAGGACCGAAACAGAATTAATCCAAAAATGAGAATAGCACAAAAAAACTGTGAAACGTGAGGACTAAACGTAAAAACACAAAATAGAAGGACTCAAACAGAACTTGATCAAAAAGGAGAACCACACACCAATAACTCAAGCCTATACAGATAAATGATCAAATCGACTCCAAAATCGACTGTATCAGTCACGTTTGTAAAATTAAGGACTAAAACTCAAAAACACAAACTACAAGCCCAAACAGAACGTAATCAAAAAGGAGAATTACACAGGAATAAATGATCAAATCGACAATAAAATCGACTGAATCAGTCACGTCTGTAAAATTAAGGACTAAAACTCAAAAACACAAACTACAAGGACTCAAACAGAACTAATCCAGAAAAAACTGGAACCTCTATTAACTGATGAATGTATCAAATCTATCAGTCACGTCTATAAAATTGTGGACTAAAACGCAAAATCACAAACTACAAGAACCAAAACAGAATTTAAATAGAAATGAAGAAAACCTGATAAATCTGACGTGGCAAAAAGAGGATCAGAACTTAAATCTTAATAAAAAGGAGAATTATACACGAATAACTCAAGCTTATAAATGATCAAATCGACTTCAAAATTGTAAAACTTAAGGACTAAAATGCAAAAAACAGAAACTAGAAAGACCTAAACAGAATTTCATACCAAATAAAGAAAACCAGAATCGACCGAATCATGTGAAAATTGAGTAAAACGTAAAAACAAAAATGATAAGGACTGAAACTAAATTAATTCACAAACTCCTCAAACCTGATAAATCTGACTTGGCGGAGAGAGTATCACACCCGAGCGTTGACAGTGCAACGACCTTCATCCTGGGGTAGAACGGAACGATATACGAGAATGGAGGGATGAGGGAGAACGATCGGACGGTAGAGGGAGAAGGATCTGTCGATCGGATGCTGGAGATCGAGTGTGCGAGCGCGTACACACAAAAACTGAAATCTATCAAATCTTCTCCAGAATCGACTAAATCTGGCACGTTTGTGAAACTTGAGGACTAAAACGTAAAAACAGATACTAGAAGGACCGGAAAAGAATTAATCCAAAAATGAGAATTACAGAAAAAAAAACTCAAACCTATCAAATCTACTCCAGAATCGACTAAATCTGGCACGTTTGTGAAATTTGAGGACTAAAATGTAAAAACAGATACTAGAAGGACCGGAAAAGAATTAATCCAAAAATGAGAATTACAAAAAAAACACTCAGACCTATCAAATCTACTCCAGAATCGACTAGATCTGGCACGTTTGTGAAACTTGAGGACTAAAACATAAAAACAGAAACTCGAAGGACCGAAACAGAATTAATCCAAAAATGAGAATAACACAAAAAACTCAAACCTATCAAATCTACTCCAGAATCGACTAAATCTGGCCCGTTTGTGAAACTTGAGGACTAAAATGTAAACACAGAAACTCGAAGGACCGAAACAGAATTAATCCAAAAATGAGAATAACACAAAAAAACTCAAACCTATCAAATCTACTCCAGAATCGAATAAATCTGGCACGTTTGTGAAACTTGAGGACTAAAATGTAAAAACAGAAACTAAAAGGACCGAAACAGAATTAATCCAAAAATGAGAATACCACAAAAAAACTGTGAAACAAGAGGACTAAACGTAAAAACACAAAATAGAAGAACTCAAACAGAACTTAATCAAAAAGGATAACCACACACCAATAACTCAAGCCTATACAGATCGACTCCAAAATCGACTGTATCAGTCACGTTTGTAAAATTAAGGTCTAAAACTCAAAAACACAAACTACAAGGACTCAAAAAGAACTTAATCAAAAAGGAGAATTACACAGGAATAAATGATCAAATCGACAATAAAATCGACTGAATCAGTCACGTCTGTAAAATTAAGGACTAAAACTCAAAAACACAAACTACAAGGACTCAAACAGAACTAATCCAGAAACAACTCGAACCTCTATTAACTGATGAATGGAAATCTATCAGTTACGTTTCAAAAATTGTGGACTAAAACGCAAAATCACAAACTACAAGGACCAAAACAGAATTTAACCAGAAATGAAGAAAACCTGATAAATCTGACGTGGCAAAAAGAGGATCAGAACTTAAATCTTAATAAAAAGGAGAATTATACACGAATAACTCAAGCTTATAAATGATCAAATCGAGTTCAAAATTGTAAAACTTAAGGACTAAAACGCAAAAAACAGAAACTAGAAAGACCTAAACAGAATTTCATACCAAATAAAGAAAACCAGAATCTGTCGAATCATGTGAAAATTGAGGAGTAAAACGTAAAAACAAAAATGATAAGGACTGAAACTAAATTAATTCAGACACAACTCAAACCTGATAAATCTGACTTGGCGGAGAGAGGATCAGACCCGAGCGTTGACAATGCAGCGACCTTCATCCTGGGGTAGAACGGAACAATACGCGAGAATGGAGAGATGAGGGAAAACGATCGGACGGTAGAGGGAGAAGGATCTGTCGATCGGACGCTGGAGATGGAGTGTGCGTACACGTAGACTGAAATGAGGTCGGGGTTGGATGACGTGGCACTGGTAGTGCAGGTTACGCCGGTTTTGGAGGCGGAGGCGAGGAGAGGGAGTAGAGAGAGGAGGATGTAGAAAGAGAGTATAGTCATGGTTTGAATGATACGTATATATGTAGCTGTATTTATTTATAATGATTATATATATATATTTAGAGAGAGAAAGGAGGTTAGTTCTTGCTGAGTAAGCTAAATGAGTGAGGGGATATAATATATATATGTAGGCTGTGTATATATATATATTTATAGAGAGAGAGAGGCGGTTATTTACGGTCACGTCTCCGGCGTGACTTTCAGATATTTTTATTTTGGGGGAAGAATGGAATCTAATTTACACGTCATTATTTAATAAATTTGGAGAAATTATATTATAAGTATGCAGTTAAATAGAGCGAGAGATGATATGTATGTGTATATATATCTATATATGTGTATATATATATATATTGAGAAAGAGAGAGATGAATTTTGGAGGGAAAATGTTATTTGAAGAATTATGCACGTAGTCCATATTTCTAGTAGCAATAGTATAAATTAGCGTGTGGCTTACGATCGGTTTTGCAGAAAATACATTTTAACAATAAAAGGTAATTGTCCGCCTAGTTTTTGTTTTTGTTTCGATAGATAATAAATCTTACCGGAGCATAAAATCGAGTAAATTCTAGTCAAGTTTAATAAGGATAAATCGAGTATAAAATCGTAATAAACGGAAATACAGCATATATAAGCAGTGTTTAAAAAAAAGTCTAGACGTAAATTAGGTAGTGCCTAGGCGATATGCGAAAACTAAAACCCTGAGAGAATAGGCGGGATTAAGCAGGATCAGACGGTAATCAAGCAGAATTAGACGCTAATTAAACATTATACGGTCAAATTTGCCTAATATCCGCCTTGCGGTTTTAAAAAAACGCAATAAACAAAAATAGCAAAACGCATAAGTCATATTGTCACACTCCAAATTTGAGATTGTTTATGGTTTTATGGAGAATTATAGATAATTAATGTTAAATATATTAAACTATTACCTGTTTTCGATTTAGTATACCGAATTAATAATTTTACTCGTTAATATACTGTACTAAATGAAAACTTTCGATTTAGTATATTAGTGTCAAATTGTCTAATAAGTACTCCATCCGTTCCCATTTAATTGTCCACTACGAAACTACGGGCAATTTTGACCGGCTTATAACTTGTATCAAAATTGTTGAAATGATTTTTTTTTTTAAATCTAATCATAAAATTTTACATTTTAACTATATGATCAACTTTTGAAAATTTTCATTTCGACAATTTTGATACAAGTTATTGGCCGGTCAAAAATTGTACGTAGTTTCGTAATAGACAATTAAATAGAAGGGTAAATTTTGGATTGGTCCATGAAAACACAAGTATTTAAGGATTGGTCCATGAAACTGAAACTAATTAAGGATTGGTCCATTTGCTGACATCATTAAAAAATTGCTGACGTCATCATAACACAATTAAAAAAAACAGAAACTTTTTTTCTCTCTCTCCTCTCTCTCTCATCTCTCTCTCCGAAAAAACTCAAACTTTCTCTCTTTAAACCGCCAACAAATCCGGCTATCAAACTGAAAAATCTCTCTTCGTTGATTTCAGAAAACAACATGGTGAAGGTAAGTTTATTAATCGTTGTTTTTATTAAAACAGTCTGAAAAATATATAAATTAATTTAATTAGGGTAAGTTCAGTGACATTTTACATAAATTAGGGTTATTAATTGTGTTTACCCATTTTATATATAAATTAGGGTTCATACTCTATTGTTCATACTCTATTTTTAAATAAAAATTGCGATTCTAATAATATTTGTTGAAAATATTATTCAGACTGTTTATATTCAGTTGTTTTGGGAATAAAAACATAAAACAGCCTGGAAAAAAGTATTCAGACTGTTTATATTCAGTTGTTTTGGGAATAAAAACATAAAACAGCCTGGAAAAAAGTATTCAGACTGTTTAGTGATTCAGACTGTTTAGTGATCTATATGTAATTGTTGAAAATATTATTCAGACTGTTTATGTTTAGTGATTCTAATAAAATTCGTATTCAGACTGTTTATATTCAGTTATTTTCGTAATAAAATTGGTAAAAATAGTATTCAGACTGTTTATGTTTAGTGATTCTAATAAAATTCGTATTCAGACTGTTTATATTCAGTTATTTTCGTAATAAAATTGGTAAAAATAGTATTCAGACTGTTTTTATGTTTAGCGATTCTAATAAAATTGGTACTCAGACTGTTTATATTCAGTTATTTTCGTAATAAAATTGGTAAAAATAGTATTCAGACTGTTTTTATGTTTAGCGATTCATATAAAATTGGTACTCAGACTCTTTATATTCTAACAAGATTATGTTGGAAAAATACTCAGACTGTTTACTTTCTCTGTATTTTAATATGTGCATGAGTTTACTCAGACTGTTTACTTTCTCTGTATTTTAATATGTGCATGAGTTTACACAGACTGTTTACAGATTTTTTGTTATTGTTTTTAGAAACATATTGCCATCAAACATTCGACAAACCCCAAAAACCAACCATCTGACACCACAAACCTCAAAAAAGGCAACATACAGTACAAATCAAACCTGGTTACTGTAATCAAGTTCTTTGTCGAAACAAATTTCAATCCGGCACAACTTGAATTAGTTAAACAACACTGTCCGTTCTGGGAATTGATCAATGCTTCAAGAAATGGAGAATTAACCACTAACCAGGCTAGGAAAAGTGATAAAGAATTGTACCAGATGGCCTTGAGGTACGACCGAAACTCACAGGCCCTTAAGCTAGGTAGATTCACAGTTCCAATAGAGAGAGACTGTGTGCGTGACATTTATGGAATTTCTGGTAATGCTGAAAATCCAATAGCTCTCACAAGCTTTGCTAAAAACCAAGAAGCCTACCACAGCTTTGTTGAAAGATGCTTTTCAAATAAACTCAACAAATCCAACCTAACCAAAACAGCTATCGTAAAGGCATTGAACGAAGCATTGGTATTAACAACAAAAGTTGGTAGAGAGGACGTCGTCCGACTGGTAACATTGTACATACTAAATGCATTTTTCTTGACGGTGAGCGGCATGACCATAGCATTGGGGTATTTGAAAATAGTTGCCGGTGACATCAAAGAGATAAAGGAATATGATTGGGCAACTCATATACATGAGAAGCTTATGGAGTCGCTCAACAACCAAGACCCAAGATCACTGTCCACGTGTCTACTCACGATACCGGTACAATAAAATTACTTCTCAAGGCCTTTTTTTATTAGTTCAGACTCTTTTTTATAAGTTAGTACTCTTTTTATATGTTCAGAATGTTCTTAAGTTGTTTATTATTACATCAGACTCTTTATTTATTTCCATTATAAATCAGACTGTATTATTACTATCATAAATCAGACTGTATTAAATCTCAGTATGTTTAAAAAATATCAAAAAATCTCAGACTGTTTTTACAAAACTGTAAAAACAGTCTGAATAATACTAAAAACAGTCTGAATAATATATTATTAAATCTCATACTGTATTGTTACTATCATTTAAGACAATATACTAAAAAACAGTCTGAATCATTTAAGACAGTATATTATTGCTCTATCTATCTCAGACTGTTTTTACAAAAACTGTAAAAAGAGTCTGAATAATAGTAGAAACAGTCTGAAAATAGATTATTAAAAATCATACTGTATTGTTACTATCATTTAAATCTCAGACTGTATTCTTAAATACTGTATTTCCATCTGTACAGTATGTCATCCTTGAAAAGTTCAATATTTCAAACCCGGACATGACAAAAGAATCTCAGACTGTTTTTACAAAACTGTAAAAACAGTCTGAATAATACTAAAAACAGTCTGAAAATATATTATTAAATCTCATACTGTATTGTTACTATCATTTAAGACAATATACTAAAAAACAGTCTGAATCATTTAAAAACAGTCTGAATCATTTAAAAACAGTCTGAATCATTTAAGACAATATATTATTGCTCTATCTATCTCAGACTGTTTTTACAAAAACTGTAAAAAGAGTCTGAATAATAGTAGAAACAGTCTGAAAATAGATTATTAAAAATCATACTGTATTGTTACTATCATTTAAATCTCAGACTGTATTCTTAAATACTGTATTTCCATCTGTACAGTATGTCATCCTTGAAAAGTTCAATATTTCAAAACCGGACATGACAAAAGAAGCGTCCACAAAGGCTTTGTGTGTCAAATGGGACGTCTTTTCATTCTTCAAGTTGTGTTCCTCAAGGTTCACAATTGTAGACCTGTGCAATGAAAAGGTATAACACTATTTCTATACAATTGTAGACTGTTTTTATTCTATCTATACAATTGCTTCTAAAAACCTTATCATTCTTTAAATTATCATCATAGGGATGTAGAAAACAATCAAAAAACCTCGTTATTTATGATGGTAAAAAGAAGCTACCTCCGAAACCAAAGCGATTAACAGATGAGGAGTTGGAGAAAGAGATAGACGAAGATGTTGAAGATCCTCAGAATGTTTACTCATGTTCAACAGAAGAGGAAAGCTTGGAAAACTCTGAAAATGAAGGCTCAGAAAACTCAAAAGAAGACTATGAGAGCGAAAATGAGTCAGACAACAAATTTACCATCTTCCTTAGGAAACAATTCGGGACACCAAAAACTCCAAAATTCAATGAAATAATGGGAACATCTAAGAGCTCTGAATATGACGAGGGAGGTCCCTCTGGAGGTGGTGGCTGTTATAATTACAGTGCCGATGATATGCATGTGAATGAAAGTCCAATTCACGAAGAGAGGAGAGAAGAAGAGTCCGAAAAAGAAGAGACCAAAGTGGCTGAATTGCAGAAAAACCTAGATGAGGCAATTTTGCAAATTAAAGAGTATAAAGACCTAACAACCACAATGCAGAAAAGCATCAACGACCTTGGGAAATCTTTGGCTTTAGAAGAAAGATTAAAGTCCAAGTGGGTACCTGAGTGGGTACAAAAGGTTGAAAAATTGGTTGAAGAAAAGAAAATGCTCGAGAAGGAAATAAAAGGTAAACGCCATAAAATGCAATTCAAACTCTTCCTCTCTTGTCTAATTTTTTTTCCATTAGCTTGGTTTCCCTAAGTCAGACTGTTTGTGTTATAGAAAAGGAGGAGATGATCACCAAATACCAAAGAATTGTCTCTGATCTCCAGCAAGAGGCAGATGTAGAAAAAAATAAAATGCGAAACAAAGAAGTCGAGATGAAGCAAAGAATGGAAAAATTGGAGAATGAAAAAAAGCAGCTTGAGGAAGACCTACAAGGTAAAGGTAAAGTACCTCTATTGTAATCTATTACTATCATAAATCAGACTGTATTAAATCTCAGTCTGTTTAAAAATTAAAAAATATCAATAGAATCTCAGACTGTTTTTACAAAAACTGTAAAAAGAGTCTGAATAATACAAAATTTATTTGAATATTAATGCACCTATTTTGCATTCATATTGTATTACTAAAAACAGTCTGAAATTTTTTTTATTAAAATCTCAGACTGTATTGTTACTATCATTCGTAATGTATTAGTAAAAACAGTCTGAATCCCATTCTTTTGTTTAGTAAATTTCTTTCAATGAAATATATCAACTAGAAACCTCAGACTGTATTATTACTATCATAAATCAGACTGTATTATTTCAATGAATTATTCAGACTGTTTTTGAATTATTACAGTACAAAACTGTAAAAAGAGTCTGAATAATACAAAAATTATTTGAATATTAATGCAACTATTTTGCATTCATACTGTATTACTAAAAACAGTCTGAAAATATATTATTAAAATCTCAGACTGTATTGTTACTATCATTCGTAATGTATTATTAAAAACAGTCTGAATCCCTTTCTTTTGCTTAGTAAATTTCTTTCAATGAAATATATCAAATAGAAACCTCAGACTGTATTATTACTATCATAAATCAGACTGTATTATTTCAATGAATTATTCAGACTGTTTTTCCTCTTATTGTTGCAGGGGAACATGAGCTAATAGAAGGGCTATACAATGATGCACAGGTGTATGCGGCACACGACTACTCACAAAAGTGTCGAATCGATGAAGTTATAACTGATGCTCTCCTAAATGCGGATATACAGACTCCACAGCTAGATTTAATCCGCAAAGAAATTCTGGAAAGACTCGGTTATGAGTATGATGGTCCGGGATCCAATATTCTCCGAATCAGAGCAAGAACAGATAGGAGACCACCAGTGAAGTACACACCAAGTAAAATAGACTCTCCAACAAAAACCCAAGCAAATGAGAACCAGCTACGGAAACGTAAGCAAGCTGATCAAGATGACAAGTCTGAAATGGTCGCAGACGTAGGCGCTTCTGATCCGTTGTTGGAAAAACCAAATAAAAAACCAAAGGGTGGACGAACAGCAAAAAAGAGAGCATCAAAAAAGAAATCTCCTGAACTGGACGACCAGGATGGCCAAGGCTATTTCCCACAAATCGACTTCAGTAGTCTAGTAGACCATGTACCGGACAAAACAGAGAGAGCACACGATATCATCACAAATAAAAACGAGAATGATATCACAACAAAGCTCCCTGACAACATCTTCAGCAAAATTCGAGAAATTCACAACGCAAATGGACCATTGTAAGTCAGACTCTTTTTATTTTTGTGTTTATGATACAATTAGGTCTCACACTCTTTACATTTACCTCAGACTGTTTAAAACAGTATGAATTGTTTTAATGAAGACTGTTTTGTATTTATGATACTTTTATATAGCTTGGACTCTTTTTAAATTTAGTTCAGACTGTTTTTATAGACTGTTCAGACTGTTTTTAGTTCTTTTTTATATAGCTCACTCTTTTTAAAAAATGATCAATTGTGTTTTTGTCAGACTGTTTAGTTCAGACTGTTTTTTGTTAGAAAGTTTAGTTCAGACTGTTTAGTTCAGAATGATAAATTTAGTTCAGACTGTTTTTTTATACAAGCCCCATACTGTTTTTTAATAGCTCAGACTCTTTTTTATATAGCTCAGACTCTTTAAAAAAAATTACCTATTGTGTCCCTTTTATATACAACTTTTAATGTTTTTTTTTTAACTCAGACTGTTTTGTTGTCATACTGTTTTTTTCAATCTCATACTGTTTTTTCAATCTGAGACTGTTTTATCTCAGACTGTTTTGTTGTCAGACTGTTTTTTTCAATCTCAGACTGTTTTGTGCTTACTATAAAATTTTAATTTACAGTGCCGCCTTGTTCTCAAAACTCGGTTCAACCAATAAGGATTACTTCATCACTCTCAACGACATCTACAACTTAATTAATGGCCAGTTGCTATGCTGTAATGTAAGTATACAAGGATCATACAATTTAATTGCTTGCTTACAAGCTCTTGTACTCAGACTCTTTCTAAAACTTGTCCTTATCGCAGATCATAAATGGGTATACCCACATATTGAGGCAAGAATACCAGGCAAAGTCGACAAAAAAATTCAAGATATTGACCTCCGTATTATGGGTAAAAACACAAACTCTTTTTATGTTGTCAATGCATCACTTTGTTTCTTTACAAAAAGAGTCTGAGATTTTATCTTAAACCTTTTCGTTGTTGTTTGGTTTGTAGTTTTTTTTAAAAGACAGAAAAAGATACGAGGATGAGCTCGATGCGAAAATCACCGATAAGCTGAGGAAGCATGTTCAGAACGGATACAAGTTATTGTTCTTCCCTATTAACTCGAATAGGAACCGACCCATTCACGTAGAGACAGACCACTGGACTCTATTGGTTCTGAACGTCGAATCGAAGAAGTGGGGTTTTTATAATAGCAACATACCTCTTTGCAATATCAACAGACCAGACCCTTACCTTGATGACGCCAAACTAGTGGTAATTCAGACTCTTTTTAAAATACAACAGTCTGAATTAGCAAAAACTACCCTCTTCTTTTTAATGTATATATTTTTTGTTATGTTACAGATGGACTTTGTACAAGAAAAATTGAAAATGATAGCTGATGTGCCCTCCTTCTCACTTGATTCACAAGATGGGTACACATTAGACGTTGTAACAGACTGTCCCTATCAAGGAGCCACGTAAGAAAAATATGCACCCTACTGATATTCAGACTGTTTTTACTATGCATCTAAACTCAAATTAATTTTACATGTTTTATTTTTTTACAGATCAGACTGTGCATTGTATGTGTGCTACAACATGGAGACAATCATCAATGATGAACCTATCACAAGAGAGACGACTTCAGAGAAGATACTAGAGTTCAAGGCCAAGATAATAACGAGAATCGTCAATCGATACATTCAGTCTGAATTAGCAAAAACAGTTTGATTAATGTAAAAATTAGTTGTAAACAGTCTGAATGTAAAAATAGTTCCATTATTTGTAAACAGTCTGAATAGAAAAGAGTTCTATTATTTTGTTCGAATATGATTTCGTTTCATTTTCTTTTTCTTTCGCCAATATATTTTTCAATGAATCTTAAGACTGTATTATTACTATCAATCATAAATGTATTATTAAAAACATATAAAAACGTATTTATACTGTATTACAAAAAACAGTCTGAAAAAATATTATTAAATCTCAGACTGTATTATTACTATCAATTATACTGTATTATTACAATGTATTATGACAAACAGTCTGAATCATTTACAATCAATCATAATGTATTCAGACTGTATCAATCATAATATATTCAGACTGTATTATTACAATCAATCATAATGTATTATGACAAACAGTCTGAATCATTTACGACAATATACTAAAAAAACATCATATGACATGTATGATTAGAATCTCAGACTGTTTTTATGTTCATTAGAGTATCATACTGTTTTCAGAAAGAATCTCAGACTGTTTTATTACTCACAATTCAGACTGTTTTAAAGAAGTCTATTGACTAATAAAAAAGAGTCTGAATAATATGATGATTAATGTAACTAGTTTTCTTCGTTTTCTTTATTATAATATATTTTCAATGAAATATATCAATAGAATCTCAGACTGTATTATTACAATCGTAAAAATAAGACTGTATTATTAAAAACAGTCTGAAAACATATAAACAGTCTGTATTACAATCATAATCTCAGACTATTTTTAATACAAAACTGTAAAAAGAGTCTGAATATTATTACAAAAAAAATCGACAATACATTACTAAATCAAACGAATCCATCAGAAAAAATACCTGTGCACAAAAAACATAACAGCAATTGATCTCTAAAACAGTCTGAAAACAGTCTGAATAAGAATAATAATAAAACAAACGCAATTGATCTGTAAAAAGAACTCTAAATAACTGATTTGTAAAACAATATGAATACAAGAACCTCATATAGTATTATTAATATCATAAAATCAGACTGTATTATTAAAAACAGTCTGAGAAAGGCCAACATCATATAAAACTAAAAAAAGTCTAATATACAACTAAAAAATCTATTCACGATCATCCTTCAGAAGAAAGCTTCTCTTTGCACGTCCGTTGATTATGATTTGCATATTTCTTGCACCTCCCGCATTGATTAGCTTTCTTCTTTTTCGCGACCGGATTTGCCTCACCACCTGATGGAATACGCTTCTTTTGAGGCCTTCCCGGAGGCCTTGATGTTTCTGGAGGTTTAATGTTTGACTCATTAATCAATTCAGAATCTCGCCAAATAGAACTAGGGACCGGGTTGATTGGCGTATTGTACGAACTTCGATAAATGTCCACAAAGAACCATTTTTCAATAAAATCTTCCATAGGCAGTTTCTCCCTAGAAATACACAAAACTGCATGTTGGCACGGGAATCCAGTCCTCTTCCATTCATGACATGAGCATTGTCGATGTCCCAGGTCCACGTATTCGGATGGAGCTGACAGCACTTCATATTTCCAAAACCCTGACCTCACAACCAAAAACGACAGACCGTTGTGAATGAATGTGTCCCACTTTTCTTGGTAGAAAGGACACAGAACATCTTTCCATGTTGCTGCAAAAAAAAAAAAAAACATAACCAAAACTCTCTTAAAAACGTATACCTAGTAAAAACAGTCTGATATGATGACAAACAAACACGAATTCAAATAACAGTATGAGTTGCCACAAACCTGCTTTGATTCTTCTTTCATCGAACCATTTCATCAATTTCAATCTTAGCTTATCAACCAGTTCAGTGATAGGTAATTCTCTAATATCATTGATCCAATTATTGAATGATTCCACAGCATTGGAAGTTGTCTCACCATATCGCGACTTTACACAATATGCTTCGGCCCATTTCATAGGATTGCAATTCTCCATAAATTTATCTATTTTACGACCCCCCATATTGCGCAACAACTTCATATTCTGTTCAAACAAGGGAATTGAAGCAGAAGTTGCACAAGTTTGCAACAAATTAATAATTTCAGTCCTTTTTGTTCCATCACCCCCACTAAACTTCAATTTCAAATTATCCTTCAAATGGCGTAGACAGTAATAATGGTCTGCGTTGGGAAAAATCCGAGACATGCCATCCAACAACCCAATATGTCTGTCCGAGAAAAATGTCAAAGGACGGTCATCACCTATAGTTAACTTCAGTTGTTCTAGAAACCAACCCCAATTATCAATATTCTCACTGCTAACAATAGCAAAAGCAAGTGGATACAACCCTGTAACATTAAGGAAATCATAAACAGTCTGAAAATCAAAAACAGTCTGAAAATCAAAAACAGTCTGAAAATCAAAAACAGTCTGATAACAAAAACAGTCTGATAACAAAAACAGTCTGATATAACAAAAGTTGTATATAAAACAGTCTGATAACAACACAATTTGGGCTTGTATAACAAAACAGTCTGAACTAAAATTAAAAACAGTCTGAGTTATATAAACCATTAATGTAACAAAAAAAAAACAAAAAAAAAGCTTGAAAAAGGAAAAACAAACCTTTATTGCCATTCTTGCCGACTGCGGACAATAAAACACCCTTATATTTTCCTTTTAAAAATGTTCCGTCAATGAAAAGCATGGGGCGAACATCCTTAAACCCTTTTATGCAGCCATGAAGAGAGAAAAATACCCTTTTGAATTGATTTGAACCATTCCCATCCTTATCAACTTCCAGGACACTGCGACTCCCAGGATTTGTCGATTCTAAACCCATAAAATACCTCTCTAATTGGTTGTATGATTCATCGATATCCCCACTGTGCATTCCGCTAGCCATTTGGACAGCATTCCAAGCTTTATAATAGCTTATCTCCAACCCATAACCAATCCTTAAATGCGATATTATAGCAGAAGGGGCTAAATTTGGATTTTCCCTCACATATTCATCCATTATTTTCGATATGAGCTTGCTATTTACATGCTTGTTCAGAGCACCTGGGGCTAACTTTTTGCATGTATGTTGTGACTCAAACTTTCTAATCTTAAATTGTTGGTCTGAGGTCCACACACCAGCATATATGTACCAGCTACAGCCAATACTATTCCTCTCTTCACAATAAGCGACCACCCTAACCGAGTTATTCCTTCCAAACCAGGGGACATGACCTTCATATATACAAAATTTCCGTAATGACTCTCTAAAGTGATCAGCACAACTAAAAAACTGCCCCACCCCAGTTATCAAGTTTGCCCACTCACTCGTTTTATAAACCTTCCTAATAGCTAAACTAGAACCTGCATCACACCAATCATCATCATCCGAAAATTCAGAACAATCAGCACTTATTTCCTTCGAAGTACCAACAGTCCAAGTGGATACAGTCCCAACAAAAACTAGAATCTCTACTATTTTTTTTCCCAACACGTTAAACAGAGCGACCATATCTTTCAACTCATCATCCGATCTCAATAAACATCGCTCATCTCTAATTGCTAAGTAGGTTAGAGACACTGAATCCAAATTCAAGCTAAACCTATTACTTATTGTATGTAATAACTCCGCATAGGTCATACGCTTATTCAGAGCAACAGGGACACATTGATCATTATATCGACAATACATTACTAAATCAAACGAATCCATCAGAAAAAATACCTGTGCACAAAAAACATAATAGAAATTGATCTGTAAAAAGAACTCTAAATAACTGTTTTTTAAAACAGTCTGAATACAAGAAATATGAACTCTTGATACAATAGCTCAAGACTGTTTTTTAATAATAAACGCAATTGATCACTAAAAACCTAACAAAAACCTACATTGTGTTACAAAAAACAGTCTGAGTTATTATATAACAAGAATACAATAGCTCAGACTGTTTATAATAACTCAGACTGTTTTCTGTAACTCTAGAATACAATAGCTCAGACTGTTTTTAAAAACAGTCTGAATACAAGAAAAAACAGTATGAACTCTTGAATTTTAACAATACAAAATCATACAGAACAGTCTGAATTATTATAATAAACACTGTTTTTTAAAACAGTCTGAATACAAGAAATATGAACTCTTGATACAATAGCTCAAGACTGTTTTTTAATAATAAACGCAATTGATCACTAAAAACCTAACAAAAACCTACATTGTGTTACAAAAAACAGTCTGAGTTATTATATAACAAGAATACAATAGCTCAGACTGTTTATAATAACTCAGACTGTTTTCTGTAACTCTAGAATACAATAGCTCAGACTGTTTTTAAAAACAGTCTGAATACAAGAAAAAACAGTATGAACTCTTGAATTTTAACAATACAAAAATCATACAGAACAGTCTGAATTATTATAATAAACACTGTTTTTTAAAACAGTCTGAATACAAAAAAAAACAGTATGAAGTATTGAATTTTAATAATAAACGCAATTGATCTCTAAAAACCTAACCAAAACATGCATTGTGTTACAAAAAACAGTCTGAGTTATTATATAACAAGAAATACAGTAGCTCAGACTGTTTATTAATAACTCAGACTGTTTTCTGTAACTCTTGAATACAATAGCTCAAACTGTTTTTTTAAAACAGTCTGAATAAATCATACATTGTGTTAGAAAATTCTGATTTATTATTTATTATAATAAATCTCTAAAACCTAAATTGAGCAAAGCAATTTGAGCTAAACTCAGCAAGAAAAACGAAGCTAGCAATAAAAAAAACAGTTTGAAGAGAGAGAACCTGTCTGTCGAGAGAGAGAGATATACAGAAATTTGATAAAATTCGTTCAGTGAGAGAGATATACAGCTAATAGTGTATATAGATGGTTTAGAGAGAGAGAGATGGAGAGAAACGGTTTAGAGAGAGAGAGAGATACAACTGTTTAAAAAAACAGAATATGTATAGTATATATATATTGGACCAATCCTTAATTAGTTTCATAAATAATGGACCAATCCTTAAATGAATTTTATAGCTGGACCAATCCTTAAATACTTTTGTTTTCGTGGACCAATCCTTAATTTTCTCTAAATAGAAATGGAGGGAGTAATAACTAAAGTTCAAAATTACCCTTATAAAAGTTAAATTAGTTTGAATTTAGTATATTATACTAATATATTTTTTTAGTTTTGTACACTTTCTTTTATCAACTTAACACTTATTCATTATTAACGAAATAGTTCTTTTAGTTTCAAAATATAATCAATTTTATACTTATAATCTCAAATGCACCAAACATTAAAGAAAAGAAAGTGTAAAAAATAATATGTAGCACTGATAACTTACGCTATAAATAATAAGTACTTTTATTTGGTACATTTCGTCAGGTATGAAAAATAAAAACTATAACTTATTTTTTTTCTCCTTTAAATTTAAATTTTTTATATATAAAAAAAATCTTCCTTAGAAATTATAAATTATAACGTAAATACTACTCATTAGTAACAAGTTTTAAAAAAAGGAGTCATTGAAAAACAAGAACAAAATACTACCAAAATAAAATAATTTTAGAAATTAGACTAAAATCATATTTTTTTCGCACCATTCTAATTTTATTTAAGAAAATGGACAGTTAAAATAAAGAAATGGATGTTCAAATAAAAATGGATGTCCAAAATGAAAAAACTCGACCAAAAAAAAGATTATATATATACATAGTGTGTGTAAACTAGGATGTCGCTTAAGATCGGTTTAATAAGGACAAATCGAGTCTAAAACTGTAATAAACGAACATACAACACATATAAGCAGTGTTCTAAAAGAAGCAATTAGACGTAAATTAGGCGTCGTCTAGGCGGTATGCGGAAACTAGAAGCCTAAGAGAATAGACGGGATTAGGCGTTAATCAAGCAGAATTAGACGCTAATTACGCGCTAGACGTCTTAAATCGCCTATTATCCGCCTTTTGCGACTTTTAGAACATCGCATATAAGTCATACTTGTCACACTCCAAATTTGAAATTGTTTTTGGTTTTATAGAGAAACCATTATGTGCATCTTTCACTAATAAAGAATTGGAACATGATTAAATTAAGTGATGGTTAGCTAGTGTACGGCTGGTCGTGTTATGATCATTTCTTTCACGATATTGTTACATATCCGCAGAGTATCAAGTGATACATGCACTTGATTCAAGGCATACGTCTCAAATCAGACGATGGCGTTATATTGTTATTTCAATTTGTTTTATTTCACTTGTTATTTGTTACGGTTGCATATATTTCATCTTGCTTGTTTGGATGTCATGCACTTGTTATTTTCTAAAAGGTTTGGTTTATGTCCGCTCGTATTGATATTTTATGTTTATATACAGGAAGTGGTCCGTCCCGCTCCAATATGGAGTGTTTTATATTAATATACATATATATATATATATACTGGGGTGATGAAAGATATCCATTGTTGAGTGATGATTAAAAAAACTGACTTGAGGCATCTTAGAGCTCGCTTTAGCTAAGGCGCAAAGAAAAATAGTTGAGTTTCAGGAAAAAGCCCAAAAAACGTTTTTTGCGTGCCAATACCCTGAAAACACGTTTTAGTACTTTAATAGCTCGCAATATTGCTCAAAACTCATAATATTACACCAAAATGGGCTTATAAATTAGGGCACAAAACAAATTAATTACCCATTTTTCAATAGAATATTGTTTATATTTTCTTTAATTGATACCAGTGAGTTTCTACAAGTCATTAAATATGAAAAGAATTGTGTGATGCTCGATGTGGAAGTGAAGTAGTATAATTTTCATTTCTATTCATTTTCTTGACCAATATAAAGTCTCGTCAATACACGTAGATATGGATATAAACTTGAAATATATATAAATAAAAAACATTAGTAAAGCTTAGCTTTTGCGTCGGTACTTACGCTTTAGTAAAGCTCATAAAAAAAATGCTTAAGTGACACTTTAGCGATTTAATATACTGATAAAAACATAAGATGCTTGCATCAAGTATAAAAAGAGCTTCCAAACAAAAAACAAAACAATTCTTGCTAAATTATTCACGTTGATTTTATTTTTTTGTCATTTGCGCTTTAACCACTGAAATTGGATGATTGTTATCTTTCATTGAACAGCTTGCCCCTGCAGATATCACAGAGGCAGCCATGATAGCAATTAGCAAGATAAATTACTCTATAATGTATCTCTGTAAATAAGAAAGTGCCCAGAAACAAAAGGAAAAATTGGATCGTAGATTTAACATGATCACGTCTAAAACTATCTTAAAGCACACATAAATCTTTTTAAGTTCCAACTTTTTGCCTACATACTACGTTTTGTCAGTAAAAGTTAAATAAACCAACCTATCTGCTTAAAACAGTTCAACCAAACAAGCTCAATTTACTCCTAGGATGTGCAAATTCGTAGTAGAACAAATAATAATGTGCAAAACGGCAAATGGTACTAAAACTCCACTTTAATGACAAGTCACTTGACTGTGAAGAAGAGAAGTTGAGAGGTTTTACCTCACTCGTGATCACTAATGAAACAAGATTTTGCAGGTTAGCATCATTCTTGTGTTTGTTCCATGCTGATTCAAACTGCATGCCTTTACAACTGCAAGTTTTAGAAGAGGACAAAGTGAGTTCATATTAATTTTTAAAAGTTCGAGGTCCCGAAAAGGTACACAATGCACGGAATTAGATTTTTTAATTGCAGATTACTTACTGTTGAAGCAAGATAAGTATCTTGAGAATTTGAGATCGTATCTCCTCACGAGCGACCTTCAGTGCAGCATCCTTGTATAAAGCAGTAAGCTCTTCAACCAATCTGAAGTCCCAACATCCATGTCAGAACAGCAAATGATAAGTTGGAAACATACTAGGAAAAAGCACTTGTAGCAAAGCGACTACGTTGATTTAAAATGGAACTGCCAAGATAATAACAGTCAACAAAATAAAGTTGCCAGTTTTTGGTGTCTGGTGGCAACTTTTGGTAAATTAAGAAAATTTCTACTGTCTTATAGAAAATAATACTGGTAAAATTTAGTGCGACTATTGGGATCTAACAACGAGGTTGAGCGACCAGCTAAGCACCTAAAATACAACTATAATCTAACATGAATAGAAAATGGAGCTGCACTCCCTCACCTTTCAACGTATGGCGTGTTCCTTATCCAGGTCAATGTTAAAACAGTATGCAGCTGTTGAAGAACCTACAATTTAATATTTGGAACTTGTATTAGTGACAGATGGTTTCATCAGATAATAATTGTTCAAAAATCTAGGAAAGTTTATATAGCAGGTTAGTGATACCGATGATTACTAGAACTAACATTTGTCGGATGATATAGTAAAACTACCATATTGCAGAATATTGCTTAAGATAGAAGCTCATAATATAAATAAGCCATGCCGGGAGAAAACAAATTTACTTTTAAACAAAAAACACCAAATTATTACCAGCAAAATGGTTTCATCATCATCAACATGCATCCACTGAAAGAAAAGAGGAATTATACGTCTGAAATGAGCTAACAGAACGAGTCCCAACACATTGAAAATCGGCCCAATGTGCTTAAGCCATGCTATACGTCGTTCTTTATTCCTTGGTTGCCTCTCTAAATGACCCAACATCTCGTTCAGCGTATTTTCAAACCTTAGCATGACAAGACCACAAACCAAATTATTAAGTAAGCCACATATCAACACCCCCTAGCGGACATTAAATGTGTAAATAAAACGTTTTCGTAAAAGTTTCACTAAAGCGTAAGGTTTTTGAGCTTTTCAGCAAAGCCTTGTGTTTTAGCTACACGAATAAACAAATGCCTTTTGAAATCTGAAGCGAGATTTTGGAAACAAATGTCAGTTCACCCTTAAAGCAACCACATCACACACCTGAAAATGTCTCCTACCTAATATATAAGGAGGAAAATACAACAAAATATGTTCATCTTGTTCCCTATGACCTCTACGTAACTGGAGAGCTCCACGTCTCTTCAGCCTCTTTAAATATAAAGAGCTCTACATAACCAGCAGCATATAATATATATGTTTTATCTGCTCTCTCTTCTATTTCATAGATTGTATATAAGTAACTAAACTTTTTAAAAATATCAAGCATATAGGCATAGTCGTTAAGGATAAAATAGGGAGTGTGATTGAGAGGCCGAAAGCTGTACAAATGAGTTAGATATGGAGTTGTAAAAGTGAGAAATTTTTAAAGTTTTGTTCACTGCAAATAGCTATGTGAAACTAACATGGAACAGAAATACTAATGTGTCATGCTTCGTAATACTAAAGCAAGCCATCCTAATCTATTATTCACCTAAACTTGTAAAAGTAATAATATTACCATGAACTACGAGGATTGTTCCGCTGAATGTTTGTCACCATGAATACTGACATTTCAACCACAAGGTGCCATATCTCGTCCGCAGAAGCAATATTCTGACAACAAGCATCGAGGATGACATCTCCGTACACATCAAGCTCAGACGCCTTCACATTTTTTCCTAGATAGATAAAGCATATCATGCCTTGACCCTGAAATAAGAGTGTGGATAAAGATATTATCAAAAGAACAAATAATCTCTTATTGTGGAGAAAAGGAATCCAGTATGGCTGACCAGATAAGCTATGATGAAACAAGAAATATATAAATTAGAAAAAACGAAAAAATATCTAGTAAGAGAGAAGTACAGATTGTGTATATACATCCTCAGTCCCTATAAAGACGACCTTCGATTAAAGAATTAGGATCCTATTATTATACAGAATCCTCCTATATTGTCTTAAGGACAACTCTGACTACATACTGCAATTTATGATATCGGTTCGACTAAAGAGTGACCCTGGCCCTGGGGAATCTTTTAAGCAATTATATCATTTGGTCCAAAATTTAATTTACATTAAATGCAAGGACATTTTTTATTTATGATCACATTAGCAGATCATTATGACATTTCCAAAAAAACATTACGAACTACCTAAATCATATCATCATTATATATAATTCATGGAAAAATTATTAAATAGTAAACCATATTTAACATTTAAAAACAAATACCAAATATCCTTAACCAAAGCCTAGGGGGCATAGGTTAGCATTTCGCTTATGATAAGAAATTACAAAGAAGGTTTTTACTGGTAGCGTACAAGAGCATCTTGAAGGACAAATATTAGTTTGCTTTTTCTTCACTAGTCCAATTAAGAACCAATTATCTTTTTTAATTCATCCCTCGGCTGTTTAATTAGGGCTGATACATCATCCTAAAATCTTTTTACAACATATTCAGCATAGACTATCAACGAGAGATTACAATAAATTTGGAGAGGGAACTGAAGTTATACAGTTGTCACCCTTTTAATAATTAAATAACCAAAAGGACAGCTTAAACCACTCCCCTTCTACTCTGCTCCAATTAAATGAGTGCAACCTTTTTAATACCCCTCTTTTCAGTGCAAATAGCACGTCCTAGTTCCAAAAGTAGAAAATGCGTGAATGCTAATGACTACAAGATAGTATTCCTAAGCAAATAAAACATCATCACGTACCTTCACCTCAGGCGACCAATGATCAAGACAAGTCAAAGCGCAAGGAATTATTAAATGGCTTAAGTTACTCAAATGGGGGTATTCAACCTGCAAATTAAAAATATTGTCAGAAACAACAGTAAGATTTTAAACCCATTCATATTACAGATAAGACTTCTTATGACAACAGCTTTATAGCGAAGAAGCTGTCTTCTCTTGGAGCAACGTGGGTTGCCCAACTGGTTAGGGCCTTAGTATACCCCGCTCAAGGTGAGGGGATAATTATAAAATAAAATGCATTTTATTTCATGATGAGAAAAGAATTGGGTTCATCCAGCTTACAAAACTTTTAGCTTTCTCAGACTAAGAAAATCTAGGCTTAACCTGGCCAACCAAATGTTCCAGAACTTGCTAGATTGAACCTGGGTCTCAGAAAAGAGTAGATTTTTCTCTTGAAGCCATAGCCAAACAATAACTAACATACAAATTCAGTCACTATACAAATAGATATATCATTTTCAAGGCAAATATACTCGGGTTTTTTGTTATGCAACTTCTAATCTTTCATTTTATGTGCTTTATTGAAAGCTTCTTCGACTTAGCAGTCCGCTTCTAAGCTGTAATTTTCATTTTTATTGTCTAAAGAAGTAATAAGCTGGATTCACCCAGCTTGTTTTCCATTCAGTAGAATCCATACAAGCAAATACATTTAAAAACTCGCATACAACACAAATAGACACAACATTGTTTATGCTTAAACCCCTGAGTAATACAAAATAAAATAGCAAACAAGCAACGACATTATGCAACTAAAATCACAAAGACAACCGTAAATCGTAATACAATTATAAACAACAATTTCTTATGATTAACTTGAGTATCAAACAATCTAAGCTGATAAGCCGCCACGACAGCAACCGCCTCCGGACTCTCGCCACATCATCACATATCCAACTCCCCTTAACCCAATCATTTAACAACTGCAAAACCTCGGACACCAATTCGACAAAAATCCTCTCCTCATCACACAAATATGCGCTCGATAGCTCTAGAAACGCCGTCCCAAGTGATACAAAGAGAGAATGTGGACCCATGATACAGATAGATAATCGTCTGCTGCGGGGTAATATAGGGCGAAATTAATAGGGTTAGGGTTTTGCTGTCCAGCCTACAACCTGAAGTCTGGCCAAAATAAAGCTAGAAGCAAGGTATGTGGTCTAAAAAAGACGCATTTTTTGCTTAAATCCGTGACCAAACGACCACTAATTTCAAATCCAACCACAATAAAATAGATACAACAATTTTCATGGCAAATTTACTCAGGTTTGTTTGTATGCAACTCTTAACCTTACACTTTACATACTTTCTTCTATGCTTCTTTAAAATGAAAGTCAGCTTTTAAGCTTAAAATTTCACTTTTCTTGTCTAACGATGATTTTAGCTAGATTCACCCAGCTTATTCCTAAAAAGTAGCATCCAAACAAGCAACTAAAAATGCACATTCATAAATAGATACAACATTGTCTATGACCTGAGTAATAAAATTAATATATTTTCGAAGTATATACCTGAGTAACAAGCGAGCTAAGCTGATAAGCAGCCACAACTGCCACCTCCACCGGTACTCTCACCACGTCATCTGCCATGTCACCGTCATCATTGTTCCCAATCAAGCTCTCTTTTACCCTATCTTTAAACAATGCTAAAACCCCGTTCACCAAGTTAACCACAAATTTATTTTCTTCACAGGTATACGCTCTCGAGAGCTCATTTAAATGCAAATCGGGCCGATATAGAGAGAGATTGTGGAACCCAGGAGAGATTATCGATACACATAGATTTTAAGCTTGAATTTTCACTTTTTTTTTGTCTACAGAAGCTAAAATCTTTTGAGCTGTGGACTAATCCACCGTTTTTTCCTATAAAGTAGCATCCAAACAAGCAACTAAACTAACAAATTCACATAAAAATACAAATAGATACAGCATTGATTATGCTTAAACCTAAGTAATAGAACCAAGCAACTAGAATAACAAACACGCACGTAAATAGTAATACAAATAGATACAACATTATTAATGTTTAAACCTGAGCAACAAGCCATCTGAGCTGATACACCGCCAGGTCCGCAGCTATAGCAAACTTCACCAGTACCCTCACCACGTCATCACCTATACAGCTCTCTTTTACCCTATCTTTCAACAATGGTAAAACCTTGGTACCTAAATGAACCACACATTTATTTTTTATTCCACAACAATACTTCCTCAGTTCCTCGAGAACTCTTCGAATTCCAGGGAAATACATATAAATATATATAATATACTCAGGTTTGTTTGGACCAACTCTTAAGCTTAAATTCACCAGTCAGATTTTAAACTGGAATTTTCACGTTTCTTTCCTATAAAGTAGCATCCAAACAAGCATATAATCACACATTTCACACACATTGCAATATATAAATTATAAAACCATATATTTTAAAGCCTTAAAAAGTTAAACATAAGTAACAAGCCGCCTTTCAAAAAAAAAGGTAACACGCCATCTAAGCTGATACGCCGCTGACACCTCCACCTCCACCTGTACCCTCGCCACGCCATCCGCCATGTCACCATCCTCGGTCAAGCTTGCTTTTACCCTATCTTTTAGCAGCGGTAAATCCTTGTTAACCAATTTAACCACAAATTCCTCTCGTTGGCCGAATACGCCCTCAAGAGCTCTTCGCAGGATCATATAGAGATAGAAAGTGGGACCCAAGGCAAGATTGATACACATATATATAGTTATATAAACTCAGGTTTGTTTCGACTCAACTCCTATGAAATAACCTGTCGGCTCTTAAGCCGAAATTTTCACATTTTCGTCTAAAGAAACTAAAATCCGTTAGGCTTTCGACCTATATAAAGCAGCATCCAAACAAGCATCTAAAATCACACATTTTACCTACAATACAATCATATAAACAAACAAAAAAACATATACTATTTAATATTTAAAGCCTTAAACCTGAGTAACAAGCCATCTAAGCTGATAAGCCGCTAATAGCGCATCCCTTT
Organism: Primula vulgaris; assembly: GCA_963920805.1. NCBI lineage: Eukaryota > Viridiplantae > Streptophyta > Magnoliopsida > Ericales > Primulaceae > Primula > Primula vulgaris. Next base: position 2,860,340 of record OY987220.1, on the reverse strand, counting down.
ACCCTATCTTTTAACAACGGTAAAACCTTGTTCACCAATTTAACCACAAATTCATGTTCTCCACAATTCTACGCCCTCGAGAGCTTGTCCAACGCCGACTGGACCAATACAGAGATAGGTGGGACCCAAGGAAAAAAATAAAAAATAAATATATTATATATACTTAGGCTTGTTTGGACTCAACTCTTACGCTTAAAATAAAATGTCAGCTTTTAAGCAGGAATTTTCACATTTTTGTTTAAAGTAGCTATAATCCGTTAGGCTTTCGAGTTTTTTCCTATAAAGCAGCATCCAAACAAGCATCTATAACCACACATTTCACATAAAATACAATTATATAAATAAACAAACCATATATATTTTAAAGCCTAAAAAAGTTAAAACCTGAGTAACAAACCATCTTAGCTGATACGCCGCTAACACCGCATCGGCGCATCATCTGTCAACACGTCAGATGCCACGTCACCGGCCACGCCACCTGGTGCCTCATCACCATCCTGATCGAGCTCTTTTTTACCCTATCTTTCAACAACGGTGAAACCTCGTTCATCAATTTAACCAGAAATTCCCCCTCTTCGGCCGAATATGCCTTTGAGAGCTCATCGAAAGCTGATAGGGCGAATGTAGAGAGAGAAGGCGGGACACAAGGCAAGATAAATCACATATTATATATAATCAGGTTTGTTTGGACTCAACTCTTAAGCTTAAATTAACCTGTCATCTTTTAAGCTGGAATTTCACATTTTCGTTTAAAGAAGCTAAAATCCGTTAGGATTTCGACTTTTTTCCTATAAGGTAGCATCCAAAGAAGCATCTAAAATCACACATTTCACATACAATACATTTATATAAATAAATTAAAAACATATAATTAGATTTTAAAACCTTAAACCTGAGTAACAAGCCATCTAAGCTGGTAAGCCGCTAACACCGCATCCTCTTTCGTCACGTCACCTGCCACGTCATCGTTTCCGGCCGAGTTTGCTTTTACTTTGTTTTTTAAAATTGGTAAAACCTCGGGAACTAATTTAACAACAAATTCCCCCTCTTCGGTTGAATACACCTTTGAGAGCTCTTTGAAGGCCGATTGGGCGGAAGTAGAGAGAGAAACCGGGACCGAGGATAGGGAATCGGAAGCTAGGGAAGCGCAGCATAAGGCGAAGTCGGAAACGGAGGGGTTATTAGGGTTTAAGAGAGAGATTAGAGTGGGTTTTAGAGAGAGGGTTTCTGGGAGGTTTAGAAGCAAATCTCTGATTGGTTTCGATAATCTGGAGAGAAAAAAGAAGAAATTAGAGTGATATATATATATATATATGTATGTATATATGTGTGTGTGTAAAAGGGGCTTACTTGATGACGTGGCGGTGGAGATCGGCGAAGGAATCCGGCGATTCACTCATTCTCTCAGTTGGTTTAGTTTATTAGTGACAAGGATGGAATGCAATTTTGATATAATATATAAATACGTTATTAATTAGATAAATTGGGGAAAATATGTGCAAGTAATCATGATTTTTTTTAAATTAGTGAATTTTATAAATTGCAAGGAGAGAGTACTATTAAAGATGTTTCCTATTTTTTAACTTTTTTTAAGTTCAAAAGAGAGTTAGTTTTGTAATTGAGGAGATAGATATCTGAATGTTCAAATATCTTTGATATTTTATTAACTTGTTTGAGAATTTAGTAGTGAAATATCTAGTTTCATAAAATTTACGCACCGATCATTGAAACTAGAAACTTTTCCATTTCTCGATACAAGCAAAGATCGAGTTTTGTCTGAAAAATGCGTTTCGTGATTTTCAATTCTCGTTTTTCATTATTTACATCTGAATATTGATCTGTTTATTAATACATTATAGAACTGATAAAACGACGATACATCAACTTTTTGGCAATTTTTTTGAACTGTTATATTTCTACTGGGGAAAGTTATATTTGCTTGCGAGTTAATATTGCTAAAATAAAATTAATTTTGGATACAAAACGTTATGCATTAAAATGTACTAAAATACGATTGAAACTTCATAACATAGTCGGTTGACTGACTTATAAATTCATGATTGAGTTATCAATACCAATTTGCATTATTATGGGTGGTAAAAATTATTTTGAAAATATCAATAGTTCAGAAGGTTAGATTAAACTCTAATAGTTACGCATTTCTAGTTGTTTCTACTTTCTAATTTACAATGTCTCGATTGTATCTCATAATATCTTTAAGCATTGATATGATTAATCATGATATAAAAGGCATTAAAACGCTAATTTTTAAAGATTTTAATCAAAATAAATAGAAAAAATTATAGTTAATTTTGTCAAAATGTGATAATTACCCCTAATATCTCCATTCGGTTCCTCGCAGTAAAAAAAAAAAATAGTTTATTTTTCACAAATTAGGCAACAACTACCTTTATTATTCACTTGTCTTAAATTTTAATATAAGAACATTGATTGTGTCAATGTGACCGAGGCATTATTGTCTTATCAGTTATAGTAAATCATATGGCTTCTTTATTAATAATGCTATAAATTCGAACTCTCAATAATAATTGTATCATGATGGATCCAAATATTTTATCCCCTATTTTATATCCTCTTTCATACCATCTTGTTTATTTTATACAAAAAAAATTCTAAAAAGTTTGAAAAAAATTATACAATTACTATAATACATGTACCAATACATTCCAATAATTAGTTTTTTTTGAATAAATGTATAAATTAGTGTAAATTAAACATTAAATCTTAAAAAAATTATCTAAAGCAATATTATGCTCAAATGTTTTAAAATTTGAACACAATATAATATAAAAACTTATAAATTTACGGAACAAGTTGTGAAAATTTAAAATTTGAATGAAAATAAGCAAGAGGGCACGGAAGGGGTAGAGAATAAGGGATAGAAGATTTGGACTCTTCATTAGTAAATAAAAACATACTTAGTTTTTAAAAACCAAGATTATCAAATCTTGTTTAACATTTAATACATATAATGTAACATCACGTAATATAGTTAAAGACTAAAAGTAAAAATAAGTATTATCATGTAACATATATAATAATATCGTGTAGCATCAGTACTAAGTTTGAAAAAAGAATTATAATATGTATATTTTCATAATTAAGTACCACTAGTATGTATCTTTTCTCATTTTCCTTTTATATCGAGTTTAATGACAAATCGTCATGGCCGAGTTATTCTTGTATTTTCAGCTCTGAAGAGGGAATCATAATATCGCAGAGAAAGTATATCCTTGACTTGTTCAGAGAAACCGACTTTCTTGGGTGTAGACCTGCTGACACACCCATGGATCCCAACAAAAAGCGGAACAGAAATGACAAAAGTAATCCAGTTGACAAAGGGAGATATCGAAGACTTGTCGGCAAATTAATCTACCTATCACATACACGACCTGATATTGTCTACTCAGTCGAAGCAGTACACATAATTTTGAGATATTTAAAGATGACTTCTGGACACGGTTTGTGTTGGTTTCCGTGTACGAAATAACAATTAACAATAAATAAAGGACTAAACAATAATAAACAAAAAACCAGTGTAATCTTTATTAATTTCGAAACTGATACAGAAATTAATGATTACAACATGTAGGTACTGAAACGTAAATAAAGCAAACGTTATCAGATTATTATTAATTAATAATCTGATGTACTGATTTGCAATTAATAGAAACTGTCGGACTGGAAAGTATAAACTTAACAGCCGGACTGTTCTGATTTAAACTGAAATAACAGGACTGAATTGAAACTATTCTAAATACAGAATTAAATTACAGAATAGTAATTACAGCAAAAAACAGAATTTAAAACTAATTACAGAATAGTACAAACAGAATTAAAATGCTACAGCTAAGTACAGGAAATTAAATTACTGAAATAAAATACATAATTGAAAGGACAGAATGTAAATAACTGAATTTAAATGCGAAAATAAAATTGGACAGAATGAAAATAATTTAGACGAGGCTACTCTTAACAGTATGCCCTTAACCGATATTCGCCCAACCACCTTAAGGTTTCTGGTTGCGTTGGCGCTTCGATCCCAGGTATAACGTCTCTCGGATGACTCGCCAGAAACTGGCGACGAGTCAAATACGAGCTTTTAGTGGGTGGTTCTAATATGCTATGAAGAAAAAATATATGCTGTTTTGTTATAGAGAAGATACTGATTTCATGTGTTAGAATGTGAGGGGATGGCTGCCTCTTTATAGAGGAATTCTGAAATGTTTTGTTATACAGAAGATACTGATTTCATGTGTTAGAATGTGAGGGGGTGGCTGCCTCTTTATAGAGGAATTCTGAAATGTTTTGTTATAGAGAAGATACTGATTTCATATGTTAGAATGTGAGGGGATGGCTGCCTCTTTATAGAGGAATTCTGAAACCGCAGTTGGTCATTTAATTCTGGGAGTTACATTCCCAGAATCCGCCTCCATTACTGCTGGAGTTTCAAACTTTCTGGAACTCTAGGGACTGCTCTTCCAAATATGCAAAAGTCCCTTTTCAGTTTAGTACAAGACCCAAGACATTCCCCGAGAATATACTGATTTTAGTGGGTGGTTCTAATATGCTATGAAGAAAAAATATATGCTGTTTTGTTATAGAGAAGATACTGATTTCATGTGTTAGAATGTGAGGGGATGGCTGCCTCTTTATAGAGGAATTCTGAAATGTTTTGTTATAGGGAAGATACTGATTTCATGTGTTAGAATGTGAGGGGATGGCTGCCTCTTTATAGAGGAATTCTGAAATGTTTTGTTATAGAGAAGATACTGATTTCATATGTTAGAATGTGAGGGGATGGCTGCCTCTTTATAGAGGAATTCTGCGTCTGGGAGTTACATTCCCAGAATCCGCCTCCATTACTGCTGGAGTTTCAAACTTTCTGGAACTCTAGGGACTGCTCTTCCAAATATGCAAAAGTCCCTTTTCAGTTTAGTACAAGACCCAAGACATTCCCCGAGACCCGAGCGAGCGCGCGCGTGTGGTACACACTAACCCACTCATGGATATGTGGACTTTATTAGTTTACCAACTACATGGGATAGACTTGTATATATAGAGTAAAAATCAACCTTGATTTTCCAATGTGGGATAACCCTCATGGTTTATTCCCACTCTCTACTCCATTTTCCAGATTTCGATTTTTCCCTCTTTCGAGTACTAACCTTCGAGTCCAATTATCATTCACACCTTTCCTCCGAATAGGTCATGCGATATACCATTGCGAAGCTCGTCGCACGAGCTACTCAACCGCATTGAGTATGGCCTCAGAAAAACTGAGGAGTCGCATTGAAAATTGACTCAAAGATGGTCTCTTACCACTTGGAACAACCATGTTAAAAAACATATTTTTCTACAATTTTTCCAACAGTTTGCTCTTCAAAAATTCTGAAAACCGTGAACTGAAATATACACAGATGCTAGCTGGGCAGCATAATTAACTGATAGGTAGTCAATTACTAGTTATTGCTCATACGTTTGGGGAATTCTTGTTACCTGGAAAAGCAAAAAGCAAGTTGTCTTTCGGAGTAGTGAAAAATCGGAATATCGTGCTCTTGCACTAGGAATATGTGAAGGAATGTGGCTTCAACGGCTATTAAGGGAACTTAAGGTTGAGACGAAAGACACGGTCGAGATGTTTAGTGATAGTCAAGCAACTATTAGCATAAGCCAAAAATCATGTGCATCATGACAGAACAAAACACATCGAGATTGATCGACATTTCATCTCAGAGAAGGTCAACAACGGCATTGTTCAGCTAAGCTATGTTTCAACAAGAAGCGGGGGAACAGCAATAGTCTATAAATTGTTGCAGCGACCATTAAATCGTGTCCATTAATTAATTTTGGATGGCTGAGATGCACCTTGTCTTTAGTGAATGTGTCCTACCTAATTAAAAATTCTATCTCTTTACTGGTACTCTTTCTCATAAATGGATAATACCCTTTACTATCATCAATCAAATTTAAATTAAATTTTGGAGTCTAATTGGGTTTTAAGAACAAATATCTTTTTTTCATATTGATTGGGTTAATTTCCCTGATAATTACAACAATTATAAGTTAATGAGCCTAAATAACCCACAGTTAACATAAACAAATCTACTCTTTCAGATTTTCAATTTGTGATTTGATTTTTCTTAAAATAAGTTTTAATTTTGTTAAAAGGTGTTAATTTTCATGTTTATAGGAGAAAATGAGAGTTACTGAATTTGGGGTGGACCATTTCGACGTCTGATGTCATTCGTTCTTTCGCTATCATTCTATTATAATAAAGTCAAAAAATGAAACTGCCCAATTTAGACAATTTTTTTTCAAAAATACCCTACACCTTTATATTAAGTACAATAATATCATACTCTCATAAAAATATAAAAAGTAAAAACTAATAAAATTATTTATCACTTTTTAACAACCGAAGATTCTTTTAAATATTAAACTATTTTTTTTTATATTATCCACATATTTCTTATGAGATCTTCAACTCTCTCTAATGGGACATTAGAGGAGATATTTATATTATCATTAAATGCATAACAGCCCTTGAATTACAGTACAATCTTTTTGTGATCTAACGGCATAACCGGAATTAAGGCTCTGACAGCAGTACATATAATCTGTACGGTTTACCACGTGTCTATCTCAGATAGGGCCGCGATGAAACCACAGAGGTGGCGGCGCAAATGAAAGCTGGGCCACCCCTCCCTTGAAATCACGGCAACTCGCACGTGCGAAGCCCATGCCGAGAGAGTGGTGCTTGCCCCGGGTGTCTGGCTTTGGGGGAGGCCGGCTGAAGGATTTCGGTCTGGTGTGCCCAATCTGAATTGTTGAACCATGGGGTTCAATAATTGATTTTGATTATAACTTTGATTATATTTTTAATGATTTTACGATTTCTATATTTCGATGATATAATGCTTGTTTTTTCCAAAAAGAGAATTTGTAAATTGCAGAACGCCAGAAAGATAGATCTCGGAAAAACGAAGCCACAGGTTCAAGCGGAACCAGAATCGGAGCTAAAACGAAGGAGTTATGGACTTTCGAAGAAGACCGAAAAAACTGCCAGAAGAACAGTCGACCGATCGACTGGACAAAAACGACCGATCGTTTTTGGTCCAAATTCTTCCAGTGAGCAGGTCGAAAAAACGACCGATCGTTTTTCAGAAACGACCGATCGTTTTCTGGAAAACGACCGATCGACTGTAGAAAACGACCGATCGTTTTCTGCAGTTTTCGAAAACAGCTTTTTAGCTTTTTCTGGAAAATAGCTTAAAACAGCCTCAACCACTGCCAACGGTCATATACAGAAAAACAAGCTTTGGTGATTATAAAAGCCAACCCAATTGACCTTCAAAAACCACCAATCACAACAACAATCAATCCTTCAACCTCTCTCATATACAAAAACCCAAAATCACCATTTTGGTGAATTACTTCAAAAAGAGAGAAATTGAAGATAAAGAGATACAAGCTCCAACAAAGATCAAACATCATCGAAACCACACATTAGCTTATTTTAGAAGCAATCGATTGTGGGTGTTGTTTCAATTTTCGATAAAATTATAACGAGTATTTTATAAACTCATTTTTGTGAGCGAGTGATCGGGTAGAGGCTTTGTAAGCAATTGAAGCTTAAAAGCTCTAGGTCTTTTCATTTCGGGATACTCATAAAGTGAGGGGGAGCTCAATCGGTTGATTAGCTCGATAGGATTTGTAATAATCCGTAAGGAGATTTTTAGTGAAATACTCGGTAGTACCGAGGAGAGGACGTAGGCCGTTTGCCGAACCTCTATAAAATCACGGTGTCATTTTCTTTCCTTGCTTTTACTTTCCGCATATATATTATTGCTTAGTTTATTGCTTGCGTTTAGTAATTCTAGCAATTCTTTAACTCTTGTTATAACGCTTAAGCTTAGAATTGCATTAGTTGGGTGGTTAGTTACTTATAATTTTAATTAGGCGAAAATCGCCAAAACCTTATTCACCCCCCCTCTAAGGTTAGCACGCGGGCCAACATGAATCTTACGTTCACGGGTCCGGTATGACGAGTCATGTCAGTATTTATGGCCTCGACGGAGAGAATACTGATATTCCCTATCCATTAGACACGTCAAATGAAACGTCCAATTGGTTTCCGATACCGACACATGCCGGACACGACATTTTTCCTGAAGTGTATGTGAATTATAACATGGAACTAAATATTGAAGCTTTATTTCTGAGGTTGAGTTCTTTCTTGATACGACTTCACATGGAAATTTATTTTATATTTCTAAACAAATGTAGCAGGTAAATTAAATATTTTATATGACTGATCACATGACTTCACAATAATAATATTTAGTTAATTAAGGTTTTTATTTGATCAACCAATCTTACAATTGAAATATGCACCAAGAAATTCCTTAGCTACATATAGAATGGTAGCAGCGTTGGGCTGCTCCTAGATGCAGCCAAACTCCACTTATTATTTACCAGGATTTGAACGCATCGTATAAAATTAAAATAAAGATAAAAGCTAAGTTAAAGAAAAGAGTTTAGTAAAGTTTTAACACTGGAATTTCTACAATTGGTTGACCAGTTTAATCCACGTTATATTAACCAACCATCACTTTCACTATAAAAGTCAAAAGTAGAAATTAAAGCAACTAGCTCAAACAAATTAACCACGGTGAATATTCTTGTTTGCTTGTGTAAGGAAAAAAATTTCTACATCTACCAAAGGAAAATTTTTCCACATCTACCACATTCGAAGTCGAATGTGTAGTCTTGGTGCTTTCTTCTGTGGTGTTGCTTTAGAGCCTCCTTGGAGATGAGTATTCTTTTGCATACTTCTCTATCTATGATTGCAACATCTCTATGAAGTTTTACTTTGGTTTCAAACCTTTATTTGTTTGAGATTTTGAAAAAACTCGTGATAGAATTAATTTGGGTTTGGGGAGTAAGATAACTATGGCTCACATACATCCGTGAGTCACTTACGTCCGATCTCATATTGATTCAAATAGTTGTTTGGGAGTAATTTAACCTAATGAAGACATCAAGATTGTTTCAAAGATATATGATCTCATGTTTGTTTGTCGTCCTGATGTTTGTTTGTCGTCAAATGAAACGCCCAATTGGTTTCCGATACCGACACATGCCGGACACGACATTTTCCCCGAAGTGTATGTGAATTATAACAGGGAACTAAATATTGAAGCTTTATTTCTGAGGCTGAGTTCTTTCTTGATATGACACATGGAAATTTATTTTATATTTCTAAACAAAGGTAGCAGGGTAAATTAAATATTTTATATGACTGATCACATGACTTCACAATAATAATATTTAGTTAATTAAGGTTTTTATTTGATCAACCAATCTTACAATTGAAATATGCACCAAGAAATTCCTTAGCTAAATATAGAATGGTAGCAGCGTTGGGCTGATCCCTAGATGCAGCCAAACTCCACTCATTATTTACCAGGATTTGAACGCATCGTATAAAATTAAAACAAAGATAAAAGCTAAGTTAAAGAAAAGAGTTTAGTAAAGTTTTCACACTAGAATTTCTACAATTGGTTGACCAGTTTAAGCCACATTATATTAATCAACCATCACTTTCACTATAAAAGTCAAAAGTAGAAATTAAAACAAATAGCTCAAACAAATTAACCACGATGAATATTCTTGTCTGTAGGAAAAAATTTCCATATCTACCAAAGGAAAAATTTTCCACATCTACCACATTCGAAGTCGAATGTGTAGTCTTGGTGCTTTCTTCTGTAATGTTGCTTTAGAGCCTCCTTGGAGATGAATATTCTTTTGCATACTTCTCTATCTATGATTGCAACATCTCTATAAAGTATTACTTTGGTTTCAAACCTTTATTTGTTTGAGATTTTGAAAAAACTCGTGATAGAATTAATTTGGGTTTTGGGAGTAAGATAACAATGGATCACATACATCCATGAGTCACTTACATCCGATCTCATGTTGATTCAAATAGTTGTTTGGGAGTAATTTAACCTAATGAAGACATCAAGATTGTTTCAAAGATATCTGATCTCATGTTTGTTTGTCGTCCTGATGTTTGTTTGTCGTCAAATGAAACGCCCAATTGGTTTCCGATACCGACACATGCCGGACACGACATTTTCTCCGAAGTGTATGTGAATTATAATAGGGAACTAAATATTGACGCTTTATTTCTGAGGCTGAGTTCTTTTTTATGACTTCACATGGAAATTTATTTTATAAGGTAGCATGGTAAACTAAATATTTTATATGACCGATCACATGACTTCACAATAATAATATTTAGTTAATTAATGTTTTATTTGATCAACCAATCTTACAATTGAAATATGCACCAAGAAATTTCTTTTCTTAGCTGCATATAGAATGGTAGCAGCGTTGGGCTGCTCCCTAGATGCAGCCAAACTCCACTCATTATTTATCAGGATTTGAACGCATCATATAAAATTAAAACAAAGATAAAAGCTAAGTTAAATAAAAGAGTTTAGTAAAGTTTCCACATTAGAATTTCTACAATTGGTTGACCAGTTTAAACCACACTATATTAATCAACCACCACTTTCACTATAAAAGGCAAAAGTAGAAATTAAAACAACTAGCTCAAACAAATTAACCACGGTGAATATTCTTGTCTGCTTGTGTAAGGAAAAAAATTTCCACATTTCCACATCTACCACATTCGAAGTCGAATGTGTAGTCTTGGTGCTTTCTGTAGTGTTGCTTTAGAGCCTCCTTGGAGATGAAAATTGTTTTGCATACTTCTCTATCTATGATTGCAACATCTCTATGAAGTCTTACTTTGGTTCCAAACCTTTATTTGTTTGAGATTTTGAAAAAACTCGTGATAGAATTAATTTGGGTTTTGGGAGTAAGATAACTATGGATCACATAAGTCACTTACATCCGATCTCATGTTGATTCAAATAGTTGTTTGTGAGTAATTTAACCTAATGAAAACATCAAGATTGATTCAAAGATATCTGATCTCATGTTTGTTTGTCGTCCTGATGTCTGTTTGTCGTCATGATCAGGTAGAAGCTTTTCTTTAATGGTAAAACTATTTTTTATCATCTTTTTAACACTACAGCGAGAGCTCGGAAAGTATCGGTTACATAATACAATTGTTTGGCTCCGGCTGCCTTAGTAAAGAGACCAACATCTAGTTCTGTAGCATCAGTCAAGCTCCGGATCATTTGAGATTGCTATAATAAACAAAATTTTCTATTATCAATCGTAAATTAATAGAAAACATCAAATTTGTAAAATATAGTATACTTGCACAATTGTTTGTACTCTGGAACACTGGATAGCATACAGTATTATTATTATTTAAGGCATTATCATAAAGAAAAAAACACTATCATCAAAACTACTTTCTCTTTTAAGGTTAATGAAGTTTAAAAGTTTTCTAGTAGCACCCGCCAAACACTCTTATTTTAAAATAAAATAACGACCGAACAGTCCCGAGTTGGTGAGTTTTATGGTTCTTTTATACAATTATACAACCTAATGGGAAATAAAATATTCAGACTTAAAAGATGAAAAAGAACTCAGTGAACCCAAGTTTGTTTTAGCTTTTGTAGACCAAAAGCAAAAATATTCTAAGCTATAAATTCTGCTAAACAACCCCAACATACTCAACCATCACAGGTTATATATAACAACAATCACAGGTTATATATAACATGTACACTCAAAGACTTATAATTCCAATGGTGTACGGCAAAATTGGGCTAAACCAATCGGGGTATTTGTATACGTTAATTCTCAAATAGATACTATAAAATTTAACCATATAAGATTAAAATTATAAAATTAGAATTAAACTTACACTTTTTTGCAACTTTTCCTTTTTCTTTTTTTTCATTACCCTTCCCGTCTCCTTCACCATCTTCCTTCTTTTCTTCAAAAGATTTTTCATCACCTCCGAAATTGTAGAATTTAAAATAGTTCAGGCTAGATTTTCCGGGTCAATTTTAAAATTGTATGGTAGTTTTGTTAATTAAGTATCGAGCATTTGCGGTTATGTATATTTGGTGAATAGAATTTTAACAGTTTAGGTTATTCTATTGTTCAGTTTGTTCAATTTGTCAATAAAACCAAAATCAAATATGTCATGAATTCTATTAAAAAACAATATCAATCTTCCAAGAATTGCTGATCATTTTCAGATCAATCTGTCAAATTCTAGCAAAATTCTTCAATTACGGTCGCAAAACTCTGTCAAAACCAACAAGTACAGAAAACATTAACAGTTCGATACTTAGAAGCAGAAATGTATATATATATAAATTAAATTATAATTTAATAGACATTAAGTACACTTCACTCACCGAAAAACTGCGAGGAAAGAGACCACCAAAAAGCGCCGACATGGTAGCAGATTTGATTGAAAGAATTAACGGAATAGAGGTAGAAATAAGCACATTAGTGATGGATAAGAATAAACTTATCAATAAAGTGCATGTTTTGAAAAAACAATTACGAAAAAAATCAAAAAAGATCAAAATTGTAGGTTTAAAAAGATGGTGGTTGCAATTATTCTCCTAACGATGTTGTGGTTTTTATTGAATAGTGATACAAAAAATGAGTAAAGCGCATGATGTTGGTAAATACGTGAACTTTTATTTGTTGTTTGAAAAAAAAAGTGTGCAGTCATTTGTTTGGTATTTTAATTTAAGTACATTGTTTTAATTTAAGTGTAGTGTTTTAGTTTGTGTTTTTATTATTATCACTTTATTTTGGATTTTTTTTACTTTATTTTGGAAATTATATTGGTTTGTTGATATTGCTCACATGCCTTTGCTTGTATTTGTTTATATTTGTCTTGGAATTGCAGTTTTTGGTTGCTTTGAAGGTTGGTTTCATAAGCTTAACGATTAAATGATGATAGTTGAAGTGATTTTATTGGGTTATAATGTAGGAAACCTAATGGGTTTTTTAGTGGTTTATGTCCTATATATAACCATCACTAGTGGTTGTTCTTGTTTTATGTAAAATGGAATAAATAATGTGGTGCTGTGTGAGTTTAAGTTTAATATATATTAAGAATGTTTTAGTTATATTTTACAATTCTGGAATAAATAATGTGGTGCTGTGTGAGTTTAAGTTTAATATATATTAAGAATGTTTTAGTTATATTTTACAATTCTGATCATACAGTAAGACAATGACCAAATTTTGATAAAAAAAAATGGCAAGCATTCACAACAACTACAACTTGCACATTCTGATAACACACCTTATTGTGTTTCTCAAATTCTGATAACAAAAAAATGACAAGCATTTTAAATCAGAACAACAACCTCACCTTCTGATAACACAAACTTACTTTGTTAATAAAAGGTTATATTTTGGGAAGCAATTTTGATTGTGTTCTACACACACCCCAATCAAATCTAACCCAAGTTTGGTTTTCTCAAATAAGGGTCTTCGAGTAGACAAGCACAATTCCAATTAAACTAGCACCTAACCAAAATAGTCACTATTGAGTTATCACCATAATGCTGTGACAAGGAAGAAATGCAATTTTGATATAATATATAAACACGTTATTAATTAGATAATTTGGGAAAATATGTATAAGTAATCATGGTTTTTTTCAAATTAGTGAATTTTATAAATTGCAAAGAGAGAGTACTATTAAAGATGCTCCCTATTTTTATTTTATTTTATTTTTAAGATCAAAGGAGAGTTAGTTTTGTAAATTGGAAAAATAGATATGTGAATGTTCAAATATCTCCGATGTTTTATTAACTTTTTTGTTAATTTAGTAGAGAAATATCTAGTTTCATAAAGTTTACGCACCGGTCATTGAAACTACAAACCTTCTCCATTTCTCCAAACAGACCAAAGAGTGAAATTCTTTTGGAAAATGCGTTTTTTGATTTTGAGTTCTAGTTTTTCATTATTTACATCTGAAAATTAGTTTGTTTATTACTTATAAACTTGATAAGACAACGATGCATTAACTTTTTGGTAATAATTATCTCACTTTGACGGCATTATTATTAGCGGTGATTTCGGTACCATACCCATTTTTTTTATCATATCCTAATACCGAACCATTACTATTATTAAAAGACAATTCTTGGTAATAATAAAATAGCAAAAAAGTTTGTAAAAAATAAAATGTGTACAATTATTCTTATATTTGTTACATTTATCGTGAACTTGATTAAAATAGTAAACACTAATAAAATAATAATTATTTTAAAACATGGGACAATAAAATGGAGAAACACGAAATTATTGTATTTGACTTCGTAAATATGAAAATAAGTCGTAAGAAAAATTAAATTAAACTATAAGATAATTTATTTTTAAGTTATGACTATGTGTAAATTTTTATATATTTTATAATTTTAATGTTTGATTCGGTTTGATATTATACCAAACATACGAAATGGATACCGAAACCGAACCAACTTTTAAAATTTGGTTCGGTTGTACTGACCGAAAAGTCGGTATACTAAACTTTCGGTACCAACTTTTTTAGTTCGGTTTCAAAATCGATCGATTGTTAAAAATCGATACAAAAAATCCGCCTCTAATTATTTTTACTTAATTGTAGTAGTTTGGATGGATTTTTAATTTAGGGATCTTTGTTAATAAAAAGGTTATATTTCTAGTGGGGAAGCTATATTCGCGTCACTGCCTGAATGTTTATACCAGTGTTTACTAATAAAATTGATTTTGGATACATAATTGTTAGATCATGTTATCTATATTGTTAACTAAAAATGTTAGCTAATAATACAATTTTGTCTTCCCATTAGTTGTGTTAAAGTGTGTTAACTTTATAGATGTTAAAAATATTGTTAAAGATAACAATATTTTTAATTGTTATTACTTGATGACATGGTAAAAAAATATATCCACAACCACAATTAACTGTTATTTCTTACGTATATCTTTTATATCTCTACCATACTGCTATTTATTTTCTCGCATCACTTATCCATAGTACTATATTTTGAATAATTAATTTTTAGTTAAAATAGATAATATTGTTAAAGTTAAAACTAATATGAGTTTTTAACTTAATATATCTATGTGTCATTTAATAGCTTTTTAAACGATGACGTGTCACTAGTTAACAATAAAAAATTAACAAAACCATTATGGATGCTCTTATATATTAAAAAATACACATTAACGTTTTCTCTCTTCTCTCTTCTCTTTCTCATATAAATTAAACTGTCTTTTCTATATTTTAAATGGGTAAAACCGCAACTTAAAAATTACAATTTAAAAGTGCAACTTATTATTTTTATATTATATTTCTAAATCAAATGAATTTTTACTCTACCTAACAAATTTTCTTTGAAATCTTTGATATTTATGAGGTTTATTTTTTAAAAGGAAAACAAATATTTTTTAAAAACGGGTCAGATGAGTCGGGTCGGATCAGATGAGTAAAATTGTAAGTTTGTACTCGGATCGGATCGGGTTGAAACTTAGGAAATTGTCAATCCCTATAGCAACAATCTAGAACAAATGTGAAGCTTCTTTTGTGATTAATCTTTGAGATCTGGCTCACCATGGATTCTTCATGCCTGCAAGGATCTAAAGATACCAATCATTATGGAGTCGTTGAATTGTCGCTAACGGCCACTTGGACCTTAATCCTATATATGTATTCGTGTCACGAAATTAAAACGCTATATTATAGGCTACAAAATTAGAGATTAACTCATTAAAACACTAAAAAAGAAACACACAAATACACCCAAAACTAACAAACTAATCATGGCTACTAAGGGGGCTTCTTTGTATCTCTCACGGCGCCTGCAAGTTTCGCAGCGTTAATAGCCTTTTTAACCCGACTTTTTGGCCAATCCCGAAAGTCAGCTACTGTCATTTTCTCTTTACCCTTGGGCGTAACTTCATCCTTGCTAAAAGCATCAAACAAAGTAGGGTCCGCTTCTGCATTAATGATATTTGCTTCGTCTTCATCAGTACTAACCGTCACATTTTTATACATTCTCGGTTTCGTATCCTTCCCAACCTCACAATTAATAACTTCCGATTGTTTTAACATACGTAAATTTGCAATTACAGAGTCCATACTTGTCTCTCGTTAACCATTTTTTCACTACCTGCCTTCACATTCTTTTTATTTTTTTCACATTGCCCTCTATGCGTTTTCAATCCTTCGTGTTCATGATTGCTATTCTTATCGTCTAGAATGTTAAAACTGGTTTCCATCTTTAGAACGTCCTTCTTTCTCTCAACATTAATTCCCTTCTTTCTAATATATTTTATACTCGACACATGACCATGCTTATATATCTACTATTTTACATGTTTTTCTCTTCTCAAAAGTGGTAGTCTAAGGATTCTCAGTCATAATTTTGGCGCCTAAAGACTCTTTTCCAGTCCCCTGTCCATCCACACCACTTCTACCGAACTTGCTACCTTTATTAGTTGTCAGTTCTTTCCAATTTTGGTACTAAAGTCTAGCATTATAATAACTTGTAACCTGATTCCGTGTTTGGGCATGATTATTTCTTTGATTTACCCCCGCAGGTCAATTATTTCTCACCCCACTTTGTCCCCAGCAGCATTTGGCTTTGGATCTCTTAGGCAGTTAACTTTTGTGTGACCAAAACCCTTGCAAGAATCACACTTCGGTGCTAACCATTGGTACATAACTGTCACATCTATAATCTCTCCACCACTCAAAACCTTAATGCTCTTCAATGGTTCTTTTGTAGCGTCAATTTCAATACATAATCGAGCAAATGTACTTCTTATTAGCATATCTGTAGCCTGATCTACAAAAATTTGGCCTACCTAATTTGCTAGCGACCTTACTCAAACTATCCCCAAACCAGAACTCAAGTAGCAAATCATAAAACCTAACCCAGATTGGCATTCTATCCATTGCTTCTTTGTTCATTTTTAGCATTTGCTCTATTTTTACATATTTCTTATAGAAGTCGTCAAAAGTCTACAACCCACTCCAAAATGTACAACATTCAAGTCTGAACAAAAATCATATTGTAGCGAGGAAAAAGTACTTGTATTCATGACAACAGATGAATTATCTTTAGAAGGCAGTCATGATAATCCAGCTTGAATAAATGTCTTTTGGAAACATCTGCATAATACAAATTTAGATCCATAAATATGTAGAAAGTTGGTGATTATAGGTGATAAAGTAAGATTGTCTGGAGGCAGCTTTTAAGCAAATAAGATGGATTTGTTGAGGTCCACAAAAAAAAGGTCCACTTCTAGTTATTTCACGCCAAAAAAACCCGCAGCCTATAAGCTTTTCAACCATTTACAGTCTAGTTTTTAAACAAAAATAAAAGAGTGCCACCCAAACAAGACTTACAAAAAATAGATATCTGGTCAGGTAATACCTAGTTCAGATTCCGACTCCATTTCTTGGAACAAGTATTTCTGAATTAAGTAATGGATCCAAATCAAGCACCAGAACAAGTTCTCGGCGTCGTAGCAAATTTTTAGTGTGTTCTTCTTTCAGTCTAGTCCCTTCATCCTTGTGAACACACATATCCTGAAAAACAAACCAAGTAATATGGACCATATCAAACTGCTGAAAATGATAAGAGAAGAGCCAAGAGAAAAGAAGAGGAAGAGAGAGAAAGACGTCTAGGTGATGTCTCCTCCCACCCCACCCAAATTCATATAAAGCGGGTTTTCAGGAGGCAAACCTTTTGTATGTAACTCAAACGCACAGCAGAAACACTCATCATGGAGACCTTTTGCCCACACCACCCACAGAGATTTCCAACAACCATCGGATGAGCACATTCAGCCTCACATTTAAATACTGTTCCACACAACAACAACAAAAAAGTTAACAGTATGCCAAAAAATAACGAGAGGCAGTAACGGAAAAAAAAAGGTGTCTCAAAAAGGCACCCTAAGCCTATTTTCCCCAGTATTATAGATGGCCAATTGGCTACACAAGTTTCTGTCGAGAAGGTGTGCTCTGATATTTTCGTTTATTTTTATATACCCCATCTACGACTTTAGCATTTCTATACTGATCATGGAATATGATTTAGTCTATCTTACTTTCGTTTAGTATAAACTTAAGAGAGTGGTCTGAACCTATAAAGTCTTTACGATGTTAATTTTTCTATTGTTTTAGAAAACAATCAAAAGCCATATTTGTAGTGGTTTTTCTTAAGTTAGTAATATCACTATACCGGTTTTTGCCCGTCTTGAGAAAAATCACCAACATTTTTTTCATTTCCACGCAAGGCAGTCTTTTGATATCCTGAAAATTAGGTCATATCCACTTCAAGCCAACTAACCAGTAACTAACATGATTTTTAAATCTATACAGTAATAATTGTCGTTTTAAAACTCCAGGTAAGATTTTTTATTTTATCATCGGATTATGTAAGAAAAACCAGATTTAAAAAAAATGATAAGTTGCAATAAGAAATAAGTTCTCATGAGTTGAAGATTTTAAAAATAACATTCATGCATTCATTTTCTGTACCAATAATATAACTATATTTATCATGTAACCTACTTCTCGATAAGTGCCACTGTAAGTTTGTAATCTCCATTCTCCCTAGGTCTCTCAGGTCTAAAACCAGACCCGCCGAAAATATATTAATATAAACTAGACACAATATCAGAGAGCATGAGAAAACCACACCCTATAAACTCCAAACTACGGTCATGAAATTGCACCACATCCACACCTAGCTCTAGCACTACCCCCAGTAAGGAGCTTCCGTAAGGAAAGGCACGATCAATGTACTGTATAAGTGTTTTTTTTTAATATTCTGCTCATGAGAATGATTTTCTGATTAAAATGATTAGAGTTCTCTTAAGACTTCTTTATATGATTGAATGATAAAAACTCTGGTTTAAACGAAATTTGAAAAAGAAATATTCTATTCATGATTTTTATGATGATAATTAATCACTGAGTAGGCTAATGGCCTCACTTTTTAAGAAAACGTAAACAGTCTTAGTATAGAGAAAAACGAATCTGATAATTTCTAAAAGGGATATGTTCTTTTTAGGATAAGAGAACCACAGTTCAAATTATATTAACGTAAGAAAAAAAAACAGTATAAATATTAAATGATTATCTAAAGAAAAACAATACAAATGTTAAATATGATCTAAGTGGAAACTTAAATCAAAATGAAACACCTAATTAGCTATTCTTACCAAGGAAAAGGCCAAAAAACTTAAAACCGGGAGCTTCTTGCTATGTTTCGATCTCAGAACCTGCTGGAAACCACACCTAGCCTACACCGCTCGGCTAACTTTAACTAAGTCAAGCAAGATAAATTCTATATTTACTTTAACCAAGTGAAGCAAGGTAATATGGATGAAAGACACCAGTTTGCCAGCAACAAAAAACCAACTAAACATTTATCTTTGAAGCTACGGTATAAAAAAAATATCTACGAAGCAATAAACTTCTCAAAGGACCAAGGAAATCATATCAGTCACATGATCATATATCTACCAAATGGTCAGTCCCACAATTACATGGCTAGAACAAAGACAAAAAAGGGGATTTAGTTATCAGGAAACATACCTCTTGATAACTTTCGTTCTGCATCACAATCGATAGTCGAACCATCATTGTCTCTGGTCTTTCTGAAACCGCCACCTTTTGCGTTTTAATCCTGCAATATATAAAAATCAACGGTATTTGTCAGTACAGGTAAGTAATAACTAATGCATAATAATAGGTTGAGCAAGTGGGTTAGTTTATGTTGTTGAGACCCTTCTAACCATGGGATTCGAATTCTAGCGCCTACAAAGTGGGTCACCTTCAAAGTGAGGGTTATTGATTATTAAGAAAATTGTATAATAGGTAACGAGGAAGCAGCCACTGTGCAACAGGATTTCATGGTTCTCATGCATACTACTTTTAGGATTTCAGCTCAAAGGCCATTAATTCAATTCATAAACACGAAATTCTAGCTCAGATACAACAAGGAGATTCATTCTAGTACTATTTACAGTTTTGCACATCTCCGAAAACTACTTGTTTCTATAGCAATACATTTTGTTTAAAATTGACATCCAATAGACTGAAGTGACACCCATTACAGTACTTACTGAAATTAACGAATTTGCAGGTGTGTACATCGCCAAAAACTATTGTTTTTACACCACCACACTTTGTCTAAAAGGGACATCAAATAGACCGAAGTGACACCAAGTAAATAAAAGATGCGCTGACCTAGTATGCAACAACAAGAAACAAAAGAATTAACAAATATCAGCTAAAATTACAGATTCCACACCAAACAAGATATTGGAAAGAAAACGACGACGACAAAAAGATTAATACTGATATTTATCATGCCCAAAGGTAAATTCTTGTTAACACCACCTATATTGTATCTGAATTATGATTCCTTTTCATCACAAGTTAAAACCTTACACTCGTATGCAAGATTGAACGTTCAGTAATGCCTAAGCCCGAGACCATGAGTAAAGCCATTGTTAAAGAAAACTATAAGTTTTTATCATTAATTTGTCCTCTTGTCTACTTTTCCTCATGGCTTTCATAAGTAACATTCATGGTTTGTCGTATAAAGAATAGACTAATAGTCAGTTTATGTTACCAATTTATTACAAGTATTGTTTACCTCTAATTTCCTCGGTTACCTCTAATTTCTTTTGCAAAACTTGTAATTTAAAAAAAAACGGAGGGAGCGCTACAATTAGTGTATCTCAATATTTTTTTAAGTCCTTTGTCTCCACCAAAAACAAAACAAATTAGACATGCATATACAAGATTATTCAATCTGCCAAATCCAATATCATGCCTAAAATCACAATCATAATATTAATAAACTTTGTTTGACATATTTCCTTACAAATTTAATTCCAAATTAAAAGAAGTGTAGATGATTACTTTTTGAACAGATTATAGCCAATACACATACAAAACCAACATCTTAGCCTGAAATCATTACCAAAAAAATCTTTATTTTTAGTGGGTTGTAATTAAATATACAACACGCACATTGAAAGAGTAAATTTTCTACATATTCCGACTATACATATATGTCATCATCATCGCCCTTGTTAAATTCTTCAATCTAGATGTAACTTAAAAGTCTATATATATAAATATTTATATAACATTAATCATGCCTCTGAGAATGAGATCGAAAATAGTCGTTTTCTTGATCGCCTTCTAAGAGTTGTTCAAGAAAGTCACAAAACTCGTCAAGATTCGATGAATCAGTTGGAGTTTGGGCGTAATTACACATCTGGAAAATTCTGAATTAATAATAATAATTATTATTATTATATATATATTCAGAAAAACTGGTCTAATTGGTTAATTCGTCAATTTCTCTCTCCCTTCTGTATATTCGTGTGTTGTAGTAGTTAAAAAATGCTAAATCGGTATCCAAATTACTAAGTTTTAACAATTTAGGACTCAACCTAGTTACTTTTCTAAATTGGTACCTGGTATATTAGTTTTAAATAATTTAATACCCAATTTAACTAATTTTCTAAATTGGTAGTCAATCTATCTGTTTTTGATAATACGGTACTTAACTTAACTACTTTTATAAATTGGTACAAATTTATCGGTTGTTAATAATTTAATACCCAACTTTAACTAGTTTTTTAAATTGGTACACAACCTGTCATTTTTTAATAATTTTTAGTACTCAACTTAACTATTTTTATAAATTGGTACTTAATCTATCAATTTTTAATAATTTAATATTCAATTTAACTGTTATTCTAAATTTGTACTCAACCTATTCCTTTTTGATAATTTAGTTCGAGCTTAA
The DNA here is from genome assembly GCA_963920805.1 of Primula vulgaris. Lineage (NCBI taxonomy): Eukaryota > Viridiplantae > Streptophyta > Magnoliopsida > Ericales > Primulaceae > Primula > Primula vulgaris. The sequence goes on along the minus strand of OY987220.1, from coordinate 2,838,519 downwards.
CTACTTTTCTAAAATTGATACTCAACTTATCAGTTTTTAATAATTTAGTACACAACTTAAAACTAATTTTCTAAATTGGTATTCAACCTATAAGTTTTTAATAAGTTGGTACACAACTTAACAATTGTTCTAAACGGTACGCAAATTATCGGTTTTAACTTTTAATTAATTTAATACCCAACTTATATAACTACTTTTCTATAATGAAACCATCTTTATCGTTAATTAAATCACTATTTCTTGTTGCCGCTCAATTTTCTATTTGGAAAAACACCGTTTAATACTCTATACTACTGACATCTATTACTAATTTGCTATACAACCTAAAACACATGAACAATCTAGTACTAAAACTTATCAATGTTTACCAATTTGGTACCAATCTACAATACTTTACTGAACAAGAGTGTCTTGTTTGTATGTTAAGCACAAAGACGGGCTACCAACTTAGAAAAACATGTAGGTTGGATACTAAATTGTTAAAAGACGATAAGTTGGGTATCAATTTAGTAATTTTTCTAAAAAAAGGAAAAAGACATACCACATTCGTAGGGATCTATGGACCCGTTTGGCATATATTTCTTGGTAAAAAATCCTTCTTCCTTAAAAACCATCATTGTCGCTCTTTACACAAAACTGACTTATTATAATTTAATTTTATTATTTCCTCATTTTTCACCTATTTTAACTTATAAATGAGTTGCACATAAACACATTCCATTAGAAAGTTTTTATCTTTTGGAAAACTTCACATGAAAAACATTAAAAAATCCACATATTATAGCTATTATGCTTTCCAAACAACCCATGGATTTTCTTCATAAGAAAGCTAAGAAAAGTCAAGAAAAAAATGTGTTACCAAACATGCACTGTATAATTCTTTTCCTTGGATTGAACTTCGTAGCAATGACCAGATCATGAAGTTGGATTTCAATTACTATAAAGTTTTAGTTTTGGGTTCAAGGCGGGTTTGGTTACTGTAAAGTTGAATTCCAATTGAAACTTTGCCGCAAGTTCGGTTGACCGATATAGACCTGATTGACAGGAAAAGAACTGTGTATGGACAGTCGGGGGCTGTAGCCCCCCAGAAAAAAATTGACGAATATATATATATTTTTTCTATGTAATTTGATCGAAACCTTTAAATTTTAGTGTTTCAGCCCCTCATTCCGTAAAATAACTTCGTATAAGGTATAAATTTTTATTATATAGAAAATCAACCCCCTCATTTCTCATTCGTGGTTCCGCCACTGCTGATTGAAATACCAATACCAGTTTGCACCGTTACGCATGGTATAAACTATTTTGAAACATCAATACTAGTTTGCACTATTATGGCCGGTTAAAATTTATTTTGAGATATCAATAGTTTAGACCGGTTATATTTTAGTCTAATAGTTATGTATTTCTAGTTACGGAGTATTTTACTACTTGTTTGTTTCTACTTTATTACTTTGCAATAATATGGTTTGTGTCATAGTTAACTCAAATTGTATCTTGGATTATCTTTAAGCAAAAACGAGACCAATAAGTTCAAATGGGAGGTACTCATATTTAGTATTTTTCATAGTATAAAAAGATTTCAAAAAAATTTCAATATAGTTTATTCTAAACTAGATAGAAGAAACTATTTTCCGTCAATTTTGTCAAAATATGAGGGTTGTAATAATATCTTACTGCCCCCACTTTTATTTAATAATCTCCAAATAATATTTTTTCTTTTTCACAAATTATGTGAAGTTGCAAGAAAAATGTCGACTTGAAATGGATAAGAGTAAAGTTTGATGTAATAACTCACAGTTCAAGTTAAGAAATGTGGATTATTATTTGACATATGAAAATATATAGTAGTTATGTACGTGCTCACCACCAAAAGCACTATAAAAACTTGCTATCCATTATAAAAATTGTATTTTTCCCATTTCCCATTTTTCATATTTTGTTTTCTGCTTCTCGATTCCCTATTTCTATTATTTCACATGTATATTTTTGATATAATTTGATTTATGTATTTATTTTCTAAGTTTCACGATTATATTTTCGTTTTTGTTTTTCGGGTTTTTGTATTAACTCCTGACAACTATGGTTGAAATTGAAATTAGTTAAAAAAAGACAATAACCATTCCAATCGATATCATTATTTGTTGACAAATATAATTAATGGAGTTGTGTTATTTGTAGAACGAAAATGTGAATGAGTTTCTACTTTCTAGTGATTTGAAAGTTTTGCTTTGACAATTGAAGATGTGAATTAATGGGTTTTAGACTTTATTTTTTTTAAAAGTTTTCTAAAATTTACTTTTAAAAAATATAATTTATATTAGTTTTTGTATATTTATATTATGCAAAATACATTTATTCCAATGTTTCATATTCTCATTCATTATATTACTACAGACCAAGCGAAGCCGGATTTTATTGGTTTTGGTTTGATTCGATTTCAATCAACGAATCTGAAATGAAAAAAGAGCGTCACCTCAACCAGCCACAACGCATTAGCAATTCGCGTGAAATCAGACTTATCATAAAAATACTATTATAGTCACATCCAATAATTTTAGTAATTGGTTTAATTCTGTACACCAAAAGTCATCTTGAATATGTCAATAAAATATTAAATTGTAAAATATCACTTCTAATAATTATTACTTTCGTCCATATTTAACTATTCATTACGAAATTAACTCTAATTTTATACGTTTTATAACTTGTATCTAAATTATCAATTTTTTTTATTTTAAATTTAATCATAAAAAAAATTATTTTCGATAATTTTGATTAAATTTTTTAACAGATCACATTACTTTCGTAACGAACAATTGACGGAAATATTAATATTTATAAGGCAGTGAATAGAAGCCAATGCGATTCCAGCGAAGATAACTTCTCTCTCATCATATCCACTCCTCATCCTCATTCGTTGAATCTCTTTCTTTTCTTATTTCTACTAAAACAAAAACAAAAAACTCTTTTTTTATTTCTAATCTTTAGTTCAACTTATATACGCTTCAAAAAGAAGAAGCAAATTTCACTTTTTATATCAGGTATATATATATATATTGTATTTATACATCTCTCTATCACTGTGTATCTGTTCAGATCTTAGCTATTTTTAAGCCTTGATTATGATAAGTTCATTATTGTTTTTTTCTTTTTTGCTTTTTTTGTTTTAAAGGTATACTGCATTTGGGTGATCACTGAAAAAAGTTGATTTTTTTTTTCTGCTTTTCAGTTTTTTCCATTTCTATTACTAAATAAGTTTCCAGGGCATTTGGGTGATCACTTTAATTAAAAGTTGGATTTTTTTCCTGCTTTTTTGGCCTGAATAAATAAACTTCAAGAGCATTTGGGTGATCATTTAAAAAAAAAGTTGGATTTTTTTTTCTGCTTTTCAGTTTTTTCCATTTCTATTACTAAATAAGTTTCCAGGGCATTTGGGTGATCACTTTAATTAAAAGTTGGATTTTTTTCCTGGTTTTTTGGCCTGAATAAATAAGCTTCAAGAGCATTTGTGTGATCATTTAAAAAAAAGTTGGATTTTTTTTCTGCCTTTTTGGCCTGAATAAATAAGCTTCAAGAGCATTTGAGTGATCATTTAAAAAAAAGTTGATTTCTTTTCCTGTGTTTTTGGCCTGAATAAATAAGCTTCAAGGTTTAATCTGGATAAACTTAGGCTTTTTATTTATATGAAAAGATGCAGCTTCTTGCTTTTTATAAGCTGCAACCAAACAAGGTCTTTCAAATCTGGAGCTTATAAGTTTACTTTTGGGATTTTTTGTTTTAAAGCTATACTGCATTTTGGTGATCACTTAAAATAAGTTGATTTTTTTCTGCTTTTTCAGCCTACTAAATAAGCTTCAAGGGCATTTGGGTGATCACTTAAATAAAAAGTTGAAAAAAAAATCTGCTTTTTTTCGCTTGAATTAATAAGCTTCAAGAGCATTTGGGTGATCATTTTAAAAATAATCCAACTTTTTTGGCCTGAATAAAAGATCCAGCTTCTTGCTTGAAAGGGCAGCAAACAAACAAGGCCTTAGAAGTCTGCAGCTTATGAGTTAAACTTTTTGGATTTTTGGCTTAAAAGCTGGCTGCATTTGGGTGGTTTCTTAAAAAAATTAAAAAAAATTTCTGCTTTTTTTTACCTGAATTAATAAACTTCAAGGTTTAAGCTGGATGAAAAATAATCCACCTTCTTGCTTAAAAGCTGCAACCAAAAAAGGCCTTAAAACTCTGCAGCTTATAAGTTAAATTTTTTGGATTTTTGGCTTAAAAGCTGGACTGCATTTGGGTGATCACTTAAAAAAAAGTTGGCTTCTTTTTGTTTTTTGTCTTTTGTCTTTTTGGCCTGTATAAATAAGCTTTAAGCTTTGAGGTGGATGGAAACAATCAAGCTTCTTACTTAATTGCTGCAACCAAACAAGGCCTTACAGGTCTGCAGCTTATAAATTCAATTTTTTTGCTTATTTGTTTTCAATCTATACCGCATTTCGGTGATCATTTAAAAAGTTGGTTTTTTTTGTGGCCTTGTTATTTATCTGAAAAAAATCTAGCTTCTTGCTTAAAAGCTGCAACCATACAAGGCCTTCGAAGTCTATAGCTTAAATGCTGGACTGCATTTGGGTGATCTCTTTAAAAAGTTGGATTTTTTTCTGCTTTTTGGCCTGAATAAGCTAGAACCTTTAATCTGGATGAACATGGGCTTTTTATGAATGTCAAAAAATCAAACCTTTTGCTTTAAAGCTGCTTCTGAACAGGCCCTTAGAAGCTGGAGCTTATAAGGTCAACATTTTGCTTTTTGGCCTAAAGTTGTACTGCACTTTTGTAATCACTTACAAAAGTTGGAATTATTCTGCTTCTTTGGCCTGATTAAATAAGCTATACGATTTTAGCTGGATGGCCCAAGCCTATTCATGAACCTCCGGAAGTTTAGCTTTTTTCCTTATAAGATGCAACCAAATAAGGCCTTTTAATTGCAGCTTATAAGTTAGATTATTTCTTTTTTAGCTACGGTGTTCTGCATCTACGTGATAGCTTAAAAAGAAGCTGGAATTTTTCTGCCTTTTTGGCCTGAATAAATAAACTAGAAGATTTAAGCTGGATGAGCCTAGCCTTTTTATGAACCTAAAAAATACCAGCTTCTTTGGTTAAAAGCTACAACTGAACAACCCCCTAGAAGCTGCAGCTTATTATAAGTGTATATTTTTTACTTTTTCTGTTAAAATGTTGGATTGCATTCGGGTGATCACAAAAAGAAAAAATGTTTTTTTTTTGTTGCTTTTGTGGCCTGATTGCCTGAACAAGCTAGTAGATTTAAGCTAGATGAACCTGGGATTTTTACGAGCCTAAAAAAAGTCAGCTTTTTGTTTAAAAGCTTTAAACAAACAAGTCCTATTACGATTATAATTCTGTTAATCCTGATGATTAATAACACTAGATTTTGTTCTCTTATCAGAGTGATCTGTATAGTTGGAGGGGTAAAAATGTCATTCATGGGGACACAGGAGAAATGCAAGGCGTGTGAAAAGACAGTTTACCCGGTAGAGCTTTTGTCTGCTGATGGAGTATCTTATCATAAGTCATGTTTTAAGTGCAGCCATTGCAAAGGAACTCTCAAGGTATCCTAAAGAAACTATATTTTATACTATGTTTTTATCGCTTATTGAACAATTACAAGACTTATTTAGAGGTGCAGTTTTGCAATTTCGACCCATTTTGATGGGCGTTTATATTTATAACCAGAGAAGGTGCCGGAACTAGAGTACTCTTTTTTTGTTATTAGTATGCAAGGTCCTGAAAGGCTTAAGTCGGTCATTTCTTGTTATAATATATGGGTAAATCTTCATATTCTCATACTATGGGAGGTGCTGAAGTCTCTTCCGGCCTACTCCTTGTTTCTACCCTGAGCGGAGAGAATGCCGATTTTATATGTATATATATGTTGCTTATTTATGTGTAGCCTGATAGGGTTTGGTGGAAAATTTTGAATTTTACTCAAGAGTACTGCTATAGTTCTTAAAGCTTAGCTGCCATGGATGCTATTGTAGCATATGTTTGAATTTTTACTAGTTATTGACTTATTGTAATCAGCTGCTTAACATTTTATAATTTTGCAAGTAGGTTTTTGGTTGCTCTGTTGCACTGCCCCGTTTCACTCCTATGGTTATTTGTTAGGTTATATGTTATATTCTCAGCGAAAAAGGTCATGTTCTAACTTGTTAGGCAAATGTGCATTACATTATTTATCTGTCTTCGATAAGCCACATCACTGGTATAACATTGTGAGCCAAACAAGTGCAGTTCAGCTTTTTTACTTGGGGTAAAAGCGAGAATTGAGCCTAGGAACTCTCTCTTCTCTTATACCGTGTTAAGGGATTTGCTAATATCATGCATACAAGGTTTCGAATTTAGATGTAAGGGAAGAGAGGCGCATATGCATTATAAAATTATTATCTAGAGAAACTACATTATGTACAAATTGACCGCTTAAAGACAAATTCTTGCTTATTTTAACTTTATAAAGAGAATCTGATTTTATTCTATATACCAATACACATTATAAAATTGTTATCTACAGAAACTACATTATGTACAAATTGGCCGCTTTAAGGCAAATTCTTGGTTATTTTCACTTTATAAAGAGAATCTGACTTTATTCTATGTAATACCAATACTCATTTTATTTCTATGGTTTCGTCTTAGACTAAAGTTTAATATAAAGTTCTGGTTGACTCCCGTAATTATATTTTAAATAGTAGATTCATCATTGATACCAAAGCCATTGAGATGATTGGCACTTAATGTTACTGCTGGATTTGTTTGCAGCTGAGCAATTACTCTTCGATGGAAGGAGTTGTATATTGTAAGCCTCACTTTGAGCAGCTCTTCAAGGAGACGGGTAGTTTCACCAAGAATTTTGCCACACGTAAGTCTTTGATTAACTCAAAGAAAATGCTTATTTTCGGAGATCGAGCTATTTTGTTTGTCTTACCATTTTCTTTCTCTCATTACAGCTGTGAAAGCTGAGAGGCTGACCCCAGAGCTGGTAACCTTCTTTTTTAACATTACATCCTTTTATTCGTTATACTATTTATTTATGTTGGTATGCTTAGTCTGATTCATACCTTTATGTGGGTTTCAGACAAGGTCACCTAGCAAAGCAGCCGGCATGTTTTCTGGGACGCAAGATAAATGTGCAACATGTGGCAAAACTGCATATCCTCTGGAAAAGGTAGGAGCCCGAAAAGAAAATTAATTTGGATGGTAATTTTGCAAATATTGTCCAGAAACACGCTTCAGTTTAGCTCATTGTTGCGTCTATCGTCACTCCTTTTCCTTCCATTTTTAGCGATCTTGTCAAAGTAATTAATTCGTGGGTAATCCCTCCATTTCATATTATGTGAATGCCTTTTAGTGAATATGTAAATTCTACTAGTCCAAACAATATACAGTATTGTTGGTATACAATTTTTTTTTTACCTTGATAAATGTGTAGTTTTGTTAGTGGATCATGCAGAGTCACATACAGTCTTTAACATTCGCAAGTTTTAGCTGCTACCTTTGATCTTTTCATAATCCGGTCAATTTAAAGTTTCTTTTTGCTGTGCGTTTGATTAAGTAATCACAGTAAAGAATTTTTTTTTCTAGAATGTAAAAATATGATAATGGAGATGTTAGTTTGGTGGGTTCAAATTATGCAAGTGGTAAGAGAATTAGGATGCCATGACAGGGCTATAAATAAGTTGGTTAGGGTGATTTTAAACAAAAACTAGGTAGGGTGTTGCTATTGGCTTGTTTATCATTCAGTCGCAGAATATTATACTTCCATTTCATTTTTTTTTAATTTTACCTTTGGTGGTAATTCTATCATCAGGTTTTTCTTTATGCAGAACATTATACTTGATGTCTAAAGCATTTTTCATTTCCATCTCTGTTAATTAGTCTCTTGTACCACCTTCTACCTAGTCAAGGTTCTTGCAAATGATAAAACAATTCAAGGGATGTTAATGAAAATCATTATTTTAAGGAGTTATTCTAGCACCGTGTATCATCTACACGAGTAGAAAAAGATACAGAAGAAATACGCATTGCTGAAACTGGACAGGTGGGTTTACTAACCTTTCATGTTCTTGTCACCTGCAAGTGAATTAAATACGAACTTGAAGCGCTTGGTTTGCTATGCTGCTTGCAAATTAGGGATAGGAAAAGGATTAACATCTTTCTTCATATTTCTAAGTTTAAGAAGTCTGTCCATATATTAATTTCTTTTAATATCATCTACGTTTCAAGTATGAATTTATTATCTCTGTACAGTTTATGCTTGTGGTTCATATAGCTTAAAAGTGTGCTTTTCCCCCTAAAAACAATTATTCAGGTTACTGTGGAGAGCCAGGCGTACCATAAATCGTGTTTTAAGTGCTCACATGGGGGCTGTGCCTTGTCGCCATCAAACTATGCAGCGCTTAATGGGATATTATACTGCAAACACCATTTCTCTCAGCTTTTCAAGGCGAAGGGCAGTTACAACCACCTTATCGAGACTGAGTCAATTAAGCAAGCAGCAGCAGCAGCAGCGGCGGCAACAGCTGCCTCTGTACCGGATGTTTGACTGTATAATTTTGATGAGTTTATTTTTAAATCCGGTTTTCTTTCTTATTGGGTGTGTATTTTCTGCTGATTCGTCTTTTGACATTTCCTTGATGGAAAGCTCAACTATGGGGGTTCTCCAGTCCTAATTTGTATTTTTTTAATTTGTGTGAAACATTTCTATTTAATATGAGAAAAAACTGCACAATTGCTTGTTAAGGAGAATACGTATTGACATGATCAACATTGTCTTCTAGTTTGGTGCATAATTGTAATTCGAAGTCTACCTAATCATGCTATTTTGATATTGTTGTTCCATTGTTAGATGTGATTAAAAACTTGGTAAATAGATCTGTACTTGAAGAGAATATAATTGTTAACGAACTTCCTCGCTCTTTTCAATTGGAGACGAGATGGTCGAATTGATTTCAGTTTCATTCTATCGGCTGTCTCAATTCACTGTGTAAACTGTAAAGCAGTATCAAACTTTTCAATTTATACTTGTGGTCTGCTTTAACACGTTAATTACAAACTATATACTAAAATGGAACTTTTACTAAATCATCCATGTTATTAGCAACTTACCATCCACCTGAAATTTGAAAGTGGTTCTGCGGTTATGCTAAGATTACAGGCTTACATCACATTTTACAAGGCTTGTAAAAAAAGCTTTTTTTTTTTCACATTTTACAAGTCTCGTAAAAAAAGTTTTTTTTTTCACATTATACAAGTCTTGTAAAAGAAGTTTTTTTTTCCTAATGCTATTAACGACGTATTAATCTATTAGAAATCAAACTCGTCTGATCTATATTCAACTCACATATCGTAATAGTTGTCCTAACTACTTAGGCACTTATTTAAAAAAAAGTTTAAATTTGCATGGAACATGGATGCAACTAATCACATGTTATAGACTTGATAAACAATCATGGCATAATAAATATAATAAATGACCTGTACCAGCCTGGTAAAAAATCCGTATTTTAAAAAGGAAGCATTAAAAAAACATGCTGCCAAAATTGTGATCTAGGCAAACTATTTTAAAACATACTTTTTCCATGACTAGAAACGAGAAAGGAAAGGTGATAGCAAATATATATTCATAAAGAGAAGAAAGATCAAGAGAACAAAATGGTGCACAAAATTTGAAATTTCATAAGCAACAAACATCTGTTGTGACAATATCTTCTTTAAGTCTAAACAACAAAGATAAATCAAAATAGAGTTGTCCAATCTCCACAACACAATACCCGACCTGCAAAAACAACATATAAGACCAACTTCAGATACGAAACAAGTTGTGAACTACAATTAAGAACTGACCAAATGATAACAAGACGGAATTGGCATGATAATTGAAGTACAAATACGGCTATATATTTAAAACAACACAGATTTAATTGAAACTTTATTACTTTGGGAATAATTATAGGCCATCGGGTGGAAATATAATTGGACTACGCACACTACTTAATATACAACCTTTACTAGATTTCTTATTGTTTATAACGATATCGAATACTTAGATTGTATCGACTTCATATCAACTTATGTGCTAAATTTAAAATTCTTAATACACAAAAATCTAACATAAAGTTGATAATAACCATATATTCGGTATAGACAACCTAAATCCTTATTCAGATAAATGCTCTTTATAAATCAAGAAAGTCTTGTAAACCCTACACAATCCACAAATTTTGGTATATGTGAAGGTTTAAACTATATAAATTTGTGCGTTTCTCCACATAAGCAAGCTTGTCCTGTTTCTAGATTAAATTCTGATAAAACAAAAATAACTATAAATCAACGATGGTTAAGAAAATGAAGATTAGCAGTTTACCTTAAATGTTACTGGGGTACATCATGACCCTTACTCTAGCACCCTGCAAAGGAAACAAACAACAACCAAGCAGATTAATATGATATCGAAATATTTCCAGGCAATCTAATTTGAACATCTGATAGCCATAACATTTTTCATAAACGCGTCATCTACAACTCAAGCTTCTTACGCTAGAAACAGCATTTAATACTATAGCGTAAGTGTTGGAGTGCGTACACAACATAACATGTATCATTTGTATAAAAACTTTACCAAGAACCAGGAGGGAGCTCAAAACCTGAACTGATTAATAGAATTAAAAGAACTTCTATCTCATCCTTACTTAGCAGTGCATGGTATTAAATACTAGTCAGTATAAGATTTTAAGTGACATTATCATGTGAAGTCATCTCCATTTTATTTCTAGCAAACATTCTCAGGGCATATCACTAAGGTGCATACAAGCCATAAAGCTAAACAAACTAACTACTACAATAACTTAACCCTGTTCACTTCATTACTACCCCACTAACCAAGGTTTCAAAATGCGCTAGACGGGTTCTAGGCGGAAAGGGTCCGCCTATCGCCTAATTGGCCGCCTTTTTCCCGCCTAGACTGATTTTTTCCCGCCTAGGTCCGCCTAATGCCTAGGCGCCTAGTTCCCGCCTAGCGCCTAGGCCAATTTTTAAAACACTGCCACTAACTGGCATTCATTTCCATATCTCTCCAGAGTACGATACCATATTATTTCAGATACAGCTTATTCTTAATGTACAGCATTTGGGATTCTGTTTCAAAAACCTAGTGATTGTAGCATTTTTTATTAAAAAAGGTATGATCTGCAAATGTATCCATGTCTCATATCATTGCGTTCAGAATTTCACAAATAGCATAAAACTTGAGCACATACAGAATATATATAACATGCAGTTAAGGAAGAAAACCATGGACTTGGAGAGAGGTTGGACATGAAGTCGTTAAATTTCAGAAAACTCCGACTTAGCCATTGTTCTCTGATTATATCAAACTAAATCTACCAGTCAGTTGGCTGGAAAAAAAACAGGTGGAATAATTATGACATTTCTATTATTATTATTTCACTGAAACTACTGCTTCAAGCCCAAAGTTCGACTTTTGTCCCTGTATAACATATCAGCGTGGACTCTATAATAAATAAAAATCAGTGTTACAGTTCCAAAGATACATGCTCAACGTCTTCAACCATCATAACTTTTTGCCTACACTGTAATACATACCATAATATTTATTTATAGCATCAAACATTAATTTGAAAGGGAAGTTCAATTCCCAGTTAACTACTGTTCTCCTATTTGTTATCGACAATGATGGTGTTTGAGTTTTAAAGAAAATGGGCAAAAGACATGCGGGTTCTTTAAAAGTTCTCCTACAAACTAACATTGCGCTATTAGCCAGCTCAAATTTTATAAAAAGATTAGAAATAGAAGCATATAACTTTCCCCTGTCAACCAAATTAACATTTCACATTGAACAGGATATATCACCTAAACATTTGTGTATACAACAGAATATATCACATAAACATTTGTGTATAGCTTCATACCATGGCTTTGGGAGGGAGGTTGGAAGTAAACTTGGCGCGAACCACACCACTGTTACCATGCGGCCTCGAGACCTTCCCCCAAATGCAGCGATAGTGGGACCCGTTTTGCTTCACCTTAGCCTTATAGATATAAGCCATACGTTTACCCTGGTACCATGTCACATCCTCCTTGGTGTTCACTCCCTCAATTTGAATTAGGGACGTGTTCGGGTACTGGTTAGACTTTGACCTAAAAAGAGGGTAAGTCTAGATTAGATAAATCTACTTTTGGTCACCTTCAGGAATAGTTATTTAAATAGTAAGAATCTTACACTAATCAAATCTAATCTTGATGACAATATAAATTGCCATATAAAATCAGATGACCACTATATGAACTGCAATGTATAACTTTAAATTTTTTATACCATCCGGTGGGACCAAATTTCAGATAGAAACACTTATCACCAAACTTTCGAGGATAACGTATTTGGTTCCAAGCTTTAGGAATAGTTACTTTTGTCTCACTTACATAGTTTATTACCGAAATATCCGAACCTCAGAATGATGAAATTGTGTTAATATCGCAACATAAGTGCCCGTAGAGAGATTAATTGGCCTTCAAATGAACTAAACCTGCTTATTTTTCCTTAATTGTATAAGATAAATCCCCGCCCTATATTAGACACCAGTTTTTTTTTACTTGAAAAGGGGGAGAAGACCAAAAATAATAATTGAACTATGGGAACCATTCCTGTATTCTAAACCTAATGGTCCTAACCAAGGAAACAAGAAACTTAACGATTCACGAAGATCTAATTTAACGAAATTACTAATATAAGTTGTAATAAAAAGTACAAATTGGCACCTAAATAAACTACCATGTCCCTTTAAATGTTAATCTAAAGAGTAAATAGATAAGTCACATTGCTATATTAGGGACAATTTTGTATTAACAATCAAATAGTGGGGATTGACAGCATTTCCACTGAACATGGAGGAAAATAACATTAGTCGAACTAATAGGACCAGTCTTGTAATTACGGATAACCTCCATAGTTTTCTATCCAATAATCAGAACCTTTAAAATAAACATTTAGTCACGATGACCCTATAACAACCGCTGAAAATGATTCGTTGGACTCAAAATGAACTATCTCCTATATCAGTTGATATCACTGTTTTGAAAAGTTCGCTAAGAAAGGGAAAAGCTTTTAAGAAGCTTAAAAAGGCATATTACGCTGACAAGTTTTTACACTTTTAGCATAGCTCTTTCAAAATAGCTGAAGCCACGTTTTTCTACTTATAAAACATTGCTTGATATACGTTATTAATAGTTACAGTCTTACAGACAAACCCACACCCTGTAATATGAAACTTCTATATTTAAAAAACACTCAAAAATGAAAATTTGTACGCTTTTAGCATATCAAATTAAAACACGAGGGCCAAATTACAGATAACTTTCATAGTTTTCTAATACAATAATCAGAAGCCAGAACCTTAAGAGAAACATCACATTAAGTTAAGATAACAATATAAGTGACCGTAAAAACGATTAATTTGCCCTAAATGAACTACATTTATGTCAGTTAATATGTTTCCAATATATAAAAAAAACAAAAAAAACTTGTTCTTATATTAGTGACCACAATCACCACATTTTGCAAAACACTCAAAAAGTAGGGACAAAAAAGAATAACAGTTAAAACTATGGATACCAATCCTGTAATTATTCTAGTAAACATAACAAGACTACATGCATGTTTGGATACAACTTTTTTTTTAGCTTTTAAAAAAACAAAAACATGAGTGGTTGATATGTCAACTTTTTTTTAGCCAAAAAGCTAAGAGTTCAAACGTAAATAAGCTAGAAATTTGCAGATTTTTTTAGCTTTTTCACATTAAATTTTCCATAAACAAATACTTTCTAAAAAAATGTGTTTGTAAATTCACAACTCCCTTATAAGTTAAAATAGGAAACCAAGGACTTATCAACAAAATTAAGTTATAAATAACTTATAAATAAAATAGTTACAGTGGTGCCAAACACTACATTGCAGCTTTTTTAAGCAAGCTTATATCTCATTGCATTTTAAAAGCAGCTGCAAGGCCAAAAAATCTGTTGCCAAACGGGTCTAAGTTGAGATGGCAATATAAGTGGCAGTAGAGTCGTTAAATTGGCGCTTAATGAACTACATTTATGTCAATTAACATGTTTTTACTTGTAAAATCTTAAGTTAGTGACCACAATCAGTCAATCACCACAAAAGCTGAAAAGCTGAAAAAATCCGCAAAATCTTAACTTCTCTGCTTTTGAGTTTTTTTGACACAAAAGCTACCGTTTTACTAATACCTAAAAAATGGACAAACCAAACACCCATAGATTTCTTTTAATCAAAAAGTTAAAATTGCTGAGATTTTTTTTTGCCAAACATTCACTATACTCTAATGATGATTACGTATAAAAAAAATAATCTTATATTAGCAACCAAAATCAGTCGACCACCACATTTTGCAAAACACTCCAAAATCACGGAAAAGAAAGAATAATTGTTAAAACTATAGGCCGTAAAAACGACTATTAGGCCCTAAGTGAACTACATTTATGTCCAATTAACATGTTTTTACTCACAAAAAAACTTACATTAGTGACTAAAATCAGTCAATCGCCGCATTTTGCAAAAAACTCAAAAAGTAGGGACCAAAAAGAGTAATTGTCAAAACTATAGGTACCAATCCTGTAATTATTCTAAACTCTAATAAAAATTTAACTAAATTAAGGATTGTTATTCTCACCTCTTGTAGCCCAGAATCGTCCCCCTAACATAAAGCCTGAAAATATATATACATACACAAAAATATATATAAGAATATGCAAAAAAAAAAAAACAGCTCAAATTTGGATTTAAAACCTGTATATATATAAATATGCAAAAATTGGTACCTCACGCGTTCGCCTTGACGACCCTTCACCATTTTCGCCGCACAGAGAGAGATTTAGAGAGAGAGTTAGTGAGAGAGAGAGAGAGAGATAAAAACCCTAATTGGGTCGTTTTTTATATGAAAGATAAAAGTCTATGATAAAATGGTATTGGGCTACATTTCCATTATATGAACCCAATAATTTATTTACTTTTACATAAGCCCAATAAATCTTAAATGAGCCGAGCCCAACGGAACTTAGCTAGGTTGAAGCTCGGCTCGTTTACTAAGCGAGCCGTGAAATTTTGTTTAGTTTCCGCTCGTTTATAGACGAGTCTGCTCATGAGCCCGTTCACTAGTCGTGAATGAACATGTTTTCAGATAAGTTTATCATCGTTTTGCTTAAAAAATATTTTTTACTTCATCTAAAATCAATGTTAAGATGAGTAATAATATATTTAATTATTGTGAGTTTTAGTTTAAATTAGATTTAGTTTTAAAAAATTAGATGAATTAAAGAGTGTTTATCGACCGTCAACATCGTATTTGATAAATTTATGTAAATAAACACGAATATATATATGAAAAAAGTATATGAGTATAACTAAACGAGCTTTTAAATGAGCCCCAGCTTATTCACGAGCCTTATTGTTTTATTTAGTCTCGTATCACTAGTAAATGAACGAATACGAACCAAACATTTAACAAACCAGACACGAGCTTGTTCATAAATGGCTCGGTTTATTTGAGGACCACAAATATACTCTCACCGCTTCCTCATTAGGTCTGTTTATCGTTAGTTTTTTTATAACAAAAATCTGCTCAAAAAAATGAGGAAAAAGATTGTAAAAAAAAGTGAAGTGCTTACAGCGATGTAGCTTTTTTTTACTTGTGAGTGATTTATAACTTTTTCATTGACAGGTCAGTTGTCGTATGGTATTTTTTAACTTATAAGTGTGTCGTAAACAAACAAACTAATCCCATAAGATGGGAAATTTAATGCGACAAGTCAAAATAAAATCCGCAAGTTCCCACCTTATCTGATTTTGGGATTTTTATCCTTTTTATCAAAAAAAATGATTTTTAAAATCTGAAAAAACCAACATAGCAAAGACACATGAATTACATTTAGGCTCCGTTTGTTTCATAGTAAAATGTTTTCTGGGGAAAATATTTTCCTAGAAATTTTTTACTGTGAAAACTTTTGTTTGCATTTCATTTACAGGTGTTTGGTGCATTAAAAGTTTTCTGCGAAAAATTCTATTAAAATCCAAAATTTTGTTAGTTCTTCAAATTTCGACAAAGTCGATACATAAACAAATAGATATAATTCAAAACTAAACATAATATTTTCAATGAAAAACATCAAAAAAAGTCAAATTCATAAAAATAAATAAATTGGTGAAAATTTTAAATGAAAAACATCAAAAAAATCAAAGTCTCAAATATTGATCAAGTGCAATATACGTAATTTCATATATATATATATATATATATATATCATTTTATTATAATAAGTCAACACAAGTCAAATAACGCTGTCCAATTTAGCCATTTTTTTCTAAAAATACCCCTACACCTTTATATTAATTACAATAATATCATATTCACATAAAAATATAAAAAGTAAAAACTTATAAAATTATTTATCCCTCTACAACCAAACATTCTTTTAAATCTTAAACAATGTTTTTTTTTGGTATTATCCACATATTTATATTATAACTATACCTACTTTCTATATTTTTATTGCATTACGCGCCGTACACACAGTGCGTGGGGTACGATTACTAGTATATATATATACTATTAGGAGAATCAAAGGTAAACCGTCAACAATGTATTTTATTTACAAAAAATATACACAAGACAAGAGAATGTATATAAGATCTTCACCTTCGTTACAATGACTACATTTGAGAGAAAATGGTACGTAAGTTTGATGTATTTTGTTAGTTAATATGGAACATGTTATACTAATTGAATTTACTGAATTATTAAAAATCATGTTTTCCTTAATTACATATCTTTTTTTTATTGTATAAGGAAATGAAATATAAACTGAAGGATCATATCTATTACTTTTTTTAATTTTTTTTCTTTTGACATGAAGTAAGAAAATCGTTTCCACCTTTGTTTTAGAGCAATCATTTCCCCCTGTTTTGTACTAAATTTGGGAAAGATTTCCTGAAAAAAGTATTTTACATGTAACCAAACATCCGGACAATTAATTTTACCCGTAAATGTTTACTTTACCTCCATTTTACATTGAAACAAACAGATAATAAAAAATTGAAGGGAAAAAACAGTTGTCAAGTATACACCAAGTGTCCACTACAAAATCATAATTGGTATACAAAATATTGGTATGTAAATTCCTAAAATGAAATATTTTAAATTTCATTTGGTGTGATTTTTTTCCTGATATCTATTGGAGATTTTACATACCAATACCGCATGATAAGTCTGAAATTTGTTGTTTTACAGATTTTACGCATAAGCAGATAAACTCTTGCATACCAAAATGAACATGCATGCTTGTTAATATACTTCGAATCGTTTTGATAGTTATGCATGGAAAAATTGAATGCCGAAATGGATAGTCTTCATAGTGAATAAAGAAAGTGAGATAACCGTTCGTTTGCAGTGGTCGTCTAGATAAGAACTTGCGTCAACCACCATATGTTCACTGCAAACAGTTGCATGAAAATTGGGGTTTCAACGATCGTATTAATTGATTCAATTGGTTACGCCATCATCATAAGTGGCGTATAAACGAAGTTTGGATCCCTAAATTCAGTGGCGGAACTAGGATTTGCATATGGGTATGGCTTAATTATATGTATATATTATATAATATTTTGTAATTATAAGGGGTGCTGAAAAAGTATAATCGTCGACTTTTCAAAATGCATGATTTTCCCCCCTATAATATGAGAAATGTGGAACTAGAATTTGCATATGGGTTTGACTTAATTATATGCATATGTGTATATATTATATATTATTTTGTAATTATAAGGGATGCTGAAAAACTATAATCGTCGACTTTTCAAAATATATGATTCCCCCCTCTATAATATGAGAAATGCGGTAGCTGTGAAGATAGTTGATATGACTTTATACTGTTAATCTACTTGTAATTGCTACTTTTGTAATATAATTTACTTAATTGCAAACCGCTGTAAATTATAGGACATTTTAGATAGATATCTGTTATTGGCGGTTTTGTATCTGAGCTGACATATAAATACAGCACGTGTACTTTTATAATTCAACAAATATATATAAAAGTTAGTTACAGAGAACTCTCTCTCTCTTATTTTGCTATTGATGATATACATATTTTATATATCATTTCGCATGGTATCAGAGCAGTGAATCTCTTATGTGTTGATTCACGCCTGCGGTTAGATCATTTCACTATTTTCTTGCAATTCTTTTGGTTCAATTTTGAGTCACGGTCGGCGGAGAGCCTATCCGACGATGACTGAGGTCGAAGATCTAGTGGGTTTACGGAGCTTCGATGGGGTTGGGGGATCTCCGACAGTGATTCGTTAGAGATATAAAGCGATATAGTGAGAGAGAGATGAGGTCGCACAGAGAGATGCGTTCGAACTGTAAAATTGATTTTTAGATCTATTTTTTCCCCATAAAGTATGACTAAATGTGCATAGTGATCTTATGTGTGACTTTCTAGGTATTAAGTTTTAAAAATGTGACTTATTGGCTATTTCTACTTTTAATGTCATATTTATTTGAAATGTGACTTACTTTTTAATAAGACGATGGACCAGGTGTAAGAAAAATATTATTGGAATAGTAGAAAAAAGTATTAATATATGTTAATAGATAATTTAATACATAAACTGAAATATTAGATATATGTAGATGAGTAACTAAATTTAATAAAGTGTATTTTTTCAATAAATATAGATACAATTATAAATGGCCTCATGTGAATGCTTTAAGGGTTTTAAAACACTTAAAATACTACCTATTTTTTTTTTTCAAAATACCCAAAATACTACTAAAATACCCAAAAACCAAAACCAAAACCAAAACCAAAAACAAATGTTCTTTAATTTTCAAAATCTACAGGAGATATGGACCAAATCTGTTTATTTTCAGATATTATAGTTTAAGTTGAAAATAGTCAGACCATTAGTGTAATTTCCTAATATCTGTCACTCTTTTTAATCTCAGATCGCAATTTTCTTTTACTATAATTTTAATCTAAAATTCGCAGGTCAGTGTTCTATCATCTCTCTCTCTATATATATATATCTATATACATATATATATATATTTATATATATTTTGATCTGATTGTGCTCTGTGTTAGATTTTACTTTCGTGAGTTGAAAATTAGGTCTGGAACAAATCTCAGAGTTCATTATTATTTTTTTGCAGAATTATAAATTTAATTGTCAAGTTATTCGATCATAGTTATTAGTTAGGCATATTTATTCAGGAAATAGGGTTTCAATTTATATCCAGATTAGGAAGCTCTGTTATGGGGATTATTTTTACTTAATTAGGATTTTTGCTTAAGAGATCTAGAGGAACATTTATATAAGTACAGGGGAATAGCCATTGAGAGAATTTTGATTTTCTTACGAATTACGATTTTTACTGAAAATAATAGTCTTTTACAGGGGCGGAACTAGGATATATCGTTGGGGGGACGTAGAAAAAAATTTGAGAAAAACAAGGTTTAAAATAATTAAAAACCTAGTTTAAAAGTCTATTCTGAAGGTTAAAAAAAAGGAGTTGGTAATTGTAAAAAACGCAGTTAATTTAATTTTTTTTTTATTTGCTAACATCAAAATGAAGTATTCGAAGAGAGTATTTGTAGATTTTAAGAAGAAAGATAGAAATATAGGGATGTTATTGAAAATAATGAGCAATGAAGTGTTACTCATGTAACTAAATCAACATGAAAGAAATAAAAAAGAATAAGTTGTGATGGTAAAGAATCGAACCAAGGATATCTTATTCAATTTTAGGTAGTATTACCATATGAGTTTAGCATGATTATATATAACCTAATTTTCTGAATTTTTCACTATAAAAAAAAACCGTTTTTAAAATTTCCGGTCTTTTAGCCTCCCATATTTTGAGATTATTTTTTTGATTTTCTTAAGAAATTTACTGAAAATATGTTAGTTAAGTCTTTTGGCCTCCCTCTCATTGAGAAAATTGTGGTTTTTTGCAAAATTTAATGTAAATATGGCATTTATAGCCTCCTGCATAGTGAGAAAAAATTGTTTTTTTTTATACAAAATTTACTGAAAGTATGCCAGTTATAGCCTTTTAGCCTCCGGCATATCGAGAGAATTTTGTAGTCTTTACAATATTTACTGAAAATATGCCAGTTATAGCCTTCTGCATAATGCATAGTGAGTTTTTGTTTCTTGTTTATACAAAATTTGCTGAAAATATGGCATTTTTAGCCTTTTAGCCTCCTGCATATTGAGCAATATTTGATTTTTTTACAAAGTTTACTGAAAATATGCCAGTTATAGCTTTTAGCCTTCTGCATAGTGAAACAAAATTATTTTTTTATACAAAATTTACTGAAAATATGGCATTTTTAGCCTGCCGCATCTTCAGAAAAAAAATGAACTTTTACGAAGTTTACTAGAAAGTATGCCCATTTATTACCTTTTAGCCTCCCATATATTGAAAGAATTTAGAACTTTTTACAATATTTACTGAAAATATGCCAGTTATAGTCTTTTGGCCTCCTGCTAAGTGAGAACTTTTTTAATACAAAATTTACTGAAAATATGGCATTTTTAGCCTTTAAGCCTCCTGCATATTGAGAAATTTTTGAATTTTTTTCGAAAATTACTGAAAGTATGTCAGTTATAGCCTTGTAGCCTCCTACATATTGGGAGAATTTTGAATTGTTTACGAAGTGCATTGAAAGTAAGCCAGTTATAGTCTTTTTGCCTCCTGCTATTGAGATGATTTTGATTTTATGCAAAACTTAACGAAAGCATGCCACTTATAGCCTTTTAGCCTCTCGCATATTAAGAAATTTTTGAACTTTTTACGAAATTTACTGAAAATATGCCAGTTATATAGCCTATCAACCTACTGCGTATTAAGAAGATTTTGAATTTTTTTCATGAAATTTACTGAAAATATACCAATTAAACACTTTTCACCTCCCGCATAAGAAGAGGAAAATATCCACATGACGTTCATCACCTCCTATTAATAAATTTTGGTTCCGCTGGTTCATAAGTATGTATTGTTTTATGACGTGAGATTGACAATTGTATAATCTGAGTGGTAGTGTTACTAGTTTAGCAGTAGATTCATTTTCATGAAGTTTATTGGTAAATAAGTGTATTAGTGTTTGCTAACTAGGATATGCACATAGTTAATTAAGTACGTGTAGCATTACTTTTCTTAGTTTGAGTGTGAGTGAACTTTTCACAACAATGTTTCTTCCCCTGTGTTTTTACAATGATACATTTGAGTATCAGGACAACGATTGCTGTTGTCTTTTTCCTCTACTCGTTTAAAAGAAGTTTTTTTAAGAGAACAGTTTGCTTGCCAAATTTCCGTCCAAAAAATATTATGTGCTAACATTTATGCTTTTACATAATTCAAATTGGTATCTTTCTATTTTTTGCAAGGAAGTGACCGAATGAATGCATGATTGGTCTAATGATGCATCCACATGGGCGAGTAAAGTTTTTGTATTGTTGAAACACAACTATTTTCTCTAAGTTACTAAGTGAAGGACCAACTAACTGCATGTCATACCTTTTGTGTGTTTTTAATTTCTGAATTCTAATTTCCAAATCCTGAGGAACTTACTTTTTTTTTTCTTTTTCATTTCCGTATTCTGGTTTCATCTTGTCTCATCTTCATGGCCCTTTCATTACTTAGCTCCTACAATTTGATGGAATCAGTTTTGAAAGATAAACCTGTTATCCAGTTGTCACATTGTACATGTTTGATGTTTCTACATTCAAAACAATCATCATCCGTCTTTGCTTGTTAGAGATTATATAGCAAATGAGCATATATGGTCAATAGTAAGTTGAATACATATTACAGATGAGCATATATGGGGGCGTTCAGTATCTTTTTGACTTGAATATTTGTTGAAATTAAATAGCTGATTTATCATGTTGCAGAGAATGGGGTTTTGGACTCTTTTAGAAGGGCTTCTTCTTATTGCTAATGCATTCGCAGTACTAAATGAGCATCGGTTTCTCATTCCAAGGGGTTGGAGCTTTGAGGAATTTTCAGGGGTGCGAAAAAATTCATTGAAAGGTCAAGTTGTAGGGCTTATATACGCAGTTCAATACATGAGAATTCCACTTATGGCTGCCAATGCTCTTGTGATTGTGGTGAAGTTAGTGTCAGGATAAGCATTATAGGTACAAAAGCGATTGTTTGGCTGGTACTCAGTGAAGTTGTTTTCAGGATATGTTTCTTGTGTTTCTTTTCTTAACGGGCTACACGTATTTAGCGTTTGAAATCGCCCTGTTGAACTAGAAAATAGTTCCTCGTGGAAGAAAACCTGAGTGTGATTTGCTTGGTCGTGTATTATCAGCTGAAAGAGAATGATATACCGATGTCTTTTTTAGGTTGAGAAAGCTGTCTTTATTGTACTTCTTTGATATCAAATTTGCAGAGATTAAGATAATCTGATAATGTAAACATGGTCTGAGGCATGAAATTTTGGAATGTGTCTTACTTTGATTTTGCTTTGTCTTTGAGTTTTTTTTTTGTGTGATCTGACTACAATTTTTAGAATACTAATCTGTACATAAGATATGTACAGACCACTCCTGTCTGAATCTTTAATCCGTGCATCAACATTGAATACAAGAACTCACACCTTTTTCCCTTTCTTTCTATTTTTTTCGTGCCACAAATTGATGAGATTGATTGTAAATAACTTTGAAGATAATATTGTGAAGTTTTTCTCAAGTATCAGGTGGCAGTTTTAGATTATCTTTTCCTTGATGTTATTAGTGAAGGTTTTGTTTCGTGTGTGACTAGTTTGTCCTGGATTTCAAGTTATCAAACTTTAATTCTTAAACTGAAAACGAAGCTTGAATTGTGAAAGGGAAATCAATCTTAAGAACTAACCATATTTCCACCAACTTCTGCCTGTTGTGTAGTGACATTTCTTAGACGTCCATCTTGAGTAAATATGGTGAACACTCTCTTGATGAGCGGCGTGGATTTTTTAGTTGCACGACTATAATGTAATGGTAGCACTGCCCTAATTCTACAAGAGTAATGCATGTTCCCTAATCACATATCAGCAAAGAGATGGTTAGTTTTAGAGTTTTAGTACTTGTACATGGGGTTCACAAGCATCTGTAATTATGGTATATTTTAAGGATTGGAATTATGGTAATTTAAGGATAATTAAGTTTGGTATCCAGTTTTGAAGTAGGTCCAGGATCACTACTTGTTGCTTTATTTCCGCAATTCATCGCTTTATTTGCTTGTCTATTTAATCTTCCACCCAACATGTTATAATGTTACTATATTTTATCTGATAAAGATGTGTTGGAGTATTTGTGTAGGATTGTAACACTCCCTATTTTGCTAGCGTTTTTAGCCGTTATAGATGCATGATGCAGTGACCCTGTTAGATATGGACTTTGAGGAGAGTTTTTAAATGTGGCTCATGACCCGCCTTTTCATCTAAAAGCTTTAGTTGTTTGAGATTGTGTTAATGATATGCAGTCCATTAGCATATGTAAACAAAGGAGATATACATAGATGGAGAGATTTAACGGTTCGCAATGACACAATTTTGGCCACTGCTTTTGCTTTCACCCAAATAGGATCATTAAGCACCGCGTAGCAAATAAGATAAAGTAACTTGCAGCATACATAGGGATTGTTTGATTGCAGCTTTTAAGTAAACAAGCTGGAGTTTTGAAAAAGATGGTTCATCCATATTAACGTTTGGCTTTCTAGACCAAAAAAGCATAAAAAGGAACTTAGCTCTTAAGCTGGTCAATCAATGCAGTCCTGCTTTTCATGAGCTTAATTTTGCAGCCGAACAAGTTCATTAGCAAAACCTCTACACAACACAGGATTGGAAAGACAGAGCTCTGTTCATGTTTTTAATCACAGGTTTTCATACGGTTGCCTTTCGCAGAAGAAAAATAATATCAATACCGCTCTGTTTTGAGAAGGTTCTATTTTTTCGACTGTTGAAACACATTTAAACAGCAAACTAAAGAACTTTTTATCTGCTGTAAACCTGGAATTCTGGAAGCATATTCCAGAAAGCAAAAACGAGATTGCATGTACAGCTGCACCGTCTGTGTATGTGCGTGTGTGCCAGTGTGTGTGTGTAGTCTCTAGCCTGAATATGGTGAGAACAATAAGCTAAGCCAAGTTTTGAATAAGCAACGAAATAGCAGTTAGTGGGCACGTTTTTGGTTGCAATGTTCAAGCCATACGATAATTTGCCTACAAGTTTAGTAGATTTGGTGTCCAACTAAATTATTACTATGCTTTTAGCTTGATAATGTTCGAAATTTTGAGTTCGACGGAGCTAGCATTTTTCTCAGGTAATTTGGCTTCTCTAATTACAAGCTGCAACCAAACAAAGCCTGAATGAGTTGCATTCAGTTTCTTCTAGTCACTGCTGTTTGTAACCCCGTTTGCAGGCGCTTCTAATACGACCACTGATTTAATTGAAGAAACAACGCTAAACATCATTTTATTTAATCACAAAGCTACCCCTGGAGAGATCGACTAGCTAGAATGATCAAGCCAGTATTAGGCCTCATTATGGGTGGAATCGGGACGGGACGGGACCGAAAAGGTTAAATCCGTGTCCCGATCCGATAGTTTTCGGATGTCATTTAAAAGTCTTGATCCCGACCCGAAAATGTTCGGGTCCCGATAATATGGATTTCCAAAAATGTTCAGGTCCCGAAAGGTCGGGACGGGATTTTCCGATACTTCATACTGCTAAAAAAAAATTGTTAAAAAGTTATAACATAATTAACAATTTTGTTAAAAAGTTCGTTAGATTTAAACAAAATAAAAAAGTGATATAATATTATATTGATATTGTATTCGTTTGTAAGACTGATTATCAAACAAGACAACTAATTATAATTATTTTTAAGAAAATATAAACAATAACATAATTCAAAATAAATGTAGGAATCAAATGTTATAATTTTAGTTATTCAATAGTAACATAAATACAGAACATATTTAATAAGAAGCTCATACGGAAATAAAAGTATGCTATTTAGTAAATAGAGTAGATGTGAGAGTAAATTCGTTTTTTGTAATAAATATAAACTGCTACTATTCACAATAAAGTTTTTTTTAATGTATATTAATTCTATCGGGTCGGGTCAGAAAATCCATCGAAATTGGAAATAAAAATCAGATCACGAACCGAATTATTTCGGGACGGAACAAAAATTCAATCTTTCAGATCGGGATAATGTCAGTTAAAAAAAAATCAAATCGGAATCGTTGAATCGGGATTTCGGAAATTTTCTCCAGGTTCACATAGAGTTAAAATTTGCCAGTGTAATGCTTATCATCTACAAAACAGAATTACCACATAAAAGAGATCACAATTGTGCCACGTCAAAATTGAAATATTTTGAGAAAAAGTAGCAACAATTATTATATATAGAGACAGATCCTCAGGGTCTTGTGTAACTGATATGCCTTTGCCCCACAAGCTTATGAAGGTTGGCAGTGAGTGAATTAGAAAATAGTGAAAATAAATATAATTGCAACTAAATGGAAATGAAAAGTTTTCACTAAGATTAAATGGGGAATAAGTACAAACTCATCATTTTGGTGAGATTTAGCCTTCTAAAAAACATCAATTAGGACGATGTAAGACAAATTATGTGGTCCTTTAATAGCATGTCACATAAGGCTTCCTGACCCACATATTTAATATTTTTAATTGTTAATGCACCGGGTCCCGAAAATCAGTCACGAATCGACTTATAAGACATACTATTATAGAACCAAATAACTTCTTCCAATAAAGACACACCGACACACGAAGTACAGTCTTGTGTTTAACTGGCTAAAACTAGTTCGAGCGAAGCTCTCGGAGGTGCACTTCTTCAAAAAAAAAAATGTATTGTAACATGTTGACTAATTTTCTTGAATTCCAGTGTTTCTACTTTCTACAATTACATAGTGCACTTCACAACAAATTCTTTTGTTATTTCTTCAAACTGTGCATTTGTAGAAGCTAGATTAATATTTACTCCCATATCGGTTAATTGACTTCTACGAAATTACGTGTAATTTTAACCGGTTTATAACATGTATCAAAATTGTCGAAATGAAATTTTTTAAAAGTAAATCATTAATTTAATGTTTGAACTATATAATTAATTTTTATATTTCGATAATTTTAATACAATTTATTGACCGATCAAAATTACACATAATTTTAAAATGAATAATTAATTATGAATTAGTTCACATGTCATGTAAGAAAAATATTCAGTTCACATGTTCATACTTCTCAAGTGTGATGCTAGATTGCTAGTAATTAATTGTAGGAGAACTGTCTTTTTCATAGAGGACTTGAGACCCACTCCCACATGTTCCTTCTTTCATTATTAAATTTGTTCAATTTATCTTGGTATGTTACATTAATTTCATCAGATCTTAGACGTGATTGTTGTATTATTTTATTTTATTTCTGTAAAAGGCTAAAATATATACTTAGTCCTACGGTTGGACTTTCTAAATTTTAAGCCTGATCAAGACTTAATAGTCGGTCCTTTTATAATTTGAGGGACTTAATTATCAGTGTTACCTATTCAATAAAAAATTGGATTACTAGTATGTTTTTGCCTTTTTGGTGTATGTTATCACAGTAGCAGGGTAAAGCTATAGTTGGTCTGCTTGTCGCCTGGTCCTACTAGTATTTATAGACCAAAAGTGTTCAAAATTAAGAGGATATGACTAAACTAGAACTTTTTTCTTTGAGTACATTGCAAATGTTTTGTATTTTCCATTTGAACCATTTGGATATAGAAACTTCAAAATCCAGACATGGCCTTTTATAAATTTGTTGTAACTTGTACGAATTAATTCATTAAGATATGACTAGATATATCTTATTATTGGTTGGTGCACAACTGCTCATTTTTATAATGTGGTCGTATCACAAGTGCATTATGATCCCAGAAAATTCAATTTTGGCCGGGAACTACAAATACAATTTGGACGTAATGATGCAAATTTAGTGCATTTAGAATGTTGTAAGATGTAGCATTAATAGTTTGAAACTAACTAAAGCAATAACAATGATATGCTGTTTCATTTCTAATCAAAATCCAGTTTGATATACAACGGTATCAAATAATTTTCTTCTACTGTAGAAGTTCGGTAACCAGACAAACTTTCTAAATAACTGAAATAAGTTACAAAATCCAAGTTGAAACTGAAGTAAAAGAAACAATAACTATGTTTTTATGCATCTTTCATTTATTTATTCTTGTTATACTTACTTTCAAAAACAATAACATATACTACCATTTATCCTAATGTGATTGGATTATGAATGTCCCCCATAATTGAAGCAACAATCTCGATAGCTTCACATAGTTTCACTCGAAACAATTTCAATAAATCACGCATTTACATAACTATTAATGTTTCAATTAAACCAGAATGTAGAAAATTTGTTTTAGATTAAAAAACTACAAAAACCATTTTTACATTCTCTCTTCTCACACATTCCAAACTTTAAATTGAAACATATTCGAATCACAAACTATAGGCATTAAATTAATTTCATTGTAAAACTAAGGAGTCCATTTATGTTATTAGCTATTTTAAGAGATTCACCGACAAAGAAATTTTCACAAGTCCTTTGGTTTTCTTTCCTTTTTGAACTGACACTTGACATAAGCTAAACAACACATAAATAGATACACATATATACATATACATAAATATATATGTATATTTGAAGAGAGACTTTTTTTTCTTTCTTCTTCCCATCTGGGCATTATTAATGATTTGACAAGGTAAATAAATATATTTCTATTTCTACTGAGTTTAGTTTATAATTTACCTTTCAAGACAATATTTCAACCACTATTACATTATGTTGTTTTGATGCGCAGTTTTTTCCTTACATATTGTCATTTCTTCTGGATATAAGTTAGTAATAATAACTGATATATGCAATTGTTACAAGAAATTTAGAACAGCAAGCTAATGTCAGTGACACACAAGTGGATGTGTCCAACTTGAGTTCAATTTGTACCGAAATTTTAACTAACTAGGGCCGTCCCGTCACATTGTGCTTCGTATATCCTGTTTTTATTGAGTTTTGCTGGTGTATTATTTCAATCGAGATTACATTTTTGTTGCTTGGATGTGCAACTTCTTCCGGCGTTTTGAAAAGCGAAATCTTAGCTAAAGCGTTTTCGCAAGAGCTACGTTAACAGCGTGCAAAGAGTAAGCTTTTAGCAGCTGAAAAGCAGAAAAGCAAAAATTTTAAGCTTTGAATTGAGCTTATCGAGCTTTTTTTTACTACTAAGCGCGTTTTTAATTTTTTTCTTGTAAGTATTGTCGTTTTCACAGTATATAAAAGTTAAATTGGTACCGAAATTTTAACTAGGTCCCTGTTGTCACAATGTGCACCATAGAACTACCCAACACCACCACTGTTGACCATGGTCGTACATCCATGTCATCATCACCTCCCGCCACGTCATCATCCCTATCAGATGAAGAGGATCTAGAAGCCGGTGTTGTTGTTAGTGCTGAGAAAAGTAGTAAGGTTGTACAAGTGGCGAGGTATGAGAGGGATTGTAGGATATGTTACATGAGCATGGATGCGGCGGATCAAGACTCGGGGCTGGGGATTGATCTTGGTTGTTGTTGTAAAGAGGATTTGGGTGCTGCTCATTTGCATTGTGCTCAAGCTTGGTTTAAAATTAAGGGAAATAAGTAAGTGCCAAATATGAATCCTTTACTAGTTTAATGCTTTTGTTTCCGAGTAGTACTATGCATAGAAGGAATGAAGGGAAGACAGTTGGGCGGTAGCTCCTCTCATTTTGATAAAAAAAAATGTCAAATAAGTGGAGTAAATTTTTTCCTTTGTATTTTGATTAAAATCTCTACAAATCAGCGTTTTATCCCCTCCTTATTTTAAAAATAAAACTCATGCAAACTGCCTCTCCCATTTGAGTTTCCTCCCTTGTAATATGATTTTATTTTATTTTTCTTATTTAACTATGATACCTTTTCAAGTCATTGACAGAATGAGATTACATTCATGCAATTTAGGGTACAGTACTTTCAGAATGAGACGGAGTAGGTGAATCTTCTAATGTATGATGTGTAACACCAGGAAAAAGTTATATTAATGTGCCGAAAAATTACCAAAATGCCCTATCACGACACAAGCATTGCTCACGGCATTTTTTTTGGGTTAGATAGCTATATAGCACATACAGTTTCTGTGTAAGAAATTTGTGTTTGGCTCATTCTCATCGCTTGTAACCAGTGTCAGAACCAAAATAAACTTATTTTGTTATACTAAAATGGCAATATTTTGCAAAAATACAAGGTATAAATGGTTTTTGTTAATATTCAGGGTACTATTGCCCTTTCAGCCTACTCCTAGTTCCGCCTGCTTGTTCTCTATAGATGTCTGTGACTCTGTTTAGACTAGGTGTTTTTATTTGGAAGTATATTTGTCTCTGTTTTTTCGTTTGTTTGATTGTTTGTTTGTTTCCACTTTTCCCTTTTGTGCAATAAATTGGAGTTCTGATAACTTGTGTCAATTACGCTGATATTTCATTGTTATGAACGTACTTGATTATTTGCACTAAGTGGGTAATGGAGCCAAAGAGCACTGATTATTTTGAGGTAACAATAACACTTTGTAAACCCTTTAAAATTGAATAAAGCTATGCATTGGTGTTGTAAGAAGATAGGGAATAAAAAAATGTAAAAGAATTGTATAATTTAATGATTGGAATCAAGAAAATAAAGCAAAAGATGAACTCATTACCATTACTTAGTCATAAGGTTATGTGCCTAATTAGTGGGACGTTATTTTCCATATTAGTTTGGCAGGAATATGTAACTTTTCTACTTAGTTAGTATATGGTTATATGTACCTATCAGTGGAAGATTCTTTCCCAGTTACTTTGCCTGCAAATTATAACCTCTTTAACTTATTTTCTGGTTTCCCCTTTCCTATTAGCTCCTTGCTTTAGACTTTGATTTATTCCTCTTATGGGTAATAACATAAAGTTGCAGTGATTTAAGGCTCAACCATAATTTGGTCAGTAGGGGATCGAATATATAACAAAAGGTTACAAATCTGTTAGGGTCGGTCTTCTAAAAGATTTTAAGTTTTTATAATGAATTACATGGTGCTAGTAAAGTTCCTGATTTTCTTTTTTCGTAGCTACTGGTGGCTTGTTAGTCCTTATAGTCACCACCTAATTACTCACGATGCTCTCCAAATTAATTGAAGCGTTCTGGGTCTCTTCTTTACTTTAATTCCAACATGAGTTTGTGATAAAAGAATAGCATATTTTTATAGTGGGTAGTGGGTACTTGAATGGGGTCAGAAACTGTTGCCATCTTCAAATTCATTGAACCTAGAAATGTTCTATTGTTAACCTGATCTTGGTGCAATTTCTTAGGCATACTTGATTAGGCCAAAATCAGAGTTTTACACACATGTGCATTTATTTGATCGAGATAACGAACCAAAGTAATGGAAAGGATTTCTAAAAGCTTGAAGCAGAAATAGTGATTTCATTGCTTCATGCCTATTGTCTGATTTCAGCGTAGTTTCATGTTATCTTAAAGACTAAGTATGAATATCTGAATTAATTTGTCAGGCTATACTTATAAATCAGGAGATATTCAAATAATTTATTTTTGTTGTACACACGTTTATAGCAGTCGAGGAAATCTTTGTCAAAATCTTCCCTTATATATACAACTTTGTCATCTTTCTATGTAGTTATTGGTGTAAAACTGTACTAGAGGCAAGTACAGAAGATATAGGGGCCAAATTGAAATTTGTGCAAGTTGCGGATAGTTTTGCTGATTTTGAGAAAATAACTGGCTTATTTTACGCTGATGAAAAATCTGGATTTATTCAGTTTAAAGTTTCTAGCCTTTCAGGTCAAAAGACAAAAATAAAAACTCATGTAAGCAAACAAATGGGCTTCACCTTATAAGCAAAAGCAAAGCAAGTAAGACAAGCTTAAGAGCTTCATCTAAACAACCCCTTAGTGTGATTAACTATTTGCCTTTGCAACCTGTCTCTGACATCCAAACCTTTGCTGCTGAATAATCCACATGCATTTTTATTGAGGGTTAATTGTTCGTATTAACTTTGTTTTGTATCATTGTAATGTCAGTGTTTGTGTAGTTTTGGCATGTTACCTTAGTGTTTCGCAATTGATGCTTTATCCGCTACGTCCAAATTGTCTTTCTGTGAATTTCAGTTCCTGTTTTGTCATCCTGCCGAATTGTCGGTCTAAACTATCTGTAACCAAATTTCCATATAGAGAAACAACAATACATTCGCACTACCAAGTTTTTGATCATTTTCATCCCTTTCATTAGATGCAGTGGTGTAAAAAATTCCAGTTGACACGGCGCCACACCCACACACGCAACATATTTTGAAGTTTTTGACTTTCCCATCTGCTTATCCTATGAATTTTGATTGTTATTTTTTTATAATGAGCCAATTCTTGCTCTAATTTTAGGACTTGCAAAATTTATACATGCCGGGTACTTCCCTAGTGACTCACCATGACTTGAATTATCAAAGCATGATCTATAAAATAATATCTGTGCGTAGAAAAAGTTAGTGTTGAATTTCAATGTTTTATAGGAGTAATGCTTATAACTGATGAGAGTATTTCTTGTAAATGTTGGAAGATCGGGAGATATTTAGAGAATTCAAACAATGTAAGAACTCGTTTGGAAATAGTACTTATCATTCAAGTATACTGTATACTAATTGCCTACTACTCCTCTACTTGTAAAATGCAGTTATCATTTTTTCCATAATATACATAAATGTTTGATATTTTTGTAAAATTTACAGCACTTGCGAAATTTGCGGATCAACAGCTAGTAATGTAACATGTGTAACTGAGTCCGAAGCTATCGAACAGTGTATTGAGCTGAATGAAGCTGTAAATGCCACATCAGTGGCACCTATACAACCATCTGAGGCTCGAACTTTCTGGAAAGGTCATCGGTTTTTGAATTTCCTCTTGGCTTGTATGGTCTTTGCATTTGTCATCTCTTGGCTCTTTCACTTCAATGTACCCTCGTAGAGAAACCCAAATATTAAACGGCCTATTTTTACTCTCCTAGCATCTCGTTTAAGGTAATTTATCCGTGTTTGAAATCGACGAATTATGTATCTAGTTTTGAAGTTGTAGGAATTTAGTTGATGTTGCCATGCACTATTATTTATTGGATATTATCTTGTATGTACAAAAATTTATGTTTTGTAACCAGAATCTCGTGTCTTGTGCATCATCTGTGTATCTAGTACTTCATTGGTTAATCAAATTATCATTTTTCCAGCATCTGAGATCTTATGTTATGAATACTTTATTAGTTAATTGCTGGTGAGTTCTCTTTTTTACCTTTTCCATCAACATTTTTGAGGGATGTGTATAGAAGTGGAACCAAACCGACCAACTGAGCGAAGGGGAGTGTTAGGTTATATTTATCCTACATACATTGATTTTATCAATCAAGTCTGTGGTTTTATAAAAAAAAAGTTCCTCTCCATCGAGGTATTTTGATGGGATTGGATGGAGTCCTACACATTCGATAATGTGTCTGTTTGTTTGTTTTATCTTTGAACAGTGTAATGTTTCGCCTTTTAACATTGGGAAACAAAGAGGAAAGTATAGCAAACTTGAGACTTTTGTACCGTAAATGATGAAACTTTTTGAGGGGTTTACATTCGTGGCATGGTAGCACTTCATTAGAAGAACAACAAATAACACGATAAAGTAGTTGACCGTGCAGTTAGGATTATTTAATCTGTTTTAGCGAATCTTTGAAAACGAATTGTTGATGGGAGTACTTACAAACGATCTCTTGAGGTTGAAACGAGGAGTATTTGTGCACGAGGCCATTTCAGCCCCATAGTGGGCATTGATTTATATCAAATACTTTTGTGACTTCAAAACGATACATACATGGCTTCAAGAAACAAAGAACAACACACGTTTACATCTTAAAGGTACAAATGTCCCAAGATGTTCTCTTTTTACTTGTCGATGAAAGTAAAAACCTTGTATGGTTTACACGCACGCGCACACAATCACTTGATCATAGTTTGAGTATCGACTTAAAAGTTTGAACGTCGTCTCTAAGACCAAATCTTCTCAGTGAATAATGTTAATATTGGGGGACACCACTACAAGTCTTTGCCGGATAATAAGGCCACATAGCTAAACCGCACTTGCTATTAGGAGACACGTTACGTTGCATCCTAATGTAACCGCCCTCATCCCACCCTGGACTCCACAAGTTCCTCACTATCCAATAGTCTAAGCCATTTTCAGTTCCGTATCCGACAACGAGTACAGCATGGTCTAGGGATGTCCTACATGCTTCAGTAAAGATACCCTTCATTGTTGATAAATGAAAACATAGAAAAAAGAAGCGATTTAGACAGTTAGACCGGTAATAATTAGATGAAGAGATTGTTGCTTACTATTAATGTTTGAAGAAATCAAAGTGTTAGGAAATGGTCTCGAACTGTATTGGAAACAGTTTTTTTTCTTAAAGAAAATGTAAGTAAAATTAAACTGAGCAATAGGATGGTTTTTTATTTGAATAGAGGGAGCCTTAGACCATTTAACAAGTGCATTTGTCCAGAACCTAATATGCATTTAAAAAAAACCTTATATAAAGATAATAAAAATTGTATAAATTGCGTCCCGACGCGACGCCTTGACTCTTGCATATCCGTAGGGCCGGCTTTGGTCATGGCATGTTGTCGACTTTGAATTCTCCATGAAAACACATATCGGCTAGATGTGTGAGTCACATGCTATGGTAAAATAAAATGGTCATTTATGAAATTTCGTAATTTTAAGATAAAAAACATAATTTTTTTTAAATTTATGAAACCTTAATGATAAAAAACGTAAATTTATGGTAAAATACAATGACTAATTAAATTTAAGATCAGTCGATCCCACCATTCTTAATGATAAACTCCATGGCAAGGTGAATCCATCCACCGTTGCATCCCATGTTTTTTGTAATGTCGCAATCGACCAGTTCCTGCACCGACAAGGAGACTAGTCCGCCCGTCACAATCTGGTTTACACTTTCTATAGAAGCCGCCGTTGCGAATGCCCAACAACTTCCTTAATTGTCAAAAAATTTGACTGCCATTAAGATACAGGAAAATCACTATTTCATGTTTCAAAAACTATTGTTAGAAAAAGCACGTCTAATTTAGTTTGCCGTTTATGTTTCTCTTTAATTTGAAAATAAGAAT
Source organism: Primula vulgaris (assembly GCA_963920805.1). Lineage (NCBI taxonomy): Eukaryota > Viridiplantae > Streptophyta > Magnoliopsida > Ericales > Primulaceae > Primula > Primula vulgaris. The sequence continues at coordinate 2,804,082 of OY987220.1, read as the reverse complement.
TCCAAGCATTCTCAGTTTTGAAAAATTAAAAGTATACCCCAACTCATATATATTAGGAAAAATTATCAAAAAGTAATAATTTTGATACAAAATTACGTACGAAAAACACGCATGACAAATTATTTCTCCAAAAAACACTTTTTAAATTCAATCATAACTCAGACATTTATTTTCCCTCCTTCTCTTCCTTCTTCCCCCTCTCTCTATCATCGTTTTCTCTTTCCATCTCTCTTATTTCTCTATGTATCTAGATAGAATGACATGGTGTCCGGAAGCTTCAACGGACGGTGTTAAAAAATGCAACACACAAAGAAAAAAGACAACAAGAATTACGTGTAGTTCAAAATTTAAAATAAATCCTCTAGTAACCGCGGAGGAAGAGAAAATCGAGTTTTTTTTTGCCAAAATGGGCTATCTCTTTTCAAAATTGATAAAATGGCCTATCTCACTATATTCGTCAATTGAACAGATGAAATGTCAAAAAAAATCGCTTCATCGCTAAATGAATTGACGAACTCTATAAAAAGTAAATACCCCTAACTTCGTTAGTTAAAGGATTGACGATATTAATCTCCATTTTAGTTAATTCTTTTACTTTCTTTTACAATGTACTCTGCATAAACCAAGACCTAGGACTAAATACTTGAAGGGACTGCCGCATCACCCCACCTTCATATCACTACAAAAATAACTTCAAACAGTGACGGCCAAATCTGTCGCAAAATAATAAAATCCGTCGCGAAATAACAAAATCTGTCAGTAAAATTAAAATCCGTTGCAAATCCGTCTGTGATAAGGGCGTTGAGGAATAAATCTGTTACAAAATCCGTCACTGATTGAACTTTTTTTTGTAGTGTATTATTTGCTTAAGCAATTCCTATCCACCTTCGTAGTTTTATGATATGAGTTTTTCGTTAATGATATTGAGGAATAAGAATTGTTGTCTACAAATGTAATCAATTGCATTAACAAAGTGGAAAATAAATTTTTTACACAAACTTCGTCAATTCTATTAATGAAGTAAGGTTTTTTTATTAATATTTTGTTAATTGCAATGCAATTAACGAAGTTATTTTATTATTATTAAGATTTTGTTAATTTAATTAACGAAGAAAGGTTTTTTATTAATTAAAACTTTGTCAATTCAATTAGTAAAGATAAGAAGGTAGGCCATTTTGTCAATTCTAAAAAGTAGCCTAATTTGGTAATTTATGGGTCCCAGTAAGCCATATTGGCAAAAAAACTCGAGAAAATCTAACTATTAATAATTGAGGAATTAGAAAAGATCCAATACCAAATCTAGGGCTTAATCTATCTAGTAAAACTAGGTTACTATTGGTACAAAGAATAAAAAAACGTAGAAGTCTATTTATAACTCGGTTACAATAGTTTTTAACTTAGAGATAAAGTCACGCCTCTTTAGAATTAAAGCTTTAATGTGCATATTTTTCTGTTGTCAATCTTTTTATATTGTCACGGGCAAAACGTACTCGTAATTCAGAAATTTTCTACCCTAGTTATAGATCGTACTCACTCCATTCCAAATTATAGTTACGTGTTTCAATTTTGGGATGTTCCATTCTATATGTGTCCTTGTCTCGTTAACTTTACCGTAATAAGTGTGAAAAAGTGATGGGAAAAATTATAAATAGCTGTAAAAAAAGAGAGTAATCATTGTGTTTCTTTGAGTTGGGAGATTTACATCACCGGACTTGTATAAATTAGAATGGATGGAGTGGAGTAATAGTTATCCGAAGCATTTAAACATGATATATATCCATGTTCACCAAAACGAGCTTTCTTATAGGCAAAAGCAGCTTCAGGCATCCATAATAGGCACGTTTGTGTCGGATCTCCAAAATATTATATTTAATTTAGGCCTCAAGTTGTCACACATCAAATACATGAATCTTAGTGCGTGAAAGAACTTAAATAAATATGATTTCAAATTTGTGTCGGGGTTCATAAACCCTACCCAGAAGACGTCTATGCTTACAGGTATCGTAGGGCTAATGCTGCTAATCAAACTTAATAAAAAAACGTACCACACTGGCCTTGATCCTTGATAGGCAAAACTGCCCCTTTCTTTCTCCAATCTACCGAAGCTGGCAAGTTATCTCCAGCTTTATGAGCATACTTAACATCCCTTTTCTGGCTCGAATTGTTAATCGGTGTATTAGCACCTAAGTACATAGACCGGTACTCCCCATTCGTCATATCAGCAAATACATTCATACCAACTTTATAAGTCCGCTCCACAGAGTTGTGCTCGTCAACAAAGATAAGATTGTCCTTAAATATCTCAAAACGCCTCTCTTTTTCGCCGATACTATTGTAGGCCTTTTTGTGAGTGACTAACCATTTTTCGTATATCGCCATAATTTCAAGTTCGGTTCGAAGGGGTGGTGTTTTAGGGTGGGAAAGGTCATAGGAAATCGGCATGTCTAGTGCCGAAGAGAGAGATGAGAGGGAGAGGAAGAGGAAGAGGAGAAAGGCTAAGGAAAACGATTTAAACTCCATTTTTGATAAGATGAAGTAAGAGAAGACTAGTTTGTGAGAAAAGAGAGTTATGAGGACGGACTTATATAGGAAAGACACCACGAGTGCAAGGCAGCAAGGGGGATTATTTCTATTCCAAATTGTTTGTTCGAAAAAAAAATTTGACTGTTTGTTTGAAATTTTTTAATATTTGGATAAGCGAATATCCTGGATAGAGTGGCAACCAGCCAACCATGAAACTTGATTGGTTTAAAATCTTAAATGCAAAACGATTACGAATTATACTGAACTAGAAAAGGTCCATATTATATGAAAGTATGGAAATTTATAAAGTTTAAAAAGGCAGCAAGTGTAATTTCATAACAAGATATTAATTTAAGTATAAATTAACAAAACATACTACTTTTAAAACTAAATTAACAAAAACATACGCAAAAATTTCTAATTAATAAAAATATACCCAAAATTTCATACCCTAATTTGTATATTTCATACCATTATTTCAAAAGTTCATACCCTAATTTGTATTTTTCATATCTTTATTTCAAAAATTCATAACATTATTTCAAAAGTTTATACCCTGGTTTGTATTTTTTATACGCTTATTCCAAAAGTTCATACCCTTATTTCAAAAGTTCATACCCCAATTTGTATTTTTCATACCCTTATTCCAAAAGTTCATACCCTTATTTTAAAAGTTTATACCTTAGTTTATATTTTTCATACTTTTATTCCAAAAGTTCATACTCTTATTTCAAAAATTAATATCCTGATTCGTAGAGTTTACATTTATTTTCAAACTTCATACCCCAAATTACATAATTCATATACATAATTTTCAACTTCATACCATTAATTCACGTAATTCATACACTTGTTTTTCAACATTATACACTAATTAACAAATTCAACTCTTACCCGTCATCCGATCTCGAACTATCACGTCGTCGTCGTGTCTCTACTTCGACGACCGGATCTCCGTCGACATCAATCTCCAATTTTCGATCTCGTTGTACACACTCGTCGCCCATTCCGATAGATGTGTTCGTCTCAATATTCACGAAAGAAAAAGATCGGAGAGAGAGGGAGGAGAAAAAAAAATCAAAAAAATAGAGAGAGGATGATGAGAGAGATCGAAAAGAGTGAGAAGGAGGAAGAGAGAGATCGGAGGAAGAGAGAAGGAGTAGAGAGAGATCGGAGAAAATGTGAGAGGAGGAGAGAGGGAGTAAAGAGAGAGTAAAAAGATTGCGATGGATGAATCAGTTTTTTTATTTTTTATTAATTATTAATTGAATGTATATTTTTGATAATTTAACTTTTAAGGATATGTTTTTGTTAATATAATAGTTGTAGAGTATGTTTATCTTAATTGTCTCTTAATTTAATCGTATACAGCTCAATTAGGCTTCGTTCACCAAAAAAATAGAAGTTTTGTTCAGGAATATATATCAAGTACACAAAAGGAGAATGTTCGTGGATAACAATGTTGATGTGGCATCAAGTGGAATATGAGTCTAGCTTGCTCAACCTTGTAATTTTTCCTATTATATTCACCATCTTTTTTTATTAATATCATCAATTGTTCAAGTATATAAGTTAGTTGACTCATTTTTAATCTGAAATTTCCGATCATGAACCTGAGGATCAATAGACACCAGCGGTGACTCCGAGCAGGTGCAGTATATGCGACATCACGGGGGTCCACGTTTTTCGGTGCACCAAAAGAAAAGTATTTACAGGTGAGATATTCATGAACTTGTTAAAGATCAAAGTATTAACCCCCGAACTCATACAACGGCTAATACAAGTAAATAACTCTGCATCCGTAATTACACATCCTAGTATCTAGATCACAGTATATGCTAGGGCCCGATCCATTTTAATACTGCAAGACTGATATAACTATACAAATACGTACAATACTTATTTGTATGGTCGTCTGATCATGTTCACGGTGCATAGCAATAGATTTTACTTAGAATACCAATAAAAAACTATAAGCACCTTAGCCCGGTTCTAGGTGGTGGTTTTTTTTGTCCAAATACTTGATCCTAAACTATCAGGACGATGAGAAAAAGTGGTTGGTGTAAGTGTTTGGTATCCGAGTATACCCCGCTCATCACCAGGGTTCGAACCATAGCGCCTGCGAATCTGGTTTACCTCTGAATGAGGGTTACTTATTATCAAAAAAAATAAAAAAACTATCAGGACGATGTGATTTAATTTGTTGCGTGGTCTTAATTTGCCAAATGTCTGGAGCCAACGATTAGAAGGTAATATTAATTTTGGGTTATTTCCTAAATGACTGTGTAATGATTTTTAAAAAATATAAACAGTCAAATAGGTAGAGATGTTTTAGACTAGGGTTGGAGGCAGACTAAAAATACTGAAGAGGCATTACAAAAGAGTGAGTTGATTTGGTACTTTTAAAAGTTAAATGAGATTAAATAAATAGCCAAATAGGCAGGGATGTTTTTGTCCCTAAATGAGTTTAACTTGTAAAAGATAGCTTCAATCCACACTATAAAAGTTTGGATTGATAGGCTGAACCATTTCTACTGATTAGAATACTCATTGCTATCAAATGAACAAAAATAATACAATTTTGAAAACACTTTTTGAATCTACAACTTCCTAGTTCCTACTGTTTTTATTGTTATCAATGGTTTCAAGTATGATCTATAAGTTAGTTGACTCATTTTTATTCGGAAATTTCCAATCATGAACCTGGAGGATAGACACCAGCGGGGGGACTTGGTGCAGTATATGCAACATCACGAGGGCCCTAGTTTTTCGGTGCACCAAAAGAAAAGAAAAATTATAGGTGAGATATTCATGAGCGTAAGATCAATGATCAAATTTACCCCCAAACTCATAGAACGATTAATACAAGTATATCACTCTTCATCCGTGATTGCACGTCGTCGTAATATCTTGACTTCCACAATGACAATATATGCAAGTGCCAGATCCCTTCGCTGCGAGACTGATCATATTCATGTTACATGATTGTATGGTCGGGATCATATTCATTGTGCATAACAATATGAATTTTTACTTCCGTGTACAGAAACTAGCTATTTCATCGTAGATGCAATATTGAAGTTATCTATAAGATCAAGATGTTTATTTGGATAAAGAAACTCTAAAGCTTAATCTAGGTAAAAATAATCAGAATACCACAAAACTATAAGGGCATAACTACCTAAGCTTGGTTGTAGGTTGTTGTTTGCTTCTGTTAAACACTTGATCCTGAAATATAATTTGTTACAGGGTCTTTACCAAATGTATGTGGCGATCCATTTCGAGTGACATGATATTTTTGGTTATTTCCTAATTGATTGTGTTATGATTTAAAAAAAAATCATAAATCGGCAGGGATGCTTTAGATTAGGGTTGGGGGCAGACTCAAAATACTGAAGAGGCAGATTAGGGTTTCGTAGTTTAATTTGACTGTTAAATGAGTTTATGATTGTCTCTAAATCTTTTGAAATTATATTTGTCCCGGATACTGTAAAAGATAGTTTCTTTCAATCCACTGTATAAAAGTCTGGATTGATAGGTTGAACCATTTTTTTGAAATAAGGTTGAACCATTTCTACTATTCACTCTTTGCTACTAAATGAACAAAAATGGTACAATTTTTAAAACAACTTGAAATCTACAACTTCTTGTTTTTGTGGTACTTCAACTAGTTGAACAATTAGGATCTTGTTTATGCTTATTTGTAAGATTGTGCAAGAACAGTTTACTTTTTGTTTAATTTGTATGCATATATACTACGACTGCGTCATTGGTGCAACCAAACAAACATCCGTTCAATTTACATAGATACCTATATCTCGATAATTTTGCAAGAGAGATATTACAATTTACAACAAGCCAATGTCACGAATCGGTAACAAACACCACTTAGTTTTTATTGATGTTTCATTCCGGTATGGTAAAGGGATGAAATTAAATCTAGGTAAGAAGCCAACTGGCAACTTCCACAGAAGCGATGAATTTCCGATCAGTGAACCAATATTGGCTGACATAGCAGTGTTGGCCTTAAACATTTGTTTATGATTTGCTCCCATAAGAAGCAAGAGTTCAAGGTAAATTCCAGCAAACTATTAGTATCAATAATAAAATTCCAGCAGTCGTAAATACCGAGACTACACTACTCTCTACCATATAACTATCAAAACAGTCGATGAAATTAGAATACAGCTAAAAAACTGGAAGTTTCAGAAACAAAACAGAAGAAAGCCTAAAAGTAGGGCAATTCATAAGTATTTAGAAATTACTTAAATATAAAAGATAAATAAACTTTTCACTTTTCTTTTATCAAAATTAAATCCATAGCAATAGTAATAATAAAATCTTTTTCTTTATTTTTATGATAAAAGCAAAATGATAACATGTATATCTTAGAATATCAAGCCCGATTGACTTCCTCAATCTCTTTACCGTCGATCTTTTTCTCAAGTGTATAAATCATACGTGCACTACGTAATTAAGGTCACCACAGCATGACGGTTGAGTCTATTCCTTAAAACGTTCCGGTTAACAAACTATGTATAATCGCTACGTTAACCGTTGAGAACTAAACTCTTTCGTTTAGTTGCCAACGTCACCCCACTTTCCTCTTCCCCTTATTCGGGATTCTCCGTTGAACTTATTCTCATGGTCCCAAATACAAATCATAAAATAATAAATTTAGAAACCTTATATAGATACACTGTATATAACCTTTATCTTTATAAGATATAAACTAGTTCTCTTTATACAGATCCACTGTATATAAATCACTTCTTCTTTTTCATTCTTTTCTTTCTTTTATTTTCTTTGTTTTCGTAACAATATAAAAACAATGTTTACATATATAAATAGTACTTGAAAAATAATACCCATGAGCCTGTAAAATATTATCAAAAGTTGCAACGGAATATTTATAATAGCAAGACAAAACCCACTCACCTAATATTAATCCGAAAGAATAGAAACATTTCTACAACGAATAATCTAGTGCTTAGCTTTCCACTAATCCTTTTCCCTTGCTCAACATAGGACTTTAATTATCTCATCTTTGTATACTTTCGTTACATACATATAATTTTAATACAGTAAAGGAGTATAGAATCTAATCAGGGAAATGCTACCTAGCTTTCTTTCTTTATTTGCACTAGTGTATATATCTATATTAACAAGGAAGAATTCATTATAGGGACGTGTATATGGCATGACAATTGGCTTATCATTTATACTACAATTCTATACCAATTTATTACTTCCGTTTCAATTTCTCATGCAAGGTTAGCTCCTTAATAAATTACTAGCAACAGAAACTCTTTGAATACATGTAACATTACTTCTCCTTAAATATTCCATGCATAGTAGTTATAGGAATAAATACAAACATCTCGTTATAGAAACCTCAAGATAATATTTACTATTCTTAATTGACTTTACTCTTCAGACAAGGCATCGGTTTTATATATGAATACAATCAAATCATGTCATTAATCATCTTAGTAAGGCATTCAAAGACCTATAACTTACACCATTATTCCTAATCATACGTTTATACAATTCAATATTTCTAACCGAAGTAAATTACATAATTACTAGTCCCAATTCTTACCAGCTAATCCCTAAAAGTACTACCACATATCAATCCATGGTAAATCATTTTACCAATTAAATACCTCTAAATCCTTTAAAACTCTATAGCTTTGATAACGTGTAACCGTAAGGTCCTTAAATCACTTAAACAACTAAACATTAGTATTCTTACTTATGAAAACAAAATAGTCACATGAGTAATTATTTATAAGAATAAATATTCAAAATAAAAATTTTAAATTAAAATACGGGATTTTACACTCTCCACCACTTAAAGAAGTTTCGTCTCAAAACTTTATTTTTTTAATAACTTAAAAAAAAAGATAATGTTTCCGAATAATATTATATATGCTTTCTTATACGTGATTAAATCAGCTCACATAATTTCTTTAACCAACCGGTCTCCAAAACAATTACTTGTGTGTGCATGTAGCATAAACTATATAAAAGAAGTATAATAGGTATGTTGGAAACTCATTTGAGATTAAAATTACTAATAATAATATCATCATTATCCGGTCTTGAATTCAGGGTAGATCGAATCATAGCGGTCGAAGGTGTCCATCAAAAGGAGAAGAACTTGAAAACTTATGATGGAGAAATACTAACGTAAGTTCCTAAGGTCAAACTTTTACCACTTCCGATCATTTATTATCTCATTAATTACCAAATTCTATAACTCCCATCAATCATAATTCCAAAACTCTAAATCTCCTGTCTACATAATTCTTAGTCCAAATTCTGATTTTAGTCATCATCAATGCTAATAACAAAGTGTACACCATGAAAGCAAAACACATGATGTAAGCTAATCTTTTAATTGGTAAAAAAAAAAATTGTTCCTATCATGTTTTTCCTTGAACTGATAATTAACCTCTGGGATGGTTCAAATTCAAACAACTATTATTGATATTGATACCGTAAGATAACCAAACCTATTCCAAAACTTGTTTCCATATCGTTTTCCGAAACATTTATTACTTAAACATTTATATCTATTTCATGTGCTTCCGCTGCACGCTCTGATAAAATAATAATAATAATGGTGCTAACCGGCCTAACATTGCATTTTGTTTCTAATTTATCAAGCAATCCAGTTTTAGCATCTATACCACCACCCAAAAATAATACCAATCTCCCTGTTGGCCCGGGTGCGGCTAAACCTTAGAGGGGGTGAATAAGGTTTCTAGGCGTTTTTGGCCTAATTAAAAATAAGTGCAACTAATCACCCAACTATCGCAATTCTAAGCTTATGCGTTTAACAAAAGTTAATATAATACTAGAAGTTCTAAACGCATGCAAAAAATAAGCAATAATTAAGTTGCGGAAAGTAAATAGTAAGGGAAAGAAAATGACACCGTGATTTATAGAGGTTCGGCAAACGGCCTACGTCCTCTCCTCGGTACTACCGAGTATTTCACTAAAAATAATCTTCCCGATTTACAAATCCTATCGAGCTCAATCGACCGATTGGCTCACCCTCTACCCGAGGTTCCTACTCTTGATACAAGTGCAAGAGAACACGACTATGAGTCAACGACTCCCCCTCAATTTATGAGTACCCGAATGAAAAACCTAGAGCTTTTAAGCTTCACTTGCTTACAAAGCCTCTACCCGTTCACTCGCTCATAAATGAGTTTATAAAACACTCGATACAAATTTAGTTACAAAAATGTAACTTCGCTCACTATTCTAATTGCTTCTCAAAAAGCTAATTGGTGAGTTGATGATGATCGAGCTTGAATCTCTTTCTCTTTGATTTTCCTCTTTCTCGAATATATATCCACCAAAATGGTGATATTAGGGTTTTTAATGAGAGGTTGAGGAAGTTGATTGGTATATGGATTAGTTGGTGTAGAAAGAGAGATTGGGTGGTATTTATATGCCAAAAAGGTCTGTTTTTCTGGATTATGACCGTTGGAAGTGGTTGAGGCTATATTCAGTGTTTTAAGCTATTTTCCAGAAAAAGCTGAGAAGCTGTTTTCGAAAACTGCAGAAAACGATCGGTCGTTTTCTACAGTCGATCGGTCGTTTTCAGAAAAACGATCGGTCGTTTTTCAGAAACGATCGGTCGTTTTTATACTGGACTCACTGGAATATTTTGGACCAAAAACGATCGGTCGTTTTTGTCCAGTCGATCGGTCGACTGTAATTCTGGTCTCGTAAAACTTCGAATGCTCATAACTCCTTCGTTTTAGCTCCGATTCTAGATCCGTTTGAACCTGTGGCTTCGTTTTTCTGTGCTCTATCTTTCTGGTGTTCTGAAATTTTCATTGACTACTTTTGGAAAAGACAAGCGTTATATCATCGAAATCGTAAAATCATTAAAGTCATTAAAAACATAATTAAAGTTATAATCAAAATCATTATTGAACTCTAAGTTCAACAATCTCCCCCATTTTGATTATGACAAACTAATGATGATTTTACAAGAAAAATATCTCCTCCATTTTAACAAAACGCATTATCTCTAAATATATCATTTTTCTCCCCCTTTGGCATTATCAAAATGCAATCAAGAATAAAAAAAAATATGGGGTTTTGTGAAGGGTTTTTAAAGAAAAACCAAAACATGAAAAATGTTATTACGAAGTATATGCCCCAACTAATCACATATATGTAAATACTAAGGATTAGAGTATACCAAATATGTGATGTTGAGTCCGCTCGCTAATGGCATTTGCATTGAGCGTTTCCGAGTCCAAATAGGTGGTACCATTTGTTGGTATGCCTTCCACCTTTGTCGATTAATGGCACTTCATTCTTGACGGTGGAGTCGATCTTCTTGACTTCCACGACTTTTGCCAACCATTTGTTGATTTTCTCCTTTTGGATGGAGATACCTACAACACAAATTTTGTCCTTTGGTACCCAATTTCTTTTGGGTCCGACGTTGTTAGTGGCTCGGGTCTTTATTACCCATTTCAAATCGCTTCTACTAACTTGAAAGCGATTTGGGCATTTAGAAGAATTATGCTCATTCCTACTACAATGTATGCAATGCATAGACCTTTTAGTATAACGAGACTTATACGACATTTTGGGAAGGTTTTTCGGAGTATCCATTTTGGTTTTAAAACCTATACCTTTCCTATCATTAAAAGATTTTTGAAAAATCTTGGAAGTACTCCCTTTAGCAAAAACAACCTCTTGTTTAGGCGGAATAAGAGTTTTAGAAATACTAGAGGATTTGACGAAGCGGGTTTTGTTTGAAGTAGAACTAATGCAATCAAAACCTAAACCGCTCTTATCATTGAAATCTTTTTGACAACTCAAAATGTTATCTAAAACGGTTTTGCCTTTAGAAAACTTTGAAATTGTTAAATCAAGTTTTTCAATATTAATGACAAGCTCGTTGTTTTTATTTTTCAAAGTTTCATTCTCGGTTTCTAAAAGCTTGACCTTGTCATTTAAGTTAAAAGCATGAGAATTCAAAACCTTGTTTTTGCTTTTAACTTTATCGAAAGCATCCTTTAACTCTTCAAAATTTTCTAATAATTCGCAATCTAAAGAAGATGGTTTTGAAAGAGTTTTAGCAAGTCTAGAGACTTCATTCTTAAGAAAATTGATCTCGGTTTGTAAAGACTTGTTTTGGATGACGAGATCATTGTTTTTATCTTTCAAGCCTTCCTTTTCGTCATCTATATCATGTAAAGAGAATGACGATGTTGGAATAGACTCATTTTCATTTTTATCTCTTTTTAAAGATCTTATTTCTTCATTGAGAGAAGAATTTATCTTTTTAAGAGAGTCGACCTTTTCGACAAGCTTAGGAAATTTTTTAGAATAAACATCGCACATATGAAGTAATTCATCATAAGAAAGATCATTTACCTCATCGGCTTCGCTTTCACTTTCGCTTGAAGAAGAGAGGTTTTGTTCATGGCTTTCTTCCATGGCCATATAGCAACCAAGGTGAGCGACTTCATCTTGGTCGGAGCTATCGCTAGAGCTTGAAGCGGATATCTTCTTCTTGCCTTTGCTCTTGCGATTCATGACGCAATCTCTCGCCATGTGTCCTTCCTTGCCACAAGTATAGCAAACAAAATCGTTAGAATAAATAGAATTATTTGACGATTTACCTTTATGTCTGCGGTGGTCTTTTAGCTTGAGTATTTCCTTGACGATTCGAATGATTTGCATCGAATTTTCGTCGTCATTGGATAGCTCATTGCTTTCGTCACAAGTTGTTCCTTTGAAAGCTATCTCCCTCCTTTTTGAGATTGGCTTGTGACTATTGAGGGTGATCTCGTGAGTAATGAGTGAACCCGTCAATGCATCAAGAGAGTATGTGTTCATGTCGTGCGCCTCTTGAATTGCGGTGACCTTTGGTTCCCATTCCTTCGGTAAGCTCCGAATCACCTTTGAGACCATTTCCTTACAAGATAAATGCTTACCAAGAGATGTTAATCCGTTAGTAATAGTAGTAAATCTAGCAAGCATATCGGAAATAGTTTCACCCTCGCTCATTTTAAAAAGCTCGTAGTCATGAACTAAAATTTGGAGTTTGCACTCCTTAACTTGGTTAGTCCCTTCATGCATTACTACTAGCTTATCCCACATACCCTTAGCGGTTTTACAAGCGGAAATTTTGTTGTACTCGTTAGGAGAAACGGCACAAACAATAGCATACATCGCTTTGGCGTTCGTAGAGTAGGCTTCTAGTTGAGCGTTATCTAGGTCCTCTACGGGGATTGGGTTCTCGCTATTTTCGGATTTAGGAGCGGAGTATCCTGCTTTAATAATCTTCCAAAGATTAACATTATAGCTTTGTAGGAACATGCTCATCCTATCCTTCCAATAACCATAGTTTATCCCATCGAAATAAGGTGGAGTATTTGGGGATAAAGCTATGCCGGATGCGAAATCGTACAAATTAGCCATCGGGATCTTAACTCTAAAATCGTTAGATTCCTATATGCAAGAGCCTTGGCTCTGATACCAATTGTTGGCCCGGGTGCGGCTAAACCTTAGAGGGGGGTGAATAAGGTTTCTAGGCGTTTTTGGCCTAATTAAAAATAAGTGCAACTAATCACCCAACTATCGCAATTCTAAGCTTATGCGTTTAACAAAAGTTAATATAATACTAGAAGTTCTAAACTCATGCAAAAAATAAGCAATAATTAAGTTGCGGAAAGTAAATAGTAAGGGAAAGAAAATGACACCGTGATTTATAGAGGTTCGGCAAACGGCCTACGTCCTCTCCTCGGTACTACCGAGTATTTCACTAAAAATAATCTTCCCGATTTACAAATCCTATCGAGCTCAATCGACCGATTGGCTCACCCTCTACCCGAGGTTCCTACTCTTGATACAAGTGCAAGAGAACACGACTATGAGTCAACGACTCCCCCTCAATTTATGAGTACCCGAATGAAAAACCTAGAGCTTTTAAGCTTCACTTGCTTACAAAGCCTCTACCCGTTCACTCGCTCACAAATGAGTTTATAAAACACTCGATACAAATTTAGTTACAAAAATGTAACTTCGCTCACTATTCTAATTGCTTCTCAAAAAGCTAATTGGTGAGTTGATGATGATCGAGCTTGAATCTCTTTCTCTTTGATTTTCCTCTTTCTCGAATATATATCCACCAAAATGGTGATATTAGGGTTTTTAATGAGAGGTTGAGGAAGTTGATTGGTATATGGATTAGTTGGTGTAGAAAGAGAGATTGGGTGGTATTTATATGCCAAAAAGGTCTGTTTTTCTGGATTATGACCGTTGGAAGTGGTTGAGGCTATATTCAGTGTTTTAAGCTATTTTCCAGAAAAAGCTGAGAAGCTGTTTTCGAAAACTGCAGAAAACGATCGGTCGTTTTCTACAGTCGATCGGTCGTTTTCAGAAAAACGATCGGTCGTTTTTCAGAAACGATCGGTCGTTTTTATACTGGACTCACTGGAATATTTTGGACCAAAAACGATCGGTCGTTTTTGTCCAGTCGATCGGTCGACTGTAATTCTGGTCTCGTAAAACTTCGAATGCTCATAACTCCTTCGTTTTAGCTCCGATTCTAGATCCGTTTGAACCTGTGGCTTCGTTTTTCTGTGCTCTATCTTTCTGGTGTTCTGAAATTTTCATTGACTACTTTTGGAAAAGACAAGCGTTATATCATCGAAATCGTAAAATCATTAAAGTCATTAAAAACATAATTAAAGTTATAATCAAAATCATTATTGAACTCTAAGTTATAATCAAAAGTCATAGTTCCCACTCCTAAGAGGATGAGAATTGGTCCTTAGACGGTGGACTGTGTGTTCATCGGATATGCATAGAATAGTAGTGCATATCGGTTTCTCATGCACAAGTCGGACAATCCCGATGTGCACGTAGATACGTATATGGAAAGCCGAGAGGCCTCTTTCTTTGAAGATATCTTTCCCCGAAAATTACCTACATCTGTACCAACTGAAGAGTTGAACAGTGAAGGAAATGTGGGGGCAAGTGAACCGACAGAGGAAGAGGAAGAGCCTCAGCGCAGCAAAAAGGCAAGGAAGGAAACTTCTTTTGGACCTGATTTCCTAACCTTCATGATTGAAGGCGAACCGGTGACATATAAACAAGCTATGTCAACACCGGATTCCCAATATTGGGAAGAAGCTATTCAAAATGAAATTGAATCAATCATGCAAAACCACACTTGGGAACTAGTGGATCTTCCGAAAGGATGTAAGCCCCTAGGTCACAAGTGGATCTTCAAGAGGAAGTTAAGGGTTGACGACACGATTGAGAAATACAAGGCGAGACTTGTAGTAAAAGGATTCAGGCAAACTAAAGGTGTCGATTATTTTGACACGTATGCTCCTGTCTCCAGGAAAGCGTCTATCCGAATCGTCATTGCTCTCGCAGCTTTGTTTGATATGGAAATACATCAAATGGATGTAAAGACGGCGTTTCTAAATGGAGAACTGGAAGAAGAAATTTACATGGAACAACCGGAAGGGTTTGTAGTTCCTGGTAAAGAGCACCAAGTGTGCAAACTTGTAAAGTCTCTATATGGACTCAAACAAGCGCCAAAGCAATGGCATGAGAAGTTTGATAGAATTATGCTATCAAACGGTTTTCGCATTAATGAGTGCGATAAATGTGTCCACTCTAAAGGAAGTGGAAGATACTGTGTTGTAGTCTGTCTCTATGTGGATGACATGATCATAATTGGGAGTAATGATAGAATCAGCTCCATAAAGAAAATGTTATCACAACACTTCGATATGAAGGATCTGGGTATAGCTGATGTAATACTTGGTATGAAGATTACCAAAACATCATAAGGATATGCCTTGTCCCAAGGTCACTATGTTAAACAAGTATTAGACAAGTTTGACAAGGACAGTAAGGCTATGTCTAGAACCCCAATTGAGTTCAACTGTAACTTGAAAAAGAATTTCGGTAAAAGTGTGAATCAATTGGAGTTCTCTCGAGTCATTGGCAGTCTCATGTATATAACGAATTGCACTAGACCAGACATAGCAAACTCAGTGAGTAGACTGAGCAGGTACACCAGTAATCCAAATGAGGAACACTGGAAGGCCATAATGAAACTTCTCAGGTATATGAGATTTTCAGCCGATTACGGGCTGCACTATACCAGATATCCAGTAGTACTGGAAGGGTATTCAGATGCCAACTGGATATCAGACTCCAATAGCACAAGATCTACGAGTGGATATGTATTTATAATGGGAGGAGCTGCTGTGTCTTGGAGATCCTCCAAATAGACGTGTATTGCAAGGTCAACTATGAAATCTGAATTCATAGCGTTAGACTTAGCAACCGAAGAGGCAGACTGGATGAGAAGTCTATTGGAAGAAATTCCAATGTGGCCAAAACATGTTCCCACAATAAGCATGCATTGTGATAGTCAATCAGCTATTGCGCGGGCTCAGGATCATATGTATAATGGAAAGTCTCGACATATACGTCAGAGACATAAATCCGTAAGGGAATTGTTATCCAACAGTGTGGTATCCTTAGATTTTGTGAGATCAAAGGAAAACATAGCGGATCCATTAACAAAAGGCTTGACTCAAGTGGGAGTTGAGACGTCATCGAACGGAATGGGATTAAAGCCCATTAAATTGGTGGCCCCAACATAGGCAACCCCACCTAAACGGAATATTTCCTGATAGGTTCAAAGGGAACTGAACTGTGAGGGCAACCGAACAAAGCACTCGGGAACCTGGAGTTCCCAGCCCATTTCCGTGATGACAGAGTGATAGACATGTACCATTATAAGGGTGAGCGTGAGGCTCTTAATGATCCAAGTAACTCGATGGTCGAGTAAAGTGAGTCAGGACACTTTCGACTTGGAACACCTATAACGAGTGTGTAAGGCCGGTACCATGTGACGAGGTTGGGCTAATTCACTAGAGCACTCAGTTGAAGTTTCCAAGGCAGTCCAGGCCAAATATGGACAACAACTAAAGGGCCTAGTACGTGGGTAGAGAGGTCACTATGCGGGTGCCATTCTGGGATACACAAAGCTTGATGGTTCAAAGCTTTATAGCTACGTAATAGCAGTATTCTGGGTGGTATTCCGCTACGGCAGGTTCAAGGCGCGCGCTACCTGACCTTAGGCAGTGAACTTTTGCGGTTCTCTTGATTTTCATTTAGGACATAGGCTTTCGAGCCAATTGCATTCATGGGGGGTATTGTTGGAAAAAGTAGGAAAAAACATGTAGTTTAAACATGGTTGTTCCAAGTGGTCAGGGACCATCTTTGAGTCAATTTTTAATGCAACTCCTCAGTTTTTCTGAGGCCATACTCTATGCGTTTGAGTAGCTCGTGCGATGAGCTTCGCAACAGTATATCGCATGACCCATTCAGATGAAGGGTGTGAATGATAATTGGACTCGAAGGTTGGTACTCGAAAGAGGGAAAAACCAAAATCTGGAAAATGGAGTAGAGAGTGGGAATAAACCATGAGGGTTATCCCACATTGGAAAATCAAGATTGATTTTTACTCTATATATACAAGTCCATCTCATGTAGTTGGTAAACTAATTAAGTCCACATACCCATGAGTGGGTTAGTGTGTACCACACACGCGTGCGCTCGCTCGGGTCTCGGGACTTAGGCCTCGGGTCACAGGACACGGGCCACGGGCTGCGGACCACGGACCGCGGGATGCGGGATTTGGGATTTGGGATTTGGGGAATGTCTCGGGTCTTGGGTCTTGGGTCTTGTACTAAACTGAAAATGGACTTTTGCATATTTGCATGAGCAGTCCCTAGAGTTCCAGGAAGTTTGAAACTCCATCAGTAATGCAGGCGGATTCTGGTGATGTAACTTCCAGAATTAAATGACCAATAAATTATGCGGTTTCAGAATTTCTCTATAAAGAGGCAGCCATCCACTCACATTCCAGATATGAAATCAGTCTCTCTTCTCTCTAAAACAGCATTATAATTTTTCTATATAGCATATTAGAAACCAGAGAGAACCACCCACCAACAGCTCGACTTTGACTCGTCGTCAGTTTCCGGTGAGTCATCCGAGAGACGTTGTACATTGGGATCGAAGCGCCAACGCAACCAGAAACATCAAGGTGGTTGGGCGAATATCGGTTAAGGGCATACTGTTAACAGTAGCCTCGTCTATCTTATTTTATATTCTGTCCATTTCAATTTCCGCATTTAAATACTGTTATTTACATTCTGTTTTTCAATTCTGTATTTTTTATTTCAGTATTTTAATTTCCTGTACTTAGTTGTACCTTTTATATTATGTTTTTACCTTTCTGTAATTTACTTAAAGTACTGTTTTATTCTGTAATTTCAATTCTGTAATTAAATTCAGTAATTAGAATAGTTTCAATTCAGTCCTGTACTTTCATTTTAAATCAGAACAGTCCGGCTGTTAAGTTTATACTTTCCAGTCCGGCAATTTCTATTAATTGCAAATCAGTACATCAGATTATTAATTAATAATAATCTGATAACGTTTGCTTTAATTACTTTTCAGTACCTACATGTTGTAATCAGTTTATTCTATTCCAATTGGAAATTAATAAATATTACATTGGTTTTGTTTAATTACTGTTTAGTCCTTTAATTATTGTTAATTGTTATTTCGTATACGGAAACCAACACTATATTTAATTTCAAAAGCTTATCTACAAATCCTTGATGACGTGGTTATCACCATTTTTATTTATTTATTATGTGTGCTTGTTTTAAGTCGACGGATGAATACTTATATGTATTCTTGATGGATAAGTGTTACTTTGTTGTTTATGTTTTTCAATTCTATCATTCTCTGTCCAATTTAAATTTTCTTTCATCAAAATTCAAAACTATGAAAACTAGGGGAAGGTACCATTCGGGAAAATTGTATAACAGGTATGTCAAACCTTCACATTCTACTGGAGCAACTATCCAATAATCATCGGAGCAGCTATGATATATCGAATTACATATAAAATCAATTTGTTTGCGATAGTGAAATTCCTATCTGCCGTTCTAGTTGCTGTTATGCAGTTAGGTTCCAAGTATAGTTGCAACCACAGTTGGAACCTAAGTATAATGATGGACAGAACAGTAAAGTTAAATGTACTTTAATTAAATCACACGCACATTTAACAACGTAGTTCACCCAACTGGGCTACGTCTCCGGGGCACTCACCCAAATTATGATATTATAAAAGCTTACAATATAGGATTTAAATCTTAATGAAAAACTCTCATATTGCCTTTAGGTTTTCTCCCTATCTCTATATTTCTCCTATCTTATAACTATCACTCAAAATATCAATGGCATCCGACCATTGTTTTTCATTTAAAAGCTCACGGTGTATTCTCTTAATAATGAGTTCTTTATAATTTAGAACACACTTTTTTACAAGCAAAGTTATCAGCTATTAATAGGAGTAAAAACAATCTTCTTTCTTCAAGATCTTGATGATTGTTTTTGACTCTTTTGATTGACTTCAATCTTTTCATATTGCACGAGATACTTCAGCATTAGATTGACCTCAATTTTCATAAGTTAATATCTGTTAATAACTAGCTTGGAAATATGAGTTACTCTTTTCCTAAAACAAGGAACATATAAGATAATATCTTTTAGAGATAAAATCTTTCAGAATATATTTTGAAACTTTAACTCCATATATTATTCAATCTAAAATAGATCATACTGATTTTGATAGACAACATAGATTGAATTAAGTGATAAAGACTTGCATGAAAATAGAGATGTAGTTTGACTAATTAAAGGAAACATATCTTTATAAACTAATCTCCTTATATACTTTAGGCAACATCTTTTCTTATCACTTTAATATTCTCAATATACACAAACTAAATCTTTAAAAACATATGAGAATATATCCTGCATTCTTTAAAAAAAATAAACGTCATTAAAGATTAGTAATGCAGAATTACAGAACTGGACAGATTCCTGCATAACAGCAGGTTGGAACTGTGGTTGCAACTGAGGTTGCAACCTCACTTGTAAACATAAACCTGTCTCAATTCTTTAACAATCAACTAGGATTATTTAGTTCAAACCAATAGACAACAAATAGTTCATAGGCCAGAAATCTGGTCCTAACAATCTGCCCCTTTGTCATTGGGTTTGACAAATAATCTGAGTTTATGTGAAATGGCCCCACCTGTAAATTTTGTTAGAAAAAACAATCTCCACTGTGTTTTTGGATTTCAGAACACTATAAGTGATTTGAGTTAATCATTTAAGCTCTCCCTGCAAGTTAGAATTGCAGCAATCATATAAACTCAAAATAGAACTTATTTAATCATTAAAGAAACAGAATCCAAACATAAGTTGCAGAACAAACATAAAGGCAGAAATTAGCACAATAGTTTCAAAACATGAAACAGAACTTTAAAATAAGAACATAAATTCTCAACTTTCTTCTCCCCCTATTTGTCACAGCCCTTGACAAACTAGTTGTTGTTACTTGGTATTTTAGTGGCGACTAGAACCAGGAGCTCTTGTAGTGACAGGTTCATCACGTACCACATCTTCATCACTACTTAAGGAGTAGCCACTGTCACTTTCACTTTCATCGTCACTCTCCTTGAGATTTTCAAGCAGCTTTTTGATCTCATAGTCAGCAGTGTCTAACTCAATTCTTTTCTCTTCATTTATAGCTAGTTGTTGTAAAAGATACCATCTAACTCCTTTCTTTTTAGGAGCGTACTAGTAGACACATTTTCCTTTCCCTTTTCACCAGTTATGTCATTAATATGACATTCTTTTAGAAGCTTAGCAGAGATGTATAAACCAGGAGGACACTTGGTAAGTTTTTCAAAAGAGTTTAGGATAGGATGAATAGAATATGTGGGTAAAACTTGAGAAAGAATAATTTCAGTTATCAAACAAGGAAATGGTAGCAGTATTGAAGGAGCTTTGACATCACAGAAGTCTTTGATTAGGTTAAACACATGATTACCAAAGTTAATGAGTATTTTTGACATGATCCTATAGATAAAGACTGCCATCTCCTTGGTAAGCTTTGATGGTTGTTTGGTTGGATTCCAATTAAACTTAGAAATTCTATGTAAAACAGCAGCACTAAGAGTAAGAGAAGAGGTTTTAATAGAATTTTCATCAAACTGATTTTCCTCGCCTGTAATTGCAAGAGTTACAGCATGAATGTCATAATCAACACCACCCTCAGAAGGACTAGGAGAACCTAGAAACTTATTGATCAAATCAGGATTAAAATCTAGAGTAAGACCCCTTACATACACTCTTCCATAAACTGTATCACTCTCATCAAACACACCAGCATTTAAATTAGCATAGAACTCCTTAACTAATTCAGGAAAATAAGAATCAGGGTAACTAATTGTTTTGTCTAAACCAACATCCTTCAATAATTTTTCAACATGTATCTGAATATTCTTATAACTAGCCAAATTTAGCCGTCTTTCAGCATAAATCTACATATGACTTAGTTTACCAAACCTGTCTGACATAATTCCATTCCAAAACTTAGGATCAACCTCATTATAAAGAGTGTCATAAATATATTTAATAAAGATAGGATCTCTCTGTAAGTTTCTACGAGGACGTTTCTTAACCCTACGGTTCCTAGGTTGGGTAGAAGATGTTTCACTTACCTTTGTCTTAGAACCTTTACTAGTTTTGGATCGATTCACAAAGTCTCTGAGAGTGCTGTCATCATCCTAGTTGAGATTGGATTGACTTTGAGAAGAAGAATACATGGTTGGATCTGAGGTTGCAACTATAGTTGGAACACGCAGAGAAATGGGTTTTTTTTTCTAGAAAAACAGGGTTTTTAATTTTGATAGAGAGATAGAGTAACTTCTGATTTGATTAGTATTTTGGGATAGTAAAAGAGTTAGTATAAATAGCAATTAAGCTCAAATCCTTTTTAAATATAGAAAAGATATACCCAAATCTCTTCTTGAAACAAATTTCCTGAAAAATAGAAACTTTCCTTGTAAAAAATATGAAAATTTTGAAATTCGAATAAATCAAGAAGGATAATGTTTTCATAAAGCTAAATTCGGCAAACAATTTAGATATACATTCCAATTTTAAACAGATTTATCCAATTTTTCGAATTTTAAGGAGTTGAATTTTTGAAGTTAATTGTGACTTGTTTCAAGATAAAGATAGCAATAATATATAGATATAGAATGTTGAAAACAAGATTCTAGCCATTTACTCAAGAAGATATATTTATCATTGAATATCCATAATAAAAATTAAGTCTAGGAGCTATATTGAGCAAATCTGTTTTTCCTCTACATAAAAACTAGATTGATGATCTCAGCAAGGAAATAGTATAAGTGATGCTAAAAATATCAAGACTTTGTCTTAGCTTTTCATTTGTTTTGTTCACTATGATTATTATCATAGGCAGTATGATAATCTTTAGAAAATCACTGATCTGTCTGTATTTCAGATTGAGGTTTTAATTGGGGTTGCAACTGAGCTTGCACCCGACTTATAAAATTTGTACTTTGTGCTTGCAACTCTATTACCAGAGAGGTTTTAAGACAAGTTATCACACATCTGTTTTTGAGACATCAATTAGCGGCTTTTTCAAGACAAAAACTTCATAGCTCAATCAAGACTTACCTTAGATATAAAATGTATTAAAGTTACTCAAAACAGACATACATAGCAAGAGTATTCAACTAGATCTATAATGACATACCCCTATATTCACTTCTTAAATATTCAAACTTTTTTGTATCAATGGGTTTTGTGAAGATATCTGCTAATTGTCTTTCAGTTGAAACATGTTCTAAAATTAAGCTCTTTTCTTCAACTAATTCTCTGATAAAATGGTGTCTTAGATCAATATGTTTAGTTTTGGAATATTGTACTGGATTCTTTGTCAAATCTATAGCACTTTTGTTATCACAAAACAGAGTTAACACTTCTTGTTTAATATTATAATCTTTTAACATTTGTTTCATCCATATAAGTTGAGTGCATCCACTTCCAGCTGCAATGTATTCTGCCTCAGCAGTTGATAAAAAAATGCAGTTTTGTTTTTTACTAAACCATGAAACAAAATTATTCCCAAAATAAAAACAAGCACCAGAAGTGCTTTTTCTATCATCTATATTACCAGCCCAATCTGCATCACAGTAACCAACTAAAAAATGGTTTGTATCTTTAGAATACCATAGGCCAAGGTGAATAGTGCCTTTTACATATCTTAAAATCCTTTTGACAGCCAGAAGGTGAGATTCTAGAGGGTTTGCCTGATATCTGGCACATACTCCTACACTTAAGCACAGATCTGGTCTACTAGCTATTAAATAGAGAAAACTTCCAATCATATATCTATAGAGGCTAGGACAAACACTCTTACATTTATCATTCTTAGACAATTTTAAAGTAGTACTCATAGGAGTTATTTTCTCTTTACTATCACTTAAACCAAATTTCTTGACAAGATTTTCAGCATACTTACTTTGGCATATAAAAATGCCCTTTTCATTTTGCTTAACTTGAAGTCCTAGAAAGTAAGTTAATTCTCCTCCACCACTCATTTTAAACTCAAGCTTCATCAGAAATAAATTCAGCAATTTTGTTATCAGATGTAGAGCCAAACACTATGTCATCAACATAAATTTGAGCAACAATAATATCCTTAGTAGTTTTCTTAGTGAATAGAGTTTTATCAACTCCCCCTCTGTTAAAACCTTTTTCAATTAAGAACTTAGTTAACCTTTCATACCAAGCTCTAGCAGCTTGTTTTAAACCATACATGGCCTTTTTCAAGAGAAAAACATGTTCAGGAAACTTGGGATCCTCAAAACCTTTAGGTTGACTGACATAGACTTCTTCTTGTATGTTACCATTCAAGAAGGCACTTTTGATATCTAGTTGAAATAACTTAAAATCATACAAGCAAGCAAGGGAAAGTCGCATTCTAATATATTCTATTCTTGCTATAGGGGCAAAGGTTTCATCAAAGTCTATTCCCTCAATTTGAGTGTATCATTGAGCCACAAGTCTACCTTTATTGCTAATGATTATGTCATCTTCATTACTCTTATTCCTAAAGATCCATTTAGTCCCTATAACATTTTTATTATTAGGTCTGGGTACTAATGTCCACACATCATTCCTCTCAAATTGAGACAGTTCATCTTGCATAGCTAAAATCCATTCATTATTTTCCAAAGCCTCTTTTATATTCTTAGGTTCTAACTGAGAAATGTAACAAGCAAAGTGGACAACATTACTTCTTTTACCTCTGGTTTTCATACCTGAAGTGACTTCTCTTATGACATTATCAAGAGAGTGATTTTTCTGAGTTCTTACATAGCGAGGCTTGCTTGTAGTTTGAATTGGAGATCTTCCTTCTTCTTCTTCAGAATCTGTTGTATTTTGGGTTTCAACCTCAGTTGCGACTGGGCTTCCAACCACCACTGGACTGCCTACTTGCTAAATTTCTCATGGTTCTTTTCCTGTAATTCCTGACTCTTCATCAGCACCTGTAGTCTCATCAACATCTTTTAAATCATCAAATATCAAATTATATGATTCCATGACACAATTTATTCTCAGATTAAAGACTCTAAAATCTCTACTGTTTTGAGCATATCCAAGGAATACCCCTTTGTCACTCTTAGAATCAAATTTTCCAAGATGTTCTCTATCTTTAAGAATGTAACAAACACACCCAAATACTTGACATTAGGTTTTATTCTTTTCCAAATTTTATAAAAAGGTCATGGTAGTACCTTTTGTAATATAAACTCTATTAACAATATAGCATGCAGTGTTGACAGCTTCAGCCCAAAATATTTTGGCAAATTTCTTAGAATTAAGCATGACTCTAGCCATTTCATGAATAGTTCTACTCTTTCTTTCCACTATACCATTTTGTTGTGGGGTTTTTGGTGCAGAAAACTCATGACTTATACCTAAAGAGTTGTAAAAATTGCTAAACTTGCTGTTTTCAAATTCAGTTCCATGATCACTTCTGACCCTAACAATTTTATCAATGGTGGATCCTTTTTCAAGTTGCATTTTCAAGCAAAGGGTTTTAAAGAGTTCAAAAGTTTTAGTTTTATCCCTTAAAAACACCAACCAAGAGTATATAGAGAAATCATCTATAACTACCAAAATATACTTCTTACCACCAATACTTTCAGTTTGCATAGGACCCATTAAGTTAATATGAAGAAGTTCTAGTACTCTCTTAGTACAGATTTGACTAGTACTCTTGTGAATACTCATTATTTGTTTACCTATTGCACAATCACCACATACACCTTGAGTTTTAGAACTGAGTTTGGGAATACCTCTTATCAATTCTTGTTTAACAAGTTTATCCACGGTTTTATAGGTTACATGACCAAGCCTTTTATGCTAAATATCAACATTGTTAGTAATAGCTTGATTGCACCTATTCTGAGGTAATTCTTTTTCAGATTTTTCAAAAATATAGCAGCTATTTGCTGATCTTACTCCTGTCATGACCAAATCATCATTTAGATCAGTAATAAGACACTTATCTTTGTTAAACTTAACAACCATCTTGTTATCACACAGTTGACTAATGCTGATAAGATTGGCTTTTAAACCATCTACAAGAAACACATCGTTAATTTCAGGCATTCCAGGTTTGTTTAAGATTCCTTTTCCAATAATTTTACTTGTATCTCCACCTCCAAACACAACAGTGTTTCCTGTAAGATTAATGACATTTTTTAGAGCACTTGTATTACCTGTCGTATGCTTAGAACAACCACTGTCAAAGTACCATTCCTTAGTAGTAACAGCATTTAGAGAAGTAATGACATCTTTATTATTGGCAATTAAGATAGATTTTCTTTTAACCTTCCAGACCCAGTTCATCTTTTGATAGCAAGAGGCCAACCAGTTTTTCTGAGAAATATACTTTCTGTTCATTTTTAAATAGCACTTGATTTCTAGATGTCCAGGTCTTTTGCAAAATTTACACAGTTTTAAATCAAAAGTAGATTTATCCTTAGAATTATTCAGTTTTTTCTTGGTTGCAACTGTACTTCTAACCTTATTGTCAAAAATATGAGTTTCAGCTTTAACTAGAGCTTTAACAAAAGTAGTTTTTCCAGTGCTTCCATAACCATAGTAACTCAAGCCACTGTTATCTTTAGAGCCTCTAGAATAGGACAACATGTCATCTAACTTATCTGATGCAGACACATTCAACAGTTTTATTTTCTTCTTGGTCTCAGTTAACTCAACCAGTTATGTGTTGAGTTGCTCAGTGAGATTCTTTACATCATCCTTTAGATTAGCATTAAGTTTGTTTATGATCAAGGATTGTTTACTCAAACATTGATATTTTTCATAAAGGACAAGATACTGCTGAGTAATATTTTCATCAGAGGGCTCTTCCTTATCACTACTATAGGTTTTAAGTGCAGTTGTAATTAGGATTGAAACTGACTCACAATCACTTTCATACATAGGTTCTTTTTCAGTGATTCTTCCCATAAAATTAACAAACTTAGATTCATTCTCTTCATCACTGTTGCTCTCAGATTCACTGTCACTGTGAGTGGTTATATAAGCATTTTTGTTCATTTTTAAAGTATTTGCACACTCAGACTGAATGTGACCATAACCTCTACATTCTCTGTATTAAATTTCTCTAGCATGATAATCTTTGTTATCCTTCTCTTTAGGATTCCAGTTTCCTTTAGAATCATTATTAAGCCTATGTTCTGGCCTAAATTGATTATCTCTTTTCTAAAAGTTTTTGGATGTTCCAGTATCATCCTGTTTTTTCTTATAGAATTTTTTGTAAACCTTTTTAGCAAAGAAAGCCAGCTGTTCTTCATCACTCATATTCTCACAGACTTTGGATTCAGGTTTCTTAGCCTGAAAGGCTATTCCTTTTTCTGTTCTCTTAGGTTTGAAGAATGTTAGTTCATGAGTGCTTAGATTTCACATAAGTTCTTCAAGTTTTAAGTTTTCTAGATCAGTTGATTCCTCAATGACAGTTACTTTAATTTCAAATCTTTCTGGAAGAGACCTAAGTGTTTTCTTTACAAGTTTATCATCACTATATTTTTCACCTAAGGTTCTAGCTTGATGAGAAATGTGACAAATTCTACCATTAAATTGTTCAATTGTTTCATCTTCCTCCATTCTTAGATTTTCAAACTAAGTAGTTAACTGTTGGAGTTTATAGGCTTGTACTTTAACAGTTCCCTCAAATGTTACTTGTAAGATATCCCATGCCTGTTTGGCAGTTTCACAATGAGAGATATACCTGAATATGCTTAGAGTTACACCAGCAAAGATTAAGTTTATTGCAGTTGAGTTTGCACTTGACTTTTTGTCATCATCAGCAGACCACCTATCTTCAGGCACATAGACTAGTCCACCATCACCATCGGTAACAGTTGGAACTTTTCATCCATAGAGTACAGATTTCCATGCTTGCTCATTTTGCTGTTTGATAAATGATCTCATCCTTATTTTCCATACTCCATAGTTAACTCCTCCTTCAAGCAATGGTGGTTTGTTGAACGCGTTTCCTTCCCTCATTAAGTCCATCTTTATCAGAACACAGGATCCACACTAAGTAAGATCTAGTGTGAAGCTCTTATTATACCAATTGAAATTCCTATCCGTTGTTCTAGTTGCTGTTATGCAGTTAGGGTTAGTATAGTTGCAACCACAGTTGGAACCTAAGTATAATGATGGACATAACAGTAAAGTTAAATGTACTTAAATTAAATCACACGCACATTTAACAACGGAGTTCACCCAACTGGGCTACGTCTCTGGGGCACTCACCCAGATTATGATATTATAAAAGCTTACAATATAGGATTTAAGTCTTAATGAAAAACTCTCATACTCTCTCTAGGTTTTTCTGCCTATCTCTATATTGCTCCTACCTTATAACTATCACTCAAAATATCAATGACATCACACCATTGTTTTTTATTTAAAAGCTCACGGTGTATTCTCTCAAGAATGAGTTCTTTATAATTTTGAACACACTTTTTTACAAGCAAAGTTATCAGCTATTAATAGGAGTAAAAACAATCTTCTTTCTTCAAGATCTTGATGATTGCTTTTGACTCTTTTGATTGACTTCAATCTTTCCATATTGCATGAGATACTTCAGCATTAGATTGAGCTCAATCTTCATAAGTTAATATCTGTTAATAACTAGCTTGGAAATAGGAGTTACTCTTTTACTAAAACAAGGAACATATAAGATAATATCTTTTAGAGATAAAATATTTCAGAATATATTTTGAAACTTTAACTCCATATATTATTCAATCTAAAATAGATCATACTGATTTTGATAGACAACATAGATTGAATTAAGTGATAAAGACTTGCATGAAAATAGAGATGTAGTTTGACTAATTAAAGGAAACATATCTTTATAAACTAATCTCCTTATATCCTTTAGGCAACATCTTTCCTTATCACTTTAATATTATCAATATACACAAACTAAATCTTTAAAAACATATGAGAATATATCCTGCATTCTTTAAAAAAAATAAACGTCATTAAAGATTAGTAATGCAGAATTACAGAACTGGACAGATTCCTGCATAACAGCAGGTTGGAACTGTGGTTGCAACTGAGGTTGCAACCTCACTTGTAAACATAAACCTGTCTCAATTCTTTAACAATCAACTAGGATTATTTAGTTCAAACCAATAGACAACAAATAGTTCATAGGCCAGAAATCTGGTCCTAACAGATAGCCGATAGGGCAAATCATGATGAAACCTTGAAGTTATGCCCAGATATGGGATTGCACAAACTCTCAAATTTAGGAGAGAAATCAATCTCCTACTTGTTTATTGAATTAGAACCCGCACCTTAACCAGGAATTACACGGTTCGAGTCTTGTAAAGGAGTGTATATGATAACATTTTTTATTTTATTTTAAAGTTAGTATGTGACAAAAGCCGCTACTATTAAGGAGACATCTATACCAAATTTGTCGGACCGGTATAGCCTTTACGCTGCCATGTGCGTCGTCGTGGACTTGACACTGCGGTATATATAGAAGCAATTTTTGACAATCTGGGGTGTGAAAAAAAAAACACTCCCCCTAACTAGCCACTTTGAAATTAAAAAGAAATTTAGCAGTTAGTTACTCCGATTAGCTTCAAATACCGTTTTTTTTAACTGACCTTTAGAACAATATAGATATAAGGAGGAAAGTGGTTGGTCCAAGTGGTTAAAACCCTAATATATCACGCTCATCATCGGTGTTCAATCTCCGGCACCTGTAAAGCAGGTTACCGAGAGGAATTAATTGTCAAAAAAACATAATAGATATAAAGACCATCAAAACCAAAGTGAGACCAAAGTTTTGATTCCAAAAACAGGTTATCTTGATTTGATCGACTGTCACAAAAGTCTTTCTTAACACTAAAGTATAAGTTTTTGATTGTTTTAATTTTTGTTTCAATTTGATTTAAGATGTAATAAGATAGTGGTGGTGTGATTGATAATAAGGGTCTTTTGATTTTTGCCTTTTCTTATTATTCCTCTATCTCTAACACTTTTGCTGAACTAATGGCAATTTATAACGGGATACTTATTTGCTACAGTCTGAAATCTTTATAACATTATAATTGAAACGGACTATGAAATTATTGCTAACTGGTGGAAGAAAAACACTACCTCTGGTCTTAAATTACAAAGCATTTGGAATGATATTTGTTATTTAATTAATTTGATTGGCTCTAATTTCTATCATATTTTTAAAGAACAAAATCAGGTTGCAGATGGTTTGGCGAAGATGGGTGCAAATGGCTCTGATCTCATTATTTATTCTCATTCTTTCTTGCCTAATAAGTTACTATTTATAAGTTAGACCAGAAGGAAACCAGTTGTTTGAGGAGGAAAACTTTTTGTGTTCAATCTTTCTTGAAGTGATAAGTTTATAGCTAATGATGGTTATTCTGAAGCTTTTGGTGTTGGTTAGCTCAAATTTGTTGTGGCTGGTATTTTGCGTTGGTTTGAGTACACATCATTAAGTCATGCTTTTTTGGCCGTGGCTTATTTAAGCTTATGATGAGAATTCTCTGAAGCTTTTTTACATTTAGCAGCCTTATCATCTATAGAGCTTTGCTCATTCATGTGTTTAGATCGTCGCAGGTACTGCTGCTGTTATGATGCGGTCATTAAGCCATTTTGAAGCTTCTGTTCAAATGAAAGAAATTACAAGAAAAAGCTGGTGTTCACTTTAATTTCCTTTAAGTATCAATTATTATTATTTTTTTAGGATCCTTGATATTCAGAGAATGGACTAGGCTACATGTTGTGCCTTGTTTTGGTTTGGCTTTGATGTCGTTTTTGTTGTAAAAATGCTACTAATGTTTTTGGTTTAGCCTAATGATGGTAATCCTTTTTTTAAAGTTACCTTTGCTCTTAAAGCTTTGCCCCTTGATCGCTCTGATATTGGAGACATAACAGGGGTCAAAAGGTTTGGAGAGATAAGGAGGTGGGTAAAAGGTCATCGTAGCAAATCTTTTTTTAATCGTACGGGATTTTTACATAATTAGTCTTATAACTTTTTTCCTTACTTCAGTATTATTAGGCCTTTACTGTATCTTCGATCGTGATACATTAGTCAATTTTGTTCTATAATAGCTACTATGGGAGCTTGGCCCATAGAAGTACATTCTATTTTACGTAATAATAATGACAGACGTTTGTTACTTTAAAAAAAGATATAATAAGGTTATTATTCCTAATCATCTTAACCAAAAATGACATTCTTCAGGGGGATAAACACTTGCACGTTTTATTTTTCTTCAATTCCTGTCCTAGGTTCTAAAAATATTTTTCTACTACCCTAACAGCTATACAAAACAAACTAAAATAAAATTGTGCTGCAATTAGCTCAACTAGCCAGATCTTGAAATCATTAAGACCACTCTTGAGGAAGGCATTGTTCATGCTTTGCGAGACTATCTAGCTGCAAAACATGAATTTTTTGAGCCGGTATTGCACTTGATCCAATTTCAAAAGTATCTGCAAGTCAATATCCGTATATCAATATTTCTTATACATATTCGTCTAGCTAGGAAAAAAGAGAAAATAGATCTCAAGTATATAGCAGAAGTCAGAAGATCAAGGTTCAGCAGATCCCATTAGGAATTACTGAGAACGTGAGTTAAAATCTTTGTAAAGGTAGGTTAATATTTTGGAGAGTGAGAGCTATCTCAAATTGTATGCCTTGTTCTTATAAATTTCGTAATACCGATTGTTTGATCATTTCAAAAAAGAATGCTTTTGCACCCTAATTATTTGCGGCGGTCATATCTTTACATTTTACCAATTTTGAGGAGTTGCATCTAAGTCAATGGATAAACAACATAGCTACGCAAAATGATCAGTACAAAAGTAAACAGAATGCATTTCCATGTTTTCTTCTCCAATGTTTTAAAAATATAACAGAAAAAACATTGAAAATGAAAATTTGAATACAATTATCAACTTTGAAAAGCAAAATTCCATGGTGAAAAGTGAAGACCATTCGAAGGTTTAGCAGTAATTATAGGGTCGCTGTTTTGTTCACAGCCTGGTATTTAGGAGAATTGTGTATAAGATAGGAGATAATAATTGAACAAGGAGCTTATGAATTGTGATTAGTAGTGAATAAGTATAATATATCTCATAATAACATAATGTGTGCAAACCACAGGAGTCATATATATTATGTAAAAAAAATTGGAAGTTCAATCGAGTAAAGTAAATAGCATACCCGAGTCTGCAAATACTAGCAGTACAACAACATAGATACGCATGAATCTAATCATGTTCAATGAGCTTACAAAATATTCAAACGTTTGTGAATTGTGAACACAAGCAACGTAAGGCTTGCACCAAACTCTGGATATCCCTTTTAAACACTCTACAGATGCATGCAATATGCAATGAAGCTTTTGTTTTTTCATTCATTTTTCCAGACAACAATATCGACTTGCACTATTGATATACAAAGGGCACTTATATAACATGTGGCAGGTTTGGACGGGGTATAATTAGGCCAGTTTAGGCACACGTTTGCTTTCGCCCAAATATTCCAAGAGAATACGCACTTATTCATTCGGTGCACACCCAATGACGAATATATGTCATAATTAGCATTTTCCTTAAGTTCATTTGTATTTAGAACTCTGCTTCTGTGCTGAGACATAAGTTACTTCTGTAGTTGTATTTACCGATGAAGCAAATCAACGGATGGTCTTCCCAGTTTTTTTTGTTTTTTTATTTAAGGAAACAGGCTCTTATTATATATTTAAACAAAAAGGTCGCAAGTTTAACCATGGGACATTCCCCCCTGCAGGAACAAATATCTCGGAATCAGTCAAAGTTAAAAGATAGTAAACAAATAGAGTGCTGAAATCTGCTACAATTAGAAAAGCCTATAGCTAAAACATTGAGGGCAAAAAGGAGCAAAAAAATTCAAAAAATTTAGCCTGTTTTTAAGTGAGAAATTTGAGCTCAGAAGCCAAACTTTTCTCCTTACCCTACACCATGATCACAGTAATCAAAGAACAACTTTTTGACGACCAAATACTCACTACATTTGCAACAAGAAACCTCAATGACTGCTTTAAACAAATGAGGAATATTGGTGCTCGAGGTCGTTTCAGCCCCGATCCGTAGTGGCCATCGGTTTTAATTCTTTATTTAATAAGTCATTTTCTCAAATTATCTCACTAATCAGAATCAAATACTTCTGTGACTTCAAAACAATATATTCATAGCTTCAAGAGAAAAGAAATAACACAATTACATCACGAAGGTACAAATGTCACAAGTCATTCTCCTCTTTACTTGATAAGTGAAGAAAGTAAGAACCTTGTATTATTGTTAAGGACATACAACACACACACACACACACACATTCACTTGTGTAGTTTACGTACTCGACTTAAAAGTTTCAATGTCATCTCCAAGGCCAAATCTTCTCAATGGATAATGTTGATATTGGGGGATACCATTACTAGTATTTAGTTGGATAATAAGGCCACATAGCTAAACCGCACTTGCCATAAGGATACACGTTACGTTGCATCCTAATGTAACCGCCCTCACCCCACCACGTATTCCACGAGTTCCTCACTATCCAATAGTCTAAGCCATTTTGAGTTCCGTATCCGACAATGACTACAGCATGGTCTAGGGCAGTCCCACATGATCCAGTAAATATACCCTTCAATGTTGAAAAATGAAAACACAGCTAGAGTGAAAAACCGATTTAGACTGGTATTGATTAGATATAGAAATTGATGCTACTCTAAAGAAATCAAAGTGAACATATCATGTTAGTAAGTTTGTGTATATGCTTGTTATTTGTTACGAAATGGGATCGAACCTTATCGGAAACAGTTTATCTTTTTTCCTTAGAAAATGTAAGTAAGGAAGGAGCATGACAAACTGAGCATTTAGGATGATTTTGTATTTGAATAGAGGGAGCCTTGACCGCTTAACAAGTGCATTTGTCCAGAACCTATATATACATACATAAAAATAACTTATATAATGATAATTAAAAACTCCATGAATCGCGTGCCGATGCCTTGGCTCGCTTGCCTAGCCATAGGGTCATGGGATGATGTTGTCAACTTTGAAATTCTCCAGGAAAGCACAAAATATTCACAACCTTCTTTAGTGACTTGAAAAAATAGATCACTCATAAAACATGCATTATTTCTCAAGTAGTTAGAAAATCAAGTTGCAATGAGAAAACATAATCTTTCAAGCACAAATCAAATCAAATAATGTAGAAATTTTGCAGTATTCTGAAGGACATATTACTGATTTATAGAGCTGGAAATCCCGCCCCCCAGCTTCGATGAGAATGCTGATTGGTTGACGGACCACGGCCCATTTTAGTGACTGCTCGTCGTTTTGCGGGACCAGTCCGTATCCATTGATGGTAACTACTTTTGATTGCTGTTGAAAGAAGGCATAAGAAGTAGACATGATTAATATATCCATCTTAATTTCTGAAAAGACATACCAATATATGTAAACAAAAATAGTTTAACAAGACACAAACTTAATGTAGTTGTATTATTTTGAGTTGTCAGAAGCCAAAAGAAATAAACAAAAATGATCATTTAATATATATACTTTGAGACTTGATTATAAAAACTCACGGTTAAAATCTCTTAATTATAAACTTAGGCACAGATGATCATTGATATACTACTTTTTCAAAAAAATTTAAGTTTAATGTCTAATGATGCTACGTTAATATGTACCAAGTCTTTTATAAGAATTGAAAATGTGGGTTTTGGATATTAAATGTGTTTTCACATGTAGGAAAAATTAACAAATTAAACATACAACTTTTCAAGTCTAATTACCAAAACTACAAACCAAAACTTTTCTTACCAAAAAATACAACTCTAATAAATATGTGTAATTGTATATTTGTATATTTTGGAAAGAAACTGTTACGTGTTGTATGTTTTGTTTAATCGTATGTTTTAGGCATTTTCTCTTTTATGTATTAGTCAATAATTCTCCAAAATAATATTGTATGAAAGAGGGAATTCCAGTTAGGTAGAAAATCAAAAACTTAGTTTGAAAAACATATGTTCTCACACTTATATATTACTACAGATTTGGCGAAGAGGAAGAAACTTATAATATCATAGCTGCTCGTGCTCATAGTTATTTTGGCCGATTATTTTGGCCAATCCGTCATTGATAGTCAAGGTCGTGTAATTAATACTTTGGTTCATATCATTAATCGTTAAACAAAAAAAATATACAAGGGAATATAAACTTTCAAGTTAATACAAAATAAAAATGAAAATACGATACTCAATCATGAACTAACTCATAAGTCATAACCCATATTTATTTTTGTTCTAAGAATCTTTCCTTTTACCAATGAAAAAGTATATCTAACTTATAACTTATGACATTATTGCTCCCTTACTTTCAAAAACTCATATACACAAAGACAAAAGTATTATCCATTTGTAGATGGAGCTTCAATCGCAACTAGGTCTAAAGGAAATTCTGAGCATTACGTTCATACATAACTTCCATACCAAGGGTGTCAAGCTATTTTTAAATGCTGTCAAATATATTAACTCAAAATGATATTTATCTACATTGTAAGCGAAATGTAGTGTCAACCTGTACTTTGGATTATTAGTTGGTTTAAATAATTTGACAGTATCACCTAAATGAGGTAAAATTTCAGTCTTGTGGTTCTGCTAAATAAGTTAATCAAGTGTTACCTAAAGCTAATTTTCGCCTTTAAACACGATGGGTGAGTGTAACGTTTGTGGAAAGATAATGCTTTTTTTTTTTTTGCTCAATACTAAATAATTCAAATTCACAAACCAGTTTATTCTTGTCGCAAGTTCCTTGAACAGCTTTGTAAGGGTAATCTAGTTCCGAGTCGATCCCACCATTATTAATGATAAACTCCATGGCAAGGTTAATCCATCCCCCATTGCATCCCCTATTTTTGGATATGTCGCAATCCACCAGTTCTTGTACCGACAAGGAGACTAGTTTGCCCGTCACAATCTTGTTTACACTTTCTATAGAAGCCGCAGTTGAGAATGCCCAACAAGACCCTTTATTGTCAAAAAATGTACTACCGTTCAGTAACAGGAAAATCACCATTTCTTGCTTCAAAAGCTTAATTAGTTATGAAAAACACGTCTATTTTTTAGTTTGCCGTTTATGTTTCACTTTAATTTGAAAATAAGAAATCCAACCATTCCCATATATATTATGGTCTACATGAGAGTTAAACAAGGGTCGTTTTCAATTTGTTTGAAAAAAACTTCAGTCACTATTTCTTAATTTCCGTTATCTTCCATTTTGCTTGTTTATTGTATAATAATGTCAAAAGAATTAAACTAATCCAGACTTGTTTTTTATATTTCAGTACAATTATGGTATATTCTTCATAAAAAATATTCCTTTTGTAAACACAAGGTGATATAAAACGAGGTTATTTTTCTTGAGAAGTTATTTTTCTTTGTTTGTAAGCCAAGCAGTTGGCCTTTTGTAAGTTAAAGTTCAAACTCAACAAATAGAGATAAAGCCATGCCTCTTTAGATTTAAAGCTTTAATTAATGTGCATAATTTTTTATTATCATTTTTATTATATAGTCACAGGTAAAACATACTCCTAATTCAAAATATGTCTATCCTAGTTATAGATTGTACTCCCTCCGTTCCAAATCATACGTCTAACTTTTTATTTTGGGTTGTTCCATTTTAAATATTTGTCCTTGTATGATTTAACTTTACTAAATTATGTGTGAAAAAATGATGGGTAAATTTAAAAAAAAAACTGTAAAAATAGGATAACCATTGTGTTTCTGTATATTGAAGATTTGCCGAGTGAACCTATAAATTGGAACGGATGGAGTAATTGCTATCTCAAGCTTTTTAAACATGATAAATGCTCATGTTCAACAGAACGAGTTTTCTTATAGGCAAAGGCACAATAGTAACATTTGCGTCGGACCTTTAAAATATTATATTAAATTTTGGCCTCAATTTTTGGCCTCAATTTTTGGCACACTTCTGAATATGTACTACACATCAGATATATGAATTTTAGTGCACGGAGAAAACTTATATAAATTTGATTTCAAGTTTGTTTTGGGTCTCATAAACCATAACCATGGAGACGTCTATGCTTTAATATATCAGAGGGCTAATGCGGCTAATCAAACTTTTAGAAAAACATACCACACTGGCCTTGATCCTTGATAGGCAGAACTGCCCCTTTTGTTCTCCAATCTACCCAAGCGGGCAAGTTATCTCCAACCCTATGAGCATACTTAACGTCGCTTTTCTGACTCGAATTGTACATCGGTATATTCGCACCTAAATACTTAGACCGGTACTCCTCATTCGTCATATCAGCAAATACATTCATGCCAACCTTATAAGTCCGCTCCACAGAGTTGTGCTCGTCAACAAAGTAGAGATTGTCCTTGAATATCTCAAACCGCCTCTCTTTTTCACCAACACTATTGTAGACCTTTTTGTGAGTGACTAGCCACTTTTCATATACCGCCATCATTTCAAGTTCAGTTCGAAGGGGTGGTGTTTGAGAGTGTGAAAGGTCGTAGGAAACTATCGACATGTCTAGTGCCGAAGAAAGAGTTACGAGGGAGAGGAAGAGGAGAAAGGCTAAGGAAAACATTTTAAACTCCATTTTTGATAAGAGGAAGTAAGAGAAGACTAGTGTGTGAGTATAGAGAGTTATGAGGACGGATTTATATAGGAAAGATAACACAATTGCAAGGCAGCTAGGGGGATTATTTCTACTCCAAATTGTTTGTTTGAAAAGAAAAATTATTGTTTGATTTTTTCTTCGGAAAACTAATATGTGGATAAACGAATATCCAAATAGAGTGTCAACCAACAAACTTGATTGGTTTAGAATCTTAAATTCAAAACCATTACGAATTTACTAAAATCAAAAACATCCATATTATGAAAGTACAGAAAAATTATAAAATTTTGAAAAGGCACTAATTAAGTCATGTGATTTTATAACAAGATATTTTATCGTATAAAGCTCAATTAGGCATGGTTCTCCATATTGTTTCTTCAAGTATGAGTGTTCACCAAAAAATAGAACTTCTGTTTAGGAATATCAAGTAGACAAAAGAAAATTGTTTGTGGATAACCTTGTTAATGTGTCATCAATTCGAACAATTGTTTTAAGTATGATTTTTAAGTTAGTTGACTCTTTTTTATTCTGAAATTTCCAATCTTGAACCCTGAGGATAGACACCACTGGTGACCGTGACCCAAGCAGGTGCAGTATATGCAACATCATAAGGGCCCTTGTTTTTCGGTTCACCAAAAGAAAAAAAAAATTACACGTGAGATATTCATGAGCTAAAGATCAAAGTATTTAACCCCGAACTGATAGAATGGCTAATACAACAATAAAAGTAATACAACATCATCCGTAATTGCACGACCTGGTATCTAGACTTCTAAAATCACAATATATGCAAGTGCCCGATCCATTTACTGCGAGAGTGACATAACTAATATATATATATAGGTTACATGTTTGTATGGTCTGATCATGTTCATGATGCATAGCAATGGATTTTCACTTGGGTTTACAGTTTACGGAAACTACTTCATCGTAGATGCATTATAGAAGTTATCTATGTATAAAATCATGCTGTTTATTTAGATAAAAAAACCTCTAAAGCTAGACCTAGGTAAAAGTAATCAGGATACCAATACAAACTATAAGCACCTTAGCCTGGTTTAAGTTCGCTGTTTGTTTTTGTCTAAACACTTGATCCTAAACTATCAAGACGATGTGATTTGTTATATGGTCTTTGCCAAATGTATGGGGAAGTCGATTAGAATGTAATATTAATTTCAGGTTATTTCCTAAACGATTGTGTTATATATGATTTTAAAAAAACATATATTATTTAAAATTGGAAAATAGGCATGGATGTTTCAATTCAGACTAGGGCTGGAAGCAAACTCAAAATACTATGAGGCATAACAAAAGAGCGAGTTGGTTTGGTAGTTTGACGGTTAAATGAGATTATGATTGACATTGTCTCTAAATGAGATTAAAAAGTCAATTGCACTAAAATAAAATTTTTATTTACCATCAGTTTACTTTTTGAAAACTGTTGGTAAAACGAGTGTCGCTTAATTTTAGCAACAGAATAGTAACTAATTTTGTTGTTAAACTGTTGCTGAAATTTACCGACACTTAATTTACCAACAGTTTTTAAAAAGTAAACTGTTTGTGAATGAACTTCTTCTTATACCGTTTGGTATTCTACTTGCACCGAAAATTGTAAAAGATAGCTTCAATTCACTGTATAAAGTATGGATTGATAGGTTGTGAACCGTGTCTACTGATTAAATCACTCTTTGTTACCAAATGAACAAAAATAATACAATTTTTAAAACAACTTTGAATCTACAACTTCCTAGTTCCTACTCATGATTTTGTGGCACTTCAATTAGTTGAACAATTTTTTTTTTTGAAGATTAATTAGTTGAACAATTGACATTTGAGCAACCTCCTAGTAGGATCTTGTTTATGTTTATTTAATCTATAATAAATTATTGTGTAAGAACAGTTTACTTTTTGTTCAAATGGATCCCCAGTTGGACATTATAATTGCAGTCTCACTAATACTTAATTTGTCTGCATATATAATAGGAATACACACTGCATCATTGGTGCAACAAAAACATATATTTTACTCACATTGTGAACAAGCATCCGTTCAACAATTTATAACAAGCCAATGTCATGGATCGGTAACAAACACAACTTTTTATTGATCTTCCATTCCGGTATATAGTAAAGGGATGAAATTAAATCAATGTACGTATAAGAAGCAGCCAACTCGCAGAGAAGCGATGAATTTCCGATCAATGAACCAATATTGACTGACTTACTGTTAGGACCAGATTTCTGGTCTAAATATTGTTTATTGTCTATTGGTTTTTACTAAATAAATCTTAACTGTTGTTAAGAACTAAGACAGTGTTGACAGGTTTCAAGCAATGTTGCAACCTCAGTTACAATCTACTAAGATAGTAGTATTAGGTTTCAAGTACCAGTTACAACCTCAGTTACAACCTGATTAGACAGCGTTGGTGGTTTCAAGTAGCAGTTGCAACCTCAGTTGCAACCACACTTCCAACCTGCTGTTCAGCAGTATTCTGTCTAGTTCTGTAAATCTGCATAACTGTTCTTTATTGATTATTATTTGTTCTACAGTATGCAGGATATATTCTCATATGATCTTAAAGGTTTAATATGCGTAAATTGAGAATATCAAAATATTAAGGAAAGATTTCCTAAAAGATATAAAAAGATTAGTTATGTTTCTTTTACATAGATAAATCTATATCTCTATTCTAATACAAATCTTTAACACTTGTTTCAATCTTTGTTACTTATAAATTCAGTATGATATGTTTAAGATTGAATGAAATTAGGAGTTAATGTCTTTTTATATGTTTCCTTGTTATAGGAAAATACTAACTCCTACAATCAAGGTTGTTATTAAACAGGTATCAACCAATGATGATTGGAGTCAATCTACTCTGAAGAATCACGTAATGCTTGGAAAGATTGAAGTCAATCAAAAAGAGTCAAAGCAATCCTAAAAGATCTTGAAGAAAGAAGATTGATTTGTTCTCATTATATAGTTGATAACTAAGCTTTGTAAAAAGTGTGTGTTCTAAATTATAAATAACTTGTATTTTCTAGAGAGAATACACAAACAGCTTTCAAAAGAAAACAATGGTGGGATGTCATTGATTTATTAAGTGATAGTTATAGAGTATGAGCAATATAAAGATAGGCAGAAAAACCTAGAGGGAATCTAAGAGTTTTTCATTAAGACTTTAATCTTATATTGTAAGCTTTTTATAATATCATAATCTGTGTGAGTGCCCCGGAGACGTAGCCTAATTAGGTGAACTCCGTTGTTAAATGTGCGTGTGAATTATTTCCAGTACATTTAATTTTTTACAGTTCTGTTCATTAATACACTTGGTTCCAACTGTGGTTGCAACCTCACTTGGAACCTAACTGCAAAACTACAACTAGAACAGCGGATAGGAATTTCACTTACCAGTGTTGGGCTTAAACGGTTGTTTATGGTTTGCTTCGATAGCATTCAAGAATTTGGTGCTGCATAAATTTAGACAAATATTTAGGGAAAGGTAAATTTCAGCAAACTATTCGAGCATTAGGCTAGTGGCACAAACGTAAATACCTACAGTACACTTTTTATATTAACTGTTAGCAAAATCAATGAAATTAGAATACTACTAAAAAAACTAGAAAATTCAGAAACAAGACAGAAGAAAAGCTAAATGTAAGACAACGATGAAAAAGGCAAAAACACACACGAAATGATCCAAAAAACGGAGCAGAAGAGTTGTTTTCCAAAAGAGGCACCTAGCAGTAGCAAAAAAAAAATATTAATTATATCAATTATGATATTTTGACTATATGTTCTTAGTTAAGATGATGTAGACATGAATTTTTTGGCATACACTGATATAAATGCTTGCTCATGAGGACTATTTGATCAATGTATATTGAGTAAGATTAATAAACCTTAATGAGTCACTAAATAAGCGTGGTCAAAAATTCTATGCATATATCATCGCTCTTTTAGTTGACATAAACAAGCCGCCTATTGATTTATATTTTATGCGAGCTAACAAACTATTTTAGTTTTTTAACATTTCCTCACTGAGACATTGTGTATAAAACAATAATATGGAAGTAATGTAAATAAATAATACTCC
Source organism: Primula vulgaris (assembly GCA_963920805.1). Taxonomy (NCBI): domain Eukaryota; kingdom Viridiplantae; phylum Streptophyta; class Magnoliopsida; order Ericales; family Primulaceae; genus Primula; species Primula vulgaris. The sequence goes on along the minus strand of OY987220.1, from coordinate 2,763,189 downwards.
ATATTACATTATTACCCAAGTGACTTGTAATAATTAATAATTTCGCTTGCCATATTTAATTTCGAAAGCTCAACTAAGAATCTTAAATGACGTGGTTCTCGCCTCTTTTTTATTTGATTATCTGTGTGCTTGTTTTAAGTTGATTGATCAACTTTTATTCTTGACGTGTAAGTGTTACTTTGTTGTTTATGTTTTTCAATTCTATCATTCTATGTCCAATATAAAATTTCTTTCATCGGTCTTCTTTTGCATCGAAATTCAAAACTATGAAAACTAGGGGAAGGTACCATTCAGGAAAATTGTATAGCACGAAGATATGTCCAACCTTCACATTCCACTAGAACAACGATCCATCATCATCATCATCGGAGATATAACGAATTATTCATAAAAACAATTTATTTGTGATAGCGATAGGGCTTATCATGATGAAACCTTGAAGTTATGCCCAAATTTGGGATTGTTTGGCAAAAACTCTCAAATTTAGGAGAGAAATCAATCTCCTACTTGCCTATTGAGTTAGATATCACTCTCTAACCAGGAATTACACGGTTCGAGTCTTATAAAGGAGTGTTTATGACACTTTTTTTTTAAAATTGGTATGTGACAAAAGCCGCTACTATTCCGGAGACATCTATACCAAATTTGGCAGACCCGTATAGCCTTTACGCTGCTTCCTGGACCTGACAATGCGGTATATAGAAGCAATTCTTGGCAATCTGGGGCGGGAAAAAACAACGCTTCCCCTAACTAGCCACTTTGATAATGAAAATTAAATTAGCAGTTACTCATCATAAGACAGTTTTTGACTGACCTTTAGGACAGTATATAGATATAAGGACCACCATTTGCATGATCTCAATCTGGAATTAATACTATAGTAAAACACTACTTACCAAGAACGAATAGCTTCGAACTTCTAATAACATGGACATCGTTGTAGATTTATTACAAACTCATCCTAACCATCTTAACTAAAATAGCATTCTTCAGGTGAAAAACACTTGCACCTTTTATTTTGCTTCAATTCCTGCCCTAGGTTCTAAAAACATTTTTCTGCTACCCTAACTAAACAAAACAAACTAAAATAAAATTTTAATGTTATCAATTCTACTGGCCAAATCTTGATTTCAACAAGACCACTCTTGAGGAAGGCATTGTTCATGCTTTACCCGAACTCATAGAATGGCTAATACAACAATAAAAGTAATACAACATCATCCGTAATTGCACGACCTGGTATCTAGACTTCTAAAATCACAATATATGCAAGTGCCCGATCCATTTACTGCGAGAGTTACATAACTAATATATATATATATATATATATAGGTTACATGTTTGTATGGTCTGATCATGTTCATGGTGCATTGCAATGGATTTAATTTCACTTGGGTTTACCATTTACGGAAACTACTTCATCGTAGATGCAGTATAGAAGTTATCTATGTATAAGATCAAGCTGTTTATTTAGATAAAAAAAACTCTAAAGCTAGACCTAGGTAAAAATAATCAGGATACCAATAAAAACTATAAGCACCTTAGCTTGGTTTAATCTTGTTGTTTGTTTTTGTCCAAACACTTGATCCTAAACTATCAGGACGATATGATTTGTTACATTGTCTTTGCCAAATATATAGGGCAGTCGATTAGAATGTAATATTAATTTTAGGCTATTTCCTAAATGATAGTGTTATATATGATTTAAAAAAACCATATATTATTTAAAATTGGAAAATAGGCATGGATGTTTTAAATCAGGCTAGGGATGGAGGCAAACTCAAAATACAGGCATAACAAGAGTGAGTTGGTTTGGTAGTTTGACGGTTAAATGAGATTATGACTGTCTCTAAATGAGATTAAAAAGTATTTTCACTAAAATAAAATTTTCATTTACATCAGTTTACTTTTTGAAAACTATTGTTAAATGAGTGTCGTTAAATTTTAGCAACAAAATAGTAACTAGTTCTGTTGTTAAACTATTGCTAAAATTTACCGACACTCAATTTAGCAACAGTTTTTAAAAAGTAAACTGTTGGTGAATGAATTGTTCTTGTAGCATTTGATATTCTACTTGTACCGAAAATTGTAAAACATATCTTCAATCCACTGTATAAAAGTCTGGATTGATAGGTTGTGAACCGTTTCTACTGATTAAATCACTCTTTTCTACCAAATGAACAAAAATAATACAATTTTTAAAACAACTTTGAATCTACAACTTCCTAGTTCATGATTTTGTGGCACTTGAATTAGCTGAACAATTGACATTTGAGCAACCTCCTAGCAGGATCTTGTTTATGTTTATTTGATCTAATAAATTATTGTGTAAGAACAGTTTACTTTTTGTTCAAATGGATCCCCAGTTGGACATTATAATTGCAGTCTCACTAATACTTAATTTGTCTGCATATATAATAGGAATACACACTGCGTCATTGGTGCAACAAAAACATATATTTTACTCACATTGTGAACAAGCATCCGATCAACAACTTATAACAAGCCAATGTCACGGATCGGTAACAAACACAACTTTTTATTGATTTCCCATTCCGGTATAGTAAAGGGATGAAATTGAATCAAGGTACGTATAAGAAGCGGTCAACTCGCAGAGAAGCGATGAATTTCCGATCAATGAACCAATATTAACTGACTTACCAGTGTTGGGCTTAAACGTTTGTTTATGGTTTGCTTCGATAACAATCAGGAATGTGGTGCTGGATAAATTTAGGCAAATATTTAGGGAAAGGTAAATTCCAGCAAACTATTCGAGTATTAGGCTAGTCGCACAAACGTAAATACCTACAGTACACTTTTTATATTAACTGTTTGCAAAGTCAATGAAATTAGAATACTACTAAAAAAACTAGAAAATTCAGAAACAAGACAGAAGAAAACCTAAATGTAAGACAACGATGAAAAAGGCAAAAACACACACGAAATGATCCAAAAAAATAAAGAAAAAACGGAGCAGAAGAGTTGTTTTCCAAAAGAGGCAACTAGGATGGGAAAAAATCCGTAAAACCAATCCGTAACACAATCTGTACGGATTGGGGTGGGTTGAGTATACAAAAAAATCAATTCGTCTCAATCCGTTTCAACCCACGATATAATATATAAATATAAATATATATATATATAGGAAATGATATATGAACACCATGAAAAACACTCAAATGGACACTTTTTTGTAAAAACGCTCCAAATCAATATTTGATTAATGCAAATCTTCACGGTTTCACGACGGGAACGCAAATATGCGTCTTGTTTTTTTTTTCTGAAATGTATAATGACATGTTTTGAATTTTTAAATTTTACCATAATTTCGAAAACATGTCATTATACATCTCGAAAAAAAAAAAAAAGACGCATGTTTGTGTTCCCGTCATGAAACCATGAAGATTTGCATTAACCAAATCTTGATTTGAAGCGTTTTTACAAAAAAGTGTCCATTTGAGTGTTTTTCATGGTGTCCATATAACCTTTCTCATATATATATATATATATATATATATATACTAAGCTCTCATTCTTGTTATATTTTAGTTTTGATACTTGTTCGTAAATGTTATAAACGTATTTTGATTGGTTGTAATTTGTATTTCTGTTTGAAAGATTCAATTAATTTTAAAATTTAGCTTAATTATGCAAACTATGAAAAATAAAATATCAACGTATAAATTTAAGAATCAAAACAAACCAAACCCGCCTCAACCCGTAATTTATTTTGCGGGTTGGGGTTTTAATTGTAACGCGTTGAATTGAATTACGTTGATATTTAAATTTCACCAACCCGTTCTAATCTGCTCTGCGATTTTTTTTACGAGTTAAGTTAGAATTGATCTCAATCCGCCACATTTCACCTCGTGTCCACCCTAGAGGCACCTAGCAGTAGCAAAAAAAAATTATTAATTATATCATTTATGATATTTTGACTATTTGTTTTTAGTTGTAGGTATGGATTTTTTTGACATACACTGATATAAATGATTGCTCATGAGGACTATTTGATCAATGTATATCGAGTAAGATTAATAAATCTCAACGAGTCACTAAAAAAACGTGGTGAAAAATTCTATGCATATATCATCGCTCTTTTAGTTGACATAAACAAGCCGCCTATTGATTTATATTTTATGCGAGCTAACAAACTATTTTAGTTTTTTAACATTTCCTCACTGAGATATTGTGTATAAAACAATGATATGGAAGTAATGTAAATAAATAATACTCCATATTACATTATTACCCAAGTGACTTGTAATAATTAATAATTTCGCTTGCCATATTTAATTTCGAAAGCTCAACTAAGAATCTTAAATGACGTGGTTCTCGCCTCTTTTTTATTTGATTATCTGTGTGCTTGTTTTAAGTTGATTGATCAACTTTTATTCTTGACGTGTAAGTGTTACTTTGTTGTTTATGTTTTTCAATTCTTTGCCCAATCTGCATTTTCTTCCATTGGTTTTTTTGGCATTGACATTCAGAATTGTGAAATTAAGTGAAGATACAATTTGAAAAAATTAGCTAGCAAACGAATTGCATATCAATCATGTTTCTCTTAAATTAACAAAGATCAATTCCTCAGCTCCATTCATTAAAGCACCTCTTCTATCCTTTATCCCAACCTTCACATCGACTGGGGAGAAGCTAGGAATCGTTAATGTGATGCTAAAATTTACATCAAATATTAAATTAAGTAAAAAAAAAATGAGTGCCAAAACATCGTTTTTAAAATATTCTAGTGAAAATACATGATCAAAAATTGAAAAATTTCATAAATTTTCAAATTATGGTGGATGATGTCTCCCCCGATCACCTTCACGGAGCAGCTACGACATAACGAATTAGGCATAAAATCAATTCATTTGCAATAGGACATATCATGATGAAATTGTACTTCAATGGAATTCCTTAAAAAATTGGTTCACAATAAAATCTAAAATATTCATATTTGTAACTTCTTTGTTTTTTTTTACAATACTCCTACCATAAAGAAAACTACAAATAAAAATGGCCTAATTTGGTCATAACCCAAGAAATACACTTAATAGTTACTAGTTACCCCTCATAAGTAAACTACTAGTGTTAACTGTTAACTAATGAACTGAATGTCTTATTCTTTAGGTTTAAGCCTATAAAACCCTTACTGAAAGAGCGTCTTTCTTCACATCCGGACATCTCAGGGTCACGACATACATGGCATTACAAATGCTATATCGGACCTGCCAAGTCAGTATTGCTGTCTCACAAGTTAGCACCCACACTCAAGTCTCAACCAGAAGGTACACGGTTCCGTCCATATAAAAGGGTGTATGTGATAGCACTTTTTTAAAAGTTGGTATGTGAGAAAAGCCGCTACTATTCAGGCACATCAATACCAAACTTGTCGGATCGGTAAAGACTTTAAACTACCATGTGTATCGTGAACCTGACAGGTCCGGTATATAAGCATTTTTTGAAAATCTGGGGCATGAAAAGATCCCCCTAACTAGCTACTTTGAGATATTGAAAAGAAAATTAGCAGCAGTTATTCTATTTAGCTTCAAACTTTTAACATTTTTCAGGTACTTGTAACTAAGTTTTTGAACTGGCCTTTAATACAATAGAGATACAAACAAACAAAACTAAGGACCACCATTTGCATCTCAATCTTAATGCATTTACCAAGAACGAATAGCCTCAAACTTCTAATAACATGGACATGATTGTAGATTTATTACAAACTCATCCTAACCATCTTAACCAAAATAACATTGTTCTAGGGAAAAACACTTGCACCTTTTATTTTGCTTCAACTCCTGCTCTAGGTTCTACAAATATTTCACTGCTACCTAACTAAACAAAACAAACTAAAATAAAATATTGATGCTATCAATTCTACTAGCCAGATTTGAAATCAATAAGACCACTCTTGAGGTAGGCATTGTTCATGCTTTACAAGACTATCTAGCTGCAAACCAGGTAAATTTGGTGTCGGTATCGCACTTGATCCAATTACAAAAGTATCTGCAAGTCAATATCCGTAAATCAGTATTTCTTATACATATCCATCGGCTGGGGAAAAAGAGAAAGAATAGATCTAAAGTAAATAGCAGTGGATCAAGATTCTGCAAAACCCCATTAGGAATTGCTCAGAATGTGAGTTAAAATCTTTATATAGGTTAATAACTTAATACTCAGGAGAATGAGAACTGTCTCAAAATGTATGCATTGTTCTCATAAATTTCGTAATATAGATTGTTTGATCATTTCGAAAGAGAAGGCTTTTGTTGCTCACTAATAATTTGCAACAACCATATCTTTACCTTTTAACAATTTGGAGGAATTGCATCTACGTCAATGGATAAACAATGTACGTAAAATGAAAAATAGAAAAAACATGAAAATGGAAAATTTGAATGCAATTATCAACTTTGAAAAGCAAAATACCATGATGAGGAGCATTCGGATGTTGAGCAGAAATCGGGGTCGCTGTTTTCTTCAGAGCATGGAATCTAGGAGAATTCCTAGCAATGTAGCTCCCAGCAACTGTCATCAACGAGAGGATCATAAGAAAATTACAAGTTCTAGATGTTCTGAATATTAACAAGTGTATAAGATTGGAGATAAGGTAATTGAACAAAGAGCTTATGAATTATGATTAGTTGTGGGTAATATAATTTCTCAAAAAATATAATGTGTTCAAATCAGAGGAGTCATATCATGTAAAAAAAATTGGAAGTTAAGTGGAGTAAGGAAAATAAGATACCCAAGTCTGCAAAAACTAACAGTACAATATAGATAAGCATGACGCTAATCATGTACAATGAGCTCATAAAATATTCAAATTATTGCGTTTGTGACAAGCAATGGAAGACCAAGTAAATTGGCAACTATAAAAGAAAACCAATGGATGCGGCAAACTCTGGATATCCCTTTTACACACTCTACAGATGCATACAATATGATATGAAGCTTTTGTTTTTCATGCATTTTTCTATATAAACAATATTCTTACACTGTTGATATAGAAAGGGCACTTATATAATACCTGGCAGCTGTGGGCGGGGTATGAACACGCCAGTTCCGGCACATGTTGGTTTGCATGCAAATATATCAAGAGAATCTTCTGTGCTCATTTTATTCATTTGGTGCACACCAAAAGGGTAGGGTCTAGCCAAATATGGTAAGGCCAATACCGGATATACGTCGTAATTAAGTTGATTTGTAGTTAAAACTCTGCTTCTGTATTGAGAAATAAGTTGCTGCTGTAGTTGCATTTGCCGATGAAGCAATTCAATGGATGGCCTTCCCAGAATATAACCGTTATTTTGATTGGTAACTTGGTTTGGGTTTTTTGGTTCGACCTGTTGGAATTTAATTAAAAGTCATCTACTGAATTACAAACTGATACCAAACGAAAGACACTCTTAGAATCCAGATGAATACTAATGTGTCGTCAGTACTCAGAAATTTAAGATTACCAGCATTGTTCTTTTAACCATATACCACTAATTTCCATCGGAATCAATTTGTTTTTCTAGTGCTTTTTGGTAGGATGGTACGTACATATAAATCACTTAGTTGAAATAAAAGGATCTGAGGGAAATATTCCTTCAAATTTGGCATAAAGGATACTTTATAAACCGTCTCTGCGACTCAGTTTCAATGGAGAAAATAATTACAGTACCTTAAACAAAGAAAGTGGCAAAATCGTTTCCAAAGTATTAATTACTAACAACTGTTTCCTCCGAAAATATGCTAACTTTGATTAAGTATGATAGTAAACTCACATCAATGATTATAAAAATTAATTACAATTAATATGACTTTCACTAGGACGACTCCCTCAACGCTAGCTCAGCCACATTGTCAAAGGAAAAAAAGCACTATTATAACTGAAAGCCTAGGGACCGAAGATTTTTTTAGTAACGGGGTCCTTGAAGTAATTAGCCCTCTTGAAACTGTTTTATCAAGATATAAAATTAGTCCATGCAGTTTTAAAATCGAGCCTAGAGAGACTAAATGCCAAGATGTTAAGCATAAATACTTCGTATTTAGGCTGAAATATGCACTAGCTAAGCTTGATAAGAGACTAAACGACTTACGGCACTAAATAACCCATTTATGTCAAGAACCATCTTTCCACTTATAGAGCAAAGATTACATTGGATATATTTGCGAAGTACCAAAATTAAACTACAACTATTTCATCGAAGAAAAATGTTTATTAACTCACAAATATTAGACCGCTGATACGACGGATTAGATGGATCAATAATTTATTTTCTTTAAAACAATTTTCATTTAAGATATGATTTGGGTGGGTATGTATTCATCAAAAACTCAAATAATATGTACTTAGAAAAACAGGCATCAATGATTAAAACACAAAGTAAATTTATTTTATTTTCATAGAAAAAGACCTGGCAAAATGGAAATTGGTGAGCATAGAAACTTGCACAGTGGTTAATCTCAAGCGGTGAGGTGTTAAGTCCAAAAGTGAGACCACTTTGAGGACCCACGTGGCAGTAAACCCCTTCATCTACACCGTTCATTTTCAACATCTTTCCCTCTTGTGTTGCCACGTCAGCATTAGACAACAGGTCCCAAGAACTAGCTCCTACGGTCTAAATTAAAAAAAAAAACGAATTTCTTTTATTCTTAGGTCAATTTTTGAATAATTAATTAACAAGTACACACATTAAAAAAACAACTATAGTAGCAGTTAATTTCTTCATCAACTCAACTTATTTTATTTCAAATAAGTTGGTCACAGTAATGTATCCTGCTTATCTATATTTACACCAAATATCCCTCATTACATTTCTAAATTAGAACTAAATTTTGCATTGAAGGGGTTTTTTTCAGTTCAAAAAAAAAAACGAGGCTGTTTTTCATAATATATAATAATCACTCATTGGTATTTAATTGTACATTACGAAACTACGTACAATTTTGATCGGTCAAGAACTTAGTATTTAATTGTACATTACGAAACTACGTACAATTTTGATCGATCAAGAACTTAAGTTGATCGTATAGTTCAAATGTTAAATTTTATGATTAGATTTTAAAAAAATTCATTTCGACGAAATATATATTTTTTTTTTTAAGATGATAACATGGAGATGCATGTAAATGATTAAATGTCACGAATTCGTAATATATATTTTCAAAAAAATAAAATTAACTTCCTTTACTGAATAAAATATAAGAAATTACTCAACACATGGTAAAAACAAATTTCTGCTGGTTCCATCTGGTAACCATACAAAGAAATTAAGGAAATTGGAAAAAATTCAATAATTACGTCTCTAGGCTATATAAATCCACAATTAGCTTCATATGCTAAATAAAAATTAGTACAAAAATTACACAATCCACACCAATAATTAAACAAAAACAGAATCCAAACAATTTCAGAATATGCATTAATTATTAAAAAATCAAAACTTTATTTATTTTTTGCATAATCAACACAACCCTCAAAATTACTCAACCCATGACAAAAAAACACACAGATTAAATCCAAAAAAATCAGAACATGCATTCATTCAAACAAATTAATCAAAAAGGAAACATTTTCAAATTTCAGATTTTGGTCCAAAATCAGCTTTAAAAAATCTGTCCCGAGAAAGTTTTAAAAATCCAGTTTTTTGTTTATAGATTTTGTAGCTTTTTCAAATTAAAAATCTGCTTTTTAAAAACTAATTAATACACCTAAAAACTGTTTAAACCCATATAACAGAATTTATGTTTAAATTGGCCATGAGTTTAGTAAATAGTGTCCAAATAATTTCACTCCAATCATTAATACTATCATTCTATTATAAGTAAAATAATACTCATACACTTTTATATTAATTACAATAATACCATACTCACATAAAAATATAAAAAATAAAAACAAATAAAATTTTATCACTATTTAATAACCAAACATTATTTTAAATCTTAAATTATATATTTTTTTATTATCCACATACTTATATAATAATATGACTATCCAAACAATCAAAAGTTTGTACAATCAAAAATCCAAAAATCAACTAAAAAATATGTTGCCAAACGGATATAATGGAATTTTTAGATTTTTTATTCCGACAATTTAGATACATTTGACCGTAAACTCGTATTTTCGGAGGGACTACTAAATCCAAATTGTGTAACAAACATGAAATATATAAATAAATAAATAAATAAATAAATAAAGATAAATGTACTTGGTTAGCTCTGTAACCGAACTCAGTGAAGCACCGAGTCAACTCAGCAACCGACGACGCGTCATCTTCGTCGCTATCTGTAGACCCGAAAACCGACTCGACAGGAGAGCTAAAAGCAGAGGATGAGAGAGAGTAAGACGACGAGGAGCCTAATTTGGCGGCAAAATCGATTTCCACACCGGAACTGGGCTTGTTGTTGTTAGTGTCGGCGAGGATTCCATCGCCGGTGAAAAACTCCGGCGGGAGCCAAAACTCGCCGGATTCAAGAATCTCCTCTCCCATTATGTATATATATATATATTTATTTATATATATATTTATGTATATGTATGTATATGAGAGAGAGAGAGAGAGAGAGAGAGAGAGAGGTTTGAGTGAGATTTGGCTCTGTTTTAAGTGGGTTTTTATGGCGGTTAAAGAAGGAAAGGGTTTATTTATTAATAACATGTTTAAGGTGTTGTGGTTTAATAGGTTTATTTAATTTAAGTTTATGATGTTGGTTCGGAACGGACGGGTGAAGTTTATTGGTGTGTTGGTAGAAAGTGTTATTTTAAGTTTTAAATATTATTGTAATTACGAAATGTATTCTAATATTTTTGAATGTTATTGTAAAGAGCTCGTAACAATTATCATTGTAATCAAAATTAAATAATTGACAACTAAAATTTATAAAACACATTTTTTTTAAAATTATTAATAAATTAAAACGTGTGTTTATTATAGCTGGAAATTATAAATAAATAAAAACATGATATTTTTAATTTAAAAAATTGTTATAGGACTGGTTAATAATTTTTTTAAAATTACAGGGACCAATCCGTGTTATAAATAATGACCAGTTCACTGTTCATTTTTTATTTTCACACTCTTTTGTAGGTGTCTGGAAACTAATATACATGTCATTTGTTTTTTTGACTGTCCATAATATTTTTTTTATTAAAATTTAAAAATACATGGACAAATGTATTTGTTCAGCGAACTAATATACAGAGAAAGCGAGAAAGATAAGCGATCGGAGAGAGGGGAGGAAGTTCCGTCAACTGTAACCGACCTCCGTTAAACATGCTCTAATGGTACTCTTTTGGTTTTGTATGTTACTGTTAACCACTTTCCTTATTTCCATTTAAATCAACTGGGGTAATTTAAAATTGAATCAATAAACAGAGTTTGAGTTTTATTGTAGCAATAATCAATAATACTAATGAGCCAGATAAACTCAACCAGACTATCAACACACTGGTCCTTAATGTAAATTTAGAATTTCATTTTCACCCCAAAATTTAAGAGTCTGCTATTCGGCCATATATTTAATATTATAGGGTTCTACAATATTCTATTTGGTTTTTTATTTTGTTAAATTGTCAAATAAAATATATTAAAATCATTAAATTTTTAAATATTTTTAATTAATATTTAAGTTTGGGTAGTTTCAAATAGGGTTCCATAAATATTATATTTGAGGTTTTATTTTTGTTTTCCTTATGTGTCAAAAGAATTCTTAAAATTACATAAATGACTGTCTGATAATCAATCTCGTTGAGTCAGTCTGATTTTATAGCGTTACTATTATTGGAGAGATACAATAGAATTTTGTTATAAATAAGTTTTCCTATTGTGATGTGATCTGATGATATCAAATACTATTTCTATACAGGAAAGACCTTCAACAAATAAGGAAATACAATTAATTGAAGGCTAGTAATAAAATCTAATGTTATGGAATCAAATTAAATTATATGCGATCTATTTGATAAAGCCATAACTTTATTCGGTGACGTTAGCCTTTTCAACGATAATATATAAAAGAAAATGAATACTGAAAACTTATTTAATCTTTATTATTGTTTGGTGATATAATTGCTCGGATTACAATTTCCTATTTGCACTTGTGCTCGGTATTACAACTTGCTCCTTTAATCTTGATCTTTCTTTGATTTCGGTGTTCGGTCTTGTGTCTTGCTCGGTCTGCTTTCTAGTGTAGTGAGCTCTGACAAATTTTTCTCTTTTCTCTCATTTTCTCTATATTTTTTAGATAGATTTTCTGGTCGTGAGGGTACTTGGCTATTTATTGGCAATTATGCCTTTTGGGATGTTGACAAATGTCTCAATCTCATTGGACTTTCTGACATGGGACTCTTGCTAAGTGGGCTTGGGTTTTTAACAATGTATCCATTTTTATTCTCAAACAAGGGCATGTTATAACCCAATATCCATTATTTAAGCATTGGATACCCAGTAATAAGGGTTGGCCGATTCGTACCCGAATAGACATATTCGGGTCTAATTTTTGTGTTCTATCACTATTTGTTTCCTATTTCAATACTTTACATTAAAAAGATTAATTATTTCCAATATTATTCGTTTTAAATACTATTTTATTTGTAAAATATTCTCCTTCAAATCATTTTTCTAGATTTTGTTACAGTGTAATAATGGTAATGAATGTATTTGCTAACAATACTCTAATATATATTTTATACTATTACTAACAATTCTTTCCAATATTCTCGGTTGTATATATATATATTTTTTTTGTAAAATATTCTCCTTCAAATAATTCTTTTAGATTTTGTTACGGTGTAATGGCATTTTATATTTACTAACAATTCTCCACTGTATCTCGTTATATTTTTCACTTTTATATTTATTTTTACGAAATTCCTATTCCGTTTTAATTGAACAACCGGAACGTCTCTACAGCCAAATTTTAAAAGCCTAAAATTGGGGTTACCAAAATTATAAGGGCTCGTTTTTTTATTATATATAAAATTACTAATATATCCCTAATAAATAATAGCGTTTTATTTCGAGTGTTTTTTATATATATATATATTTTAATGATTAAAGTAATGTTTGTATTTAAGGTTTGAGTATGGACCATATGGTGCTCATTTATGTTTTATTAAAAGTATATGTAACTTAAATGATATAAAACAGAACATAAGAGTTTTTAATAATATCAGTCCAAACAAAAATGGTACACATTGATAATATTGTGAGAGATGTGTGAACGTGGAAAGGAAGTGGGGAGATAGGGGACATTCCTATATTCCAGTATACTTTTAACATGAAACCTGTCACTGCTAATTTTAATATTTTAAAGATGTTCATATAATATAAATTAAACTTTAGTTTAAAATAGTACAATGTAAAATAAAGTTCGTTTTAATTTTTATAATATGCTTTGCTTTGTTTAACCTTTAAGAAACCTCAACGGCCAAACTCGTTCCGTGAATCGTCAAATTGAAATTTAACTGTTCCGATTCGATTGAAAATTTCTGGTTCGTTTATGCTTTTTTCAATCTCCTTCACTACAAAGACTAATAGTGTAATGTAGGATATTAGTGTTTAAAAATTGACACATTTTTCTTGATATACTATGATTCATATTATTTGATCATAATAAATAGTTTGAACAATATATTGAGCATGACAAAAAACGAATTATAATATGTGTCAAATAATCACCAAATTTACAATTTATGTAATGAAAAATAAAAAATTGTTACTACCAGTACTTGTTGTAGCTTGCCAATAGCCAAAGGATAAGAAGATTTTTTGTGGTGGGGTGGGTATAGCCAATCGTTGATATAATCTTCATAGCTTTGTAGAGTTTCAAAAGAAAAATACAAAAATCTTCATATAGTTTTAGTAGATTTTCAAAAGAAAAATGGGTATATAGGCAAACCATATATCTGTAAGTGAAAAATTATTTTTTATAACCGAAAAATCAAAAATATTTCATATAGCTTAGGAGATTTTCAAAAGAAAAATACAAAATATTTCATATAGACTTTATAGAGTAAAACTGGCGGGGCCCCACGTGTCGGACCGCATCCTTTTCCACATTTTAATGTTTTCTTTTTCTTTTTTTTTCCCCAGAAATTCATGCTTGTTTCCCGCCTTTTTTCATTTCAGTTTCCCGCTAAAAGAGTAACCAATATAAATATATACTTGCGAGAAAAAAAATAATAATTGTATTTATTGATAACTTTGAGAGAAAATAATGTCCACCTTGTCGATCACAAAAGCATTATTCATGTTATTTTATCATACTAGTAACTTGTTCAGAGTTTTTCTAAAAAAACATTAGTCTCCTCCGTTCCCATTTAATTATCCATTACGAAACTACGTGAAATTTTGACCGACTTATAACTTGTATCAAAATTGTCGATTTTTTTTTAAATCTAATCATAAAATTTAACATTTGAACTATATGATCAACTTTTAAAAAATTCCATTCCGAGATTAGAATGCTCCACCGTGACTAAATATTAACACAAAGCATGTTTGCTTGGTTGCATGTTACGGAGCGTGCGAGATTGTGTACGAAAGTCTACCGAAATGCAAATAGTAAAAAATTTATCATAGAAAAAGTAAAGTGGATATCGTTTTGTATTAGCGATAAAATGATTTAAAAGAAAATAGAAGGAAGATAAATAAAAATTAACTCTCACCCTCAAAACGCGATAAAATGACTTATCCACTAGACTAGTACAATAGCTTAGAATATATTTATATTAAATGTTAGTATATATCTAAACAGGTATCATGAATATATATTTGAAAATGCGAGAAAGAAATTTATTTTTAATTATTATTGAGGACCAAGAGGTCAATCGACCCCTGCACATAAGAAAATTCGTCCCTGAATAGAGCCGAAAATGAGCCCAGCCCAGCTGAGACTTTAAGAATCAACAAAAACGAGTCGAGGCTTTAAGAAGCCGACACGAGCTTGGTTCACTTGTATCCTTACCTGTTAGTCCAGTAGTGTTGTTTATAATACTTATATACACCTTCCTTATTCAATCGATTTTATAAGATGAGTTGTTACACACCGTTCACAAAACTATGGGTGGCTGAAAATCCGAAAAAACCGAACCGATAATCAAACCCAAAAAGATCGAAATCGAAAACCGAAACATTTTCGGGTCGGTTTCGGTTTACAATAAAACCGAACCGAAAAACCCCGAAAAAGATCGAAAAACCAAAAATAAAACCGACAAATAACCGAAGAACCCGAAAAAACCTAAAACCGGTCCGGTTCGGTCAAAAATATAAAAAGACCGAAACCGAAAAAAATGAACCGAAAAATATGTTCGGTTTCGATTTCGGTTTTACTATAAAACGAATCGAGCAGGACCGAACTCAGCCCTAAACAAAACTACAAAATATGAGTATGTCCTGAAGTTTAAAGTGTATTTTTTTAATAAAAAAAATATATATAATTTGATCAACATTTTGGTTCCCGCGCTGCATTGTTTAGGTAGTTCAAAATTCGAAGCAGACAAAGCTTTAATTAATGCTCACAATAAAAGCCAACAACTCTCCTGAATCAAATATTCTGTTCATGTCCCCAATATTTATTTTATCCCACACTCTACCCAAAAAAGCTTCCAATGTCCCCAACATTCAATTTTATTGTATTATGTTCCCGTACTATGAGGTATTTATGAATTAACTTTTATTTATTTATTACTATCTCCGTTTTTACGGTATAATTTTATGAAAAACTCAAATTTATTAATAAAACAAAATCATTTTTTTTTATAGCCTCTTTTCATTTTTATCTTCATTTTTATTAATGCATATTATATTATAAACTTAAAAGTATGGGCAAACATGTAATTTTATAAAAAATATTTTCTATATTATTAAGTGGACTTGTATTGTTTTAAAAAAAAATGGACTTATATTGTTGAACAGTCCAAAATAATATACTGTACTGTTGTAAGATATTATTGGACTATTGGGCTTGTACTTTATGGGCCCAAGTGGGCTTGTAACCCTACCCCTCTATCTATATAAAGAGGGTTAGGGGTCTTCTATTTGATGATTCATTCATACATTCTGATTAATGAAGTCTCCCTTATTGTTGTCTCTCATACCTCTCTCTATATCTATACATATATCTATAACGAGCTAATATGTCACACAACACGTTATCGGCACTTTGCTCGCGAAGAATAGGATATACGCTCACGGATATTGGAGATTTTTGGTAAACGGATGGATATTGGGTATTTATAAACCTTGAGCTTTATCCGGATTTTAGGGTTTTGCTATATCGACCTTCATCAACATACCGTGCGTAAGGTACCGAATTCAAAACTTAATTTATTCCATATATGTGATCGCACGTATTATTTTATGGATAACTAAAACATGATAAATATCCCGTAGTATATAATCCATGTGTATTAAGGTTTGTTACTTGTATGGATAACTATATATGATCGTAACACACATATTGTTGATTATAAAATCATATTTGTTGATAAGATCATACAAATAACCCAAATCATGTAATTGTAAAACATGTATTAATCTGTCGGATTAAATCTGCAACAAACTGAAACGTATGTACTGATTTGTAATTCTCTGAAAGCTGTAAACTATTCTGGAAATTACTCAAGGACTAAATTGAAACTTGTCTGAAATTATGGACTGAAGCAGTAATAATGCTGTAAATAGATATATAGTTTGCTGAAATTACACGGATAGTCCCTGTAGTATATTACATGTATAAAAACAGTATATATGTGTTATAAAAGTCAATATTCGGTCTAAATATTCACCCACATGCATATATATATATATATATATTTTTTTTTATTAAAAGGCAAACGAATAAAAAAAGATTGCATGTAAATTGATTTGATTTGATATGTTAGAATCTTCATGGATTGATTGATAATCTTAAATTGATTTAATTTGATATGTTATAATCTTTATGAATTGATTGATAATCTTAAATATATTTGATTTGATATGTTAGAATCTTCATGAATTGATTGATAATCTTAAAATTGATTTGATTTGATATGTTAGAATCTTCATGAATTGATTGATAATCTTACATAGATTTGATTTGATATGTTAGAATCTTCATGAATAGATTGATAATCTTAAATAGATTTGATTTGATATGTTAGAATCTTTATAGATTGATTGATAATCTTAAATTGATTTGTTTATAACACCAAATCTACTGTATGATTAGATAGATCCTAAAATATATTTACTGCATGTTTATATATATATGGTTAATATAGACAGGTACAATCTATATTTAATTTATTGCCATGTTTATGATATGATAATTTGCGAAATCATATATTTTCACATTTAAGTTGGAAAAATTATGAACCTTCCCCAACTAGGCTCACCTATTTGGATACGATGTCTAGGAAAGATATAGGCGGAAGTCGATATCCTAATGAGGTCGGGTTTTAAGTGGCATTCGTGCCCTCCACCCTCACCGTCTTTCCTGGTCGTTTTTCAAGTAGAGCTACCGAAAGGGGTTGACTAAATAATAATTTCCCCGAGTGTGTTTATATAGTGATGTATGTTTCGCCGAATTGGTGTTTCAGTATCGACCCGTTGTTCGATCAATGAAAACCGATTCACATGAGAAGCAAAACTAATGTTTTCGAACCTGTCGTTTCGAAAAAAAAAAATTGTGCTTGTGCAAACCATAAACATATAAACCAGTCGTTTTATATGATAAATAATCCAGAACTCCCAACACATGTTGGATGCCATCTATGATGAGAAAATTCGCAAAACATACTTGCGAAATGACTGTTTAGACGTGATGTTATTCCGTCACCACATGTTAGTCACCCTGATGTGTGAAAATTTGATGCCCAAAATTTTTTTTGGATGCCATCTTTGATGAGTAACGTGATAACGTCTATGGTGAACAAATGTCTGAAATTGATATATTGGAGCTATCCTTCACCAAAATACTAGCTTGGAAATTGTATTCCATAAGCAGTATCGTGAATTTATATTCACCATGTTCCTTTATCGCCCATCTGTTATTGGATAAGAAAATTACCCCGGTGAGTAGTTTTAATCCTATTGGGTCAATGGCGAATTGTTTGCCTGATATTAATGCTCTTCGTGTACATTTTTTTTTCACGAATCGAGAACCGAGACAAGTGTTATTTGTCTCGAACTGTCGCGATCCCGATGAATCGCTTAGCCAAGCGAGATTTTAGACAATCGTCGAAATTGAAACCTGTGGCTCCAAGACAGTAATTGAAAGGAACAATATGGGCCGTTGTCACAAAGTAAGAGATGATGCTCAAGGAGCCAACTCTATGCTATAAAGACAACGGTCATGCACGGTTACTCCTTAAATAGTTCACAACTATTATAAAGGTGGAAAAAACGATGCTAATGTGGTTAAAGTTAATTGAAAGAAAACTATTGAGACCCCCGATTTTGTGGCTCAAATGAGTTTGATACCTTTCTTTATTGATTTTGATAAATCATTGAGCCATTTTTTCGCTCATCTGGATTATGTTTTTCCATTTGGATTATTATTTTTTTTCCATTTGGACATACTTTTGGATTATGGTTTGCCTGTTTATGAAATTTCTCGAAATAATTTAAAGTGTTTTTTGAGCAAATTCCTTTGACAAATGTGACCAAACTTTAAATTATGAAATTTTAGGCAATACTTGTGGTGTAGTTGGTTTTTTGGAAATAGTGGGTAACAGTGTACCATATAATTTCACCAACTACTTGCCTAAAAGAGCACTCAGTGACAACGATTCTGGACCTGTCGTTCCAAAATCGAAATCTTTGGTAAAGCCAAATTGATTTGTCAAATATGAGGCGTTATACTCATGCAGGTCCTGTCGTACCTTGTTGAGTTATAAAATATTCGAGAAAACCAGTGTTATCTGGTAATAGCTCATGAAAGAAATGAAATTTCTTTACATAGCCTCCACTCAAAAACGTATTTTAGAGGAGTTGAAATGTCTTTCAAGTGGTTGCTACCACATTCTTTAAAGCATTCAAAGTTACCTTATCATTTCGCCTGTCGTCGAATGATAAATGATTTAGATGCTAAGACATGATTGTCTGTACTATCATTCGCCTGTCGTCGATTGATAAGAGCATTTTGATATTATGGCATTGACCGGATGAGATATTCCCGGGTCAAAAGACGATGCTTGATTTATAATCGCATAGCATTTGGATTCTCTCTAAGAATATATTTCGCGATTAATCCGAAATTCATGCCACTAATGCTCACTTTGAAAGACTAGTATGTGTAAAGATCACGAAATGAACTCGTAGAATTCTGGTAAAGAATTGAAGGAGTTATTGTGGACTTATCCAACCATAAAACGGACCATAAATATAAATGGTTATGGTTGATGCATCGAAAATAAGGTCACATTTTATTGTTGTCCACAGAAATGCAGCATTTCCCAAACTTTTAGCCCTATCATTAAGTTGATGGCTCATGATCCGGATTATCCTGAAAAGTCTAGCCGACTTGATAATTCCGAAGAGTAATAATCGAAATTTCGATTTGAATTACTTGAGTTTGGAAATTGAAATTGAACATCCTGTCGGTTATGTTCAGACCCAAATGGACTCACGGAAAGTTTGTTGATGCGACTGCAAATGATTGCACGCACATCTTGGTCTTGCGCACCAAGATTTATATTTCCGTGTGGGTTATGCTATTTTGCTGCATTGGTCCGTTATGAGGCCCATAGACACTCAAACACCATATGCGTACCAGCTGGTTACTGGTTATGAGCCAGAAGTCTCATAATAACGCGTGTTTAGAGTGATTAATTAATATTTTGATTGAGCCGTTCTAGCGTTCAAAATATGGACCTCTGAAGGGGACATAAGTCGATTATGAATCTCCTGCCTATCATTTGATAGAGTAAACTTGACAAGCGATCTCTTTACCGCATGATATGCGAAAGTGACATCGCTAAGACTGTTCTCCCCGTCATTAGGGGGAGATTTGCACGTTACCGTTGATAAGGAACGACGTGAAGTAACGTGGCATAACCCACTCAGTCTTAGCTTGATCCCCAAAACTGCACTTAGTGATAAGTAAGTGCATAGACTCCCTCAAGTCTAATTAAATGCCAGACGCATTTAATGACTTTATGAGATGTCACGAGATCATTTATACCAGCTGCAAAATGCTTGCAAGGATAGACGTCCCTGTCGGACGCCGTGTTCCTGTCATAACACGTTGCTTTGGCCGAACCCGCCAAGCAAAGGACGCTGCCGTCGGCCGTCAGTCTGTTGTCCTTCCTAAGATATGAGGAAGTTGACCGGTTCTTAATTCGTTCAGCCCCAGAGGTGGTGAACTGAAACTCGTTTGTCGCACGAGATTATAAAGGATCAAGGAGATGTGTGATTTCCTCCTCATCCTAAGAATCTCGAAATATCTGTCGATCATGATATCTTAGACGATATTGAAGCAAAACGAGACTGTCATTGATTACTTGTTCATATATTCGGTGACGACTGATAATATGAGCAAATTATGACAGAGAACCATGTACCGTTGCCTGAAGTCAACGGAGAATAGACTGGACTAATGGAAACTTGTAATCCAAGTAGACTCCTTAGCGAAAGTGTGTTCGGACCTGTAGCTCCAACACCACCAATGTTAAACGAGTTCGTTTATTTGGTTATTCGTAAGGAAAAGTGATGAGAATAATGAGATTGTAGAATGCTCGCCTAGTAGCGCAAGGCTTCTCTCACACCTTGGAATTGATTACGAGATGGTTGATTTCCTCGTAATGGACATTATAACAGTCCCCTACTTTACCAGTTTAGTAGTTTCCGAAAAACTGAGTATGCAGCCATGAATGTGGTCACGGTTTTATCTCTATGGGGATTTAGACAAAGAGATATAGATGAAGGTCCCTGTGTGACTTCATGTGCTTAAATCAAGTAGTTCCTGACCACGGAACACGATCTCAATTAAATGAGACATTTACTATATGGATTAATATAATCCGAGCGGATGTGGTATACCCGCCTAAGTGAGTACTTGATCAGTTTGGGATACTTGAACAAGTATTATGCCCTTGCGTGTTTTATTAAGCGATCCATTTTTTTGGATTTGCCTTCGAGATGAAGGATCTTGGGAAGACACGGTAGTGACTCGGCCTGATGATCGAGTCCCGTAAAGATTGAATCTAAGTCCATGATTCAGACTACACCCAGAAGGTGTTATGACGTTGTATTCATCATGACGCTAAGTCGTCAGATTCTCCCATGATCGTTCGATCACTAGACATTGATATAGACCCATTCCGTCCCTGATGTGACGATGAAGAGATATTGAACCATGATGTTCATATCTAAGTACAATAAGCGCATTATTGTACTTGGTCTAATGTGCTAGGACGAACATCTCGTCTGCTGTGAATGGTATAGCTCGACACAGCATCGCGCTAACACGCTGCCATCGAAATGGCATAAAAGACATTTTCCCATTACCTTAAGGTAACTGTGGATGAGGGCTTGTCTTATCCCATTTGCGTCATCGAGTGTACCTACCCCCTTCGGTACTCGAATTAACGCAACCCTTTTTCGGTTATACCGATGCCGGTTACTTATCAGACCCGCATAAGGGATATTCCTAACATGGTATGTCTTTACCATTAGGAATAAGGCGACATCTTGGAGGTCTTGGAATGACTCCAAGTGAATCACTCTGATCTATTCGTGCTCTATGAGACGACTAGAGAGTGTATATGACTTCGAGCTAGTATTAGTCATATTTGAATTACATATGTTCTGTCTCACGATCTAGATAAAACACTTGTCATAGAAGACAACTTGTTGTTATTGATCAAGAGAGACATGACTACATTATGCTATTTAGCATTTCTCGCCGAAATTAATCTTCACAAATGAAGTTTAAGAGCATCCAGTTGAATGCTCGTTCTATTCCACGTTAGATTTTCCTGCATCCAGTCGTATGTAAGTAAATGAGGCATCCAGTCGAATGCTCGTACTCTTTCTTGGAATATGAAATCTTTGCACCCAGTCGTGTGCAAGTGAGGGGGAGCATCCAGGTGAATGCTTATTGCACTAATTACTACTTAGTCGAAATCTTCGCACCCTGTCGTGTGCAAGTGAGGGGGAGCATCCAGTCGCATGCTCGTGTACTCTTTTTGTCCTTAGACCAAGGTTTTTTCCCACTGGGTTTTCCTTGGCAAGGTTTTTAGCGAGACACGTTCCCATCTTATCTCACTTAAGATTGCCGAAATTAGGGGAAGTATCCTGTTGTATACTTCTTACCACTGTGTACTCTTTTGTCCTTCGACTAGAGATTTTTTCCCACTGGGTTTACTCTAGCAAGGTTTTGATGAGGCACATGTTTTGTGGTTGATCCCCTACTACTACCATTGTTGCACTCTTTTTCCTTCGATCAGAGATTTTCCCATTGGGTTTGCTCTGGCAAGGTTTTGATGAGGCACACTGTTTTGTGGTTAGTTACTTACATGATATTTCGGCCTATATCATTCGGCTACACAGTTTCTCCTAGGTACCGGTTTTGTCCCACACTGGGTTTTCCGGCCCTAAGGTTTTTATGTGTTTAGCACTGCGAATGAACTCGACTCAGATCGACTGCATGAAGACGAAGAATTCAAGACGTCCAAAGGGGGAGTGTTGTAAGATATTATTGGACTATTGGGCTTGTACTTTATGGGCCCAAGTGGGCTTGTAACCCTACCCCTCTATCTATATAAAGAGGGTTAGGGGTCTTCTATTTGATGATTCATTCATACATTCTGATTAATGAAGTCTCCCTTATTGTTGTCTCTCATACCTCTCTCTATATCTATACATATATCTATAACGAGCTAATATGTCACACAACATGTACTTCAATTTTGAAAGGGAGTGAGTAATTAATATGTTCGTTTCTAATAATCTATATGTAACTCAAATACTTTAAGAAAAAGTTATAATAATCTATATGTAACTCAAATACGTGTAATTTTGATTATCAAATTATTCATATTTAAATTGTTAAAATGGAAAATCTAAGAAATGGAACTCGCCTTCTCGTGATGAGCCAAGGGGAAAATCCGGTGAATTTGCAACACTCCAATACCAACCAATAGATGTACCGAAGCAAATCCTTCATCGAGTTCCTCAACAAAGACTGCTCAAGGAAATCCCGTAATATTTTTTTTGGAAAGAATTCATCCGGAGCCACCTTTCAATCCGAATGAAACAAGTAGTGAAACCTCAAAGAGTTGGAAGCGAAAGCTCAATCTACCAAGCCACAATTTTAATGGATAGTCACTATGACCCTCCGTCATATAGTTCTATTTACGAACTATGTACTTTTGAAAGAATATTTTCCAACAATCTAGATATGATATGAAAATTTTGTGGGTTAGATTGCATGTTTTCGTAAGAGACGTATTAAAGGACGAAAATAGTACTAGTGTAGTATTTAAATGTACTTTTGTCATTCAAACGAGTTGTTCAAAAGATTTGTGTTGGGATTATTAAAAATACGACTCGATTTGGTTCACAGCTGAAAAAGCCAAGTTAGAATAAGAAAGGCAACATTAGCTCAGTAAACGTCCATTGAGCAAAACTGTTATGGACTCTGATCGTTTGTTTTGCAAATAAGTAAACTTTTTTTCTTTTTTGAAATATGCTTGTTTGTTTGGCAGTAGCTTTGGAGAAAACTGCCCGACTTGTTTGCGTAGGAGAAAAAATATCACGTTCATTTAAGCTCGTCACGGCAGCAAAAAAAGTTACAAGCTTAAAATATGAAAACAAACAATCGTTAAGAGTAGAAATATAAACAATTAGATAATAGATCAGACCTTCATTACCAAAAAAAAAAGAGAGATAATAGATCAGACCTAACATACCGCAAATGCACGTCTAATTATACTTGACCAACACCAAGTTAACAGGTTCATCAAATTACATACTGCTGTTCACCAATTCACAGCCAAAATATACAAGGTCTACTCATTCTGATTGTATTAAGATTATCAACTGGATACATATACAGGTACGATAGATACCACTGACACCAATTACTGAAAGACGGGATACATAATTGAAGTGAGCAGATTTTTCTTGTTTTCAGGAAGACTTGAGTTACGAGCGACTTTACCGTAGCCTGAGTCTCCCCAACTTGTTCCTTCCGAGTTCTGTACCTGCCAATATCCTATCCCTTTTTCATCCATAAATCCTATTAATACCAACCCATGATTGCAATGCTTTCCCCCGACCATTATCTCATTATCTGATCCGTGGTAAATTTCCTAATTGAGAGATTATCAAGAAAAAAGAGAATAAGCCCATCTCCGCAGCTAAGGTCAATGACCAAATTATAATCAGAAATCGACTTTCAGTTATATCTCAAACTAATTGAAAAGCAATGCAAATGTCGGCGAACAGCGAAAATTGATTTTGCAAAACTTTTACAAGGAAACTACGGATCAGTAGTGAGAACATGCATGTGAAAACATAAATGGAAAATGGGAAAGAAACGAAAGACGACCTAATAGCAGGGCCGGCCCTAAAACCCATTTAATATCAATTTTAGATTAACTGATTAAAAATAAGTATTATAAAAAAAGAGAGGATAAAAGTGCATCTTCGAGATTGCAGCCTACAAAAGTTAAATTATACTACAAACATAAAGCCAGTTAACTTACAGAAAAGTCGGAAGGTAATGCAAATGATGTTAGCAACAATTGATTTTGCAAAATCTCACCACAGAAATGCATTTAAAATCATAAACGGATAGTAAGGAAAAAAATACAACATCAACCCTCAAGAGGCAACTCATTTTATCTGCTAAAGATTTTTTAATAAAAGAAATATCCAAGAAATAGATACGATTATGGTCTATGAGGAAATTATAATCTACTACGACACAATTCAAATTCCTTTAGACGTTACACAATTGTAAAACAATGCAGATGACGTTGATGACAACTGATTTTGCAAAAGCCCAACAGAAACTATAAGTTAGTAGTGGGGAGATACATTTAAAAGCATAGCTGGATAATGAGAGGAAAAGAAGACAACTTAATGGCCAGGGTCCCTTAGGTAGCAACTTTTGTTAACCGCTATAGATTTTTCTTAAAAGGAAATATCCAAGGAAATAAAATTACTACAAAATAAAGTTAGTTAATTTTCGATTTAATTTGAATGCATTGCAAATGATGTTGGCAACAAGCCTAGTGCAAGTGATGTTCTCTATTTAGTGGTCCAGCCAAGTAGGGCAAAAGCGCCTTTGGAGAGTGATTTATCAAAAAAGCAAATGCCTAGTGCAAGTAAAGATGAAAGCAGCTATGGATTAAAGCCATTAGGAAGTTTAAAATGCAAGATAATGCTGGTTGTTTGGCTTAGTGACTTAAGCTACATATTCAATATGGCTGTTCTGAGCTCACTGAAGATGAAGTTTGGGCCTAAAAAGATGCTTTTTATGACAAAAAATGCTTCTTATGTGGGTTTGGTCTAATTAGGAGAATACTGTTGAAGGTAATTGGAAAGTTGATCAAAACTGCATTCAGTTCACAAGAAATGTAGCTCACAACAACATCTCTCATTCCAGAGAAGTTCTCCACCAGAAGCTGAATTGTTGCTGCTGCTGTTACTCAACTTTGAGTTTTTTGTCACTGAATTATCGGTTTAGTATTAAATTTCCTATCTTTCTTTTGATTTACAAATGATGATTAGCTTTGCAACAATTTTTTTTTATCTTTTGTAGCGCCTGTGCTCAAAAGGTCTGTTCGAATTTCTGGTTCATATATTCTTAATTTTCATTAAAAAAATACAACTGATTTTGCAATAACTCAACTCCGCAGCTTTAGACTAGTAGTGGAAGATGCATTAAAAAGCATAAATGGATAACTATATGCTACCTAACGTCAGAGACAGCCCTTAGAAGCCAACTTTCTTATATGCTATAGATTTAATAAAAGAAATATAAAAAAATGATAATTATCCAATCTTCGCAATCAAGTACGAATTATAATCTTTATAAGTATATAACATAAAGTCAGCGATCTTTCGAACTAATTTGAAGGCAATGCAAATGATTTTGCAAATTTTCAATACCAAAACTATAGATTAATAGTGGGATGATGCGTTTAAACTTTATAAGCATAGATGGTTTATGAGAAGAACAAAAAACAGACAACCTACCTAGCGGCCCTAACCCCCCCTTTTTTTCTCAACAGCTATGTATGTGTATGTGCATGTATTTCAGAATTAGCTTTAGGAATGAGGGATATCTTAGTAAATATATATTCTGTATGGTATGGTATGGACCCGAAATACGAAATTGGATACCGAATATAGCACCAGTATGGCACTACAATTACAGTAGAAATAATCACCCCAACTTTCCTGTTATCTTAACGCCTACTTAGCCTAATGGCTAACGAATTTACCAAAAAAATGGATTTGAACAAAGTGCAAGTTACAAGCAGAAAACAAAAACAGTAAATGGCATTGAAATTGGTTAGATTTTTATCGGACTTACATTTTTAAGCATGGAAAATTCAGGACTCGGCCTTACTCCTCCTAAGATATGCCCATTTCGTATTGCCTCCATAATTGCAAATTCATCCTCATTATCTATCATCTGAAAGCCATTGATACGAAGGGCCCTGATCTGTGGAAAAAAAAACATAATGATCTGATTTTTTTAGATTAATTTAGATAAAGGACGCAAGTGGGGCAGATTTTACCTCTTCCGGCACCACATGTGGTGCTATAGCCCACTTAGCTTTGGTAGGGAAGAATTTGCTCTTGCTTACGTTATGGTCTTTTATATACTTAAAAGCTTTCTTTATTATGTAAGGATAACCATTATCTTCCTCCTCGTGACACTTCATTAGCTTCTTGCAGTTCAGCTTAATGAGCTCATAGTCAGCACCTTTCCTTATCAATCCACTACAAACACAGTTTATAGCCGCTAGTATCCAGCACAGGTCTGATAGAATATAGGGAAAATGTAAGTAAATTTCGTAAAATTAAATTCCAATAATATAACAACTGGAATAAGACATCTTATGCTGAAATAATCATCTCAATCGTACGAATTATACAATACTTAACTGCTGCCACAATCATCTATCTTTCTCTCGAGATTTGGATGGCCACAATCTGGGGTGTACACCGAAAGCGTAGTTATCCTTTCCTCCTATCACATGATCATTATGTAAGAGCATAAATAGATAATTAGTTATGTACAGTAAATTCGATAACATCTGAGATTTAAATTATTTGAGACTCCTTTGCTAATTGTAGGGTAATTTTGAAGAAGAAGAAAAGCCTTGCACAGAAACTTCAGGATCTTAACATAGAAACAATGTTACATTGGACTGAGAATAACATACGTGACCATACATTTTTCTTGCATCAGAACTCTTAAATCCTTGCAACCTCTAAATTGGGTTCAAAATTAAACCCTCAAAACTAAAAATACAAGCATACCTCAAGAGATATGACAACCATGTTAGCATGCTTTTATTATGCATTATGTAAGTTATGTCCT
The DNA here is from genome assembly GCA_963920805.1 of Primula vulgaris. Taxonomy (NCBI): domain Eukaryota; kingdom Viridiplantae; phylum Streptophyta; class Magnoliopsida; order Ericales; family Primulaceae; genus Primula; species Primula vulgaris. The sequence goes on along the minus strand of OY987220.1, from coordinate 2,735,637 downwards.
TAAATCCTTAGACCTCTAAATGGTTACCGTTGGAAATTATAGGGTTTCAACAGTAAACATATTAAGAAAAAAAATACCATTTTGCTTTTCATAATTGCAGATTCTTTCGCGGACATGGAATAGTTGGGGAGCTTTGCATCAGATGCCATCTCGGTCTGTGGAGGAGAGTGAAGTAAGAGGAGGGAGCAATTCACATTTTCATATATAAACAGAACTTATCATTGTATAACAATCTCAACAAAAATGGAAAAAGATAAAATCTAGAGCTCACAGATTTTGGAGGATCTGAGTTTGAGATTTTAATACCCTCGAGTAGGGTATAATCATCATTTGTGAGGAGATCATTTTGCTCTGAGTCCCTGGAATACAGAAATATCTAGAATAAGCAATTAGGAGTATTAAAAAAGCACTCTGTATTTGCCAACACTGCCTAACAGGAAAGAGAAAGTACCGATTCTCGCTTTCATCTTGCCCTTGAGAGCCATTGTTAGCTACAAAAGAGCACTGCATATTAGGCTATGAACATGTAATGATAGAATAAAGCAGTTTAAAGTTTTAAACACCACTCAGGAGTTTTAAACAGCATGGATTGGAAAAAATAATGACAGACAAACAAATAAATCATGCTAAAACTCCAAACAAATCAATGTGATTATACAACCGATGTAGTGTGACTGCGCCATCAGATTGGCTGGCGAGGGATTTCATGGTTTTTTGTTATTTTTCCCTTCTTTACTCGAAGAGAAAAAAGAGGAAGCATGGACAAGACTTGTTCATCAAGTACATGAAGAAGAACAAATTAGAGTACCATACTTCAAAAGCAAAACCGTAAAACCCCAAAAATTGTATAGTAACAAAAAAGCTCTCATGAAACCCAAATAAGAAAGAAGTGACAAAGAAAATAGCTCTCATACTGAAGTTCCTTTCCACAAAACAACTCAAGCAAAACCCAAACACTTTTGTATCCCGAAACACTTTAACGTGCAGAATAGCTATAATTCATAGTTTAGACACCTTTCCCCAGAAGTAGGAAATAAAATGTTAAGCTCCATGTTAGTACTTATAAAATAGACAAGTCCTAAGTCCACAGAGCTTAAAAATAATCACAAGAAAACACCACACTATCTCCATAACAACAAAAATAGCATGCCTAAAATTCAATAAAGATGCAGTGACATACAATATAACTGTAAAACAGATTTCCCCCAAAACGACCTCTATGGCTCAATATATAGACAACATACAAGAAAATGAGTCATTGAACTTAAAAAAATCACGAGAAAACAACCCCATCGTTTCAATACTACAAAAGATTAGAACAGTAAAACAATTATAAAACACTAATTTAAAAAATTAGCCTATATTCAAACTCTTTTCCCCAAATCAAAGGAAAATGCAAAATCTATTCCTAACAATTTTACAATAATGACTAATAACTCAATTCAAGGTCTATTTCAAATGAACTTCAAAATCAAACACATGAACCCGATCATAGCCATTACAACAAAAAAAACACAGGTAGAGCTCAATTAAAACACAAGGAAACACAACGATGCATGCTATACAAGATATAACAACAAAAGAGCAAATAACCGAAACCTCAAGTTGACGAAAAAGTAAGTTACGTAGCTAGAGAAACCCTAGAGAGAGAAAGAGTGAGACGACTAAGGTGAATAACCCTAGCCGCCGCAGCCATGAAAGACCTAAATTCTGCTTCGCCGGAGAGAGAAAAAACCTCACCTGTTATTCGCAATCCCCAGTGTATGTCACCAGATCCACCACCAATGAAATCCTTCGCAGCAATTGTAAGTTCTCAGCCGAAGAAACCTACAATAAATTTGAAAGAAGTAGGAAGTTACAAAGGTGAACCGTTAATTCACTTCTCTATGGAAGATGTTAAAAAATTATCGGACCCTTTAAGTACACACTAGTAGGAAAGTTTACTCATGGAAGACCAGACGTGGAAGGTATAAGAAAATTGTTCGGTAAGCTAGACCTAAAATCAAACTACAATATTGGTGTGCTAGACCACAAACATATATTGATTCGATGTTTTCACGAAGAGGATTTTATAAGAATTTGGCTTAAAAAAATCTGGTATATAGAAAACTATCCTATGCGTGTATTTAAGTGGACATATGATTTTGATCCAGAGTTTGAGACTCCTGTCGCTTCTGTTTGGATTAATCTTCCAAAACTCCCTATTCATTTATATAATAATTCTAGCATTTTTTCCATAGCAAGAGCTTTTGGAACTCCCCTAAGGGTAGATGAACCTACTTCAAAATTAACGAGACCAAGTTTAGCAAGAATCTGTGTGGAAGTTGACCTAAGTGAAGATTTAGTTCAGAGGGTTCGGATTGGATATGGAGAAGAAAATGATGTTGGATTTTGGCAATATTGTGAATATGAAGATCTACCAAGTTATTGTAGTTACTGCTATAAGCAAGGCCATAAAATAAATCTTTGTAAGTTTAAGAATGAACACAAAGAAAGTACGGAAGAGGTAGCAAAGGTAAACAGTATGTTGGAGCTAAAAAGAAAAAATTCAAGTAACAAATCACATAACTCCAAAGTCAGAAAGAAAGAAAGTACCAAGGATTGGGTAGCCAGAGCTTTCAAAAAAGTCAGTGAAGATCCAAAGATAGCTAATAAGGACTTAAGCAAGGCCCATCTCATACCAGCAGCTCCTACGAAAGAGGTTGTGGTTCTTAGTGAAGAAGAAATTATAGAAGAAGAAATAGATGAAGAAATAATTTGTGATAGTCTGCTTATTAAAGACGGAACAATAGTAGAAGAAGAAGTAGGAGAAATCAACACAATTACTAATAATGGTTATACAACTTCTGATAAAGAGCTCCCTCTGGTTATCTATAAGGTAAAGAGTCAATTGCTAAGTAAAATTCTGGGTATAACTGAAATTGAGGTGATAGAAGAATTAAGAGGAGTAAGTAGTATATCAGCAACTAAAGAAACAGTTGAAGAAGAAGAAATTTGGGAAGAAACTCTTACTAAAAGTCAGAAAAAGAAGCTAAAGAATGAAGAAAGTGCTCAAATAAAACAGCAACAACAGATGAGATTTAGATCATCCTCTAATGTGGGGGAAAGAAAAAAGGTATAATAAATGATTTAAGGCCTTAATTTGGAACGTTAGAGGGCTAGGAAACAGAGCCACTTGTAGGAGACTAAAAAAACTTTGTATGGTGAATAAAATTCTGCTGCTTGTTTGTATAGAACCTATGGTGGGTTGTGACAAGCTAGATTATTACAAAAACAGGTTAGGGTTTGACTTTGTTATGGGTCATGGTGAAAATAAAATTTGGATATTTTTCAATCAAGGCATAGAGATGAAGATGGTTAAGCAAATGGATCAATGTATGCATATGGAAATTAAATGGCAGAATAGTTTAATTTTTTTTATCTTTAGTGTATGCAAAGTGTACAATGGGGGAAAGACTGGAATTATGGGATTTTCTGAGGCAGAATTTCACTTTACATCCTTGGTTTGTTACAGGGGATTTTAATACAATATCTAAAGAGGAAGACAAAGTAGGAGGCTTACCAATTAATATAAGAGCTGCTAATGAGTATTTACACTGTATGGATGGTATTGGGGTCTCAGAATTAAAATCTATTGGTTCTAAGTTTACTTGGTGGAACAAAAGAAGTGGAGATGGTACTATTTTTGAGAGAATTGATAAAGTTTGCTTAAACAATGCTGGTGCCAATCTTTTTACTAATGTTACTCTGGAGCATCTGAGTAAAACTAATTCGGACCATAGTCCACTTCTTCTTACACTAAAATCAGAGATTGATAATAATCCTAGAAGGTTTATTTTCCAAAAATTTTGGACTAAACATTCTGAATTTCTCAAGGTAGTTAGAATGAATTGGTTATTATTTAAAAAAGGGAATGCCTTATACTCTTTGGCCAATAATCTAAAGAATTTGAAGAAAGCTCTGATAGTGTGGAATAAATGTACCTTTGGGAACATTTTTCAAGAAGTGATTGATGCTGAGGATGAGTCTTTGAGAGTGGAAAAATTGTTTGAAGATGATCCAAGTCCTGCAAATAGAATTGTGTTAATGGAAGCCAAAGCTAAACTCAATTATAGGGTGAAAATAGAAGAAGGATTCTGGGCTCAAAAAGCAAATCTAAAATGGGCTAAAGAAGGGGATGCCAATACAAAAAATTTTCATGGAGTTGTTAGAAAGAGAAGAAACAAAAGCACTATTACATCTATTTCTAATTCTCAGGGAGCTATTTTAACAGGGAAAAAGGAAATACAAGATGAGGCAGTTAGTTTTTTCAGAAGTTTACTTGCTGCTAACACAATTCCACAAAGTTATGTTTATAAAAGTTTGGAGTGTGTATCTAGGGTAATTACAGAAGAAGTCAATGTTCATGTCACTGAAGATCCTACTTATGAAGAAGTAAAGAATGCTATTTGGGAGTTAAACAAAAATAGTGCACCAGACATTGATGGTTTTAATGGTCACTTTTTTACAGTAAGTTGGGATATAATCAGTCAAGATATATTTCAAGCGGTCTTACAATTTTTCTCTGGAGCTACACTGCCAAAAGCTATGACTACTACAGTCATACCTCTTATTCCTAAAAAAAATGATCCAGATTCTTTTGCTGATTTTAGACCTATTAGTCTATGTACCTTTTTCAATAAAGTTATTTCCAAAATAATGAGTACTCGACTATCAGATATTTTGCCAATTATCATCTCAGAAAATCAATGTGGTTTTGTCAAAAAAAGAGATATAATAGATAATATTCTACTTTCTCAAGAATTTATCTCAAATTTGGATAATAAAAGCAGTGGTAGCAGTATTGCTATTAAGCTGGATATGAAAAAAGCTTATGATAAAATTTCTTGGCATTTTTTGGTTTCTACTCTCAGAAAAATGGGTTTTTTAGAAATTTGGATAGATAGGGTTTGGAGACTTATCTCTGATAATGGAGTCACTGTTATGGTTAATGGTGCTTCTTCTGGTTTCTTTTCTCCAACAAATGGACTGAGGCAAGGTGATCCTCTTTCTTCAAGTCTCTTCATAATTTGTTCTGAAGTTCTGTCAAGAAACTTGAACAAGTTAGAATATAATAAAAGGTGGAAAGGTTTTAAAGCACCAGTTGGAAGCCCTATAATTACACATTTAGCATTTGCAGATGACCTTATTATTTTTTCAGCTGCTAATACTAGTTCAGTCAAATGTGTGAAAAGTGTGTTGGACATGTACAACAAGGATTCTGGCCAGGAAATTAGTGTTGACAAGAGTTTTGTTTATATTTCTAAAGGTGTGAGCCAAAATCAGAAAGACACAGTGTGTAATTTATTGAATATTAGGTGTAAAAAACCTCCTTTCACTTATTTGGGTTGCAAAATTTATTGTGGAAGGAAAAAATGCATTATGTATCATGAATTAATTTTGAAAGTTAGAAAAAAGCTCTCTGGATGGAAGGTTCAGTTCTTAAATATGGGGGGGAAGTTGATACTGATAAAACATGTTTTAAGTTCAATACCTATATATACAATATCAGCAATGAATCCTCCTATCAAGGTTATTAAGGAAATAGAAAAGATTTTTGCTAATTTTCTGTGGGGAGAAAAAGATGGAAAAAATAAGCACCATTGGGTAAAATGGAAGAACATTTGTAGAACAGAGGAAGAAGATGGATTGGGTATAAGAAGTTTAAGAGATATTGCTGATACATATTCCATGAAGTTGTGGTGGAAGTTTAGAACTTCCAATACTCTGTGGGCTAAATTTATGAAGGCTAAATACTGTAAAAATGCTCATCCTGTGGTGGCTAAAGGTAGTAAAGGTAATAATACTTGGAGGAGAATGCAGCTAGTAAGAGATAAAGCAGAAGCAAGTATGCAATGGCTAGTTGGAGAGGGGAATATTTCTGTTAACCTAGATAATTGGTTGGGTTCAGGAAAAATAAATGATGACAATGTTGATAATGGTTTAAGTGTAAAAGATTTGATGCAAGATGGAAGGTGGGACAGTCAAAGTATTATAGATTCAGTTCCTTCTTATCTTAGACATCTTTTTAAAGAAGATTTCAAAGCTAATGAATATGGGAAAGATGAAATTATTTGGAGCAAAGAGAAGTTGGGTAAATTTAATTTTAAGTCTGCCTGGGAAATTACAAGAGCAAAGCATGAAACTAATTGGTTTAATAAGTATAAATGGGATAAAGCCTTACCTCGGAAAATCACATGCTTTGTTTGGAAACTCTTCAACAATGCTCTGCCTTTAGACTCTGCGATAAAAAAATTTGGAATTCAGTTAGCATCTAAGTGTGAATGTTGTGGTGTAACAGAAGAAGATAGAGAGCATCTATTTAGTTCAGGTAAGATTGCAAAAGAAGTGTGGTTATATTTTGATGATTTGTTGGGTATTATAACTACAAATATTAGTATAAAGGGGAGGTTCTTAAAGTGGTGGTCTACATCTAGAAGTGATAAAAATAGAATTAACTCCTTTTTGCTAAAGGTATTACCATCTATCATTGTTTGGGAAATTTGGAAAGCAAGGTGTTCCTACAAATTCGACAATAAAGAGATGAAAACTACAGTCATCTGTACCCAAGTTAAAGATTTATTGTATCTATGTTCCAAAAATTATTCAATTTTTCCAAATACTTGGAATATAAATGATTCAGTAATAGAAGAAAAGGTTGTAAAATTCAAAAAGGCTTCTATAGTGAGATGGGTTACTCCTCCAACTGGGTATGTGAAAATCAATAGAGATGGGTGCTATAAATCTTTTTCTAGTGGTGTGGGAGGATTAATAAGAAGCTCTACAGGTAATTTTCTCTATGGTTTTCAAGCTATGGTAAAAAGTCAATCTGCTATAGAATCAGAAGCTAAAGCAATTCTTCTTATCTTACAATTAACGAATATGAATTCATTTATACTGGAAACTGATTCGATTCAACTGGTTAATATTATTACAAAAAAGACAGCAACACCTTGGCAAATTAGATCTATTGTGGATGAAATCAAGTTCAAGTTAGAGGGCAAAGATTACCTGATGAAGCATGTGGTAAGGGAGGCTAATTGTGCAGCAGATAACCTAGCAAACAGTGGCATCAAAGAAGGTTTTAGAGAATATTTCAATACAGAAGAGTTAACAAAAAAATTGAGGAATATAATCGATTTGGAGGTTAAAGGGGTTCCAAATCTCAGGTTTTGATGGGTGAAATGAAGGTTTTGAGTATATAAAAATGGTGAAAAAAGGAGATGATGAAAATCAGAGAAGAAGAAGAAGAGAGAGCCTCTCTCTCTACTATGACGATTTCTATTCTTTGTGAAGTATTGGGGGAATTATTACACGTATCCAGTGGATTGAGTTTATTACATAAGCCAGTGTGATGTTAGTCCCTGAAGTTTCAGTTTTTTTATAAAGTAGTCTGATAAGTTGTAAAGCTTAGTATTTAGTTTGATTAGTTTCATTTCTTGTATTTTTGGTGTCACAATTGTGATGCTTTTTAAGTATTTTATTTCCATTAATCAATAAAAATGTGGGTTCTCCCCACAATTTATATAAAAAAAGAAAAAAAAACCGAAACCTCAAGTTACTACATAAAATTATTCTTTACTATCAAAACATTAAACCCAAAATCCAGCCGTTGAATTAAACCAAAAAACATTGATAAAATTCAAAGATCAATGGAAACACGTTGGTATACGCTGTATATCATACTGGATGAAACTCAGCTAATCACTACAAAAGTGCACACCAGTGCTCGTAGTTGAAAAAAAACAGTTTTTCTTAACATCCTATTAACAAAAACAACACTTGAAAAACTCAATAAACCAACAAGATCACAATGGCCTGCAAAATAGTTCTTTACAAGTTCATTCCCAGAATAAACATATTTTAAAAGCAAAACACTGATACCGCAAAAACAGAAATATCACTGATAAAACATTAAAAAGATCATTTTTTTTTATAAACAACACTAAATAACAGTAACATACAAATAAACTCATATTCCAAACTCCTATTACAAAAATGTTAAAAACAGAATAAACCTCACAATTCTTACACATACTGAAAAAAAATAGAAATCAATGTTTTTTTTTTCAAAAGAAAGAAGTACAAAACAAGAAACCCATTTTTTTATTTTAAAAAAGAACACTAAATAATAGTAAACCTACTGATATAGCAGAAATAAATAACTCATAAATCTCAAAAAATGAAAAAGGTGTACAAAACAAAAAACCCATTTCAAACTTAAACAATAAATAACAGTGGCATGGAAATAAAAGTATAAAGTATAAACCCAATTTCAAACTCATTCTACCAAAACAAAACAAAACAAAAAATCCAAAAACTTAAAACACTGATTAAAAAATGAATAAACCATAACAAAAAGTCTCATGAACATAATAACATACCTTTTTTAGCCATAGTAATTAATCTTTGTAGAGAAATGCAAAAGTTAAAACCCTATGAGAGAGAAAGAGAGCAAAGTGTGTTATTATGGGAAAACTGCTTTGTATTTTATATACTCAATTTTTTATTAAATAAAAAACTACACTTTTTCTAATTTTACTCAACATTGCTTATTTTATTTTATTATTTTATTTCTGCTTTTAACTAAGAATAAAAACACCAATGATTAAAGTTATAATATTAAATAAGTATGTCCGGACATGTTGCAACACATATAATTTGACGTTTTAAAAGAGAAAGCTGCTAGGTATGTTTTTTTTGTAAAAATCAAAATAATTCCTAAAATATTGATAAAAAAATGATATAGAGTGTCTACAATGCTTGCTTTAAGTAAGCATTATAACTTTCTTTCCTTTTTTCCACAAATTTAAGAAAAAAATACTCTTATTTTAATTTTAGATAACATTTTTACTTCCATACAAAATATCGCCAGTCTTCCTTATATTTTATTCTTATTGATTTTACTGAAAATTCTTAAGATTTGTCACCTAAGTATGTGGAAAGTCTTTTGCTTCCTTTACTATAAATAATATTGTGCAACATTCATAATTTGAGGCCTGATTGGGAACTTGATGAAATGTCTTTTTGTTAAAAGTCATTAGGGTGAATTAGTATTTAGTGACCTGGGTTTTGGTCTATTTTAGGATAAGTGATCTAAGTTTTTTTTATTTCGGTTTTGTGACCTAAGTTTAATTTTGTTAGCATTTAGTGACCTGCCATCCTATTTTTCAAAAAAAAAAAAACATATTTCTTGCTAAAAGGACTAAAATACCCTCAGATTTTGGAGGAAAATTTCAGTTTAATGAGGGTATTTTAGTCTTTTTAGCAAGAAATGTGTTTTTTTTTTTGAAAAATAGGATGACAGGTCACTAAATGCTAACAAAGTTAAACTTAGGTCACAAAACCGAAATAAAAAAAAACTTAGGTCACTTATCCTAAAATAGGCCAAAACCCAGATAACTAAAAACTAATTTACTCAAGTCATTATAAGTCCTCAAATTATGCATTGAGCCATCAAGTAAGCAAGCAGTGGCGGGCCCGCGGCTCTAAGTTACTCCGATTATATTTTTTCCTAAAATACCCGGTACAAGCTACGGTACACTATTTCGATTAACGGATACGATATTTTAGTTAACTTTTTCGTGTTGGAGCACTTGGTTACGACACATGTATGAAATGGGTACATCCTTTGTAATTTTACGATGCGCCGGAGAAAAACATTTTGAATTTTTCTCTTTCTAAAATACCTGGTACAAGAAAGGTATACGTATGGTACAACATTCGATTAGTTTTTGTCGGTGTATCATATTTTAGCTCTAAGAAATGTCAATGCCATTTCACACGCGACTCCGCCATTTGCTAGGACGTTAGGAAGAGATCGTAAAAGTTATGAACACGTCAAAGCTCGGTAGAATAATTTTCGCGCATATGTTATGCCAATCGCCTGCATTATTAAAAAATGAGATGACAACTTTGACTATTCCAATTAAATCAAAGTTTTTAATTCACATAAAAAAATTACAAAAAGTAATACAGCCACTAACTTTTATTCAAACAGTTTATACCAACTAGGATGCAAAAATATTTGAAATTTAAAATAAAAAAACAATGTCTGACCATGATCGACTCAAATCTGTAATGCCTCAACAATGTAGTCAACCATTGCTAGTTGGTTTTTGGTTTTTAAGAAAAGTAATAAGTACTGCTCTTTTCGTTCCCAATTAATTATTTATTATGAAAATACGTGTTGTTGTGTGACATATTAGCTCATTATAGATATATATATAGAGATATGTATAGATATAGAGAGAGGTATGAGAGACAACAATAATTGAGACTTTATTAATCAGAATGTATGAATGAATGTGAAATACAAGACCCCTAACCCTCTTTATATAGATAGAGGGGTAGGGTTAAAAGCCCACTTGGACCCATAAAGTATAAGCGTAAGAGTCCAATAATATATTACAACACTCCCCCTTTGGACATCTTGAATTCTTCGTCTTCATGCAGTCGATCTGAGTTGAGTTCATTCGCAGTGCTAAACACATAAAAACCTTAGGGCCGGAAAATCCAATGTGGGACAAAACCGATACCTAGGAGAAACTGTGTAGCCGAATGATATAGGCCGAAATATCATGTAAGTAACTAACCATAAAACAGTGTGCCTCATCAAAACATTGCCAGAGCAAACCCAATGAGAAAATCTCTGATCGAAGAAAAAAGAGTGCAACAATGGTAGTAGTAGGGATCAACCACAAAACAGGTGCCTCATCAAAACCTTGCTAGAGTAAACCCAGTGGGAAAAATTTCTAATCGAAGGACAAAAGAGTACACAGTGGTAATAAGTATACAACAGGATATTCCCCCTAATTTCGGCAACATTAAGTGAGGTATGATGGAAACGTGTCTCGCTAAAAACCTTGTCAAGGAAAACCCAGTGGGAAAAAACCTTGGTCTAAGGACAAAAAAGAGTACACGAGCATGCGACTGGATGCTCCCCTCACTTGCACACGACAGGGTGCGAGGATTTCGACTAAGTAGTAATTAGTGCAATAAGCATTCACCTGGATGCTCCCCCTCACTTGTACACGACTGGGTGCAAAGATTTCATATTCCAAGAAAGAGTATGAGCATTCGACTGGATGCCTCATTTACTTGCACACGACTGTATGCAAGAAAATATAACGTGGAATAAAACGAGCATTCGAAAGGATGCTCTTAAACTTCATATGTGAAGATTTATTTCGGCAAGAAATTCTAAATAGCATAATCTAGTCATGTCTCTCTTGATCGATAACAACAAGTTGACCTCAAATAAGACAAGTGTTTTATCTGGATCGTGAGACAGAGCATATGTAATTCAAATATGACTAATACGAGCTCGAAGCCATATACACTATCTACTCGTCTCATAGAGCACGAGTAGATCAGAGTGATTCGTTTGGAGTCATTCCAAGACCTCCAATATATTGCCTTATTCCTAATGGTAAAGACAGACCATGTTAGGAATATCGCTTATGCGGGTCTGATAAGTAACCGGCATCGGTATAACCGAAAAAGGGTTGCGTTAATTCGAGTACCGAAGGGGGTAGGTACACTCGATGACGCAAATGGGATAAACTAGCCCACTTCCAAAATTACCATAAGGTAAGAGAATGTGTCTTTAGTGCCATTTCGATGGCAGCGTGTTAGCACGATTCTGAGTCGAGCTATACCATTCACAGCAGACGGGATGTTCGTCCTAGCACATTAGACCAAGTACAATGATGTGCTTATTGTACTTAGATATGAACATCATGGTTCAATATCTCTTAATCGTCTCATCAGGGACGGACTGTGTCCATATGAATGTCTAGTGATCGAACGATCATGCGAGAATCTGACGACTTAGCGTCATGATGACTAAAACGTCATAACACATTCTGGGTGTAGTCTGAATCATGGACTTAGATTCAATCTTTACGGGACTCGATCATCAGGCCGAGTCACTACCGTGTCTTCCCAAGATTCTTCATCTCGAAGGCAAATCCAAAAATGGATCGCGTAATAAAACACGCAAGGGCATAATACTTGTTCAAGTATCCCAAGCTAAACAAGTACTCACTTAGGCGGGTATACCACATCCGCTCGGATTATATTAATCCATATAGTGAACGTCTCATTTAATTGAGATCGTGTTCCGTGTTCAGGAACTACTTGATTAAAGCATATGAAGTCACACATGGACCTTCATTTATATCTCTTTGTCTAAATTATCATAGAGATAAAACAGTGACCACAATCACATGCTGCATAATCAGTTTTTCGGAAACTACTAAACTGATAAAGTAGGGGACCGTTATAACGTCCATTACGAGGAAATCAACCATCTCGTAATAAATTCCAAGGTATGAGAGAAGTCTTGCTCTACTAGGTGAGTATTCTACAATCTCATTATTCTCATCACTTTTCCTTACGAATAACCAAATAAACGAACTCGTTTAACATTGGTGGTGTTAGAGTTATAGGTCCGAACACACTTTCGCTAAGGAGTCTACTTGGATTGCAAGTTTCCATTAGTTCAGTCTATTCTACGTTGACTTCAGGCAACGGTACATGGTTCCCTGTCATAATTTGCTCATATTATCAGTCGTCACCGAATATATGAACAAGTAATCAATGACAGTCTCGTTTCTCTTCAATATCGTCTAAGATATCATGATCGACAGATATTTCGAGATTCTTAGGATGATAAGGAATCACACATCTCCTAGATCCTTTATAATCTCGTGCGACAAACGAGTTTCAGTTCACCACCTCTGGGGCTTAACGAATTAAGAACCGGTCAACTTCCTCATATCTTAGGAAGGATGACAGACTGACGGCCGACGGCAGCGTCATTTGCTTGGCGGGTTCGGCCAAAGCAACGTGTTACGACAGGAACACGGCGTCCGACAGGGATGTCTATCCTTGCAAGCATTTTACAGGAGGTATAAATGATCTCGTGACATCTCATAAAGTCATTAAATGTGTCTGGCATTTAGTTAGACTTGAGGGAGTCTATGCACTTACTTATCATTAAGTGCAGTTTTGGGGATCAAGCTAAGATTGAGTGGGTTACGCCACGTTACTTCACATCATTCCTTATCAACGGTAACGTGCAAATCTCCCCCTAACGACGGGGAGAACAGTCTTAGCGATGTCACTTTCGCATATCATGCGGTAAAGAGATCGCTTGCCAAGGTTACTCTATCAAATGATAGGCAGGAGATTCATAATCGACTTATCTCCCCGTCAGAGGTCCATATTTTGAACGCTAGAGCGGCTCAATCAAAATATTAATTAATCACTCTAAACACGCGTTTATATGAGACTTCTGGCTCATAACCAGTAACCAGTTGGTACGCATATGGTGTTTGAGTGTCTATGGGCCTCATAACGGACCAATGCAGCAAAATAGCATAACCCCACACGGAAATATAAATCTTGGTACGCAAGACCAAGAAATGCGTGCAATCATTTGCAGTCGCATTATCAAACTTTCCGTGAGTCCATTTGGGTCTGAACATAATAGACAGGATGTTAAATTTCCAAACTCAAGTAATTCAAATCGAATTTTCGATTCTTACTCTTCAGAATTATCAAGTCGACTAGACTTTTCAGGATAATCCGGATCATGAGCCATCAACTTAATGATAGGGCTAAAAGTTTGGGAAATGCTGCATTTTTGTGGACAACAATAATCATGTGACCTATTGTTAATGCATCAATCATAACCATTTATATTTATGGTCCGTCTTATGGTTGGATAAGTCCATAATAACTCCTTCAATTCTTTATAAGAATTCTACGAGTACTTTTCGTGATCTTTACACATACTAGTCTTTCAAGGTGAGCATTAGTGATGAATTTCGGATTAATCACGAAATATATCCTCAAAGAGAATCCAAATGCGATGCGATTATAAATCAAGCATTGTCTTTTGGCCCGAGAATATCTCATCCGGTCAATGCCACAATATCAAAATGCTCTTATCAATCGACGACAGGCGAATGATAGTATAGACAATCATGTCTTAGCATGTAAATCATTTATCATTTCGACAATAGGCGAAATGATAAGTTAACTTTAAATGTTTTAAAGAATGTGGTAGCAACCACTTGAAAGACATTTCAACTCCTCTAAAATACGTTTTTGGTCATATTGAATGGAGGCTATGTAAAGAAATTTTAATTCTTTCATGAGCTATTACCAGATAACACTGGTTTTCTTGAATATTTTATAACTCAACAAGGTACGGCAGGACCTACATGAGTATAAGACCTCATATTTGACAAATCAATTTGGTTTTACCAAAGATTTTGATTTGGAACGACATGTCCAAAATCGTTGTCACTGAGTACTCTTTTAGGTAAATAGTTGGTGAAATTATGTGGTACACTGTGACCCACTATTTCCAAAAAAATCAACTACCCCACAAGTATTGCCTAAAATTTCATAATTTAAACTTTGGTCATATTTGTCAAAGGAATTTGCTCAAAACACTTTAAATTATTTCGAGAAATTTCGTCTAGTTGGAAAAATCATAATCCAAATGGAAAAATTATAATCCAAATGGAAAAACATAATCCAGATGAGCGAAAAAATGGCTCAATGATTTATCAAAATCAATAAAGAAAGGTATCAAACTCATTTGAGCCACAAAATCGGGGGTCTCAAGAGTTTCCTTTCAATTAACTTTAACCACATTAGCATCGGTTTTTCCACCTTTATAATAGTTGTGAACTATTTAAGGAGTAACCGTGCATGACATTTGTCTTTATAGCATAGAGTTGTCTCCTTAAGCATTATGTCTTGCTTTGTGACAACGGGCCATATTATTCCTTTCAATTGCTGTCTGGGAGCCACAGGTTTTCGATTTTGACGATTGTCTAAAATCTCGCTTGGCTAGGCGATTCATCGGGATCGCTACAGTTCGAGACAAATAACACTTGTCTCGGTTCTCGATTCGTGGAAAAAAATATACACGAAGAGCATTAATATTAGGCAAACAATTCGCCATTGACCCAATAGGATTAAAACTACTCACCAGGGTAATTTTCTTATCCAATAACAGATGGACGATAAAGGAACATGGTGAATATAAATTCACGATACTGCTTATGGAATACAATTTCCAAGCTAGTATTTTGGTGAACGATTGCTCCAATATATCAATTTCAGACATTGGTTCACCATAGACGTCATCACGTCTCAAATGTGGCGGCGGAATAAAATCAACGCCTTAGCATTCATCCTGATGGTAACAACAAACTCGTGTTTTCACACATCAGGGTGAGTAACATGTGGTGACTGATTAAAATCAACGTTTAAACAGTCATTTCGCAAGTATGTTTTTACGATTTTTCTCATCATAGATGGCATCCAACATGTGTTAGGAGTTCTGAATTATTTATCATATAAAACGACTGGTTTATATGTTTATGGTTTGCACAAGCACACACGTTTTTTTCGAAACGACAGGTTCGAAAACATTAGTTTTGCTTCTCATGTGAATCGGTTCTCATTGATCGAACGACGGGTCGATACAGAGACACCAATTCGGTGAAACATACATCACTATATAAACACACTCGGGGAAATTATTATTTAGTCAACCCCTTTCGGTAGCTCTACTTGAAAAACGACCAGGAAAGACGGTGAGGGTGGAGGGCACGAATGCCACTTAAAACCCGACCTCATTAGTATATTGACTTCCGCCTATATCTTTCCTAGACATCGTATCCAAATAGGTGAGCCTATTTAGAGATGATTCATAATTTTTCCAACTTAAATGTGAAAATATATGATTTCGTAAATTACCATATTATACACTTGGCAGTGATTAAGTATATTTAGATTGTACCTGCTTGTAGTACATATTATAACAAGATATTCTAAATCATATCTAATACAATCAATCAATCTAAATTACCAATCAGTACAAAATATATCACAATTATTATTCTAATGCCATATGTGTAAATTTTATTCATTGTAATTACAACATGCAATGAGATGGATTAACATGCAAACACATCAATTTATTCAGTTAACATGTAATTTTTTTTTCACTTGCCTTTTAATAAATATATATATGCATGTGGGTGAATATTTATAGACCGAATATTGACTTTTATAACACATATATACTGTTTTTATACATGTAATATACTACATGGACTATCCGTGTAATTTCAGCAAACTATATATCTATTTACAGCATTATTACAGCTTCAGTCCATAATTTCAGACAAGTTTCAGTTTAGTCCTTTAGTAATTAACCTTACGCACGGTATGTTGGTGAAGGTCGATATAGCAAAACCCTAAAAAACCGGATAAACCTCAAGGTTTATAAATACCCAATATCCTTGCGTTTACCCAAAATCTCCAATATCCGCGAGCGTATATCCTATTCTCCGCAAGCATCGTGCTGATAACGTGTTGTGTGACATATTAGCTCGTTATAGGTATATATAGAGATATGTATAGATATATAGAGAGGTATGAGAGACAACAATAAGAGAGACTTTATTAATCAGAATGTATGAATGGATGTGAAATACAAGACCCCTAACCCTCTTTATATAGATAGAGGGGTAGGGTTACAAGCCCACTTGGGCCCATAAAGTACAAGCCTAAGAGTCCAATAATATCTTACAACACGTGTAATTTTGATCGGCTAATAACTTGTATCATAATTGTCTGAATGAAAATTTTCAAAAGTTAATCATATAGTTTAAAAATTAAATTATATGATTTAGTTTTGAAAATTTTTATTTCGACAATTTTCATACATATTATAAACCGGTCAAAATTGGATGTAATTTCGTAAATGACAATTAATTAGGAAGGGAGAAGTAGATACTAAAACAAAAACCTGAACGAAGTGCTTTTAACATAATCATAGTCAGCTACATCTCTATAAATATGTTTTGACAACATCATTTTTTCTCAACTTCTTTAGTATTTTGATTTACAAAAACTATGAGTGTTTCGTATGTTGGCTATTTTAGTTTTTCAAAAATTAGCTTTTGGTTAAAAAAAATGTTTAAAAGCATAGAAGATAGAAATTTGGGGATTTTTTAGCTTCTTCCGTAAAATTTATCAAAAATAGAAAATTTCCAATTAGTTCAGTTCCGATATTTACAAGTTCTTCATAAGTTAAAGTAAGTAAAAATTAACTTATCAATAATTGGGGTGGTTTTTGTCGGACCCGACCCGTAAACAGTCAATCCGTATTCCGACCCAATTACTTTTGTAAATGAAAAAAAAATCTCGACCCCGACCCGAAAAAAGTCGGAACCCGACTTTTTCGGGATCCCGTAGGGTCGGGATAGATTTATCCCGAATCTCCCGACATATTTTTATTTTATTTTACGACAACGTCATTCTTTATTACATAATACTAGTTTAAAAATAACATTTCTAATAAATGAAAAAAGAAATTAACATGTAGTAGAAAAAATAGTGTGAAAATACAAATAATGGAGTAGATAAAAAAATTGATACGTTTTTTATTAGATTTTTTAGTATTTAGTTTTATTCACACAAGCAACAATTATCATACTAAATGAGATATATTATCATTATAATTTTTATAATCGGAAAATAATAAACATATTTTTTTTAAGTAACTCAAAACTACAACTCTATATTATACTTATGTAATTATAACTAATATATGAAACAAAAAGGATTGTAACTCATATGGTAGAGTGTTTACATTGTATACTAGAGGTATAAGGTTTGATTCTCATTATTTGCATTTGATATAAATTAATTTATATTTTAGTGTTGAAATAAAAAAAAATCATGTTATATAATATAAATTATAAATTAATTAAAAAATTGGGTCGGGACACCCGACGAAATCAAAATTACCATCCGATTCCGATCCCCGATCCCGAAGTTTGTCGGGTCAGGACAAACCCCAACATTTTCGGGTTGGGACTCTTCTCGGGTTGGGTGCGGGTCGGGATTTCGGGAATTTTTTCCAGCCCTAATCAATAATAATAAATTCTAAGTCATCTTATAATTGAAAAGGCTAAGGTGGTGCCAAAAAGCTAACTGAGGCTTCTTTTAAGCAAGCTTTTTTCTTGTTGCTTTTAAAAAGACAGTTTTTTGACCCAAAAAAACCCGTGCCAAACCTGTCCTGTAACCAATTCCAGTAACTTAAGGGTGAACTAATTGTTCTTAAGGCTTGTTAGGCAGTAGTTTTGTAAAAAAAATCCTAACCTGTTTTGACTTTTGAGTCGGAGGAAAAAAATCATGTTCCTCCACCAGGTGTAACATACCATCTCAAAAAGGTTAGTATTCTAAGCTCGTCAACCAAAATGCGTCGCAGCAAAAAAAGTTACAAGCTTTTAATACGAAAACAAACAATTGTTAAGAGCATAAGCATAAACAAATAGATAACCGATCACAGACCCAACATACCGCAAATCCATGTCTAATTAAAATTAACCAACAACAAGTTAACAGGTTCATCAAAGTACATACTGCTGTTCACCAATTCACAGCTAAAATATACAAGTTCTACTCATACTGATTGTATTAAGATTATCAACTGGATACATATACAAGTATGATAGATACAATTGACACCAACTACTTAAAGATGGGATACATAATTGAAGTGAGCAGATTTTTCCTTGTTCTCAGGAAGACTCGAATTACGCGTGACTTTACCGTAGCCTGAGTCTTCCCAACGTGTGCCTTCCGAGTTCTTTACCATCCAATATCTTATCCCTTTCTCTTCATCATATCCTATCAATACCAACCCATGATTGCAATACTTTCCCTCGATCGTAATCTCATTATCTGATCCGTGCTAAATTTCCTAATGAAAACATTATCAAGAAAAAGAGAATAAGCGAATCTCCGCACCTAAGGTCAATGACCAAATTATAATTGACTACAACATATATCCAGTTATATCTCAAACTAATTGGAAAGCAATGCCAATGTTGGCCAACAGCAACAATTGATTTTGCAAAACTTTAACAAGGAAACTACAGATCAGTAGTGGGGAGGTGCATTTGAAAACATAAATGGAAAGTGGACCTAATGGCAGGGCTGGCACTAAAACCCATAAGCTTTAGATTAACTGATTAAAATAAGTATCATAAAAAAAACTAAAAAAGAGATAAAAGCGCATCTTCACGGTTGCGGCCTACAAAGAAGTTAAAATATACTACAAATATAAAGTCAGTTCACTTTCAGGAATAATCGGAAGGCAATGCAAATGATGTTGGCAACAACTGATTTTGCAAAATCTCACCACAGAAATGCATTTTAAATCATGAATGTATTGTAAGAAAAAAAAATACAACCTAATGTCAGGGTGAACCCTCAGAAGGAAACTCTTTTTATTTACTACAGATTTTTTAATAAGAAATTATCTAAGAAACAGATAATAAGCGAATTTTTGCGAATAAGGTCTTATGAGGAAATTGTAATCTACTACGACACAATTCAATTTTCTTCAGAGTCTCCATAATTGGAACATAAACTTTAAGTTGTAGTGGGGAGATCCATTAAAAAGCATAAACGGATAATGAGAGGAAAGTAAGACAACTTAATGGCCAGATACCATAAAATGGCAACTTTTGTTATCCCCTATAGATTTTTCATAAAAGGAAATATCCAAGGAATTTTTTTTTATAAAATTATAATCCACTACAAAATAAAGTTAGTTAATTTTTTATCTAATTGGAACGCAATGCAAATGATGTTGGCAACAACTGATTTTGCAATGACTTAACACAGCAACTTTAGATTAGTAGTAGGAAGATGCATTAAAAAGCATAAATGCATATTGAGAAATAAAATCAAACTACTAACGTCAGAGACAGCCCTAATTACAAAAAAATACTTAAATAGCGACGGTATTAGTGACGGTATTTTTTGTTACGAGCTTATTAGCGTCAGTTTTTGTGACGGCTTTATGACAGTTTAGTCAATTTGCGACAGATTTGTGACAGCTTTTTAAATTAGTGACAGACTTGTGACAGCTTTTGACTCTCACTAAATCAAACATTATTTTGTAGTTAAGACAGCCCTAATGCATAGATTAGACATGGAATGATGCGTTTAAAAGCATAAAAGGATTATGAGAAGAACAAAAAACAAACAATCTACCTAATGGCAGGGACGGCCCTAAAACCCCATTTGTTTTCATCAGCTATAGATTTTCTACAAAAAATTTAAGGAAAGAAAAAAAGAAGCGCATATTAGTGCTTAAGTTTAGGACTGAATAAAAATCTACTATAATTAAATAAAAACAGACAACTGTTGGCAGACCCGAGCCTAATAGGTCGATTTTTTTTATACGCAGTTGATATTTTAATATTATCCACGAAAACAAAATAATTGTATCTTTACATAATCTAGTACAGCATAAAGTCGGTTATATTTCGAACTAATTGGAAGGCACTGCAAAATGATGTTGGCAACAACTGATTTTGCAAAAACTCCACTCTGCATCGGTAGATTATTAGTGTAAAGAAGCATAAATTGATAATAAGAAATTTTTTACATCTAAATTGTTCTGTAATCCCTTAAAAACATCTACATCTGATTTAGGGCTCTTGCGATAAAGGTACTATGACTAAGTTATAAACTGAAATCCACTACAAGTATCAGTTTATTGTAAACAGAACGTTCTGCAAAAGCAATACTGAAAATGACATGTTTCGGTACGGTTGTTCACGAAATAAAAAAAAATCTCCACTAGTCTTCCATAAATCGTCTGACAACAAAATCTCAAGTTTTTCACTATAAAACGCAATTTGAAGATAGAAGGAACAAAAACACGCTATAAAAGACTATACACTTTGTTTCAGAACTTTCATAAAATAAATAAATATTAACTTACATCAGTTCACAAAAACAATTAAATTTGTGTTGAACCCAAGAGAGAATCAAATAGTAAAGGCCTTTATTGTCAGAATTAGCTTTACGAATGAAGGATAATATATTCGGTGTGGTATGGTATGAACCCAAAATACAAAATTGGATACCGAATATAAACACCAGTATGGCACTACAAGAAAAAATAACCCCAACTTTCCCCTTATCTTAGGGCTTACTTTGCCTAATGGCTAACGAATTTACCAAAAAAATGGATTTGAACAAAATGCAAGTAACAAGCAGAAAACAAAAACAGTAAATGGCATTGAAACTGGTTATTTTGGACTTACATTTCCAAGCATGGCGAATTCAGGACTCTGCCTTACTCCTCCTATGATATACCCATTTTCAACAATTGCTTTTATAATTGCAAATTCATCCTCATGGTCTATCATCTGAAAGCCACAGAGACGAAGGGCCATCTGCGGGGAAAAAATACCTAATGATCTGATTTTTAAAAATTAAAAAAAATTAGATAAAGGACACAAGTGGCACAGATTTACCTCTTCCGGCACCACATTTGGTGCTATAGTACAGTCGGCTTTGGTAGGGAAGAATTTGCTCTTGCTTACATTATGGTCTTTTATATACTTAAAAGCTTTCTTTGTTATGTAAGGATAACCATTATTTTCCTCCTCGTGACACTTCATTAGCTTGTTGCAGTTCAGCTTAATGAGCTCATAGTCAGCACCTTTAAATATCAAATTCACACGAACACAGTCCATAGCTGCTATTACCCAGCACAGGTCTAAAAGAATATAGGAAAAATGTAAGTATATCTCGTAAAACAGAATTTCAATAATATTACAACTAGAATAAGACTATCTTATGCTGAAATAATCATCTCAATCTTACAAATTATACAATACTTAACTGCTGCCGCAATCATCTATATCTCTCTCGAGATTTGGATGGCCACAATCCGGGGTGTACAACGAAAGTGTAGCTATCCTTTCCTCCTATCACATGATTATTATGTGAGAACATAAATATAATTAAATAATTACTGTAAGTTCGATAACATCTGAGATTTAAAATATTGAAGACTCCTTTGCTAATTTTTGGTAATTTTGAAGAAGAAAAGCCTCACACAGAAACTTCAGGGCCTCAACATAGAAACAATATTACATAGGACTGACAAAAACGTAAGCATACATTTAAGTTGCATCAGAATTCTTAAATCCTTACAACCTCCAAATTGGGTTCAAAATTAAACCCTTAAAACTAAAAATAGCATACTTCAGCAGATATGACAATCATGTTAGCGTGCTTTTTTCTTGCATTATGTAAGCTATGTCCTTAAACCCTTAGACATTTAAATGGTTAACATTGGAAATTATGGGGTTTCAAAAGTAACATATAAAAAAGAAAATACCATTTTGCCTCTCATAATTGCAGATTCATTCGCCGACATAGAATAGCTGGGGAGCTTTGCATCAGATGACGTTTCGGTCTGTGGAGGAGAGTGAAGTAAGAGGATGGCGCAATTCATATTTTCTTATATATACAGAATTTATCAGTGTATAACAATCTCAACAAAAATGGCAAAGATAAAATGTAGAGCTCACAGGTTCCAGAGGATCTGAGTTTAAGTTGTTAATACCCTCGAGAAGGGTAGAATCATCACTTGTGAGGACATCATTTTGCTCCGAGTCTCTGAAAAACAGAAATGTCTAGAATTAGCAATTAGAAAGCACTGTGTATTTGCCAACACTGCATCATAGGAAAGAGAAATTACCGATTCACGTTTTGATCTTGCCCTTGAGAGCCATTGTTAGCTACAAAACAGCACTACTGCATATTAGGCTAT
The DNA here is from genome assembly GCA_963920805.1 of Primula vulgaris. Lineage (NCBI taxonomy): Eukaryota > Viridiplantae > Streptophyta > Magnoliopsida > Ericales > Primulaceae > Primula > Primula vulgaris. Next base: position 2,712,911 of record OY987220.1, on the reverse strand, counting down.
GAACATGTAATTATGGAATAAAGCAGTTTAAAGTTTTAAATCACTATCCAGGCGGATTTTAACATAAGAAGCAAACGAAAGGGGAAAAAATAATACCAACAAACAAATAAATCATACTAAAAGTCCAAACAAATCAATGTGATTATGTGATTATATAACCAATGTAGTGTGACTGCGGCGATTATGGAATTTTGTTATTTTGCCCTTCTTTACTCGAAGAACAAAAGAGAAAGCATGGACAATACTGGTTCGTCAAGTACATAAAGAAGAACAATTAGAGTACACGTACTTCAAAAGCAAAACCGTAAAACCCAAAAAATTGTATAGCAGCAAGAAAGCTCTCATGAAACTCAAATAAGAAAAGCAGTGACATAATAAATAGCTCTCACATTGAAATTCCTTTTCAAAAAACAACTCAAGCAAAACCCGAACACTTTGTGTCCCAAAACACAGTAACGTACAGAATAGCCTTAAAATCTTAATTCATAGTTTAGACACCTTTCCCCAGAAGCAGGAAATAAGATGATAAGCTCCATGTAGGTAAAATAGATAAGTCCTAAGTTCACAGAACTTAAAAATAATCACAAGAAAACACCACACTATCTCCATAACAACAGAAATAGCATGCCTAAAACTCAATAAAGATGCAGTGACATGCAATACACTGTAAAACAGATTTCCCCAAAACGACCTCTATGGCTCAATCTGTAGACAACATAATAGAAAAGGAGTCATAAAACTTATTAAAATCACGAGAAAACAACCTGATCATTTCAATACTACAAAAGATTAGAACAGTAAAACAATTATAAAACACTAATTTAAAAATTAGCGTATATTCAAATTTTCAAACTCTTCTCCCCAAATAAAAGGAAAGATGCAAAATCTATTTCTAACAATTTTACAATAATGACTAATAACTCAATTCAAGGTCCATTCCAAATGAACTTCAAAATCAAACACATGAACCCGATCATAGCCATTACAACAAAAAAAACACAGTTAGAGCTCAATTAAAACACAAGGAAACACAATGATGTATACCAGCAAATAACCGAAACATGAATTTAGTTTCTAGAATTATTCTTTACAATCAAAACCTTAAACCAATAATCCAGTCGTTGAAACACGCATACAATTCAAAGACTAATGGAAACACGCAACCTCTAGTTATTTTCTAGAATTATTATTTATAATCTAAACCTTAAACCCAAAATCCGGCCGTTGAAACACTGATACAATTCAAAAACCGGTGGAAACATGTTGGTATGCTCCGTATATCATACTAAATGAAACTCAATTAATCACTAAAAAAATTGCACACTAATGCTCCAGCATTTTATATAAAATAGTAGGGGGAAAAACAGCTTTTCTTAACATCCGGTTAACAAAAACAACACTTGTAAAACTCGATAAACCAACAAGATCACAATGGCCTGCAAAATAGTTCTAATACAAGCTATTTCCCAGAACAAACATATTTTAAAAGCAAATACTGATACCGCAAGTCCCAGCATTTGTACGACAACATAATAGCCCTCATAAAGTTTGACAAGTCAGCAAAAAGCAAGTGACATACAGAATAGCTATAAAGTTGGAGCTCCATCACAAACAAAAAGAAAACTCTTTAAACAAAACCCAAACACATTTTGTATCAACAAACCTATCATATATAGAGCTCATTTAGATAAACCGCTGAAAACACAATGATATACAGAATGTTCCTGATTCAAAATGTCCCAAATAAATCACAATTTTTATTGCCATCTTGATCATAGTAACCATTGCAATCCACAAAACCAGCCTGCTTATCAGGCTATGAATATGTATTGCTAGAATAAAGCAGTTACTCTAAAGCACAACCCAGGCAAATTAATTTATTGGAAGCATACGAAAAAAAGAATAATGATATACAAACAAAATATAATCAATGTAGAGTAGTCACATTAATTGATGACGGGGTTGCTGTATATTTTGCCTATTTTTACACAAAAGAAAAAAGTGGGATGACGATTACTAAATAAAATCACAAAACAAACCAGTTCATTGAGTACATGGAGAATCACAAATGAAAGCCCAGTAAAAAAATTCAAATGCAGCTTGATGAGGCCAAATTTAATTGAAAAAAACAAAGACCATAAAGATGTACAAGAGAAATTGCATGTCCAAGTGAATAATTGGAGTGTCGGACGCGGACATAATTTCGACACGACACTTTTGCTTATTTTTATAGAATGTTCATGCATCTTATTGTGTATCTAACCTACTTTTTTTCTCACAAATACCCGGTACACGCATGATACGTCATTTCGAGTACTGTGTAGGGTATTTTAATAACTGTTGACTGTTTTTGTCTTTCATGTTACGACATGGCTGGTATGAGAATGGTGTGTCTCCGATGATTTTTCGATACGACTGATAAACATAATTATTGTTTTTTTTCAATAAAATTTAATTAAAATACAAGTTTAATCCTACGAGAATGTGCATATTTATGACGAGTTTAACGGTGTTCGTTTAGATGGGTAAGCGACTATTTGTTTTTGGGACCGGGGAGCAACTATAAGCTTATGAGTGTGACTTTAGAAGCCTTGGCTCAATTTTATCTTGATAAATTATATATTTTATTAAGTTTTGACTGTTATAATTGGAAAAATAATTATAAGTAAAAAAATATGGACACTTTTTTTTTTTTTTTATAAAAACAGCATTGCATAATTTTTGATAAAAACATACATAATTCATTAAAAAGTAGAAATAAATTACAAGTAAATAAAAACACGTATAATTTATTAAAAATATCATCATTTTGAAGGTTTCGAATCGTGTAATTGCCAAATATGTCCAATTAGATCATTTTAAAGTTTGACATGTGTTTGTTTGTTACAAAGCGATACAAAAAACCGGTTAGAGGAATATTTTATATGATCGAATATCTGGATAAGGATTGTCGAAAATTATCACTAGGAAGTTTATAGTCTGTAATTCGTTTGGGCACTCACTTTCAACAATCATATTATGCAATATTACATATGACTAAATAGTAAGTATTTACTTTATTGATATTTCACTATTTGAGTAGGATTTTATTTAAATCATTCGGATCCATGTCAATAAAACTTGATTTATACGTTATTTGGCATCATCAAATTTCTTTAACCAAATCAATCTTTTCAGATTCGGTCTTGTTTACAAATTTACACTTACATTTAATCACAACTTGACAAAAAGTTGCTTATTAACCGTTTATTTATATAATATTTATATAATTAAAGCTGTAAGTTTATTCAATCTATTTTTACAATATTATGACAAACAATAAGTTATAATAACCTTGTACACTGGCATAACAATTTTACCACAGAATCCCCTTGCAATTTGCAAATGATAGAATATAAATGCACGGGTTTGGAACGGATCAGGATTTGCATATAAGTATCATTATGCATTATAAACTCAAATATGTTTTCGAGATACATGATTACAATGAATTTGCATGTAATGAAAACCATAAACTTCAAAAATAAAATAAAATATAGGGAATATTTCCGCTAAGAAAGTTTATAGCATGTGTTTTTACCAAATTAAATAAATGAATTGGTCCAAAATTCAAACAATTTCAATTCGATGTACAAACACGAAGTGTCACGTGAAGTGAAAATGCATTTATGATTTAAACAAAAATTTACACAAGGATGGGTTGGAGTGGTCTCATGCTAGAAGAGGCTCTCCTTTAAGCTGAAATGGGCATGAACTTGAATGGGTTTTTAAATTTATGTAAAATTCACGAGTATGTAACGTTCAAATAGTGGTCCTTGTTTGCTTAATTAAGATAACTAAAAATAAGTGGTCCTTTTGTAGATTGTAGCTAGTCATGCAATTCGAAAACTACTAAGTCAGGGAACCAAGACTTGGAAAAAATTGTAATTCATATAAGAGTATTTTGATAGTGTTGTGTGACATATTAGCTAGATATATAGATATGGAGATACAAGTATAGAGAGATAAAAGAGTCGTCTTTTATTCATTGATAAGTGTGGGGAAGTTACATCAAGAGACCCCCTAACCTTCTTTATATAATAGAAGGTAGGGTTACATATGCTAGGAAAGCCCAATAGAGGCCCAATAGAGTAAGGCCCAAGATGGACAATAATATCCTACAACACTTCCCCTTTGGACGTCTTGAATTCTTCGTCTTCATGCAGTCGATCTGAGTCGAGTTCATTCACAGTGCTAAACACATAAAAACCTTAGGGACGGAAAACCCAATGTGGGACAAAACCGGTACCTAGGAGAAACTGTGTAGCCGAATGATATAGGCCGAAATATCATGTAAGTAACTAACCACAAAACAGTGTGCCTCATCAAAACCTTGACAGAGCAAACCCAATGGGAAAATCTCTGATCGAAGGAAAAAGAGTGCAACAGTGGTAGTAGTAGGGGATCAACCATAAAACAGGTGCCTCATCAAAACCTTGCTAGAGTAAACCCAGTGGGAAAAACCTCTAGTCGAAGGACAAAAGAGTACACAGTGGTAAGAAGTATACAACAGGATACTCCCCCTAATTTCGGCAATCTTAAGTGAGGTATGATGGGAACGTGTCTCGCTAAAAACCTTGCCAAGGAAAACCCAGTGGGAAAAAACCTTGGTCTAAGGACAAAAAGAGTACACGAGCATGCGACTGGATGCTCCCCCTCACTTGCACACGACAGGGTGCGAGGATTTCGACTAAGTAGTAATTAGTGCAATAAGCATTCACCTGGATGCTCCCCCTCACTTGCACACGACTGGGTGCAAAGATTTCATATTTCAAGAAAGAAAACCAGCATTCGACTGGATGCCTCATTTACTTACATACGACTGGATGCAAGAAAATCTAACGTGGAATAGAAGAGCATTCAACTGGATGCTCTTAAACTTCATTTGTGAAGATTAATTTCGGCGAGAAACGCTAAATAGCATAATGTAGTCATGTCTCTCTTGATCAATAAAAACAAGTTGTCTTCTATGACAAGTGTTTTATCTGGATCGTGAGACAGAACATATGTAATTCAAATATGACTAATACTAGCTCGAAGTCATATACACTCTCTAGTCGTCTCATAGAGCACGAATAGATCAGAGTGATTCACTTGGAGTCATTCCCAGACCTCCAAGATGTCGCCTTATTCCTAATGGTAAAGACATACCATGTTAGGAATATCCCTTATGCGGGTCTGATAAGTAACCAGCATCGGTATAACCGAAAAAAGGTTGCGTTAATTCGAGTACCGAAGGGGGTAGGTACACTCGATGACGCAAATGGGATAAGACAAGCCCTCATCCACAGTTACCTTAAGGTAATGGGAAAATGTCTTTTATGCCATTTCGATGGCAGCGTGTTAGCGCGATGCTGTGTCGAGCTATACCATTCACAGCAGACGAGATGTTCGTCCTAGCACATTAGACCAAGTACAATAATGCGCTTATTGTACTTAGATATGAACATCATGGTTCAATATCTCTTCATCGTCACATCAGGGACGGAATGGGTCTATATCAATGTCTAGTGATCGAACGATCATGGGAGAATCTGACGACTTAGCGTCATGATGAATACAACGTCATAACACCTTCTGGGTGTAGTCTGAATCATGGACTTAGATTCAATCTTTACGGGAGTCGATCATCAGGCCGAGTCACTACCGTTTCTTCCCAAGATCCTTCATCTCGAAGGCAAATCCAAAAATGGATCGCGTAATAAAACACGCAAGGGCATAATACTTGTTCAAGTATCCCAAGCTAATCAAGTACTCACTTAGGCGGTATACCACATCCGCTCGGATTATATTAATCCATATAGTGAACGTCTCAGTTAATTGAGATCGTGTTCCGTGGTCAGGAACTACTTGATTTAAGCATTATGAAGTCACACAGGGACCTTCATCTATATCGCTTTGTCTAAATCCCTATAGAGATAAAACCGTGACCACATTCATGGCTGCATACTCAGTTTTTCGGAAACTACTAAACTGGTAAAGTAGGGGACTGTTATAATGTCCATTACAAGGAAATCAACCATCTCGTAATCAATTCCAAGGTGTGAGAGAAGCCATGCGCTACTAGGCGAGCATTCTACAATCTCATTATTCTCATCACTTTTCCTTACGAATAACCAAATAAACGAACTCGTTTAACATTGGTGGTGTTGGAGCTACAGGTCCGAACACACTTTCGCTAAGGAGTCTACTTGGATTGCAAGTTTCCATTAGGTCAGTCTATTCTACGTTGACTTCAGGCAACGGTACATGGTTCCCTGTCATAATTTGCTCATATTATCAGTCGTCACCGAATATATGAACAAGTAATCAATGACAGTCTCGTTTCGCTTCAATATCGTCTAAGATATCATGATCGACAGATATTTCGAGATTCTTAGGATGAAGAGGAATCACACATCTCCTAGATCCTTTATAATCTCGTGCGACGAACGAGTTTCAGTTCACCACCTCTGGGGCTGAACGAATTAAGAACCGGTCAACTTCCTCATATCTTAGGAAGGATGACAGACTGACGGCCGACGGCAGCGTCCTTTGCTTGGCGGGTTCGGCCAAAAGCAACGTGTTACGACAGGAACACGGCGTCCGACAGGGACGTCTATCCTTGCAAGCATTTTGCAGCAGGTATAAATGATCTCGTGACATCTCATAAAGTCATTAAATGCGTCTGGCATTTAGTTAGACTTGAGGGAGTCTATGCACTTACTTATCACTAAGTGCAGTTTTGGGGATCAAGCTAAGACTGAGTGGGTTATGCCACGTTACTTCACGTCGTTCCTTATCAACGGTAACATGCAAATCTCCCCCTAACGACGGGGAGAACAGTCTTAGCGATGTCACTTTCGCATATCATGCGGTAAAGAGATCGCTTGTCAAGGTTACTCTATCAAATGATAGGCAGGAGATTCATAATCGACTTATCTCCCCTTCAGAGGTCCATATTTTGAACGCTGGAGCGGCTCAATCAAAATATTAATTAATCACTCTAAACACGCGTTAATATGAGACTTCTGGCTCATAACCAGTAACCAACTGGTACGCATGTGGTGTTTGAGTGTCTATGGGCCTCATGACGGACCAATGCAGCAAAATAGCATAACCCCACACGGAAATATAAATCTTGGTGCGCAAGACCAAGAAATGCGTGCAATCATTTGCAGTCGCATCATCAAACTTTCCGTGAGTCCATTTGGGTCTGAACATAATCAACATGATGTTCAATTTCAATTTCCAAACTCAAGTAATTCAAATCGAAATTTCGATTATTACTCTTCGGAATTATCAAGTCGACTAGACTTTTCAGGATAATCCGGATCATGAGCCATCAACTTAATGATAGGGCTAAAAATTTGGAAAGTGCTGCATTTATGTGGACAACATTAAAATGTGACCAAATTGTCGATGCATCAACCATAATCATTTATATTTATGGTCCGTCTTATGGTTGGATAAGTCCACAATAACTCCTTCAATTCTTTACCAGAATTCTACGAGTTCATTTTGTGATCTTTACACATACTAGTCTTTCAAAGTGAGCATTAGTGGCATTAATTTCGGATTAATCACGAAATATATTCTCAAAGAGAATCCAAATGCGATGCGATTATAAATCAACCATCGTCTTTTGACCCGGGAATATCTCATCCGGTCAATGCCACAATATCAAAATTCTCTTATCAATCGACGACAGGCGAATGATAGTACAGACAATCATGTCTTAGCATCTAAATCATTTATCATTCGACGACAGGCGAAATGATAAGGTAACTTTAAATGCTTTAAAGAATGTGGTAGCAACCACTTGAAAGACATTTCAACTCCTCTAAAATACGTTTTTGAGTGGAGGCTATGTAAAGAAATTTCATTTCTTTCATGAGCTATTACCAGATAACACTGGTTTTCTCGAATATTTTATAACTCAACAAGGTACGACAGGACCTGCATGAGTATAACGCCTCATATTTGACAAATCAATTTGGCTTTACCAAAGATTTCGATTTTGGAACGACAGGTCCAGAATCGTTGTCACTGAGTGCTCTTTTAGGCAAATAGTTGGTGAAATTATGTGGTACACTGTTACCCACTATTTCCAAAATATATCAACTACCCCACAGGTATGGCCTAAAATTTCATAATTTAAAGTTTGGTCACATTTGTCAAAGGAATTTGCTCAAAACACTTTAAATTATTTCGAGAAATTTCGTAAACAGGGAAACCATAATCCAAAAGTATGTCCAAATGGAAAAATCATAATCCAAATGGAAAAACATAATCCAGATGAGCGAAAAAATGGCTCAATGATTTATCAAAATCAATAAAGAAAGGTGTCAAACTCATTTGAGCCACAAAATCGGGGGTCTCAAGAGTTTCCTTTCAATTAGCTTTAACCACATTAGCATCGGTTTTTCCACCTTTATAATAGTTGTGAACTATTTAAGGAGTAACCGTGCATGACCGTTGTCTTTATAGCATAGAGTTGGCTCCTTGAGCATCATCTCTTACTTTGTGACAACGGCCCATATTGTTCCTTTCAATTACTGTCTTGGAGCCACAAGTTTTCGATTTTGACGATTGTCTAAAATCTCCCTTGGCTAGGCGATTCATCGGGATCGCGACAGTTCGAGACAAATAACACTTTTCTCGGTTCTCGATTCGTGGAAAAAAAATGTACACGAAGAGCATTAATATCAGGCAAACAATTCGCCATTGACCCAATAGGATTAAAACTACTCACCGGGGTAATTTTCTTATCCAATAACAGATGGCGATAAAGGAACATGGTGAATATAAATTCACGATACTGCTTATGGAATGCAATTTCCAAGCTAGTATTTTGGTGAAGGATTGCTCCAATATGTCAATTTCAGACATTTGTTCACCATAGACGTCATCACGTCTCAAATGTGGCGGCGGAATAAAATCAACGCCTTAGCATTCATCTCGAGGGTAACAACAAACTCGTGTTTTACTCATCAAAGATGACATCCAAATAATTTGGGTATCACATGCTCACACATCAGGGTGACTAACATGTGGTGACGGAATAACATCAACGTCTAAACAGTCATTTCGCAAGTATGTTTTGCGATTTTTCTCATCATAGATGGCATCCAACATGTGTTGGGAGTTCTGGATTATTTTTCATATAAAACGACTGGTTTATATGTTTATGGTTTGCACAAGCATAAACTTTAATTTCGAAACGACAGGTTCGAAAATAGTTTTGCTTTTAATGTGAATTGGTTCTCATTGATCGAACGACGGGTCGATACTGAGACACCAATTCGGCGAAACATACATCACTATATAAACACATTCGGGGAAATTATTATTTAGTCAACCCCTTTCGGTAGCTCTACTTGAAAAACGACCAGGAAAGACGGTGAGGGTGGAGGGCACGAATGCCACTTAAAACCCGACCTCATTAGGATATCGACTTCCGCCTATATCTTTCCTAGACATCGTATCCAAATAGGTGAGCCTATTTAGGGAAGGTTCATAATTTTTCCAACTTAAATGTGAAAATATATGATTTCGCAATTCTACCATTCATGTCAATAAATAACAGGTATATCTTTTCTAGATAACCACATATATACAAGGCAGTATAAAATATATTCATGATATATATCTAATCATGCAGTAGATTTGGTGATAAACTAAATCAATTCAGGATTATCAATCACACAAATTATATCATACCAAATCAAATCAAATCAATTAACTGCCATATGGTATATTTATATCTATGGTAATATCAAAAGATATGTTGATTATACTAATAAGATATCAATCAATTATCTACGGTTTATTGCCATATAAGTAATTCTATACATGGTAGTTATAACATGCAAGCAAACAATATATTTTTAATTACCAATCAATTCTATATATGGTAAAAAAAATATTTTAACATGCAAAAGGTTAAATTTACATGGAAACATATCAATTTATTCAATTAACATGCAATTTTTATTCGCTTGCCTTTTAATAAAAAAAATTTATATGCATGTGTGTGTATATTGACCGAATATTGTATCTTATCATACACATATTAACATGTAGTTCTAACATGGTGTTAATAACATAACATGGTTGTCGGTATACATAATTCTCGTTATTCATGGAATTAATAGTAGGTTCTGTTAAAAATCCATTCAAATGGCATAGCATATGATTTTGTTTTAACATGATAATATATATGATGATTATACATATATACAGTAAACACAGTATGCTAATTATCTAAAGACAACCACTTCGGTTCTAAATCAATTCATGTAGATACAGTAAACATACAAACATGCGTTGTAATCATGCAATACAGTAGCATACAAACATGTAATATGTAACGTGTACGGTATAAAAAAAATTTATATCCGGGTACCTTAGGCACGGTATGTTGGTGAAGGTCGATATAGCAAAACCCTAAAAACCCGGTTAAACCTCAAGGTTTATAGATACTCAATATCCGTGCGTTTATCCAAAATCTCCAATACCCACGAGCGTATATCCTAGTCTCCGTGAGCAAAGTGCCGATAACGTGTTGTGTGACATATTAGCTAGATATATAGATATGGAGATACAAGTATAGAGAGATAAAAGAGTCGTCTTTTATTCATTGATAAGTGTGGGGAAGTTACATCAAGAGACCCCCTAACCTTCTTTATATAATAGAAGGTAGGGTTACATATGCTAGGAAAGCCCAATAGAGGCCCAATAGAGTAAGGCCCAAGATGGACAATAATATCCTACAACAGATAGCTTATTAATTAATTATTACATATAAATGAAAGAGTTGGTTCAAGCTTATTAATGCATAAGCTTCTTTGACGATTTCAAAAAGAAACAAACAATGACAAACCTTATTTTGTAAGTTTTAAACATTATTGGTGAGGCCGATGGTTGGTCATATACCTTGTCTGATGTTTCCTGGTTTAGAGAGTCTGAGCAGATTCTCTTTCATTAACGAAACTGGTTATCTATCTTTATTTAACTATAACGCGAGTTTACAATAATTAGTGAGTTTTTTGTATCTATTTTAGAGGTTATAACATGTGATTAATAGTTTGTTGGATGTCTAGTTTTTGGCTACTACCTAATTTACCAGGTTTGATACATTGGTTTGTTTTCTTGTGTCCGAACATACTTGTTGTTATAGATTGTTTTTTATGCATTTCATTGTATATTTGAGTTATGTCCCGCTTTTACATATATATGCACTTTCTTACCGGAAAAAAATATATTATTTGTAACAGGAGTAGTATTAATTTTATTATGATATTATCACTCGTTGGAGAAAATAGACTATCTTTACATACATCTTGTTATTCCAAATTGACTCAACATTACATGATTTGTAATCCCAATACTGATATATATGTTCTATACATCTTACAAACGATCTCTGGTGCCTATTTGTTTAGATATTAGTTAAGCACTTGATTTGAAACAAAAAGATCATTGCTTTTTAGTTTTAGAACAAGCCATGTGTTTAGGGATGAGACTATGGCGGATCGATTTCAATGCTAATCTAACCTATAAAATAAATGGTAGCCGGATTGAAACGAGTTGATAAAATTTAAATGTCAATACAACACAACCCAGTCTGTCACAATTAAAACTCCAACACAATTCAACCCAACCCGTAAAATAAATTGCAGATTGAGTTGAGATTGATTCTTAAATTTTTATCATGGTTTTTTATTTTTCATAGTTTGCATAATTAACCTAAAATTTAAAATAAATTGAATTTTTGAAAGAGAAATATAAATGAAAACCAATCAAAATATGTTTAGAACATTCGCGAACAAATAACAAAACTAAAATATAACAATAATGAAAATGTTGATATATTGAAATACACACGATGTATATATATATATATATATATATATATTTATAGTTATATATATTACGGGTTGAAACGAGTTGATGCGGATTAAGTTGAGGCGGATTAACCTGCGGTATCTCAACCCTAACCCAATTCGTAAAATATATAACGGATTGGGACGGCACAAATTGATTTTTTTTGTAAACTCAACCCGTCCCAATCCGTACGGATTGAGTTTATGGATTTTTTTTTTTTCTGAACATGTCCATATTATTCATTAAGATGAACATTACACATAAATGAAAAAGGAAAAGAGTGCACTCGATTATCAATAATTATGTTCCCAAAACACAAAATGTAGAAGCATGAAATAGGTAAAGGATTGGCAGTAAATTAATTTTGAAAATTGAACTATAAAGTACACTCATTAAGTATGTAAACACATAAGTCAAATTAACTTTATTATGCAACGGCATTGCATCAACACTCTTTTACCTTTTTTAGCTTAAGACTTTTTAATCAATATTCAGCATTTCAGCTAAAGTTTTACTAGCCGTTTATAGATTGTGGGGTCTATTGTAATTTTATTTGCAGAGAAAAAATCATGAAATAATCTTTCATAGGTTCAATAGAACAATCATTTTGGACCCCTCAACACATGCAATTGAAACAATAACACTATAACATTTAACAGTGACAATCTTTTAGAAAATATAACAAAATTAATCCCTATTTATGGATGAAGAAGAGTTAATTGGAATAATGAAAATCTACAAATTAACACATGTAGTATATTATTTGAAATAGAACTGTATCATTAAATTAATAAGATAATGTCACAGTCTTTTATATATTATCATATGTGATTAATTAATTTATTTTATGTGCAAAATATTTATATGATTTTCATTTTTAGGGTTTTTTTATTTTGTTAGTGGGGGCATCTTTGGTGGTTAATCTTTTGTAGTGAACTTTTATGGTTTTTTTCTTTAAGGAAAATGTAGAAGTTTTTAGCTACAACAAACATCTGCTTAAACCAACTTTATTTGCTCAAAATTAACTAAAACAAAACCCAACTTACATTAGAGATGACTTTCAAATTTCAATAAGTTCAAATTACCACTTGTTTAGTTCCAAAGCTGAAAATAACTGTGTAATAAGAAACCAGAACATGCCAAAAGAATCCAACAAAATTCCATTACTCTTCTTTTCAATGCGAAAAACTATATTTTAATTATATCGGTGACTTAAATAAACTGTCTACAAGTTCCAATTAAACAAACAAGGGCTATATTCGTAACTTCTTGTCCTTTTGACAAAGTGTCCTTTCTAGACCCACGGCTAGTGCTCCTTGATTAATTAATATTTAACAAATGGACCCATTGTTTGAACATTTGAGCATTTACTACCTCATCCATGTCACAATGTTAGCGAATTTTCGTATAGAATACGAGTTCCTCTTATAAGTAACTAAGCGGAAATAGTAGGAAATTGTAGATTCTTCTGATTTAATTTAACAAAGTTTTTCAATAGATTAAATTCGTACATTTATTTTAGTTAAAATATTCATATATAACCCATTTCCTGTAGTTATTTAAACAATTTTTCGATGAGATAATAAAGGTAGTGAAATAAGACCATGTCTAAAACTAAAATGACCGATGAGTCACGAGTGAAAATGTTCTAAAAGACACAAGGCGGAATTTAGGCCGAAGTTTGCCGCCTAGCGTCTAATCTCGGCTAATTCCGCTTAATTACTGCCTAATTCGTCTCATCCCGTCTGAAAGCAATTGCATCAATTTATGTATATGTGCTTTTTTTTATCATGTGGAAACTTTTAAAAAATAAACCTATGCATCAATTACCCTTTTACTCTTTTTATATTAACTAAACTCAAATTTCTCCTTATAAGCAAGAGTCAAAATCTCTACCTATCAATAAATTATTAATATATATGGAGAGAGAAAATGTTAGTAGAATTAGAAATAATTGTGAATGGAGAAAAATTTGATATAATATAATAAAATATATGATTAGTTATAATTGGTATGTTAGAATAGGAAAATTGATACAAGTACAAATTTAAAGTGTTACCCCAAAATTGTAAATTTGTGTTAGTTAAAGAAAAAATGTAGGGTAATTGATGCAGATTCTCTAATCTGTTAGGCTTTTAGGTTTTTCCTAATTTTCGACTAGGTACGTGTTTTTTAGAACACTGACATGTGATCAACACTAATTCAATCTGAAATCTCAATCATACATACCAAATAGAAGTATTAGTAAAACTATAAACCCATTTATGTAACTAAACCAACACAACCTAGTACTCTACGGCTATGTTCCCTTTATTTTATTAATATCCAAGCATAATTAGGCTTTTAGGTTTTTCCTAATTTTCGACTAGGTACGTGTTTTTTAGAACACTGACATGTGATCAACACTAATTCAATCTGAAATCTCAATCATACATACCAAATAGAAGTATTAGTAAAACTATAAACCCATTTATGTAACTAAACCAACACAACCTAGTACTCTACGGCTATGTTCCCTTTATTTTATTAATATCCAAGCATAGACCTTTCTTTTTAAGAATTTGAATGTTCACAAAAAAAGAGAGGGTAAAATGCAAATAATCCCCTTGAACTATATGTCATTTGCAAATACCCCCCATACACTATGCAATTAACCCCAAAGTCATTTTTAAAATGACATAACTTTTTATTCATTTGTTTGTTTTATATAATTATTTGTTTGATATACGTAGTTTGTCAATGACCACGAACTAAGTTGACAATTATCGTTAAAACAAATCATCAAGATCGTTTTTACATATTTATTTTTTTACTTTACTGAGAAAAACTATTTTTTGTTGTGTTGTTTGCAAAAAATTAATTGACATACATGGATATAAAATAACTGATTATAATAAATTAAAAACCAAATAAAACGGATCATCGAGCGTAAAATTATAATATTTTGAATATGGCATTGGGCTTAATTGTAAAAGTTATATAGTTTATGGGGCTTAATTGCAACTAACCTATAGTTTTAGAGGGTTATTTGCATTTTTTTTAACCCCAAAAAAGAATCTTTATACAGAGAGACGTTAGCCAAAACACACACACACACATATACATATATATATATATATATATATACACATATATATATATATATATAAGTACATAGTTATTATAGCTCATTTCATTTCATTAATATTTTTGTTATCTGAGAAAATGGAGAATTCATCGTCTTCGGTGTCATTTACGACTACTAATAACTCGAGTTCTTCGGCTTCGGACGACGAAAAAGAGAGTTTAGAGAGAGGAAAAGAGGAGAGTTGTTGTTCGCCGGTGGGTGTTTTGGGATGGCCCATTCTCAAGGCCCATTTAACGAAGAAATCCGAGGACAATGTTAATAATAATAGTAATGGGAAGTTGGAGAAGTTGGGTTCTAAATTATCAGGTTTGTACTTCTTGTTTTCTTTTTTACTCCCTATTTTTTATTTTATTTTTGAGCTTGTCTATTCTAAATTATCAGGGTTGTACTTCTTGTTTTTTTTTTTTTGATTTTGTGTGTTCTAAATTATCAGGTTTGTAGTTTTTATTTATTTATAATTTTGAGTTTGTGGGTTCTAAATTATCAGGTTTGTAGTCTTTTTTTTATTATTTATTTTTAATTTTGTGTGTTCTAATTTATCAGGTTTGTAGTTCTTGTTTTTTAATAAATTTTTATTTTTGACCTTGTGTGTTCTAACTTCCAAGTATCAGGTTTGTAGTTCTTGTTTTTTTCCTCTTGTTTTCTTATATATTATATATATATTTTTGATTTTGTGTTCTAAAATATCAGATTTGTAGTTTTTTTCTATTAAAATTATTTATTTTTGAATTTGTGTTTGAAATTTGGAAGATTTTGGCCAGGTTAGAAGAATTTCAAGGCCCCATTTTGATAATAATAAAACGAAATTGGAGAAGTTGGGTTTTAAATTATGAGGTTTATAGTTCTTGACATCTTTAGCTTGAGTAATTCCTTTAGGATATAGCTTTTGAGTTAGATACTTTGAGTTCTTTTGCTGCAAATTTTTAGCTTGATTCCGGTTGATTAGCTCAAAAGTGAAGTTAAGTGGATTTAATGTCCCCCAAAAGTTAGCATTGAATGAATCAGCTTTTTTCAGTCCCGAATAAGCTTAGCTTATATGCTTACACACAATTTATTTTGGAAAAAGCCAGGCATGCAAAATTATCTATGTGAACTTGAATTGGATTGACATTTCTGTAACTGGAATTATTCGAATGACAGTACGGGTTATGAAGCATGTTATTTTTTTAAAATGTATGGACAAGTGTGGGACAATTTAACCTTGCAAAATTTTGAATCTATAGTATTTTTTTTTTTTGAGAAATTTAATCCTATACTAGTGTATGGTGCAATGATTTATAACTCCAGGTTTACGCCTATTGGTGTGTGTTTTGAAATTTATCCTTGGCAAAAGGTGAAGAAAAATGCCTTTTCTTTTAATGATTTTGGCTGCTTTGTACAAAAGACATCTTTTTTGCTTTAAATATATCAAAGCTCTAGGGTAGGGTGCTTTGTTTTAAAGTTTTGTTATTATCTTAGGTGCATTAAAAAATAATCATGATGAAACTTCAATTATGAGGTTTTCCTTTGCGGTCTTCATTACAAATTTAAATTTGTTAACCTTTTAAATGTACAGGTTTTCAAGTGTTTAGGCTTAGTGATAGCAACTCATGAGTTATGATAATGTCCTTTAATTTGAAAAGGTCCAAGGCTCCACCAAGCTCAAGTCTCGAGCAGGGGAAACTTTGTTTACAAAGACCTTAATTTTTTGTGACTATTTTCCAAGATCAAAGTAATATACATCATGGTTCTTGTCTGCTAGTACTTTCTAGGATTAATGTTTCATCATAATACTTTATCATAATGAATTAAGTTGAAAGTGATGGGATCATAGGAAGTCAACAATGTGGCCTTTAATTTGAAATATTTCAAGCTGGTTTTCTATGTTTTTCTAATTAGAGTCTTTATTTATGGTGTAACAAAGTGGCCTTTATTTTTTCTTATTTGAAATAGAAATTGAGATGATGAAGGAGAGGTTTTCTAAGTTGTTGCTTGGGGAAGACATGTCTGGGAGTGGTAAAGGGGTTTCTTCATCGTTGGCCATTTCCAATGCCATCACCAATTTATGTGGTACACTTTCTCTCCTCCTCTGTTGATTCGAAATCTCGTTTATTAGCAATTCTTAAGCAAGTAAGTTGGCATATAAAAAGCTGAGAAAAGCTTAGTTCGTCCAACCTAAAAAACTTGAAGCTTTTATAGCCAGAAAATGAAAGTTGCCCAGATTCTTATATGAGCAACTAAAGGCACATAGCGTGAGAACTAATAACACGCGTGTTTTATGTTGTTTTCTCGAGGCTTGTTACCAAATTGTGTTTAAAATTTGTTTTAGATTTTTTAGCTAGAAAGCAAAACAACCTTTGAAAAATTATTCAAATTTTAGATACCATTACAACCCCAAATAACTAAATTCTTAATGTTATGTGTAAATGACAGTTACTGTGTTTGGGCAATTATGGAGATTGGAACCATTGGATTCAGACAAGAAGACGATGTGGAGAAGAGAGATGGAGTGGCTTCTTTGTGTAAGCGATCACATTGTCGAATTAATTCCTTCTTGGCAAACGTGCCCTGGTGGAACCAAGCTTGAGGTAATTTTTTACTTATTTATTATTATTATTTTAGCTTGAGGTAACTCTTGAGTGTTCCCTAACTTTACAAAATCTAGTCAATTGACCCCTAGATGTAGTAAAGTAGCCTGGTATTTGAGGTAAACAGAATGATGTATATGAGGACCCCAACTTTAAAAATTAGTAAAAGAAGCAGCAGTGTAATATCAAGGATCTTTACATAATATTTGTTTCCGTATTTCATTCTGTACTTCAAGATGAGCTTGAATTGAGTATCATGAAGTTCCAAACCTTTAAAATCCTTGTTCAACCCTTTTTTAAGATTTCGGTATAGTTATCTACTGAGCAAGTATCACCCATGAACCAATTGTTTGCAAACATAGTTTCTGCAACCAATAAAATAAGCAGCCACTTATGCAATTACAAAGAGATTTCACAATCGTAGATAATTTCTCTTTTGTTGGCAGGTCATGACTTGCAGACCGCGTTCTGATATATTCATTAACCTTCCTGCCCTTCGTAAACTCGATAACATCCTCCTTGTAAGATTTCAACATTCCATTTGCATTTTCCTGCACTTCTTTTTTTCTCTTTAAATTTCATATTAATCCCCTTTTCTGATTAGCGATTTTTGATAACTTCTTTTAAGCTTTTGCTTTAAAAAATCAAAGTATGTTTGCTAGTTAGCTTTCGTAGCTTTTAAATGCTCCATCCAGTTTAATGCTTGGAGCTTAATCAGGTCAAGAAACTAGAAAGAATCAGCTTTTTAAGCTGGTCAACCGAATGTTGCAGTCCATCTTTATAGCAAAAAAATTGGGCTTATAAGCTGCAACCAAACAAGGCCTTAAAGTTAAAAACCAATTCTGGTAGCACTTAGTTCTTAAGCAGTTTCCAAATTATCCACTGTAGCTTTTTAAAAGCTTGTCACTTCATTTTAAGCAGCTTCTTTACTCAAAAAGCTGATGCAGAAGAGACCCTTTAATATATATATATTTCACTTATTGCAGGAAATATTGGATAGTTTTACCGAAACGGAGTTTTGGTATGTAGACCATGGAGTTGTAGCGCCAGAAGCCGATGGCTCAGCCTCGTTTCGTAAATCTATTCAAAGACAAGAGGAGAAGTGGTGGCTACCAGTGCCTCGGGTGCCATCTGGTGGTCTAAGCGATGAAACACGTAAACAGTTAAATCACAAGCGAGAATGTGCCACCCAGATACTCAAAGCTGCTATGGCTATTAATAGTATTGCTTTATCAGAAATGGAAGTACCAGAACCATACTGGGAAACTCTCCCAAAGGTACTATTTACGTTCTCTATTTTAAATTGTATCGTGGTTGAAAGTTTTTAAAGATGCTCGAGACTTGAAATTTTAATATGCGCATAACCATACATTTCATATGTGTATGTTTCAGTCTTTGCAAATGTAGTTTGTAAATGGTCTGCTCTTCTGAATCTGTTCAAATAAGTGAATGATTTTGCAAATTCAAGTCAATTCGCGTTACTATGTTTAGATTACATTGCATTCTACATGCTTTTGTTCGGCTTCAGCTTTTAAGCAAATAAGTTGGAAATTTTGAGGCTGAGACAAAAAAGCGGGATTCATCCTGCTCAAAGTTTCTAACCTTTTATAATAACCAGAAATGCAGTCTAGCTTTTAAGCAGAAAAGTGAAATACAAAGAGCATAAAACTGCACTAATCGGGCTACGGCCAATAAATTGTGATCTATGTTATGCAAACATAATGATACAATTTACTTATATTCTTATGCAAAAGACTCCCCCAATTCTCTCTTTTAAGTCTTTTTCATTTTTTTGTCTTATTACCAGAACGGGAGAGCTTGTCTAGGAGATGTGATATACCGATACATCACCTCAGATCATTTCTCATCAGAAATCTTACTCGACTGCATTGATCTGTCCTCTGAACACGTGGCGCTTGACATCGCTAACCGTGTGGAAGCGTCTATATACGTATGGCGAAGACGCTTATACGCAAAGCCTGTATCTAACACGAATCGCTCTGCAGCAAAAACTTCATGGGAAATGGTGAAAGAACTGATGATAGATGGAGATAAGAGAGAGTTGCTTGCAGAAAGAGCCGAAAGTTTATTGCTTTGTTTGAAGCAAAGGTTTCCTAGTCTAACTCAGACTTCTTTGGACACGAGTAAAATACAGTATAACAAGGTACAACTTACTTGATTTCTTTTTTTGCATATAAAAAAGAGAACAAAAGATTTGAAAATCTGTGAAGAGAACAAAGAGTTCGTTTTCATCATTGAAGTTCAAACATAACCACATTTTACCAAGTTTCTTTAGCTTTCGGAAATTAGAGGTAAAACGTGATTATGCCTTGTTTGCTTGCTGTTCTTATGCCCAGCATTTTTGCTTCTATGCTAGAGTGCATTTGGTTTATAGGTTTAAAATGTAAGTTTGTTTGGTTTTTTGCACTTTAATAGGTAGAAGCTTTAAGCTGCACAAACCCACTTTTTTTCCCAAGTAGAAGAATTCCACTTATTGGCATAAAGATGCAACCAAACAAACCTTATAGTAAATATAGGTTTCAAAAAACTTGTTCTTTAACAGATATTCTGTAATCGCGATATTAGAAAGATATTCCTATAAAGCCACTAGTTTTGAGAGACATACTAAAGTTGCTACTTTTCCATTAAGTTATTAACATCTATTCCGCAACGATGGAAACGTTACAAAATAATATCTATTTATCAAAACGTCAATGTTCAGTCCTCTAAACATGGTTTTAAAATACATTTCATCCTTTCAGTCCTTAGAACTTAGTGAACAGAAAAAGAAAGAATATTTAGGCGTTTTATACAACTATATTTCCTTTGCAGGATGTTGGAAAATCGATTTTGGAGAGCTACTCCAGAGTCCTAGAAAGCTTATCCTTCAACGTAGTAGCACGCATCGACGATCTTCTATACGTAGACGACTTAACAAGAAGCTCCGATAAGCTCTCATCTATTACCACACTAAATATGATCCCTCAAAAAAGAGTTCAAATCCCACACTCTGTGCCACTCTCGTGCACGCCTTACAAAACCGCTTTTGCCACACCTAGCTTTTCTCCCGCCCCTCTCATCAGTCCCGCCGCGAGAGGAGAGAGAACGCCATCCGTCATGAGTGGCAATAGCAATAAGATCGTTCGTCGTGGTGGTGGGGTGAAGAGAGTGTTGACCAATTATCTCAATGCCGGTTCAATGAATTAATCATTTGCTTATGATAAATTTCAATTTGTTTTGATTGTTTGTATGGTATTATATCTTGTTTCTTTGTTAGTACGTATGTTGTGTTGGTTTGTAGAGTCGTGTTGAATAGAGAGCTATGTATCTAAAGATCACGTGTATCGTTTGTTGAAAAGAGTGCTAACTGATCATCTCAATGCTAATTAAATGAATTGATTATTGAGGTTTGACATTTGATGATCAATCTGAAAAAAGGGAAAAGGGGATGAACCCAATTTTATTCTCAACCTTGAAAACCAGCTTATTTGTTGCAGCCAAACAAACAAGCTCTATGGTTTTGTATGTTTTCTCTTTTCTTTTTGGTGGTTAGCTTGTATGTTTGCCCCTTGGCCTTGTTTAATTGCAGCTTATTAATGGTTCTGGTTGATCAGCTTAAATGTGAGTTAATTTTTTCTGGTTCCTTGTCATGAGATTGGGTAGTTGATGTGTGTGTTATGAAAGATGCGGAATCAGAAAATCTTAGATCAAACTGCTGATCACCTTTTCAGGTCCGGGAATTATTATCAATTTAAGTGCTATTGATACTAAACTCTGAAAAACGTGTGGTATAATCTGATAAAAAAGAACATTTAAGTCTGTTCATGGATTTCTTGTTTAAATTGAAAATGATGAGAAACAAGGTTGAGACTTAAGCCCATGAAGAAGCAAAAGAGGTAAGTTGTCAAGTTTTGTAATTTTCTTATCTATCTGTAAAGCGTTGGTGTATTGATATGATAGTACTATGCCCCAGTTAAGGTTGTTGCTTATTGATTCTTAAGAATGTTAGCAGTAGTTGCAATATTTGTTGCTCGATAAAATTTTGAAACCATCATGCTGTAACATTGTTTCGAAACGTTGGACGCCACTTAAACCCCCTACAAAGTTTTTTCGACTTTTGACATGTCACACTGGTTGATAAGAAGAATAACTAATACAAAGCCTTCCTCGAATAAGTATCTTTTTCTACCCAGCTTTGCTTCTTTTTATAAACTTAAAGCGGGACAGAAAGATTATGTCTATCACGTTTGACCTGAAATGTAGAATCTGTAAAACTTTATGTACACTGCGTATGTATCGCCTACATATGTGCCATCTTTACAGCCCGTCTCAATGCTTTTCGTGAATCAGTGTGGTGTTCATGGTATAATAATTGGATGATTATGAATCATTCGTAAGATTAATTGTTGTCTTAGATGTTGTGTATTAAACCGAACTCATTTGCAGAGTGATGTCTATGTTTTCTACTGTTGGCACTATTGTATATTCCTTGTACTGTAATTCGATAAGCTTACCGTCGAGCTCGAGTTTGTTGTGTTCCTCTTCTCGTGGTATTCCCTATTTAATCATAGGGAAATGTTTTTAATCGAACAACCTATCATTGACTATTTACTTGGTCATTCAATTTTCATACGATGGTCACCACACCTAAAAGTTGTTGTTACATTCGCAAAATGATTACTGTCGATCGATCTTCATTTGTTGGTTCATTGGATAATTTCAACAAATAGATTAATTAGACGCGTTCAGAAAATGGCAGGCACAGTCTAGTTAGTAGTAGTTAATCCAGATCTAATAGTTACTAATTGGTGCAATCTTTTTTATTCTCTCGTGTTGGGAAAGATTTAAGTTATTCAAATAACTCAATCAGAACGGATTAGACTACACCAGTTTAGAAATTTGTATAATATTAACGACTAGAGGTTTAAAAGAAAACTACAGTTTTTTTAAGTATCCTAGTATTAATTATTAGGAACTCTAAAGTATGAACTCAAGGGGTTTCTATAAGTTTTATTTAGTTTTTTGGGGCGTTTTTTTTTTTTAATTCAAAGTGTAATTTTGTAATTTCCGAATAATGGTATGGGTATATTTGGAAAATTCATGATAAAATTTGGCAGACTCGTGAGTAAACTAACTATTGGCTTGACTTATATTAATAAAATGATATTCTACATTTACATAAATTTACAAATAAATTTATACTTAATTTAATACCATCTTTCCACTCACATTAGTTTTTAAAGATCGAAATCAATTCATTCATTTAGCCCTAGTTTGGTTGCGGGATTAGTGATCTCGGAATTAACAATTTTGTACGACTTATGAGAGGAATTCAAAATGAATCCCAGATTACTAGTCCAACTAGTCTAATAAACACGCCATGTATTTCTAACACATTAACTAATTCACTTTTAGTAATGACGGTACTAATAATCCGATTGCACTTTATACAAACCTATTGGTACCTTTGTCTCTTCGTTTTTTTTTTACATTGGTTTCTTAATTTTTCCTTCATGTCTATTGTTTTTTTGGGGTCATTTTTGACCAATTTTGACACTTAAGTTTTTTTTTAAAGTAATTTTTTTTAGAAATCAAGGTAAAAAAAAGTGAAAAATAAAAAAACGAAAATATAAAAAAGAAAAACTACAGTAAAAAATATACTAAAAAGGTAAAAAGTGAATAAAAGAAGGTACAAAATTATAATAAACCATGCATGGTATAAACAATGAGGTTGGATTTTTCCACTGCAATTATCTGTTTTCACGTCAAAATCGTAAAAAAATAAAATACCAACCGTAAATCTGACTTACGGTTTATGGTATGAGTGGTCAAACCGTAAGTCAAATTTACGGACCATAAGTCAAATTTACGGTTTAGGTGTAAAATTACCAAATTACTCATACGTTGGAAAAACAATGTAATTTTTCCATAGGGGTTGGCCGACCGATCGGCCGGACAGTGCAAATTTGCACTGCATATACATACCGACCAGTTGGCCAAGTTGGCCGATCGGTCGGACACCCCAAATCTAAAACCGAATTTTTCGCTCGGCAATTGTATATTTTATTCATTTCTATATTTTATTTGGTTTTATTACAAGTATTTGGTATTTAGTACGTCACGACATTATATGTCCAATTGAAATTGTTGTCTAATGTTTATCTTTTGATGCTATTTTACAATACGATTATAATAATTCGACTCAACTAATAATATGACGTATAAAAACGAAAACCGAAATAAAACAACTAAATTATAGTTCAATAATATACCATCTGGAAATAAAATAGGGATCAAATAAAATAATATTAACTTAGTTTCTCCGTTTTGAACAACTAAATTCTTTAAACTACAACTAAAATAGTATCTATGTATATATGGAGTGCAAATTTGCACTGTCCGTCGGTCGGCCAACCTCTGAAAAATTCCAGAGAGGTTGGCCGACCGATCAGCCAACCTTTGAAAAATTCCAGAGAGGTTCAACCCATATGGAAAAATTACATTGTTTTTCCAACGCAGATGCAATTTGGTAATTTTACACCTAAACCGTAAATTTGACTTACGGTCCGTAAATTTGACTTACGATCCGTAAATTTGAGTTACGATTTGACCCAGACCATAAACCGTACGTCAACTTTACGATTCGTAAGTCAGATTTACTGTTTGTAATTTTTTTTTACGATTTTGACGTGAAAACAAATAAATTGCATTGGAAAATCCAGCCTCATAAACAATGCCTTGAACTTCTCTCTTTCTACTTACAAATTTAATATTCTGTTCTTGAACCCTAAAAAGGTATAAACATAGTCATTCTTCTCACTTTGAATTTTCTCAATATTATATATATAGAGGACTTGTTTGGTTCTATCATGTAAGCCCAGCTTGTTGTCACTTAGTAGACCAGCTTTAATACAAACATGCTTTAATGATAGTAATTGCTTAAAAGATACCCCAGGGCCAGGGACACTCTTTAGTCGAACCGATATCATAAATTGCAGTATGTAGTCAGAGTTATCCTTAAGACAATATAGGAGGATTCTGTATAATAATAATAGTATCCTAATTCTTTAATCGAAGGTCGTCTTTCAAGGGACCGAGGGACCGAGGATGTATATATATACACATTTTGTACTTCTCTCTCTTACTAGATATTTTTTTGTTTTTTCTAATTTATATATTTCTTGTTTCATCATATCTTATCTGGTCAGCCATACTTGATTCCTTTTCCCCACAAATAAGAGATTATTTGTTCTTTTGATAATATCTTTATCCACACTCTTATTTCAGGGTCAAGGCATGATATGCTTTATCTATCTAGGAAAAAATGTGAAGGCGTCTGAGCTTGATGTGTACGGAGATGTCATCCTCGATGCTTGTTGTCAGAATATTGCTTCTGCGGACGAGATATGGCACCTTATGGTTGAAATGTCAGTATTCATGGTGACAAACATTCAGCGGAACAATCCTCGTAGTTCATGGTAATATTATTACTTTTACAAGTTTAGGTGAATAATAGATTAGGATGGCTTGCTTTAGTATTACGAACCATGCATGACACATTAGTATTTATGTTCCATGTTAGTTTCACTTAGCTATTTGCAGTGAACAAAACTTCAAAATATTCTCACGAGTAGTTTATCTTGCTAATTGCTATCATGGCTGCCTCTGTGATATCTGCAGGGGCAAGCTGTTCAATGAAGATAACAATCATCCAATTTCAGCGGTTAAAGCGCAAATGACATTAAAAAAAAAATCAACGTGAATAATTTAGCAAGAATTGTTTTGTTTTCTGTTTGGAAGCTCTTTTTATACTCTTGTTGCAAGCGGCTTATGTTTTTATCAGTGTATTAAATTGATAAAGTGTCACTTAAGCATTTTTTTTTATGAGGTTTATCAAAACGTAAGTACCGACGCAAAAGCGTAAACTTTACTAATGTTTTTATTTATATATTTTTCAAATTTATATCTATATTTATGTATATTGACGAGACTTATCCTGGTCAAGAAAATGAATAGAAATGAAAATTATCCTGGTCAAGAAAATGAATAGAAATGAAAATTATACTACTTCATTGTCCCACATCCAGTATCATACCTCATTTCTTTCCATAACTCACTCGTATCAATTAAAGAAAATATAAACAATATTCTATTGAAAAATGAGTAATTAATTTATTTTGTGCCCTAATTTGTAAGCCCATTTTGACGCAATATTACGAGTTTTGAGCAATATTGGGAGATATTAAAATACTAAGACGTGTTTTCAGAGTATTGACAAGCAAAAAATAAGTTTTTTGGGTTTTTTCCTGAAAATCAACAATTTTTCTTTGTGCCTTTAGTTAAAGCGAGCTCTAAGATGCCTCAAGTCATTTTTTTTAATCATCACTCAACAATGGATATCTTTTATCGCCCCCTGTTATATATATATTAATATAAAACACTTCATATTGGAGCTGGACGGACCACTACTTGTATATAAATATAAAATATCAATACGAGCGGATATAAACCAAACCTTCTAGGAAATAACAAGTGCATGACATCCAAACAAGCAAAATGAAATATATGCTACCGGAACAAATAACAAGTGAAATAAAACAAATCGAAATAACAATCTAACGCCATCGTATGATTTGAGGCATCTGCCTTGAATCAAGTGCAAGTATCACTTGATACTCTACGGATGTGTAGCAATATCGTGAAAGAACCGATCAGAACACGTCAAGTTAGTTATCACCTTCTAATATACATCAGAAGCGTACACTAGATAACCATCACTTAACTTAATCATGTTCCAATTCTTTATTAGTGAAGGATGCACATACTGATTTCTCTATAAAAGTATAAATAATCTCAAATTTGGAGCGTGACAAGTATGACTTATATGTAATGTTCTAAAAGACGCAAATGAACATTAAGCAAATTTAGCCGTCTAACGCCCAATCAGCATCTAATTCTGCTTGATTACCGCCTGATCCTGCTTAATCCCGCATATTCTCTTATGGTTCTAGTTTTCGCATATCGCCTATGCGCCATCTAATTTACGCCTTAAAACACTGCTCATATGTGTTGTATTTTCGTTTATTACGGTTTTATACTCGATTTGTCATTATTAAACATTACTAGGATTTAAATTCTGACGTCTGTAAAAATGAGTTAGCTCCTCCGGTAAGGTTTATCATCTATCAAAACAAAAACTAACCGAACAATTACCTTTTATTGTTAATATTTATTTTCTGCAAAACCGATCTTAAGGGACACTAATTTATACTATTGCAACTGGAGATATGGACCACGTGCACATTATTTCAAATAATAGTATTGCTATTGGATGATATTTCAAATTAATCTGAGTTTATATTTAACAAATTCAAATTAAACTGGCCGAGAGATACAAGGTTTGATTATTTTAAAACTAATTGACCATATAAATTTTAGATTGCACCATGAAAATAAAACTATTTAAGAATTGGTCCATAAAACTGAAACTATTTAACAATTGGTCAATTTCCCATAACTATCCAATAAAAATGTGAAAAATCAGAAAAAAAAATAAAAAATTCCAGAAAATAAAAATGCAAAAATGAAAAAACAAAAAAAATATGAAAAAATCCAAAAAAAAAAAAAGAGGCAAAACCCCGAAAAAACACAACTTTTGTTTTTAAAAATCCCAAAAAATCAAAAAAAAAATCCCAAAAAATCAACAAAAATCCAAAAACGCAAAAAAAAAACAACAGTCTGAATCATTTTAAGTCATTTATAAAACAGTCTGAACCAAAAATAGTCTGAACCAAAAACAGTCTGAACTATTTTAAGTCATTTATAAAACAGTCTGAACCAAAAACAGTCTGAAAAATAAACAGTCTGAACTATTTTAAGTCATTTTTAAAAACAGTCTGAACCATTTTAAGTCATTTATAAAACAGTCTGACCCAAAAACAGTCTGAACCAAAAACAGTCTAAACTATTTTAAGTCATTTATAAAACAGTCTGAACTATTTTAAGTCATTTTAAAAACAGTCTAAACCATTTTAAGTCATTTGTAAAATAGTCTGAACCAAAAACAGTCTGAACCAAAATGACTTAAAATGGTTCAGACTGTTTTTTTTTGCGTTTTTGGATTTTTGTTGATTTTTTGAGATTTTTATTTTTTGGGATTTTTTAAAAAAAAGTCGTGTTTTTTCGGGGTTTTGCCTCTTTTATTTTTTTTTTGGATTTTTTTTTTTTTTTTTTCATTTTTCCATTTTTATTTTCTGCAATTTTTTCATTTTTTCTTATTGTTTTTACATTTTTATTGGTTAGTTAGGGAAAATGGATCAATACTTAATTAGTTTCAGAAATAATGGATAAATCCTTAATTAAATTTTATAACCGGACCAATTCTTAAATAGTTTTGTTTTGATGGTCCAATCATTATTTAAGGAGTTGTTAATAATGACGTCGAAATTAGAATATTTTATTCCCGCCAAATTTAAAATATCTCAAAGTCACGCCAGAGGCATGCTAGCCGCTTCTCTTCTGAAACAACGTTCCTGACTCTGAGTCAGAATGACTGAGAGTTCACAGTCATTGGATATTGCTACAGTACATTTCATATTTTAAGTGTAGCAATATCTAATGGCTGTGGACTCCAATGGCTGTGAACTCTAAGTAACTGACTCAGAGTTAAGTACGCTGTATCCCTTCTCCCCCTCTCTAGAAATATATATAATCATTATAATATATACATAAATACGGGGGATTCTTTTTTACTTACCCAGATTGCTTACCACTATAACAGACGTGGGATCACAGATCCCACGTCTACGTGGCAGATGCAATTTTTTATTTTTTTTTTCATTTTCTGTTTGTTTTTTTTGTTATGTAATTTCGTTTCCATATATTAAAAAATTCCCCAATTTTATCCAAAAACTTTTCCAATTTTACCCAAAAAAAACTCTAACATCAACCATCAAACTCTTTCGTATATCAAATTAATATATTTTTTTATAAAATAAACATCACTCTACCACTACAATTATACCCAATTTTAGCAACAAAAAAAAACTTATCGCAATTTACCAAAAAAACAAAAACTTCCCCAATTTTAGCAAAAAAAAACCTTAACCATCAAATATCAAACTCCTTCATATATCAAATTAATATATATTTTTCTCAAATTAACATCACTCTACCACTGCATTTATTCCCAATTTTATATAAAAAAAAACTTATCCCAATTTACCAAAATAAAACCTCCCCCAATTTTACAAAAAAATAAAATCTAACCATCAACCAGCAAACTACTTCATGGTTATGGTTAGAGTTTATTTTTTTTTAAAATTGGGGGAGGTTTTATTTTGGTAAATTGGGATAAGTTTTTTTTTATAAACTCTAACCATAACATGAAGTAGTTTGCTGGTTGATGGTTAGAGTTTATTTTTTTGTAAAATTGGGAGAGGTTTTATTTTGGTAAATTGGGATAAGTTTTTTTTATATAAAATTGGGGATAAATGCAGTGGTCGAGTGATGTTAATTTGAGAAAAATATATATTAATTTGATATATGAAGGAGTTTGATATTTGATGGTTAAGGTTTTTTTTTTGGTAAAATTGGGGAAGTTTTTGTTTTTTTGGTAAATTGCGATAAGTTTTTTTTTTTGGTAAAATTGGGTATAATTGTAGTGGTAGAGTGATGTTTATTTTATAAAAAAATATATTAATTTGATATACGAAAGAGTTTGATGGTCGATGTTAGAGTTTTTTTTGGGTAAAATTGGAAAAGTTTTTGGATAAAATTGGAGAATTTTTTAATATATGAAAACGAAATTACATAAAAAAAAAAAAAAAACAGAAAATGAAAAAAAATAAAAAAAATTGCATCTGCCACGTAGACGTGGGATCTGTGATCACACGTCTGTTATAGTGGTAAGCAATCTGGGTAAGTAAAAAATAATTCCCCCATAAATACAGCTAGTATCACTTCCGGGAGATTCTTTTTTTCATACTCTGAATGCTAACCACTATAAGGGACGTGGGATCTCAGATCCCACGTCTACGTGGCACCGAATTTAATTTAATTTTTTTTTTTTTTTTTTATTTTATTTTTGTTTTCATATATAAAAAACTTCTCCATTTTTACCCAAAAACTTTTTCAATTTTATCCGAAAAAAACTCTAACTATCAACCATCAAACTGCTTCCTATATCAAATTAATATATTTTTTTTATCAAATCAACATCACTCTACCACTACAATTATACCCAATTTTACCAAAAAAAAAACTTATCCCAATTTACCCAAAAAAAAACTTTACCAATTTTACCCAAAAAAAACCCTAACCCTAACCATCAACCATCAAACTCCTTCTGTATCAAATTAATATATTTTTTTATCAAATCAACATTACTCTACCACTACAATTATCCCCAATTTTACCAAAAAAAAAACTTATCCCAATTTACCAAAAAAAAAACTTTCCCAATTTTACCCAAAAAAATCATAACCATCAACCATAAAACTGCTTTTATATCAAATTAATATATTTTTTTATCAAATCAACATCACTCTACCACTACAATTATTCTCAATTTTATTAAACCCAATTTTACTATAAAAAAAAAAACATCTCCCAATTTATCCAAAAAAAACTTAAATTGGGAGAGGTTTTATTTTGGTAAATTGTGAGAGGTTTTTTTTGGGTAAATTGGGGATAAATATAGTGGTAAAGTGACATTGATATGAGAAAAAAATTTATTAATTTGATATACGAAAGAGTTTGATGGTTAGAGTTTTTTTTTTGTAAAATTGGAATTTTTTTTTTTTTTTGGATAAATTGGGATATGTTTTTTTTTGATAAAATTGGAAATAATTGTAGTGGTAGAGTAATGTTGATTTGATAAAAAAATATATTAATTTGATACAGGAAGGAGTTTGATGGTTGATGGTTAGGATTTTTTTTGGGTAAAATTGGTAAAGTTTTTTTTTTGGTAAATTGGGATAAGTTTTTTTTTTTTTTTTGGTAAAATTGGGTATAATTGTAGTGGTAGAGTGATGTGGATTTGATAAAAAAAATATATTAATTTGATATAGGAAGATGGTTGATAGTTAGGGTTTTTTTCGGATAAAATTGGAAAAAAATTTAGGTAAAAATGGAAAAGTTTTTATATATAAAAACAAAAATAAAATAAGAAAAACAAAAAAAAAAAAAAAAAAAATTAAATTCGGTGCCACGTAGACGTGGGATCTGAGATCCCACGTCGCTTATAGTGGTTAGCATTTAGAGTATGTAAAAAAAATCTCCCCTTCCTCACGCATAACCGCCTCTCTCTCTATATAAATATAATCATTATACACAAAAATATAATGTATCACTCTATCATTAAACAAATCATGGAGTTTTTTTTTATCAAAATAGTCTAATTGCGGTTGAAAAATCGCAGAATGACCTACCTTTCTTTAAAATTTCCAATATGGTCTACCTGTTTATCTTCGTTAATTAAATTGATAAAATTGACGAAGTTGGTAATTTTTTTTTTTTTAATATTAATTCGTTAATTCAATTGACGAAGTTAATAAAAAATATTTAAATACTACTTAGTTAATTCAATTAACGAAGTTCTGTGAAATAATATTTAAATACTACTTTTTGAATTTCGCAGAAAACGATCGGTCGTTTCTGAAAAACGATCGGTCGTTTTTATCATGAACTCACTGGAACAATTTGGACAAAAAACGATCGGTCGTTTTGGCCATTTCGATCGGTCATTTTTCAGAACTTCGTTAATTGAATTAACGAAGTATTATTTAAATATTTTTTACCAACTTCGTCAATTGAATTAACGAATTAGTATTTAAATATTTTTTAGCAAATTCGTCAATTCAATTAAAGAATAATATAAATAGATAGATATTGAGAATTTAAAAAAAAAGGCAGACCTGGGAGTTTTCAGCAGCAATCATGCTATTTTAGAAAAAAACTCAACCATGACTACCCCGTCTCTCTCTACCTCCTCCTCTCTCTACTCCCTCTCCTCGCCTCCGCCTCTAAAATCGGTGTGACCTACACTCCCACTGCCACATCACCAAACCCCGACCTCATCTCTGCCTACGCACACAAGCACTCCATCTCCACCGTCCGATTGACAGATCCTTCTCCCTTTACTGTCCGATCATTCTCGTACTCCAACACCACGCTTCTCATCTCGTTACCAAACTCCCTCATCCCTCCGTTTTCCGCTAATGCTTCGAATGTTGAGACGTATCTTTTCTCGCGTATCGTTCCGTTTTATCCAAGGGCAAATATCGCTGCACTCTCGCTCGGCTCTGATCCTCTCTCTGCCACGTCAGATTTATCAGGTTTTCTTCAATTCTGGATTAGTTCTGTTTGAGTCCTTATAGTTTGTGTTTTTATGCTAGTAGTCCTTTATTTTACAGACGTAACCGATTCAGTCGGTTTTGGAGTCGATTTGATAATTTACTTTTATAGGCTTGAGTTATTCGTGTGCTATTCTCCTTTTTGATTAAGTTCTGTTTGAGTCCTTCTATATTGTGTTATTACGTTATTAGTCCTCAAGTTTCACAGACATGTCAGATTTAGTCGATTCCGGAGTTGATTTGATGGGTTTGAGTTTTTTTTTTGTTTTTTTTTGGATTAATTCTGTTTCGGTCCTTCTAGTTTCTGTTTTTACGTTTTAGTCCTCAAGTTTCACAAACGTGCCAGATTTAGTCGATTCTGGAGAAGATTTGACAGGTTTGAGTTTTTTTTGTGTTATTCTCATTTTTGGAATAATTCTGTTCCGGTTCTTCTAGTCTATTTTTTTACATTTTAGTCCTCATGTTTCACAAGCGTGCCAGATTTAGTCGATTATCTAGTAGATTTGATAGGTTTGAGTTTTTTGTGTTATTCTCATTTTTAAATTAATTCTGTTTCGGTCCTTCTAGTTTCTGTTTTTAGGTTTTAGTCCTCAAGTTTCACAAACGTGTCAGATTTAGTTGATTCTGGAGTAGATTCGATAGGTTTGAGTTTTTTTGTGTTATTATCATTTTTGGATTAATTCTGTTTCGGTCCTTCTAGTTTCTGTTTTTACATTTTAGTCCTCAAGTTTTACAAACGTAGCAGCTAGCAGATTTAGTCGATTCTGTAGTAGATTTGATAGGTTTGAGTTTTTTTTGTGTAATTCTCATTTTTAGATTAATTCTGTTCCGGACCTTCTAGTTTCTGTTTTTACATTTTAGTCGTCAAGTTTCACAAACGTGTCAGATTTAGTCGATTCTGGAGTAGATTTGATAGGTTTGAGTTTTTTTTGTGTGTTATTCTCATTTTTGGATGAATTCTATTTCGGTCCTTCTAGTTTCTGTTTTTACGTTTTAGTCCTCAAGTTTCACAAACGTGTCAGATTTAGTCGATTCCGGAGTAGATTCGATAGGTTCGAGTTTTTTTGTGTTATTCTCATTTTTGGATTAATTCTGTTTCGGTCCTTCTAGTTTCTCTTTTTACGTTTTAGTCCTCAAGTTTTACAAACATACCAGATTTAGTCGATTCTGTAGTATATTTGATAGGTTTGAGTTTTCTTTTTGTGTAATTCTCATTTTTGGATTAATTCTGTTCCGGTCTTCTAGTTTCTGTTTTTTTATTTTAGTCCTCAAGTTTCACAAACGTGTCAGATTTAGTCGATTCTGGAGTAGATTTGATTGGTTTGAGTTTTTTTGTGTTATTCTTGTTTTTGGATTAATTCTATTTCGGTCCTTCTAGTTTCTGTTTTTACATTTTAGTCCTCAAGTTTCACAAACGTGCCAGATTTAGTCGATTCTGGAGTAGATTTGATAGGTCTGAGTTGTTCACATGTAATTCTCCTTTTGGATAAATTCTGTTTTAGTCTTTATAGTTTTCGACATAAAAAATTTCAAATTTTCCAGTATAGTAATATTGTCTAATAGATAATGATATTTCATTTCTCTAGACACTAACATCACAACAATATTTCCAATCAAATCATGTAGTAGTTGTATTCTGTAGGTAAATTAATGTAACCAAACTGTCTATTGACTTTTTTGGAACTTATTCTTTTCCGACATATCAACCTTTTAAAAGAAAATGTCTCTTTATCTATTTTTCATTCTGAGAGCAGTGTTTTTAAAAAGTATATGCTTTTAGCGGGATAAAAATCGGAAAAACAAGCTTTTTTAAGGTTTTCTTAAGCTATGAATCAAGCACCGAGTCGGTTTTTTTTTATACGAATCGCACTATTTAAAATCGTGCCTGAGAGTAGAGTGGTTATAAAGTCCACACCTATATGTTAAGATATACTTAAATTCTAAGAAAACTCACAAGAATCAGAGAAGCACCTGACCACTCTTATTAAAAGAAATCAATCTTTGGTTCATTTTTCTAAGCAAGTTGAGATAAGCTTGCCAAATCAAATGAGAAAAGCGAATCGAATAACCCATGAATAGTCATTTGGTAACCAAATATTTGAGAATGTACAAATGTGATGAAAAGCCTATTAATACTTAAACATCATCTGATTCGCTTCCGGCTAGGATGTGTGCTTCATGAGGCGCTCACCAACTGCTTCCATCGGGTCCTGCAAGCTTGTACATGTTTTATAAAATGAAAAGAAAAGATGAGTTAAATAACGTACTTATGTAGTCGTTTGTTTGCAGGTTTAAGGATAGCTTCTGTGTAATATGACTTAGTAAGTTCTGTTACGAAAAAATACGATTGGTTCCTATGCGTATGGATGGTATTGTTGGCAAAAAAAACAGGTTCAACCAGCTTATCTACTATTGTTGATTCAGGCCAAAAGAAAGAGAAGAGCTCAGCTTGTAAGCTGGTCATCTAAATGCAATTCAATTTCTAAGCAAAAAAAGCAAAAAAACGAGCTTGGAAACTGCAATCGAACAAGGCTATAACTTATCTTAATGACACTAAACTTAAAAGCTACTTTTTGAAGTTACAAGGTTGGTAAGAAGAAAATTTGCAGTTGGTTTTGGATGTTATATTAATAACTGAAGTGTAAACTAGAAGTATAGAGCCAAATGAATCAATTCTTTTTTTTTTTCTCAAACTCAACATACCAGTTGGTTTTTTTAACAGCTACAGCCAAACAAGCCCTCAGGAAGGATGGACTATTGGAAAAAAGAAAGAAAGAATAGATTGAATAACCATTATCGGAGGGTTGTTAAGCAACACATTATAGGCTGATTAACCAAAAGCATTGTTCTTTATAAGCAAAAATCGTAAGTATGCAGAGAAGTCAACTGCAAATTTTAATAAAAAGAGTACAAAAATGTGGTGCTTACCTCGTCTAGTCTTCTTGTTACAAAATAACTTGTGGTGTTCTTTTTCCGCAGAGGTAAAGAAATAGTTACCACAAGTTCCACATGGAAAGTCGAGTGGGTAGTTCCGGTGCTTTGACTTATAATGTGCTTTAAGATCTTCTATTGACATGAAAATACTTTGACAGATTGTTTGTGTGCGTGTTAGTGCCAAGCATTGGACTGTGTAGTAATTATAGCATTAGAATACTCTTTTTGATTTAAATAAGCAGTAATAAGATTCGACGTCTAAAACTATAATTATATGTACATTTTTTAGGTTTTTCTTCTTCTTTTTCCTCCTTTTAGTCCTCCTCCTTGTCGTCCTTTCTTTCGCCCACCTCAGGTATAATTATAGTTTTAGACGTCGAATCTTATTACTCCTTATTTAACTCAAAAAGAGTATTCTAATGCTATAATTACTACACAGTCCAATGCTTGGCACTAACACGCACACAAACAATCTGTCAAAGTCTTTTCATGTCAATAGAAGATATTAAAGCACATTATAAGTCAAAGCACCGGAACTACCCACTCGACTTTCCATGTGGAACTTGTGGTAACTATTCTTTACCTCTGCGGAAAAAGAACACCACAAGTTATTTTGTAACAAGAAGACTAGACGAGGTAAGCACCACATTTTTGTACTCTTTTTATTAAAATTTGCAGTTGACTTCTCTGCATACTTACGGTTTTTGCTTATAAAGAACAATGCTTTTGGTTAATCAGCCTATAATGTGTTGCTTAACAACCCTCCGATAATGGGTTATTCAATCTATTCTTTCTTTTTTCCAATAGTCCATCCTTCCTGAGATCCTTCCTGAGGGCTTGTTTGGCTGTAGCTGTTAAAAAAACCAACTGGTATGTTGAGTTTGAGAAAAAAAAAAGAATTGATTCATTTGGCTCTATACTTCTAGTTTCCACTTCAGTTATTAATATAACATCCAAAACCAACTGCAAATTTTCTTCTTACCAACCTTGTAACTTCAAAAAGTAGCTTTTAAGTTTAGTGTCATTAAGATAAGTTATAGCCTTGTTCGATTGCAGTTTCTAAGCTCGTTTTTTTCGCTTAGAAATTGAATTGCATTTAGATGACCAGCTTACCAGCTGAGCTTTTCTCTTTCTTTTGGCCTGAATCAGCAATAGTAAATAAGCTGGTTGAACCTATATTGGTCAAGAAAATGAATAGAAATGAAAATTATACTAATTCACGCCCACATCGAGCATCACACCTCAATTCTTTTCATATTTAATCACTTGTAGAAACTCACTGGTATCAATTAAAGAAAATATAAACAATATTCTATTGAAAAATGGGTAATTAATTTGTTTTGTGCCCTAATTTATAAGCCCATTTTGGTGTAATATTACAAGTGTTGAGCAATATTTCGAGCTATTAAAGTACTAAAACGTGTTTTCAGGGTATTGGCACGCAAAAAACGTTTTTTGGGCTTTTTCCTGAAACTCAACTATTTTTCTTTGCGCCTTAGCTAAAGCGAGCTCTAAGATGCCTCAAGTCAGTTTTTTTAATCATCATTCAACAATGGATATCT
This sequence comes from Primula vulgaris, assembly GCA_963920805.1. NCBI lineage: Eukaryota > Viridiplantae > Streptophyta > Magnoliopsida > Ericales > Primulaceae > Primula > Primula vulgaris. The sequence continues at coordinate 2,676,460 of OY987220.1, read as the reverse complement.
TTCATCACCCCCAATATATATATATATATATATAACACTCCATATTGGAGCTGGACGGACCACTACCTGTATATAAACATAAAATATCAATACGAGCGGACATAAATCAAACCTTTTAGAAAATAACAAGTGCATGACATCCAAACAAGCAAAATGAAATATATGCAACCATAACAAATAACAAGTGAAATAAACCAATCGAAATAACAATATAACGCCATCGTCTGATTTGAGACATCTGGCTTGAATCAAGTACATGTATCACTTGATACTCTGCGGATATGTAACAATATTGTGAAAGAACTGATCATAACACGACCAGCCGTACACTAGCTAACCATCACTTAATTTAATCATGTTCCAATTCTTTATTAGTGAAAGATGCACATAATGATTTCTCTATAAAACCAAAAACAATTTCAAATTTGGAGCGTGACAAGTATGACTTATATGCGATGTTCTAAAAGCCGCAAGGCGGATAATAGGCGATTTTAGCCGTCTAGATCATAATTAGCGCCTAATTATGCTTGATTAACGCCTTATCCCGCCTATTCTCTTAGGCTTCTAGTTTTCGCATACCGCCTAGACGGCGCCTAATTTACGTCTAAGTGCTTCTTTTAGAACACTGGTTATGTGTTGTATGTTCGTTTATTACGGTTTTAGACTCGATTTGTCCTTATTAAACAGATCTTAAGCGACATCCTAGTTTACACACACTATGTATATATATATATTTTTTTTTTTGGTCGAGTTTTTTCATTTTGGACATCCATTTTTATTTGAACATCCATTTCTTTATTTTAATTGTCCATTTTCTTAAATAAAATTAGAATGGGTGCGAAAAAAATATGATTTTAGTCTAATTTCTAAAATTCTTTTATTTTGGTAGTATTTTGTTCTTGGTTTTCAATGACTCCTTTTTTTTAAAACTTGTTACTAATGAGTAGTATTTACGTAATAATTTATAATTTCTAAGGAAGATTTTTTTTTTTATAAAAAATTTAAATTTAAAAGAGAAAAAAAATAAGTTATAGTTTTTATTTTCCATACCTGACGAAATGTACCAAATAAAAGTACTTATTATTTATAGCGTAAGTTATCAGTGCCATATTATTTTTTACACTTTCTTTTCTTTAATGTTTGGTGCATTTGAGATTATAAGTATCAAATTGATTATATTTTAAAACTAAAAGAACTATTTGGTTAATAATGAATAAGTGTTAAGTTGATAAAAGAAAGTGTACAAAACTCAAAAAATATATTAGTACACTATACTAAATTGAAACTGATAAAGCCATAACTTTGGTCGGTCGCGTTAGGCTTTTCAACAATAAAATAATGATAAATCAGCTGCAAGTAATGAACACTTCTTGGTATTTATTATTGATCAGGTCATTACACTTGTTCGGATTGTTACACTTGCTCGGATTATTATTAACTTACTACAATTGCGTTCGATTTAACTATTTAAACTCTTATCTTGGTCGTTCTCCTTCTTCTTCGATGCTCGGTTCTTTCTCTGTTCGGTTTGTTTCTTCACTGGATAAGCTTTGACTAGTTTTTCTCTTTTCTCAACTTCTCTCTATATTTTTTAATAGATTTTTTCGGGGCTTTTCTAGGCGGGGTAGTTGGCTATTTATAGGCAACTAAGCCTTCTAGGATGTTGACAAATGTCTTCATCTCAGTGGTTTTTCAGGTATGGGTCAAACAAATTAAGTGGGCTTGGGCTTTTGATAATCACAATCTTATTCTATGATGAAAAGGCATGTGATGACCCATTTAAGCGTTGGATACCCATTTATAAAGTGGATTGGTTATTACCCGAATAGAATATTCGGGTCTAATTTTTATGTCCTATCAGAAACTAATTTAACTTCTATAAGGGTAATTTTGAACTTATTACTCCCTCCATTTCTATTTAATTGTCTACTACGAAATTACGTGCAATTTTTGATCGGCCAATCACTTGTATCAAAATTGTCGAAATGAAATTTTTTAAAATTTAATCATATAGTTCAAATGTAAAATTTTATGATTAGATTTAAAAAAAAAATCATTTCAACAATTTTGATACAAGTTATAAGCCGGTTAAAATTGCTCGTAATTTCGTAGTGGACAATTAAATGGGAACGGATGGAGTATTTATTAGACAATTTGACACTAATATACTAAATCAAAAGTTTTTATTTAGTACAGTATATTAATGAGTAAAATTATTAATTCGGTATACTAAATCGAAAACAGGTGATAGTTGAATATATTTAACATTAATTATCTCATGATACTCCATAAAACCATAAACAATCTCAAATTTGGAGTGTGACAATATGAATTATGCGTTTTGCTATTTTTGTTTATTGCGTTTTTTTAAAACCGCAAGGCGGATATTAGGAAAATTTGATCGTATAACGTTTAATTAGCGTCTAATTCTGCTTGATTACCGTCTGATCCTGCTTAATCCCGCCTATTCTCTCAGGGTTATAGTTTTCGCATATCGTCTAGGCGCTACCTAATTTACGTCTAGACTATTTTTTTAAAACACTGCTTATATGTGCTGTATTTCCGTTTATTACGATTTTATACTCGATTTATCCTTATTAAACTTAACTAGAATTTAAATTATGACGTCAGTAAAAATGAGTTACCTGCTCCGGTAAGATTTATTATCTATCGAAACAAAAAGAAAAACTAAGCAGACAATTACCTTTTATTGTTAAAATGTATTTTCTGCAAAATCGATCGTAAGCCACAGGCTAATTTATACTATTGCTACTAGAAATATGGACCTCGTGCATAATTCTTCAAATAACAATATTGCTATTGCACGATATATCAAATTAATCTGAGTTTATATTTAACAAATCAAATTAAACTGGCCGAGAGATGCAAGGTTTGATTATTTTAAAACTAAAGGACCATATAAAATACGAGAAAATTAAGGATTGGACCATGAAAACAAAAGTATTTAAGGATTGGTCCGGATATAAATTTTAATTAAGGATTGGATCATTATTTATAAAACTAATTAAGGATTGGTCCAATATATATAATACATATATTCTGTTTTAATATACAGATATCTTCAATCATCTCTCATTAAACTATCCCTCTCTCCCTCTCTCTACATACATATATAACTCACCTAAACCTAACCCACGATTGCTCCTCCGTCGTTCCCTCCGCCGTTGCCGTCGGAGGTCTCCTCCCCTCTCTCATCGTCGCCAGCGGCCTGCCTCCACCGCCGCCTGTGTATATATGTATATCTATATTTATATCTATATATCTGTGTATATCTATATCTATATATATATATATATACAGATATATATGTTGGTGATTTTAGTATCATCAATGTATTTTAGTAGTAATGTGATTTATTATAGGGCGATGCAATAATGCGTTAAACTCGGAAACGAGTTAGGGAAGTGCGGAGTGCACGCTCGTCGAGCCAACGTATAATTGAATATGAATAATTGAAACGGGGTTCCAAGGGACAGAGCCCCTGGCGGGGTCCAAGGGGGCAGAGCCCCTGGCGGGGTCCCGCTGCCAGGACAGCGGGCGGGGTGCGGGGCAGCGCCCCGAGCGAAATTTTTTCCGAACAGTTGCTTCCTTTCCGGAACAGTTGCTTCCTTTCCGGAAAATTTTGAATAGTTGGACCTTTTCCCAACAGTTGCTTCCTTTCCGGAACAGTTGCTTCCTTTCAGTTTCGGTTATTGATCTCCTATATAAGAAGTCATTTGGCCTCGGTTTTGGTTACAGAAACATATAAGAAAATTCTCTCTATATTCCTAATCTATTCTCCTTGCCAGAAACAGATTGTTCTTCAAGAATTATCCCCACAAAGATTTCGTGAACCCAGGCAATAATAGGGTCGAAATACTTTGTTCGGAAAGTGTACGAACACGATTCTTCGAAGTTATCCAGGATTATCATACCCTAAATTTCTAACAATATATACACACATATTTTTGATTCAGACTCTTTTTGTTAGATCTGTCAAACTCCTCTATGACTGGCTTCTGTAATTTTGATATTCGATTTGCTTGGAACTTGGGAAATCTTTAAATTGTCTGTGCTTTCCCTCTAGTGTGTTGCTCTGATTGCATCTTTGGATTATGAATTTATGATATTCAAAGTCCTTTACATCCTACACTAATGATCTGTCCTCTAAATATCTAAATGCTTCTCCCAAACATACATATTATATCACTGTCAACAGATGAAAGCTCATGCCATAAAAAATGTTCCATTCCTCAGATCTTCTCATAAAAAAACAGTTCAGACTGTTTTAAAAAGAAACAGTTCAGACTGTTTTAAAAAGAAACAGTTCAGACTGTTTTTTTTAAAAAAACAGTTCAGACTGTTTTTAAAAAAAAACAGTTCAGACTGTTTTTAAAAAGAAACAGTTCAGACTGTTTTTAAAATGACTTAAAAATAGTTCAGACTGTTTTTAAAATGACTTAAAAAAGTTCAGACTGTTTTTGGTTCAGACTGTTTTTAAAATGACTTAAAATGGTTCAGACTGTTTTTAAAATGACTTAAAATGGTTCAGACTGTTTTTAAAATAACTTAAAATAGTTCAGACTGTTTTTTTTGCGTTTTTGGATTTTTATTGATTTTAGATTTTTGTTGATTTTATGAGATTTCTTTTTTATTTTTTGGGATTTTTAAAAAAAAATTCATATTTTTTCGGGGTTTTGCCTCTTTTATTTATTTTTGCATTTTTTTTTATTTTTGCATTTTTGCATTTTTATTTTCTGGAATTTTTTTGTTTTTTTTGATTTTTTACATTTTTATTGGTTAGTTAGGGGAAATTGACCGATTATTAATTAGTTTTAGTTTCATGAAACAATTCTTAAATATTTTTGTTTTCATGAAAAATGTAGGTTTGTTAGCCCTTTACACGTGGCAATCAATATCAAAAGTTTGTTACGGTGCTCATTAATTTCTCCCCACATACACGTTGCAATCAAATGGAGTATTTTATAGATACACACATATATAGATATATACACATATGGAGTATTAATTCATCTCTCTCTTTCTCAATATATATATATATACACACATATATAGATATATATACACACATACATATCATCTCTCGCTCTATTTAACTGCATACTTATAATATAATTTCTCCAAATTTATTAAATAATGATGTGTAAATTAGATTCCCTTCTTCTCGCCAAAATAAAAATATCTGAAAGTCACGCCCGAGACGTGACCGTAAATAACCGCCTCTCTCTCTCTATAAATATATATATATACACAACCTATATATATATAGGGGGAGTCTCTTTTTGAGGTGTCAAATCACTCATTTGAGACTCCAAATTACTCAAATGAGGACCTGGTTAAAACCAGGTCCACGTCAATCTTATTTTTATTTATTTTTTCAATTCATTCCACTCAATTTCATTACAAAATAAATAACTCTAACACTATTTCATTACAGCTCATTACACTTCATTTATATACAAAATAAATAAATTTACCTACTCTATCACGCTATTAATTAATATATTCCTCTACTTTTTTTTCTACTCAAACTAAATACAAAATTAAAATATTTTATAATCATAATATTATATCAAGTTAACACTTTCAAGTAATTTATATTTTGCACTTTTTTATTTATTAATTTTGTTACTTCTGAGTAAATAATTAAATTGTCTCCAAAAACCATACACGTCATTATTTTCTTCCGTGATTTCAAATAGTACGTCCGTGATTTTTTAATTTCGTATTTGATTTGATTTCAAATAGTACGTCCGTGATTTCAACTCCATTCCATTACAAAATAAATAACCCTAACACCAATTCATTCTACCTCCGAGTAAATATTTTAAAATATTATATCAAGTTAACACTTTCAAGTAATTTATATTTTGCACTTTTTTATTTATTAATTTTGTTACTTCCGAGTAAATAATTAAATTGTCTCCAAAAACCATACACGTCATTATTTTCTTCCGTGATTTCAAATAGTACGTCCGTGATTTTTTAAATTCGTATTTGATTTGATTTCAAATAGTACGTCCGTGATTTCAACTCCATTCCATTACAAAATAAATAACCGTAACACCAATTCATTCTACCTCCGAGTAAATATTTTAAAACATTATATCAAGTTAACACTTTCAAGTAATTTATATTTTGTACTTTTTTATTTATTAATTTTGTTACTTCCGAGTAAATAATTAAATTGTCTCCAAAAACCATACACGTCATTATTTTCTTCCGTGATTTCATAAAGTGTAAATTCACGGATTTTGGCTTCATTTGAAATGTAAATTCATAAAGTGTGATTTCAAATTCACGGATTTTGGCTTCATTTGGCACTTCATGATTGTGAATTTATGTCTCAAATGAAGCCAAAATCCGTGAATTTGAAATCACACTTTATGAATTTACATTTCAAATGAAGTCAAAATCCGTGAATTTACACTTTATGAAATCACGGAAGAAAATAATGACGTATGGTTTTTGGAGACAATTTAATTATTTACTCGGAAGTAACAAAATTAATAAATAAAAAAGTGCAAAATATAAATTACTTGAAAGTGTTAACTTGATATAATATTTTAAAATATTTACTCGGAGGTAGAATGAATTGGTGTTAGGGTTATTTATTTTGTAATGGAATGAAGTTGAAATCACGGACGTACTATTTGAAATCAAATCAAATACAAATTTAAAAAATCACGGACGTACTATTTGAAATCACGGAAGAAAATAATGACGTGTATGGTTTTTGGAGACAATTTAATTATTTACTCAGAAGTAACAAAATTAATAAATAAAAAAGTGCAAAATATAAATTACTTGAAAGTGTTTAACTTGATATAATATTTTAAAATATTTACTCGGAGGTAGAATGAATTGGTGTTAGGGTTATTTATTTTGTAATGGAATGGAGTTGAAATCACGGACGTACTATTTGAAATCAAATCAAATACGAATTTAAAAAATCACGGACGTACTATTTGAAATCACGGTAATGACGTATATGGTTTTTGGAGACAATTTAATTATTTACTCAGAAGTAACAAAATTAATAAATAAAAAAGTGCAAAATATAAATTACTTGAAAGTGTTAACTTGATATAATATTATGATTATAAAATATATTAATTTTGTATTTAGTTTGAGTGGAAAAAAAAGTAGAGGAATATATTAATTAATAGTGTGATAGAGTGGGTAAATTTATTTATTTTGTATATAAATGAAGTGTAATGAGCTGTAATGAAGTGGTGTTAGAGTTATTTATTTTGTAATGAAATTGAGTGGAATGAATTGAAAAAATAAATAAAAATAAGATGTGACGTGTACCTGCTTTTTAAGCAGGTCCTCATTTGAGTAATTTGGAGTCTCTCAAAAGAGTGATTTGACACGTAAAAGAGACTCCCCCATATATATTATTTATATTGTATCCCCTCACTCATTTAGCTTGCTCAGCAAGAACTAACCTCCTTTCTCTCTCTAAATATATATAATCATTATAAATAAATAAATACAGCTACATATACTCATTTAGATTTGATAGGTTTGAGTATTCTCATTTTTGGATTAATTCTTTTCCAGTCCTTCTAGTATCTGTTTTTACGTTTTAGTCCTCAAGTTTCACAAACGTGCCAGATTTAGTCGATTCTGGAGAAGATTTGATAGAGTTTTTTTGTGTTATTCTCATTTTTGGAATAATTCTGTTTCGGTCCTTCTAGTTTTTGTTTTTACGTTTTTGTCCTCAATTTTTAAAAGATGGACAGATTTGGTTCGTTGCCGAAATAGAGTGATAGATTAGATCCATTTATGAGTATAGGTTTGAGTTTGTGTCTAATTCTCCTTGGTGGTTAAGTTCTGTTTCAGTCCTATTTTTTTTTTTTTACGTTTTAGTCCTCAATTTCACAGACGTGACAGATTTGCTCAGTATAGGCTTGAGTTGTTTGTGCTTCTCCTTTTTGGATGAATTCTGTTTTCGTCCTTCTCTGTGTTATTACGTTTTAGTCCTCATGTTTAACAGATGTGATGGATTCAGTCCATTCTGGTTATAGGATGATAGATTAGATCCATTTATCAGCAGTACAGGTTTGAGACATTTTTGTGATCATTCTCGTACTCCAACACCACACTTCTCATCTATTCTCGCGTGTTGTTCCGTTCTACTCTAGGATGAAGATCGCTCTCCGTGACGTACGATTTTTCAGGTTTTCTTCATTTCTGGTTAAATTCTGTTTCGGTCCCTTTAGTTTATGTATTTTCATTTTAGTCCTCTGGTTTTACTGATGTGACAAGTTCTGTCGATTCTGGAGTAGATTTGATCATTTATCAGTATAGGAGTTGTTTGTGTATAATTCTCCTCTCTGGTTAAGTTCAGTTTTAGACCCTCTCGTTTTTCTTTTTAAATTTTAGTCCTCAAATTTGACAGACGTGACAGGTTTGGTCCGTATTGAGAAAAACGTGATTGGTCTTGTAACTTCAGATAACAGCATACTGATGGATGATTTGTTCTGAAAAGGAAGTCCAATTAATATGATTTTCATCATTTTAGATAAATATTTCGTCCAAAAATGAAACCAGGCTGTTAACTTTTCGAAACATACAGATTGTTACTGATGAAGTTGATTGATCCGTACTTGGTCCCCTATAGTTGGTATTCAGACATAACCTGTCCTCAAATTAAAGAAATATGACTGATTTGGTCGATGCTGAAAATAGAGTGCTCCTTTTGATCCGTTTATTAGTAGTATTGTTATTTTAATAGGAGTATACATCTGGTTAAATTCTTCAGAGTTCTTAAGTTTCAGACGTGACAGATATGGTCCGTATTGGAATAATCTGACTGGTCAGATTTTTTAGAATACCTACCGATATGTTCAGTAGATGCATAATTTGTTCTGAAAAGAATCATACACGGACCAATTAATATGATTTTCATCATTTTAGATAAATATTTCGTCCAAAAATTAGTTTGTCGAAGGGTACGGATTGGTACTGATAAAGCTGATTTGGCCCATATTTGGTCCTATAGTTTGTAGTAACACATTTTTAGTGCTTAAAACATGACTGATTTGATTGATGCTGGAAATAGAGCGATTGGTTTGATATATATTTAAATTCCTACAAATTCTCCTTTCTGTGTGAGATTCTGCAAGTCCGTGTAGTTTTTACTTATACATAATTAGTCCATGTAGTTTTTACTTGTACATAATTAGTCCTTGAGGTTGCGAAACATTATTAGTCCTCATGCTTTATAATAACTGGAAATGGAAATTTTGTTGAGATTCAAGTTCATTTAGTCAGTTTCTACTTGTTTTAGGCTCTCTTTTTTCTTTTACTATTTTGCAAATGAATTTATAATATCATATTTGCAGACCTGCTCCTCCCTGTGCTACGTAACCTCCGATCAGCACTCGACAAGCTATCTCTCTCTAAAATTTCCGTCTCCACGACGCTATCCTTCGTCACTACCGTAACAACTGCTTTTCCGCCATCCTCGGCCGAGCTCCTCCTCCCAGCTTCTGAAGTGGTGTTTAAGTCTCTGCTCTTTTTCTTGTCGGAGACAAACGCCTCATTGTTCATAAATCTATATCCGTATCATGTGTATAAGTTGAGAGGAGATGTCCCTGTCGGGTTTGCATTGTTTCAGAACTATCCATATGAGTATATTGACGACAAGGTCACCGGAGTGAGGTACTGGAAATTTTGAAATTTTTTATTTCGAAAACTCTTATTGTGAATTTTTGATGAATTAATTATATTCCACCAATTATAATTTTATAAATGAAAATGGGTAGTTTTAGACTTTTTGCATGACAAAGTTTTCTGTACCCAAAACATGTACCAGTTTCTTGTTTTGAATACTTTTTTGTGCAAGTTTTCGTAAAGATGGTTATACAAGATAAGGTTGTAGACAGAAAAAAATGAATTCATATTCAGCGGGTCTGTTACGGAATATCTCAATGAAAGGACTGAAATGCAGTTTTGAAAATATCATAACAGTTCCTTGGGTTGAATTTGTGGCAGATTTTCAAGGACATGTTATGTTATAGTGATGACTGATGTATTGTATGTGAAATAGTAGGTTCATGTTTGGGAATCCCTATATCTTCAATCCTGATAAATTTTAGGTTACTTAAACTTGGTCTAATGGTTTCGTAATTGCAGTCGAACTGAGAAATGATTTTTATTTTCTTGACAAGCTATAATTGCATATTTTAGAACTTGGCACCAGGGTCTTATAAAATTGTATATGTTTCCTGCGTTTTTATTTTGAACAAAAACAGTCTCCAAGTTTTTTACCATTGCTAGTTGAAATTTGAACTATTTACTGTTCAATGAGTAATAATCTGATCATTTTTTCATGATCATCGGATTTCATATGATGGTGGCAGGCCATGAAAACATCCCAATTGTTTTAGGTGAAACCGGTTGGCCAACCTCACGTGCAGACCCCGATGCTAACTTGGCGTATGCAGAAATGTATAACCGTGGTCTAATCCGCCATCTAAGGTAAGGTTTTGAAACTCCTCTGTGGAAAGAAGGCGTATTGGCAGCCTATATATATGAAATGTTTGATAGTGGGAGGAATGTCAACGGGACTGATGCTTGGGGGATGTTTTATCCTAACATGACGAAAAAATATGATGTGGATCTTTCTGTCGCGGTGACTCGAGTTGTGGATACGGCTGCGATTGGGAGTTTCTTGATGTTTGGTATCCTACTCATCTCCTTACTCACCCTCATGGCTGGGCTGCCACGCTCGTCCGATCCTCTCCCTTGCACTTACTCACCCTCAGGTCTTCCTCTTCGTACAAGCGTGAACTATTTTAAATTCTACAACTTCGGAGGTGATGAAAAATCTTTTGAAGAAAAGAAGGAAGATGGTGAAGGAGAAGGAGAAGGAGACGGGAAGATGGCAAGTTGTAGTTGTTGTGAAATGCTTGCCATTTTTTTGTTATCAAATTTGGTCATTGTCTTACTGTATGATCATAATTGCAAAATATAACTAAAACATTCTTAATATATATTAAACTTAAACTCACACAACACCACATTATTTATTCCATTTTACATAAAACAAGAACATACTTATCTATATATACACACACAACTCAAAAACAAATAACAAGTTTTTTAAAACCAAACACAGGTTCACTTATTCATCTTTTTCCAAACATACAAAACACAAGAGCACCAACCAATTCTTCACCCTGTCTTTTTTTTTTTTTTTAATCTCTTCCCAATTTGCAAGAGAGCGAATTTCCACAACAGAGTCCTCTGAGGCAACATAATTTGAGTCACACCGACAGAAATAAGATCGATATACAACTTGAGGAAAAAAAACGCACGCTTCCATAACCACATCCATCAAGTCAGACAATTTATCCTGAATTTCATCCTTTTTTTTGAGAAAACTTTTCCTCTGAAAATGAACTCATCAAATCTTGTAGCTTTGACATTGCTTTTTGTAGTGATTTCACTATTTTCTTTGCGTTCCAATACATCTGGATTACCAGATTGATTAGGTTTGAGAATTAAACCTGCAATTTCATTGCAAATCCTTTCAAATTTTTGGAGAATAGTGATGGTTATATATATATATTATTAACTATTCATGTATTTATAGGATATATAAACGACTAAAAAAACCCATTAGGTTGCCTACATTATAACCCAATAAAATCACCACTTCAACTGTCAGCATTTAACCTTAACCTTATTTAAGCTTATGAAATCAACCTTCATAACAGCCAAAACTGCAATCCAAGACAAATATAAACAAATACATGCAAAGGCATGGGAGCAATACCAACAAACCAATAAAATTTCCAAAATAAAGTAAAAAAAATTCTAAAATAAGGTGATAATAATAAAAACAAACTTTTTTCATTCATAGCAACATCCACATTACACAAACTAAATTAAAAAAAATAACACTAAACACAAACTAAAACACTACACTTAAATTAAAACATCACGTATTTACCAACATCATGTGCTTCTACTCATTTTTGGTATCACTATTCAACAAAAACCACAGCAGGAGAATAATTGCAACCACTATCTTATTAAACCTACAATTTTGATCTTTTTTTATTTTCTTCGTAATTGTTTTTTCAAAACATGCAGTTTATTGATAAGTGCATTCGCGCTTTTTGATGATCTCTTTCCTGGCATTTTTTCGGTGAGTGAAGTGGACTTAATGTCTACTAAATTATAATGTTATTTTTTATATATACATTTATGCTTCTAAGTATCCAACTGTTAATGTTTTCTGTAATTGTTGGTTTTGACATAGTTTCGCGACCGTAATTGAAGAATTTTGCTAGAATTTGACAGATTAATCTGAAAATGATCACCAATTGTTGGAAGATCGATATTATTTTTTAATAGAATTCATGATATATTTGATTTTGGTTTTATTGACAAATTGAACTGAGATATTTGAAAACTTCATTTATAAATTGAACAATAGAATAACGTAAACTGTTAATATTCTATTCTGCAAATGCTCGATACTTAATTAACAAAACTACACTACAACTTTAAAATTGACCCGGAAAATCTAGCATGAACTATTTTAAATTCTACAACTTCGGAGGTGATGAAAAATCTTTTGAAGAAAAGAAGGAAGATGGTGAAGGAGAAGGAGACGGGAAGGGTAATGAAAAAGAAAGAAAAAGAAGAAGAAGGAAAAGTTGCAAAAAAATGTAAGTTTAATTCTAATTTTAGAATTATTAACTCAAATACTATTATACTAATAATTTTATTGCAGTCAGATGCTTGTCTCATATTAGAAACGTTATTTGTGGGAACTATTTCTTTTCAAAGGATAAACTAAAGGAGCACTATAAGGCAGTCCACTTTGACTACAGCTTGGAATTCGAATGCGGCACCTGTGGAAATTATTTTCACACTTCTGCTGAAAAAATTGAGCATAAATTATTTTCACATTTCTGCTGAAAAAATTGAGCATAAAATAATTTGTGGGAAAAAGACAAAAAGAATTGCATGAATGTCCTAAGAAGAAGACATGCAAAGAAGAAGTGATAATTCTGGTGGATGATAGACCGAATGTTTGAGACCCATTTGTCAGTGTATGGTTTCTTTTGTTTGTGTATAATTACTCCTTCTGGTGTTCTGGTGTTTTGAGTCGTTCTAGAATTTGTTTTTACGTTGTGCTCCACAAGTTTCACAGATATTCAGTCCATTCTGGAGTAGCTTTTGATCCTTTTATCAGTATATTTGAGTTGTTCGTGTGTAATTCTGTTTAAGTTCTTCCGGTTTGTGTTTTTACGTTTTCGTCTAAGTTTCACATACGTGACCAATTTGGTCCGTATTAGAAACACATTATTGGTCTCGTAACCTCAGATTACAGAACAATTCTGAATAATTTGTTCTGAGAAGAATCTAATACGGGGCGATTCATATGATTTTCCAGTCGGTTAATTTGTCGATACGTCCCAAATAGTACTAATGCTGATTTGGCCTGTATTCTATTGTAGAAATGAGTTCTACTGTAAGAGTGAGTTCGAAACCTCGAAGTTAATTTCTGTATAAAAGTAAAGATCGAGAGAGAGATTAAAGGTGAAGATCGAGATGAGATTGATATGTATTGTTGATCGCAGGAGAGAGAAACCATTATATTGGTTATTTGATTAGTGTGTGTTAAAAAAATTAGAATTAATAGGGTATTTATATTATCTGTGATTTTTTGGGAACTCTCATCTTCTGTATGCCTTTTTTGGGATTAAGTTAAAAAAATGTGACATATTGGACATTTTTCCTAGTTTTTATCATTAACCTACCATACCATATCAAAACATAGAATTCATCGAAACATATAACATCAAACAATTTATTCCCAAAACATACAATTAAACTAGTTAGCATCGAAACCGGTATGGATACAGTATCATACCGGTATAACGATATATGTACTTGACAGTACAAAATGTACCGGTGATTTTTCTTATATTTTGACTTCTTCGTACCGTTTGGGTACAATTTTGAATGACTTTAAAAGTTTGGACAGCCAAAGAAATTAAAAATATAATAGTTTCTAGACAAGGTACGCGAGCAAATATCTCATCAAAATCGATGTCGGCCTTTTGATTGTATCCTTTTACGACTAACCTTCCTTTATATTTTTCAATTTCTCCTTTTACATTTCTTTTCTCTTTATGTTTTAGCGACAATAGCTTTATGCCCTTTCGGTAAATCCGTCAGCTCGCACGTATTATTTTTTATTTTCGAGTCCATTTTCTCATCATGGCATTTTTTCAATTTTTATTTTCCATCGCCTCTCTATAATCTATGGTTCACACCCCATAAAAAGACAAAATAGACTAATATTATCAATATTTTATGTTATCTCATATAACTCTTGCCTAGTGCGGAAACGCGGTGCTCTTTCACTTGAACTTTCGTTAATCGGGGATTGTAGTTGGCCTTGTGATTGTGCTGATGGAGGTGGAGTAGCGATATCTTCTTCTATTTCGACTTGCTCTTCTTTTTCATCACTATAATAAAGGAAAAAATCATTGTCGCCTTCCGTTTTGTCCCAATCACATGTTTCCTCTCCATCGAACTCAACATCTCGACTAACAACAAATTTTCCATTTTTTGATTATATAATTTATATCCTTTCGTTCTCGAGTCGTAACCGATAATTAAATAAAAACTTTTCGCTTTTGTCGTCTAATTTGGACATTTTTTTGTCCGGAACATAATCATACGCAATACTTTTAAAAACTCGCAAGTGAGAAATAACTGGGGTTTTTTCGCTCCATGCTTCCTCATGAGTTTTATTCCAAACACTTCGGGATGGAGAACGGTTCGATAAATAAACCACATTATCCACGGCCTTGCTCCAAAACTCTTTTGGAACATTTTTACTTTTAAGCATGCTACGACCCATATTTAAAAGAGATCGGTTTTTTATTTCAACAACCCCATTTTTTTGTGGGGTATAAGGAACTATCAAATGATGAAAAATTCTATTTTTTTCGTAATATTTTTCAAAATCATTTGAGAGAAATTCTCCTCCTCGATCTGATCTCATAAAATTTATTTTGTAGCAACTTTCATTTTCAACACGAGCTTTAAATTTTTTGAAAACATTAAAAACATCAGATTTTTTTAAAAAAAATAAGCCCAAGTATTTCGACTAAAATCATCGATAAAAAGAGCAAAATAGTTACTTTATTCGAGAGAATTTGGTTTAATAGGACCACAAATATTTGTATGAACAAGTTCCAATGGTTTTTTAACTCTTGTAGTTGCTTTTTTCGGAAAACTTCTACTCGGTTGTTTTCCAAACTAACATGCCTCAAAAAGTTCATCAACATGATCAATATGAGATAAATTTTTCAGCATATTTTTACTACTCAACAATTTCAATCCATCAAAATTAAAATTAAGGTGAGCAAATCTCAAATGTCAAAGGCACAATTTTTTTTTAAAACACCCTTGCAAACATTTAGCTCCACCATTTTGAATATCCAAAGAAAACATTTTATTTTTCGACATCGGGACTTTTACAACCAAATTTCCATTTTTATCAGTTAATAAAATATTAACATTTTTCGAATGAATATCATAGTTTTTTTCCAAAAGTTTCCCAAACTCAAGATATTGGATTTCATATATGGCACATAACAAACATTCCAAAAGAAAACAGCTGGTATGTTGATGTCGAGAAAAAAAGACTTTTGGCTGTGGGTGAAATTTTCGAATTTTCTTTTTATATACCGAAACACCATAGTATAAAGCTGATCAACCAAATGCGCCTGGGCCACTTTTTAACAAAAATAAGAGAGAGGTTAGCAGCTTTAGATCAATGTTTAGAAGTTTACCCCTTATACTTGTTGGCTTTCGGAAAAAGTTGAGGCTTAACCCAGTTCTAATATATGTAAGTAAACCATAAGCTTGTAACTTCATATTGAAGAATTGGGTGCGACTTGAACACACTCAGCTACTTATTTTGTTTTTTTTCCTAATTTTTTACTCACACAAGTCTGTTTATCTTTTGCAATACAAAACAGCTTCATTTTCTTTTTGAATTTTTTTGGGTTAAATTGCCACTTCAGTTTATCAAGATAACATCCCAACCACCTGCAAGTTCTCTTCTTACTACCATGAATAGAAATATTAAGCACTATAAAAAAGATCTTGTCTATAGTATTCTTGATTTCGTTGTAGAATCTATTAAGTTTTTATAGTATTTAGAGTTTTATAGAATCTTTGAAGTTAATCTTTAGAGTATCTTTGACATAAGTCTGGCCGAAAGAATTACTGAGTCGTTAGGCAGATAAAAATAGTTTATTTCTCAATCTTGAGCAAGTGATTTGTAGTTCTTTATACGGTCGACTGACCTGTCCCGATTCTTTACTTAGCTGGCTAAGACGAAAACGTAACTTTTTATAAGAATTTCAACAATTAAAGCTAACTCAGAAAATATTCGGTTAAATGCAAGTACTTCATGGTCTCTATATATATTCCTGACCTAATCTGCAAAGAGAATTTGAAAACACAAAAGTATATCAGACCAAAATATTCCAACAGGACCAACACATCTAGTACACGGTCTTTTTATTCTTGACTTGATGTTTAAAATGTCAAACATTAAACTGAGTCGACAATGACCTGAATTTAAGTCGAATATGAATTCATGCAGTGATTGTTTTAGAACCTTGAATTATGACATAGAATATAAGTAAGTTACTAGCCCACTCTCAATCTTGTTACTAAATGTTCCCTCTAGAAAAAGAACCCTTTTTTTAGTTGTGTTTGAAATGCAATGCGTACAAACTATGCAGTCAATTTTAAGTATTTAACTTCTGACAAATTCTTCAAAAATATGTACAGAAAGAAATGGAACTATATTTTTAAGAGAATAAGAGAGACTAAAATTTAGTTTTAATCGGGACAATCAACATTGATTAAGTCTGTGTATTAGCATGAACATGATCGGGCCTCGGGTTATATACATGCAGTCTCGAACTAGGGATGGTGCATTTCATCTATTCGGTCGGTGGAATAATATTTGAAAGTAACGTGTTTGCCATCTTACAATCTATTTTGTTTTCCTTCATTGCTCTTGTCCTTTTTTTTATAGGTAAATCTTACCTTTGTTTGTTAACAACCAACCTCATAGTATAATTTACAGTTTTAACATTTTTTGTTTTTATCTTAGTAAAAACCAAACCATGCTTCTGTGAATTGATTTTTTCTTTAACTTCTTTTGAGCTTTTGAACCCTTCAGAAAGTAAAATGTTTATCTGACTTAGTTGAGTATGTCTATTCACAGTTTCACACTAGTTTTTAGCCTTCACATTCACTTATTCAGAATGTTTAATTTGATCTTTGCTCTCTTTTGTATCCTCTTTTATTTTTTTCCTGAAGTTATTTATAACAATTGATTCACTTATTCACTCTTTCGTAATTTCTGCAGGAGCAAGGTATTGACAGGTGGTAGACATCTAGGCATGCGACCAATTTTTGGGTTTTAGGTTGAGCAATACCGAAAGTGACAGTATTTTGGAGACCCTTATGATACACGTAGTGAATGGATCAGCGCAAGATAGTTTTTTGATGCTCTAATGATTGTAATTTGTAAATTTGCGAATTGCTTGTAATATTTGGAGCTGTTTGGTTGTATCTTAAACTGAAAACGATATGCACCTCATGGTCTATATTATTATGCCCAACTTAATTACAGTCTGCACGTAAGTTGGTATCTTAAAAGCTAACTTATAGAATGTTACTTGGTGGTGATGGTGATACAATGCTCATTTGGTTGCATAACTCGTGGCCTTCTTACAAACAATTGTGGTGTAAATGCATTGTAAATTTGTAATTTAACTTGGACATTGTCACCACATACATATTCCGCGTGCCATTTAACTTTTCATCTATGTTACAGTAGGGACTGAAATCTCATAAATCCCTGGCACATAGGAATCTAATAATCTATGAAAATTTATGTCACAAGGACTTGCCGAAAATCAAAGTTTCTCAGAAGCGTCAAAGTTTTGAAATTACGTGTAGTGTTTCTTCGGATTATAACATATCGGAAAGGAGGATTAAACTTGTGAATTGCAATCCCACGGTTGAAAGGATTGTTCTAGAATTTCCTTTTATGATCATGGTTGATGGTTAGATGAATAGACAGATCATAAAGGTTTTACAATACAGGAATTCGTTTGCTTACAAAGTTAATTGGCTATTGGATAAAATAATTCTTGTTTTTCATTCCCCTCCTTTCTTCCGGCGTATCGATGTAATGGTCTGGGACTAAAATCGAATCTTAGTAAACACGAGATAAACTGCTTCTTGTTTGTCTTGGTTCGGCTTTTGATGAGCTCAGAAATCATAATTAGTTTAAAGTTAGTAACTCAAAATAAAATAAAATAAAAATTACTCTAATAATTACACCAAGTTGTGTATGTAGAAAGTTAAAAAATGTACATTTATAAAGAAAGTGAAATATGGTCGTTAGGCAATTCATATTCTTTTTTGAGATTTTTGTTCTCTAATCAAGTAAAAGAGAAGCAAATGATATACAGGCTTATATTTTTTCAAAATGACCAAACAAAGTCCAGTGGATATCCATTTAATCAGTATAGTATTATAGTACTAATAAATAAAAGTAGATATAAATAATGACTATATTTTCTAACAATGAGTTCGTTGTAGTATAGTGGTAAGTATTCCCGCCTGTCACGCGGGTGACCCGGGTTCGATCCCCGGCAGCGGCGTTTTTTTTTTGTTTTTTCTACAGATTTTTAATGTCAATTTGATTCAATTAGTTTTAACTTTTAACGACTCATGCCTTCTTTGGCTGCAGAATTAGAAGTTTCGGGACTATGAATACATCTGGGATTGCGGTTGGATAGTGAGAGCCCTTATCATTTACATTTTATGGCCTGTTTGGTTTTAATTTATAATTTATAATTTATAACCTCAGTATTACTATTCTGTAATACTGAGGTTATATTACATTTATAATTTTATGGCCCTTATCATTTACATTTATAATTTATAATTTACATTTTTTGTTGTTTCGTAATGGACAACTAAATAGGAACGGATGGAGTATTACTTTTCAGTATTGTTTACATTCTGTAATTTAATTTTCAATACTGTTTAAATTTCTGTATTTATTTTTCTAGTCCTTTCTTTTATGTAATTTCTTATTCTGTAATTTACTTTCGAGTATTGTAATTTCTTCTATTTACAGAAACAGTCCAGCAATTTAGTAATTATACTATTCTGTCTGGCAGTTTAATTTAATTGCTAAACAGTCTAACAGTTTAGTTTTATACTATTCTGTCTGACAGTTTTGATCAATTACAATTTAGTCCAGCAGTTTAATAATATATATTAAATCTGTCTGAAATTTTATTACTGCAATTTATATTCTATATGAGTCGGAATCTTGTAATCGAGTTATATTTCTTTTAGTGAAATAAAATTGTTATTTTAAGCCGATACCTTAGTTCATGTACTAAACACATATCAATGCAATTTTAAAGATCAATGTGTGGGTTATTTGCAAAAACTAAATAAAATATGAGTGTCATATGCAAGATTTTATAGTTTATGCAATTGATTTACAAATAACCAAAATTTTATCTCTGTGTCTTTCTCTTCCTTAAAATATAATATAACAGTACAAATATAATATAACAGTACAAATAATAGATAAAAAAACTCATATAGATACATATATTTATATATAAAGCTGAAAATAATTCAATGGCAGATCTAAGAGAAAAGTTTTTGGGAGTTTATAATGTTTTAAAAAAAGAGCTTTTAAATGACTCTGCTTTTGATTTCACTGATAATTCTCGCCAATGGGTTGATAAGGTTTGTTTTATTTTACTTCACCTTTTTTTTTATATTCTGTTTAATGGAGTATTATCTTTTGTGTTTGTATATTTGCAGTTTTTATATAATTGGGTTATGTGTATATAGAATTTTTTGCATATTTGAGAAATAGAAACCAAATCTTTGGAATCTCAGATATATTTATAAGGTTTGTTTTATGTTATATCAATTTCTCTTTTTTGAATATTATTTTTTGGGTTTGTACATTGCAGTTTTTATATAATTGGGTTTTGTGTTAATAGAATTTTATGTATATTTGAGAAATAAAAACCAAATCTTATCAAAAGCTGGCCTTGGATTCTTTGCCATGATTGAGTTTTGTGTATATAATTGTGTGCTGTGATTAATTACTAATTTTCTTTTATGTATTAGAGGCATATTAGTTAATGCTGATTAAGGGTAATAAGAAAAAAAATATCACTAAAGACTATAATGTTAAATTGAGATTTATAATTAGATTGTTTTCGCAGAACTTCTCGTTTTCAATTCCGATTATTTGAATTTGTATCATTTTAGTTTATATTCACATCACTACATTGCAATTACTATCTTTCTTTTATGCGATAGAGCAATATTACTTAATGTTGATTAAGGGTAATAAAAAGGAAGGAAATCAGTAATCACCAAGGACTATTATGTTGAGTTGAGATTAAAATTAGATTGTTTTCCCAGAACAATTTGTCGTTTTCGATTCCAATTATTTGAATTAGTATCGTTTTAGTTTATATTCACATCACTACATTGTGATGTGCTGGAGTTGGATTTGTTTATATAATTGTGTGCTGTGGATGATCCTATATTTTTACTTTAGAAGAAGGGTTAAAATATTAAACTACTGAAAACAATTTCCTGTTTTCAATTTGAATTATTTGATTCTGAGAATGTACATTGCAATTTGTTAGGATTGGATTTGGAGCTATAGAAATCTCATACTTTCTTTTGGGTAGGGTGGAGAATTAAACATTGCATAGATATAAATTAAATCCATGAGGAGCTTACCTCAAACTAGCCTAACCACAATTTAAAATAAGATTTTAAAATTGTTAGGTTAGGATAAGAAGAATTAGGAGGGCCTAACTTAGGCCTCCAAGGATGGCCAACCCCAAGTTATTAATATGAAGTAAGAGCATGTTTAGGGTGTAAAGAAATAAATCACGAAACTTAAGTGTAAGTTTGAGATTTCAAAACAGTTTTTTCGCTCTGAACAAAATCATGATTTTCAAATGTGGATTCCCAATAAATGTGTTATTTGTGATATGTGCACCGCAATCTCTAGAATTGGGCTTTATGTATATGATTGTGTACTTTGGATTGTCCCAGAATTATTATGCAAAGCAAATGAAAATAAGTAAACAAATAAATACAGTCAATGAAAATCATGGGTATTGAAGAGATATAATCGCCACAAACTTTCTTGCAAAAATTACATCATTTTTCTCGAAATAATTTCTTGTTTCCTGTAATTGCAACTTTTGGGTTACGGACATTACAACAATCCCTAAGAATTTGGTTCTTATGAATATGTTTTGGTGCTATGGAGAATCTATGTTTTGCTATGTTGGAGGAATGAGAATATTCCATGCTAGGGTATTGAAGAGAAAAATATTAAAAAGAGAAGTATAAAGCTGAAAGTAAAATGTAGTAATGGGTCAAAGACAACGTTTAATCTGGATATCACAAAATATACGAATCTGTGTTAGATCCAAGTTGGCTTCATGATTCGCTTCCGGCTAGGATGTGTGCTTCATGAGGCGCTCACCAACTGCTTCCAACGTTTAATCTACTATTGCTGATTCAGGCCAAAAGAAAGAGAAAAACTCAGCTTGTAAGCTGGTCATCTAAATGCAATTCAAAAACAAAGAAATAGTTATTCAAAAATGTGGTGCTTACCTCGTTTTGTCTTCTTGCTACAAAATAACTTGTGGTGTTCTTTTTCCGCAGAGGTAAAGAAATAGTTACCACAAGTTCCACACGGAAAGTCGAGTGGGTAGTTCCGGTGCTTTGCCTTATAATGCGCTTTAAGATCTTCTATGGACATGAAAAGGCTTTCACAGATTCTTTGTTTGCGTGTTAGTGCCAAGCATTGGACTGTGTATAATTATAGCATTAGAATACTCTTTTTGAGTTAAATAAAGAGTAATAAGATTCGACGTCTAAAACTATAATTATACGTACATTTTTTAGGGTTTTCTTCTTCTTTTTCCTCCTTTTTGTCCTCCTCCTTGTCGTCCTTTCTTTCGCCCACCTCTTTTTCTTTCTTTCCTTGCTCAACACTTCCATAATTCAAAAATTCGAAAAAGTTAATACTCGTACGAACGGAACCTGTCATGTCAGCAGAACATGAGGATACCGAACGCGTATCAGACGAGCTTTTTTGCAAACCCGCAGCCAAGTGGATACAAAACAGGAAAAAAATTGCACCGACCACTGCGCCCACCATCATGTCGAAGAGATTCCTGTACCTGAAATCCGATGATCATGAAAAAATGATCAGATTATTACTCATTGAACAGTAAATACTAAATAGTTCAAATTTCAACCAACAATGGAAAAGAACTTGGGAGACTGTTTTTGTTCAAAATGAAAATGCGGGAACCATATACATTTTTATAAGACCTTGGTGTCAACTCCTAAAATACACATCTATAGCTTGTCAAGAAAATAAAAATCATTTCTCAGTTCGCCGGCAATTAAGTAACCATAAAACCAAGTTTATGTACCCTAAAATTTATCAGGATTAGAGCTATTGGGAATCCAAACATGAACCTATTATTTCATATACATCAATCATCATCACCATAACATAACATGCCCTTGAAAATCTGCCACAAATTCAACCCTTGTGAAATTTTTAAAACTGCATTTCAGTCTTCTAATTGAGATATTCCGAAACAGAACTCTGAATAGTGAATACTAATTCATCTTTTTCCATCTACAATCTTATCTTGTATAACCATCTTTACGAAAATTTGCACAAAAAATTATTCAAAACAAGAAACTGATACATGTTTTGGGTACAGGAAACTTTGCCATGCAAAAAGACTAAAACTAACCCATTTTCATTTATAAAATTATAATAGTCGAATATAGCTAATTCTTCACAAATTCACAGTGAGAGTTTTCGACATAAAAAATTTCAAATTTTCCAGTACCTGACTCCGGTGACCTTGTCGTCAATAAACTCATATGGATAGTTCTGAAACAATGCAAACCCGACAGGGACATCTCCTCTCAGCTTATACACATGATACGGATACAGATTCATGCACAATGAGGCGTTTGTCTCCGACAAGAAAGAGAGCAGAGGCTTAAACACCACTTCAGAAGCTGGGAGGAGGAGCTCGGCGGAAGATGGCGGAAAAGCAGTTGTTACGGGGGTGATGAAGGACAGCGTCGTGGAGACGGAAATTTTAGAGAGAGATAGCTTGTCGAGTGCTGATCGGAGGTTACGTAGCGCAGGGAGGAGCAGGTCTGCAAATATGATATTATAAATTCATTTGCAAAATAGTAAAAGAAAAAAGAGAGCCTAAAACAAGTAGAAACTGACTAAATGAGCTTGAATCTCAACAAAATTTCCATTTGCAGTTATTATAAAGCATGAGGACTAATAATGTTTCTCAACCTCAAGGACTAATTATGTATAAGTAAAAACTACACGGACTTACAGAATCTTATACAGAAAGAAGAATTTAGTCCGAATATATATATAGAAATCAAACCAATCGCTCTATTTCCAGCATCAACCAAATCAGTCATGTTTTAGAACTAAAAATGTGTTACTACAAACTATAGGACCAAATATGGGCCAAATCAACTTTATCTGTATCAATTCGTACGCTTCGACAGCCTAATTTTGGACGAAATATTTATCTAAAATGATGAAAATCAAATTAATTGATCCCTGTATAATTATTTTCAGAACAAATTATGCATCTACTGAACATATCGGTAGGTATTCAGATTATTCCAATACGGACCATATCTGTCACGTCTGAAACTTAAGGACTCTGAAGAATTTAACCGTGTATGCTCCTATTAAAATAACAATACTACTAATAAACAGATCAAAAGGAGCACTCTATTTTCAGCATCGACCAAACCAGTCATATTTCGCTAATTTGAGAACAGGTTATGTCTGAATACCAACTATAGGGGACCAAGTACGGGTCAATCAGCTTCATTAGTAACAATCTGTATGTTTCGAAAAGTTAACTGCCTTTTTTGGACGAAATATTTATCTAAAATGATGAAAATCATATTAATTGAACTTTCTTTTCAGAACAAATCATCCATCAGTATGCTGTAATCTAAAGTTACAAGGCTAATCACGTTTTTCCCAATACGGACCAAACCTGACACGTCTGTCAAACTTGAGGAATAAAACGTAAAAAGAAAAACGAGAGGGTCTAAAACAGAACTTAACCAGAAAGGAGAATTATACATAAACAACTCCTATACTGATAAATGATCAAATCTACTCTAGATTCAACAGAACTTGTCACATCAGTGAAACCAGAGGACTAAAACGCAAATACACAAACTAAAGGGACCGAAACAGAATTTAACCAGAAATGAAGAAAACCTAGGGCAGAACGGAACAACATGCAAGAATAGATGAGAAGTGTGGTGTTGGAGTACGAGAACGATCACAAAAATGTCTCAAACCAATACTACTGATAAATGGATCTAATCTATCATCCTATAACAAGAATGGACTGAATCTGTCACCTCTGTCAAACATGAGGACTAAAACGTAATAACACAAAGAGAAGGACGAAAACAGAATTAATCCAGAAAGGAGAATAAGCACAAACAACTCAAGCCATACTGAGCAAATCTGTCACGTCTGTTAAATTGAGGACTAAAACGCAAAAAACACGAACTAGAAGGACTGAAACAGAACTTAACCACCAAGGAGAATTAGACACAAACTCAAACCTATAAATGGATCTAATCTATCACTCTATTTCGGCAACGGACAAAATCTGTCTGTCTTTTAAAAATTGAGGACTAAAACGTAAAAACAAAAACTAGAAGGACTCAAACAGAATTGATCCCGAAAGGAGAAATACATACAAACAATTCTATTCTATATTGGTAAATGGATCAGACTATTTTCAGAATCTAATAAAAACAAAAAACAAACACAGAATCGAATCAGTCACCTCTGTGAAACTTGAGGAGTAAATCGCAAAAACGCAAACTACACGGACTTAAACAGAACTGATCCAGAAATCAAGAAAACCTTATAGATCCGACGTGGCGGAGAGAGGATCAGACCCGAGCTAGAGCGCAGCGATCTTCGCCCTCGAATAAAACGGAACAATACGTGAGAATAGATACGTATCAACATTCGATATGTTACCAGCGAACGTAGGGATGAGTGAGTTCGGTAACGAGATGAGGAGCGTGGTCTTCGAGTACGAGAACGAATAACAACTAAAAACTAACTACCAAGACTTTAAACTAATATGATGGATCATTTTATTCTTGCTTGTGTATGAATATGTTCAAAATCCTACTGTAATAAAGATCATGTCTATCACCTATTTTCCGATACGGACCAAATCTGTAACTTCCGTGAAACTTGAGGATTAAAACGTAAAAACAAAAACTAAAAGGACCGAACAGAACTTAACCAGAAAGGAGAATTATACACGAAGAACTCAAACCTATACCGATGAATGGATCAAATCAACCCCAGAATTGACTGAATCAGTCACATCTCTGAAACTTGGGGACTAATAAGGTAAAAGCACAAACTATAAAGACTAAAACAGAATTTATCCAAAAGGAGAGTTACATGTGAACAACTCAGACCTATCAAATCTACTCCAGAATTGACTAAATCTGGCACGTTTGTGAAACTTGATGACTAAAATGTAAAAACAGAAACTAGAAGGACCGAAATAGAATTAATCCAAAAACAAGAATAACACAAAAAAAAACTCAAACCAATCAAATCTACTCCAGAATCGACTAAATCTGACACGTTTGTGAAACTTGAGGACTAAAATGTAAAAACAGAAACTAGAAGACCGGAACAGAATTAATCCAAAAATGAGAATTACACAAAAAGAAAACTCAAACCTATCAAATATACTACAGAATAGACTAAATCTGGTATGCTTGTAAAACTTGAGGACTAAAACGTAAAAACAGAAACTAGAAGGACCGAAACAGAATTAATCCAAAAATGAGAATAACACAAAAAAACTCGAACCTATCGAATTTACTCCGGAATCGACTAAATCTGACACGTTTGTGAAACTTGAGGACTAAAACGTAAAAACAGAAACTAGAAGGACCGAAATAGAATTCATCCAAAAATGAGAATAACACAAAAAAAAAACTCAAACCTATCAAATCTACTCCAGAATCGACTAAATCTGACACGTTTGTGAAACTTGACGACTAAAATGTAAAAACAGAAACTAGAAGGTCCGGAACAGAATTAATCTAAAAATGAGAATTACACAAAAAAAACTCAAACCTATCAAATCTACTACAGAATCGACTAAATCTGCTACGTTTGTGAAACTTGAGGACTAAAACCTAAGACAGAAACTAGAAGGACCGAAACAGAATTAATTTAAAAATGAGAATAACACAAAAAACTCAAACCTATCAAATCTACTAGATAATCGACTAAATCTGGCATGCTTGTGAAACATGAGGACTAAAATGTAAAAACAGAAACTAGAAGAACCGGTACAGAATTAATCCAAAAATGAGAATTACACAAAAAAAAAACTCAAACCTGTCAAATGTACTCCAGAATCGACTAAATATGGCACGTTTGTGAAACTTGAGGACTAAAACGTAAAAACAGAAACTAGAAGGACCGAAATAGAATTAATCCAAAAATGAGAATAACACAAAAAAACTCAAACCTATAAAATCTACTCCAGAATCGACTAAATCTGACACGTTTGTGAAACTTGAGGACTAAAATGTAAAAACAGAAAATAGAAGGACCGGAACATAATTAATCAAAAAAATGAGAATTACACAAAAAAAAAATACTCAGACCTATCAAATCTATTCCAGAATCGACTAAATCTGGTAGGTTTGTAAAACTTGAGAACTAAAACCTAAAAACAGAAATTAGAAGGACCGAAACAGAATTAATTTAAAAATGAGAATAACACAAAAAACTCAAACCTATCAAATCTACTCCAGAATCGACTAAATCTGGCATTCTTGTGAAACTTGAGGACTAAAATGTAAAAACAGAAACTAGAAGGACCGGAACGGAATTAATCCAAAAAATGAGAATTACACCAAAAAAACTCAAAACCTATCAAATGTACTCCAGAATCGACTAAATCTGGCACGTTTGTGAAACTTGAGAAATAAAACGTAAAAACAGAAACTAGAAGGACCGAAACAGAATTAATCCAAAAATGAGAATAACACAAAAAAAAAACTCAAACCTATCAAATCTACTCCAGAATCGACTAAATCTGACATGTCTGTGAAACTTGAGGACTAATAACGTAATAACACAATATAGAAGGACTTAAACAGAACTTAATCAAAAAGGAGAATTACACATAAATAACTCAAGCCTATAAAAGTAAATTATCAAATCGACTCCAAAACTGACTGAATCGGTTACGTCTGTAAAATAAAGGACTACTAGCATAAAAACACAAACTATAAGGACTCAAACAGAACTAATCCAGAATTGAAGAAAACCTGATAAATCTGACGTGGCAGAGAGAGGATCAGAGCCGAGCGAGAGTGCAGCGATATTTGCCCTCGGATAAAACGGAACGATACGCGAGAAAAGATACGTCTCAACGTTCGAAGCATTAGCGGAAAACGGAGGGATGAGGGAGTTTGGTAACGAGATGAGAAGCGTGGTGTTGGAGTACGAGAATGATCGGACAGTAGAGGGAGAAGGATCTGTCAATCGGACGGTGGAGATGGAGTGCTTGTGTGCGTAGGCAGAGATGAGGTCGGGGTTTGGTGATGTGGCAGTGGGAGTGTAGGTCACACCGATTTTAGAGGCGGAGGCGAGGAGAGGGAGTAGAGAGAGGAGGAGGTAGAGAGAGAGGGTAGTCATGGTTTGTTTAGTGAGAGAGTGATACATTATATTTTTGTGTATAATGATTATATTTATAGAGGGAGGGAGAGGCGGTTATGAGTGAGGAAGTGATACTAACTGTATTTATGTATATATTATAATGATTATATATATTTCTAGAGAGGGAGAGAAGCGGTTAGCATGCCTCCGGCGTGACTTTGAGATATTTTAAATTTGGCGGGAATAAGAGATTCTAATTTCGACGTCATTATTAACAAATTATATTAATAAGTATGTAATTAGAGAGACGGTATGTATATATACTCCAAGAAACAGAGTTATATAAGTATATATATAGAGAGAAAGAGAGAGATGAATTTCGGAAGGAAAATAAAGTTTGTTTCTTCACACGTGGCAATCAATCAAAAGTTTGTTACAGTGCTCATTAATTAATTCTCTCCAGTTACACGTGGCAATCAAATAGTATTTTATATGGTCTATTAGTTTTAAAATAATCAAACCTTGTATCTCTCGGCCAGTTTAATTTGAATTTGTTAAATATAAACTCAGATTAATTTGAAATATCATCCAATAGCAATACTATTATTTGAAATAATGTGCACGTGGTCCATATCTCTAGTAGCAATAGTATAAATTAGTGTGTCCCTTAAGATCGGTTTTGCAGAAAATAAATATTAACAATAAAAGGTAATTGTCCGGTTAGTTTTTGTTTTGATAGATGATAAACCTTACCGGGGGAGCTAACTTATTTTTACAGACGTCAGAATTTAAATCCTATTAATGTTTAATAAGGACAAATCGAGTATAAAACCCTAATAAACGAAAATACAACACATATGAGCAGTGTTTTAAAAGAAGTGTCTAGGCGTAAATTAGGTGGCGCATAGGCGATATGCGAAAACTAGAACCATAAGAGAATATGCGGGATTAAGCAGGATCAGGCAGTAATCAAGCAGAATTAGACGCTGATTGGGTATTAGACGGCCAAATTTGCTTAATGTTCATTTGCGGCTTTTAGAACATTACATATAAGTCATACTTGTCACACTCCAAATTTGAGATTATTTATACTTTTATAGAGAAATCAGTATGTGCATCCTCCACTAATAAAGAATTGGAACATGATTAAGTTAAGTGATGGTTATCTAGTGTACGCTTCTGATGTATATTAGAAGGTGATAACTAACTTGACGTGTTCTGATCAATTCTTTCACGATATTGCTACACATCCGTAGAGTATCAAGTGATACTTGCACTTGATTCAAGGCAGATGCCTCAAATCATACGATGGCGTTAGATTGTTATTTCGATTTGTTTTATTTCACTTGTTATTTGTTACGGTAGCATATATTTCATTTTGTTTGTTTGGATGTCATGCACTTGTTATTTCCTAGAAGGTTTGGTTTATATCAGCTCGTATTGATATTTTATATTTATATACAAGTAGTGGTCCGTCCAGCTCCAATATGAAGTGTTTTATATTAATATATATATATAACAGGGGGTGATAAAAAATATCCATTGTTGAGTGATGATTAAAAAAAACGACTTAAGGCATCTTAGAGCTCGCTTTAGCTAAAGGCACAAAGAAAAATTATTGATTTTCAGGAAAAAGCCCAAAAAACTTATTTTTTGCGTGTCAATACTCTGAAAACACGTCTTAGTATTTTAATAGCTCGCAATATTGCTCAAAACTCATAATATTGCTTCAAAATGGGCTTACAAATTAGGGCACAAAATAAATTAATTACCCATTTTTCAATAGAATATTGTTTATATTTTCTTTAATTGATACCAGTGAGTTATTGAAAGAAATGAGATACGATACTGGACGTGGGACAATGAATTAGTATAATTTTCATTTCTATTCATTTTCTTGACCAGTATAAGTCTCGTCAATATACATAAATATAGATATAGATTTGAAGTATATATAAATAAAAACATTAGTAAAGGTTAAGCTTTTGCGTCGGTACTTACGCTTTGATAAACCTCATAAAAAAATGCTTAAGTGACACTTTAGCGATTTAATACAGTGATAAAAACATAAGCCGCTTTGCAACAAGTATAAAAAGAGCTTCCAAACAAAAAACAAAACAATTCTTGCTAAATTATTCACGTTGATTTTTTTTATGTCATTTGCGCTTTAACCGCTGAAATTGGATGATTGTTATCTTCATTGAACAGCTTGCCCCTGCAGATATCACAGAGGCAGCCATGATAGCAATTAGCAAGATAAACTACTCGTGAGAATATTTTGAAGTTTTGTTCACTGCAAATAGCTAAGTGAAACTAACATGGAACATAAATACTAATGTGTCATGCATGGTTCGTAATACTAAAGCAAGCCAGATGCATTTGAATTTTGCTCTATGTGAATACAAAATCTTGAGTTTTTCTTTTAATTAATTGTAATATATGTCACGTAACATATCAAAAATAATTGTAATATATTATTAATCAGTCACGTAACATATCAAAATTGTACAACAAGCGTATTCTGGAGTATCGACAATTACTGGTTCAATTCATCATGCGAGTCTCCATAAAACAAGCTATTATACCATAACACACGTCCATATTAAAACTTAAATTAAAACATCCATTTTAGAGAGGATGAAGAAAAGAGAGAAGGCAGGTTAATTTGATTTTATTTCCACAAGTCACGTATTTCTGTATTGTATAAGTGCTATTATGAACCGTCGGATTGTATTAGCTTGTAGTAATATAAGTCGTACGATTATAGTA
Organism: Primula vulgaris; assembly: GCA_963920805.1. NCBI lineage: Eukaryota > Viridiplantae > Streptophyta > Magnoliopsida > Ericales > Primulaceae > Primula > Primula vulgaris. Next base: position 2,645,763 of record OY987220.1, on the reverse strand, counting down.
GGCGGTGGTTTGATTGGTTTATCGTAGACCGGTTTTTCTACGAGTTATTCATGATCAAGGGTAAAAAATGTTGGAAAAATTGTAGGAAAACATGTTTTTAAACATGGTTGTTCCAAGTGGTCAGTGACCATCTTTGAGTCAATTTTCGATATGACTAATCAGTTTTTCTGAGGCCATACTCAAAGTGTTTGAGTAGCTCGTACGACGAGCTTCGCAACGGTATATTGTATGACCTATTCGGAGGAAGGGTGTGAATGATAATTGGACTCGAAGGTTGGTACTCGAAAGAGGAAAAAACCGAAATCTGGAAAATTGAGTAGAGAGTGGGAATAAACCATGAGGGTTATCCCACATTGGAAAATCAAGGTTAATTTTTACTCTATATATACAAGTCCATCCCATGTAGTTGGTAAACTAATACAGTACACATACCCATGAGTGGGTTAGTGTGTAACACACACGCGAGCTCGCTCGGGTCTCGGGTCTTGTACTAAACTGAAAAAGGGACTTACTCCAGCAGTAATGGAGGCGGATTCTGGGGTGTAACTCCCAGAATTAAATGACCACAATTAATTCTGCGGTTTCAGAATCCTCTATAAAGAGGCAGTCATCCCCTCACATTACAGCACACACGAAAATACTCTCTTCTTTCTAAACAACGTTATTTTTTCATATCATCTTAGAACCAGAGAGAACCATTCACCAACAGCTCCACCTTGACTCGTCGCCAGTTTTCGGCGAGTCATCCGAGAGACGTTGTACCTTGGGATCGAAGCGCCAACGCAACCAGAAACATCAAGGTGGTTGGACGAATATCGGTTAAGGGCATAATGTTAACAGTAGTCTCGTCTTATTTTATTTTCAATTCTGTCCATTTTTTAATTCTGTCCAATTTCAATTCTACCTTGGGATCGAAGCGCCAACGCAACCAGAAACATTAAGGTGGTTGGGCGAATATCGGTTAAGGGCATAATGTTAACAGTAGTCTCGTCTTATTTTATTTTCAATTCTGTCCATTTTTTAATTCTGTCCAATTTCAATTCTGTTATTTAATTTCCGCAATTTACTTTTCTGTATTTTTTATTTCAGTATTTTTATTTGCTGTACTTAGCTGTAGCTTTTAATTCTGTTTGTACCTTTCTGTAATTTCTTTAAAGTTCTGTTTTATGCTGTAATTACTATTATGTAATTTAATTCTGTAATTAGAATAGTTTCAATTCAGTCCTATACTTTTAATTTAAAACAGAACAGTCCGGCTGTTAAGTTTATACTTTCTAGTCCGACAGTTTCTTTTAATTGCAAATCAGTACATCAGATTATTAATTAATAATAATCTGATAACGTTTGCTTTAATTACGTTTCAGTACCTACATGTTGTAATTAGTTTATTCTATTCCAATTGAAAATTAATAAAGATTACACTGGTTTTGTTTACTTCTTGTTTAATCCTTTATTTATTGTTAATTGTTATTTCGTACACGGAAATCAATAAAAAACATCCATGTAGTTTGAATTTCTTTCAAATTAGTATATATATGGATTAAGTGTAAGAGTTAAGGTTTATGCATATGCATATATAAACCAATTTATTTTTTGTTCTTGTTTCAATTATTGATCAAATTATGAATATTTTTAATTGATTTTATTCTTTCACCACCACCCATAATTAGTTGTGAAAAAAAGCCAGTTCTGCTAATGCCATTAATTGTATTACTTGGTCATAACGCCTTTATTTTTTTAGTGCAATATTTGAATGCTTAAATTTTACCAGTAGTGGTAAAAAGATGCATACATATTGGGAAATATATAATAGAAAAGATATTTTGTTTGTTAATTATGAACATAGGAATAGTGTTGATCACAGTTTCTCTAAATAATCTATGCATGTAAATTTAAACACGTAAACCAGAGATCAATTATAAATTTTATACATCGACATCACATGGTAATGTTTAATAATCACTACATGTCTTGCGTAGAAAGATAGTAATATATGTATGTAAATCTAAAATATGCCAATCTATTATTAACATTAAGGATAGTGTAGTGTGGAAATCTAAAATAAATATGTAGCTCAACGAATATTATTGCTCTTTCCATATAATTAATATGCCAATCTATTATTAACATTAAGGATACATATATGGTGTGGAAATCTAAAACATTTAGCTCATCAATTAATTGCTCTTTTCATATAAATGCCAATTTATTTTTAACATTATGGTTACAAATATCGGAGGATCTCTTTATATAGGTAAGAAACTAAATCACTGAGCAAACATATAATGAAATCCCACAATTTATGCAAAATCAGATTTTATTTTTAGATTTTTTTTCTGAAAATTTCCCAAGTTATCTTGTAACTTTCTTTGCTTTGTATCTGTCACAAAGTAATAAAATATAATCAACTTCTGACCTCCGATTGATTTTCTCTTTGATTTTGCATCTGTACTTAGATTCCGGACCCATTCTTCACTCATTCAACATATTGGTTTTTCTCTACCAAAAGAACTAAAACAATTAATGGCATTCTCTTTAACCCCTATGATATTTTTTTCATTTTTCTGTGTCGCACTCTTCTGCTCAGTCCCTGTCCTTTCCTTCTTGGTCGATTTGATCCATCGTGACTCACCAGGATCACCCCTCTACAACCCTTCATTGACTCATGAGGAACGTCTTGACAATGCTTTACAACGTGAAATATCTCGTATTTCTTATTTTCATCACAAGACTGTAAATTCAGCCGTCGGTATTCACTCTCAAATCCATCCTGTGGGTGGTGATTATGCCATGAAACTCTCCATCAGAACCCCACATGTACCCATTTATGGTATAATTGATTCGGGCAGTGCTCTGACTTGGACGCAATGCACGCCTTGCCCTAATTTTTACACTCCAGCTGCTTACCCCTTTTTTGATCCCGTAAAATCGTCCACTTATGCTAAAATTTCCTGTCAAGACAAGAGTTGCAATTCCACTTCTTTAGAATATTCAAATTGTTCTCTCAACACATGTAAATATCGAATAAACTATGGTGGTGCCGGTGATTTTTTTACCATTGGGGATCTTGCAAGAGATACTTTCACCATCGAATCAACCTCGGGAAAAACTATTTCTATTCCAAATATGGTTTTTGGGTGTGGACATAACAACCGTGCACTACAAGAAAATCACCGAGTACTAACTACAAAATAAGTTAGTAAAGCCTAAAATCAGTTAGTATTTACAATTTACTAACTGAAATACTAACTAATCAATCAGTTAGTAAAAGCATAGTTAGTAAATTTTACTAACTGAATAAGCATCAGTTGCTATATACTAAGTGAGGTAGCAACTAATATATCTGTTAGAACTTACTAACTGAATTCCATTGTTACAAAATACCAACTGATTTTACTAACTAAAAGAAGTTGGTATTTTGTAACTAAAAATACTAACCAACATTAGCCCTTTTGCAACTAACACTACTAACTACTACATATCAGTTACCAAATTTCGATTATAAAAGAATTAGCTAATTAGATTTGATAATTGCAATTAATACAATAATATCTAAAACTAAAAATCAATCATGCTGAACATTATTCCATTAAAAATAAACGAGCTCGAATCAAAATTATCATTCGAAATCAAATTACAATATAAATACAATTAGTCGATTACAAACATTAGTGCAACACATAAAATCAGTCAAGAGGCCAATTGTTGTAGCTATTACTATCACTCTCGGAGTCATCGTCCTTGTATTCTCCTTCTGGTTCTTTTCTCTTTCATGCTCGGCATCATCCGGTTCTTCAACTTCATGTTCATCATCGTCTTTAATGTGATAGCGAGATGCCCAAAATCGAAAAGAGTGGCGGTCTCGCGTCTGACATCATGCCATTGTTGTGCAGTCCTTGATCTAACATTTGTAGACAGTACGCATCCATGTTATTTACCAAATCCCCTGCTTTTACTACCCGAATTTACTCCGTCGTGTCTTTGTACAACTATCCTAATTTATAACAAAGGAATAAAGTTATCTCTTATCAAATTTGAAAACTAAGACTACTTGCATACATATAGGCAGTTGAGCTTATTCCCAAAATAAACCAATCTTTGGAAACTAAAAAAAGGCTTCAGCTTGATGAACATAACTTTTTTGTGATATATAGGTACAAGATTTTAAGCTTGTTTGCTTGATTATTGCAATCAAACATGCTCTTATGTTTTAAAAAATATGCATATGATCAATAGTCAGTGGCACGTAATGATACCTTACTCAGGTTATCAAGCGTGGGAAGGCAGGTTAATTTGATTTTATTTCCACAAGTCAGGTATTTCTGTATTGTATAAATGCTATTATGAACGGTCGGATTGTATTAGCTTGTAGTAATATAAGTCGTAGGATTATAGTAGGCGGTGGTTTGATTGGTTTATCGTAGACCGGTTTTCCTACGAGTTATTCATGATCAAGGGTAAAAAACATCCATGTAGTTTGAATTTCTTTCAAATTAGGATATATATGGATTAAATGTAAGAGTTAAGGTTTATGCATATGCATATATAAACCAATTTAATTTTTGTTCTTGTTTCAATTATTGATCAAATTATGAGTATTTTTCTTAAATTCATATGAAACACTTAATACTCTACAAATTGGTATAAGAGCAGATTTTCCATGTCCGGAAAGAATCAAATACTCACAAACCGCAACAAAATCCACCATCGCCAAACTCACACAACGATCTCAAACCCTACCATAATACCCACAAACACTAGCAACAGGTCACAAAATTGATTTGTTATAAGCCTTACTTCTGAAACAGTCTTGATGAACAAAGAAAAATCAATGAGAAAAGAGCAGTCGTTTTAAGAACATGGTCATTTAGTGTATTATAATTTGAGACTTAATTATCAAAAACACGTGGTTAAAAATATCTTTTCAACTTAGGTACAAATTCTCAGTGATGTCAATTTTTTGAACTCTTTAGTTTAACTTTGATTATCACTAATGCCACTTCCGGAAATACCAAATCTTAATTAAGAATTGACAATGTGAGTTTCTAGATATTGAGTGTCTTTTAAGTGCTAATCAATGATTCTCCCAGACTTTTTTGAACATCAAGTATTATAACTTAGTAATCAAATTACAAAAAATAATTACTAGAAGAAAAGATAAAGAGTCAGCATTTTGTGGTGGATCAAATCAACATCAGGAGGGTTATCAAGGTCATAAGGAGTGGTTGGTGAGTTTTTTATCATTCCAATTTACTACAAATACATTAGTTTTATATAGTGTATTAGTGTCTGGTGTAATTAGGTGAGTTCACACTTTCAGCTGAGTCATTTACAGAAAGGTCTCCCGAAGCTAAAGGTCTTTTTACTTGTATAATATCTGTAGTATTGGACAAAAAATGATACACCATGCTTTTACATTGGGTGACCAATTTTCCAGTCTTTAAATTGAAACGCCCTCCTTAAATCAAGAAAGGGACCAATCGAAGTTCCAAATATATCACTCAGTGTAAGAATGTGGTGTAAATAAGGGGTGTGCATTCTCCGTTAAGTAGCTAAATACATAGCGTGGGAACAAAATTTGTTATGTTTTCTTTTTCCAATTATCCAAAAAGTGATATAGGTTTTGTTTGACTGCAAACTTTAAGCAAATAAGCTGACCAACATGAGGTTGAGAGGAAAAAGAAGAGTTTATCCAGCTCAAAATCATAGTTTTTCAGACCACAAAATGAAAAAAGGTTTACTTTTAATGGTGGTCAACCAAATACAATACAACTTATAAGCAAAGAAACCAGACTTAAAAACTGCTACGGAACATTTCCTTGTTATCACCAAATTTTCATTGCTGCACCATTCTAATAATATAGATAGTTCATCTCTGTGTGACCGTATTGCTTCAATATTTTTGGTGATTGCTTTTTTATTTCTGTTTCTGAATAGTTGGGGGCATGGAAGGGAAACTAATTTAAAATTTGATTGTAGGCAGAGATAAATTACTTGGGGCAGCTGCATCACCCTAACCTTGTGAAATTGATCGGATACTGCTTGGAGGATGACTAAATAGAAAAGCCCCTTGGGTTTCTATAAAAAAAATCTAGTATATTGGATTTAACTGTATCTATCCTGAGTTTTAACTTTTAATTAAAATCTTGAATATTGGTGAAACAGGAAGTTCTTATTTCCAACCACCTTCGTGGAGTCTTCGTATTAAGGTGGCTCTTGGGGCAGCTAAAGGGCTTGCATATCTTCACAGCCCCAAAGTGAAAGTTATATACCGTGATTTTAAAACCTCCAATATTCTCCTTGATTCTGTAAGTTAATACTTTCTTTGGTTTCAGTTGACGGTAAAAGATGCTCCTGTGGACGGTAAAAGCCATGTTTCTACAAGGGTAATGGGTACTTATGGATATGCTGCTCCTGAGTATGTAGCAACAGGTATGATAAGTTCACTTTTGCCATATCATTTAGCCTCCTTCTCTCGCCCTTTTTCTTTCAATTTGTGGAAAGTATGAACATTGGAGGTGTACTTATTTTCCCGTGTGTTGGAGTATCCTTGTTATGCCATATTCTTATATGTGCAGTATAAAAAATTTCTTTCCCGATATTGAAGGGAATTTGTGCAGGGCTTGTTTAACTATTGTTTTTAGCAAAAAAGCTGGTTTGTTCGAGTCTGAATAACTGGTAAGATCATCTTAAAATTTCTAACCTTTTCAGGCCAGAAAACAAAACTAACATTAAGTTGACCAACTAAAGCAATCAGCTTATAAGATATAAAAGGTATTAAAAAGCTACTATCAAGTAAACCGTCTCAGTAGTTAGTACTTATTTGTATTAAAGGTAGAGATGTTATTGACTGTTTCAGTTGCTGATAGTCTCGAATATTAAGGCTACTATCAAGTAAACCGTCTCAGTAGTTTCGGTTGTTGATATTAAAAATAAAGGTATTAAAAAGCTACTACTATAGTAACTGATAGTTTTTCGCATAATAATAGCATATTATTTTTATTTCCACACTCTTTTCAGTTCTAGTTTAGTAATCAATCTCTGAAATTTTTCTGTCTTATCATTCCCCCTCCCCTCTTACCAGGTCACATAACCACCAAGAGTGATGTGTACAGTTTTGGTGTCGTCCTCCTCGAGATGCTTACTGGTAAAAGAGCGATAGACAAAAACCGTCCACATGCAGAGCAAAATCTTGTAGAATGGGCTAAAACACAGCTCACTTGTAAAAGTAGAACCCTTCACATAATGGACCCTCGTATAGAAGGCCAATACTCGGTAGGTGGGGTACTAAGAGCCGCCACATTAGCAGTCAAATGCCTAGCTATTGAATCCAAGGCCAGGTATTTGTTTATCCATATATATGTTTATCAAACTGAAGTTTATATCCCTAAACGTACTTTTTAGAGAGGATAAAAGTAGGACAAAATTGTTCCTAATTGTTACTCTTGGGTTTGTTTGGTTGCAGATTTTATCCAAATGAGCTGAATAAAAAAAAAATTCCCCTACCTTAAAGCTTGTTCAGGCCAATAATTTTAAAAAACTTCGATTTTTAGCTGGTCCATGAAAGCATAGCCGAGTTTAGTTTTAGAAAGAGCTAAAATTCATCCAGCTTAAGGCTTCTAGCTTGTTGAGGACAATAGTTCTTTCAATTCTGGCGAACTAATTGCATCCCAGCTTCTAAGTAAAAAGGAAAATTGGTTGAGCTTAGAAGCTGCAACGAGACAATGCCATTCACTCCGTAAACATTACATCCTTCCAGAAACTTGGTCTTCATTCCCCCTATTGTATTTAAAGTAAAAAAGAACAGAAAAGGAAAAAAACTGTTCATGCCCAACATTTGCATCTATTTACCTAAAAGAAAAAATATATTTGTACATGTATTTAGTATGTATATATGTGTGTATGTAGAAACAAATAGTAATGGGAGGTTATATTTAATAAGATAATTATTTTCTCTCTTTTATTAAATTTCTTTTTAAGTAGATCTTGTGCCATTCGTTTTTTTTTTATCACTAGGCCTAAGATGGACGAGGTTGTGAAGTTGTTGGAGCAGATTCATGAGAGAGAACACTCGGTTAGTGGCTCAAGAACCGCACCTGTTCAAGGAAGTCGAAGTGGTTTGAGGCACGGATCCAATGGACAAATTAGGTTCGCAAATTCTTCTAGACCGGCTGCTTCGCCTATGAAAGCAGTGGCATGATGAGAGGGAAAGAGATATTCGCAGATTTAACATGTTGTACCGAATCTTTTTACATTTGTAGAATGTACACTAGATTAATGAGGTGTCAGATTCCCACGTAAGATTAACCAATTCATATGTATAAATTTTTGCGCGGTTTACTGAGAACTCGCAAATCTGTGCAGGTTTGTGTAAACAACTTTTACGTTGTTTTATTGTTGTAAAGTTGTTTACAAACGAGGCTATTGAGGTTGATACCGTGTGATTGACATGTGGCAGTGTTGGCTGCCAATGTCGTGCGGGGTTTAGTCTCGAGTGATAATGTTTAGTTGTGGTGGGGGTGTGAGTTGTGACATCCCGTTGTGTTTATTTTGTATGTATAATTGATGCTACATTTTGCGTATATCCGCATATGCTGGATAGTTATTTGTTCCGGTTAGAAACTTGTCATGTGTGATTTATGGTCCTTGAATTTTTCCTCAATAAAAAAGTTCATGTTTCAGCTAGTCTAACTGGAAATGTTAAGGACTAAGATTTTGCCGCTGAACTTATGTAGAGATGTTCATAAATCGATCTTAAAAATCCATTTCGTCATTGGGACGATTACAGAGAGGTTTGATTCACGTTTGGCTATCCTGCCATCTTGATTCTTATCTCGAAATTCCTAGAATAGCAAGAAAGGGTTCCGTAACATAGGACAATCGAGAAAAACTAGTAAGCTCGAGAAAAAACTATCCCATTTCAATAGTTAGCAAAAGTAAGTCTCTCGATTCTATTCTCAAGGGTAGACATTCAAATGCAGATAGAAGCTTGTCTATGTTCTTGTATTTGATTTGATTATGATATGAAAATAATCAAATATTCTCCCCTAAACATGGTGTATTTTTGGACCTTTTAATTTCAACAATTATGGCTTAGATAAATAGAAATGCACATTGAGATTACCAGTTTTTCTAATAATAATACTCCCTTCTTTTTTTCTGTAAAACGTCCATTAGTTGCTATAATGAAAGTGCAAATGATGAAACCGCTAGGTTTTGGGGGAATTTAGACGGGAAAACAGAACAATCACACAAAAATATAGAACGAAATAAGAGGAATTAGAAGTGAAAATACCTAAATTAGGGTCTTTGACATTTATTAAACACTCATCACTAAACAGATTAATTAGAATGAAAACTAAAACTATCAATAAATAAGTCTTTAACTGGCCATTAACGGGCCATTAAGATTAATAATAAAATACTAAAATAGTCCAACTACTAATACAAATAAATAAAAGTGCCGGTTTCATTAGCAAAGTTAAACAGGAATACGAAGGTTACCTCTATGAGGGTTATTATTTATTAAAAAAAAAAAAAAAAAACAGGAATATGAAGGTATCATGTTACTATAATTTTATAGAGAAAATTAAGGATTGGACCATGAAAGCAAAAATATTTAAGAATTGGTCCGGATATAAAATTTAATTAAGGATTGATCCATTATTTATGAAACTAATTAAAGATTGATCTAATATATATAATACATATATTCTGTATTAATATCACAGATATCTCTCTCTAAATCATATAATTCAGCTCTCTGTTTCAATCGAGCTCTCTCTCTCTACATACATATATCTCTCTCTACATACTATTTAATAACTCTAAACATGTGCATTAGGTTCACAAGTTAACAAGACCCATTTTGATTATTTAGGAAGGTTTTGACGAAGATATGGTTAACTCTTTGGTAGTTTCAAAGGCACATTGTGTAGAATTCAGCTCAAAAAATACTTGTTTGTGGGTTATATTATAGTTGCCATGTCGGGAAACGGAAGGGGGATACGATACTGGAAACGGAAACGTGAAACGCAATCTAATTTTCAATGGAAAACGCCGATATAATAAAAAAAAATAGAATATAACATATTACAAATATTTATAAAATACCCTCAATTTTATAAATAATACATTAATCTAGTGAACAACTAATTAAATTCTTATGATTTAAGATATACTTTATCAAAATACCTTGCATATGCTCTTTTATTAATTTTCATCATATTTTAAATGCATTTTTTCACTTTTATTAAAAAATAAGCGTCTTACAAGTTTCTTGAATATTTTATTGAGATTTTCGAGACATACAATTTGAGATTTTAAAAAGGTTTCGCTTAACTTTCCGAAACGTTTTGGAGACGTTTTTCCTAAAATTTTGAAATAATACCGTACCCGTTTCCGAAACGAGATACGTAGCCTAAACAGAATTTCCGATTAACTATGAATTATATTTTGAGATGAAGAGACATTGCTCACAGTAATTGTAATTTTTAATGACCATTCAATAGTGAGTATTTTGGTTAGGTGCTAATTTTTTTTGGAATTGTGCTTGTCTACTCGAAGACCCTTATTTTAGAAAACCAAATTTGGGTTAGGTTTGGTTGGGGTGTGTGCCGAAGACAACCAAAATTGCTCTAATTTAAGGTCCAGAAATAAAGAGCGGCCACAACTAAACATGCAGGACCATAAAATCATAAATTATCAACTAGTTGAACAAAAAAACAAGAAAAAACATTTTAAAAAAGCAGGTTTAGATGTTTATCAACTAAATTCCGGTTTAAAGCAAAAACTATAACATACTTAGTAAAAAAGTATGAAAAAATAGGAATTGGACAATAAAATTTGGTGAAATATCAGGTGATACGAGGTAATGATAAGAGATATATAACAATAACCTAAATACACATCACAAAAACACAGAGAATTCGGGTAAAAGGAAACAGACTGAACAAAATCAAACGCGAGTTAATAAATTGATGTGTTACCAAATTATGAAATCCAATATACCGGTGCAAGGTTACAGTTAAATAGACTATGAAACAAGAGAACGAAACAAAGAAAGAGGACAATAGCTTCAACATAACCAACTAATACACTATTTAGTAGTTAAAAAGGTCCAAACCGGAGGACAAATCAAACTTAAAGATTTACCACTATAGTGAGGTCGCACACTTTTGTCCTCCAAGCTGTAGACACCCATGTTCATGCCTCCTCCCTCCGGTTTGTGAATGTACATCTCCCAATTATCATCCGTGAAATAAATAGAATTAGGAATCAACTCTGGATACCGACTTGTATCAATAGACAAGGAAGCACTATGACCTAAAAAAATTGTTCTGGCCCCCAAACTCTCCACTCTTTCAAATATTTCTTTCTCAACATTGATCTCGAAAACACAAAATTCAGTACAGCCATCACGAAATCTACCTTTTCGGAAAATCACAAGTAAGGAACCTCTAGATTGAACAAGATATGAATGGTTGCATCCTGCATACTCTTTAAAGTCTATTTTGATTTTTCTTGGTAATAAAGGACTAGAGCCATTAGATTTTCCAATTACGTCATACTCTCCTACCTCTCCCAAATTATTTGCAACATAAATTTTGCCTCTGCAACATTTCAATGTCTAATTAAGAAAATAGAAGCATGACATATTGGGAGAATGTAATTGAAAACGTTGAAGACACATTTAGATACTACTACATGATGAATTTATAACACCATCCTATAACTATGCAATTATATGCATATATTAGTGGAAACTGTTGTTTAAACAGGTGAAATCAAGTCTCATACAGGGGTGGTCCTAAATCCTAATGACAGTCAAAACAACTAGACAGCTTACGCCAAGGTCACCATATAGGCGCAAAAAGAAATTAACAAAAGGACGCCGTTTTGGGTTCCAAGGGGAGAATAAATATTATATGTTTTAATTGTATATCTCAAGAGCTTGGGTTTTACTAGATAACCCAAATTTTTATAATCAAATACAAAACACACACACCATAGACATAGGCACAAAAGCCTGTGTTGTATACAACATCAGAATTTTTCAAATTTCAGTTTTTTCGGATTCTTTCGGGTATGGTATGTTTTTTTACACACGCCGCATGTATAAAGACCACCCCTGGTCACAAACCGCATTTGTAAGAATTGTTTATAATTCTTATATAAATATTAATTCATTTTTAATAGAATAAACATTTCTCATTAAGATGGTCCATATACATTCCATGAGTTATGTAATTTATGATTTAGACATAAATTTGCGAGTTAATAAACTCTACATTTCCACCATAATGATCGGTTGAGATTGATCCTACCTTGATGGACGGTAGAGATCGAAAGTACATGAAGAGTTTTGAGTCCTACTCCTACATATATAAATGACACAATACCATCTCAATTTGTATCAAATACATAAAGCATATACAACACATAAAGGAGTGTAGTGATAGTTAAAGGAGGAGAAACCCAAGTCTTCACCCCGACGATCTACCTCCGTCCTCCGAACTCAACTCTCATGTTCCGTTTAAGTACCAAGCCCACCGTCTTTCCGCATATCTTAAGGTATGTGTTTCGACATACCCTTGATATGTTATAATATATATGATCATCATGTCGAAAATATCCTAGATACTTATGTTAATAATGTGTATAACATAATATATAAGTTGTAATTAACCTATATCATTCTGTAGATTGCACATGTTGTAAGATTCTTTCACAGAATTATTAGGCAATGCAAAGACTTGGTAGTGATCTAAGAAAGAGTAGCCAAAGTCTTGTTTTCTTTTTGTTTTTGCCATTTTCAAGCTCATCCTATTCGCATCATCTTATTTTTCAATAAACCTATTAAGTATTAAGACAATAAAAAGGAGAAAAAAGTTATGCCGGCTATAAGAAACATTATATTTAATCAAGAAAAAGTCACCTGTAATACTCGAGGGACTGATTGCCGCAGCTCAAGTTCTCCATGTCAGTCCAGACTTTATCCCCAGGCCTACAGAATCCAACATCACTGCCATTTCCATGAAGAATCACAAGCACCCAATCTCTTTTATTATGAGGATCAGGTGGTGAGGTTAACACAGCATTATGAACAGCATACATCGGGTCTGTGTCACCCCACTCGTAGCAGCAAGAGGTGTTCACATTTGGCAGTTGGATTTGGACACGTGTCATTGGTTGTACCAAAGCCATCTCCCCCTCGCCGGAGAGGGTAACAATCCACCCTTTCGTTTCCATACAAAATTTTCTTTTTAATTCTGGAAACTTGAAGCTGTATATTTTACGTTCTGTTACGCTGTAGAAATCTCTAAGATCATCATCCTAAAAACAAAATAAAATATAATTACTCTGTTAAACTGTACAAAAAGCAAAAAAAAAAAAAAAACTTGAATAAGCTACTGTACATGTCAAAAAACATACTGATTGGGAAGCAAAATTGGGAAAAGAGTATGTGTGTTTATCATGATCATGTACTGACCATAGAAAAAAGTAATCTGGCTTATCAATTACGGCAGAATAAGTAAGGCAACCTTCTTAATTATTTGTCCAATCTTGAGAATATAACTAAATAATTGCTCTATGGTACACGGCCAATGGTAATTATAATCTAGGTTAGTGATATACGTCGAGACTCTTCGACATACATTCTTGCAGATTCATCATCGAATAACTCGATGTACATTGATTAAACATATTAATACTCTAACAGTTAAGAAAAGAAGAAGAAGGGGGAAGCGCTTAGTTGAATTATATTAGAAAGTAGTAATAGAAGAGGTCGAGATCGTATTTTCAGCCAGCATCAACCATGGCTTAGGCAAAAGAGGTGAGCCCAAGTTCTGTTCAACCGCCACGTGTCGCCACGTCGAATAAATTCCCCCGAAAACAGCTAAGTCTTGCATCCGTATTTAGATAGTTAGTAAAACAATCGTTCTTTCCGTTACAGATATATCGTAATACCCTATTTAGTTGTGATCTTTAATTAATTTATTTGTTAAACCTAATTATATGATTTTCCAACATTGATAATAATATATTTATTTGCAATTGTTGCCACACATTGTGTGGGCATATTTCACTAGTATATGTATATGTACAGAGGGATAAGATGACAGGGACAAAGAGAGGCCGTTTGAGAGAGATACATAAGAGGAGAGAGAAAAGACGACAATGGGGGAGAGAGAAACACGACAACGATGGCGATGGGCCGGAGAAGGTGGTAGGTATAGATGAGTATAATGGGTCAATGGGGCAAAATAAAATTAGACCCCTTTTTATATTTATGACAAAATAGCACCTAAATTGAATGAAAAGTTTGAACAAATGTTTGTTGGAATAAGGTTTGAAAATTAGGAGTTTTTTGATATTTCCTTTAAAAACTACTTAATAATTCTTAAAAATAACGTATGTGTATATGTATTGTGGTTTCCATCGTTAAACCATCAATAAGTTGTTAGTGATTTGTTATTAATTTTTATGAATTTGATTTCAGAATTTCTAGAATATAAATTGTTTTTTTCCGTTGTTGAGTATATTTAATAACTCTCAACATGTGTATTAAGTTAACAAGACCCATTTTGATTATTTAGGAAGGTTTTGACGAAGATATATGTGAAACGGAAGTGTGAAATGTAATCTAATTTTTAATGAAAAACGTCGATATAATAAAAAAATACAATATAACATATTACAAATATTTATTAAATACCCCCAATTTTATAAATAATACAATAATGCAGTGAACAACTAATTAAATTCTTATAATTTAAGAGATGATTTATCAAAATACCTTGCATATGCTCTTTTATTAATTTTCATCATTTATTAAATACCCCCAATTTCATCATATATTAAAAATAAGTGTCTTACAAGTTTCTTTAATGTTTTATTGAGATTTTCGAGACGTAAAATTTGAGATTTTAAAAAGGTTTCGCTTAACTTTCTAAAACGTTTTGGAGTCGTTTCCTCTAAAATTTTGAAAGAGTACCGTACCCGTTTTGAAAACGTGTTTGCGAGGAAACATGATACGTAGCCTAAACAGAGTTTCCGGATAACTATGAGTTATATCTTGAGATGAATAGACATTGCTCACATTAATTATATTTTTTGATGACCATTCAATAGTGAGTATTTTGGTTAAGTGTTAATTTTTTTGAAATTGTGCATGTCTACCGGAAGACCCTTATTTTAGAAAACCAAACTTGGGTTAGGTTTGGTTGGGATGTGTGTGGAAGACAACCAAAGTTGCTTTAATTTAAGGTCGAGAAATAAAGAGCGGCCACAACTAAACATGCAGGAACATAAAATCATAAATTATCAACTAGTTGACCAAAAAGACAAGAAAAACCTTTAAAAAAAAGCAGATTTAGATGCTTATCACCTAAATTCATGTTTAAAGAAAAAACTATAACAGATTTGACGTGACGTGTCGAACACTTAAAATTCCATGTCATAGACTTAGTGACCCGTTGATAACGTAGACACTTTTACGGACACGTGTTAGACACTTCAAATACACCATGAACACATTAAAGACAAGAAAAACATGAATACAATAATTTTCATTCTTTTCTCAAAAATTAACAAAATTTTTAAATAAACTTACAAAGATTTGTGAGTTGTAATTAATATATATATAAATTTCTTATTTTGATAAACTTAATATATATAAACATATATATGTAAATAACATCTTTATAATTTATTAATTATCGTGTCATAACCGTGTCGTGTCATAAATGTAAAATTAACGGTTTAGCGAATCTGTGTTTAGGTAAAAAGTTTACTATCATTTAAATTAACTAATTAAGGGTAAAAAGGTAATCATGTGACTTTTTAATTTCTATTTTAGAAATATTGTATTTAACTGTGACGTGACAAAGGGGATAACTATGGATTAAATTGGGATTGGAACAGAAGGGTAAATATTAGTTTTTGTGAGTTAGTATAAAAGTTTGTCTAGCAAATAAAATCATATACTTGGGTGATAGTTTAATTCAATAAATGTATATGGATAATTGATCTCAAAATTGTTTAATAATGAAAAGTAGCTAGGAGATTAAATTAGTTTAAGTTTTTTTGGACTTTTTTGAACTTACGGTTATTAACCTTAATTACATAATTATGCATTACCTAATAATCAATTGACACATAAGGGGAGGAAGCCTTAATTACTTGGTTGCAGACTTGCAGTTAAACATATCTCGTAAATAATACATGAATATATTTGATATACATCGTTGAAGAAAACAATGAAAATAATTCTTATTTAGTTTAATGAGCTACAACCTAATATCTAGGCTTGGGTTGCTGGAATACACAGCCACCGAAAAGGAAATTACAATCCCTGTAAATCAGCAACTACACCGTGGACATATTGTGTCATACTGTATTTTTTTTTTTTTTTTTATAGTTGGTCTAATTATACCTTATTTTTTTAATAAATGATTGTATTTTTTTCACATATTTTAATAAGCACTAGTTATATATATTTATAACTTGAAACCAGTTTTTTTTTTGAAAAAAAACATGCATTTTTTCATGATTTTTCGGGTTTTCTACTTTTTTAAAGGTTTTTTCAAAAAAAATTGATTTTTTTTTGTTTTTTTTTTAAAAAATCTGATTTTTTTGAATTTATACTAAAATGAGACATTTCAAAAAATTAAGAGTTAAATTTATATAAATTACAAAGAATATGACCAAAATAAAAGGTGCGATACTTGAATTGTGAACATTATGATAGTTCAGTATCTCAATTATAACAGAATGATAGTATGGTAACTAAATCGTTAAACATATATAGTACGGTATAATAATCAATTGACACATAAGGGGAGGAAGCCTTAATTACTTGGTTGCAGACTTGCAGCTAAACATATCTCGTAAATAATACATGAATATATTCGATATATATCGTTGAAGAAAACAATGAAAAGAATTCTTATTTAGTTTAATGAGGTACAACCTAATATCTAGGCTAGGGTTGCTGGAACACAGCCACCAAAAAAGGAAATTACAATCCCTGTAAATCAGCAATTACACTGTGTACATGTTGTGTCATACTCTTTTTTTTATATATATTTACTCTAATTATATCTTATTTTCTTAATAAATTATTGTATTTTTATGTTTTAATAAGCCCTAGTTATATATATTTACAACTTGAAACCAATTTTTTTTTTTTTAAAATAAGCATTTATATATTTTTTGATTTATATCTTTTTAAAATGTCAAACGCCAAAAAATAAAATAAAATTGACAAAAGGTTATAAAAACATAAAAATCAATTTTTTTTAAAAGTAACTATTAACGAAACAATGAAATCACCAACTTTAAAAAAAACATACTGATTGGGAAGAAAAATTGGGATAAGTGTGTGTTTATCATGATCATGTACTGACCAAAAAATATAATTTGGCTTATCAATTAAGGCAGAATATGTAAGACAACCTTCTTAATTATTTGTACAGTCTTGAGAATATGACTAAATAATTGCTCTATGGTATACGGCCAATGGTAATTATAATCTAGGGTAGTGATAAACTGAGACTCTTCGACATACACTCTTGCAGATTCATCATCGAATAACTCGATGTACATTGATCAAACATATTAATATTCTAACGGTTAAGAAAAAAGAAGAAGGGGGAAGCGCTTAGTTGAATTATATTAGAAAGTAGTAATAGAAGAGGTTGAGACCTTATTTTCAGCCAGCATTAACCATGGCTTAGGCAAAAGAGGTGAGCCCGAGTTCTGTTCAACGGCCACGTTTCGCCACGTCGAACAAACTCCCCCGAAAACAGCCAAGTCTTGCAAAGAATTCATACGGTCGCTGATCAAATACAATATATCAGGTAATAGCCCTGCCCAATTCCTCATCTTTTTCTTTTCTTTTCTCTGTTCTTCTCTCTCTATTCTATAAAAGGTAATATAACTGAACAAGCATAATCAGTTTTATATTGAGATAGAGAGATATAGATGGAAAGTTTTGAGGACCACGTGTCCTCATGAAGAAAAAACAACTGGTCCTTATATTTCTTAGTTTAGTAGTACTATGCTAAATTCTAATGACTTTGTTAACATATGCATGTATTCTAACGAATTTCTACATATATTCTAGCCTTTTAGGTATGTAGTCAATTTTCAGCATATCCTAAATAAAAAAGGCATTATTAATGAATTTGGATTAAAATATAGACACGATTACTTGGTCTTTAATGTTAAGTATATTTCTTTAAATAAAGTAATTGATTAAGAATAGTGTAGCATGATTGATAAATCACTTATGTTGATTGTTGACTAGACTCTGGTGTAAACTTATGGTATTTCAAACAAGAACAATGATTTCAATTTTTTAATTAATCTTTGGATGTGATATTGTAATTAAAGAATACCTCGGGGACTTGGACATTAACATAAAATTTAAGAGTCCTTATTCTGATCAAATTAGAAAACAATCAAGGAAGTCCTAGTCAAAACAAAATTTTGATCTATTCTTAAAAAAAGGAAACTGATAAAAAAGTAGATATCAGTCTGAAAATAGAAAGAAACTAAAAACATTCGCATACGTGTACAAACAGTTTAAAAATTCTTGACTAAGTTTTGCCATCGGCTTTTGTAGTTAAAAAATTGTTTTCATAATAAGAAAAAAAATTTGCTCAGAATAAGCTGCCTTAAAGAACAATAAGAAAAAACTTGTTTAAAATAAGTCATTTTTAGTTGTTTTTACCTATAAATAATTTATAGCTTATTTTTTTATAAGTTATTTTTCACATATTTTAACTTATTGATGAGTTGGGAATATACAAAAATAATTTAATTTAATTTTTGGTAATTTTCATGTGTAAAAGTTAAAAAGTTACCAAAAACCTTATTTATGTGATTTTGAGTTTTTTTTTTTCGCGAAAACTAACTTTTTGAAAAGCTAATAAGCCAAAACACCCATAAATTTTTTTAGTTAAAGAGTAGAAAAACCGAGAAAAATATGATAAAATATATATTCGTGAAAACGTTATATTTTTTCCTAAAGACTTAAATGTATTCGTGAATATTTTTTGACAAAATGCTTTTGGTCACTTTTTTTCGCCCAAAAATCTTAAAACTTAATGTAATTTACAATATATGTGGAGTTTTATCTTGTATCTTATTAATACAATATAAACAATACTGTATTATTCTAGCCTTTTAGGTATGTAATCACATCATTTAATCATACAATTTTTTTTATAATTACAGGCATCATTAATGAATTTGGATTAAAATATATACAGTGATTACTTAATCTTCTATGTTAGAATCATAGCGATTTTTTTTTATAATGGTGCCTTTTTAAGCATATTTCTCTAAATACATCAATCAATTCAGAATAGCTAATGATGGTGGATATTTGACAAGATCAATTATTTTGGGAAAAATTAAAATTTAGGGCCATGTGGTTATACAAAATCCGATTTAGTGTATTGAGATTTCAAAATCTTCATTTATTGTACTGAGTTTAATAAAAAAAAATGATTTATTGTACAAATGTTTCTAATTCTTGATGTGGTGTACCGAATGTACCAATAAAATTTGTTTTAGTGTTGTTACTTAATTATGAAAAAATTAGTGTTGTAATTCCTAATAAAATAAATAAATATGCCGTAATTCCAGAAGCATGCATCTCGTTATCAACAACAACTTCCGTTTTTTATATAGCAAGATAAGATAAGTTGATAAGATGCATGAAACTCTACGATTTCTTAGAGCCGAAATGGAAAGAATAACTCGGCCATGACAATTTGCCATTAAACACGATATACTAGGAAAAATGATGAATAACAACTACGATACTATTGATACTTAATTATGAAAATATACATATCATAAATCTCTTTTAAAACTGAGTACTGATATTACATGATTTTACTTATTTTTACTTTTAGTTTTTAGTTTTGATGCTACATTATATGTACTTAATGATTCAAAAATTAGCATTTTAATCTATTTCATATTATGATTAATCACATCAATTAATGCTTCAAGATATTATCAGATACAATCGAGACATTGTAAATTAGAAAGTAGAAACAACTAGAAATACGTAACTATTAGAGTAAATTCTAATCTTCTGAACTATTGATATTTTCAAGGTAATTTTTACCACCCATAATAATGCAAATTGGTATTGATAACTCAATCATGAATTTATAATCAATCCTATTTGAGTACGAGTACAAATATTCTATCCCTATTTTTTATCCTTTTATGTGTCCTCTTACTTATTTTCATTCAAAATTTAAATTTTCACAACTTATACCGTAACTTTATAAACTTTTATATTATATTGTATTCAAATTTTAAAACATTTGAACATAATATTGTTTTAGACAATTTTTTTAATATTCAATGTTAATTTACACTAATTTATATATTTATTCCAAAATAAATTTTGTGTGGATTTTATTTTAAAAATAATTATTGGAATGTATTGATACATGTATTATAGTAATTGTATAATTTTTTTTAAGTTTTTTAGAATTTTTTTTTGGATAAAATAAGTAAGGAGACACGGAAGGGGATAAAAAAATGGGATAGAATATTTGAACTCTCCATGGTAATGCATAACAGCTTTGTATCCAAAATTAATTTTATTGTAGTAATAACAACTCACAAGCGAAAATAATTTCTCCATTAAAAATATAACAGTTCATTAACAAAGATCCCTAAATTGTAAATCCATTCAAACTACTATCAAAAAAATATAGTGCCCCCAAAGTGAGAGGTAATTATTGTCAAAAAGTTGATGGATTGTCGTCTTATCAGTTTTATAATGCATTAATAAACAAATCAATATTCAAATGTAACTAATGAAAAATGAGAATTGAAAATCAGGAAACGCATTTTTCAGATGGAACTCAGTATCTGCTTGTTTCGAGAAATGGAAATTTTTTATAGTTTCAAAGACCCATGATTAAATTTTATGAAACAAGATACATTACTACTAAGATTAACAAAAAAAAAAATATCAAAGATATTTGAACACATATATCTATTTACTCAATTACAAAAACTAACTCTCTTTTCATCTTAAAAAAAAATAAAATAAAAATAGGGAGTATAGTACTCTCTCCTTGCAATTTTATAAAATTCACTAATTTAAAAAAAATCATGATTACTTACAGATATTTTCTCAATTTATCTAATTAATAACGTATTTATATATTATATCAAAATTGCATTCCTTCTTTGGCTAAATGTATATTTAGTACTTCGTTCCTATTTAATTTTTTACTATTACAAAACTACGTGTAATTTTGACCTGTAAAAAAAATTCTATCAAAATTGTGAAATTTTCAAAATTATACAGTTTCTAATTTCTTCTTTTTTTTCTCCAGATTATCGAAACCAATCAGAGATTTGCTTCTAAACCTCCCAGAAACCCTCTCTCTAAAACCCACTCTAATCTCTCTCCTAAACCCTAATAACCCCTCCGTTTCCGACTTCGCCTTATGCTGCGCTTCCCTAGCTTCCGATTCCCTATCCTCGGTCCCGGTTTCTCTCTCTACTTCCGCCCAATCGGCCTTCAAAGAGCTCTCAAAGGTGTATTCAACCGAAGAGGGGGAATTTGTTGTTAAATTAGTTCCCGAGGTTTTACCAATTTTAAAAAACAAAGTAAAAGCAAACTCGGCCGGAAACGATGACGTGGCAGGTGACGTGACGAAAGAGGATACGGTGTTAGCGGCTTACCAGCTTAGATGGCTTGTTACTCAGGTTTAAGGTTTTAAAATCTAATTATATGTTTTTAATTTATTTATATAAATGTATTGTATGTGAAATGTGTGATTTTAGATGCTTCTTTGGATGCTACCTTATAGGAAAAAAGTCGAAATCCTAACGGATTTTAGCTTCTTTAAACGAAAATGTGAAATTCCAGCTTAAAAGATGACAGGTTAATTTAAGCTTAAGAGTTGAGTCCAAACAAACCTGATTATATATAATATGTGATTTATCTTGCCTTGTGTCCCGCCTTCTCTCTCTACATTCGCCCTATCAGCTTTCAATGAGCTCTCAAAGGCATATTCGGCCGAAGAGGGGGAATTTCTGGTTAAATTGATGAACGAGGTTTCACCGTTGTTGAAAGATAGGGTAAAAAAGAGCTCGATCAGGATGGTGATGAGGCACCAGGTGGCGTGGCCGGTGACGTGGCATCTGACGTGTTGACAGATGATGCGCCGATGCGGTGTTAGCGGCGTATCAGCTAAGATGGTTTGTTACTCAGGTTTTAACTTTTTTAGGCTTTAAAATATATATGGTTTGTTTATTTATATAATTGTATTTTATGTGAAATGTGTGGTTATAGATGCTTGTTTCGATGCTGCTTTATATAGGTTGAAAGCCTAAGGGATTTTAGCTTCTTTAGATGAAAATTTTCGTTTAAGAGCTGACAGGTTATTTCATAAGAGTTGAGTCCAAACAAACCTGAGTATATATAACTATATATATGTATATAAATCTTGCCTTGGGTCCCATTTTCTATCTCTATATGATCCTGCAAAGGGCCCTCGAGGGCGTATTCAGCCAACGAGGGGAATTTGTGGTTAAATTGGTCAACAAGGATTTACCGCTGCTGAAAGATAGGGTAAAAGCAAGCTTGACCAAGGATGGTGACATGGCGGATGGCGTGGCGAGGGTCCAGGTGGAGGTGGCGGTGTCAGCGGCGTATCAGCTTAGATGGCGTGTTACTTTTTTGTTTGAAAGGTGGCTTGTTACTTATGTTTAACTTTTTAAGGCTTTAAAATATATGGTTTTTTAATTTATATAATTGCATTGTATGTGAAATGTGTGATTAGATGCTTGTTTGGATGCTACTTTATAGGGAAAAAAACGTGAAAATACCAGTTTAAAAGCTGACTGGTGAATTTAAACTTAAGAGTTGAGTCCAACCAAACCTGAGTATACATATACATATATATAAATTTATATGTATTTCCCCGGAATTCGAACAGTTCTCGAGGAACTGAGGAAGTATTGTTGTGGAATAAAAAATAAATTTGTGGTTCATTTAATTACCAAGGTTTTACCATTGTTGAAAGATAGGGTAAAAGAGAGCTGTATAGGTGATGACGTGGCGAGGGTACTGGTGAAGTTTGCTATGGCTGCGGACCTGGCGGTGTATCAGCTCAGATGACGTGAGAAAGCTAAAAGTTTTGTAAGCTGGATGAACCCAATTCTTCATCATGAAATAAAATACATTTTATTTTATAAATATTCCCTCACATTGAGCGGAATATACTAAGGTCCTAACCAGTTGGGCAACTCACGTTGCTCCACGAGAGAAGACAGCTTCTTCGCTATAAAGCTGTTGCCTTAAGAAGTCTTATCTGTAATATGGATGGGTTTAAAATCTTACTGTTATTTCTGACAATATTTTTAATCTGTAGGTTGAATACGCCCATTGGAGTAACTTAAGCCATTTAATAATTCCTTGCGCTTTGACCTGTCTTGATCATTGGTCGCCTGAGGTGAAGGTACGCGATGATGTTTTATTTGCTTAGGAATACTATCTTGTAGTCATTAGCATTCACGCCTTTTCTACTTTTGGAACTAGGACATGCTATTTGCACTGAAAAGAGGGGTATTAAAAAGGTTGCACTCATTTAATTGGAGCAGAGTAGAAGGGGAGTGGTTTAAGCTGTCCTTTTGGTTACAGTAGAAACTCTATAAAATAATACACTTGGCACCACCAAAATTTATTAATTAAAAAAGTTATTAATTAATCGATAAATTAATAATTATTAATTTATATATTAATTAATATTTTATTAATTTATAGTAAAATACTTAGTTTACAAACACCTTTCAAGCTTCCACTTAAAGCGGTAATCACATTGAACAATTTCTTGTTGAGCTATGAGAAAACAACACCAGAAGTTATTACCATGCTAAGGAAAATTAGAGACGAGATTCAAGGGGAAATTGATTTCAACAAAAAACAAAAGACAATTGAGTCATTTTTCAAGAAACCTTCGTAAATCATTCATGTAATATGCTATATATAAGGAATTATTAATTTATATTTTATATGGGGTCTAAAGAAATTATCAAAAATGTATTATCTTATAATTTTAGCGAATTATTAATTTAGCACCCTATCCCCGAGTCGGGACCGGCCAAAAATATTATCTTAGAGAGTTTATTAAATAATCGAGTATTAATTTATCGAGTTTCTACTGTATTTAATTATTAAAAGGGTGACAACTGTATAACTTCAGTTCCCTCTCAAAATTTATTGTAATCTCCCGTTGATAGTCAATGCTGAATATGTTGTAAAGAGAATTTAAATTGATGTATCAACCCTAATTAAACAGCCGAGGGATGAATTAAAAAAGATAATTGGTTCTTAATTGGACTAGTGAAGAAAAAGCAAACTAATATTTGTCCTTCAAGAGGCAATTGTATGCTACCAGTAAAAATCTTCTTTGTAATTTCTTATCATAAGCGAAATGCTAACCTATGCCCCCTAGGCGTTGGTTAAGGATATTTGCTATTTGTTTTTAAATGTTAAATATGGTTACTATTTAATAATTTTTCCATTAATTTTATATAATGATGATATGATTTAGGTAGTTCGTAATGTTTTTTTGGAAATGTCATAATGATCTGCTAGTGTGATCATAAATAAAAATTGTCTTTGCATTTAATGTAAATTAAGTTTTGGACCAAATGATATTAGGGTAAATTTTGGATTGGTACCTTATCTACAACTTAATTAAGAATTGGTCCATGAAACTAAAACTAATTGGTAACATTGTTTAAATTCATGTCTATACTGTTTAAATAACTTTTGTGTTGCTGCAGTTTTTTTTTTTTTTTTTTTTTTTGCTTTTGAATTATCCAACTTATTAACTCAGGTTTTTTGCTTTATGTTAAATTCTATAAACTCAGATGAGTATTTGTCAACTGATTCATCCTTAACTTTCGTCACATATGGTTACATATTTTGCCTAAACATGATTTAAAAGTTAAAACTGTTTTTATACAGACATCGTAGGATTTTTAATTATTCAAAATTATTTACTTAAATTCCCATTGTTCTGGCAGTGAAACCCTAATATTGAAGATGTAGACAATCGCATATTTTTTTGAAGAGAAATTGATAAGCACGAAAGAAATAAAGACTTTGCTTGTTACTAAGGAAAGAACTAATCTCAGCCTTTATATATATATATTTGAAGGATTTCGTTAAAAAAACAACGAGTGTTAACAATGACGAACATTCGAAGCAACAAGAGAAAAACATCTGGTTGTCCCACTGCTGTAAGTGTTAGTAATGCTACTCCCATAGCAAATATACCCTTGGATGTAATATATGATATATTATCAAGATTTCCTACTAGACTTTGCCTTCGCTTCAAATCCGTTTGCAAATCATGGTATGCACTTATCCGAAGCCCCGAATTCAGCAAAATGCATTTTACGAGGTCTAAGAGGCTAAAATACCAATGCTGATAACAAAACTTTATCAATTGTTACCGCTGCTTTTGATTCCGAAGTGGGTATTTACAGCTTGTGGTTGCAGTTTAGTGGTAAAAATCCTCATCTTGTTTACACGATCGAAACGAGTCATGCTCCTCGTATCATGGGTATTTGTGATGGTTTGTTTTGCGCCACTTTTGGTGATGATTCTGATACTATTATATGTAACCCAACCACCGGAGGACCTGTTTTTAAAACCCCGCGCTTCAGTTTGCTATTTGCTGGAGAGCCAGATAGTGTTTTTTCCGCGTTTGGTGGCCTACAAACGCAAGATAATTACGACTCCTTCTTGTTCAGGGTCTTCTATTCTTCAACTTGTTTGAAATTCCACGGTGAGATGTACTTGGCAAACGTTGGTGTATGGAGAGAGATCGAGGTGAAGAGGGGAGAGGGTATCGAGCATGCTTGTCGTGATCTATGTTCATTTGCGTTTTTTAACTTGCCACCTGTGACTATAAATGAAGTATTCTACCGAAGGGCTTATATTTCTAATGTTCCATATGTGGTGTCTTTTCAAGTGAATGGGTATGTGTTTGACATGATAGCTTGTCCTGAGGAATCGACTAGAGTAAGTTGGCTTCTAGTTGATTTCAAAAAAGAACTCGCTTTGCTATTTTCAGGTTCTATTAATGAATACTTCAAGCTGTGGGTATTGAATGAAATAGATAGATCTTGGACTATTTAATTTGGGATGCTACTCTCTTCGATTGGTCGGGGCCTAAAGATTTTGGGATATACGAAGAGTGACAATTTTGTGATGCAAAACGATCTGCCCAATTCAAAGTACAGTTGTTTACGTATGATATGAAGAGCATTCACAAAAGGTATATCCCTCTTACGGGACTTAAGAAAGGTCGTGACTTTTACTTGTACACAAAGTCACTACTTTCGGTCTGACAGAGAAATTGAAGAGACTTCTTTTGGTAAGTGGCAGTACTGTGGTTTTAGACTTCGTTTTTAAGCGCTATTTGACTAGAGAACAACTTGTTTGCTGTTATGTTCCGCCTAATTTACAACATAGACAAATTCACTGTTGATGTATGACATTACTGTACTATTTTCATTATTAAGTATTATGGAAAAGGTTGTGAAAAGTATGTTCTTGTGTGCATGCTAGAAAAGACGTTTGATTAAATATGAAATTGGGTGTTTTGAAAAGCGATTATTTAGCTACAATGTTTTGCAAGAGCTGCGCCAAAAGTGTTAAAAGCTTGTTTTAGCGGCTTAAAAAACAGAAAAACGAGCTTTTAAAGCTTTTTACAAGTTTTTTTTAGGCTTTGAATCAAGATTTTATCGATCCCTGAATCAAGGTTTTTTCACTACGAAGCAAACTTTTAAAACAGTGGATATGGTAGGGCTTTTCTTTTAATCCTGTTTGAGTTATAGAAAAACCATGAAACTACTGTTCTTGATTTCATGATATCGGGCAAGAATGAAACTCACAGTTTCATACACTAAACTGTGAACCAAGCAGAATTTTTTAGCTAAAACCTGATAAGGTAGAAATTAAATCCTCTCCGTAATTGTTTTCCTCTTTGTTTGGATGGGGTATTTGTGGCATGGGACTGGACTACATGTCGGTGGGGTTGATAAATAACATTTTTGGTTGGGCAATTACCTTGGACTAGAAAATCACTCGGAATATTAAACGATTCTAAGATGGCTTATTTACAATACCATAGTGAGGGTGGTATTAAGTGGCTAGGAGCGTATGACTAATTGATGGAAATCAGAATGAAAGGGTTTTTTGTTGTCCAAGTCTAATCCTTCTTGGACGACTACTGCGAGTAGGGATCCCGCAACCACACAAGCCCAAAAAAATTATTTCGCCAAAGCAACGATCTCTCCTCTTTTTTATGCTAACAAACATGTTGACAGTTTGGTTGATTGCTTAAAGTACAATTTCTGCTTATGTTTTGATATGTTCTTTTGGTTGGCCAGCTCTTGATTTGTTGCTTAACAAGCCTTTGAAAATAGCTATTCCATCTGTCCTTCCTTTGTTATTGAACTTATTTCCAATAGTCCATCCTTCCCAAGGGTTTGTTTGGTTGCAGCTCTTAAAAGAAAACAGCTGGTATGTTGATGTCGAGAAAAAAAGACTTTTGGCTGTGGGTGAAATTTTCGAAATTTCTTTTTATATACCGAGACACCATAGTATAAAGCTGATCAACCAAATGCGCCTGGGCCACTTTTTAACAAAAATAAGAGAGAGGTTAGCAGCTTTAGATCAATGTTTAGAAGTTTACCCCTTATACTTGTTGGCTTTCGGAAAAAGTTGAGGCTTAACCCAGTTCTAATATATGTAAGTAAACCATAAGCTTGTAACTTCATATTGAAGAATTGGGTGCAACTTGAACACACTCAGCTACTTATTTTGTTTTTTTTCCTAATTTTTTACTCACACAAGTCTGTTTATCTTTTGCAATACAAAACAGCTTCATTTTCTTTTTGAATTTTTTTGGGTTAAATTGCCACTTCAGTTTATCAAGATAACTTCCCAACCACCTGCAAGTTCTCTTCTTACTACCATGAATATAAATATTAAGCACTATAAAAAAGATCTTGTCTATAGTATTCTTGATTTCGTTGTAGAATCTATTAAGTTTTTATAGTATTTAGAGTTTTATAGAATCTTTGAAGTTAATCTTTAGAGTATCTAGCCCACTCTCAATCTTTAGAGTATCTTTGACATAGAATATAAGTAAGTTACTAGCCCACTCTCAATCTTGTTACTAAATGTTCCCTCTAGAAAAAGAACCCTTTTTTAGTTGTGTTTGAAATGCAATGCGTACAAACTATGCAGTCAATTTTAAGTATTTAACTTCTGACAAATTCTTCAAAAATATGTACAGAAAGAAATGGAACTATATTTTTAAGAGAATAAGAGAGACTAAAATTTAGTTTTGATCGGGACAATCAACATTGATTATGTCTGTGTATTAGCATGAACATGATCGGGCCTCGGGTTATATACATGCAGTCTCGAACTAGGGATGGTGCATTTCATCTATTCGGTCGGTGGAATAATATTTGAAAGTAACGTGTTAGCCATCTTACAATCTATTTTGTTTTCCTTCATTGCTCTTGTCCTTTTTTTTATAGGTAAATCTTATCCTTGTTTGTTAACAACCAACCTCATAGTATAATTTACAGTTTTAACATTTTTTGTTTTTATCTTAGTAAAAACCAAACCATGCTTCTGTGAATTGATTTTTTCTTTAACTTCTTTTGAGCTTTTGAACCCTCAGAAAGTAAAATGTTTATCTGACTTAGTTGAGTATGTCTATTCACAGTTTCACACTAGTTTTTAGCCTTCACATTCACTTATTCAGAATGTTTAATTTGATCTTCGCTCTCTTTTGTATCCTCTTTTATTTTTTCCCTGAAGTTATTTATAACAATTGATTCACTTATTCACTCTTTCGTAATTTCTGCAGGAGCAAGGTATTGACAGGCGGTAGACATCTAGGCATGCGACCAATTTATGGGTTTTAGGTTGAGCAATACCGAAAGTGAGTATTTTGGAGACCCTTATGATACACGTAGTGAATGGATCAGCGCAAGATAGTTTTTTGATGCTCTAATGATTGTAATTTGTAAATTTGCGAATTGCTTGTAATATTTGGAGCTGTTTGGTTGTATCTTAAACCGAAAACGATATGCACCTCATGGTCTATATTATTATGCCCAACTTAATTACAGTCTGCACGTAAGTTGGTATCTTAAAAGCTAACTTATAGAATGTTACTTGGTGGTGATGGTGATACAATGCTCATTTGGTTGCATAACTCGCGGCCTTCTTACAAACAATTGTGGTGTAAATGCATTGTAAATTTGTAATTTAACTTGGACATTGCCACCACATACATATTCCGCGTGCCATTTAACTTTTCATCTATGTTACAGTAGGGACTGAAATCTCATAAATCCCTGGCACATAGGAATCTAATAATCTATGAAAATTTAATGTCATAAGGACTTGCCGAAAATCAAAGTTTCTCAGAAGCGTCAAAGTTTTGAAATTACGTGTAGTGTTTCTTCGGATAATAACATATCGGAAAGGAGGATTAAACTTGTGAATTGCAATCCCACGGTTGAAAGGATTGTTCTAGAATTTTCTTTTATGATCATGGTTGATGGTTAGATGAATAGACAGATCATAAAGGTTTTACAATACAGGAATTCGTTTGCTTACAAAGTTAATTGGCTATTTGATAAAATGATTCTTGTTTTTCATTCCCCTCCTTTCTTCCGGCGTATCGATGTAATGGTTTGGGACTAAAATCGAATCTTAGTAAACACGAGATAAACTGCTTCTTGTTTGTCTTGGTTCGGCTTTTGATGAGCTCAGAAATCATAATTAGTTTAAAGTTAGTAACTCAAAATAAAATAAAATAAAATAAAAATTACTCTAATAATTACACCAAGTTGTGTATGTAGAAAGTTAAAAAATGTGCATTTATAAAGAAAGTGAAATATGGTCGTTAGACAATCCATATTCTTTTTTGAGATTTTTGTTCTCTAATCAAGTAAAAGAGAAGCAAATGATATACAGGCTTATATTTTTTCAAAATGACCAAACAAAGTCCAGTGGATATCCATTTAATCAGAATAGTATTATAGTACTAATAAATAAAAGTAGATATATATAATGACTATATTTTCTAACAATAATGGCGTTGTAGTATAGTGGTAAGTATTCCCGCCTGTCATGCGGGTGACCCGGATTTGATCCCCGGCAACGGTGTTTTTTTTTGTTTTTTCTACAGATTTTTAATGTCAATTAGTTTTAACTTTTAACGACTTATGCCTTCTTTGGCTGCAGTATTAGAAGTTTCGGGACTATGAATACATATGGGATTACGGTTGGATAGTGAGAGGGGGTGGACATATAGTACGGGGATTATAAATATTATAATTCCTCTAATATTTTAAATAATCATATTTGGAGTCATTTGATATCATATGTCACTAATAATCCCACTTAAGGTTTTTCATCCAAAGATATTATTTGTACAACCCATCGTATTTGTAATTCTATCCCGCCACTACAACGAACTTTAAAATTATGAATAATTATTTTAGAGACAATCAAATTATGTCTACAAATGATAAGTTTTCGGAACAAAAAATAATTTTTTAAACACAAAAATAAAAAATTTCTCACCAAATTTAACTTTTAGGCGTATAATTTGAAATCTTTTGTATCTTTAAACACAATCTCATACGGACATAAGTAAATAATTTAATTTCGTCTCAAAAACTATTTGGAGACAAATTTTAATTGTATCATGTTCGTATGAATAGTCTTTGCAGACAAAAAAAAAATTCAAATTATATGCCTAAAGTTAAATTTAGGGACACAAAATTTATTTTTATTTTAGGTAAAAGGATAAATCGAACAACATTTTCTAATAAAATCACTCTCATGACAAGTGATCACAACCATATTCTTCGAGTAGTATTACACTTTGTAATTATTTATGCAACATCATTGAACAATTTAACCACTTATATACTGCAAGGATTATTAATTAAAGGCAAAAACTAGATTTCAAATCAAGGCAAAAATACGTAATGTGTATGTCATTTCCCATTAAAAGAAGGTATAGATTATTTATTTATTTTGTTAATGGAATTTGGAAAGTAATGCACAAAACCAAATTTAATCAGTATATTGTTTCTTCAACAAATTTTATAACACCGAAAGCAACTACTATCTTGTTGCGGTTGGTGAGATAAATACTTTTAGAATATGGGAAATGATCAGCTTTCTACTAATATAAAAGATTGCTCATTCAATCCAATATTTACTAATTGGTATCATGATGATGCATAATAATTAATGTGATTCCCAACACTCCAATTATATGAATAATAATCATTTATAATCAGTAATATCGGTGGCTAGAACACTCTCCATTACATTTAAATTGTAAAATTTTAAGGTAATTGACATGCATTTTTACTATATTTTAATTAAATTAATTCATTTTGTCAGTTTCATATTTTTATTACTCGTATGCCATAAAACTTAGTGCTTATTGGCTCAACATTGCCATGTAACCTTTATCACAGTTGCTTAGTGGAGCTAGTGTTGTGATAAACAGTGTCCATTTGCTCTTAGTGCTTTCTCCACTTTATTTAAAAATATTGTATAACTTTCTATGGCAAAAAGCTATTAATTTCTGTATGGAAATTGAGATGATTAAAAGGGTAACAGAAAACTCAGTCAATTCCAATCGGTTTAATTTATATATCTAAATCACTACAAGATAATCTAGAATAGCAACAAACACATTTTAAAAAACACTACTTAGATAAATTTTAGTAACAATTTATGCGACATAATTATTTGTAATTCTATCGCTAAAATTTAACGACACTGAATTTATCGATAGTTTTTAAAAGGTGTATGCTGCTATCCCGATATTTTATTCTAATGAATTGAAATCGAACTAGCTAGCACCCGGTCCTATCTCGTTGAAATGAAAAGTTAATTTATATGGTAAGTTGGATTCAATAAGGGTGCATGGTGGTATGCATTGAGCAAAAATATTCCCAATTGTTTCTATTTGAAATGACAATGAACTAGGTTAATTAATCCAACCCTAATATTACAAAACCTACTATTCGATGTTCTAAGACCTTTACTATGAAGTTTTATAGTAAAAACATTACAAAAAAGAATTTCTCAAACATATTGTAAAAATTATTAACAATGTCACTAGTTAACTACTTACTAGCGCATGCAATGCGCCTATATATACCGATTCCCACATTGTGAATTCAACACACACTCTAATCAGCTACAAACTAATTAGTACCCAACACACTAGCATTTAGAAGAAAAAAAAATGTACTACTCCCCAGTAGTGAAGCACATTTTGGTCGTAGCTCTAATCATTTTCATGTCGACCCTCGACGTGGCCAACAGTGCCGGAGAATGTGGCAAAAACTCTCCCGACATGGAAGCTCTCAAGCTGATCCCTTGTGCTTCAGCGGCACAGGACAGCACATCCTCGCCCTCAGGGTCGTGCTGTAAGCAGGTTAGTAGGGAACTGATTTTTTTATTGATTACATAATATATAAAAGGAAAAACTGCAAATAAATTACTTGAAGTATGGTTGGCATGACAAGAATCTCATGAACTTTGGTTACCAGCAAGTCATCCCCACAAATTATTCAATCCCCGCGCCAAATTTTGACATGAAATAACTTGATGTTCGGTGGTCTGTCTTATATAGTTTTTTTTTCATGTACTTTCCTAACATCTACACACCGCAACGCAACGCAAGAATGTGGATACTGAGAATAATTCGTTTCCAAACAATTTATGTTTTTTACGTTATGTAATATTTGTTGTTGAATACCGTGTCTCTAGGTGAATTTTTAAATTAGTTTCTATCTTACATGGGATCGGTTGTAAAACATTGATGGTTTGTGGAGATAACTTACTAGTAACAAAAGTTTATAAGGGTGTTGCTTGCAAAACGATCATAGTTACATTCATGAAGTTTATTGGCAACATATCCTAAATCAAGTACGTACACAGTGTAGAATTGATTGATTTTTCGGATTTCGTTTTATATCTCATATATAACATGTTTCCTTTCCTGGTGTAGGTGAAGCAACTTGGGAAGAATCCGAGTTGCTTATGCGCTGTGATGATGTCAAACACAGCTAAAGCCTCTGGGGTCAAGCCCGAAAATGCTATCACCATCCCCAAACGTTGCAATTTCGCTGATCGCCCTGTTGGCTACCAGTGTGGAGGTAATATCTTTTAATCTAAAATGTTGATTTATCTTTTCATTATTTTGATTGAGTAGTGTATGTCAAAACTTGAGTTTTACTTTAATCTTTTTTTTTAAGTACTTTCTTCTTAGCAGTTTGCAGTCCAGTGAGTCTTGTTTCTTTTTAGTGACTCAACTTTTAACTGTGTTATGAAAAAACAATTACATGAAAAAATTCTAAAAGAATACATATAGAATTTTGTATATTACTTCTTTGACAATGATAACTTCGTACTTTTTAGGGTACTTTTATTCATAAAGTTATTTCCATAGGTCAAATTCAAAGTCTTGGTCCAAACAAGATTGAAAGAGAAGTATAAGAAAGACATGAGTATATTTTAGTTAGTTACTTAAGTTATATTTGCTCATAAAAACAAGGGTAAATTTTGGATTGGAATAACAGTAGCTTTCTAAATCATGTTCTACTTCTTGTTAATGATATAGAATATCCCATCTGACAATTTTTAGTGCAATCCTAAGTTCTTTTTAAGTCATTTTACATATCATATTTACTAAAAATTCTAAATTATTTGGTGTCTTTGAAATATATTTTTTGCAGCTTACACATTACCTTGAAGATAGAAGACGAGAGTTCAAAAATCATGATTATCATAAATGGATATGGACTAAGTGCTATGATCATATCCAAACTTGTGTCTAGTAATTAAATAAAATTGTACGTGTTGTATGATCTGTAATGAATTTCACTTTATCTTTATTATGGATATGATCCTAGATAGTCATTTTATTGAATGCCTAAATTTCCAAGTTCTACAAAATATTTTGTGTTTTATAGTACCGCGCAACAATTTTACAGTTTTTTTTCTTATTCAAAAGGTATATAGGCCGTTGTTTCCTATATACAGACGTAACCGTTATATGATGAATTTTAAAAACTGTTATTATAATAAGTCACCCAAGTCAAATGATGCTGTCTAATTTAGTTATTTTTTTTTCAAAAATACTCATATACTTTTTTATTAATTACAATGATACCATATTTACATAAAAAAATATAAAAAATAATAACTAATAACATTATTTATCCCTCTTTAACAACCAAACATTCTTTTAAGTTTTATCATCTTATACTATTTTTTTTTATTATCCACGTATTTGTATTATAACTACGTTTATTTTTTATATTTTAATTGCATTGCGCGTCATACACGCAACGCGTAACATACGATTAGTAGTGATATATAGAAGGTTGGATTAATCTCACAACTGGCTGATTATTTCAATTACATAGCCAAAAACACAACATATATATGCAAAACTTTGGTACTGGTTTCTAAATGAAATCCTCTGCTACAAAGTCAGCTCATACACAAGATTGTTCATCCAAAAACTAAAATTAAAACACCATTAGAAGGGACACAAAAAAAGGGACCCTTATGACATACTTGCATCACAGGCTTTATTACTCTCCAAAAGTATTACACAACACCTGACCTTGCAATTTGTTTTAGCTAACTGTTTCATCACCACCCTGCAATATGTCCAATTATAGTAAGCTTTAGATAATTGAATGATTTTTTTTATACAAAAACTATATCTTTTGTTTAGGTAAAGTTGAACCTTTCCTAACACTGAAGTTAGTAGTTGAACCCTTTAAGCTCAATTTTGTGTGTTCTTACTGTAAGTTTACATTGTAATTGGTTGTTCATCTTAAAACTAAACACTTCAATTAATCTTTTGTGTCACTAACTGAAGAAATTATAACCTAAACACCTAATTAACCGCGTTGAAACAAAGTCGTAATTAGTAGTAAGACTTTCGGAAAGCATGCTTAAAACTTTCTACATCAACTTTTACACAGACCAAAAGGCCGTTGATATAGTGAAATAGTGAAATGAGAGCCTATAGTAGAGAAGCCATGAATGTCCTGTTGATTCTTGAATACTTATTACTTGGTAATTCTAATTATATTTGACACAAGGAAAATGAAGAAATATATAGAGCAAGTTGTTGATACATTTTATAAAACTTAAGTGAGTTTTATAGTAGAGAAAATTCATGATCAGTTTACCTTCTTTCCATTTGAGGGTGAGGCTTAGTAATAAAGTGATCCTGCAGGCAAAAATAGCAATAAAATCAATCTAAATTGACAAGAATGTAACCCTCTAAAGTTGAAACTAATTTACTTGTGTATCATAAGTTTAATTCTTCAATGAAAAACCTTACCCTTCCACCAATTTCCTCTTGAAGCACCATCTGAGTTATTAGAGTTATTATCATCATCATTTCTTTTGTTTCCTTTAAACTGATTAAGGAATAAAACAATAGTTAAAAAAAATTACATTTTAGAGAGAGATTTTCTTTAAACCTCCCCGAAATAAACATATGAAAAAATATAATAACGGCGCCCTGGCAAGAGCTTCAAGCATCAACACGTAAAACGTTAAAGAAACCATCATCATATAATTCATGATAAATAATAATGAAATTTCTATATGGTTGCATGATAGTAACCAAGTTATAGAATTAAAGAGGCAAAAGTTAAAAATAAATATATACAATCATCTAAAACATTGATTAGAATGCTTTAGTTAAGCTTTTTATATGATGGTTGAGATTTCAGCAAAGTAGAGCAAATGTTTGAAATCTAGGATGAAAATCACTCACTTATAAGAAACTTAATTGGAAACTAGTTCTTCATTTAAATTACTACAAATCCCATGCTCAGCAATGATATAATTAACGAATTATTTGGTTGATCTTCCAAATATAACATGTCATAAAATAAATGTAAACATGATATAAATGTGATAGTTAAAGACATACATGAAAATGATGTCTAGTAACAACAAAAGCTATTGGCGTCGTGTTAACATTGTTTTCCGTAGTACTTCATATCAAGTTATCTACTAAGTAAATTACGAGGCACTGCACACTGCATATATGAAACATACACGCACGTACACACACACACACGCACAAACGCACAAACGCACAAACATACACACACACAGACTCATGTAGGTACGTATTATACTCACATTGGACTGAGAAGCATTGGTTTGGCTAGTTGGTGAATAAACTTCTTGGCCACCATAATATATTGATGAACTCAGATAGCATGGCTCTACCGTTTGGCTTTGATACTTACTCGAGCTAACGGAGCCACTATTTTCTCCTTTACCCCTGTAAGTGTTGCCCCCTATG
Organism: Primula vulgaris; assembly: GCA_963920805.1. Lineage (NCBI taxonomy): Eukaryota > Viridiplantae > Streptophyta > Magnoliopsida > Ericales > Primulaceae > Primula > Primula vulgaris. The sequence goes on along the minus strand of OY987220.1, from coordinate 2,609,278 downwards.
ACAAGCCATCAAATTGAACAAGTAAGATAAAGATATATATATCTAGTACATAAATTGAACAAATTGTCTAGCTATCAAAGATATTTATACATATAAAAGGGGAATTTATGTTTAATAAGTTGCTATGAAGTGCTTCTTGTTTAAAATTTAGTACAAAAAAAAATCCATTTGATGATGCAATTGGATGTTACTAATACTATAGATACTAAATTACTAATGCTATTTACCTGGACTAAGAAGAATTATCTAACAAAAAGCTAGATATTTTACAGGCTATTTTAAGAAGGTATCAAATATAAGACTATTTTAAACCTGACATTTCATGTTTGGCATTGCCATACTGACCTCCAAAATCCTGCTTTCTCTGCAAAAAAAACAAATTAGAGCAGATTTAAGAAAAATGGGAACTAGTGTAAGCATATGATTGCATAGGGAGATGACAAAAGAGCCCCTTTTTTCTTTTCTTTTTTCAAACTACGACAAGCTTGATTAAATAAATTATACAACTAAGATATAAGATAATCAAGGTTGAATAGTTTAAACTTTGAGATCATTGTCACATAAGTTCAAAAGCAGTGTCTATTTACATAAACCATAACCTATCTTAATTACATAATCTTAACCACTAACAAATATAAACTTTTTTTCTTTTACTAATCAATCAATGTACTACTTTCTAAGCATAAATACTTTTGGACAATGTTTTTTTTTTCTTTTTTTACTAATCAAGCTTATAAGAGTCTCATGATAATTTTCCCACTCTATTGACACCTGTTAGATATCTGCCTATATATAATATTGACCCATATTATTTTTTTTGCATTATAGTTAAGGCCAAACAATTTTAAACTGGTTTTCCTGATCTGGCCTTTCAAGTTGAGTGTTGTATTTGTTTTAATCAATTGAGTCAATCTCATAGCAAAATCTCATTACAAAAATCAACGTGCTTGAAAGAAAGGGATGCTTAACTTTACATATAATAATAGAGCAAGTGTTTTTATTAAAAGCAAACTAAGGATAATTTTTTTGGTTTAAAACAAAAGAGTTGGGTGTTTTCTAAGTGAAAATTAAGCATAAGAACTTTGGAACTAAAACATGCAACTTGTTTGGTAGAATATCCAAACTAAGATGTTTTGGTTAATTTCTACTGACCGAAAAATTAAAAACTTCAACAATCAACATGTATCTTGCTTGCTTAAAATGCATGTCTCAACCACTGTTTTAAAAAGTACGCTTCCTAGCTAGTAAAAAGAACTCGACTGAGAGTTCGATAAAAGCTCGATGAAGGCTTAAAAACAAGCTTAGAAAGCTCGATTTTTCGCTTTTGAGGCCACTGAAAGTTTACGCTTGTAGTGTTTTTAGCATAGCTCATGCAAAAACGCTTTAGCTAATATTTTACTTTTTAATCAGAACCTGAATTCCAAACATGTCATATAGAAAGAGATACACAAGTAGCTAGTTACCATGTCATAAAAAGTTTGAAACTGAAACATGCAACTTGTTTGGTGGAATCTCTAAACTAAGATGTTTTGGTTTATCCGGGTCGAAAATATTAAAAACTTCAAGATGTATCTTGCTTGCTTAAAATACATATACAAACCAGTGTTTTAAAAAAGCACACTTCATAATAAAAAGAACTCGACTCAGAGTTCGATGAAAGCTTAAAAACAAGCTTAGAAATCTCGCCTTTTCGCTTTTGAGGCCACTAACATTCACTTTTTTTTACGTTTTTAGCCCAGCTCTTGCAAAAACGCTTCAGATAAGATTTCGCTTTTTAAAACCTTGAATTCTAAACATGTCATAAGGAACACAAAGAGTAAGATACACAAGTAGCTAGTTACCATAGAAGAGGGTGGCCCAAAAACAGATCCAAAAAGTGTGGATGAAGAAGGAGATGGTGGATCCTTGGGACCAAACAAGTCGTTAGTAAATGTCGAATTATAATTATCATGATTATAATCATTCCCCACTTGCTTCTTCTTGTTTCCCTTCTTTTGATCAGCCATATTGTTTTTTTTTTTGTTATAGTTTTGTGATTTTCACACAAGTTGGCAAAATAGTATTAGTATTACTACTATTTTATTTTCACAACCAACAATAATAACTAACCACCTTACTTTTTAATGCAGATAACAGACAAACACACCGGAATATGGATAAGATTTTATTAAAAAAGCTGTGGTAAAGGGCAAGAAGGCACGTGAAGTTTTGCAGTGTTGATATGTATCTTTATATAATATTTGTGTATACCATGACGAAAATGAAAACAAAGACTCGTCTGTTATTTATAGGGCGTTGTACATGCATATATATTGTTCTTATATGTAGGACACGGTTCTGAGTCACATCCATTTTTGACAGCTTTTTTAATCAATATCTGATTAATGCATGTCGGTACGATGTCATAACGGAAAGACAAATATGAGTTTTTTTTCGAGATATATAATTGTATGTATTGGAATTTTCAATTTTATCTTAATTTTCAATACATACAATTATAAATCTCACGAAAAATAAAAACAAGATCTAAATTTGTGTTTCTGGTGCGAGATAGTGCTAATCTGGATTGCTTGGATCTTCATTTGAAGGATTTTTGTACATGTGTGTAAGAAAAAATGTCAAAAAGATGTTACCTGAACCGTTAAGTTAATGTATCTTACTATTATTCAAGTGAGGAGGGTCTTATGAGTATTTGGAACATTTTGTTTCTAAAATACCCTTATACATCTATTAATCTACAAAAATAACCACCCTTTTTTTAGGGAAAATTTGAAAAAACAACATCCATTGGCAGGTTCCTCTTATTTATCTCCTACTAAGATTTTATCAAAAAATTGAAAGAAAAAAAAACTAAGCCTCTGCACCGTTCTTTCTCTATATGAAGATTTTTTTAATTCTTCAACTTTTTGAAACAAGAATTGTTGTAGGTGTTTCGGTGTTTCGCTTTTCTCATATTAGGTTTACAATGATTTTTTAAATTTTATAAATAAACTAATTAATTACGATATTTTGTTTTATTTCCATTGTTTGACGGCTAGGGTATATCATGTTATCACAACAATAGTGGGTATAGAGATAGATTGGGGTACATATGGCTTTGATAGATTCATCAACTTGGTGCCACGTTACCCAAATGATATAAATATTAGTTACATGTCCTTCTCACAAGGACCGGATTCCATACTTGGTTATTTAGTTTTTTTCCAAGGAAAACTTTAACACCCTCGGTTAAATTTAACGACACTTATTTTGTTATGAGAATATTGACATGGTTTCTCTTATTATTCTGACATTTTCTTGTAGTGAAATAGATAAACGGAAGTAACTAGAGGGTGAGGAAAATTGATTATCGTTAACAAATCGACAATGAAGATAAGATCTAAGTCAGGGTGGTGATAGTAGGAATAAAGCATGAATGAAGTTGTTATGCTAACAATATGTCCAAAATATAACGATACAAACAAACTTATCACAAACAGATGACTTAAGTGAGGTCCCAAAAGCAATCGATTCATAGAGCTCATCTAAATCACCCACTTCTAGGTCATAGAAAATGATCAGTACACCAAGCGACAGAAGTCTAACACGATACGTTTAAATTAAGCAACTACACTTGCCGAGAAGACATCCATCTTACAAGGTCAAAGAAAAATCATACTTGGAATTTTGAACTTATCACGTTGCAATTTAAGTAGACACTTTAATCTGGATCATCATCGACTTTATAAAAAAATGGGGATCATCATTGACTCAAAAGTTTGAACCGAACATTAGGAAAAACTACTTTATAAGACGAAATCGAAGAAATAAAAAGAACACAAAGTCAAACAATTTACGCGTTCTAGTGAAAAATATACGTTTTAGCTCTTTTGGTATTCATAATTCACATTTTATCGACTAAGAGTTTTTGTGTCCGATGATGTACCCGAGGGTAGGGGTGTAACCTTAAGATCATATTTAGAATTACATATCAATTATCTCTTATTAACATTGCAGTTTCCCCCCAACTTCCAACATATAAACATCACTTGGTATATATTCTAGTTATACTGTTGAGCATACAATTGGATGAGAATTGAATTCTCTGACATGCATTCTTTTACCCAAGCCCATGTTTGATTTTAAAGCGCATATTTAATAAGGGTAGGCACAATGAGACTAGCTAGCTAGGGCTTATTTTGCAGGCTAGGGTTCGTTACCACCTCCTTGAGGTTTGTAACGACCCGGTCCTCCGACCAGACCGCCACCATCTGCTTCCTACCACCAATATTGTCCGTTTTGACCCAATTTCGTCCTCGCTTCTTGGGCCGCACGGCTTTAAAAGGTCTTGGTGATAAGAAAGAGGATACTCCTACCTTATATACCATATAGGTACTACATATCTAGGCGATGTGGGATAACTCACTTCTCTTTACCACGGTATTTTTTCTACGAAAATCCGGGTTTTTACACTCTTCCCCCCTTCAGGCACGACGTCCTCGTCGGGCACGCCGTCCTTCCGGGGTTGCCAGTGCCCACATCGGCTAGATAGCGGCTCTGATACCAATTGTAACGACCCGGTCCTCCGACCAGACCGCCACCATCTGCTTCCTACCACCAATATTGTCCGCTTTGGCCCAATTTCGTCCTCGCTTCTTGGGCCGCACGGCTTTAAAAGGCCTTGGTGATAAGAAGGAGGATACTCCTACCTTATATACCATATAGTTACTACATATCTAGGCGATGTGGGATAGCTCACTTCTCTTTACCACGGTATTTTTTCTACGAAAATCCGGATTTTTACAGGGTTAGTATCAGGAATTGGAAATTGGCTCCCGTTTCTAATTTCTGGTTCCGTCACTGATTAGTATTGAACGATTGAACGAACGAACCAACAAAAATGTAAAGTAAAATTCAAAAACAATATTAAACCGACAATTGAAGTAGCCTATAATAACTGTCAATCGAAGATAAGATTATTAGATTTGATTACAATCAATCATATATGACCAAGATAGCTAGTAGTCCAGATTTTTATTTGTATCAGTATTTATATATGTTAACAGTATGTGTATTTTTTCCGGAACATTTTTTGTTAGCAGTATATAGAAGATCAGTTAATATTTTGGTTGGGATTTTTTTTTTTATAAATCAATTTTGGTTGAGAATACTTTAGCCTGAGAAGACTAAAAAGGTAAGGAATGATGCAACTACAGTGAGGGGTTTTGATTCCGGAGCTGAGGGGCTAACACTTCAAATTTGTTGTTGTTCTATTCGGTCGACATTTCAAGCCTAAATAGTATATTAGTTTGTTAAACTTTTTTCTATTCAATTAAGAAGTATATTAGTCACTCTTCACAATAGTTTCTGATCGAAGGTTTAAGGCTCTTATAATTTGTAGAATTAAGTCGCGTTTTGCATTGTTGTTAGCATCCAAAAATGTGAAACTACATGATATTTCGGCGCTAAAATTAGTAAGGCCTAATCAAGTATTGTGTTTCTTGTCTAATTTAACATAAAAAATTTAGTGTTCAAGCTAGGCCTATTTTCGGATGTTAGCACCCCTCCTGCCTTTGATCCCAAGTTGCTAAGAATATTGAAGAAACCTTATATATGTGTTGATAGATTTGAAAAGGTGAAAGAACTAAAAAAATTACGTTTCTAAAATTATTTTCATCTGTAAAGTAGACATAAATAACGCGGACTAGAAAATTTTTGTAGATAAAAATTTAGGTTTTTTTCGTACAATGTTCAAGAAGTTTCATGCATGTTTAATTAGGAAAAACGATGAATATGAAAACTATATAACTATAAATCAATTTTTGAACGAGATTATAACCTTCATATAGATAAGGTCCCAACTTGAATTGATTCGAATATAACACTCTCTTCACCTAAATAGTTGACTTTTTTACATTATTCCTCATCTGTTTTTCATCTAAACAGAAGATATATATACTTGCAAGTGAGTTTTGTAAAGCATCTAAAAAACGAACAAAGAATTTTTAGTTTGACCTTAGACAGAAGAATTTTTGTAACTAAGAGTAACTGGGAATATTTTCATTTACAGTATTGTTTGTATATGGAGAGCTGAATACTATTTAAAAGATGATAAATGATATATCCGTCCAAAAAACTTATATGTTGATGTGGCGGGTTAAGTGTATCAATAATTTTTATTTTGATATTGAAATCATATTTTCATTTAATGCATAATTGGTGCAGCTAGTCCGCCACGTCAACATGTTAAGGTTTTTGGGTAAGGTTTTTAAGTGGTTATAATAATACTCTTAAAAAATATTTACTTTTAATACATGGGTTTATTTTTTTCTTGATTGACGAGAGTAATCTAGATGTTTTTTTTTCAGGAAAATTAGAGTAAATTGTATGAGGGTGAAGTGAGAAGGCGATATTGACTCTTCAATCTATAGAGACAAATTTGGAATGTGGTCCAAATTCAATATATATGATAAAACAGTAAAATGAGATTATTTGTTTATATATGTTACACTTTTGAAACTATATTATCATAAACACATTTGTTAAACTATTTCTCCCAAAATACATATTACATATGGTTCAATTAAATTTTAATCAAACTAACGGTGTTAATTTCACCATTAAGTACTCTATCTATATATCACTCTTTTTTATTTTTACAAAACCAAAAATGCCCTCTCCTTTTCTACCTGTTCTTTTCCATCTACATCTCTATCTATCTTCCCTCCCGTTCTTTTTATTTATCTCTTTACGAATCGGACCGACTATTTCGCTTGCTCTCTCTCACGTCACTCTCTTTACCTTTCATAATCTCACCATTGATGCAAGAGACTAGGGGGAAAAGTCATATTCGAAAATAGTGATGGTGATGAAAAAAGATCATAGCCCTAGATAGCAGCTTGTAATTTTGATATGTTTAGTAATTATTGAAGCTTTCGATGTCTATAATATTTTTGATTTTTACCTGTAATGGAGACATTTAATAGTTTGTATTCATTTTTTTTGTTTTTATAATGTAGTTGGACTAGTGTATAATTGATTGACATTTAATTTAGTTGTTTGTAGTCAATTTGTTGAGTACTTTGAGTTCAATTTTAATTATACCTTATTAGATAGATGTTTTTATATATGTTTACTTGGTTTGATTGATTGTATTTAATAATCTTAAGGAGCGTTATTAAAGTCGAAAAATGGGTACAAACTATTTTTAAAAATTTTCTTTTTAAAAAAAAGGTCTTTCACTAAAGAAAAAAATGACATGATCGAGCTGAGGAAAAAAGAAGGTAAGAACTTTAAAAAAGAAAAGGTATGAAGTATGAAATGATGAAAAAAGGTATCAACTCGACAAAAATGGTATGAATTGAGAAAAAAATGTGTATGAACATAAAAAAATGTATGAAGTGAGAAAAAAGGGCATGAACCATAGTTACTAAGTTACATACAAACTTTGTTTAGGGTAGGTATCGCGGTTTTTCGAAAACGTGTTTCAAAGACGTTTATTATACTCTCTTAAAATTTTAGGAGAACGTATCCGAATATTTCGCAAGTTAAGCCAAATCTTTTAAAATCTTAAAGAAAGCTTCTTGTAAACTTCAATAAAACATTCTAGTAAACTTCAAAGACAGTTTTGTTGCCAATTTTGTTGCTATACTGTAATATAATAGTTATATATATGATATTATAAAATTAACTCTTATTATTTAAATAATTCGCAATTAATATATCGGTTATATTATAAGAGATTAATTAACAGATATTCACTTTATTATTGTGAAATTCTTCAAATTTTGGCACAAGTGGAAGGCCTACTAAACAAATAAAATTTTGGTAACATAAATCAGCAGTATTTGCAACATATACTTTATACTCGGAGATAAGCAAAAACACTTTTTTTTATCTAGTAAAGAACTTGTGATTCAATCTACACATAGTTTAATCACATATAATACTCATACATGCATGATATGGGAAGATAAACAAGATAATGGTATAATATTATCTATGTTAGACATGATCAATTTGGATTAGGATTATACATATAATTTAAGGTTATGAACCAAACCCTCATTATTGATTTGTTGAATATAAATGACGAATAATATTTGTTAATTGGTTTTAAATTAATGGGTTAGTTCCTAAATGTTTTTTTCTCACTCAGGTCCACTAGCCAAACAGCACACATGAGAAATATTCGTGGAAGTGTTGGTGGCAGATAATTTTAAACTTTTTGGTTAAAAAAGTACTTTCTTTTGGATTATTCTTAATTTCCTACTGAGTAATCATAGAGGATAACGTATCTTGTGGAGTTGTTTTAATTATCTCTCAGGTATTGATAATTAGCATCTGAGATATAGTATTTGGTAGTTGGTAATATAATTAAATCAGTTGAAAAAGAAAGTTCATTGATATAAGGTGCTGTGAAATGCTAATACATTAAGTTGTTTTTGTAACGTAGACTGTGTAGTTGATCTTAAACTATACTACAAAACAATTTCAGGATAGCAACGGTTTATTAACCGTTTGAATGATACTATACGAGTTGCTAGCATTTAGTTACAGTTAGTAACAATATAATTGTTGATGTTGCTGAATTTTTAGCAACAAGACGTATAGCATCAGTTTTGTTGCTATACTGTTATTTTCTAATTACAATCTTCTGTTTCCGTCCAAGATATGAAATTCTATAACTTCACAATGAAACATGTTTCTATAAGAATTCTACCAATCAAAGCATAGTCTGATCGACATATATAACCATTAATTCGACAATATGGAATGTCATTTGAGTAAATTGAAAAAAAGATGATTGTCTTGCCTTGCCAAAAATGGACTTCATCCAAGTCAATCGATCTGAATTGAATTATTTTAGGACCAAAAGTAAGCATCATTCATGTTCTTGGTGTATTTGGAATTGACTCTTATCTGATTCTGTGTTTGTAAAAAAAAACTTATCAAGGGCCATTTCCAGGTGTGTTGGTATATCCTGCTTAGTGTTGTGGTTAACAGTTCGGGCTTGATTAGATATAAATTTGTCAGCAATAGTGCGAGATATAGACCTTCATATTACTCCTTGTAGCCCTCGATCATCTAGTTTTTGTGTCAAGTATGTGGAAGTTAGGTCCTCTATTTTTGCGTCGAGTATCTAGTTTTCCTTTGATTACCCTTGCATCATACCGAGCTCTCAACTCCCCATATGCTTACTTTTTCAAAAAGAAATGTTTTCCTAAGGAAGTTTATGATGATCCATGATGAAACTCGCTTCAAACTTACAAAATGTGATGATACAAATTTAGCATTTGATCAGGCTTGCCCTTTTCGTTTATTTCTTCTTATAAATTATCGGAGTCGGCACTATTAAGAAAAAAAATGTTGATTGTCCCGATCAAAACTAAATTTTAGTCTCTTATTCTCTTAAAAAAAAATAGTTCCATTTCTTTCTGTAAATAATTTTGAAGAATTTGTCAGAAGTTAAATACTTAAATTTGACTGCTTAGTTTGTACGCATTGCATTTCAAAAACACAAAAACACAAAAAAAAAAAAAATTCTAGAGGGGGAACATTTAGTAACAAGATTGAGAGTGGGCTATTTAACTCATAATTCAAGGTTCTAAAACAATCTATGCATGAGTTCATATTCGACTTAAATTGGGGTCTATTTTGGCTTACTTTTAGTGTTGGATATTTTAAACATTAAGTCAAGAATAAAAAGACCATGTACTAGATGTGTTGGAATATTTTGGTATGATACTTTTATGTGTTTTCAAATCCTCTTTGTAGATTAGGTCAGGAATATAGAGAACATGAAGTACTTGCACTAAATCGAATATTTCTGAGTTATCTTTTAAGTGTTGAAATTCTTATAAAAAGTTCCACGTTTTCGTTACCCAGCTAAGTAAAGAATCGGGACAGGTCAGACCGTATAAAGAACTGCAAATCTCTTACTCAACATTAGGGGCGGAAACAGCACCAAATAAATGTGGTTGTAAAAATTAATAAAAGCATATAATATTTTTCAAAGTATAAATACAGAAAAACCGGTTTTTTTTAATACTTTTTTAATCATTTTTTCTTCATTTTTTTACCTTACTTTATTGATTAAAATGTATTTGATTTCTATTTTTTTACTTCACGCTCAATTTCGATTTTATTTTCAAACTCCCAAAAAAACCCACAACAGTAATGGCATGTGCAGTGATGTGTCGAAAGTTTCAGCGTTTCAAAATTGACTAAAAATAAATAAAATAGAAACAAAAAAATACAAAAGTTAAATTTAAGAAATAAATGTATAACAAGTAAAATGATTAATACACGAAGCTAAAAAAAAACTGAAAAAACCAAATGTATATTAAATAATAGATATATACGAATAATTAAATATCTATTATACAATTTCAGTATACTCAATTCAATTAAAATACAAATCACCAAATTGTTTTTTATAAATTTTGTTTGACACTCACCGGTACTCGAATTATTATTTTTGTTTAATTTTTGTAAGATGTGTGTTACGTGTCAATATGATAAGTTGGTATAAAATGTCTTTTATAATCACTTGTCTATGTTACTTTTTTAAGTATTAATTATACATTATCAACACAAACAAAATCATGTTATATTATTGCACTAACAATATATAATTTTGGAAAGAATTGCCAAGAAAAATATTTAAGTGGTTGTTAGAATACAATATATATAAATTATTATGAAAAATACTAATAAAAAAATTTATTTTTTGAAATTGTAGGATTACCATGGCAAGATTGAGAAATAAACTATTAATTCCGTCTAATGACTGTGATTCTTTAATTAGGCTAGACGTAAGTAAATTTTTTAATCTTTTTTTGAAGTTGGTAAATGAAAGGATTTAAATTATGAATCAATAAACAAACAACTTGTACTTACGAATTTCAACAAAACAAACCTCACTGTGAGTGATGAGGATTCGGAGTCGGAGTCGGAGGGATCACAGATTACACGACTCTGTTATATATCAACATACATAATTAATAATTTTGTCATCCTACGAAAGTCTCATTTTCTTGAGTTTTAGAAGAAACAATACTTGTAATGTTAGAATTAACAGTACTAATTACTAAGTTCACTGTTTGATATTCATAATCACACATTCACTTTAATACAAATTCTATGTGATCATGTTGATAAGTTTAGAAAAATGGGCTGTATGCTGAGTATTGTCAATTTTTTGTTAAGAGTTGTAATGATGAAGATGCTATGTTAAATATGTTTCGAAAATTCGACCTTTCGGTATATTTTTTTTCCACAATTAATTAACTTAAACTGGACATATCATCATAGGCAGAAAATTGATCACATGTCGCAATTCTAACGAGACCATAGACTCTTAACAAGGCTACACATACTCAAATTTCCGAATCTAGAGAAAAACGATAACATTAAGTACGATATGTAAAAGAGGTTAACAAATGAAATTCAGACCAACACATGCCATGGGGTACCGAAGACACTTTTTATATAATAATGTTACACAAATGCAAGTATATCATCATCGCCATCATCAATAAATTAAAATACAAATCCTGCAGAAAATTATTCTGTAGACAACATCTAACTGAACGATAAAATTCCAAAATGGAAAGTACAAATCCAGCGAAAAATAATTATATGTTGACGGAAATTTCGTCATTCTGAAAAGGTTTGTTTTTTCTTCCTATTTCTGCCTCTTGTATATCTTACCCAAGAAGGATTTTAGTACTGCTTGCACAGCTTTGCTTGGATGAGCTTCAATCGAGGCGGTCAATTTCTCGTAGCTCTTGCTTTCGTATTCCGCAAATACACCCTATCACGTAAAAAAACAGCACCAAATTCAGCAAAAAAGCCATTCATATATTCTTGCTTTGTTTTAGCTTTTAAGGAAAAAAGGATAATTTTCTCCGAATGAGAAGAAAAATTGGGTTGATATTAGCTTAAAGCTTCTAGCTAATTTAAGCTAAAAAAGTAAGAATAATTTAACTTAATCGCTGGACGAATAAATGCAGGTTAAATGGAAAAGGAAGGTTAACTTTAAAGATGAAGCCAAACAAACCAATAATTTAACTTTATCTCTACTGTTAACTTCATCAATAGTTGGGTCGATAGGCTTAATTGTCTAGCTTATTAGGCCAGAACAAACTGAATGACTCCACTAGCTAGATAGCTGGACAGCCAAGTACACATTGAATGAGAAAAAATGCCAAACAAATGCATATTTAAACTCCATGTTAATTGCTAACTTCATAGGCTTTTTAAACTTCATTATTTTAGGCAAAAAACCAAATAGCTGGACAGCCAAATGCACATTAAATGGAAAAAAACAGAGACTAACTTAACAGTTGAAGCCAAACAAACCCATACTTGCACTCGAATATCCATTGTTAACTTTATCAATTGTAGAACAAGAAGATTGAGCTCAAACCTGAAGATTAAGGTCATTGTAAAGTGCCTTCACTTTTACAACATCTTCTGGATTTGCCTTCCCATAATGATCCTGAGATAACATCATTAGCAAATCAATATTGTAAAAATTCATGATATAATTGGTAATAAAAATGATAGCGGCTTCTCACTTTTAATAGTTTCTTCTGTTCCTCATTGGAGAGTTCCATAGCTTTCACAGCCAACCAAGAGCACTTGTAATCTTCTATATCAGTTCCAATCTGATAATGTACAGTAAAATTAAGTTCTATATTTATTATAACATAAATTTAATGGTCTTCATAGAGTGAAAGTCGCATCTCACCTTACCAATCGTCTCGGGGTCGCCATAACAATCTAAAAAATCGTCCTACAAAAGCGAAAAATCAGATGTTATAACTTGATGAATATAACTTTCAAATAAGGTTGGTAAAATTCATGATTAAATTACCTGTACTTGGAAATATGTCCCCATCTCAACAAGAACGGATCTAACATCAGCATGGTTTTCTAGATTTTCACCAGCCATAAGCAATGCGCAAGCGACCTGTGTGACCATGAGAAAAGTAAGTATCGACGGTAATAAAGGCCTTGTTAAGTTGCAGCATTTTGCTTTTTTTCTTCTAAGCTGGATAACATTTGATTGATCAACTCAAAACTGAGGTTTTCTGGTTTTTCGACCTTAAAAGCGACGACCTTTAACAGGTAGTGGGTTGGTCCAAATGGTGGAGACACTAGTATACCCGCTCACCACCAGGATTCGATTCGACCTGATGCCCTCAAAGTGGGTAACCTCGAAATGAGGGTTACTGATTAAAGAAAAAAGTAGCACTACGCTTCGATGAACCGAGGTTTTGTCTCAACCTAAAATAAACAAACTTATTTGCTTAAAATCTGCACCTACCAAGCCCTTAGAATTAGAGACACTGTGAAAAGTTCAGTGCTAAAGTTATATGATGGATTATGGTCAGCAACTCCAGTACTAAAATAAATAAAATAGAAGTGTCGTTGTGAGATTAAGAATTCATACTAACCGGAAGATAAAATGAGTAATAGGCAGTCTTGTATTGGACAATACGTGTATGTCTGCGAAGTTGATGAAATCATAAGACAAAGAAGTAAAAGATATTTGTCACAGAAAAGGATGGTACTGAAATATTCTTACATTTTCATAGAATATTAGACCATATTTAGACACGTAATTTTCACGGATTTGTTACTTACAGTGACAATGTGTACTTGGAAAGATCCTTTTCTCCTTCAAGTGTGGAAATCAGATCTATCATCTGCCCAGAAGCTGTCTGGAACTCCACCTATGAAATTCACAATACATGATTTAGCATCGTATCGATAGTTTTAATCCCAAAAAAAAAAGAACTAAAACTAGAGATTGAAATATAAGCTACCTCATTGAACAAATCAAGTAGATCTACGTAGTATGGCTTTTCTCTGAAGTGCTTTTTCAAAATTCTGGGGATGTGGTTGCGAAGCAAAATCCCGTCATTTGCAGCAATCATACCAACCTATAACAAAAATTTCCAAATATTAAAGCAAGGGCTACACAATTTCATACGCTAACATATCCTCAATTTTTGTTTTGTATACCAACCAATAAAAGTTAGCAATTAGTACCCTTTGACAATCTTCTCCGCTCTGTACACTACCTAAAAGAATTAACGTAGTTTGGCGACTAAAATAGGATAATTATGATAAAAAGTGAATCTTATTTTCTGATAGAGTAGTGTAAAAAAGTCTCCGGTTTCGTAACTAATTGGTAGCCCTGATGCCAAACCAATGACTTCTTTTTCCTATTTGGCATATTAAGTGTACGAAATTCGTGAGAAAGGTAATCGCTTCTTTTTTTATATGTTAGTTCAAAATCATATGATTCGATAGTGTACAAACTGACAGTCATCCCGAAATAAAACTTAATTTTCATAAGTAAAACACATAACTGCAAGAAATAAAAATCACTCGTAATTATTTTCAAACCTTGGGAAGTCTAAACCAGCAGGGTTGACCACGTCGTGTGTGAGAACCGTCCATAATATCATCAAGAACTAAGAAATAAGCTTGAAGCTGCAAAGGATAAAGTAATACGTGAGCATCTCAATAGCACTAAAATAATATTATAATATTGCATTAGAATAATTAAAGCCTCCAAACCAGGTCAGGATTCTTTCGGGTTTGTGTAAACATACCCATTCAATGCACCAACCGAGAGCACTCGCAAGGAATATTTCATCTTCAGAAAGTTCTTTTCCTTCTTTCAGCAATTTGTAGCTGTCAATTACAGATAACCCTCTGTTAAGTTTTCCTGTGAACACAATGTACAAATGCTTTAAGAGTCTGTCATAAGATTATAGGTGGTAACAGAATGCAAAATATTTAAAAGAGTTTGAAAGAAGAATGTTCACTGCATACCTCCAGGCACAGTATAGTCGAGCATCTGCAAGTAAAAGAAAAAAAAGGGAAAGCAAAAAAAAAAGTTCAGGATATGGTGCATAGCCTCTGAAATTTATATGCAAGAAATCTATTTAGTGAACATTTCATACAATGGGGGTTTCTAATCCCTTCAATATGGTCCTCAAAACTAGAAAAAGTTTAACTGAATTGCCAATTTATAAATCAGCAATAGAAAAATATACAGCAACTGTCTAGACCCGCAACGGTGTCGCTTCATTTTAAGGGCTCATTTGGGTCCAGATATTAAGAAAAGAGGCAAGCTTTTGTGGTCCAAAGAAAAGGTTGGTTTATCCAGCTTATAGCTTCTAGAAAATTTCAGGTCTAAAATCGAAAAACCCCAGCTTTTAAGCTGGTCAACCAGATGCAGTTCAGCTTTTGCGCAAAGAAAATAAAAATTCGAGTTTATAAGCTACAACTAAACAAGGCTAAGAACTCGAACAAGTTTTAAATGATAGAGTTATGAAGCATACACATAAGCAAACAAACTGCAGGAGAATATCTCAACGTTTAATCTACTTTTACAGACTTGACCCACAAGAAAGCTTATCAAAATATTTTTATTTATTTTTATAAATTGAAAACTTTATAGGACCCCTTCAAATCACGCGCACTCAGTGACTTACCCAACAGTTCACATAGCATAACAAGTTCAGAACGCGAGAAGCGGTTTAAATTTGCCATGTCTAGAATCTTGGCTATAAATATAAGCTTTTATCATAAACTCATTTTGCTTCATCCCATATGATACCAATTTCATTTCAAATACATTGTAATTCAATTGTCTAGCTTGGAATTTATATTATGACCGACTGATTATTTGTTGAGTTCAGTTTTGTCTTTGGTTTAGCTCAACCAGAATCAGGTTCTTCTGTATGATATTTCAGAATACCACCCAAGAATTTGGATGTTTGGTATTAATTTTCTATGCAAATTCGGACTAACTAAAATTCCAACCAAGTATGTTGTCTATCGATATCTGAGCAGTAGCCAGCTTGGACTAACACAGACTCGTATATTTTGTGATATCCAGATTAAACGTTGTCTTTGACCCATTACTACATTTTACTTTTAGCTTTATACTTCTCTTTTTAATATTTTTCTCTTCAATACCCTAGCATGGAATATTCTCATTCCTCCAACATAGCAAAACATAGATTCTCCATAGCACCAAAACATATTCATAAGAACCAAATTCTTAGGGATTGTAATGTCCGTAACCCAAAAGTTGCAATTACAGGAATTGGAATTTAAAAACAAGAAATAGTTTCGAGAAAAATGATGTAATTTTTGCAAGAAAGTTTGTGGCGATTATATCTCTTCAATACCCATGAATTGCATTGACCGTATTTATTTGTTTACTTATTTTCATTTGCTTTGCATAATAATTCTGGGACAATCCAAAGTACACAATCATATACATAAAGCCCAATTCTAGAGATTGCGGTGCACATATCACAAATAACAAATAACACATATCACAAAACTGTTTTAAAATCTCAAACTTACACTTAAGTTTCGTGATTTATTTCTTTACACCCTAAACATGCTTTTACTTCATATTAATAGCTAGGGGTTGGCCATCCTTGGAGGCGTAAGTTAGGCCATCCTAATTCTTCTTATCCTAACCTAACGATTTTAAAATCTTATTTTAAATTGTGGTTAGGCTAGTTTGAGGTAAGCTCCTCATGGATTTAATTTATATCTATGCAATGTTTAATTCTCCACCCTACCCAAAAGAAAGTATGAGATTTCTATAGCTCCAAATCCAATCCTAACAAATTGCAATGTACATTCTCAGAATCAAATAATTCAAATTGAAAACAGGAAATTGTTTTCAGTAGTTTAATATTTTAACCCTTCTTCTAAAGTAAAAATATAGGATCATCCACAGCACACAATTATATAAACAAATCCAACTCCAGCACATCACAATGTAGTGATGTGAATATAAACTAAAACGATACTAATTCAAATAATTAGAATCGAAAACGACAAATTGTTCTGGGAAAACAATCTAATTTTAATCTCAACTCAACATAATAGTCCTTGGTGATTACTGATTTCCCTCCTTTTTATTACCCTTAATCAACATTAAGTAATATTCCTCTATCGCATAAAAGAAAGATAGTAATTGCAATGTAGTGATGTGAATATAAACTAAAATGATACAAATTCAAATAATCGGAATTGAAAACGAGAAGTTCTGCGAAAACAATCTAATTATAAATCTCAATTTAACATTATAGTCTTTAGTGATATTTTTTTTTCTTATTACCCTTAATCAGCATTAACTAATATGCCTCTAATACATAAAAGAAAATTAGTAATTAATCACAGCACACAATTATATACACAAAACTCAATCATGGCAAAGAATCCAAGGCCAGCTTTTGATAAGATTTGGTTTTTATTTCTCAAATACACATAAAATTCTATTAACACAAAACCCAATTATATAAAAACATCAATGTACAAACCCAAAAGATACTAATATTCAAAGAGAATCAAAAAACATAAACTGATTTGAAAAAAAAAACTTAAAAAAAAATCTAATAATCCAAAGAGCTAGTTTTATTTCTAAAATATGCAAAAAAATCCTATATACACAAAACCCAATTACATAAAAACTGCAATGTACAAACCCAAAAAATAATATTCAAAAAAGAGAAATTGATATAACATAAAACAAACCTTATAAATATATCTGAGATTCCAAAGATTTGGTTTCTATTTCTCAAATATGCAAAAAATCCTATATACACATAACCCAATTATATAAAAACTGCAAATATACAAACACAAAAGATAATACTTCATTAAACAGAATATATAATAAAAAAAAAAGGTGAAGTAAAATAAAACAAACCTTATCAACCCATTGGCGAGAATTATCAGTGAAATCAAAAGCAGAGTCATTTAAAAGCTCTTTTTTTAAAACATTATAAACTCCCAAAAACTTTTCTCTTAGATCTGCCATTGAATTATTTTCAGCTTTATATATAAATATATGTATCTATATGAGTTTTTTTATCTAACTAAAATATGTTGTCTTATTATTTGTACTGTTATATTATATTTTTAAGGAAGAGAAAGACACAGAGATAAATGCTTAGGAATATTTAAGATTAAACTACAAATAAACCACATAAAATTTTGGTTATTTGTAAATCAATTGCATAAACTATAAAATCTTGCATATGATACTCATATTTTCTTTAGTTTTTGCAAATAACCCACATATTGATCTTTAAAATTGCATTGATATGTGTTTAGTACATGAACTAAGGTATCAGCTAAAAGAGGCTATAATGCCCCTCGTGTTAAGAAAAAACAAGAAATTATTTCATGTATTTTATTGAAAAATTGACGATCATAGACTTTCAGCAAGCATCCCCGTAATTACAAAATAATCTATATACATAATTTAGCCACACTCATATATAAAATCGTAGTTCAGCCACTACTTTAGTAGTCACTTGTAAGTGATTCTTCGTATAGTATGTGTTTTTATTTTCACCATTTAATTTAAAATTGTTGAAGGTTGAAAAATCGTTTAGAGCAGTCACATCAGTTTTCTTACTAATTTTCCTCATGTTTGAGTTGAAAATTTACAAATTTAACTAATTTTTTTCTAATTTTCACCCTTTTGATCAATTACCTTATCATAATTATTTACTACGTATTATTATTTTTTCACTTCTACTAGAGGATATTATTGGTTTTTGTGTGGTAGAAGTGAAAAACAAGAGTTAAGTAAGAGAATAATTAATTGTTATTTTTGTTTTGTTGGATACATGAGTTCTCCTTCTACATAGGTGATTTTTAACTAAATATATTTTAAAGTTAATCTAAAGGGTAACAAATGTGAACATGTTTAAGTGATAAAATCAGTGTATAAAAAAATTCGTCTCAAAATGCGCTGATACTCAAAAAAACTCAAAATTTAAAAAATATAGTCAGCTTTAGACCAAAGCTCAAAAAACAGCGTTTTCACATGACAATACTTAAAAAACCCTCCGTAAAACTCAGATAGCTTAATGTTTATTTAAGAAACAAAATATATTCAGCAGAAATTTATATATATATAGTCTCATAAATTGGTACAAAAGTAAGAGCAAGTAGATAGGTTGTTGTTATATTCGACAGATCCATGATTAAAACATGCTAATATTATTTATTCAGATTGTTTTGAATAAATTATTTTCATGTATTTCATATTTATTGAAAATATATATGTATTTACGTTTTTCTAGTAATGCTTACGCTTTTGACGTCGGCACTTACGCTTCGATAAAGCTCTCCTGAAAACATTTCAGCAATGATTTAGTGTTTTAAAACACCGGATAAAATCATACAATATATTTTAAGAAACTTGAGTGTTTTCGTGATCGATATACATATGCTCTTAGAGAGCATTTATCCTAAAATTTGGAGAAAGGTGGTTTCCAGTTGGTTAGAGTGTATAAATATTAGAAACTACACTGATTCAAGAACAACAAAAGTTATAACATTAAGCTTCAATTTAAGATAGTTTCGAAAGTATAAGGGTGTTATTTTAATTAATTAATGGTTGGTGAGGGGTTATTTGCATTGTAAATGTACTTTAAAAATAATGTTTCAAGTAATATTCTATTGGTGGAAAAGACTTGTGGATCTCGTGGCACATGGAATCATGAAGTTTAGTGTTAAATACTAGAAAATTGTCAAATATACCCATTAGTTATGATATTTTATTAATTTAGTTCTAAAGTTTTTAACTTTGTGATATGCGTCCTTAAACCAATGTTCTCCTATTAAGATTTAAGGGGAAACCGCAAATTTTCCTTTAAATCAAATAAACATTTTTTTACGACGATTGCAAACCAAGATTTGCGTGAAAATATCAAAATATTTTACTCATTTTTCCGATGGCCTATCTGTAGAAGCTTTAATTGATGCTAGAATTATTATGCGTTCGCACAGTGTAATGGCTTATTTATGCTTTCGTCAGATTGAAGTAAAGATGTTAAGGAGGCGGAATGAATGAAGAAAGTCCTTTCGTTCACCTTTGATCACGACAAGGTGTCCGAGTTTTAGCAAAAAACATTATCGCAATCTTCTTCTATGTCAATAATGACAGATTTTGTATGCTTAACTCTTTGTTTTAGCTAACTTGTAATCATGATTTCTAAGTCTTGTTACCGATAAATTTGGCCTTGTCGACGATTGTGTAAACGGTGATATTTATCTTTTTGATCAAAGCGACTCAAGTTTATGTTTCTAATACGTGTAACGTGCAGATTTTCCTATATGTGTAGCAAACCATTTATCCACCTGTTTAGTTGATTGAACGGATGCTTTTCACCACAAAATTTCACATTCATCACTGAGCTACGTTCATTAAAACTATTATGACTCGACATTGTTTAACTTTGATACCATTAAAATGATAAAATACCGGGACAAAATTCATCATATTTAGTCTAAGCATAGGTAAAAATGCTACAACTAGTGATGGAATTATGACTTAAACTGGTCAACCGACAACCGAACATAATCAATATTTTCTGGAAAATCTTTTCAAGAAACTGAGGTTATAAATTATAAACTAAAACCAAACAGGCCATAAAATGTAGATGATAAGGAGTACATGTTTCAATCTTTGTTTAGTATGTAGAACCATAATAATAAATAAATATTGAACTTACACAACTTTAACACAAGTCTGGGTGGTGTAGTCGGTTATCACGCTAGTCTCACACACTAGAGGTCCCCGGTTCGAACCCGGGCTCAGACATTTTTATTTTATTTTTAATAACAGTAAAATTCATGTTTTTTTTTCCTTCACCAATATTTTACTGACATAAATAATTATGTAAGCATAATACATGTTTATATTTCTACCTCTTTAATCATTGATTCATTGATAAATTGTTTACCAGAAATACCTGTGTGAAGCAAGTTAGTGCCTTAATTGTACTTGATTAAGAAAATTTAAAATAGCCCTTTAAGATTGAAGAGCTTCCAAAAGCTCCAATTTTTAGGATCCCTTGTACTTAAGGTGCACGACTTAAGCATTTTCTTAGCACACATCAAAGTGCAAGACTTGAAAGCGTTACAAATATTTTTCGTAGTTCCTATTCTTTATTTTCCAATTAGTCATTAAAGTACATTCCTAAAGAAACTAAAATTTTCCAAGTCGAGGATCGACAATACAATGAACGTCACTTGAATGGCCTTAGAAATGAGCAATGTCGGTATATAACATACAATTTCCTTCAATGTTTTAGGGTTTTACATGTTACTTGAAGAATCGCTAGAAGATGTGGGCTAAACTCTTTTGAAATTTCTCTAGGTGACAAAGGGGTACTCTTAAACCACACTTCCGATGCTTTTGAAGTTAATGGATGCACACTCGTATTTAATTGACATCCACTTCAAAATATTTATCAGTTCCGTAATCAAAATGTAAAAACTAATGAAGCAACTTTTTGTCGATTAGCTTTCATGGTCACTTAACTTTTACTCGGGGTATGTCGTGTGTAAGTTTCTTTGTTTCTCTTTCTATCATAGCTGACAACCTCGAAATCTGTTTTTTTACACAAACTACTTTCATGTTAATACTAAATATACACTGGGTAAAAAGATTGGAAATGCAACTCCTTTCAGTAATTTGTAAATGAATGCTTGTACTAGAACCCAACACAAAACAGTAATTTTAAATTAAAAGTCAACTTACATGAGGTTTTGATCGTATAAAGATATATCTGATTCATTTCACTAATTGCATTAAGTAATTCAATTCCAGCTTTTTCAAGCAAGACAGTTTCATGACTGACTTACACTAGGATGCTGAAATTTTATAGCATCATAATGCGATGTAGTAGTACAACTATTTAGTAACTGGAAAAAAAAAATACACAAATTTGGTCCATAAAATCACTGCATTACAATAGTAATTGTGCTACTCCCCAATTCATTTCACTTTGATAATTCAATTCAACTTGGTACCCGACATGGTAACTAAAGCCAAGAAAGAAATACGAAATTAGAATTTATTGAACATGAATATTGTCGCTCATCAGCTCTAATCTATGCCTTGACAAACCTCTTAACATTTTCCAGCCACATCTTGTACTCTTTGGCGTCCTTGTTGATCATATACTCATGCAAGAAATTTGTCGCACTTGGAGTGATTCCACGAACATTAAGATACTTGTGGAAAGCCTTTTGTAGATTCTCGTCCAAATCGCTGAAAATAAAATAGGGAGATTATTCTAATTACAATTTAAACAACAAATATAAAAACTGAAAAAAGAAAATGAACAAAACATTCTACACCTTCAGTTTTTTAAAACAGAAAATGGTTATGAGTTCATGTTCTGAGTTTGCTTAAACAACTTAGTCGGAAGAAGAAACAATTTTTAGTGTGTATATTTCATTTAGGGTCACAGAAAAGGTTCTATGCTTTCCCATGTCCGTGTTCTGAGAACACTAACTGTTGCTAGTTTGATGCCAATAATCTTTCTGTCATCCTCTGTTTATTTCTCTTTTAACAAAATAGAAAAAATAGACGGTACATCAAAAGCAATTCCAGATTCTGGTCTTTACAGACTTACTTTTTACAGAAAGCATTAAGCCACAAAGAGTTGGTTTACTATAAAGCACAAAACCGCACTCAAGCTAAGATTATTTTAAAACCTTTAAAAAACAAATTAAACAAAACTACCCAATTGGGATATTACTTACCTAAAGTCGGGTCCCTCGTAAGCCATGTCATCAGGATTCCGTGGTTCTTTAACAGACATGCCGACTATATTAACCTCATCAGCATTGGCATTACAACTAAACTCCAAAGAGGGTCCATCATCTTTGGAAATTTTGACAAGTAGAGGGAGTGTTGATTGCGGACTGCTCTCTTCGTCACCATCGTCCTTGTCATCATTATCATCACCACTGATAAGATCTGGCATGTAAACTTCAACTTCGATCGTTTCACCTTCGTACTCTCTGATTAATCTCACAACCTGGCCTCCTGATTTATCTTCGATTTTGAAAGGGAAGCCAGCTGGAATTTCTGCAGCCTATGAGGCATAATAAATTTGGTAGAAAGCCTACACATATCAGATAGTTGAACAGAAAAAACTTCCTAAAACAAAAGGCCGCCAACTTGCTCTGTAAGCAGAATACATCACAAGTTTTATTAATGCTAAGCAAACCTCCAATTATGTATATTTATCAACATCCACTTCCCTATCGTACTTTACGAAACGTGAGTTTGTTTGTTTTCTCCCATCTATCTACGCACAGTTGGAACCCAGTTTTTTCTCAGGAGTGACAGATAACAGATCTTATATTTTGATGAACAAAAAGGTTGCCTTTTTACTCAGTGCCTCCCCTCCTTTATATGCTTGTTTACACTTGATTACAGTAATATATTCAGCCCATAATTACGCCTATCTATGATTTCAGAATGATCCTTAATCACAGTTATTAATTCCCAAGGATATATAACGGTTCTGTCAATTAAGGAATTATATGGAAACCCTTTAATTGTGACACCTTTGACGGTTAACCAATTTTTTCTAAAGAAATGTAAACCAAGATACATACTAAATTCTAATGTTTGATCTTCAAAGAAATGTAAAAGCAAAGAAATTCAAATGGCAAGTATTTGGAAATTAACAGGCACAAATTTACAGTTATTTTCCTATAAAACTGGCAAGGAATGGGACAACGTTGTTGGTTACTGCTAAGAAGAAAAGAGCATTAATTGGTGCAAACCATAACTTTATACAAAAACAACATTAAGGCAACGTCAGGAAATCGTTTTACATCGTTTCAATTTTCTTTTTGATACTAAAATAAGATTTCCAGTTTGGCCATTAAGCCTTTATTCTTCCATTCCCATTTCCAATCTGGAAGGCCAAGGAATATATTGCATATAACAATATAGAAACATCCAACAAAACGAGAACAAACAAAGCAAGCACCCTTCAACCCAACAGAAAGCAACACAACAAAATATATAAGCAAAAATCCTGAATCATGGAAAACACTTTCTGGATAAATACTTTTCTCTACATTTTTTTCACGGGAATATCATTTTGGTACTCTCATTTCTCAGCGCTTGACAATATGCTCAAGTATCATCAGAAAATTTTCTACATAACAAATTATTAAAATCAATAACTTGATAACTAAATGACCATATGGTAGAGTGACCCCATCGGTGATTTTATTTAATCATCTAACTTATCACTTGCTAAAATGATAAGTATCACAGATATGGTCATTTGCTCATTGACCATATCACTTGTGACCAAGTTAGAATCACTTGCTAATATTTTGTGACACTCTTAATAAGTAAATGACCATATAATTTTAACAAGTAAATGACCACATCTGTGATTCTATTTACTCATTGGGCTTATATTTTCAACTACAAATTTAGGGTTGTAATTCTATACTCATTGAGCTAGTATTTTCAACTACAAATTTAGGGTATGTATAGTGTGAAAAACATTATACCAAAAACAGCCATCCAAAATTCCATTATTTCCTCACTCCCAGTTAAACAAGCAGAGCCTATATCTATACCAGTGGTGCTTAACCATAAAGCCCAAATAGCAGTTGCTTTAGGCCTCAAGATTTTACAGTTTTGAGTTGCACTATATTCACAAGTTAACATAATAAAAATATAAAGACCTTTTTACTAAGGAAACACCTACTGTAAGTTTGACTAGCAAAATGACCGTATCTAAATTGTGGAAATGGATTTTTTTTTGAAAAATTTATCGCATAACCATATGTTACTAAATGAATAGCTTTTAAATTTTTAATTTTGACAAACTAGATACACGAATTTTGCAAGTCAAAGTTGCAGCTGTTTTGTAGGGATGATAATTGTAGGAAGGAAGGAAAAAACAAATTCTGGTCAAAGAGATGAGATTGATAAAAAAAATGTTCTGTTGTGACATTTACACATAAAAGACCTCAATCTTGCCTAATATCTATAGGTCACCAAATACCTCGAGATGGCCATGATCTATACATACACATACCTATACACAGTCACAAACAAAAAACTAAGTACAATAAAGAAGCTCACATCCTCTCATAAGCACACCTTAATCTCTTTCGTTGAGCGTAAAAATTGCAACCAGATAAATTAGGGCTTATATAGTGTTAACTGCATTACAACACAACAATCATTGAAAAAATCGTACTTTCCTCATTTCCAGGAAAACAGGCAAACCTAGCCTAGATACATTTCTCTCAACATATATAAGTAAAAAGAATGACTGGATACAATTGAGCTTTTAAAGTTCCAACTATAAAATTCCCCTAAGAATCCCCTAAAATATCATTCTTTCCTCGTTTCCAGAGAAACAAGTAAAGCCAGAAATCTTATATAAATATAAGGCCTCAATTTTGTCGAATTGCTTAATGTTATAAGATACCTTGAGAAGGCTCAGATCTATACATATACATAAATGTACATGCATACAAAACATATACTTACATCATCATGTGTAAGTAATAAACAATCAATGTTTAAAAAAAGTACGAGAGAGAAGCTCACATCCTCATTTGGCTTAAAAGCCTAAATACTAATCAGGCATGCCAACCATTCTTTTCGTCGTTCAAACTTTTGAAGTTTCAACTACAAAAATGAAGGTAGCAATCATCCAAAATTTGACTCTCCTCGTTTCCAGAGCCAAAAACCCTAAATACATAGTAATATTTATAAACATATATACTAATAAACAATCGAACTTAAAAGACAAGTATGAGAGAGAATCATACGTTGTCATCCAAAATTTTTACATAAGACTCTGACCAAATCTAAAAGAACGTTAGTCCAGTTCAATTACTTTAACAGCTAATTGACAAGTAACACTATGGTGAACCTGGTTGACTAAAATTAAGGGTGTGTCAACCACTAAAAACCCAAAACATAGTGGCGAACCCAAAATTAATCAAAAATAAAAACTAAAAGATATGATTGGTTGGCACACCCTTTGAGATAGTAGACCGGGTTTATATGATTGTTTCTCCTAATTGGCATACATGTGCTTCAATTAATTCATTGAGCTCAAGAGTTCCAACTGCAAATCTACGGCTTGGAAGGGTTAACATGTCACAACAAAAGCGATCATCAAAAATCTAATGGTTTCCTCATTTCCGGCTATACAAGCAGAGCCTATATCTATATCATAAGGTCACGGAGTTTTACGGGCCTGAGTTTCAAAATTTTCACGAGCTAATTTTATTTTAAAAAAAATATTAAAGTGACGAGAATGATAAAAGAAACACAGCTGTACTGTATCATTTACATATAAAGGCTCCAATTTAGTCTAATTGTTGTCACCAAATACACATATATACATATACAAAAAACTAAGTAAAACAAAGAAGCTCATATCCTCATCTGGCTCATCGGCACACTATCTCCTTCAGCCAGCTTGTTTTTTATTTAATTAAAAAGCTTCACTAATAAACCATATTTCAGATTCTGTTTATTCAATTAAACTTACATGTTTCCAACTACAAAACTTCACCAGATAAACAAGGTTCGTCTATCTATACATACATTTACACACAAAAAATATATATACACACACACACACACACACACACACATACACATACACATACACACACATATATATAATTGTTTAAAAGCTGCAACAACTAAACCCAAAAGTCCTAAATCCTAAATAGAAATTAAAAAACACAATAAAACTCTGCTAGACAGTTTATCAAACAGTTGGCACACAAAAATATTACATATACATAAATATACATACATACATATAAATTAAAATATTTCTGTATAGATTAAAAATTAAAAACAGTAAAAAGTCTATAAACTGTAACCAACAAAACCCAAAAGTCCTAATTCCTAAAAATAGAAATTAGATATACACTAAAAAGTCTACAAGACATTTTATCAAACAGTTGGCAAGCAAAAATAATATCATACGCACATACATTATATATATAGGGAGAGAGATCAGGTTGTTTAATTGTTTATAAGGTCCTAATTACTAAATAGAAACTAAAAAAACAGTACAAATCAGGCAAAAAAATTACATATACATATATATATATATAAATATATAGAGAGAGATAATCGCACCTCGGGATCGGGCTCATCGGCGCACTCGATCTCCTCATCCAGTTGCGTAACCAGATTCAAATCCATTCTCATTGCTGACTTCTCCGCCACCGTCGAAAACCCCGGTCGCCGGAGAATCGCGGCGGATACGGTGGGGAGATGGTGGTTAGAGCTTCTTCCGATTAATCGGAGGGCTAATGGGGAGGCGGTGGTGGCTGATCGCCGGAGTATGCTCGCAAAAGACATTTTTAGAGAGAGATATAGAGATATAGAGAGAGAGTGATATGTATATATATAGAGAGAGATAAGTTTTTAGGGTTTAAGGGGGGGTTTTGGGGGAGGATATTATAATAAGGGGAAAGGCCCGATTTTTCTACTAAAAAAATAATGTTTTTTTAGTTTTAAATCGTAAGTTCAAATTACAAATTGGAATTCAGATTTATGGTTTGTCTTTTTCATTTTTTTTTATAATTTTTTTTTTATTTTTTGTGTAAAAAATCATAAGAAATCTAAAACTAGTTATACTAGTTATACCAGTTTTAGATTTGAGAGTGCAAAAATTATTTAAAAAATTAAAAAGTCAAACCGTAAATTTGAATTATGATTTGTAATTTGGATTTACGATAAAAAATAGCTTTTGTAGTGAAAAAATACATCATGCTAATTCTCCATCTTCCACTTGTAATTTTTTCAGAAGAAAAACATTTTTAATTCACGTTTATGATCCTGACATTTATAATTTCTTTTATTTTTAAAAGATTAGTATTTATAATTAAACTTAGGCATGGTATGTTTAAGATAGATCAATTATTTAGACATAAATATTTTACTATATGTTAAATTTTACAAATTATAATAATTTGGTGTGGATATAAAACGAATTAAATTCATACACACATGTTGGAACTTGGCAGTAGTCTTAATACGATGGCTTGTTAGCTTCAAAACATTAATAGTGTTTTTTTTTTTTTTAAGATAAACTTCTCATTTATGAATAAACAAATTACACATGATGAGTTATATGAGCGGCTCAACATACACAAAGAGAAAAATCTTCTATCCAAATATTATTTGACTTACAGCTTAAGGCCAATTTTGTCAACATGTGAACGGGGACATTTCTCTCCTGACGAGCATGATAAAAACCTTTACAAGAAACACGTTTACCTAAAGTTTTTATGTCTTTTACGATTGCTCATCACATAACGACTCGTTAGAAAAACTCAACAGATTAATGACAGACATACAATCCGACTCAATAGCGAAATTCTTCAACTTTTTAGCAATTGTTAAGTCCATGCCTGCCTTTATTGCGAACAGTTCAGCCGCTTCACAACCTATCAGGAGAGATAAAAAAGACGTCGAAGCATCTACAATAATTCCTTTGTCGTCTGTTGCAACAACACCTAAACCACAATAATTTTCCATGTTATCAATTGCCGCATCGGTGTTTATTTTTATGGAGCCAACATTGGGAGGAGTACACTTTACCGAGCTTTTTTCCTTCTCTGTTGATGGAATAAAATTAGCTTCTTTATATTCCTTCAAAAAAGATATAGCCCACGAAATAACATCTGCTGGATTCGGAACATTCGCTTTGTGAAGGGTATTATTTCTCACATGCAAAACCTGCCACGAAATCACCAAAAATAACTCAAAATCATTTACGGTTAAAAGGCTCGATACGTGCATGGGAAAGTCTAAAATACAGTTTTCGAAACGACAATCCAGTAGATATGAAAAGCCACTTAAACTCCATATTTTCTTTTGAAAAAGGCATCCCCAAATCGAGTGAAAAGTAGTCTCAGAGTGACCACCACACCGAAAACAAAACATCTCAGTTTTTATCCCTCGATAACATAAATTTATCTTCGACATGAGCCAATTTTTTGCTAGTCTCCACAAGAAAAACTTCACTTTAGGTGGAATTTTAAGTCTCCAAATAAAACTTCACCACTTCTTAAGTTTGATCATAT
This sequence comes from Primula vulgaris, assembly GCA_963920805.1. Lineage (NCBI taxonomy): Eukaryota > Viridiplantae > Streptophyta > Magnoliopsida > Ericales > Primulaceae > Primula > Primula vulgaris. The sequence goes on along the minus strand of OY987220.1, from coordinate 2,580,322 downwards.
TTGATGGTTCGGCCCAATCTTTATTTTTGAGCGTACAACGATACACACTCTTAACTGTATACTCCCCATTTTTAGTGAACCGCCAACGAATAACATCATCGTTATTCATAGATCCCACCGGAATAGACATGATGCGTTGAGCATCATCATCGCCGAATAACTGTTGAATGAATTCACGGTTTCATTCGCCATTTTCAAGCCTAAGATCCGCTACAAGAACATCATCAGGTTTTAAGTTAACGTTAGCAAAACCAATGTTCCCAAATCCCGGTAACCATGGGTCGCTTATAACTCTCACAGAATATCCCGATCCAATACGCCATCGATAACCATCTAAAATAATCTTTCTTCCCCAAATGAGACTTTTCCAGATAAAAGACGTCGTGGATCCACATCTAGCTTTTAAAAAATTGCTATCTCGAAAATAACTTTCTTTTAATACTCTGGCGACCAAAGAATCAGGTCTCCTCAATAATCTCCAACACTGCTTGGCAAGAAGGGCCTGGTTGAAAGCTTCGAGGTCCCGAAAACCAAGCCCACCCTCCTCCTTTGGCCGACACAGTTTGTTCCACTTGGCCCAATGCATTTTATAACCATCGTCCTTCTTCCCCACCGAAAATTGGAAATCATTCGCTGCAGGTCATTTAGCAAGCTTTTCGGGAGCTTAAAACAACTCATAGCATAATTAGGGATAGCTTGAACAACTGACTTAATTAAAACTTCTTTGCCCGCTGTCGAAAATTACTTACTGTTCCACCCTTCTTACTGTTCCACCCTTCTAGCTTATTTCAAACCCGTTCTTTAATAAATTTAAACAATTCCCCTTTTCTTTTACCTGCATAAATTGGAAGGCCGAGATATTTTTCATGACATTCAATTGCTCTAACACCAAAAATTGATGGAATAAAAGATCGATCAAAGGTTGTTACCGATTTCCCAAAGCAAATATCAGATTTATCATAATTTATACATTGCCCAGAAACTATAAAATACTCATCCAAAGTGTCTTTTATTGTTTTACATTCCCTTGCTTGCGCATTACAAAATATCATACTGTCATCAGCGAAAAATAAATGAGAAACAGAGAGAATGGCCCATTGCCAAAATTTAAACCATTAATTTTTCCTTCTTGTTCAGCATATTGAAATTGGCAAGAAAGGCTCTCGGCACAAAAAAGAAAAAGATACGGAGATAGAGGGTCGCCTTGTCTCAATCCCCTCTCCGGAATCACATTACCACGCACCTCTCCGTTAATAAGAAAAGAGTAGGATACCGATTCTAAACAGCCTTTTATTTTCATAATCCACGCATCATCAAAACCCATTTTCTTCATCACAGCCAATATAAATTTCCACTCGACTCTATCATAGACCTTAGACATATCTAGTTTTAACGCACATTTTTTTCCGTTGTTAAATCTGCCCTTCTTCATACAAAAAAGCCCTTCAAAACCCACAATAGAGTTATCCTGAATTAAACGTCCAGCAATAAAAGCACTTTGAAATTCAGAGATAGCAATTTCCATACATTCTTTAAATCTATTAGCAAGACATTTTGATATTATTTTGTAGATTACATTACATAGACTAATTGGTCGGAAATCGGCAACTTTTCTTGGATTCTTTAGTTTTGGGACCAATGCAATAACAGTAGAATTGATCAAGCGCAAATCTGCATTATTGTTGACCACATTGAGGCAAACCTTGGTTACATCCTCACCCACAGACGGCCAGAACTTCAAATAGAAAGAGCCTGGGAGGCCGTCCAGACCCGGAGCCTTCGAAGGGTTCATATCTTTTAATGCCTTAGTCACGTCGCAACTTCCGAAAGGTTTAAGAAGCTTTTGGTTTAATTCTGGCCCAATTCGTCGGGGAACACAAGTGAGAAATTTTTCAATGTTACTCATCGACGGCCTACTACTTCTAAAAATATTTTCCAGATATTGGGAATTCACGTTTTCAACCACCAGAACATCATCCTGCCAACAACCATTTGAGTCTTCGATTCCTAGGATTTCATTTTTTGCTCTCCTGATGGATGCTTTCCTATGAAAATATTTCGTATTTTTGTCCCCTTCTTTTAACCAAATGGCACGACTTCTTTGCCTCCAAAACTGATCGTCTTTGTACATTAAACAATTGAGCTTATTTTCTTCTTCTTTTAAGAAGAACCAATCTTTACTAAGGTTACTTTTAGATAAAACTTCAATATTTTTTTTGCAATTTTTCAAATTTACAGTAAGAAGTGTGGTATTTTGTTGAAATCCATGGAAAGCATTAATAGAGGTTAAATGTGATAACAATTATATGCAAAGTCTTAGATTATTTCAATGAAAAATACGTATAAATAACAAAATCAAAAGATTTTCATTTGCATCCGATGAGTGACTGATGAGAGTTCTGTTTTGGTTATCTTTGTTTTTTTTTATTAATCATATTTGTTTTCTTTACAAATACAAGTACAGACACTTTTGACATAAACTCGTTTAATCAATTAATATCGAGTTAGATCAATTGCCTCGACGTGTGTGCACATGAACGTGTATCAAAAAGGCCATCTGCTAAATACAGACGCTGTCTGCTTGATGCAGACGGTGGCTGTATTAGTGGGGTGGAGTGTAAGTCACGCCACGTAATAAAAACTCAATCTATTAAAAATAAAAAAAAATTAAATTTTTTTTAATGTTTTTTTAAAATTTAAATTTAGGATATACTCAAAGTAGAGTTCCAATATATTTATTTTGGTTTTTAGTAGGTTGAGATTTTATTAGACGTGATGTATACCATTAACGTCTGTATTAATCAAAAGACATCTGCATAAAGCATAACCCATAAAAAAGTCTTACATGTATCACCTTTGCTTTATAGTCAAATGTTTTTTTTTTTAGTTTTTAACTTTAGTAGTCTATCAAAATTTCATTTGTCTAGAAAAGCTTTAATCGAAAATTCAGAACCTACATAACATTAGAGTAGTAGTTTTTTTTGTATGATTGTTGTTTTGCTAGCTATAGCTTTTGAAAGAGTGGTTTTTCAGGCTCGTAAAAAACTTCAGAGATTTTCAATTCCCAATGAAATGCACAAGTTATAAGAATTGAAACAAAATGTAATATTACGGGACAGATGGAGTAAATGCACAAGTTATTTACGTTTTCATTTTTCGTTTCACATTTCCGATATTGTCATTGGTAAAATGATCGGTTCATATCTCATCCACTCACGACAATACTAAGCATGCACGTTATCGATCTTATATGATAGGGACAGATAAAAACTTACACCAAACATTTCAATTGCTAATCAATTTGATTTGTTTTCGATATCTATGAGTGTAGACATGCGTGTTGAAGTTGTGAACGTATCATTACCCTTCCCATCATAGCAACTATAATTCAATTGGTAATGAGTTTGATTTAATCTCGTTTCACCTCTATGGGTGTGGTCGTGAGTACCGCAATTGTTAATGTATTATAACCCTTTCCGTCATGCAAACCATAATTAAACCTCAATCTATTGACTTTTATCGTCTTAATATCCGATCTGATATTTTTTTTTATAATTTGCATTGGTATGGATATCGTACTCGATACGATACAAGTACGAAAGATGCAATGTTTTTTGTCAAACTGAGTTGCATGAGATATAAAGTTTACAAGTCTACAATTCCGTCAATCTAAATTTGGCAGACCCTTAACTGGATAGAAATAAGTGGACGGATATTAAAATTGGTAAAGCCTGTCGAGTAATTAAACAGTGATAGCCAATAGGTCCAATACATTAGTATCACATTGAGTAGTAATTTTTTGGTAAATTTTCTGTATGATTGGTTTGCTTGCTATAGCTTTTGAAAGAGTGGCTTTTCACTTTTCAGGCTCGGAAAAAACTTCATAGATTTTTTCATCCTCAACGAAATGCACAAGTTATAAGAAATGAAACTGAAATGCAGAGCAGCAAGCAAATAATCACCATATATCAAAAGAAAAACTGCATATATGGTGTCTTGTGTTTTGGTAGTGTATGATGTGTTAATCGGTTAGGTTGCTTAGTTTTCAAATTATATACTACTAGCTTTCAGGCATGGACAAAAACTTAAAAAGATGTATGTTGGTTCAATCAAATGCATAAGCACTGCAATTGGATATGAATGGAGCAAGCAAAAATTCACGACACAACAATAGAAATTAGCAGTTTTGCTTAACATCATACAAATGAATTTAGGAATTTGATTTGTAAAACAGTGTATTCTTTTCATCTGTGCTTTATAGGTGGTACTATGAAATGAACTTATTTCCAAAATCACCATAGGTGGTACTATGAAATGAACTTATTTCCAAAATCACCAGATTCAATAATTGAGTAAGCTTTGACAAACAAGAGTTTTGTTCCCTTTCGAAAAGGTCTGGTCTGCAACTTCATCGATCAAATCAACATGTGAAAACAAGTTTTGTCGGTTCCACATAGTTTACAGAACAATCACTATTATTGCAGTATGTACACTCTATGTGGTGAGGTCTATTTCCTTTTTATTGTACTTATGCTCTATGATATATGAAATGAAACCGGCATTCTTCGCAGCAGCATGTAAATAAACAAAATAAAACAGGAAACTCAACTTCTACTGTTCAAGTGTTTTATAGGTGTTCTAATCAAATGACTGTATTTCTTAATTCACCTTAAAAAATGTTACCTGCTTGAATGAGGAAAACGAGGCCGAAGCATAGATAATTGCGCTAATATGGCTACAGCAAGGCAAGTAGACCTGGCGAGAATTTAATTTCCATTTTCCAAACCCTTGGTAGAACAAACTCCATCAGAGGCTCGAATCTGTTGCAACTATGAACAAACCTTCGGAATGTATTCATGGCTAACCGAAGAGACAAATGAGAAATGACAGGATAATTTCAATATTTTGCAACAAACTTCCCTGCAACAACAATTTCTAGCAGACAAATCCTTACACAGATTTATCGTATATAAATCACTTGCAAAAAATTGAGACCTCAAAAAATGGCTTATAAAAAAGACTACACCTGCTTTTTCCAAACTCCGCAGGTACTAACTTCCGCGTTTTGGCAACCAAAAACTACATAAAGACGAGATATGAAATTAAAAACAAACCAAATTCTGAACAATCGCCAGATAAATGACTGAACAATTCCAAATCTTTAAAATATTCATGCAATTTTACATAAATATCAAGTTTTCATGCAACAATTGATATATGACGGTATATTATGACACCACTTTCTCGAATACTTTAGACCTCATAGCAAACAAAGGCTGACAAAAAAAAAAGATTATGCGCACTTTTGCCAAACATGTTGGCACTAACTTTCACATTTAGGATAAAAGGAAACTAATGAAAAAAGAAATAAAACAAGGACCAAATTACGAACAATCTCCCCAGAAACCCAATCACATAACAATTTCTGGCTTCAAAATGCTGGTTTTGATCTCCTTGTGAGGCAAAACAACACCACCATTGCTATAGACTTCATCACAAACATGTACATCCTCACCAAGAATAGTCAAATTCTCAACACGGGCCCATTGACCCACAGTCGAGTGCCACCCGATTATACTACTAGATATACACGCATGTTTTTTGATACGTACACCACGCATGATAGTACACCGAGAGAGCCTAACACCGGACTCAACTACACAGCCCGGCCCAATAGCAACATCAGGCCCAATCAAACACCCCTCTCCGATTTTAGCACTCTCGTCGATCAACACATTTCCAACTATATTCGCCCCGTTAGCCAATTTCGATGGTGAATTTTTCCTCAACGAGTTTAGGTAGAGTCTTAGGCCAGTTATGTAATCCCTTGGTTGGCCAATGTCCATCCAGAAACCAGGTAAAACCATAGCGAAAAGCTTCTCATCGGCTGCAATTTTTGGGAAAACTTCTTTTTCAATTGAGGTAGGTTTTAGTTCAATACGGTCAAGAACACTAGGGTTTAGCAAGTAAATCCCAGCATTGATTTTGTTACCCACAAATATTTTTGGTTTTTCCACGAATCTTTCGACTTGCCCGGTTGATTCTTCCAGTATAACCACACCATATTTAGATGGCTCATCAACCTACAACAAAGGGAAAAGTAATTCAGTTGTCTAAACCTTGAATTGAATTAAAAGAGTAATGGCACGGAAAACACAAAGAAATGATTTTATTTTTTTAAGTCGCAAGGGGTGCTTAGATTCATTCATCAAAGAGGTATCTTTTTGTGGGATTGCTAGACTATTATAAATGTAAAAGAATAGGCTAATGATTCAAGGTGATGCATGGTATTTCAATAAATAAGGGAAGTGCGGTGGCCCCTATAGTCACTACCTAGTCTATTTTATATTTTATCTTTTGTAATTAGGCTATGTATAGATATCAAAACGTTATAAATACCGGGATACTTCCCTAAATAAAACTAAGCTCAAAACACGACACTTCCTCCGTTAGGAGCTAAAATTATTTTACCCTAACCAGTATATATGAATAATTTTTTACAATCAAAAGATTATGCTAATAAAGAACTAGGAAAACCTAAATTCACTATTTAGTTTCCCCCTATTCATACATCATAAACTATGATTCTTGAGCAGAACTAAACCATCGAGACCATGTTTCTCATTACTCTTGTTTATGATTATTCATTATCCAAAAAAAATTGTTTGATTCGCTTATTTAATTTTGAAACCCAACAAATAAAAAAATCTGGAAACTGTATCTAACCTTGGTGACCATAATAGAAGCCTCGCCACCATGAGCTTTGTGAAACTCAATCATTTCTTTGAGAGGGTATTCGCTAATAACATCACTATTGAGCACAAAAAAGGGATCACCGGTACCATCGACAAGTTTGTCCCTGGCCAAAGCCAAAGGACCAGCAGTGCCAAGTGGCTCGGTCTCTTGTGAGCATGTGATCTTTATTCCAAGTTTTGCTTCAAAATCTTTCAAGAAATTCAACATAACCTGTCAAAACAAAGAGCTTTAAATTGATATTTACATAAACAATGTGGGAAGAAAAACGCTTTGAAATGTGGGACACCAAGTCCTAATTAAAATCCAATACAGAATGCAAAACTGTAACCCAATATTCGAAAGAAAGAAACAGCAAAATCAATCCTTTTACCAAAAACGGGACCTTTGGATACGAAACTCAAAGTAAAAGAATATCTGCAACTTTTATTTACAAAATCACAGTAAGAAATTCTGGTTTACTCATTTAAAAGTACCTTACTTTTAGAACGGTTAAGGCACATCTCTTAAGCCCAACAAGATATAACTTTTTAAAAGGGCACAACGGACAAATGGGGTCACAACTCGTATAAAAGTAGACATGAAACCTTACAAATAATTAATTTGCAGACACAAATAAAAAGACACTTTTTAAAAGTAATAGTTATAATTCTATTTTATTTAAATAGATACGGATCTGCATCACATTGTCGTAGTTTTAACTTTTAAGAGCATTTATTACCTCGGGTTGGTAGTTGATAGCCAGCACCACTTCATCTACTCCGATAGCCTTAAGTGCCTCAATCTGAAAATAGGATGGACATTAGGGAACGGTAAATACAGAAATAAGTAAAACATTAAATTGAAGCGAGCGTGAAATTCGGGAAATTAGAAAAATGTAAATACCTGGTGCAGGATCATAGGTTTGTTTGCAAAATCGACAAGGGGCTTTGGAACACTGAGAGTCAATGGCCTAAGACGAGTTCCAAAACCTCCAACAAGGATAAGAGCCTTCATTTTTAATACTTTAGAAACCTGCAATAGTAGATATGTCAAAAACAGTGTTCAGCCTTTACCCATTTGTATCAGCAGAAATATTCTGTTTAAACCTTATGTTCTTATGGAAAATGGACTCGAATAAACATATTGGACCAGATGAATATCTGAAATACGACACACTCGATTCTTAAACACAAATCTATCCATAACAAATCAAAAAGTACCTAATGGTGGATAATTGCCAATACCACAACTGTCAAGAATAGCCAATGGACGTTTAAATCATATGTACACAATGAATATTTTAAGGATAATATATACTTTAAGGAGTAGTGCTTTATCCCTTTAGGAGCAGTGCTTTATCACTTTAACAAGATACGGATCGGAAACAATAGTCTCTTATCTAGATCTGGGGTTAGTAAGGATTTTAACCACCTCGAGTCATTTAGTAAAAGGATCATGACAGACCACTTTCTATATCAATTCTCAAGAGTCAAGACCAGAATTGCACACAAAAAAACGCTCTTTTTCCCCCAAAAAAATACTAAAACAATGAGAAGATATAAAAACTGTTAAGATTCAAGTTTGGAACAAAGTCCAACAAAAGCACATAATGCAAGTGGAGCAAATTAATTGACGAAAATAATTTAAAAATTGAATTCCTATTTAGTATGAACTCAAATAAACATTTTCATCTGGATAAAAATCTAAAATACAACAAAAAGGATACATAAAAGAACTTTTTTTGCTAACATATTAAAAGGCGACTCATAAATGCTAGATGACTATCAGTGCTACAACGTCAAAAATAACCGATTCAGGTTGAATCATAAACACGCAATTACTTTAAAAAGATACGCGGCGATGAGAATAATAATAAAAAAAATTAAATCTGGGGTTAATCAGGACTTTAAACACCTTTGGTAGACTGATTATACAAAAAATCGATCTTTTTTCCCCAGGAAATATTAAAACACATGCAAAGAATAAGACTTTTGAGGCTGCAAGCTTGGAAGTTAGAAAAAAGTTCAAAATAGTTGCGTAAATAAAGGGGATCAAACCAATCAAAAAACTCTTTAAAACATTTCCCCTATTTTACATATTCATTAGTCTCCAAAGGTCAACAAAAAAACTACAGTAATCGACTTGAAAACTTAAGAGTGTGCATAGTCTAATTGGCATGCAATCAATCATAGAAACCGCACACGAACCGCCTCAAAAATGTAAATCCGCCTTTTAAAAATACAATCTTATCATTATAGCCTCATTCTGTATCGTAAAATATTCGGTTATCTAAAATACAACAAAAAGGATACAAAGTCTAATATAGGCACAAGGCACATAATGCAAGTCGAGCAAATTAGTTGAAGAAAATAATTTAAAGGTTTGAAGTCCTATGAATTATGAACTCAAATAAACATTTTCATCTGGATAAAAAATAAAATACAAACAAAATGGATACGTAAAAGCACTTCTATTCCTAACATATTAAAAGGTGACTCATAAATGCTAGATGACTATCAATGATACAACCGTCAAAAATAACCGCTTCCCGTTCAATCATAGGTACTCAATTACTTTAAAAAGATATGATGCGACGAGAATAATAATAAAAAAATTAAATCTGAGGTTAATCAGGATATCAAACACCTCTGGGTATACTGATTATACAAAAAAAATGAAAAATATATCTTTTTTCCCCAGGAAATATTAAAATGTTCAAAATAGGCGCGTAAACAAAGTGGATTAAACCAATCGAAAAACTCTTTAAAACATTTCCCCTGTTTTTCATGTTCAATGTTTCCAAAGGTGAACAAAAAAATCTACAGTAATAGCATAAATCGACTTGAAAACTTAAGAATGTGCCCAATCTAATTGGCATGCAATCATCCACGCAATCATAGAAACCGCACAGGAAAGGCCTCGAAATTACAAATTTGCCTTTCAAAAATACAATCTTTCCATTATATATCTTGAAAAAAAATTATCTATCGTTTTCGCTAAACTAAACTCTAAATTCCACTTACAGAAGACACAAACAAAAATCCATCAACTAGTAATTATAAGGTAACTATCAATGCTACAACTGATGAAAAGATACGAGTCGACGAGGATAATAATGAAAGCAATTAAATCTGAGGTTTAATCAGGATTTTAAACACCTCTGATATACCGATTATACAAATAATCGATCTGTTAACCCCAGAAAATATTAAAATATATGCCAAGAATAAAAAAATATGAGGCTACAAGCTTGGACGTCGGAACAAAGTTCACAATAGGCGCGTAAATAAAGGTGATCAAACCAATCAGAAAACTCTTTAAAAACATTTTCGCTATCTTTTATATTCATTTGTTTCCGTGAACAAAAAATCTACAGTAAAAGTAGTAATCGACTTGAAATCTTAAGAATGCACATAATCTAATTGGCATGCAATCAATCTTAGAAGCCGCACATAAACTGCCTTCAAAACACAAATCCGCCTTTCAAAAATGCAATCTTTCCATTATAACATCATTATATATCTTGAAAATTTTGTTTATCTATCGTTTTCGTTTAATTAAGCTCTAAATTCAAACTCATGGAACTCTTTTCCACTTGTAGAAGACACAAACAAAAATCCATCAACTGTTTGATCTAAACTAATAATTAATTACGATAACGACAAATTCTCTAAACTTAAGAATGTGCAAAATCTAATTGGCATGCAATCATCCACACAATTATAGAAACAGCACACGAAATGCCTCGAAAATGCAAATCCGCCTTTTAAAAATAGAATCATTCCATTATAACATCATTTTGTATCTTTACAAATATGTTTATCTATCGTTTTCGTTAAACTAAACTTACAGAAGACAAAAAAAAATCCATCAACTATTTTATCTGAACTAGTAATTAAATAAGGTAACAACAAATTCTCCAAACTATCAATTTCAATTTCAAAAAATAAAATTCATCCAAACAAAATAGACCAACAAAGCTATAGAATTTTGAGAAGAATCTAAATTTCATTGCTTTGTATCTTTTGCTGTAATTTCAATCACAATGCATTATTAAGCTTTACAAATTCCTAAAATGCAAAAATATAATCAAATTCCTAAAAGACTAAAACCCATCAAATCAACTACAAAAAAAACCATTGATAAATCCAAGATCTAGCATGATAAGAAAAAAAAAACATTATAAACTACAAAACCAACAAAAAACAATACCTTAAAATGAGGATTATGATAAAAATGGTCACTTTACTTTTATAACTAAACTACAAAACCAACAAAAAATAATACCTTAATCAAATTTCCCACTATGGGTTTTTTGTATGATAACTGAACTGTCACTCTCTCTCTCTCTCTCTATATATATATATCATACTATATATATAACGACTGTAGTTAGATACATATGCACTTATATATAATTAAATACAAAGATGGCCACTTTACTTTTAAATAAACTTCTATTTTGTTTCTTTAGTTTTAGTCTTTTGTTACGATACTGTGTTTTAACTGTTTATTATTGTAGCTTTGACGATACTGTTTGCTGCTATTGATTTTACTTTTGAAATTTAAACTATAGTTTTTGGTACAATAGTAAAGTGACCATTTAGAAGTTTAGTTAACAAATGAGCGTGAAACGGAAGACTTTAAGTGGGAACACGGAAAAACAGTTTTATTCGCATACATGGATAGAGAACGTCAACGGTTTTCATAATTTTTAATTACTACTCCCAATGTTTTATTTCAAGTACCGAAATATCTATCTTTTCGCCTGATGATTCTACTTGCATTCGTACTTCCGTAGATTTGTTTTAAAATCATAGTGTGGAAGACAGATTCAAAATGAAGTATGGGAAATGAAACGAGAAAACGACTAGTTTTTTTTTTAAATTTACTTAAAATACTAATGGAAAGAGGAAAACTTGAATGAAAAACAAGAAGCTGTGTTTTTTAGATGGGAAACGAGTTTCTAGTACGAGATCTAAATTCATCTGATATTTTTTGGTGCTTCATGTATGATGTTATCGGTTCCGATAAGGAGTGTTTAGGTGGTTTAATTATTCGATTTATAAGAGCCGACTGTATTAAAATTGAAAATGCCGGGACGCTAGTTATTACGGACCAATAATATTACAATTAAAACTATGGGAACAAGGTTAAAAACTTCTTTAAGTATTGAGACCAGAAATGGAAAATAAATAAATTTCGAGGATGCCAAGAGTGGACTATCCCTGAGCTGGAATTTTTGGCATATTTTGGCAATTTCGCATTATCTAATTCATTGTTTCAATTAACTGTACAGTCAAAGGTTATATGCACTTAAATAATTTTTATAACTTTTCCAAATCTGTATATAATATCATATTGGCAAAGCATAATTTATTATATTTGACTACTTTTTGTTGTGTAATCAAACATTTACTTCAATATAATAAAAAAAAACATTTACTACATGGTAAATATACTTTTTGAATATAATTAAATATACTTTTTCAATTTATTATCTACATTTACTGAAGCATCAACTGTTATATTTGATTAGTAAATTGCTTTATGTATATTGGCAATTTCGCATTATGTATTCATTGTTCAAATTTACTACATGGTCAAAGATTATATGCACTTAAATAATTTTTATTACTTTTCCAAATCTGTAATCTGATATTGGCAAAGCATAATTTATTATATTTGACTACTTTTTGTTGTGTAATCAAACATTTACTTCAATATAAATATACTTTTTGAATTTGTTATATTATTTTTTTATTGAAGCATCGACTATTATATTTGATCAGTAAATTGTTTTATGTATATTGGCAACTTCGCATTATGCATTCATTTTTCAAATTAACTACATGATCAAAGATTATATGCACTTAAATAATTTTTATAACTTTTCCAAACCTGCAATCTGATATTGGCAAAGCATCACTTATTATATTTGACTACTTTTTGTTGTTGTAGTCAAACATTTACTTCAATATAAATATACTTTTTGAATTTGTTATCTACATTTACTAAAGCATCAACTATTATATTTAATTAATTAGTAAATTGCTTTAGAGATATTGGCAACTTAGTATTATCTATTCATTGTTCCAATTAACTGTACAGTCAAAGATTATATGCACTAAAATAATTTTTATAACTTTTCCAAATCTGTGATCTGATATTGGCAAAACATAATTTATTATAATTGACTACTTTTTGTTGTGTAATCAAACATTTACTTCAATATAAATGTGATTTTTAGAATTTGCATTTGATTATTGTTATGATTTTCCGAGAAATTCGTTGTCTGATATGTAGTGTAAAAAAAATGTTTCTTATATATTTTTTATATTGTTTTTTACAGCTAGACATATTTATTTCTTTACAAATTTTGAGTGAAGTATATTTTATTATGGATAATATGTACTTTAAATTCAAAAGTAATCCATCAAACTATTTTACAGAAGTCTCTAAATGTATTTTCTTGCATTTAGTGAATCATTGTTTCTTAATATTCTTTTATTTAATGGGACTAGCATTTTAAAATAAGCAAGTAATAAAATCTTGTAGGTCATATTAAAAATAAGGTAAGCTTGATGATATAGTTTTCCAAATAAAACAACTCGATATTAGTGAACCTTTATTTACTAAAAGCATAAAAACTTCTAATAATTAAATTGAATCATAAAAAAAATTAAAATTGTACAGTCAAAGGTTATATATATATGCACTTAAGTAAAAGTTAAAAGTTTTCCGTATCTGTAATTTGATCATATTTGTGAAGCAGAATTTATTATAGTTGACTATTTTGTTGTTGTAATCTCACAATTGATTCTTTAAAACTTTGATTTTTTTTATCTAATATATATTCAAGCATCAGTTATTATATTTAATGAGTCAAATAATTTTAGAAGTAATAATATATTGTTTCAGTACGATACATATTTTATTATTGTTATGAATTTACGAATATGTAGTGAAATATCATCACTTATTATATATTTTCTAAAGCTATACATTTTTATAATATATTGTTTCAGTACGGTATCTATTACTGATAGAAGTTTATTTTATTATGTATAACTTTCGAAGTTTAAATCCGAACGTATATAATCCATGAAATTAAATATATAAGTTTTTTAAGTTATATGTCTGATAGTTAGTGGATTTTTTTTTTATTAATATTCTTTAGCATAATGTGACTAGTAAAAAATCACTATGATCAAATTAATAACAGGGTAAGCTTATTGATATCACCATTATCAAAAGATGCATTTATCATAAGAATTTAGGACGGGCTTCATACAAAATATCATTCCGGAATTAAAAATTTCAAAAAAAGGTAAGCCTCTCGATTTTATTTTTTTTAAAAATCTCAATATTAGTTAAGCTTTATTTACTAAAATTGTACATTTATCTAACTAGTAGAAACATAATGTATAAAACCACATGGAAGTAAATAAATCTTATCGATCCAACTTAATAGTTAGGCATAGTTTTCTTATAAAACCCAAGCTTTTCCCACTAAACCAGCTTTGGTGGGATAATTTTTTTAATTGTATATTTTTTTAATAGTTAATTCTATGACATGTGAGTGGGAAAACTTTTCATCAAAATATTTGATTTACTGTATTTTTGACTTTTTTTTATAGTAATTACCCAAACACTCTCAAGCGCAAAATTACGATTTTCAAGCATTTTGAAAGTTACAATATTGATACCCTTCTATTACCATGAATAATAAAGAGAATGAAAATCAAATAATTTAATCAGTGATTATAGTTTTGTCAAAGTAATAGTTTCTTTAACTTATTAAAGCTCCCATAACATCGATTTATGAAGATTTATAGAAATACTATAAGAAAGTGAAAACATCCACAAAATCCTCCAAAATTTTGAGGACCAGTAATGCTTTCAATTGAAACTTTGAGAAAACATGAATAATAACAAAGCAAATTATGGAAACGTTGGTGTAATTTATCCAAAAAGAAAAGCTCAATTATTGATTTTTTCTAAACTATGAGGGTCCTATAATAAGTAGCCGACACGAGGTAACCCCATTTTGTGCTTGCTTTTAAATAATTTCATTTTCAAGCTGACCACACTTTTTATTTTCAATACATAAAAGGCTCACACATAATAATACACAAGTATTTAACACATTGCCTGGATAGTATATACCTTCTCATTGGCCTAACTATTGATTTTGTTAAGATTCTTTCTATTTTCTAATAAGATTATATTTTTTCACTGAATTTCTAATGGCAACTAGACCAAAAACAAATAAATTGGAAACAACACCATGATGTAATGGATATAATTATAATTGGTCTCTAACATTGATGTTCAGTACACTAAAAAACATATCAGCCTATCATCAGAGCGTCTATTGCTAAACTGATGGTAAATTGAATATTCCTAAATTTAGCAACAAATTTTGTTACTAAATTATTGCTAAAATTGAGTAACACTTACATTATCAACAGTTTTCAAAAAATAAACTGTTGTTATCTTAATTTTTTATTGTAGTGGTAGTCGGTGGAGACATACTTTTCAACTATTGTGAGTTGTGATTAAGAAATACATAGTTTTTCGTCTTATATACTGTAATTTATTGCTCCTTTAGAAAAAAAAAATGTAAATTTATCATCTCGACCAGCTACTGAATATCAATGTTAGATCCTCGTAACCTTTGTCTTTCTTACTGAAAATTTGTGCACCTTCGAAAAATTAAATTTTTGATTTGGCACGTTATTATCGTCTGTTCTATACGTATACGGTCTCACACCACAAACATTGTTTTTTTTTTTGAAATTACACTACAAACTAAATTGATGTGCCAAATATTAATTAACATGTAATGACCTTGAGCTTGTTTTGAGAATTCACCATTTTTATATATATTTTTTAAAACTTGTTTGAGAAATTCAGTTAGAATTTTTTTAGTAGAATCCCACTAAGACATCAACTTACCATTTGATTTTGTAAAAGAATTATACACTAAAAAAAAATATTTGATTTAGTAAGAGTCAAAATTGTCGTAAGCCTGTCACAAATTGATTAAATTGTCACAAAACCGTCACAAATTGATTAAATTGTCACAAAAACATCACAAAAACATCACAAAAACCGTCGCTAATAAGTTCGTAACAAAAAATAGCGTCGCTAATTCCGTCGCTATTTGAGTATTTTTTTATAGTGATAACAACATTCCATAGTTTGACACATTGTAGTTTAGCATACAGTTCGAGTTGATCTATTTAGAGAAGATTGTCAACCATATTTTGACAAAAGAAATAAAAAAAAGTTGTCTAAGACACTTTTTATGTGGTAGGGCAATTTAGATTACAGATCACAAAATGTGTATTAGACGATAATTGTCCACCCCTGTGAATATGAACTTGTATCACGGTAGTGGCGGCCCGGTATCACGGAATGTCTAATACTCGAATTTTATTTGTTTCTTGATAAATACAAATCAAAATAATAACAAAATTAATTTGTTACAAAAGAGTTTCGAACTCATGATATTCTATCTAAAATACCAAATTACTTTACCATTTGAGCTATTGCAATACATTGTAAACAATACATTGATATTCTATCTAAAAATATAATCGGTTGTTGTCCGTAATTTTTTTTCCGAACGAATTGGTTAGGCCGCCCTGCTTGCAACAATTGAGCACATGTATAATAATGCATGACAATGACAATTTATTTTTATGAGTGGTTGTTTGGCTAAATATCCATTTGGTAACTTTAAAACCAGGATCCCTTATATTTTATAAAAGAAAAAAGGATAGCCTAATCATTCATCCTCATTATTCCGAAGAATATTCTTTGAGTATCACAATCATAATCATATGATTTTTTTTACTATCTTACTCCCTCTAATCTCTATATTCCCAGAAGTGATATAAAAAACTGAAATTCTGTAGTTTTAATTAAGCCTATCAATTCCAATCAAATTACAAGAGAAATCAGTTCCTTATGCAACTTAACTAACAAGTTGTTGGTATATTTATGATTTCATATGTATTGAATGCAATTATTTTGCTATATTTGTAACTCTCTACATTTATGGTTTTAATGGCACACATTATTTATTATAACTCATGCATATATATACTATTACTCGTAAACGATATCCACGCGTTACGTGTGATACGCTATAAATTATGATGATGATACAAATATAGAGTAAAAAATAATATAGGATATAAGAAAAAAATATGATATAAATTGTGATGATGATACAAATATTTAGAGAGAAAACAAATGATATATAAGAAATTTTGCGGGTTAAAAAGTGGTTAAAGAGGGAGAAAAAGTGTGATTAGTTTTTATTTTTATATTTTTTATGAAAGTAGTTAATAGGCTAATTAAGAAAAAAGTATATGTGCATTTTTGGGAAAAGTGGCTAAATTGGACAGCATCAATTTTTCTTGAGTTCCCTTAGAGAAAAAAAAAGATATAAGAAATTTTGCCGGGTTAAAAAGTGGCTAAAGAGGGAGAAAAAGTGTAATTAGTTTTTATTTATATATTTTTTATGAAAGTAGTTAATATGGTAATTAAGAAAAAAATATAAGGGTATTTTTGAAAAAAAAAATGGCTAAATTAGACAGACTTAATTTTTTTTTAGTTCTCTTATATTAATAGTATGATACTGATATACATATGGTGGTGTTTATTGTTTTTTATGATGAAGGAAAATGCATGGGATTTTACATGCACATACCACTCACTACAATCCCAAAAGGTGTTAAAAAGGACTTCTTTTGCGACACAGTGGGTAAACATTTTACCTTATAAATTCGGCATCCATCAAAGACTATATGTCTTAAAAAGTGGTCAGACGAATCGGATTTAAGGAGACACAGTCACCGTGGACTCGTCTAGGATTAAATCTGAATCCCTTTTGGTAATATTTTCTTACTGCTTGTTTATAATTCTTATTATTGTGAAATGAAATTATTTTATGTTAGTTTTCTATTTGTTTTATGTAGGTAGAAATTACTGTATCGCTGACAAGGTTCCCAACAGAAGTAAGTAAAAATTGAAATTTAGAAAGATTAACTGAAGAAATCAGGCTACTTATGCAACTTAGAAGTAAACTTATTTTATTTTGAAAGTCAACTAATATAAGATATAATTCACTACTTAGATTATTTTGCAGAGTTGCCATATACCAGCTCTAGATTCTCCTATTTTTAATAGGGATCAGAGCAAAACTGGAATATCTGTGTATATATGATTACTGCTACAAAAAAAAAAGTATATAATTACTGTCAAACATTTAACATTATAACGTGTACTACAACAGTACTTTCATTTCTTAAACTAATTAACAATTCATAGTTGGCGGTTGATGCTTTAATACTGATATTTCTGGTATAAAAGCATATTCAACATTCAAGAATATACCGGGAATAAACATGTGCCCAATCTCAGCTATTGACCAAAAAAATAAATAAATCCCAATGCCAAGTTCCCTTTGATGTAGTGCTAAGGAAAAAGCATTGACTTATATTGCTTTCAACTTTATATAGAAAACACAGATAGGTTTCAATGGTAATAGCCATTAGGATATACTCTCAAACAAAGAAAAATCATATTTGTTGATTACCAACACGCGAGGAACTCACTACAAAATAATATTTGATTTACTGAGAGTCAAAATCTGTCACTAATTTAAAAATCTGTCACAAATCTGTCGCAAATTGACTAAACTGTCACAAATCCATCACAAAAACCGTCGCTAATAAGCTCGTAACAAAAAATACCGTCACTAATCCCGTCGCTATTTGAACATTTTTTTGTAGTGACTGTACTACCGACCTTGACCCCTTTTATTTTGAGAAAATTTCATATCATCATCATAAACAAACCCTAGTTTATTTTATACACAATGAGCTAGCTAGCATGAGTAATTTTTAGTGTAAGATGAGGATAATATTGATTTCGAGTTGATAGTCGACAAAGAGCGTAAATAAAATAATACACCTCTAACCACACCTAGTACTAAATATATTTTTTTACGATTTTATTTGCATGCAAGGTCGACGATGCACATTAGCAAACACAACACATAATCGACCGTTGTCATAGAGTAACATGACGAACATTGTACACGTATAAGCAAATCTAGATTAGATAAACGAAAGTGGCAATTTATGGGGAGAATCATTGATTAGTACATAAAAACGTACTTAATTTTCAAATCTTAATTATGGCTTGTTACATATAATGTAGCATAATGCAACATCAAAGTTGAAACCAAAGAGTAAAAATGTGTTGTATCATTTAAGCATCTGTACTAATAATTAAAAATGTTTTGACACATATGCATCTTTTGATAATTAAGTATCACTTATATGTATCATTTCATTATTTTGTCATTATGTACACATTAAGATACATTCCATGACCAACATGTCTGATCATCTACAAGCAGGGGCGAAGCCAGGATGTGTAAATGGGGGGTGCCAAAAATATATGTACAAGTAACATATTTTTATGGGGGTACCAAATCTACACCTAAAAAGAAATTGTACTAAAAAAAATTGCGTCACTTAGGATTTCTAAAATTATGGGGGGTGCCGTGGTACCCGATCGTCCCCACTTACCTTCGCCCCTGTCTACAAGACCTCTAAACCATAGCCATTTAGGGTGGAGTTCAACCATGAAAGAATAAACTAAAATAACCTGAGAACAACTCCATACAATTTTAGAGCTGGTTATAATTTCCAAAATTAATTTGCAAATTACTGAAAATTAACCTTCGTGCATGTCTTGTGTTATTTCATTTGAAAAACTAAACTAATTAAAATGGTGTGAAAGTACTCAATTTTGTACCTCAACTATTATCAGGGTCCATACTTAAAAGAACGCTAAAGTTACAGTCATTTATCAAATAATAAAATAATGAATCTGATGCGAACAATATATACAAAATGATTATGTTTTCTTCTTTTCTCTTAATTCTTACCTTCATGCTCCTTTAAGGGAAAATGATCATACATATGAATGGTACTTAATTAGATAAAAGTACATACATAAAAACACTTAAAGATAGGTACATATTAATTATTATATACCCACTCTTGAACTATCATCTCTCTTATGTACACATGCATTATAAAAACTTACCATTTTTAGGAAAAAATGTATTTAAATAAAACATAAAAACTTACCATATTTTAAACCATAAACATAGTAAGTTAGTGTGAGATAGGTATATTCCGGTGTTTGTATTATATTCTGAAAATAATGCACTCTAATGTTTGAGAAGCCGAAATCATATATGTGAGATCATTAATTTTTGTTTTTGTTAAAGGTAGAAAGAAACGTATTTAGTTTTATACTACTTATACTACATGAGACTATTACACACGCTACATGCTGCTAATACATATGGTACATGCTGTTACTACATAAGATATAAGATACTACTACATATACGACATGGTGCTACTATATTATTTTATTACATATGCTACATACATGGTGCTACTACATACGATACACGATGTTACCAGATATGATACTAGATGATTCTTCTATTAATTATGAAGTGATTTATTATAAATTAGTTCTTAGTTATGAAATACCAGTCAAAAGACGGAAACTAAAGATGCAAATATTAATTAGGGAGTGATTTATGATAAATTTGTCTATTAGTATATTGGAAGGGATATTTTGTTTGATATTGTAAGATGTTTAACAAAGCACAAGGGTATTATAGTCTTCTAAAATTACATATGTATCAAATGTTAAAAGAGATTTAAAAATCCGGCCTTTTGGAGATTAAGTCTCTTTGTATGTACTAATCAGCGATTCTCTCCTCCTTCGAACGTTCCTCTTATGCTATGATTGGTTTCATAACTGGCCCAAAGAAAATATTTTTGGCGGGTCGCCTAGGGGTAAACAAGTTTGTTTTACTCATTTAAAGTAAACTAGAAAAACCATTGTAAATTTTAATTTTTTTGGGAAATTATTTACCCTTTTGATGGGTTGCCCAGTTCGCTCGTACTGTTGGCACACCCCCCAAGACGGGCTATGATTGGTTTGGAAGGCGAATTTAATAGCCATCTCATGGATCTCACTGTCACGTGACTCTAACACGCATTGAGTTACATACAAATGTTATCAAACTCGATCATTCGTAATAACACAAGGTGTATCAATATAAGTGCAATCCCATGCATTATTATGGATAGTTAGGATCATATTTTAGTACACTCATAATTTGGATCACAGGCCGATAGTATTTCCTCGACGATCAAACGAGTCCCTTGGTGCCAAGTCAAAATAAAATAAAATACTAATAGTGCTCGTTTAGTTGAGAGACTTATAGTCTCTGAATTATGAGACTGGCATGATTATAATATCGTGACGGGATTATATGGTGATTCACCCCGACATGACTTTTCAAATACATCTATTTTGGGACAACACCCATCATGAATAAACATTCAAATTGAGATATAACGTCCGTTTGCTATAACGGATTTTTTGGTCCAAATTTAAAATTTAAAAATATGTTTTTAAAATCCACTGAAAATATAAATTTTAAAAATCTGTATTATTTATCTTTTTTTGCCTAAAAAATTGATTTTTTAAATCTAAATAATCTGATTGTTAAAACAGCCACACATTTTTATAATAAGAAACTCAACTAATTTTTTTTGTTGCCATGTGATTGCAATTTTATCGATTTATGGTGTTAAATCATATTAATCGAACGAACACTAGTAGGCTGAGACCCTATTTAGTAAAAACCAAATTTTGTGTACTAAAATGGTAAAAACACACAAATTTTGATTAATAAACAACTTTTTTTTCTCCAAAATAATATAAAAACGTAAAGCTATACGAATAGATTACTTAGAAAACCAAACCCGACATGACTTTTCAAATACATTTATTTTGGGTCAATACCCGCCATAAATAAATCTTCGACATAATGCATGTACTGTTGTTAAACCGTTAATCGTACAAACACTGGTAGGTTGAGATCAAAATTAGTAAAAACTAAATATTGTGTACTAAAATGTTAAAAAAACACAAAATTTGATTTTTTTTTTTGTAGAAACGTAAATCTTTATATACGAAAAGACCAAACCCTAAATTATTCTCTCTCTCTCTCTCTCTAAAGTGTCTGCATGCATGGTGAGTTCACTAAAATCATATATATATTATTCACATGTCTAATTGTCTTATGGGTTGGTATTCTCTTTATCACTCTCTTTATATATATATAGGGAAAAATAAACTGTTATTTCTCTTCATATGATAAGCTTTATCTAGTTAATTTAATTCTTATTTAGTAGAAGCTTTTAAGCAAATTAGTCAAGACTTTTTTAGGAAATAAGCTGGTTATTTTCTCTGCAGCTTTTTAATACATATGTATACACTTACACAACACTCTCTAAGAATGTCTTACACTACCTTAATCTCATTGTCATATATGAGCTTATTGAATCTATATCTAATAATATATCCTGATTTGTTTGTATTATTGTTAAATATGTAAGTACCCGGTGTGCCACCAAAGTACGTATGTTCCATAGTTGTACATCCTTTTGGCGTTTGTGTTTGTGAATGAGTTTTGCTATTCATATGTATGAATTTGCAGTTATGGGTTTTGATAGTCTAGGGTTTTAATCAGCATGGCAGTTCAGCCTAATTCAGTTGTTTTAGTAAATTTGTTAGGTTGCAGGAAAGTTGGCTTCTTTTTCAGGCAAGAATGTAAGAAGCTCAGTAAAACTATATAAAAGCTGAGCAACCAAAAGGCAATCTAGCTTTCAGTAAAAAAATCTGACATTAAAACTGCAACCAAATAGTACTTTAAAAGGCTTGATTGGTTGCAGATTTTAGCAAATAAGCTTTGTTGTGAAAAATTTGGGTTCATCTTGCTAAATCTTGTAGCCTTTTCAGCTAAATAAAATAAAAAGTGAGCAACCAAATGCAATCTAGCTTTCAGGGAAAAAAATTGAGTTTAAAGCCTCAACGAAACATTGCTTAGTAAGTTTCTGTAGGTGAGATTTTCAAATATCCATCAGAGTTTCTGTACATGCAATGGAAATTTATTTGTTAACGTCTTTTGGTGTTTTTGCTTGAAAATCATTACAACAGCTAAGTAT
This sequence comes from Primula vulgaris, assembly GCA_963920805.1. Taxonomy (NCBI): domain Eukaryota; kingdom Viridiplantae; phylum Streptophyta; class Magnoliopsida; order Ericales; family Primulaceae; genus Primula; species Primula vulgaris. The sequence goes on along the minus strand of OY987220.1, from coordinate 2,557,454 downwards.
AATTTTTAAGTGATTCATTAACTGATAAACTATTTGTATAACTTCCTTTTAGAATGTTTGAGTACACCGATTAGTTGTGTAAATTATAATCCTCAGTGGTCCTGATATGTATATATAGAAAGTTTCTCTCTTTATATGTAAAGCATATGCTTGTTTGGTTGGTTGATAGTTTAGGAGTCTGATAAACAGGGGCAGAGAAAGCTTATTTAGTTAAATTAATGCTTGTTTGGTTGTAGCTTTTAAGCAAATAAGCTGGAACTGTTAGGTTGCTAAAAAAGTTTGGTTAATAAAGCTTCTAGTCTTTTCAGGCAAAAAAATAAAGGAGATCAGCAAAATAAATAGAAGCTGTGCAACTAAATGCAATTTAGCTTTCTGCAAAAAAAAATAATCTCAAAAGCTGCAGCCTTTTGAGTTCTATTCTTGCAAATGTACTCCCCAGGCAGATAATTAAACCCAAAAAAGGCCTAATGAATTTGTCTTGGTGTGTATGTTTGTGAGTGATTTCATTGTTTCAATAGCTAAATTCAATCTGAAGTGGTCCATTATCTAATCACTATTTGTATAAATGCCGTAAAAGAATGTTTCAATGTACTAATTTCTCATGCAAATTATAATCCTTAGTGGCCTTCATATGTATGTATCAAAATTCAAAAGCTTTTCTCTTCGTAAGTATGCATATGCAGTTAAGGTATTGATAGTCTGGGGTTTTAATAAATAGGGTAGAGAAGATTATTCAGTTATAAGGGTTGTCTAGTTTCAGCTTTTAAGCAAATAGGCTGGATTTTTTTAGGTTTCGGAGAAATTTGGGTTCATCCGGCTTAAAGCTTTTTGCTTTTTCAGGAGAGTAAAAATAAAGGTTTGCAAAATTGAAGTTGAGCCACCAAATGGAATTTACCTTTCAGCAAAAAATTTGATCCCGATGAACACGATAGAAAAATGAAAGATGCTTTTAATGATGCGTATTATGATGCTGAAGATGTGGACCCCGAGTTTGCTAGTGATGCAGATGAAGATGAAGATGGTGAGATTGAGAAACCCAATTTTGGCAAGGAAGATGAGTTGCTTGGGCTTGAAAAAGGTTGGGATGAGGTATCGGGTTCTAAGGACAGGTTTTTAGCTGCTCGAGAAAAAATTCTTAAGCGGAAGGAAGAAAACGACGGAGATGAAAAAGTGGAAGAAGAAGAAGAAGGAAATGAAGATGTTGTGAAAGAGGCTAAACGAAAGAAAAAGCGAAAAATGTTTAAAATGGAAAAGGAGCTTTTGGATAAAGAGTTGGAAGAAAACCATAAGTTGGACTATGAGGATACTATTGGGGATTTGAAGACCAGGTTTAAGTACAGAGGAGTTGCTTCGAAGAGATATGGGCTTCGTACCGAAGAGATTCTAAGGCTCGATGATAAGGAGTTGAACCAAGTTGTATCTCTAAAAAAGATTGCTACTTACAGGGAGAAGGAATGGAAGGTGTATACGAATAAGATGGAACAAAGGGTTAACTCACTTCTCAAAGGGGAGAATTTAGATGATCAGAGAAATGATGATGATAAAAAATTGAAAATTGAAGACAAATCAAAAGATGAAGAAATTAAAGATGGTAAGAGCGAATTATTACCTAGGAAAAAGCGAAGAAAGATGCAACAAGCTAAGCTTAAAATACAACCCTCTAGACTTGCGGCATATGGAAAAAACCCTTCAAAGTCGAAAAGTAAGAAAAGAAACTAAATATTTTGCCTTTGCTTTAGACTGCATTGAGCATGCATGTTTTGTATTTCCAAAGTTGACAATCTGTTAAACTTTTTGGTACCTTTTTATGGAAATTCTGATGTTATTGTTATCATTATATATATTAAGCATTGTGATGGGAACGTCTAGCAATTTTTGTCTCACTTTTCCATCGAATAAATTTTTAGAACTTGCAACCTCGTTTTATTCATTTCTCTAAATCTCTGTATCCATAATCATAGTCTTTTGACTCAATTTTTGAGAATTTAAGTGTAGTTCACTCGCTGTGTTTTGCTGAATTATGTGCCTCAATGCTGTTATGGATGTATGTGATGTTAGGATTTTCACGACATTGATTTCCAGACTGTAGTGTTATTGTTTGCAATCCATGTTTGAGAAATCATTTAGTGAAAAGAGATCCCGAATTAGGTAATTATACAACTTTCTTTCCTTTCCTCTTTTTTTTAATTATAAAACTTTCTAAACATAGTAGAATGCTATTTTAATATCGAGTTACGATACATATCTAGTAAGTACTGTATTATACTTGTCATTTATAATTCTTGTTGTTGTGATAGATGATGTAAATTTACTACATTTGCATCAGTTAATGATTCCCACCTTTCTAGGCGGAATATTTGTCATCCCTGATTTTTCTTCGATAATTCCTCATTGACTGTTTTGACATTATTTGTGTTCGACGTATTGTAGCTTTCGAAGAATTTTGAGTAGTATTTTGGGTTCAGTGACAAAATGGTCGAGTGGAGCCGCCGATATGGCATAGTCCAGGTCTGTGCAAGGCTGCCCGTGTCCAAAAAAAATTATACGATTTTGTAAGTCATAAAAAATTGAGCTTTTCTTAAGCAAGAACCACTGTGTAGTCTTACTCCTAGAGGTTCTTTTCTTATTTAGTTCAAAGATCCTGAAAAGTTTAGGTTCTAAGCCAGTGAACCAAATGCAGCCTAGATTTTAATCAAAAAAGTAAAAATTACTGAACTTAAAGCTCCAGCCAAATAAGGCCCAGGTGTGCTTGCTGAAATTTGTCCTAACATTTCTCTCTATCTGTATTCCATATTGTGCAGTAAAGGACTGCTTGATTTCCCTATTATGAAACTGACTTTGACTGTGCTAATTTGCCAATTGCCTTGCAGGGTTGCTTGAAAAGATCAATCTGTGACATTATGCGTTTCTAACCTTTTTCAACTGTTGTCTTCGTATAATACCGTAATATTTTACAACGTTCAAACCTCCTAATATCTTTAATAAAGAAGTAAACTTCTGCAATTGTTTGGACTGCAGCTTTGTGAATTTTTTTTTTTTTTTTTTTTGTAATCTGCAGCTTTCTGAACTCTTAGTCTTATCCTCTGCAATTTTGTTCACTTGTGAAAATAGGCATATTGTAGTTTTCTGGAATAAATGAGTTGACCTCTTTGCGGAACATTGGCTGGCTATTTTTAAAACCTTCCATGAATTAGCTTGCATTTGATGTTCTTACCCTGTCGTACCATAGCTTACATCTTTAATTGTCTATTCCGTGGGAGACTCTTTGACGCAGAACGGAAGCTAAACAAAAACAGAAAAATCTTGTTCGTAAACACACGAACGGGTGTTGTTTGAATTTCGCTCAAACGGACGGAAAATAAACTCTGGAATCCACCAGAATAGGAGCTAATCTCTAGATAGAGAAACTCGCAAACTTTATTTTATTTCAAATATTTGGTGCATGGGAAATTACATGCGATAAATACCTTTATATAGGCCAAAACTAGAAAATGAAAAGTCTATCTTTATTAGTCATACATGAATACACACATTCATGAACAACCTTTGATTTTCCTCTTTATTAAAGTTTTGAATCTAGACTCAATAATTTTTTAAAACTTATTAAATAAAACCCTTGGTTTTCTTGAGACTCTTTGCTTGCTTCTTTTCTAGCTGAGAAATGTACTTCTCAGCTAACTGTTCCACATCATTCCCTTCCACTTCTTCACAACTCGACTCTGAGTTGTCATCTGGATAAAGAGGCTCGTTGTTCGAAGGAACATACTCGAATAAATCAGCAATATTAAAGGTTCTAGAGATCTTCATATGTTGAGGCAGATCAATGACATAAGCATTGTCATTAATCTTGCGTAAAACCTTAAATGGTCCATACTTTTTCTGATCAAGCTTTCTTTGACTACCCCCGCGTTCTTTCCTTAAAAACACCATGACCTCATCACCCTCTTCAAACGTTTTATGGCGCCTATGTGTATCTGCAGATGCTTTGTACTTTGCATTCGATGCTTCAAGCTTGCTTTTTACTTGTTCAATCACCTCCACATGTTCTTTTGCTAACTGTTCACCTGCAATACTCTTAGGAAGAGAGTTAGGTAGGTGGACCAAGTCGACTATGTTAGAGGGTACTTTCCTGTAGACAATAGCAAAAGGTGACATGCCAGTCGAGCTATGAACAACACTATTATATGCGAATTCAGCCCGGACCAAAGCTAAATCCCATTGTTTCTTCTTCTCCCCACAAATACAACGCAATAGATTACCCAATGTCCGATTAACAACTTTAGTTTGACCGTCGGTTTGGGGATGTGCAGTGCTACTTAAACGCAACTCAGTTCCAAACTTCCTCCACAATGTCGACCAAAAATGAGCAAGGAATTTTGGATCTCGGTCTGAAGTTATAGAACGAGGAACTCCATGTAGTCTAACATTTTCTTGAAAAAACAGTTTTGCCACATGAGGTGCATCGCTCGTGGTTCGACATGGAATAAAATGTGCCATTTTAGAGAATCGATCAACCACAACAAAGATTGAATCGTAACTCCGCTGTGTATGGGGAAGTCCCAGCACAAAATCCATAGATAGATCTTCCCAAGGTTGTTCAGGGACTGGGAGAGGCATGTACAATCCAGTATTTTTCCCTTGTCCCTTTTGTTTTTGACAAACTGGGCACTTACGCACAAATTTTCCCGCATCTCTCTTCAATTGTGGCCAATAATAACGTTCTTCAAGACTGACTGCCAATTGTTTTATCTCGGCCCAAATGTCCGCTCAACCCACCAGCATGTAGTTCTCTAATTAATTTTTCATGTAAGGAAGTTCTTGGAATACATAAACGATTCCCTTTAAAAAGAAAACCATCTTGTACGAGAAAATCTCCAAGAGTTTGCTTTGCAACATGTTTGGCCCACACCGAACTAAAATCTTCATCTTCTTCATACAATTCTTTCATGAATTCTAGACCAACAACTTCGTTACTTATGGTGACCAGTAAAACGGCTCGCCTGCTCAACGCATCTGCAACTTTATTGGTTGTTCCAGATTTGTGCTTTATAACATAGTTGAATTGTCCGAGATAAGCAGCCCATCGAACATGCATTTTGTTTTTAAATTCTCTTTGGTTTTTAAAATGCACAAGAGACCGGTGATCAGAATAAATCACAAATTCCCTAGGTAACAAATAATGTTCCCAATTTTTCAAGGCTCGGACCACAGCGTATTACTCTTGTTCATACGTTGACCAATTTTGTCTTGCTTCGTTTAATTTCTCACTGAAATATGTGACTGGCCTCGTTTCTTGTGAAAGCACTCCACCCACTCCAGTTCCGCAAGCATCACATTCAATTTCAAATAACTTCTCAAAATTCGGTAGAGCGAGAATAGGCGCGGATGTCAATCTTTGCTTGATCTCTTCAAAACCTTTAGCCGCATTTTTGGTCCACTCGAATTTTTCTCCCTGTCTTTTCTTCAGACAATCTGTAATAGGAGCCGCAGTACTACTAAAATTTCTAATAAATCGTCTATAGAAAGTAGCAAGCCCATGAAAACTCCGCACTTCAGTTAGAGATTTTGGTGCTGGCCAATCCTTAATCGCTTGTATTTTCTTATCATCAACATGTATTCCCTCCGAGCTGATCACGTATCCCAGAAATAGAACTTTATTTGTCATAAAATTGCATTTCGTAATATTAATAAATAGTTCATTCTCTTGCAGTGCTTTCAATACATTCCTCAAATGCTCCAAGTGTTGTATCTCGTTGCGGCTGAAAATCAAAATATCATCGAAATAGACCACCACAAATTTACCAAAGAAGGGCTTTAAAACTTGATTCATTAGCCTCATGAACGTGCTTGGCGCATTAGAAAGACCGAATGGCATAACCATCCATTCGTAAAGGCCTTCTTTTGTTTTGAAAGCAGTCTTCCACTCATCTCCAGGCCTTATCCGTATTTGATGGTAACCACTTTTTAGATCAATCTTCGAGAACACCATTGAACCAGTCAACTGGTCGATCATATCTTCAAGTCGGGGTATGGGAAAACGATATTGTATAGTAATTTTGTTAATAGCTCGGCTATCAACACACATACGCCATGTTCCATCTTTTTTTGGTACGAGTAAGGCCGGAACTGCACATGGGCTAATACTTTCTCGGATATGCCCTTTTTGTAGCAACTCTTCCACCTTTTCTTGTAAAATTTGGCTCTCCTTCGGGCTCATTCGATAATGAGGCAAGTTCGGTAAGCGAGCACCAGGAATAAAATCAATTTGGTGTTGAATATCTCTCATAGGAGGTAAGCAATGAGTCTCCGCCACCACACCATAAAATTCCTCCAATAATTCCGTAACAGGCGTCGGAATGCCCTCCTCAAGAGGTTCACTTTTGACCACCAATAAAAATACACCACCAAATTCTTTTATGTCAGTGGAAAACTCATTTGTAGATTGTGAAATTGCCAAATAAGTTTTCCCTTCCACTTTAGAAGCTTTCGTTATACCTCCTGATGGGGCGATAATGATTTTCTTACCATCCCATATAAACATACTAGTAAAAGTTACCCACGCGTTGCGTGTGATACCCGTAATGACATAAATCTCGTAATATATTTTATTTTTAACATAATATTCAGATTTAATATAATTTATTATAGTTACGGAGGTTAAAACGAATTGTTAATTAATTTAGGGTATATCCGTAATTAGTAAAATATATTGAGGACAAATAGTTAATTAATTATATTATGTATATTGGTAATTAGTAAAAAAGAGTGCGAGCATTTTTGGAAAAAATGGCCAAAATTTGGCAGCCTCATTTTTTCTTGGGTTGGCTTATATTAATAAGATAAGTATTATCTCTACCCTTGTGTTGTGTATCAACGTCAAACTGCCAAGGCCTACCCAACAAAATATGGCAAGCATCCATTTCGACATCACACAGAACTTCGGATTTGTAAATTTTTCCCATAGAAATAGGCACCTTGCAAACCTTATTTACTTGAATTGATGGTCCATTCTTAATCCAACCAATACGATAAGGAGTTGGATGTTGCTCTGTGGTTAGTTTGAGGTGGTCCACCAATTTCTGGGTGATCAGATTCTGGCAACTGCCATTGTCTATAATCAAACTACAAACAGCCTCTCCAACTCGACATTTGGCTTGAAAATTTTTCCTACGTTGAGTTAGCTCTTTCTGTTTCGGGGAGCACAAAATACGTCGCACCACACAGACTAAGTCTCCTTGTTCTTCACCACACACGTCTTCAGCATACTCATCTTCTTCCTCCTCAAAAACTTCGTCTTCTTCAGTTGAATTCACCACATTAACGGGCCTTCGCTCGGGGCATTCATTTGATCTATGCCCAGGTTGTTGGCATCTGAAACACTTTGGAATTGTTGGTATGGCATACGGGTTATTTGTGGCCTTGTCTCGTGGTTTCTCTCCGACGATTGTTCGCTTTGAGCCTTGTTCCGTGTTCGTTCCAGTTGGTCTGTTAATAGGAGCAGGAGATCGTGATTGTTCTGGTGCCTTTTCAGATGTGTTATAATTGTTCCTTCGAAGTGTTGTTGGACGGCTAGTCTGCTGTGCAACTTTGCCTCTCCTCGTAGCGCCATCTCCCTTGCATCTGCTAGCGAATGAATAGCTTGAACCCCCATTTTGTCTTGTATTTCGTACTTCAGACCTCGCACATAACGAGCAATTTGATGATCATCTGTCTCATTAACATCACATCGGGACTGTAACCTCAAGAACTCTTCGGTGTATGCAGCTACTGAACGGAAACCTTGTCGACAATCTAAAAATTGTCGATACAACATTTGTGCATAATCTCTCGGGAGAAATCGTTGCTGCAGTTACTCCTTCATCAAAGTCCAGTCTCTAATCGGTTGTTGCCTTTGTCTGTATCGCTCATCACACACATTTTGCCACCATGCACCAGCCCCTCCCTTAAGCTTATATGCAACAATTGCCACCTTACGCTCCTCGTTGACTCCCATGATGTCGAAAAACCTTTCCGCTTCAGTAAGCCAATCCAGAAAAGCCTCCACTTCGAAACTTCCATTAAAAATAGGAATTTCAGCCTTGATTCTGTACCCGTCATGGTTTTCCCTGCGATCGTTATTAGGAACAAGAGGCTGTTCCGGAGCAGCACCCGGTTGTTGCAATCGAGGGTTAGCTGCCAAGGTCGTGATGGCTGCAAGGACATTTTGAAGCTGATTACCGAGCTCTTGGATGCTAGCTTCAATCACACCAAACCTTGTTTCAATAATTTGACCATGATCGTCACCCATGGCTCTGATACCACCTGACGCAGAACGGAAGCTCAACAAAAACAGAAAAATCTTGTTCGTAAACACACGAACGGGTGTTGTTTGAATTTCGCTCAAACGGACGGAAAATAAACTCTGGAATCCACCAGAATAGGAGCTAATTTCTAGATAGAGAAACTCGCAAACTTTATTTTATTTCAAATATTTGGTGCATGAGAAATTACATGGGATAAGTACCTTTATATAGGCCAAAACTAGAAAATGAAAAGTATTATCTTTATTAGTCATACATGAATACACACATTCATGAACAACCTTTGATTTTCCTCTTTATTAAAGTTTTGAATCTAGACTTAATAATTTTTTAAAACTTATTAAAAAAAACCCTTGGTTTTCTTGAGACTCTTTGCTTGCTTCTTTTCTAGCTGAGAAATGTACTTCTCAGCTAACTGTTCCACATCACTCTTGCGTTCACACTGGTTGAAAACTGTTTGTGTTTTACCATATGCAAAAGTATTTTAGAGGATTTTCGAGTCAAATCCCGGGCCCAATATGAAAGCCTCTGGTTAATTTGGGAAGATGTTCAACAAAGATGGTAGAATGAACATCTTCCAGAATGATACCCAGTGATGGTACCACCTTTTAAGTGGCAGTCAACAATCGCAAGTCTCATTAGCCATAATAGTTGCGGCAACGCCTTAATCGACCATCATCATAGAGTTGCACAACAAACATCGTACACATGTAAGTAAATCTAAATCAGAAAAACGAAAGTGGCAATTCATAAAAGGATATGTACACAATAAGATACATTGCATAACCAACATGTCTCATCTACAACACCTCTAAAACATAACCAGTTAGGGTGGAGTTCAACCATGAAAGAATAATCATTTCTGGCAATGACGCATACATAGATACTGTATGTACATACACGTAGTTAGATGATGATACATCCACTGCAAACTACTAACCTAACAAAATTGTTTCCAAAGTTTTTAGTGCCCAAGTATATCAAGTTGGCGACTCAGCTAAAAGAAGGGTATGCCACCATCCACACGCAACATTTTTTGGGACACAACCGTCAATTGGCACTTGAGCAGGAATATTACGGTCAATCACATCTCCTAAGCCAAGCTGCGTAAAGCAAAAAAAAGCAGTCAATGGACAATAGGAAAAGGTACAAACAGACAGAAGTTATAATGTCAACGCAGTCGATTAAATGTTCTAAAGTATAATAGACCGTCAGAATGGAGAAAGTTCAAGCTGAAACTTCTAAAACAAAATTGATCAACAAAAGAGATTGGGGTAATTCTCTATTTCAGGATGGAAGCCAACAACTAGTCAATTTACTACTCCCTTCTCTTTTTGCTTGTGAATTACAACAAGGCATTATATTACATAGAAAAAACATAGACAGACAAATGTTCCTTGTAATACCTGGCCATACTTGTTCCAACCCCAACAAAATACTTTTCCATCATCTGCAAGAAAGTAATAAACAAAAGGAATAAAAATGCTTTTTCTTTGAAGCTGTGCAATCAAGCATGAAAGCAAAGAGTCATTTTCTCATGTTATTTCTTATCTTGACTAGGATGAGAGGCAATATAACTTCAAGTCTGATACCAAAAGTGACCTTATACTATACAACAGCTAGATGAGCCACTGTTTTTTAATAACTTTCTGGGGGTCAAGGAAGATGCATTTTTTAATGTCTCATAAACCAACAAATCGATATTCTATACGAAAGTTAAAGCTGAACCTTCCAAAAAATTTACTCGTTTTCAGGCATTGAATTACAAATAATATTAAAGTTCTGTTTGCCGACCGATTTTCTGGTCAAAAATCAGCTTCAAAAAAGCTGTTTCAGAAATCCACTGAAAAATCAGATTTTCGAAATTTATTTATTTTTTGCTTTTTTGTTTTGCCTATAAAAAATCTGCTTTTTAAAAGCTAAAACAACCATTAATTTAAAATAAAAAAATAAGAAATTCATCCCAGGGAATCTGTTGCCAAGCGGATCCTTAATACACCAAAAAATTAATATTTTCATATAGATAATAGATTGGTTAATGTTTTGCCTAGCTTTCAGGTGAACTCATGTACAGGTATAGCCTACAACAATCTTGGGGTAACACTATGACCAAATTTTTATCAGCAGTAAACACATTGTCAATTTGGCCACCATATGCCAAAATCTCCTCTATTGATTCTACAAGGAAATACAACTCTTACTAATTAAAGAAATGGGAAGTTGCACTTAGTAATTATTCATGATATATAACGGTTAGTCCCCTCGGTTTGAAAATCAGTATACAATACCAGGAGAGTTTCTCATACCTGCAACAACAGCACTGTGGCGAGCCCCGCAAGATACAACTTTAGCATGTACATTTTCCAAATTTGGAGTATCAAGCAGCCTAGGCAGAGTCTGCAGCAGAATATTAACAAAACTAAAGTTAATTTAATAAATTCTTACAATTTTGCCCATCAGCTTCACAAATAATACAAGTAATCTATATGTTAAGAGAAATTGTACCTACATTAAAGATGGTATAATTTAGGAACATTTCTATATGCGAATGCGCAAATACACTATACACTTTTAAGCAATCAAAATCAACAACACAGAATTGCTGAACCTAACAAGGATGACTTATTCCCTCATTTTCATGGTGGAAGCCCCATCCCCATGAATATGATTAAGTGATGTTGTTTATCTCTTTCTGTTTTTGGTTGATGACATTATTTGGTGTTAATACAGACATTTTAAGAATACCCACATCAATCTCACGAGCCATTTCCTCTAAATTTTCAGATATAATCGAAAGAATATGCGCACAACAAGTTCTCTAAGACTAAACGTCTCTCTGTTGACACTTATTACCGGCTCACCAATCTTCATAGAAAATTTGGATCTCCACAATTAAGCTAATAGTATCTTCTCTTTTCTCTCTCCCATTACTCTCTTTTACTATTACTAATGAGAAAAGAGAAGAGAAAAGAGAAAAGAGAAACAATTTTGAAAAATAATAAAAGCTGGTAGTATTTAATATAGACAAATTAAAGATCGAGAATATGATAGATATGCTGGCATACCGTGTGCATGTGATAGCTGAAATTAAAAAGTGTGATTTTGTGTTAAATTTGAAGATGATTATGCAGAGTATGATGTCATGACATTCTGAGCTCATCGGTTTGCAGCTTATAAGTGCAAAAATATATTCTTTGTTAAAGGTGAAAAAGTGTACTTTAATTCATCATGGATGCCATTGGTAGAAGCAAATAGACTTGTTTTAATTGATGGTGATTAACAGATTTAATTGTCGTGTAAAGTTGGAAAAAAATATTCTTTTATTGAAAAGGGATTTTATCAACCCACTTCGTCAAATTATACTTGCTTTGCCTCAAAAGTAGAAACAAGTATACTTTTCATCATTTTACCAAACACAAATTTCAGTTAAAATAAAAAAATGTACGAGCTTATATGTTTAATACATTACCATACAAGCGCTATGGATAGATGAAGGTAAAAAGAGAAGTACCTCGGCCTGATCACTGCCAGTTCCCAGTTGGCCAAATTGATTACCACCAAACGTGTAAACATCTCCATCTGCCGAGACACACACAGTGTGCCAAAGTCCCGCTGCCACACCTTCTACATTTATGCCAAGTAAAGAAGACACACAAATAGGACTCAGCTCGTCATCTGTGCTCCCCTGCCCACACTATACCACCACAACAAACATGTGCGCCACCAGCATAAGTTTTCTATCTTGACCATTTTAACTCATACAATATGCCAATCAAGTTAGAAAAAAGGAGAATTCCCATACTTGAAGTTTCAATCTGATCCCCCTTAATACTTATACAGGTGGTCCCTTTTTAATGGGGATCAATAGCATTATACATGGGCTTGAATTGTGTAACATATTGAAAATGTGGGGATTTTTAATGCAACTTACTCAGATTATGGGGAGTTCATTTGAAACCATGGGGATATAATGGAAATTCTACCTAAAGTATGAACACCACTATTGTTGCAACCGTAACTATAGGGATTAAACTGAGGTTTGACCTAAAACATAGGGACAAAGAACATCTATCGCATATAAACACAACAAGAAGATAAAAAATGATCCCATAACCCCTTCTGAAACCAGAGAAATCTTGAACAGTATTTTTCTGCTTGTTTGCTTCATTTCTAGCTTACCGACATTTTAGTACTGAAAAGTTGATAATAGGAGAAACAATCTTTCTAATAACAACCTCTGTTAGATGTATATCTCACCCAGTATTACGTTATCTTTCTCTCAAAGTTACAAATCCGAAGGTAATTTTTAGGACAAATACCCTCTTTAACATAATTACTCTGTTCTATCAAACTCTTTTAGCAGATTGCATTATCAGAGCAAATAATTTTCCTAGTTTCTTTACAAAATCATTGGACCACAATAACTTCGTTATGCAACACGCAGAAATATCTAATCTGTTCCGCCTATGCTAAACCCTATTTGTATAGAGAGTTCAATTACCTTGACAATAACTAAAATTGACTGACAAAATGATTAGTCATTTAGGTCAAAAGAAGAACACACAGGCTCATCAAGACAGGATGAATAAGGACACTAGGAGGAGTATAAGTTCACTTTTATGAGATTTCTTTCTCCTCTGTATATAGCTATAGAAATGCAGTGGATTCTAAATAGCAAAGAGGACTGATAAAAAAGATCACAGGTACATAAACCTCAAGGAAGTTTCTCGCTCCAATTAGACTCACCTGTCCATATAATCCCCAACCAAAAGTAAGTAGTGCCCCAGCATCTGTAAAAATACACAAAATAGTGTATGTTAGCGAGTCACTACCTTGAGCACATCTCATGAGTGATAAATTAGATTAGCATACACAAGTAACAGATAGAGAGACAAAGTATCAGCAGATTTTGATTTCCTACGCCAGTCTATACAAGTTAGCAAATAGTCCTTCAACTTTAGCAAATTAGTTCAGCTTTTGTTCACTACATTGAAAAGAAATTTCTGGGGAACTGAAATAGAATTTTTTTCAAAGAACACTTTCCAAAGCAAAAAAAGGGGATAGAATAATGTACAAAACACATGGATTTTTAATTAATTAGTACCAGACCGATGATTATTTTTTCTAGATGGTGCAACAAAAATGTAGTAAATCACTCAGAAATGTAATGTTAGCGTACTAGACTACTCCTTCCTTTGTCCCTAAAGGTGGTCATTTTTGTTTCCACACCAATTAATAAAAGGCTTCAGGCTCTAAAATTATATTTTATTATAGTTTACCACTTTACCCCTCATCAATTATTCAGTCCACTATCCATTACAACTTCTTGATAAAACACAAAGTACCAAATAAGGGTATAATAGTACTTTGATGTTTCTTAATAGTCGAATGGACCACTATTTGGGACACACCAAAATAAAATTATGACCCAAAAAGACAGAGGCGGTACTTGCTAAGTAATTTAAATTTGTGATTAAATGTAAATTAGTTCTTATGTTAGGGATAAATTGTACACAACTCTGAAATAATACTACACAAATCAAAAAGAAACTTTTACCAGTAATTACAGCACTGTGTCTTCCTCCACAAGCAATTCCCTTTATATAGCTCCCTGGAACTCCAGAATACTGTCCCTTCGACCCAAGGGTTGAGAGAGAAGAAGTTCCGTTTTTCCCTAGAGAGGTGGTATCAATGCAAGGCACCAAATGTGGAGTCGAAACTATTCGTACTCTTGAACCCAACCCTAGCTGACCCTCACCTCCATAGCCCCAACCCCAGACTTGTCCTGTATCTGAAATTTCAAGAAAATACCACATCAAGGATCTTATATTGTTTGAAATTATCAAGTATCTTGTATAACCAGAGCCTTGAACCAAATCGAGAACCACATTTTGGACAAATTTTAACGAAAAATCTCCACAAGCTCAAAACTGCTTGCAAAAAGAGCCCTACTTCTTAATCTTGAGTGGCAATACCATCTAACCCTCTTTCATGGAAAGTTTCCATTAGGCTTGTAGTTTTATCCATTTTAAACAGGAGAATCAAGCAAAAAGCCATCAGGAATATAACAACATAAAGGATCTTATTTTTCCGAGAAGTTATCAAAGAGTTCTAAACCTATGCCAAAGTTTTACTATATAAAAACCCATGAACGGATGCTACCAATGTTAAGAGAGAAATTTCCAAACTTGTAATCCATTTACAGAACAGAAAAACCAAACTCTTCTTAAATACCAATTTGTATGGCCTGTATTTACAATATCATTTTCGAAAAGGGTCTTATTTTAGGGCATAGTTTGAAAGTACAGTTATTCTCGTAAAGAACTTAAACCAGAGTTGTTATGAGTTTTTTCTCGAAAGTTACTATGTTTACCTGACAATACTAAAGTATGGCGGCCACCAGCAGCAACTGTAGAAATTCTTATTCCCGGGTTCAGTGTCACAAGACAAGGCAATGCAGACAAACTTTCTTCACTAGATGATGAGTTCTCTGCGGCTTGCTTAGTTGGCGATATACGCCTCCGTTTAGCACCTTCTTCAACACCCCCAGAGCGAGAGTTGACTATCATAAAGACCTATTTCATGTTAACGTCTGGTTTTCAATGAAGAAAAATAATCTTTAGAAGATAAGCCTTTGTATCTCACCTTGTTCAGTCAATAAAGAGTCTGTCCCTTCATTCCCCAAGTCTCCAAATACCTTACCAGTCGGAACACACTCTTTCCATCCCCATGCGTATACCTCTCCTTTTTCTGCAATTCATACCCAGATTTACTAAATCTTTTGCTTCAAAATCAGAGCCGTCGCAAGACATTTGGTGGCCTAAACCAAGTTGACGCCAATTTAGACACCAATCTACACTGTTCTCCAAGTAGTACGTTATTGCCAATATTTCAACTTAAAGTATTAATTGCTCTTACACTAAGTATCTTTGTATACGAAATCTAACCATTGGAAGTTGGAACACTGGTCTTGAAAGTTAGTGTGATAGATTGGTGCACCAATTCTTTGATATTGTTTACTTCGTTTCTAAATTGTGAATTTAGGCCGTTTGGTGTACTATTTATTCATTTTTGAGTAGATTGATATTCTACTGTGAGACTTGATAACATCTACTACCAAATGGTAAAATCTGAAAGATTTGGGATATAAGAAAGATATTTTCACCATAGTATATTTAAAACAGGGGGATTTTCAGTTGAAATTTGGGCCCTCCTCCCATAGAAGGCCCTTTTTACCCCACATCATGAACGTTTTGAAATTAAGGCCTTAGTAAATTTGAGATTTGACATTTGATTTGATGGGATAAACCATTGCTGAAATTTGATTCATCTTGCTAGCTCTATATGAAATAAAAGGCAGACTTATTTAACCAAAACAATTAGAATGCTCAATTTGGTTCTGGGACAAAGGGAAGGAAGAAAAAGTAAATTAGGGCTTGTTTGGTTGCAGTTTTCAAGCAAATATACTGGATTTTTTGAGCTGAGGGACAGAGAGTAGAATCATCCAGCTTAAAGCTTACAGCTTTTCCAGCCCAAAAATCCAAAAAATCACAGTTTTTGAGCTCGTCAACCAAGTGCATTCCACTGTAAGAAAGAAAAAGCAAAAAACTGAGCTTATAAGCTGCAACCAATTTAAGACCTTAGTCATTGGTACCTGAAGCTTCTTTAAAAGCTGTGACTTTTTCTTCCTTCTGATTCCCAGCAACCAAAGGGCAAATATGTCATTTTCTTCTCCATACAATGAGTAGAAAATGAGCAATACCTGTGACTGCAATACAATGTGCCCACCCAGCTGAAGATTTTACTATTCGATCATCGGTAGGAAGTGGAAAAGGCTTCGGTGTTTCCTTAACAAAATGAAGCAAAGTTAAGTACGTCGAGTTATTAAACACTCGAAAAGACTTATAGGAATTCCACGGAAAATATAAGATTGCACTACCCCATGCTTCCCGGATGTCACATAGCTTTGACCAAGATCATCTGTTGAACCCCATGTAATAAGCTTCCCATTCTCTGATTAAAATGAAACATATTACCAAAGGGACCCACACTCAATTTAGCAACTAAAACATTCAAACGCATTTGAGATTACACAAACGAAAAATTGCACGAAGAAAGCACGATAGGCCTTGGTGAATCACAAAATAAAGTCACAGCTATACTGCTGGTTGTCAATTAATCAACTACGATCTAAAGTATAAAAACATGTAATGCTCATATAAGAAGACATTGTTGTAAAAGTAGTGCATCCAACATAATTATTGACGTATACAACCAAGCAGCATAAACTCATCCACTCATTTAGAAAGGAAAAAGCCGTGTCCTAGTTGTCATTTACTATATCCTCGTTTTAGCCGATCATATCCAAGTTTTACAATTTTGGAAATAAAAATGGGGAAACTTCCTTGATTCACAAGTCACGCAATTATTATATTTTTGGTACAAACAAGCCATGTATTTAAACAGAGTGGTGTCTTGGGACAAACATATACACCAAAAGGAACTTAAATTCATCAAAGTGGCAATACTAATTTTCAAAACTATAAGACAAGGACTTATTTGTTCGACCTTTGAAGCTCATTTTTTTTTTTTTTGCATTTACAATTTATATCTTATTTTTCTGGCCAGCTTAAATCGTGATTTTGCATGAAAAGCTACAATCTCTAAGTAGAATCAATCCAATTATTTTCAGCCTCAAATAAGTCAGTTTAATTGCTAATGTTGCATCCATATACCTTCAAAACCAAATAATTATTAGAATAATGCCTAGCTCAATTTTGAAACAAAAGACGTAATTTTTAGCCTCAAATAAGGCAGCTTAATATCTAGTGTTACATTTCTACACCCCATAAATTTCAGTTCTCAGAATATTAACTGAATTATGGTCATCTCACTTTCAAAACAAAAAAGAAAAGTAATATTTTTTCCAAATTAAAATTACCTAGCCGTAAATTAATTTCAAATTGTGATAAAACTAGGTTAAGCAATAAAGTTTCTTTTGTGACCTGTACTCCCACTCCCTATACTCCATAAAACACTATTTGTTTGCTGGTAAAAAAGTTGCCTAAATAAAACAGTGAGAAAAAAAGAACTTGCTTCAAAAAAGCTATTGTGTAGTGTTTGGCACCACCTTAGCTATTCTAGTTATAACCTTTAAGTGACTCATAATTTCTTTTTACTCTTAAGTCATTTATTTACTTCATTTTACGTACAACTGTCATCTACCACTATACTAACAAAATTTGTCTAATATGCATTTTTTGGTAACTTTTTATGTGAAAAGTCTAGAAAGAACATCAAATTCCTAGCTTTTTAAAAAGCTGCTTAAAAAATCAGTGAGGAAAAAACTCAACTTGAAAAAACTTTGTAGGTTTGTCACCACCTTATTTGTAGTTATATATTTACTTCATTTAACTTCCAAATGACATAGGGACGCTAATTTTGGTAAATAGGGGGGCCAAAGCGCTAGCTTTTGAAGATTTTAATCAACATACATAGAATTTTTAAAAAAATTCATCAATTATTGTGAAAATGGGGGTGCGAACAAAGTTTAAGTAAAAGTTGTATTTTTGGTTGTTTTTTCTTTGAAAAAACTACTAAAAAAATCAAACTCCTAGGTTTTTAAGCTTTTTCCACCCAAAAGCTAAGCTAGCATATATAAATGCAATTTAAACTTATAAGTGACTCATGATTTATAAATTTATTACAGTATTTATCGATGTCATTTAACTTACAACTGATATCTATCACTACACAATTTTTTATTTTATGACTTTTGGTAATTTTTATATATGAAAAGGCTAACATCAAATCTCCAGCTATGCTAACATGTAAAAGCAATTTTAAAGAATAATAATTTTTGAAAAAATAAAACTAGAAAAGGAATAAAGAAAACTGAGATAAGTGACTCCTAATTTATTTAACTCTTAAAGAGTTAAAGTCATTTATTTACTTCATTTAACTTACAACTGACATATATCACCATACAAACAAACTTTATTTGAAAAGTTGTATTTTTTTATTTTATTTTATATGTGAAAAATCTAAATATAACAAATAAATGCAAACAAATTCCTAGCTTTTAAGCTTTTTCCTAGCTTTTTATTTTCTTGGTATACAAACAAATTGCTAGTTATTTTTTTGTTTATTTTTATATACAAACAAATTACTAGCTTTTTATTTTTTTTGGTATACAAACAAATTACTAGCTTTTTATTTATTTGGTATGAACAAATTCATTGCTTTTAATCTTTTTCCACCCTAAAGCTAAGCCATCATATAAATGCAATTTCAAAGAATAATAATAATACTCGAAATAATAAACTAAAAATAAAAAAGGAATAAAATAAAAAACTAAAACCTGACATACATCACTATACAAACAAACGTAATCTAAAAAACGTATTCTTTTGGGTCATTTTGTCTGTGAAAAAGCTAAATAACATCAAATTTCTAGCTTTTTAAAGCTTTTTCAACCGCAAATCTTATAAATGCAATCTTAACTTATAATTGACTCATAATTTGTTATTCGTTTAACTTACAACTGACATTTATCACTATACATACAAAATTTGTACAAATTTTGGTAATTTCTTATGTGAAAAACCTAAAAACATTGATTTTCCAGCTAACCTAGCATATAAATGCAATTTTAAATTTTAATAACACTCGAAAAAACAAAACAAAAAAGGAATAAAATCAAGCTTATTCCACCCAACGTTAAAAACAATTTAAGCTAGTATAAAAACATATAAAAAAAAACACCCAACATAAACAACATTAAAGCTTATTAAGCTACCATATTAATGCAATTTCAAATAACAATAATAATAATAATATTCCAAAAAACAAAAAAAGTCAAATAAAAAAAAAAACTAAACCTGAGATAGCAGTAGCAAACCCACACCCACCGCCACAAACATCGTGCCACGTGGCACCATTTCCGGCGAACTCGGGCGAAAGATTCACCGGCACCGGCGACAACAACGGCGACCTCTCCGGCAAAGCTCCCGGAAGATACCCCGACATATACACCAACCTCTCTCTCTCTATATTCATTTGTTCTCCATTCATAATAGCTTACTAATTATATATTTATGTAATTGTATCTATATATATATGCATACATACATACATGTGTATATATATATATATATATATAGAGAGAGAGAGAGAGAGAGAGAGAGTAACTGAGCTGATTTTATGAGTGTGTAAATTGCAAAGGAAGTCCTGATAATAACTGTTCCGTTTCTGATTAATTGTGATTTACGAAATTACGTGCAATTTTTACCGACGTATAATATGTATCAAAATTGTGAAATGAAAATTTTCAAAACTAAATCTTATAATTTAATGTTTGAACTATATGATTAGCTTTTAAAAAAGTTCATTCCGACAGTTTTGGTATAAGTTATTGGCCGATTAAAATTACACGTAGTTTCATAATGAATAATTAATCGGGAACGGAAGAACTAGTTAGCTAATCTTATCAATCATTAATCCGGGTTTTTAGCAACTTTGTATATTGTATTAGTAAGTGTTTCTCGATTAGTACCTTATTCTTTTAAATTAGCAACTACGATTCGTGTTTCGTTTATATTAAAACTTTTTCATCCAACTATGGATGAAAAAAATATGTATTATGCAAGTTTTTCATCCATAATTGGATGGAAATTTTAAAAAAGTAAAAAAAAATACGAGCAAAAATTATAAAAATAAGAAAATCGATAGTAGAGGATGATAGTAAACAAGAAAAAAATAACATTATATCATTAAGGGAACCAATTACCTCTAACGTTGTATTACACCTATTATAATACGAAATAGTAAAATACTGTGAGATCAACCAATTTTCTAAAAGGCGCTAGACGGTAATAAGCCGCCTAACGTATAGTCTCTCTTAACCACTTAGCCGTTTTTTGTCTAAATTATATTTAGGGGCCGTTTAAGCACGCTTTGGAAGGACAATAAAATCGAAAAGAAAACAAAAAAATAAGCGACAAAATCAAAGGTTTCCTATCACGAACTGGGAAGTTTGTTCATCACTTGAAATAAATATTTTGATAAAATGTTTTACCTGTTGTAATATATTGGTCTTAAATGGTATAGGTTCGTATATGAATTGGTATGTAATAATTTCTTTGTCTTGTATGTTTTTATAGACATACTATTCTAATATCTAGTTATGTTAGCGGAGAAAGGAAAAAAATCTCCTTGAGCACTCATATACAAAAAAAAGTTACAAAATTATGTAAAACTGTTTATTTTACGAAAATTAGACAATCCGACTCAGATAATTTGGGTCACTTAAATATTAAGAAAATACGAAAAATACAATAAGAGTAAACTAAAACGCATCATCAAATCCCCAAATTAAGCATTTTGAAAAATTAGACATGGAGGTAGTTTGTAGAATAAAAAAAACAGCAAAAAAATCGCAAAAGTTAAAACTATTTAGGATCTATGTGGAAATTATTTATAGTTTGAGGAGGGTATTTTCGTTATTTTGGAAATTATTTATAGTTTTAGGAATTGGAATCAGTTTCAAGTAAAACGAGGTGCCACGTGGATTACTGATGACGTGGATGAATTGTGACCATCAGATGCCTAAGTGAATGGTAGCCACAAGTTTCCTGGAAGTTTCTGGAACATAAATTGTCCTAGCCCCCCACAGCATTCCTAATTAATTATATTGCTGGTTCTTTTATTTCAAAAGTCAATTTAGTAATAGTGCTTGTGTAAATATTTAATACATATATGCTACTCATTAATTTTTATAAAATAAATGCTCAAAAAACTAGTACTCATTCCGTTTTCAATTAATTGTCATTTACGAAATTAAATGCAATTTTGATCGGTTTATAACATTTATCAAAATTATCGAAATGACAAATTTCAAAACTAAATCATATAATTTAATGTTTAAACTATATGATTAACTTTTAAAAAATTTCATTCCGACAATTTTGATACAAGTTATTAGTCGGTCCAAAAAGCAAGTAATTTCGTAATGGACAGTTGATTGAGAACGGAGGGAGTAACTTGTTTAATTTCAAAAACCCAAAAAGATAAATATGATAATATAATGGTATATACATATTTTTTGTTAAGTATTGGTAGAAAATATACTGCTAATTTAAAACCGAATTATTTTTCAATTTAAATTCATATCTAGATGTGATATAGTTTTGGCATCGTGGTAGAGATGGTTTCCTCTTCTAGTGGTAAGCTAGTTAGGACCGTAGTCGAAGCATGAACTAGAAAGTTTAGCAATGAACTAGGAATTGTCGAATGTTCGATGGCGACACATGGTAAGAGGTCTTCGGTGGTGCCGACGGACGGTGGGTTGGCAGTTGGTAGGGAATGTGGGGTGGGTCCCGTTATATCTAATTTCATGAAAAAAATAATGAAAGAGGATAGAGAACTGAGGCGATCACGTGATATGTTATTCGACTTAAGTGTAATTAGTTTTGAATGACTAATTATTTTAGCAGTGAACAAGTTTTTGAATTTTAGCTCTCTCTTTTTTTCTCCATATTTGGTCCAATTTTAAATTACGATTTTCATGGTTCAAATTATTTGGTTAAGTAAACACTTGTTCTTCATTAAGTGTATCCTAAATATTATTCATCTAAGAGTGATATGAGTACTTTAAGGTTGAATAATGATACCGTTTTGCTTTTTTGAACGAACGTTTTCGTTTCATTATTCTATATTTGGTCCGTTTAATTTTAAATAAAAGCTTTCTTTTGCTGATTTTGCTGGTTTCTTTATATCTAGACCGAAACATGTTATTGATAATTTGGTTTAATTTAAAATATTTGAAATTAGAAATCAAACAGAGGCTGCCTTGATTTGGTTTCTAACTCATTCTTGTTGATTGGATTTTTCATATTCAACATTGAACACAACCGTAGCTTTCTATGACGGGTGGCAAAATAGACCGAGACCCGAAACCCGACAGTAAATTCGTCCGAAACCGAAAAATCGATAACCGCTATAAACCCGAATGAAGTTTTAGCCAAACCGAGACCGATGGTTGCGGTTTGGATTTGGGTTTTGAAACTATAACCGTCAAACCGACCGAAAAACCGTGAGCGGAAACCAAATCGTTAAACTCGAATAATATCCAAAAAGTAACCAATGTATATACATATTTATATTCATATGTATAACATATATAGATATATGTATATAATATTTATATATTTATATTAGCTATAAAATACACACACAAATATATATAATGTATAATGTGTAAGTTTTCAATGAAACTTATAAGTTACATTGTTCTAAAATTGGTTAAACATTGATAATACATTCCAAATTTCTTTTAATTCAGTAATTTTATTTTACATATTTTCTTATATAATAAGTTTTTAACAAAAATTTACAACAAAAGTAAATTAGTATAAAAACAAAAAAAATAAACAACAATTATAATTTTGAAGTAAAAAAATACACTAACATAAAAAGAATCTAAAAGTTGGTTAGAATCGAAATATCCGAAGACCGAAAACCGCTTGATCAGTCGCATATCTAGGTACCGAACGGTTATTCTGTCTAGTTTTTTCTGAAAAAACCTGACCGAACATGACCGAAGATTTTCTAAGACCCGGAGACAATCGAAACCGACATGACCGAAAACCAAAAGTTTTGGTCTTGAGTGGGTGGGTGGGGTGGTTAAAATTGCCAGCCCTACTTTCTATTAAGATATTCCTTTTACCTAATCTGTCCCTTTTATATATCTAAGGATTATAAGCATGTCGACCAAAACTAAATGAATCAAGTGTAAGTTTTGACTTAAATTTATAATGCCATTAGTGTATTTTCAACCATGAAATTCCAGATGTTCTGAGTGGTAAATGATGTGTACGTCTCTCTTTCTGCCACGTGTTTAGTCCCCACTGAGCAAAAATCATTTCGATTAGACGTACCATGTCATCATTTCAATTTTTTTAAAATAAATAAATAATTGGTGATAAAGGAACTTTTTTATTTACATTTTAGGGGAAAATAAAAGTTAGGGAAAAAACTAACTGCACCATAGTTAACCGGAAACTTTTTTTAAGTTGGAAAATGCATTTTTTTTAAAACCCGTTTCGGAAACAGAAACGGTATTCCTTATAAGTGAAATATTGTAAAAAGAAAAACAATTGTATGAAACTGATATACACTCTTTAAGTGTGTGACAACCAATAGAATAATTTAGTTTGAATTTTAAATTAAATTTATGATAGTTATTTTTTGGTTCTCACATATGTGTTGGATTTTTAGTGGTTGACACATCCACATATTTAATAGACCCGGTCTATAATAGTGTTACTATTGTAAAAGTATTAAATAAAACTTTTTCATAACTCTATTAATATGAAAAATATACTTAACAAGAATTTTAAGAAATCTTTTACAATACATTTTTTGTAATACACCATTATGAAATCAAGTTACTAAAAGAGAATCTCTAATTAATCAAATTTTAACTATTATATCTCATGAAGTATAAGAAATTGGTAATTTTTTTTCAATTATTATTATGAGATCCATAAATTTATTTGAGTTTAATAAAAATGTCATATATATTTTATCTTAATTTTTAACTATACCGGCGTTTCTCATAAAATTTTAGACTACGTTTTTCGTTTCCGTTTCTTGTACCGCTTTCCGTTTCTCAACTTGGCAACTATGACTTGCAGTGACGGAACCAGGATTGCGAAACGTGAGGCTAATTTTCTATATAAATTTTTTATACGGTATATCAAGTTATTTTACGGAATGAGGGTTTAAACACTAAAATTTAAAGATTTTCATCAAAATACATAGAAAAAATCTATTTTTTCATAATTTTTTTTTAAAATAGAGGTTGTAGCCCGCAACTGTTACTATCTAGTTTCTCCCATATGACTTGGACTGTTCTTTCTATCCATTTCCAGAAAAGGGTAATAAAATGGGAAA
This sequence comes from Primula vulgaris, assembly GCA_963920805.1. Taxonomy (NCBI): domain Eukaryota; kingdom Viridiplantae; phylum Streptophyta; class Magnoliopsida; order Ericales; family Primulaceae; genus Primula; species Primula vulgaris. The sequence goes on along the minus strand of OY987220.1, from coordinate 2,533,200 downwards.
TGGGAAGTAAAGGGATGTTTGTTTGAGAAAACTTTTGCTTAAAACTTCTGTTTGTTAAAGCAAAGTGGAGTTCTATAGATACTACTTTCTTTTGACAATCACCTAACATAATATTATTGGAAAAACAATATCAGTCCATCCAAACTGCAAAATATTTATCTTGAAAGTACCTTTTTCCGCTACTAAAACTATGGAATTATTTGCTTGAACATACAGAAATAATCAAGAGACAAATCATGGCTCTTTCAACAGTTTTCTTAGCCCCTTCATACATTAGTATATCATCATCATATTTTGAATTTAATTCAAGATTTCGAGATCGGCTATATAATTTATCATAATAATGAATTTTCATCCGTTTTTTTATATCAAATGTTACTTATTCATCGTTTTGCCTAATATAACTAATGTCATTTTGAATCAATTTCATACAAGTTTTTAATGGCCTCGCTATACATATCTTTATTTTGATTTCCTACAATTTTCACTTTTGCTATAACTAGTGCACCAATTATATTCTCCTTAGGTTTCCTCTTTGTTTTCCCCAAATTCAACAAAAAAAAACTACATTTTTATCACTTTTACATAACGTTTTATATTACTCAACACTACAACTTCCTTATAAAGTTCTTCATTTATATTTTATATTATTTTCTATCTTTTTTTATTATATTTCATGTTGATTGAGTTTGTATTATAATAAAAAAGTGAAATATTTTATTATGAAACAATTATAACAGCAAGCAATATTGTAGACACCCTATATCATCTTCTTATTCATATTTTGGGGATTATTTTGACTTTTACCAAAAACACCTTCTACATCAACTTGCTCATTTGAAAAATCAAATTATATATGTATTGCAACATGCCTCATGAATGAGGAAGAAAAATTCTCCCCCATAATTATTTAATATTATAACTATAATCATGGGTGTTTTCATTCTTAGTTAGAAGAAGAAAGAAAATAAAAAAATAAAAAAAATAAACTTATAGAGAAATTGATGTTTTATGCATATGTAAAATTGTTATGTAAAATTAGAAAAAATATAGTTTTTTATTAAATTTGAGAAAATTAAAGAGTAAGCCGTCGTGCTTGCTCTCTGAGGAAGACTTTTGTTTCCTTTATTTTGAGGAAAATTTGAACACATGCATAATTTGAGGTTACATTAAAAGAACATGAAGTAGAACACATTTTGAGAAAAAAAGTGCTATATTTCTCAAAATATGAAGTAATGAACTCAAATAGGGTGATATAGTGGTTGCTCTCAGTCTTCAACACATGCTCAAGAGATCTTAACCGACTCTATTTCGTTTTATCTTTACTCACATCACTCCTAAGATAGAACATATATATCCTCATTCTTATTTTTCTTGACAATTTCTTAGTTACAACGGGTGGAAAGACATATTACTTAGATAATAATGATATGATATCTTAGAACCTCCGCCTTCTGTAAAATCCCGTATTTTTTTATTTACTTATAATTTTATCGTTCTTTTAAAAAATCTTAGTCTGATTTAGAGAGTTGTTGGTTTCAGGAGTTGGAAATATAGTATTAATTGTATTAATAGTATTAAGGATGTAAGTTTCGTAATATGGGATGGCTTTGCTACATTTAGTACATAAAAATAACGTGCTAGTTAATGAAAATATTGATGGAATTATTGCGATGAAATTGCCAAACGATTAGTCATAAGTTAGTATTATACTTTAAGAGCATTAGTAATTGTGTAATTAGGAATTGGGGTTACATTTTGAATTAATGAGTGCTAGGCTAACCATGGGTATACGTACCAACATAGGATTTTACTGTGGTATATGTAATGAATTGTCTCATTAAATTGTGGGAGTTACATTTGTAATGTAAAACTCGTTTATAATTTGATATTCTCTTTCATAGAATTATTACTAGTAATTAATGTTATTAATGAATTATAAACACACTCATAGAATGATACGAAGAGGTATATAGTCAGCCAAATTTAAAAAAAAACAAAACATATGCCTTGTATGAATACTAAAGTAAATGTCTTTTATGAATTGTGAATATTATTTTAAGGTTGTTTGTATTCATGCATTTAATTACTATTCATGAAATAATTAAATGAAACAACGTTTTATTTATCTAAGAGGAGTTTCCATTGGTACAGTAATATATACACATGAGTTTCTATTGCTAATATTATATACACACGTTCCAATATAAGGAGAGAAATTTAGAATGATATAGTCTACTTGTCTATGCTTCTAAGTTAGTACTCTATACATATTACTATATTATACATATAGGTTATAATGGTTGAATATAGTCCGCCAAGGAGAAGTAAAGTCATTGCAGTCAAGCAGAAAAGATTTAATCTGTTAAGTTGTTACCAGTAAAAGTATTTCGGTTCCTTTTGATCGTAATCAGGCTGAGCGGTTTTTCTTACTTAATATTATAAAATCTCATTGCATTTTTCAACAAGTGTTTGTATCCTTAAATTATATTTTCGAACTATAAAAATTATATTTATATATATTGAATTGCATGCTGCAGCTTTTGAAAGAATGAATTTTTATATACGTTGATAAACGTATAAAGTTTTAAACAATTTATATTTTTGTGATTATTATGGTTTATATTTGTGATTAAGTTTATGAAATAAAAGAGATTTGGAAAGTCAAAATTCAAAAAATAAAAAGAAATTTAGGAAGACTGAAGTCAACGAAGAAAAAGAGATTCATGAAGTTTGGATCTAACGAATAAAAAAAGATTTAGGAGGTCTGAATGTGCCTAGGAGATTAGAAAGTCCAATCGGACTTAATATTCAATTTATATTATCGTATTGATCACACCAAAAATTACAATTTTATTATATTCGTGCTTTGGGAATTTTATTAAATACAAGTATTGTTTTTTAAAGAAAATGATAACATGAAAAAACATATTTTCGACCCTATATTATATTAAAAGATTTATCACTCACTAAACTCTTTTAGCTTTCCCTCGTTTTTATAACCTTTTCAGATATTTAGAGTTGAAATCAAATTAGTCAGGACCAGACATATCTCATAGGACTAAATTTTCAGATTCTGCTGCGTTATGTTGTTTAGCTAATAAGTTGTAATGTTTATCGATTTTTGTGAGTATATTGAAATATGTATTTAAATGATTTTATTAAGTGTTTTAGTGTTGAATTATTTTAAATATGTTTCATTTAAGTTAGGATTTGTCTAGCACGTGTCAGCTCACGTGTTATTCGGCCGTGTGACTCCCAAATCAGGCCTGCGATGTTACACCTTCTCTTTTATCTTCACCAAACCCTAGCCCACCTTTTATGCAACCGCATGTCTGGAGAGGAGGGAGCAGTCGTACCGCCACTTCCTCCGCCCCGGGCCGTAAACACCATATTTCGCTCTCTTTTCCACACCTTTTTCACGGTTATTGCTCCCACTCCCAATCTCTTTCCCATCACCTCTATCTTCCATCACCTCTTCCGTTTCTAATCTCACTATCATCATTTCTCCTCCCCTCTCACCTCCAATCTCTCATTCCTCCTTATTCTCTCTTTTCAGATCTGGTCAAATTTGATCGATCCGTGCCGTTACTTCCCCCTTTTTCAACTCTATGTTTTCCGTTCTCATCTCCACACACTTCTCGCGCCCTTGGAAAAAAAGATCCTTTATTTACGCTCTTCATCCTCTCATTCGGCAGGCTCCAATAACCTCTTGTATATTGTTGATGGTACCGTTTGTTTTATTGATTTGAGTGTTAACTAATTTGTGTCTGAGATAGACTAGGACGATTCGTCTTCAGCTCTTTGGTTGGTATTTTGTGATTTTGGTTGTGTTTTTGGGTCTTAACATTTAGTATACACGTTTAAAATCGGATAATTAGTGTGCCGTCACCCCGAATATATTTGAGTCGTACTGAATGGAGATCTCTAAGGCCCTCCGTTGGTTTCTTCTCACCAAGATATTGTTATGTCGCTATGTCCTTTTATATTTAGTTGAGGCCGCGAATATGTTTTCTGCTGAATTGAGGTGACATTTGGTCTATTAGTCAATAATGGGAAGTAAGGCGTTTGTTTAACCCATCTTGTTGTGTTTATTATGAACTCTTGTCTTTTGGTTTATTTGAGTGGTGACGGAGTTTGCTATGGCGTTGGTTCTTTCTGGCGTTACGTTTGGGTATCTAATAGGACAATTTTTGGCCTTTATGATACGTTGGTTAGTTGTGACTAGTCTTTTGTCATGATAGGATACTATGGTTTTGGACGTACAACTCTATTTCTATTGTGCTTTTTGCATTGGTTGTTTTTGCTTGATGGTTGAAGGGATTGTTTGGACTCTCAGGGCTAGCTTACTAATTATAGCTCCAACGCCTTTCTATTTTATAGTCTACTCGTCTTTTCCATCGTAATGCAAGCTCTAATTCATTCTTGGATGTAAGTTCAATTTTACGACCAAAATACCATGATTATGAATAGCAGTTGATTGCACTTCACGTCTGTTTTAGGTTCTTATCAACTATCATCTTTTATGTTTAAATAAGTATCTTGGAAATACATTAAGTCACTTTTTCAATTAATGTAATTTTTAATTCTAGTCACCTTGATACGTATACACTTGGGGTATATACATTAAAATGGCCACTTCTTTTTAAATACAAGAAAAATATCAAGACGAAACCTATAAGGTAAAGTTAGCTAGCAACATCATAAGTGATATTAACACTAGTAAAACCATTGTTTTAGAAACCGAAATAAATGAATTTGAGGCAAATCAAGGGCATCCGCATATAATCTCCGAACTATAGTGAGGACTTTGCCATCAAATTGAATTTAAAACCTTCCAAGTGAAAAAAAAGGTTATGTTGACTGATTACGAATTACGATTTCTGTTTTATTAGTAGACCAAAAAATGAATAAACTAATACCAAGCGTTATCAGGGTTGTCTACATCGCTTGTTACTTTGTGTTGATTAGAGAAAACACTTGTTTTACATATGTCTTGATATATGACATTAGTAACCAAAAGGTATTTAACTAGAGGAAACCCTAAATTCCGATGAAATTAAGGATAACTTGGTATTTACTTAATACTTTTAGACTTAACTATCAAAAATCTGAATTTGTATTTTTTTGATAGTTGAGCTTTGTTTTGTATTGTACAGTTCTTTTTGTGTATCTTGTTAAGTCTAATCGGGATGGGATGATTTGGTCAGAGGTTTTTATGGGCGTCCGTTGTGGCTTAGTATTTTGTTTTTACTTAGCCTCGTGGAGTGGAGCATGTTCCAGGGGTATCTGATCTATATATATATGTACTCACTGGTTATTTTAATTAATAATAAGCACACACATTCTCTAAAAAAAAAAAAAAAAAAAGGGTTGCACCAGATTTTAGATTCATTAGCCTGTTGCAACGTCTTTACGAAAGCATCATACTCTAGTTCGAATTAAATTACGATGTTTCGTCCACTGGTGAAGTTTTGATTGTAAGACAAAATTGCAGTTTATACATAATGGCCCCTTAATTAGGTTCGTCTACGATATTGTTTCTTTATGCAATTAGGAAGATATATACATATAGTTTATTTATATAGTATATATTAGGCAGTTACAAATGTCATATGCTATGGCGATTGTGGTTTGGCTATATACTGCCTAGTACTGGTGCTAATATACTGTAACTACTGTTGAAAAATTAGTTAGATTAAAGTTGAATTAATTTTTTTATATACCGGTATAACAAAATATTGAACAAAACAAAATTTGAAAAAAATCAGTTTAATATTGAAACTGGTTTCTTTTGAGCAATTAGCTTTTACCATTTGTAAGCTGTTAATGGACCGGTGTAATAACAAAATAATCAAATTTTAGAAAGCTCAAAAAAGATTGGCACTATTGGAACTGGTTAGTGGTCAACAGTAATTTTCTTAGTGAAAAGGGACGGCGGATTATTAGCATTACATAGTTACATATAACGTACTTTGTTCTTGTTTCGGTGGTTTAAGATTTTCGGATTCAGAAGTTCCTAATGATCAATACTAATACTGAACTGTGAGATTATCCTCAATAGTTAGGTAGTTAAGAAACTAATGATGATTGTTGGTTATTAGTGTGGATTCTGTGGACTAAATTAAAAAGTTAGTTGGTCGCCACTCGCACACAAGACAATGAAAAAATATAAGACAGAGAAACAAATTGTGCCTTTGTGCTCAGGTAACAATGGCAAATACATTGGGTGAGATAAAACGATCTTGGAATCAATGGATGTATTGAGTGAGACCTCGAAGTAAAGGTAAACCGGTTAGTGCGTCTTTGGAAAGTATCATCTTGACGACTTCCGTTTATTGTATATGCAAACAAAGGATCGCTTGAATTTATAGAGACGCTAGACTTTTTCCCGGTAAAGTCATCAAGAAAATCGAGCTTTTGATTACGTCTACTTTAAATAGATTTTCAAATGTAACTAGTAGCAACAGAAATGTTTTTATATCTAATGTTTGGAGATTAGGACCACACAGCTTCTTTTGATTAAGTCCTAATCTTTCTAAGTTTTGCTTGAAGCCTACGGACATAGTTTTGAAAGCTTCGGTATAACAATAAAACGCTTAATTTCCAAAAAAAAACAAAAAAAACAATGGCAAATTAATACACTCATGAAAGAATTAGTCATTGCACGATGTGGAAATTTATTTTTAAAGTAAGGATGCAGATGAGTTCACCGGTGTGAATAGACAACTCTTATTCTAGTTTATGAAAATTTATGATACTTGAGATAGACAATTTTAAATTATAATCCAACAAAAAAGAATAAAAAATTCGGGTAAGAACCAAACGAACCATTTCAATCAGAGAGACAAAAGAGGGTAGCCATTAACTTCACTTTCCAAAAAAAACTAAGTAGACTTTTTTCATCTGTATTTCTTCTCTTCGTCCTAGATACTTATGTAGCTTTCATACATTCAAATATTCATTAATATGTACTGCAAATTGAAAATAATAGATACATAACATACCACCGTTATTCTATAAGAACTCCCTTTTTTCCTTCACAGCTTCAATCAAACCATATCTTATTCTCTTTCCCTTTCCTCCTTATATAGTTCATAATCTCATTACTTTTCATCACAAAAATGGATCCACATCCTCATTATTTGACATGGATGAAAAACAAATACATTGTGAATTCGCATTTTCAAACATCTATGAATGCGTTTCGTAACTCATGGGAAGAGCAAGCGTTTGTTGATGATGTGGCATTCATTTGGCCTCCAAGATCTTATACTTGTAGCTTTTGTAAAAGAAAGTTTAGGTCTGCTCAAGCCCTAGGTGGTCACATGAATGTTCATAGAAGAGACAGGGTTAAGCTTAAGCTTTCTCCGACTTCACAAAATGAAGCCCTTTCACCAAACCAAAATCACCTTCTAAACTCTAACCCTAATAGGGAACCTAGTTTTCTTGCGTTATCTACCCCTCCTTGCGTTGTTCTCGACCTAAATACCGGGCTCGGAAAGAATGTACTATCAAAAGAAGATTCAAGATTGGTTGGCGATGATGGAGTTGTGAACTTGACTATAGGGTTGAATTTGGTAGTTCCAAATCATAATGAGGGAATTCATTTGAAGAGGCACAAGTCTAATGTTTTTCCAGTGCCACTTTTTCTTGGGACATGTTCTAAGGATTTGGATCTTGAGCTAAGGCTTGGTGATTCACCAAAAAGGAAATAAAAAATATAAAGTTAAAGAGAGGAGGAGGGGGTGGGGGGTGGGGGTGGGGGGTGGGGGTGTTGGTGTTGGTGGTTGTGTTCTAGTTTTTTCTTTTGTTTTATTTTATGTTATGACAATATGACAGATTAATTAAAATCTTGTGTACTTGCCAGATAGATTTCTCTATTGTCTGTGGTACCTATGAAAGTTGTTAGCTTGAAGTAGAAAAGTTTCTTTTCTACCCTCTATTTATATGCAAGTTTTAGGACAAAAGAATGTGGATTTCTACTGTCCTATATCATCTTATTATCTGATCAATTGCTAGCTATATGATTTGATATAATTCCAAATAATGTTCTCATAACGTTAACATATTTAGCATTTTTAGATCAACCTTGCATTTAGTCTAACACCTTCACAGTCGTTGCGGAAAATTGAAAACGATTTACTTAGTATATACAAGATACTATACTAAATAACAAAAAAAAAAATTCAACATATAGTAGCCATAAATTTCCTAGATAGTTATGATATTAGGTTTGGATCAATGATTTTGAATTGTTTCCAGTTTTTAATTATGTCAATTTTATCAATCCCAGTAGGAAAGATGTTATTTCATATGTGTTTCATAATTAACCCGTGTATTAAACGTAGCAATGCAAGGAAGTATACTTTTACTTATACACACGCAAGATTTCTATTTCCTGGCTAATACACAAAAGAAATATCCTAATAAGTCTTCAAGGGGATATTAATATCTTAATAAAAACACTACAACAAACTTAACTATTAAGGACAATTTATTTAGATACAACTGAAATTTGTCTTTAAATGGTAACTTTTAGGAACAAAAATAATCTTTTAGACACACAAATAATTTTGTTGTCTCGAGATCTAACTTTTAGGGAGAAAATTTTTAAAAAAATTTGTCTCCAAAAATAATCATATACGTACATAAGGAGACGATTTAATTTAGTATCAAAAATTATTTGGAGACAAATTTTAATTGTGTTCTTATGTTCGTATGGGATCGTCTTTCTAGACACAATTTTTTTCAAATTATATGTCTAAAAGTTAGATTTGGGGACAAAAAATTTATTTTTTTGTGTAAAATATTATTTTTCTTCCGAAAAATTATTATTTAAAGACAAAATTTGATTGTATCTCAAATATTATCCCCAAGATTTAGTTTTTTTTTTTTTTTTTTTTAGTGAAAGTTGCAATCATATTGAACAAGAGCATATGAATATAATGAAATGTCACATCATGATCCCTATTCACTGGTAGGTCAAGTACTATAAATTACTCCTAGTATAGACCTTAAATATAAACCGAAGGTTCTTGCAGATACACAACTAGTGATCGCTCAGTGACTGTTTCTTCAACATTCCTTTAAATAGGTAATAGATGTAACCTGGTTTTTGACTTAATTGTTTGCTGAGAGAAACTGAGAAGGTATAGAAAGAGTTCATTTACAAATGTGACCCGTTCATTCCTTTAATTATAGATTTGCTGGTCATTCGAGGTTAATTACTCACATTTTTAGTCTGTTTTTGCCTTTTGGACAGTCTTTTAGACATTTAAATAAATTTGTAAAAAGGGATGAAGATAAGATAGGATTGCCACTTTACTTTCTAGACCAGTTTAAGATAATATTTTCCATGGGATTTGAGTTGGAATATTTGTGGAGAATCCCTAACTAATGAACCGTCCCACTTCACTTCCAGACCAAAAAAAATTATCCGAAATTTTCAGCTGAAGTCATTCAGTCTATTATTTTGTAAGTTGTAACATAAAGGCTAAAGCTAGTCTTTAGTTAGTCGTGTTTTTCGAGTATCCTTTATCAGCGAACAATTTTGGCCGGCATAGTTTGTTTTTCTTCTGCAGTGCAAATTAATAAGCACTTATAAGCTCAAAACTTCACATTAAAGAAGTTAATATAACTTTTTTATTTGTATAACAGATAAAATAAGGTACAAATTTTGAAAGTGCAATTTAGATTGCAAATGCAAAAGCACCTTTTCGTTATTACGAAAGAAATCCATTTTTGATAATAAATATATTTTCCTATGGAGGGTAGGATTAATTAGTGGCGAAATTTTCTACCTTTTTAAAAGTTAACAATAGCTTAATAAAATCAAAAAGTACATAAATCTTCTTGTATACCTATATGCCATTGTATACCTATATGCTAGGAGTATATAACTTGTGACAATATAATACAAATGCCAATTATGTAACATTACTTACTTTACTTGAGAGAGACAGATACCTAGGACAATAAGAGGTATACACAAAATTAAATAGAAAGAAAAGGACTTTGCTCAGATAGGGTTGGTATCCACAAAATGCCTCCTCTGTGTAAGAAATTAGTTACTATTTAGTATTTACCTCCTCAACAACTAAAACTTAGTATATATGCTGACTTTATTATGTGCATGCATGTAGTTGAAGAGGTTTTAAGAATGTAGTGACAGATATTAGTCACATGCCACATGGGGCTTGAAATGTCAATTTTTTTGTTTTTCTTAGTTACTATCAAAGATTTTATGGAAATTCAGAGTAATGACCCTAAGGAGAATAATACACTTATACCATTAATAGTTATATGTTCTTGTGTGGGTTATACATGCATTTGTATAATGTGTATATGATGATATGAACATGATACATACATTTATTTTAGCTAGGCTATGAGAATTCAAACCAGTCCTTTAAACGTTGAGATAACAGTATTTAGAGAACAAATCAATCTTGTATTCATATTCTCTTTGGGAATAAATGCGTTTATTCCCATGTATCATTGAATTTTACTATTTTTTATCCAAATTTTTTTTATAAAAAATTTAGCTTCTATCTACCTTTTTTTTTTTTTAAATTATTAGTGGGTAAACCCACATTTTATTAATGAAAAACCGAAGGGAAAATTACCCCACAGTAAAAACAAGAGAAATTACATATAGATTTACAAACTTCGCGACCCAAAAGAAATAATAGTAAACTATTACATCCAATTGAAATAAATGAAACTTAGATTCCAGAAACTGCGAAGTTTGGATTCAATAGACTGGCGAAAGAAACTTGAGGGACTGAAACTGATAATAGATGTAATAACATTTGTCATCTTCCAGCTCTTCATTTCTTCTGAAGAAAAAAAACCTAAGAGAGAGAACCTCTCATCTGTCCACCGCTCTTCATCTTCATCTAAAACTTAGATTAGAAAAACCTTTTGCTTCTGTAAAAATAATCTCTTTCAATAGGTTAGGAAAGTCATCCAGACAAGAAGAGATGATTTTACTCTCCCAATTAGTAAGGAGATCAGCAGCTTTGTTATCTTCTCGCGCCACATGCTTGAACAGGTATTCTCCATCCTTTAAAAATTCTTTGATACGATTTAATAGATCTAAAAATTTCCAAGGGCATTTTTGTTTACCTTCTACAATATTAATTAATTGAAGTGAATCACTCTCAATAATTAATTGTTTTTTTGGTGAGATTAGAAGACCATAGTATAGAGCTTTGAACTCAGAATAAAGAACTGAATTTCTGTTGATAGCCCTAGAAAACCCTCTGACAAAAATGCCATGTTCATCTCTTATTAAACCCCCAATACCATTAAGGACCTCTGATTGTTTGAAACAACCATCTATATTAAGTTTCAAATACCCAGTAGAAGGATGAAACCACTTAATAATGGTGACTTTTTTATTTTTCTTTTTACCACTGTAGTTAGAATAAGAGAAATCTTTCTCCCTATAACCAGATTGAATAATCAACTCTTCATAATTTCGAATAATACTGCCTGACCTCTTTTTGATATTCTCAAATTTACATGAACATCTGGATTTCCAAATATTCCAAATAATTATAGAAGGTAGAACCTGACAAATCTTTTTTTCAGAGAAATTCTTTTTCTTAATGATATAGGACCACCAACTGTTAATTCTTCCATATAAAGAATTATTCTGAATAAATATACCCCATTTTCTTTCAAAGTAGTTCCAGACCTCATTTACAACTATACCATTACTAAAAAGATGGTCAAATGTCTCTTCTGAAATTTTGCAACAACCACACATAGAAGCCATACTAATGCCAAATTTATGCAGGTTGCAGTCCAGGGATACAACTTTGTTAAATAATTTCCACATAAAGCAAGAAACTTTTAAAGGTACCATTCTATTCCATATAAATGTACTTCTCCAGCTTTCAGTACCTACCTCTCTAGAAACTTCCCATGCTGAATTTATAGTAAAATTCCCAAGATTAGTAAGTTTCCATATAGGTTTTACCCCATTTTCAACTAATGTAGTATTACTATCAGTTAATTCTCTAGCTTGAAGCATTCTACACCAAGTATTAGTTCCTCTTTTAATAGGAATGTCTTCTGCTTGCTTATTTCTACAATATTTAGCCTTTATGAATTTGGTCCACAAAGAGTCTTTTGTCTTGAACTTCCACCAAAGTTTCATAGCAAATGCTTTTGATATATCATGAAAACTTTTTATATTCAAACCCCCTTCTTTAACAGGTGTACAAACTTTGCTCCATCTAACCCAATGATACTTATTTTTACCATTTTTGTTCCTCCAGAAAAATTTGACAATAATTGGTCTATTCTTTTAATCACTTGTAGAGAGGGATTCATAGCTGCCAATGTATATATAGGTATAGATTGAAGAACATGCCTGATCAATATTAATTTTCCACCCAGATTTAGCCAGTTATCCTTCCAAGTAGACAGCTTACTTCTAACTTTTAGGATTAGTTCATGAAAAAGTATACACTTTTTATGCCCAGAGTATAATTTGCAGCCAAGGTAACAGAAATGAGGTTTCTTACTTGTGATGTTCATTTCTTTGCAGATGTTTCCTTTTTGTATTGCACTGACACTTTTTGAGAAATAGACAGAACTTTTGTCTAAACTGATTTCTTGACCAGAATCTTTATTGTAACATTGCAGTGTGTTGCTTATCTTTCTGATGGAATGAAGATCTGCTGAGCTAAAGATAATCAGGTCATCAGCAAAAGAAAGGTGAGTGATAATAAGACTTCCAATAGGAGCTTTGAAAGCTGACCATCTTTTATTGACAATCAAATTATTTAAATTCCTGTTTAACACTTCAGAACAAATTATAAAAAGACTAGAAGATAGAGGATCCCCCTGTCTAAGACCATTTCTGGGAGTAAAAAGTTCAGTAGGATTGCCATTCACCAAAATAGAAGTTTGATTTCCAGAAATAATCCTCCATACTAGGTCTATAACCTTCTCAGAAAAACCCATTTTCCTTAGTGTAGAAATAAGAAAATACCAGGATATTCTATCATAGGCTTTTTTCATATGTAGCTTTAGAGCTATATTTTTACCACTAGCCTTTTTATTGAGAGTTGAAATAAACTCCTGAGCAAGGAGAATATTGTCCACAATGTCTCTAGATTTAACAAAACCATTTTGATTTTCAAAAATAATATAAGGCAGTACATTAGCAAATCTAGAAGCCATAATTTTAGAGATGATCTTACTGCAGAAAGTACATAAGCTGATAGGTCTGAATTCAGGAAACTTCTTTGGTTTTATCTTCTTTGGAATAAGAGCAATAACAGTAGTAGAGAGAGATCTAGGTAGTAGATTGCCCATGAAAAAAAGATTAATAGCTTTAATAACATCTTCTCCAATTAAATCCCAACATGAAACAAAAAACTGGCATATAAAACCATCTATACATGGTGCACTAGATTTACTAAGATCAAACACTGCTTCTTTAACCTCTTCTATAGATGGGTCTTTGTCAAAGAGATTATTAATCTCTTCAGTGATTAATTTAGGGATTTTGTTTAAACTTGTATATTCATAACACTTAGATTGTTCTGCTGCTAATAGGCTTTGAAAATAAACAACAGCCTCCCTTTTAATGTCCACTTGGTCTCTAATACAAGTACCATCTTCTTTTTCTATTTCATCAATAGCACACTTAATTCTTATTTTCTTTACTATAATGTGATAGAATTTTTTATTAGCATCCCCTTGTAAAGCCCATTTCAGATTAGCTTTTTGGGCCCAATATTTCTCTTCTGTAAGTTTAGCGTTTAGAATAGCTTCCTCCTTATTGAGCTCCATTCTGTTGACAGGTGATAGATTCATTTCAAACTTTTTCTCTGATCTCAAAAGATTATCTTCAGCTTTTGTGACTTCTTGAAAAATATTCCCAAAGGTATTATAATTCCACTCTTTCAATTTCTTTCTAGTTGCTTTTAAATTTGAAGCAAGATTTTCCAAAGCATTAGAATTAGAACTAGGAACCCAGACATCTTTTACTCTATCTTGAAAACCTTCATGATCTACCCAGAAATTTTGAAATATGAACCTTCTAGGGCTATTGACTTGAACCAACTGTAATTTTAACAATAAAAGACTATGGTCTGAAGTAGCTTTGCTCAAATGATCAAGATAAATGTTGCAAAATAAATTGGCAAATTCTTGATTAAAAAGAATCTTATTTATTCTTTCAAAAATAGCATCCATCCCAGTACGCTTATTCCACCAAGTATATTTAGAGCCACTATAAATAGCTTCTGAGACACCCAAATTGTTTATACAAGACAAATAATCATTAGCTGAATTAATATTGATAGGCAAACCCCCAATTTTATCTTCTTCAGATGAAACAGTATTAAAGTCCCCTCCAATCAACCAAGGATTATTAGTATAAGAATTTTCTAAGAAACTCCAAAGAACTTCTCTTTCAGCTGCTGAACACTTGTCATAAATCACTGAAATCTGTAACTGTAAACCCAAATAATCAATAGAAACTGCCAAAGTTATAGCTTGATTCATTTGATTAATAATATAAATATTAATCTCTTGCATATAAAAGACCCAGATTTTATTATCTTCATATACCAGAACCTCATCAAACCCAAACTTCCTTTTGTAGAACTCCACTTTATCTTGGTTTTTCTTTGGTTCCAAGCAAACTAAAAACATAATTTGATGTACTTTACAAAGCTTTTGAATACGCCTAGTGGTAGATTTGGTACCCACTCCTCTAATATTCCAAAAGAGTGTATTAATCATTTAAAACTCCTTTTAACCTCTACATTAGAGGATCTAAGAACCATAGCATCTTTACCAATAACAGTTGGAATTTTACCCAATTTTCTTTTATTTTTTGGAGTTTTCCATTCTCCTTCTTCTAAAATACTGGGAATTTCTCTAGGAGAGAGACCCAGATCAATTCTTAGATCTTTTGATATGTCTGGAGCATCAATGAGACTAGAATCTCTCATTGTCACATTATCATCATAGTGAGGAGTAATATTTAATGATCTGAGTACTGGTGATTCACCAGTGAATAGAACCATTTCAGTATTTAGATTACATTCTTCACCATTGTCTTCCTCCATTAATAAAACTATATTGTTGTTTTCAGGATTTACTGCAGCTGATATCTTTGCAGCTGTTTCTTCATCATTCCTAGATAATTCATTATTAAAGCTCTTTGTAACCCATTCTTTTGTGCTTATTTTCTCATGGTTTTTGTAATAATTGGCCTTTATATTCTTTTGTTTTGCTTGCTTTTCATAGATTTCTTTATTGGCTTTTTCTTTGTTCTTTACAGTGTCTTTCTTTTTGCTATTATTTTCTTCTTTGCTGCCTTCTTCTTTCCCTAGGTTAGTAAACTTACAAGTCTCAATAGAATGACCTAGCTTAAAGCATTGAGAGCAGTAATTAGGAATATCTTCATATTTGCAGTGTTGCCAGAAACCTTCACTTTCGCCATAGTTTATTCTAACTCTTTTTATTAGTATTTTCCTTAGGTCAATTTCAACACAGATTCGTGCTAGACCTGGTTTAGTCAGTTTCGCTGTTGGTTCATCTGCTTTTAGGGGTTTTCCAAAAGCTGAAGCAATACTAAAAATACTACTTTTATTATAAAGATGAATAGGGAGTTTAGATAGGGAGATCCAAACAGGAGTAACCGGAGATTCAATTTCTGGACTAAAATCATAGGACCATTTGAAAGTTCTCATAGGGCAATTGTCAATGTACCAAATTTTGCGCATCCAAATTCGTAGAAAGTTTTCTTCATAATAGCAGCAAATTAGGATATGTTTTGAGTCAATAACTCCAATATGATAGTTGGCTTTCAAATCCATAGAACTAAACGTTTTACGAATAATACTATATGAGGCTTACCGTGTGAGAATTTTCCTACAATAGTATATTTGAATGATTCAGAAAGAGTATTTAGATCTTCGATTGTATAGTGAATCATTGGTTCCCCTTCATATGTTTCGATTTCTTTAACTGGTACTTTAGGTGTCGCAATTTGGATTTTTAATATGGATGCGAATGATTTAGAAGTAGGTGGGTCTGGGGAGAGGGTTTGGTTGGGGTCGGGTGGCTGAATCATCTTCTCGGCGGCTAGGGTTTTTCACCCTAGTCGTCTCTCTCTAGGTGTGATTTATATTATAGTAAGATAAATGTATTTTGTTCTTTTTATTTATTTATTTAATAGTTATTATAGCTTCTATCTACCTATTGTTATTTAATTAGGGAGTTTGCTTTAAACAAGTTGGTTTCACATATATTTGCACTTATTTGCAGTGCCGGCCCTGACCAGAGCCCAATAAGCCCCCGTGTTTAGGTGCCGCCCGAAAAAAGGCACCGAAATTATTTTTCGGGTGAAAAAATTCTATATTTATGCAATTTTTTTATGATATATGATATTTTTTAGTCGTATTATGACTGATGAGCTACTGCAGGCTCTGGTCTCCTTATGTCACGGGTCGGAACCTCTCCATCTATATTTTATTTTTCCATCTTTCTTTTTCACTTAACTTTTACTGCGTAAAAAGGAGCCTTTTATTTCATGAAATTGTTGGGGGTATTAGGCCTCCCCTGCTTATTTGTCGTTAACTTATCAGTCGCATGTAGACAATAAATATGACGCTAGCTGCCTAGCTATGAGCTGAAAAATATTTAACTCAATAAAATATTTGTGGACTATAATCAAAGATCACTAATTCCAGTATTCCACAGGGTTTAATAACAAAGTTAGTGACAAAAATCACGTAGCCATCATCTCTAAACAATTTAACACTGACTATAATGTGGACTAGTTATTTGTTCGATAAAAGAACACCGTATAAATAGCTTAACAAAAACTTGGCATTTTGTAAATGAGTTTCATCTGTGACGTCTTTATCGAGAGACATAGATAACGGCAAAAACTTAATATACGCTCATATTAAATTCTAAATCGGCACAAGATAGGTTTTATAAGAATTGGATAGTAAGGACAACTAGTTGTATAAGAAATATAAACTAAATGCTTCCTAATTGTGCCAAAACGAAGAAAGTCGTGTTTAGAAAACGACGTTAATTTTGTAATTTTTTTGTCAATTACTCGAAAGAACATAGATTCTCTGCTCTTCAGAAATATTATTTACTGTATAAAATATGCTTAAATATAAGCAACATTTAATTAAAACGATATATTCTGAAAAAGAAAAATAATAATTTGTTTTTAAAACACCGATCTTATAAATAGCTGGCGAGTATGGAATAACGACATTATTTTAGCAAATTACTCCTAAAAATAAAGATTTTAGTGATGCGTTTTAAGGCGTGTCGACTACTTTATTTGAGAATCCATTGTCAAAGTGCGAGGGCCTCCCGGCTCCCATGTAGAAGTTCATGTGAGTTCACCATAGATGCGGCTAAAGCCGCTCTAATTAACACCTTAATATAGTAATTAAAAAAAAACTTTTCGCCAAATGAAAGGCCATTTAATCCACATAGGTCTGTTACACCTTCATCATAGCAGGAATGTTACCGTTGTAGCTCTCTGTCCAATATCAGCTGAGCTATGAAAACAGTTGTAACACTCGTAAATGATGTAAAAAATAATACTCGTGGCGGAATACTAGGAAGATCGGGGGGGAGGGGGGTAACATTCCCAAAATATGGTATCACGTGACTAGGGTTGACAATTTCGTAGGTTTCAACCCGACCAGCCGCGGGTCGGATAAAAATTCAATTCAATTCGGGTCAGATCAAATTTAAATGGATAAATGTGCAAATTAAAAAAAGTGCAACTTAAAAACTGAAAGTTAACACTCTCACACTTCTATCTTTTCCATATACATTAAAATCTTTTTTATATAATAATAGAGAACATACATTTAAATGGATAAAAATGCAATTTAAAAATTAAAAGTAAACACTTTCTCTCTTCTCTCTCTCATATAAATTAAATTCTTTACTTTATAGTTTAAATAAATAAAAGTACAATTTAAGACTCTGTATTCCCTCTCTCTCATATACATTAAACTTTTTCCGCTATAGTAATACATAACATATATTTCGGTTGGTTTTTAATTTTTTTTATATACAATTAATTTATTAAATAATGAAACGATATTTATTTTAAATGTGAATACAATTTATTCATGTTAATTAATAACTAATATCTTAATATGAAAATGTATTTAATGGCACGTTAGTATTTTTATATTATATTTCTAAATCAAATGATTTTTTACTCTATCTAACAAATTTTCTTTGAAATTTTTGATATTTATGAGTTTTATTTTTTAAAAGGGAAAAAAAAGTATTTTTAAAAAACGGGTCAAATGAGTCATGTCGGGTCAGGTCAAATGAGTAAAAGTGTGAGTTTGTTCTCGGATCGGATCGGGTCGAGTTAAAATCTGCGAAATTGCCATCACTACACGTGACACTCCGAGCTTTTAAACTCATGTAAAAATAGTTTTTATTTTATTTTATCAGACCATACTATAAATACGCAAGTTATACATTAGTATTTTTAGTTTCAGAAAATTTTATGTTCTTATAATTTTTTTGAATTTAGTTGTGTTTTATCCCCCTTCTTCCATACACAAAATGCCTCACCATTGAAAAGGTTTTGATCACACGAGGTCAGGGTATAAATAATTAAATTTAGCTACAAAATTGTATATATTTTTTTTTCCAAACAAAAAAACTTTTATTTATAGAACCAGTTCATGGGTCATGCCCCCATCATAGCGTAATCCGGCAAAAGTCCGTTAGAAATATCAGAAATACACAAAAACAAACCCAGCAACACAAGCTTGTGCTATCAGGTCTAAACTGCTACATTTTAACAAGAATAAAAGACTGAAAACTTGATTAATCACAAGCATCTTCATATTCTCGTTACATCTTCAGCAACTATGCACTAACTTAAACTTCATTTGAAACAACATATTCCGTTACCACCTCGTTTGTACTCTATCACCTCTGTTTTTCATAGAGTGTTTCTACCATTTCAAATCCCAGTGTATGTTATCATTAGCTCCAAAATCTGAGTGAGTTCCATTTTCATCCATAGAAGAATTTTCATGATCAAGTACTAATGAAGAGTCTATATTGTAGTGCCCCATTAGATCATCTAATGTGTGATTATAGTGAACATATTCTTGTAGACCCGCATACACTTTCTGTTTCGGAATAGCCTTTTCTGTATTTTCCTTAGCCTTTTCTTTCTTTCTTCTTCTCTTTTTAGCAGATTTAGTTAGATCATTCTCACCTAGCTCTGTTTTTTATGTTGATTTAGATAGCTCATTTTCCTTTACTCCCAGCTCTTCTTTTGATATTTAAATTGAGTCCCTCTCACTTGGTTAATCATTTTCCTTATCTTTTGATATACACACTAAAGAGTCTGTGCTCATTTTGAGCTCATTAGGCAAAGCATCTGGCGATAGATTAGAAAGAGGAGAATTAGACAGATTTTGAACTACTCTATCATCAATTTTTACTTTTGGATCAACTCTATCCAACTTCTGACTAGAGCTCTTTTTCCCGTAATTCTCTTCATCCACACTCATAGTAGGATTGGTACTGCTAGTGTCCATGTTGTTAGTATCCTCCATAAGATTATCCAAGATTCCAAACTACTGAAAGAATTTGTGACAATAGCACCCATATCCTTATTCTTGCTGTTCCCACCATGTTGAGAGATCTTGTCTGTATCCTCATTTACCCCCACTTCTTCTTCTTGTACCCACTTGTTGCCTAATTTCTTTAAAAAATTATTATCATTTGAGCACTCACCTGTTTCATTTTTTGAATTTTCTCTTTTAGTGATAATCTTAGACTTATACACCCGATCATTTTGCAATATTCTTTGTCCATTCCATTTTCCCTCATTATAATTAGGTCTCTTTTTGATATTATCATCTTTGCCCTGATCTTTAACCTCTTGTTCATGAGTGTTTACCTTTTGGTAAGGATATTTCTTACACTCAAAAGCATCATGACCCTGAAGTGAACACTTATCGCAAAACTTTGGTGAATTTTCATATTCAATCCTCTGGCAGAACCCCCATCCATCATCTACAGAAGATCCAATCCAGACATTGTCTATCCTAGCTTTTAATAAGTCCATTTCCACTAACACACGTGCATACATGGGTCTAACATGTGTTAATGTAGCAATGTCTGCATCTAGAAAACTTCCTATGGGTTGTGTGATTGCTTTAAGGTACGAAAGAATGCATAAATTAAGTGGTAAAAGAGGCATTCTCACCCAAATGGGAGCAATAGAAGATTCTCTATAAAGTGAGAAATCGCTCGTCCATTTAAAAAGTCTAAAAAGAGCCCCCTCCATTTCATGTGAGGTTCTAGTTCAAATCCTACTGTAATCAGCTAAATTTAGGGCTTTTATAAACACATGCCTATGATCAATTAATCCCACAATTGGCATTTGGTGTAACCCCCAATTATTAGTTATATGTTCTCTAATACTATCAATTTTGGGTCTTCTCTTGCTAAATTTTGCGATAAATGACAATTGTAATGGAAATTCAGACCGCTGCAACTCTAATTGCGAAAAAATAATAGCTGGCGAAGACCCCTTACTATGAGCTTGTCTTAAAGGAAGATGTATATCAGAAATTTCTATCTTACTTAAGTATTATGAGTAAATCCAATTTCCAAAATGACTAATTTTTTTTTAAGAAAAATAAAAGGGAAAAAAAATCGGGAAAAGCCGAAAGGTTTAAAAAAATCTTTTCTAAAATTTGCAAAAAACAATAAAATTCACAAACTTCCAAAAAAACACTATTTTTTTAAATATTTTAAAAAAAAAAAATCTAAATCACAAAATACAATAGACAATAACTCTAAAATTAAATAGTTAGAGTCCTTTAAACTGTTTCTGAAAAAAAATATTAAATGGCAAAATTAATACTTTAGACAGTGACCTAAGGTAACAGGTCTCGGACTGTTTCAAAAAACATTCTATGGTCATTTTAAAATAGTTCGTGGTCATTTAGAAAGGGTATATGATCATTTAAAATAGTATACGGTCCTAACTGTAATTATAACATACATTGGGAGTGACTATAGTGTTTAAGCCAAATTGTTGTAATCCACTAATCCTTTAGGACCAAAAACTGTCATTTGAAAATGGTCTTTCGTCTAGACTATAATTATTTTTTTGAAGAATAAAGTAATATGTAGGATGCATTGCAAATTAGCTCAAAATTTAAGGGGTGCCAGTGTAATTAGTAATCTTTGTCATAGTTACCAAGTCAGTTCCGTAAAGGCAGTTAGAGTTTCGGCTAACCCAAAAACCATTGCCGTCATCACATGCACATGCACTACCACCGTTATGCCCACCTTAATCATTGCGGTGGTAGTGCACTTTGTCACCGCCGGAGATGAACATGACGATAGTTGTGACTCGCCAGAGATGCAGGTATGGTAGTGTGATAGTGGTGTGGCCCTGTAGGGGTGGGAGGGATATACTCAGATGTTGTTGCCGGAGACTAAAATAAGGTTGAAAAATATGACCTATTTCTCAAATATAAGCCAGAGCTGCCATTAACTTAATTAAGTTTTTTTTTGGCTTGGACCTTAAATTTTCCTTCATATGATCTGTGAGTCTAATTATTTATGGTCTAAGTTAGTTTGATATTCATCGGACCGGGCCTACTAAAATGGTTTAAATTCATATAACGGGTACTATTGGTAGTGAACGTTTTAGCACAATGAAAAGAAAGCGGGAAACGGAAATGTGGAACGCGAGAAAAATAAAGGTATTATAAAAGGTAATAGAAAGTGGGAAGCGATTTTTTAAAAGGAGAATGAATTTTCCGATAACTATGGGTCCGTTTTGGGATCCAATTTTTAAGGCAAAAATCTGATTTTAAAAATAGCTAGCAAAAAATCTTGATTTTTAAAATCTGCAACTAGTGTTTGGTATGCGAAAATCTTTGGCTTTTTAGATTTTTGATTTTAATCCAAAATTACATAAGTATCCTAAATTAAAATCCCCAAATCTCTCTTTCTTATCCAAATCAACGTAGACCATACTCTATTCCCTTTCTTCCTGTTATCTCTTTACGCAAAGAAAACCCATTTGCAAAATTTGATTTCTAACAAATTTTCCAATTCAAAGTTTAAATAGTATTACCAGGTGTTCGCCCTTTTAGCATAACACCCTTTTGCAAAATTTTAGAATAAAAAAAATTCCAATTCAAAGTTTAAATAGTCTTATATTTCTTGATTTTCTTTTATGAACGGAGCGAACTCCATCATCTTGTTTATTGTGATAATGAGAAGTGGGCAAAGACTCGGACCAAACCGTCCCAAACCGCAACTCAAACCAACCTGTGGCGAATCGGGTCGGTTTGAAATTTTCAAACTTATGAACTTAAACCGCACCACACAGCAAATAATATAAGTGGGTTGGTTTTGATTAAGATTTTCAAACCGGGAGCCAACCCACCATACCGCAAAAAATATAAACAAGTTAAATATACATATAAATTAGTTAAATATACATATAAATAATTAAATATACATATAAATAATCAAATATACATAACAAACTATTGAACCCAAATAGATTATGATCGATCAAGTAGATAGGGTTCGGGTTTACACCATCTTTTATTTACAGCTTCAAATTGTTTGGGTAACAAACTGCGCCGCTAATACTCTTTATATAACAAATCATAACATCCGGAACACATACTCGGCCGAACCCGCAGTCAACACATTCATGTTCATAACTTTATGTATTATTCTAATAATCTCAACAGACTCACTAACTAAAAACACAGATGTATCAAGTACGAACAATATGAAACTGTGTTGGCTCTTGTGACATGCATTTTCATGTTTCTCTACGTTTTCTGCCTCAGTAGTTGTAGCTGCGTGACCCACGATGAATTCTCTAGTACCAAAGCCCACCAAGGGCGAAACACCAGTAAGTTCGACACACGCATGTTTCCCGCTGCTCCAACTATAAAAAATAACGTCTGCTAGGCTAAATGTACATCTCCCCTCCGGTGGATCTGTAAGAAAGCTAACATGTACCTCTTTTCTATCCTCAATCCCGACTCTCCAAATGATGTTATACAAAGACGTCTCTGACCAAATCGTGATGGCATTTGAAATCCGGGAGGTTGCTACTGGGCCGCATGCTTATCAAACGAGTCAAGACGGATCTTGCTACAAGCCGGACACATCTCAGCTTCCCAGTATAGAGAAACCAAGAATTGATACTTGAGGATAACTCGGTATTCTTTGGAGGACATGTGCTGATCAAGGCCCTTTATAGGGGTGAAAAGTAAGAAATGTTGAGCATGCGGGGCACAGAGACAGTCAAGCACGACAAGATCCCTAAGCCGCAAGTCAAGTCCCCGCGTAAACCCTTAGAAAACCCACATAAGTAAGTATCTGCCAAAATGTGCATTGAATTTTTGGGGACAACGCATTTCGTGGTGAGTCTTGTAGAGTCGAACTTGGGAAGGACGACTTGGAATATGTACAAAGCCTCAGCGAAATGGTCGTCTAACTTAATTTTTTTGCCAATCAAACAAATTAGGACACGAAATACATAACCAAAAAAAATGGAACATACAGAATATTTGTCTTACAAAAAGGTCTCAACTTTTGATTTAATGAATTGGGATAATTTTAGAACGAATGCTTAAGGAAAATGAGACAAAATTTATCCAGAGTTATGAACAGAACTCACTTTGTAACAATCCAAAAATTCAACACACCAGCTCTCATGTACAATTTTTCAGCAGACTCTCAAAGTGCTACCTTTTCTTTTTAGTTAATTGTAAATGAGTACCGAAACTAAATATCTATATATGAATTGCTAAACCATAAAAATACAAAATATACCATTACTTATTAAAAAGAGAAAAATAAATTTGAAAACATAGACAAGAACTTATATAGTTTAACGTAAAGAAAATGGGTAGAGAAATAGAGTTTAAATCTATAAAACCCCACACAAAAATCCCAGACACTTGTATTTAAACAAGTGATTTTAATTTTCGAAACTAATTTGACCTATTAACCTGGTCACTGTATCTAATGGAAACAAAAAATGTAGTCATGTTTATTTTTGGAAGCCTTTATCTAGAGATGTATTAATTTATAGGTAATTTTCCCTTTAATTAATTACCCATACTTCAATTCCTCCCTTTTTGTAATGATCTTCATTTAACTGAAACTCTGAAAACTAAATAAAAAGAACTGCCATTCCAATTATCAGCTTTTGAAGTCTTTTTCTTAGTTAAATAATGGTTTTCTAAACTAACACTTTGGATTTTTTTCTAAACTATTAATCATATCAGATAATGTTTAGGTTATATAGTATTTACAATGATGATTCATGGTATTTCAGTGAATTGGTGACAGTTAAAAAAAGGGTACAAAGATACCAATAGGATATAGTATTTATAACAGATGATTAAATTTAAAATGGTATGGAACCGGATACATGAAATGGACCGGATACATGAAACTCTTGGTTAATTTATGTGGAAATAGGAAATGTCGGCGCTATTAAAAGCCAGACTACAAGTATATAGCAAACAGTGAACGTTTTATTTGCGATGTCATTAAAGTAGCACATCATATGAAAAAGTCTATAACCGATGAATGGAGGAGAATCTAGCTGGCGTTTGAAAAGTTACACCAAATATGCAATAAATTGGAGAACAATTAAGTGAAAACGCGTTTATAAGAGATTTTATTTGCCAAACAAGTTTAATTAGCAGCTTGTACTATCACCAATGTTAATTAGATGCGGGTTTTTACAAAATGATTTTGTTTCAACATTATGTTATTTGGCGCAACCTCGCTACACGTACGTACGGTCTCTTACATGCGATTTTATAGTTACGGCAAAGTCAAGTGACGACTATACTCAAAATGTGACATATGTTTATTTTATACATGACGTTTACGATAATTATGACCGTATTTAAAAATGGTATATGATCATTTAAAATAGTTCGTGGTCATTTAAAAAACATTCTATGGTCATTTTAAAATAGTTCGTGGCCATTTAAAAAGGGTATATGACATTTAAAATAGTATACGGTCCTAACTGTAATTATAACATACATTAGGAGTGACTATAGTGTTTAAGCCAAATTGTTGTAATCCACTAATCCTTTAGGACCAGAAACTGTCATTTGAAAATGGTCTCTCGTCTAAACTATAATTATTTTTTTGAACAATAAAGTAATATGTAGGATGCATTGCAAATTAGTTCAAAATTTAAGGGGTGCCAATGTAATTAGTAATCTTTGTCATAGTTACCAAGTCAGTTCCGTAAAGGCAGTTAGGGTTTCGGCTACCCAAAAACCAATGTCGCCATCACATGCACATGCACTACCACCGTTATCGCCACTAAATCATTGCGGTGGTAATGCACTTTGTCACCGTCGGAGATGAACATGACGATAGTTGTGACTCGCCAGAGATGCAGGTATGGTAGTGTGATAGTGGTGTGGCCCTGTAGGGGTGGGAGGGATACTGAGATGTTGTTACCTGAGAATTAAGTAAGGTTGAAAAATATGACCTATTTCTCAAATATGATCCGGAGTTGGCATAAATTTAAACTATTAAGTTCTTTTTTTGGCTTGGACCTTAAATTTTCCTTCATAGGATCTGTGAGCCTAATTATTTATGGTCTAAGTTAGTTTGATATTCATCGGACCGGGTCTACTAAAATGGTCTAAGTTCATATAACGGGTACTATTGGTAGTGATCGCTTTAGCACAAAGAAAAGAAAGCGGGAGACGGAAATGTGGTACGCGAGAAAAATAAAAGTATTATAAAAAGTAATAGAAAGCGGGAAGCGGTTTTTTAAAGGGAGAATGAATTTTCCGATAACTATGGGTCCGTTTGGGATCCAATTTTTTAGGCAAAATCTGATTTTAAAAATACCTAGCAAAAAATCTTGATTTTTACAATCTGCAACTAGGGTTTGGTATGCGAAAATCTTTGGCTTTTTGGATTTTTGATTTTAATGCAAAATTACATAAGTATCCTAAATTAAAATCCCCAAATCTCTCTTTCTTATCCAAATCTAGTAGACCATACTCTATTCCCTTTCTTCCTGTTATCTCTTTACGCAAAGAAAACCCTTTTGCAAAATTTGATTTCTAACAAATTTCCAATTCAAAGTTTAAATAGTATTACCAGGTGTTCGCCCTTTTTTCGTAACACCCTTTTGCAAATTTTAGAATAACAAATTTCCAATTCAAAATTTAAATAGTCTTACATTTCTTCATTTTCTTTTACGAATTGAGCAAACTCCATAATCTTGTTTATTGTGATAATTAGGGGAGGGCAAAGACTCGAACCAAACCATAACCCAAACCAACCCGCGGCGGATCGGATCGGGTTGAATTTTTCAAAATTATGAACCCAAATCGCACCGCACCGCAAATAATATAAGTGGGTTGGTTCGGGTTAATATTTTTAAACCGCGGGCTAAACCACCAAACCGCAAAAAATATAAATAAGTTAAATATACATATAGATTAGTTAAATATACATTTAAATAATTAAATATACATATAAATAAATAAATATACATATAAATAATCAAATAGATAATAAACTGTATTAACCATAATAGATTATGATCGATCAAGCACATAGGGTTCGGGTTTACACCATCTTTTATTTACAGTTTCAAATTGTTTGGATATTTTATGATTTTATGACGCGTGTTAAAATTTTTATTATTTGTTTCTATCTTGTTATAGCGGCATAATAGAGGTGAATAAAAATGTTATGTCAAACTAATGGTCCAGTGCATATAGTATGCACCTATGCTTTATGAATTTTTAATTAAAAAAAATTTACTTTAATTTTTTTGAGTTTCTTTTTTCGATTTTTGGGGTTAAAATTGCATCTTTTATAAGTTTAAAAACTAAAATGAACAAACCGTGAACCCATTCCGAACCACTTAAAATGGATTGAGTTGGGTTAGATTGAAATTTGAAAATTCACCAATCTGCCCCAAACCAAACCGTTCATTTTTTACGTGGTTTGGTTTCCGTTGACCTCAAATTAAATCGTAAAAAAGCGACCGCACCCACCCCTACTGATAATCACTGGTTGTGGGGAAGGAGGACCTTCTCCAGAAAATAATCTACTATTCCTTTATATATATTTTTTGTATATAAAAAGACAGAAGATAATTTCTCAAACATGTTAGGGGTATTATTGTTCGTCTGTGTATATTTTATTTAACTTCTATAAAAGTGGCGAAAACTCAAAAAAAAAAATACACAAAAGTTGGATTATTGGATTTTAGATTTTCAAGAGTAATTTGACAAAAAATATGGATTTTGAAAATCAAAAAAAATCTTACAAACCAAGCACACATAAATTTTTGAAATAAAAAAAAATCCAAAAAGGAGCCTAAAAAATCTGATATCAAACAGACCCTATGACTTAGCGTAAGTAATGCATACGAAGGTTTTAGTGCATTGTAGTGTGGGTTCCATAAAAAAGAAGTGTTCTCCTTGGAGAAGCACTCTATTTTTTAGCCGATGTGCCTTTCTTTTTACTTTTTCTCCGAGTAACCAATCGTTATTATTATTATTATCAAAAGCATCTGTACCAGCTACTTCAACCATTTTCTCAAACCTAACACATTTTATACCTTTTAAGAAACCGTTTACATTTACACAAAATTCCAACTTCCTTATTAATTTGCTTATAATAACTCTACATTGTTTTTCTTATTTGTTTATTATCTTTTAAAATATGGACCCCATGATAGTTTATTATTATTATACTTCTTTCGTCCCTAAACAAATATCCCTACGAAAATACATGCAACTTTGACCATTAAAATTTTTATATCAAAATTATCGAAATAAAAAATTAAAAATTTCATCATATAGCTCTAACCATAAACTACGTGATTAACTTTTGAAATAATTTTTTCTGGCAATCTAAATATGAAAAAATTATCGGTCAAAATCATACGTATTTTCATAGGGGACATTTGTTTAGGGACGGAGAGAGTATTAATCCAGAGAATCATATGCATTCCTCGTATATGAGGTGAATTTTGTGTTTTCTTAAATTTAGGGAATTTATAGGGTTCCTGATACATGTCAATTTTTATACCATAATCATCAAATTTTAGGAAAAAAATATGTTTTGAGGAATCAGATGCGGATGCTCTTACTAGTATGATTATTGAGTCATATATATGTTTAATTTGGTTTTTACTGATCACAATGGGTATGAACCAAATTGTGTCAACATTCTCGACCATAAACATAATTTCTCAACCATGATCCGATGGATATATATTCATTCCCTTTAAATATTATTATATAAATATGATGTTATTACACATGAGTTGGAGATAAACGGTCAAAAAACTACGCCGCTAGCTCTCTTTGTATAACAAATCATAACATCCGGAACACATACCCAATCGAATCCGCAGTCAAGACATTCATATTCATAAATTTCTGCACTATTCTAAAAATTTCAACAGACTCACTAGCTAGAAAAGCAAATGTATAAATTCATGTTTTCATGGCAGGTATTTTCATGTTTCTTTACCTTTGCTTCCGCTGTAGTACTAGCTGCGTGAGCCACGATAAATTCTCCAGTATCAAAGCCCACAAAGGATGAAACGCTTGTAAGGTCGACACACGCATGTTTTCCGCCGCTCCAACTATAAAAAAGAATGTCTGCTGGCCTAAGGGTAAATCTTTTCTCTGATGGATCTGTAAAAAAGTTAACAGATACCTCTTTTCTATCTGCAATCCCGTCTCTGACAAAATCGTGATGGTATTTGAAACCCGAGAGGTTCCTACAATGGGCCGCATGCTTATCAAACGAGTCAAGACAGATCTTGTGACAAGCCGGACACATCTTCCCTTCCCGGTATAGACAAACCAAGAGTCAATATATTTGAGGATAACTCAGTATTCTGTGAAAGACATGTGCTGAACAAGACCCTTTATAGGGATGGAAAGTAAGAAATCTTGAGCATGCAGGGCACAGAGACAGACAAGCACGGCAAGATCCCTAAGCCGCAAGTCAACTCCTCACGTGAACACTTAGAAACCCTACTGAAGTAACTATATGCCAAAAGCTGAATTAACTTTTTGGGGACAACGCACTTCGTGGTGAGTCTTGTAGAGTCGAACTCGGGAAGGATGACTTGGAATCTGTACAAAGCCTCAGTGAAATGGTCGTCTAACTTAAATTTTTTGCCAATCAAACAAACAAGGACACGGAATAGATAGCCCAAAAAAAATGGAACATACAAAATATTTGTCTTACAAAAAGGTCTCAACTTTTGATTTAATGAATTGGGATAATTTTAGAACAATGCTTAAGGAAAACGAGACAAAATCTATCCAGAGTTATGAACAGAACTCACTTTGTAACAATCCAAAAATTCAACACACCAGCTCTCATGTACAAATTTTCAGCAGACTCTCAAAGTGCTCCCTTTTCTTTTTAGTTAATTGTAAATGAGTACCGAAACTAAATATCTATATATGAATTGCTAAACCATAAAAATACAAAATCTACCATTACTTATTAAAAAGAGAAAAAATAAATTTGAAAACATAGACAAGAATATATATACTTTAACGTAAAGAAAATGGGAATAGAAATAGAGTTTAAATCTATAAAACCCCACACAAAAATCCCAGACACTTGTATTTAAACAAGTGACTTTAATTTTTGAAACTAATTTGACCTGTTAACCTGGTCACTGTATCTAATAGGAAACGGTCGGCGCTATTAAAAGCCAGACTACAAGTATATAGCAAACAATTAACGTTGTATTTGCGATGTCATTAAAGTAGCACATTATATGAAAAAATCTATAACCGATGAATGGAGGAGAATCTAGCTAGCGTTTGAAAAGTTACACCAAATATGCAATAAATTGGAGAAAAATTAAGTGGAGACGCTGCTGTAACAGATTTTATTTGCCAAATAAATTTAATTAGCAGCTTATACTATCACCAATGTTAATTAGATGCGGGTTTTTACAAAATGATTTTGTTTCAAGATTCTGTTGTTTGGCGCAACCTAACTACACGTACTGTCTCTTACATGCGATTTCATAGTTACGGCAAGTTCAAGTGACTACTATATTAAAAATGTGACACATGTTTATTTTATATATGACTTTATGATAATTATGACCGTCACTACAAAAAAATACCTAAATAGCGACGGGATCAGTGACGGTATTTTTTGTTACGAGCTTATTAGTGACGGTTTTTGTGACGACTTTGTGACAGTTTAGTCAATTTGTGACAGATTTGTGACAGATTTTTATATTAGTGACAGGCTTGTGACAACTTTTGACTCTCACTAAATCAAACATTAATTTGTAGTGCGTATTTTTTCAAAATACATTTGTAATATAATGCAGCATAATGCGAACAGTTTGTACGTGTTAGCACCATGCATCATATAATCTGTTCACAACTAAAAAAATATTTATAACCAATCAATAGAATGTACTTGAAAGTAAAATATATAAAATAGTCGTGGCTGTTATACTAGTATTAAGTTATAAACTTTAATTTATGTATATAGACAGCACATGCACACCATGAAATGTCGAAAAAATAATTGTAGCAAAAAGGGAAATAAAATTAACTTTGGGCCTGGATTTGTTAATAGGGATCCAAAAAATTTGAAAATTGAAACGTTGTCCACCTGTTCAATGCATCCTTATTACAAAAAAAAAAAATTACCGTTTTAAAATTTCTCACCGATTCTTTCTCTATTTATACGGGCCTTTATTTTATTCTTTTTGATACAATAAATAAAGCCATCTTTTCTCTGTAAGTGTTCTTGCTAATATATTGAAAATAGTTAAGTTTTTTCTTTCTCTTTGTTTATGTTTTTACATCTGTTCATAACAAATCACTTAGAAGTGTATTAAATTTTCAAAACTTGCAGAATCAAAAGGAAAGAAAAGTCAAAACATGTCATGTTCGATCTAGTTCACTACTAGTGCTTGTTTCCCTTTACTTTACACGAATATATTTATTTCATTTTGTGTTTATTTTGTAGATTTTTTTTGTTATTTATATTTTGAAGCATAAAAAAAAAAGAAGATTTTTTTTTTGTTACTTTCTTCTTCAAAATATTACAAACATCCAAACGGATTTTAAGTATGCTAAATTTCGTTTATCCTATCTACACAAGGGCTGTAATATTTTCGCTTAGATGTCGACCCAATTTACTCGATTTCTGAAACTATACCTTGCACCGAAACAGTGACAGAGCCAGAACATTAAATTCGGGTTTGCTAAAAACAAAGTATCGACCCTAAGTTTACTTATTTTAGTGCGGATTGAATTTTTTCTAGTTAAAAAAAAAAATCACCCTCCTGTTTACAAAATTTCAAAATAATCTATTTAGAGATCGTCGCTCAGCCAACCGTCTTTGGATAGGTAAAGACTTTTAAATTAAGTTTTTTAATAAATTAAATAATAAAAAACCACCTAAAAATACAATTTAATAGAGAGAGGAGAAATACTCAAATTTATAATTAATACTCAAATTTCCAAAATATCAAGTAAATTACAACATTGTTTTTTGGAGAATTAACATAAAAATAGCCTACATCTATTATATTAACAAAAACATATCATCGAAAATTATATTATCAAAAACATATCATCGAAAATTATATTATCAAAAACATACATTTAATTAATAATTATTAAAAAACAAAAAAAAATCATTAATTACTCCTATATATTTACTCTCTCTCTCCTCCTCTCAATCTCTCTTCTTCTCTTTCTTTCTCTCTCCAATCTCTCTCTTATCATGTCTTCACTCTCTCCGATCTCTCATCCTTCTCTCTCTTTTTGATCTATCTCGCCTCTTTTTTTTGTTTCTTTTTTTTGATATTTCTCTCCTCCTCACTCTCTCTCTCCAATCTATCTTTTCGGTGAAGATTGAGACGGATTGGGTGGCGAGCGTGTAGAGAAAGATTGAAAACTTAAGGTTGATTCCGACGAAAATGCGGTCATCGAAAGAGAGATCCACGACGACGACGTGAAAGTTCGAAATCGAAAAACGGGTAAGGGGTTAATTTGTTAACTAGTTTATAAAGTTGAAAAATAAGTGTATAAAGTTTGTGAATTAAGGGTGTGGAGTTGGAAATTATGGATATGAATTATATAAATAAATATATGAATTCTGTAAATTGGGGTATGAACTTTACGAATTAGAGTATTAACTTTTAAAATAATGGTATGAAATTTTGGAATAAGTGTATGAAAATATATAAATTAGGTTCTAAATTTTTAAAATAAAGGTATGAACTTTTGGATTAAGTGTATAAAATATCCAATTAGAATATGAACTTTTGGTTATGTTTTTGTTAATTAAATAATTTTGGGTATCTTTTTGTTAATTTATTTTCAAAAGTAGTATGCTTTGTTAATTTATCCTTGTGTTTATTTTCTTTTCAAATTTTCTCAAATTGTTAAAATTTTGAAGATATATTTATATAATTTATTATTTATTCTTGAGAAATTTCATAATTTATGGACAATGTATTGATCAAAATATAGAAAATATCATGATTTCCTTACATATAACTTTTTTGTAATATATAGAAAATATTTAATCTTAATTTTGAGAGTTTGTTATGTAATTTTGTAATAATATTTATTTGAACAAGTAGATATTAGGCATTGGGATAAAGTACAATGGAAAGTTTAGAAACATCCAGAATCGTGTTTAGTTAGTGTATGTGACACTAGTAATCAATAATACATTCACTAAATCACTTTTGAATTTTATTTTTCTCCGAATTTTTCAGATTTTTGATAATTTTTTTCTTTACTTTTTAGCTTTGACCAAAGCTGATCTACACATTAATGATCTAGTTTATCTTTTGTTCTTAGAAATGAATATTTGCATTTAAAAAAATCAAAACATACATTCATGAATCATATATAAAAGAGTTTTATTATTCGTTTATCTAGATGTCGACTAACTTCCGCAACTCCGAGATTTTGCCACCGAAACTTAAATACAAAAGGGATGCGAAGTTGCAATCCGCCATCGATTCAGAGGGTTCTTCAACCGCTCCTAAAAAATTGCCTACATCAATAATTAACGAAAATGGGCCAAGGGGTCTTAAACACAAGAGTGCGTCACTGGAAAATTTCGAAAAGGATACCAATTCTTCTCCTCCGAAAAGACATAAAGGGGAGTCGTCAAAAAGTGGAGGGAAAAGACCTATTAATTGTGTATCCAAAGGCAAAGCCGAGGTGATTGGCTTGGATGATTTTGATTGGACGGAAGATATTGAGTACTGTCCGACTTATTTTCCCACCAGAGAAGAGTTTGAAGATCCAATGGGTTATCTTCAGAAAATTTCGACGGACGCTGTGCAATTTGGTACTCTTTTTTCTTCTTAATTTATATAAATTTTTTATGGAAAATTAATTAATAATATTGTCTGATGAGATTAATTTATTTTAATCCTTTATTGTAATTTCAGGGATTTGCAAGATTGTATCTCCGGTAGGTCCTTCTCTTCCGCCTTCATTGGTGCTGGAGAAGGAGAATAAACTCGAAAAGTTTCGAGCCGAATGTTTACCTCTGGATGCTAGGTATAGAGAAACTGTAATCAAGAGCAAAAGGTAATTTTTATTCATGAAAATGTTACTAGCATATAAATAATATATTATACATATGAGTACATTTTCTAGTTTAAATTTGATTCTGATAATTTTTGCTATTACTACATACTTGAGATTACTCATTTATGTCTTTTCTTTTCCTTGACAGAGACCATACGGTCGATAGTTTTGCAACGATGGCAAATGAACAATACAAGCGTAGATATAAACTATCCGTGCCCCTTCCTCCTTCGCTAGTAGAAAGAGATTTTTGGAAGAAGATTGCACAAGAGAATGGGGGAAACGTTGAGTATGCCAACGGGATAAAAGCAAGTGCTTTCTCTTCGGATCCTAGTGATCCCCTTGGGAGAAGTAAATGGAATCTTCAGGTTTACTTTTACCCTAAAATTAAATTCACTTAGAAGAACCCTACTTTTTAATTTTCTTGATTAATAATCCCGACAAATTTATGTTTAAATGAAACCAGAAATTTTCCCGCCTGGACCAGTCATCATTGCGGCTTCTGGACTATGAAATTGAGGTAATTAATGTTGTTACTAATTAATTTAGGGTTATCGTTAATCACTATAGTTACACAATCTAATATATAGATCCTTTTTCACTTTTGCCAGGGGGTAACAGATCCCTTGCTTTACCTGGGAATGTTGTTTAGCTACATTTACTGGTCGGCTGAACCAGGTCACTTATATAGGTAGTTGTCGATCGTCTGTTTGTTTTTAATTTTTTTGGTATTCTTATTATGGGAAATGGATTACTTATTTTCTTTCTTTTTGGAAACTAAGTATCGAGTATCATCATTACGGCGCACCAAGAACTTGGTATGGGACTCCAGGAAGTGCAGCGTACAATTTCGAGGAGGTGGTTAAGGAATTTGTATTTCCGGAAAACCACCAACAAAAATATGAAGCTTACGATATACTTAACTTTAAGACAATGCTATTCTCCCCAAAAGTAATGCTCAAGAACGACATACCGATTTTCAAAACGGTGCAGTATCCAGGGGAATTCATCGTCACTTTTCCTAAAGCTTATCATATGGCAATTAACCATGGTAACACTACTAGTGTCGAGTCTCAGTTTTTTTTTTCTTCTTAGCAATTTTTTAGCATAGCTATATGGAAATTTTAACTATATTTGATAAGTTAAGAATCTTGATCTTTTGTATCTGGTATTTAGAAATTACAATTTTTTATCAACACTAATAATTAACTAGAGTCTCGTTTTTTCTTTCTATATGGCATCTGAACACATTTGCAATATTTTAGGAAACTGATATGAAATTTGGCCATTGACAACACTAAAAATTATTAAGTATCTGGTCTTTTTAATTTAGTAATTGTAAATTTGCAATTTGTTAGTGAAATTCTATGATAATTTATCATGTTATTAAGACTGGTATTACAAAAGAGTCTCGGTTTCCCAATCTGGTTTTTAGATATATCTATAATGTCTTACTAATCTTTTAATTGAACCAGGGTTTAATTGTTGGGAGGAGGCGCACTTTGCTACACCCCATTGGTTTCCCTTTGGAGATGAAGCAAGTGAACGTCGTGCTCTTTATATCAGGCCTGAGATTGTTCCGTATCAAGAGCTCTTATGCAAAGAAGCAATGTACATGTTCGTTAACAAAAAATCAGATCTAGAGTCGCATTCTTATAGGGACATGAAGGTCAATTTCGCAGCCTTAATAAGGCTACATCGCTTTGCATGCGAGGAGATCAAAAGGAGAGGAGGAGCTACAGTTAAGATTGCTCCGTATAGCGACGAGATTAAGCATTGTGGTGCTTGTAGTCGGGAATGCCACCTGGCCTACGTGGAGTGCAGATGCTTTCCCATGCCAATATGCATTTTTCATGGTAAATTTCTTCATTTATTTTCATGAGTATTTCTAACTAAAGACATTTGGGGAAACTTTTGATTACAATTTTTGTGAAATGACAGACATATACAATGAGTGCCCGTGTCAGGAAAATCGTATCATGTTCGTTAGAGAAGAATTTACCGAGATGGAAAGTGTTGCACTGTCCTTCCAGAGGGATGATGACGAGACCCTATTGGAGGAAGTGGAACATTTAGTGTCGATAAGAAGTGATACTATGAGAATGAAACTAAAGGTACTATATATTATATTTTAAATTTATTAAATTATCGTATATTGTTGGCTGGCTTTGTATTTTCAATAGTTGTATAACTTGTAACACAACGTAAATACAATTTTGTGACAACAGGAGCTTGCTGAAATATGCTGCCTCGAAGCAGAAAAATCTGGAAGCTAGGTGACCCCTTCTGCGAGGAAGAAATCGAGAGCCAATTATGAGTAGCAACAAAAGGGTCGGAGTTGTTATTTTTCTCTAGATGTTTTTACTTTTTTACAGTTGTGTTCTGGAACACAGAATCTAATAATGTAACAAATTTTATTGCATTTCAAATACTGAAGTAATAAAATATTGATTGTTGTCTTACTATGGATTATTTGCTTTCTCAATGAAAGATATGATTATAGTTGAAAGTCTGCTAAAAGATCTATACAACAACATCATGTGGGCAATTTAGACTTAAAAATAGAAATAATTGTCTTTCTTTGTTTCATTGGACTTTTAGAGTACTAAGTAAAAATACATCAATATCGTTGTTCTTTGATCTACTTTAACCTTGTTCTGGTATTGTTAACGTATTTGAGTCAATAATTACACGTGACAATTATTCTGTATTTAAAGTTCAGAAGTTGGTCGCTTGCGAGAGTAACCCATATCGGTTAAACTGAAAGCCGGAAATTGGTTTCCATTCGAGTTATGGTGTGAACTCTCTTGTTGCCCACAAAATCTCAACTTCCAATCAATTCACCAATAGACAAAGAAAACAACCTTTATATGAAACACATCAACAAGGATGTGTACAAGTAATTCCTGCATTTAACTGAGGTTCGGGAAACAAAACAAAATAATCTAGAGTGGTTAATTTTCGTCATGATTTATCGTTTATCAAATCTTTTTGTAGTGCATTAATGCCTTTCAACGTCGTTTTTTCACAAGCCATGACATACATTATTACATCAACACGTTTAATCTTTCTAGTGTTGATTTTTTTTCCTGCTTTATTTTGAAAGTGGAATGTAAATAACATCCCAAATATTTTTTGAAGCCTTTCAACGTCGTTTTTAACCAGTCATGACATAAACTGCTGCAGCTTTTAAGCAAATAAATTGGCTTATTTGAGACTTCAGACAAGGTTGAGCCTAATTCTAAAATGTCAAAAATTTCAGGTTTTTAAACTTATCCTAATATTTAAGTGAAGATAATTGTCAAAAGAGAGGCACAGAGATATAAGTTTATTCGAAACGTCGGCACAATAAAGAGCCAGACTACAAGTATATTGGAAACGATTCGAAGTTGTGGTTAGCTGAGGTTTTTGCAGTTAAAGAAGGTTATTCTATGTTTTCTTATAATATGTTGACACAAACATATTTTTAGTAAACCCGGTCTATAATAGTGTTACTTTTGAAAGCGTCGGTTAGGATTTTGATGTCAAAGATAGTGCTTTTTATGATATTTATATATCCTTCATCTATATATATACTAATAATCGTTACCCACGTGACATGTAACGACATAAAACTCGTAACTGTATTTTAATATGAACCAAATATTCACATTCGACCTCAATTATAGACAAAAATAAGTAAATAACTATATCTTATCCGGAAAAATTGGAAGGGGATTTATTTCAAGCATTCGGCGTGATTTGTTTAAAGCCTTAGATTGAATCAGTGAGATTATATGAAGAGGAGTGTTTTTTTTTTTAATCGGAGAGGTTGTTAATTAACAAAAAAAAACTTGGGTTTTTTTAAAAAGTGTGGGCACCTTTGGCAGCGTCAAAAACAACTCTTCTCTTATTATAATAGAATATAATAAAAAAGAACATATGAATATCGTGTCCCGACCAAGTCATGTGCTATGTTTTAAAATTTGATGTCTACATGTTCGTGTCGTGTCGAACTGTAACGATACCGCTTACAAATGCATAATTTGAAGCTACATTAAGGGAAGATGATGTAAAACACATTTTGACAAAAAAATGTTATATTCCTCAAAATATGAAGTAAGGAACTCAAATAGGGTTGCTATAGTGGTTGCTCTTAGTCTTCATCACATTTTCAAGTGCTCTTAGTCTTCATCACATTTTCAAGAGATCTTAACTTACTCTAGATCGTTTTATCCTTAATCACAACACTTATAAGCTAGAATATATATCCTCATTCATATTTTTCGTGACAATTTTTTAGTTACAAATGGTGGGAAGACATATTACTTAGATAATAATGATATGATATTTTAGAACCTCTGCCTTCTCCCTACCTTTACCAAACCCTAGCCTTCCTTTTGTGCAGCCGCCTGCCTGGGGCGGGAAGAGTCGCACTGTCGCTCCCTTCGCCCCCGAGCCATAAACACCGTATTTTTCCTTTTTTTCCACACATTTTCCACAGTTATTCCTCCCACCCCCAATCTTTGCTCCATCAGCTCTATCTTTCCCATCTCTCACCTCTTTAATCTCACCATCATCATTTCTCCTCCACTCTCACCTCCAATCTCACCTCCAAATATGACTGATCCATGCTGTCTCTTCTCCCTTTTCTAACCCTAAGTTTTCCGTTCTTCATCCTCTCATTCGGCGGGCTCCAAGGACCTCTTGCATATTGTTGATTATACCGTTTGTTTTATCGATTTGAGTAACTAATTTGTGGTCGAGATAGACTAGGATGATTCGTTTTCAGCTCTTTGGTTGGTATTTTGTGATTTTGGTTGTGCTTTTGGGTCTTAGAATTTAGTAGACACGTTTCAAATCGTATAATTAATGTGGCGGCACCCCGAAGAGATTTGATTCGTACTGAATGGAGATCTCTAAGACCATCTGATGCCTTATTCTCACCAAGATATTGTTATGTCGCTCTTTCCTTTTCTTTTTATCTGAGGCCGCGATATATTTTCTGCTGAATTGAGGTGTCATTCGGTCTATTAGTTAGTAATGGGAAGTAAGGCGCTTGGTTAACCCATCTTGTTGTGTTTATTATGAACTCTTGTCTTTTGGTTTATTTAAGTGGTGACGGAGCTTTATATGGCGTTGGTTCTTTTTGACGTTACGTTTGGGTATCTACTAGGACAGTTTCTGGCCTTTCCGATATGTTGGTTAGTTGTGAATAGCCTTTTATCATGATACGATACTATGGTTTTGGGCGTACAACTTTATTTCTATTGTGGTTCTTGCATTGGTTATTTTTGGTTGATGGTTGAAGGGCTTGTTTGGACTCTTAGGACTCGGATTGGTTCTTTAAGATTTTGACTTGTTAGTACTTTTTGGAGGGGGTATTTCATGTGTTACCACTCCGAGGGTGCGTTTTGCCTTGCCGGATCAAGTCGTGAACTCTTAGGCTTTCTTTTGACTTGAGGTCTCCTCAATGACTTTCTCTCCGTCACCAATTGTCTACCCTCCATTGTTTCATCGGATTGAGCGGGACAAATAGCAAGATTTCATCTTCATTTAGATATTATATTTGAGTTCATTTGTATTTGTACACTTGATTGAGTTTCTTATGCTTTTCTTAATAGGGTGAGATTTTTTAGGTATGCCGGGTTGAAGTGCTTTCGTGCATATGTATTTTATTATTCTGTAACCTCTAGGAACTTGTTCCAGTGGTAGGTGAACTTGTACTAGCGAACATTATTGTATATAATAACGAGTATGTTCCCGAAGAAAAAAATAAAGATAATAATGATATGGACGTTTAAACTTTTTTTAATACCCGAAATCCAAACTAAAGCAATAAGGGAAAATAATAAGCAGAAAAATGCAAAGGGCTAGCTTGCTAATTTTAGCTCCAATCCCTTTCTATTTTATCTTTTTACTAGTTATAGTCTACTCGTCTTTTCCATCGTAATGCAAGCTCTAATTCATTCTCGGACGTAAGTTCAATTTTACGACCAAAATACCATGATTATGAATAGCAATTGATTGCATTTCACGTCAGTTTCAGGTTCTTATCAACTATCATCTTCTATGTTTAAATAACTATCTTGGAAATAGATTAATTCACTTTTTCAATTAATCTAATTTTTAATTATAGTCACCTCGATACGTAAACACTTGGGGTATATACATTAAAATGGCCACTTCTCTTTAAATACAAGAAAAATATCAAGACGAAACCTATAGGTAAAGTGGTCGACAGTAATTTTCTTAGTGAAATGGGACGGCAGATTATTAGCATTACATAGTTACATATAACGTACCTTGTTCTTGTTTCGGTGGTTTAAGATTTTCGGATTTAGAAGTTTCTAATGATCAATAATAATAATGAACTGTAAGATTATCCTCAATAGTTAGGTAGTTAAGAAACTAATGATGATTGTTGGTTATTAGTGTGATTCTGTGAACTAAATTAAATAGTTAGTTGGTCGCGACTCGCACACAAGAGGAAGAAAAAATATAAGACAGAGAAACAAATTGTGCCTTTGTGCTTAGGTAGCAATGGCAAATTCATTGGGTGAGATAAAACGGTCTTGGAATCAATGGATGCGTTGGGTGAGATCGCGAATTAAAGGTAAAACGGTTAGTATCATTTAGGAAGTATCATTTTGGCAACTTCCGTTTATTGTATATGAAAAGAAAAGAATGCTAGAATTTATAGAGACACTAAATTTTCCCCGGTAAATTCATCAAGGAAATCGAGCTTTTGGTTACGTCCAGTTTGAATAGATTTTCAAATGTAACTAGTAGCAATTGAAATGTTTTTATATCTAATGTTTGGAGATTAGGACCACAGCTTCCTTCCGATGAATTCCAAATCTTTCTAAGTTTTGCTTGAAGCCTACGGGCATAGTTTTGAAAGCCTGGGCATATCAATAAAACGCTTAGTTTGCAAAATAAAAAAAAAAAAATTGGCAAATACATTTTTGAAAGAATTAGTCATTGCTCGATGTGGAAATTTATTTTTAAAGTAAGGATGCAGATGAGTTCACCGGTGTGAATATGG
Source organism: Primula vulgaris (assembly GCA_963920805.1). Taxonomy (NCBI): domain Eukaryota; kingdom Viridiplantae; phylum Streptophyta; class Magnoliopsida; order Ericales; family Primulaceae; genus Primula; species Primula vulgaris. The sequence goes on along the minus strand of OY987220.1, from coordinate 2,492,487 downwards.
GGTAATATCAATTTAGTTCCCTGAGTTTTGGCTCATATTTATTTAAGTGACATGAGTTTCAAAAATATTGAATTAGTGACTCAAGTTTCACATATATTTTGATTTAGCGGTTTAGTTAACTTCATAAGTTTTAAACAATTGCAATACATCCCACTTAGTTTAGAAATTAATAAACTAGACACCGATTTGTTGAAAATGATAAAATTAACTCTTTAATTTTACAATTTTTTAAAAGACACATTTTCCAATAAGATAACTTTTATTCATAATAAATACAATTTTAGAGATATTTTTTTTAAAAAAAAAACGACATTGAATACAATTTTTCCAGCAAAATAAACACTACATTTAATTTTTTTTTTTAATTTTCAAAAATGTTTTAATCCGTAAAAAAATTGTTTTAATCCGCAAAAATTACACTACATCCGTAAATAATTTTTGGTAATTAAAGAAAATTTTACTGATTAATATTAAAGAAAATTACAATATGCGTATCTTGATTATTTGATAGTCTGATAAAAGTATCAATTTGTCTTTTTGTGAACCTTTTTATTACGAAAAAATTAGTATACTTCCATGCTGATGTCATGGGGAAGTAAATTTTATGTGCGATAACTCGTGTAATTTTCTTTAATAATTTTCTGTAATTTACCAGACAATTTTTAATATTAATCCATACACTTTTCTTGAATTACCAAAACTTATTTACGGATGTAGTGTAACTTTTACGGATTAAAACAATTTTTTTTTACAGATTTTAACTTTTTTGAAAAGAACAAAAATTATGTTTAAAATTGTATTTATTATAAAGAAAAGTTTCCTTATTGTAAAACGTGTCTTTTACAAAAATTGTAATATTAAAGAGTTAATTTTGTCATTTTTAATAAATCGGTGTCTATTTTATTTATTTTTAAACTATGTGTACTGTATTGCAATTGTTTAAAAATGTGAATTTAAGTAGACCAGTAAATCAAAGTATATGTGAAACCTGTTTCACCAATTCAACATTTTTGAAAATCAGGTCACTTAAATAAATATTAGTCAAAACTCAGTGTAATAAAGTGATATTAACCCATGTGAATAGAAAACTCTTATTCTAGTTTATGAAAATTTATGATACTTGAGATAGACAATTTTAAATTATAATCCAACAAAAAAGAATAAAAAATTCGGGTAAGAACCAAACGAACCATTTCAATCAGAGAGACAAAAGAGGGCAGCCATTAACTTCACTTTCCAAAAAAAACTAAGTAGACTTTTTTCATCTGTATTTCTTCTCTTCGTCCTAGATACTTATGTAGCTTTCATACATTCAAATATTCATTAATATGTACTGCAAATTGAAAATAATAGATACATAACATACCACCGTTATTCTATAAGAACTCCCTTTTTTCCTTCACAGCTTCAATCAAACCATATCTTATTCTCTTTCCCTCTCCTCCTTATATAGTTCATAATCTCATTACTTTTCATCACAAAAATGGATCCACATCCTCATTATTTGACATGGATGAAAAACAAATACATTGTGAATTCGCATTTTCAAACATTTATGAATGCGTTTCGTAACTCATGGGAAGAGCAAGCGTTTGTTGATGATGTGGCATTCATTTGGCCTCCAAGATCTTATACTTGTAGCTTTTGTAAAAGAAAGTTTAGGTCTGCTCAAGCCCTAGGTGGTCACATGAATGTTCATAGAAGAGACAGGGTTAAGCTTAAGCTTTCTCCGACTTCACAAAATGAAGCCCTTTCACCAAACCAAAATCACCTTCTAAACTCTAACTCTAATAGGGAACCTAGTTTTCTTGTGTTATCTACCTCTCCTTGTGTTGTTCTCCATCAAAATACCGGGCTCGGAAAGAATGTACTATCAAAAGAAGATTCAAGATTGGTTGGCGATGATGGAGTTGTGAACTTGACTATAGGGTTCAATTTGGTAGTTCCAAATCATAATGAGGGAATTAATTTGAAGAGGCACAAGTCTAATGTTTTTCCAGTGCCACTTTTTCTTGGGCCATGTTCTAAGGATTTGGATCTTGAGCTAAGGCTTGGTGATTCACCAAAAAGGAAATAAAAAATATAAAGTTAAAGAGAGGAGGAGGGGGGGGGGGGGGGGGGGTCTTGGTGGTTGTGTTCTAGTTTTTTCTTTTGTTTTATTTTATGTTATGACAATATGACAGATTAATTAAAATCTTGTGTACTTGCCAGATAGATTTCTCTATTGTCTGTGGTACCTATGAAAGTTGTTAGCTTGAAGTAGAAAAGTTTCTTTTCTACCCTCTATTTATATGCAAGTTTTAGGACAAAAGAATGTGGATTTCTACTGTCCTATATCATCTTATTATCTGATCAATTGCTAGCTATATGATTTGATATAATTCCAAATAATGTTCTCATAACGTTAACATATTTAGCATTTTTAGATCAACCTTGCATTTAGTCTAACACCTTCACAGTCGTTGCGGAAAATTGAAAACGATTTACTTAGTATATACAAGATACTATACTAAATAACAAAAAAAAAAAAATTCAACATATAGTAGCCATAAATTTCCTAGATAGTTATGATATTAGGTTTGGATCAATGATTTTGAATTGTTTCCAGTTTTTAATTATGTCAATTTTATCAATCCCAGTAGGAAAGATGTTATTTCATATGTGTTTCATAATTAACCCGTGTATTAAACGTAGCAATGCAAGGAAGTATACTTTTACTTATACACACGCAAGATTTCTATTTCCTGGCTAATACACAAAAGAAATATCCTAATAAGTCTTCAAGGGGATATTAATATCTTAATAAAAACACTACAACAAACTTAACCATTAAGGACAATTTATTTAGATACAACTGAAATTTGTCTTTAAATGGTAACTTTTAGGGACAAAAATAATCTTTTAGACACACAAATAATTTTGTTGTCTCGAGATCTAACTTTTAGGGAGAAAAATTTTAAAAAAATTTGTCTCCAAAAATAATCATATACGTACATAAGGAGACGATTTAATTTCGTATCAAAAATTATTTGGAGACAAATTTTAATTGTGTTCTTATGTTCGTATGGGATCGTCTTTCTAGACACATTTTTTTTCAAATTATATGTCTAAAAGTTAGATTTGGGGACAAAAAATTTATTTTTTTGTATAAAATATTATTTAAAGACAAAATTTGATTGTATCTCAACTATTATCCCAAGATTTAGTTTTTTTCTTTTTTTTTTTTTTTTTAGTGAAAGTTGCAATCATATTGAACAAGAGCATATGAATATAATGAAATGTCACATCATGATCCCTATTCACTGGTAGGTCAAGTACTATAAATTACTCCTAGTATAGACCTTAAATATAAACCGAAGGTTCTTGCAGATACACAACTAGTGATCGCTCAGTGACTGTTTCTTCAACATTCCTTTAAATAGGTAATAGATGTAACCTGGTTTTTGACTTAATTGTTTGCTGAGAGAAACTGAGAAGGTATAGAAAGAGTTCATTTACAAATGTGACCCGTTCATTCCTTTAATTATAGATTTGCTGGTCATTCGAGGTTAATTACTCACATTTTTAGTCTGTTTTTGCCTTTTGGACAGTCTTTTAGACATTTAAATAAATTTGTAAAAAGGGATGAAGATAAGATAGGATTGCCACTTTACTTTCTAGACCAGTTTAAGATAATATTTTCCATGGGATTTGAGTTGGAATATTTGTGGAGAATCCCTAACTAATGAACCGTCCCACTTCACTTCCAGACCAAAAAAAATTATTCGAAATTTTCAGCTGAAGTCATTCAGTCTATTATTTTGTAAGTTGTAACATAAAGGCTAAAGCTAGTCTTTAGTTAGTCGTGTTTTTCGAGTATCCTTTATCAGCGAACAATTTTGGCCGGCATAGTTTGTTTTTCTTCTGCAGTGCAAATTAATAAGCACTTATAAGCTCAAAACTTCACATTAAAGAAGTTAATATAACTTTTTTATTTGTATAACAGATAAAATAAGGTACAAATTTTGAAAGTGCGATTTAGATTGCAAATGCAAAAGCACCTTTTCGTTATTACGAAAGAAATCCATTTATGATAATAAATATATTTTCCTATGGAGGGTAGGATTAATTAGTGGCGAAATTTTCTACCTTTTTAAAAGTTAACAATAGCTTAATAAAATCAAAAAGTACATAAATCTTCTTGTATACCTATATGCCATTGTATACCTATATGCTAGGAGTATATAACTTGTGACAATATAATACAAATGCCAATTATGTAACATTACTTACTTTACTTGAGAGAGACAGATACCTAGGACAATAAGAGGTATACACAAAATTAAATAGAAAGAAAAGGACTTTGCTCAGATAGGGTTGGTATCCACAAAATGCCTCCTCTGTGTAAGAAATTAGTTACTATTTAGTATTTACCTCCTCAACAACTACAACTTAGTATATATGCTGACTTTATTATGTGCATGCATGTAGTTGAAGAGGTTTTAAGAATGTAGTGACAGATATTAGTCACATGCCACATGGGGCTTGAAATGTCAATTTTTTTGTTTCTTAGTTACTATCAAAGATTTTATGGAAATTCAGAGTAATGACCCTAAGGAGAATAATACACTCATACCATTAATAGTTATATGTTCTTGTGTGGGTTATACATGCATTTGTATAATGTGTATATGATGATATGAACATGATACATACATTTATTTTAGCTAGGCTATGAGAATTCAAACCAGTCCTTTAAACGTTGAGATAACAGTATTTAGAGAACAAATCAATCTTGTATTCATATTCTCTTTGGGAATAAATGCGTTTATTCCCATGTATCATTGAATTTTACTATTTTTTATCCAAATTTTTTTTATAAAAAATTTAGCTTCTATCTACCTTTTTTTTTTTTTTTTTTTAAATTATTAGTGGGTAAACCCACATTTTATTAATGAAAAACCGAAGGGAAAATTACCCCACAGTAAAAACAAGAGAAATTACATATAGATTTACAAACTTCGCGACCCAAAAGAAATAATAGTAAACTATTACATCCAATTGAAATAAATGAAACTTAGATTTCAGAAACTGCGAAGTTTGGATTCAATAGACTGGCGAAAGAAACTTGAGGGACTGAAACTGATAATAGATGTAATAACATATGTCATCTTCCACCTCTTCATTTCCACCTCTTCATTTCTTCTGAAGAAAAAAAACCTAAGAGAGAGAACCTCTCATCTGTCCACCGCTCTCCATCTTCATCTAAAACTTAGATTAGAAAAACCTTTTGCTTCTGTAAAAATAATCTCTTTCAATAGGTTAGGAAAGTCATCCAGACAAGAAGAGATGATTTTACTCTCCCAATTAGTAAGGAGATCAGCAGCTTTGTTATCTTCTCGCACCACATGCTTGAACAGGTATTCTCCATCCTTTAAAAATTCTTTGATACGATTTAATAGATCTAAAAATTTCCAAGGGCATTTTTGTTTACCTTCTACAATATTAATTAATTGAAGTGAATCACTCTCAATAATTAATTGTTTTTTTGGTGAGATTAGAAGACCATAGTATAGAGCTTTGAACTCAGAATAAAAAACTGAATTGCTGTTGATAGCCCTAGAAAACCCTCTGACAAAAATGCCATGTTCATCTCTTATTAAACCCCCAATACCATTAAGGACCTCTGATTGTTTGAAACAACCATCTATATTAAGTTTCAAATACCCAGTAGGAGGATGAAGCCACTTAATAATGGTGACTTTTTTATTTTTCTTTTTACCACTGTAGTTAGAATAAGAGAAATCTTTCTCCCTATAACCAGATTGAATAATCAACTCTTCATAATTTCGAATAATACTGCCTGACCTCTTTTTGATATTCTCAAATTTACATGAACATCTGGATTTCCAAATATTTCAAATAATGATAGAAGGTAGAACCTGACAAATCTTTTTTTCAGAGAAATTCTTTTTCTTAATGATATAAGACCACCAACTGTTAATTCTTCCATATAAAGAATTATTCTGAATAAATATACCCCATTTTCTTTCAAAGTAGTTCCAGACCTCATTTGCAACTATACCATTACTAAAAAGATGGTCAAATGTCTCTTCTGAAATTTTGCAACAACCACACATAGAAGCCATACTAATGCCAAATTTATGCAGGTTGCAGTCCAGGGATACAACTTTGTTAAATAATTTTCACATAAAGCAAGAAACTTTTAAAGGTACCATTCTATTCCATATAAATGTACTTCTCCATCTTTCAGTACCTACCTCTCTAGAAACTTCCCATGCTGAATTTATAGTAAAATTCCCAAGATTAGTAAGTTTCCATATAGGTTTTACCCCATTTTCAACTAATGTAGTATTACTATCAGTCAATTCTCTAGCTTGAAGCATTCTACACCAAGTATTAGTTCATCTTTTAATAGGAATGTCTTCTGCTTGCTTATTTCTACAATATTTAGCCTTCATGAATTTGGTCCACAAAGAGTCTTTTGTCTTGAACTTCCACCAAAGTTTCATAGCAAATGCTTTTGATATATCATGAAAACTTTTTACATTCAAACCCCCTTCTTTCACAGGTGTACAAACTTTGCTCCATCTAACCCAATGATACTTATTTTTACCATTTTTGTTCCTCCAGAAAAATTTGACAATAATTGGTCTATTCTTTTAATCACTTGTAGAGAGAGATTTATAGCTGCCACTGTATATATAGGTATAGATTGAAGAACATGCCTGATCAATATTAATTTTCCACCCAGATTTAGCCAGTTATCCTTCCAAGTAGACAGCTTACTTCTAACTTTTAGGATTAGTTCATGAAAAATTATACACTTTTTATGCCCAGAGTATAATTTGCAGCCAAGGTTACAGAAATGAGGTTTCTTACTTGTGATGTTCAGTTCTTTGAAGATGTTTCCTTTTTGTATTGCACTGACACTTTTTGAGAAATAGACAGAACTTTTGTGTAAACTGATTTCTTGACCAGAATCTTTATTGTAACATTGCAGTGTGTTGCTTATCTTTCTGATGGAATGAAGATCTGCTGAGCTAAAGATAATCAGGTCATCAGCAAAAGAAAGGTGAGTGATAATAAGACTTCCAATAGGAGCTTTGAAAGCTGACCATCTTTTGTTGACAATCAAATTATTTAAATTCCTGTTTAACACTTCAGAACAAATTATAAAAAGACTAGAAGATAGAGGATCCCCCTGTCTAAGACCATTTCTGGGAGTAAAAAGTTCAGTAGGATTGCCATTCACCAAAATAGAAGTTTGATTTCCAGAAATAATCCTCCATACTAGGTCTATAACCTTCTCAGAAAAACCCATTTTCCTTAGTGTAGAAATAAGAAAATGCCAGGATATTCTATCATAGGCTTTTTTCATATGTAGCTTTAGAGCTATATTTTTACCACTAGCCTTTTTATTGAGAGTTGAAATAAACTCCTGAGCAAGGAGAATATTGTCCACAATGTCTCTAGATTTAACAAAACCATTTTGATTTTCAGAAATAATATAAGGCAGTACATTAGCAAATCTAGAAGCCATAATTTTAGAGATGATCTTACTGCAGAAAGTACATAAGCTGATAGGTCTGAATTCAGCAAACTTCTTTGGTTTTATCTTCTTTGGAATAAGAGCAATAACAGTAGTAGAGAGAGATCTAGGTAGTAGATTGCCCATGAAAAAAAGATTAACAGCTTTAATAACATCTTCTCCAATTAAATCCCAACATGAAACAAAAAACTGGCATATAAAACCATCTATACATGGTGGACTAGATTTACTAAGATCAAACACTGCTTCTTTAGCCTCTTCTATAGATGGGTCTTTGTCAAAGAGATTATTAATCTCTCCAGTGATTAATTTAGGGATTTTGTTTAAACTTGTATATTCATAACACTTAGATTGTTCTGCTGCTAATAGGCTTTGAAAATAAACAACAGCCTCCCTTTTAATGTCCACTGGGTCTCTAATACAAGTACCATCTTCTTTTTCTATTTCACCAATAGCACACTTAATTCTTCTTTTCTTTACTATAATGTGATAGAATTTTTTATTAGCATCCCCTTGTAAAGTCCATTTCAGATTAGCCTTTTGGGCCCAATATTTCTCTTCTGTAAGTTTAGCTTTTAGAATAGCTTCCTCCTTATTGAGCTCCATTCTGTTGACAGGTGATAGATTCATTTCAAACTTTTGCTCTGATCTCAAAAGATTATCTTCAGCTTTTGTGACTTCTTGAAAAATATTACCAAAGGTATTATAATTCCACTCTTTCAATTTCTTTCTAGTTGCTTTTAAATTTGAAGCAAGATTTTCCAAAGCATTAGAATTAGAACTAGGAACCCAGACATCTTTTACTCTATCTTGAAAACCTTCATGATCTACCCAGAAATTTTGAAATATGAACCTTCTAGGGCTATTGACTTGAACCAACTGTAATTTTAACAATAAAAGACTGTGGTCTGAAGTAGCTTTGCTCAAATGATCAAGATAAATGTTGCAAAATAAATTGGCAAATTCTTGATTAAAAAGAATCTTATTTATTCTTTCAAAAATAGCATCCATCCCAGTACGCTTATTCCACCAAGTATATTTAGAGCCACTATAAATAGCTTCTGAGACACCCAAATTGTTTATACAAGACAAATAATCATTAGCTGAATTAATATTGATAGGCAAACCCCCAATTTTATCTTCTTCAGATAAAACAGTATTAAAGTCCCCTCCAATCAACCAAGGATTATTAGTATAAGAATTTTCTAAGAAACTCCAAAGAACTTCTCTTTCAGCTGCTGAACACTTGGCATAAATCACTGAAATCTGTAACTGTAAACCCAAATAATCAATAGAAACTGCCAAAGTTATAGCTTGATTCATTTGATTAATAATATAAATATTAATCTCTTGCATATAAAAGACCCAGATTTTATTATCTTCATGTACCAGAACCTCATCAAACCCAAACTTCCTTCTGTAGAACTCCACTTTATCTTGGTTTTTCTTTGGTTCCAAGCAAACTAAAAACATAATTTGATGTACTTTACAAAGCTTTTGAATACGCCTAGTGGTAGATTTGGTACCCACTCCTCTAATATTCCAAAAGAGTGTATTAATCATTTAAAACTCCTTTTAACCTCTACATTAGAGGATCTAAGAACCATAGCATCTTTACCAATAACAGTTGGAATTTTACCCAATTTTCTTTTATTTTTTGGAGTTTTCCATTCTCCTTATTCTAAAATACTGGGAATTTCTCTAGGAGAGAGACCCAGATCAATTCTTAGATCTTTTGATATGTCTGGAGCATCAATGAGACTAGAATCTCTCATTGTCACATTATCATCATAGTGAGGAGTAATATTTAATGATCTGAGTACTGGTGATTCACCAGTGAATAGAACCATTTCAGTATTTAGATTACATTCTTCACCATTGTCTTCCTCCATTAATAAAACTATATTGTTGTTTTCAGGATTTACTGCAGCTGATATCTTTGCAGCTGTTTCTTCATCATTCCTAGATAATTCATTATTAAAGCTCTTTGTAACCCATTCTTTTGTGCTTATTTTCTCATGGTTTTTGTAATAATTGGCCTTTATATTCTTTTGTTTTGCTTGCTTTTCATAGATTTCTTTATTGGCCTTTTCTTTGTCCTTTACAGTGTCTTTCTTTTTGCTATTATTTTCTTCTTTGCTGCCTTCTTCTTTCCCTAGGTTAGTAAACTTACAAGTCTCAATAGAATGACCTAGCTTAAAGCATTGAGAGCAGTAATTAGGAATATCTTCATATTTGCAGTGTTGCCAGAAACCTTCACTTTCGCCATAGTTTATTCTAACTCTTTTTATTAGTATTTTCCTTAGGTCAATTTCAACACAGATTCGTGCTAGACCTGGTTTAGTCAGTTTCGCTGTTGGTTCATCTGCTTTTAGGGGTTTTCCAAAAGCTGAAGCAATACTAAAAATACTACTTTTATTGTAAAGATGAATAGGGAGTTTAGATAGGGAGATCCAAACAGGAGTAACCGGAGATTCAATTTCTGGACTAAAATCATAGGACCATTTGAAAGTTCTCATAGGGCAATTGTCAATATACCAAATTTTGCGCATCCAAATTCGTAGAAAGTTTTCTTCATAATAGCAGCAAATTAGGATATGTTTTGAGTCAATAACTCCAATATGATAGTTGGCTTTCAAATCCATAGAACTAAACGTTTTACGAATAATACTATATGAGGCTTACCGTATGAGAATTTTCCTACAATAGTATATTTGAATGATTCAGAAAGAGTATTTAGATCTTCGACTGTATAGTGAATCATTGGTTCCCCTTCATATGTTTCGATTTCTTTAACTGGTACTTTAGGTGTCGCAATTTGGGTTTTTAATATGGATGCGAATGATTTAGAAGTAGGTGGGTCTGGGGAGAGGGTTTGGTTGGGGTCGGGTGGCTGAATCATCTTCTCGGCGGCTAGGGTTTTTCACCCTAGTCGTCTCTCTCTCTAGGTGTGATTTATATTATAGTAAGATAAATGTATTTTGTTCTTTTTATTTATTTATTTAATAGTTATTATAGCTTCTATCTACCTATTGCTATTTAATTAGGGAGTTTGTTTTAAACAAGTTGGTTTCACATATATTTGCACTTATTTGCAGTGCCGGCCCTGACCAGAGCCCAATAAGCCCCCGTGTTTAGGTGCCGCCCGAAAAAAGGCACCGAAATTATTTTTCGGGTGAAAAAATTCTATATTTATGCAATTTTTTTTATGATATATGATATTTTTTAGTCGTATTATGACTGATGAGCTACTGCAGGCTCTGGTCTCCTTATGTCACGGGTCGGAACCTCTCCATCTATATTTTATTTTTCCATCTTTCTTTTTCACTTAACTTTTACTGCGTAAAAAGGAGCTTTTTATTTCATGAAATTGTTGGGGGTATTAGGCCTCCCCTGCTTATTTGTCGTTAACTTATCAGTCGCATGTAGACAATAAATATGACGCTAGCTGCCTAGCTATGAGCTGAAAAATATTTAACTCAATAAAATATTTGTGGACTATAATCAAAGATCACTAATTCCAGTATTCCACAGGGTTTAATAACAAAGTTAGTGACAAAAATCACGTAGCCATCATCTCTAAACAATTTAACACTGACTATAATGTGGACTAGTTATTTGTTCGATAAAAGAACACCGTATAAATAGCTTAACAAAAACTTGGCATTTTGTAAATGAGTTTCATCTGTGACGTCTTTATCGAGAGACATAGATAACGGCAAAAACTTAATATACGCTCATATTAAATTCTAAATCGGCACAGTTTTATAAGAATTGGATAGTAAGGACAACTAGTTGTATAAGAAATATAAACTAAATGCTTCCTAATTGTGCCAAAACGAAGAAAGTCGTGTTTAGAAAACGACGTTAATTTTGTAATTTTTTTGTCAATTACTCGAAAAAACATAGATTCTCTGCTCTTCAGAAATATTATTTACTGTATAAAATATGCTTAAATATAAGCAACATTTAATTAAAACGATATATTCTGAAAAAGAAAAATAATAATTTGTTTTTAAAACACCGATCTTATAAATAGCTGGCGAGTATGGAATAGCGACATTATTTTAGCAAATTACTCCTAAAAATAAAGATTTTAGTGATGCGTTTTAAGGCGTGTCGACTACTTTATTTGAGAATCCATTGTCAAAGTGCGAGGGCCTCCCGGCTCCCATGTAGAAGTTCATGTGAGTTCACCATAGATGCGGCTAAAGCCGCTCTAATTAACACCTTAATATAGTAATTAAAAAAAAACTTTTCGCCAAATGAAAGGCCATTTAATCCACATAGGTCTGTTACACCTTCATCATAGCAGGAATGTTACCGTTGTAGCTCTCTGTCCAATATCAGCTGAGCTATGAAAACAGTTGTAACACTCGTAAATGATGTAAAAAATAATACTCGTGGCGGAATACTAGGAAGATCGGGGGGGAGGGGGGTAACATTCCCAAAATATGTATCACGTGACTAGGGTTGACAATTTCGTAGGTTTCAACCCGACCAGCCGCGGGTCGGATAAAAATTCAATTCAATTCGGGTCAGATCAAATTTAAATGGATAAATGTGCAAATTAAAAAAAGTGCAACTTAAAAACTGAAAGTTAACACTCTCACACTTCTATCTTTTCCATATACATTAAAATCTTTTTTATATAATAATAGAAAACATACATTTAAATGGATAAAAATGCAATTTAAAAATTAAAAGTAAACACTTTCTCTCTTCTCTCTCTCATATAAATTAAATTCTTTACTTTATAGTTTAAATAAATAAAAGTACAATTTAAGACTCTGTATTCCCTCTCTCTCATATACATTAAACTTTTTCCGCTATAGTAATACATAACATATATTTCGGTTGGTTTTTAATTTTTTTTATATACAATTAATTTATTAAATAATGAAACGATATTTATTTTAAATGTGAATACAATTTATTCATGTTAATTAATAACTAATATCTTAATATGAAAATGTATTTAATGGCACGTTAGTATTTTTATATTATATTTCTAAATCAAATGATTTTTTACTCTATCTAACAAATTTTCTTTGAAATTTTTGATATTTATGAGTTTTATTTTTTAAAAGGAAAAAAAAAAGTATTTTTAAAAAACGGGTCAAATGGGTCATGTCGGGTCAGGTCAAATGGGTAAAAGTGTGAGTTTGTTCTCGGATCGGATCGGGTCGAGTTAAAATCTGCGAAATTGCCATCACTACACGTGACACTCCGAGCTTTTAAACTCATGTAAAAATAGTTTTTATTTTATTTTATCAGACCATACTATAAATACGCAAGTTATACAATAGTATTTTTAGTTTCAGAAAATTTTATGTTCTTATAATTTTTTTGAATTTAGTTGTGTTTTATCCCCCTTCTTCCATACACAAAATGCCTCACCATTGAAAAGGTTTTGATCACACGAGGTCAGGGTATAAATAATTAAATTTAGCTACAAAATTGTATATATTTTTTTTTCCAAACAAAAAAACTTTTATTTATAGAACCAGTTCATGGGTCATGCCCCCATCATAGCGTAATCCGGCAAAAGTCCGTTAGAAATATCAGAAATACACAAAAACAAACCCAGCAACACAAGCTTGTGCTATCAGGTCTAAACTGCTACATTTTAACAAGAATAAAAGACTGAAAACTTGATTAATCACAAGCATCTTCATATTCTCGTTACATCTTCAGCAACTATGCACTAACTTAAACTTCATTTGAAACAACATATTCCGTTACCACCTCGTTTGTACTCTATCACCTCTGTTTTTCATAGAGTGTTTCTACCATTTCAAATCCCAGTGTATGTTATCATTAGCTCCAAAATCTGAGTGAGTTCCATTTTCATCCATAGAAGAATTTTCATGATCAAGTACTAATGAAGAGTCTATATTGTAGTGCCCCATTAGATCATCTAATGTGTGATTATAGTGAACATATTCTTGTAGACCCGCATACACTTTCTGTTTCGGAATAGCCTTTTCTGTATTTTCCTTAGCCTTTTCTTTCTTTCTTCTTCTCTTTTTAGCAGATTTAGTTAGATCATTCTCACCTAGCTCTGTTTTTTATGTTGATTTAGATAGCTCATTTTCCTTTACTCCCAGCTCTTCTTTTGATATTTAAATTGAGTCCCTCTCACTTGGTTAATCATTTTCCTTATCTTTTGAAATACACACTAAAGAGTCTGTGCTCATTTTGAGCTCATTAGGCAAAGCATCTGGCGATAGATTAGAAAGAGGAGAATTAGACAGATTTTGAACTACTCTATCATCAATTTTTACTTTTGGATCAACTCTATCCAACTTCTGACTAGAGCTCTTTTTCCCGTAATTCTCTTCATCCACACTCATAGTAGGATTGGTACTGCTAGTGTCCATGTTGTTAGTATCCTCCATAAAGATTATCCAAACTACTGAAAGAATTTGTGACAATAGCACCCATATCCTTATTCTTGCTGTTCCCACCATGTTGAGAGATCTTGTCTGTATCCTCATTTACCCCCACTTCTTCTTCTTGTACCCACTTGCTGCCTAATTTCTTTAAAAAATTATTATCATTTGAGCACTCACCTGTTTCATTTTTTGAATTTTCTCTTTTAGTGATAATCTTAGACTTATACACCCGATCATTTTGCAATATTCTTTGTCCATTCCATTTTCCCTCATTATAATTAGGTCTCTTTTTGATATTATCATCTTTGCCCTGATCTTTAACCTCTTGTTCATGAGTGTTTACCTTTTGGTAAGGATATTTCTTACACTCAAAAGCATCATGACCCTGAAGTGAACACTTATCGCAAAACTTTGGTGAATTTTCATATTCAATCCTCTGGCAGAACCCCCATCCATCATCTACAGAAGATCCAATCCAGACATTGTCTATCCTAGCTTTTAATAAGTCCATTTCCACTAACACACGTGCATACATGGGTCTAACATGTGTTAATGTAGCAATGTCTGCATCTAGAAAACTTCCTATGGGTTGTGTGATTGCTTTAAGGTACGAAAGAATGCATAAATTAAGTGGTAAAAGAGGCATTCTCACCCAAATGGGAGCAATAGAAGATTCTCTATAAAGTGAGAAATCGCTCGTCCATTTAAAAAGTCTAAAAAGAGCCCCCTCCATTTCATGTGAGGTTCTAGTTCAAATCCTACTGTAATCAGCTAAATTTAGGGCTTTTATAAACACATGCCTATGATCAATTAATCCCACAATTGGCATTTGGTGTAACCCCCAATTATTAGTTATATGTTCTCTAATACTATCAATTTTGGGTCTTCTCTTGCTAAATTTTGCGATAAATGACAATTGTAATGGAAATTCAGACCGCTGCAACTCTAATTGCGAAAAAATAATAGCTGGCGAAGACCCCTTACTATGAGCTTGTCTTAAAGGAAGATGTATATCAGAAATTTCTATCTTGCTTAAGTATCATGAGTAAATCCAATTTCCAAAATGACTAATTTTTTTTTAAGAAAAATAAAAGGGAAAAAAAATCGGGAAAAGCCGAAAGGTTTAAAAAAATCTTTTCTAAAATTTGCAAAAAACAATAAAATTCACAAACTTCCAAAAAAACACTATTTTTTTAAATATTTAAAAAAAAAAAAAATCTAAATCACAAAATACAATAGACAATAACTCTAAAATTAAATAGTTAGAGTCCTTTAAACTGTTTCTGAAAAAAAATATTAAATGGCAAAATTAATACTTTAGACAGTGACCTAAGGTAACAGGTCTCAGACTGTTTCAAAAAACATTCTATGGTCATTTTAAAATAGTTCGTGGTCATTTAGAAAGGGTATATGATCATTTAAAATAGTATACGGTCCTAACTGTAATTATAACATACATTGGGAGTGACTATAGTGTTTAAGCCAAATTGTTGTAATCCACTAATCCTTTAGGACCAAAAACTGTCATTTGAAAATGGTCTTTCGTCTAGACTATAATTATTTTTTTGAAGAATAAAGTAATATGTAGGATGCATTGCAAATTAGCTCAAAATTTAAGGGGTGCCAGTGTAATTAGTAATCTTTGTCATAGTTACCAAGTCAGTTCCGTAAAGGCAGTTAGAGTTTCGGCTAACCCAAAAACCATTGCCGTCATCACATGCACATGCACTACCACCGTTATGCCCACCTTAATCATTGCGGTGGTAGTGCACTTTGTCACCGCCGGAGATGAACATGACGATAGTTGTGACTCGCCAGAGATGCAGGTATGGTAGTGTGATAGTGGTGTGGCCCTGTAGGGGTGGGAGGGATATACTCAGATGTTGTTGCCGGAGACTAAAATAAGGTTGAAAAATATGACCTATTTCTCAAATATAAGCCAGAGCTGCCATAAACTTAATTAAGTTTTTTTTTGGCTTGGACCTTAAATTTTCCTTCATATGATCTGTGAGTCTAATTATTTATGGTCTAAGTTAGTTTGATATTCATCGGACCGGGCCTACTAAAATGGTTTAAATTCATATAACGGGTACTATTGGTAGTGAACGCTTTACCACAATGAAAAGAAAGCGGGAAACGGAAATGTGGAACGCGAGAAAAATAAAGGTATTATAAAAGGTAATAGAAAGTGGGAAGCGATTTTTTAAAAGGAGAATGAATTTTCCGATAACTATGGGTCCGTTTTGGGATCCAATTTTTAAGGCAAAAATCTGATTTTAAAAATAGCTAGCAAAAAATCTTGATTTTTAAAATCTGCAACTAGTGTTTGGTATGCGAAAATCTTTGGCTTTTTAGATTTTTGATTTTAATCCAAAATTACATAAGTATCCTAAATTAAAATCCCCAAATCTCTCTTTCTTATCCAAATCAACGTAGACCATACTCTATTCCCTTTCTTCCTGTTATCTCTTTACGCAAAGAAAACCCTTTTGCAAAATTTGATTTCTAACAAATTTTCCAATTCAAAGTTTAAATAGTATTACCAGGTGTTCGCCCTTTTAGCATAACACCCTTTTGCAAAATTTTAGAATAAAAAAATTCCAATTCAAAGTTTAAATAGTCTTATATTTCTTGATTTTCTTTTATGAACGGAGCGAACTCCATCATCTTGTTTATTGTGATAATGAGAAGTGGGCAAAGACTCGGACCAAACCGTCCCAAACCGCAACTCAAACCAACCTGTGGCGAATCGGGTCGGTTTGAAATTTTCAAACTTATGAACTTAAACCGCACCACACAGCAAATAATATAGGTGAGTTGGTTTTGATTAAGATTTTCAAACCGGGAGCCAACCCACCATACCGCAAAAAATATAAACAAGTTAAATATACATATAAATTAGTTAAATATACATATAAATAATTAAATATACATATAAATAATCAAATATACATAACAAACTATTGAACCCAAATAGATTATGATCGATCAAGTAGATAGGGTTCGGGTTTACACCATCTTTTATTTACAGCTTCAAATTGTTTGGGTAACAAACTGCGCCGCTAATACTCTTTATATAACAAATCATAACATCCGGAACACATACTCGGCCGAACCCGCAGTCAACACATTCATGTTCATAACTTTATGTATTATTCTAATAATCTCAACAGACTCACTAACTAAAAACACAGATGTATCAAGTACGAACAATATGAAACTGTGTTGGCTCTTGTGACATGCATTTTCATGTTTCTCTACGTTTTCTGCCTCAGTAGTTGTAGCTGCGTGACCCACGATGAATTCTCTAGTAGCAAAGCCCACCAAGGGCGAAACGCCAGTAAGTTCGACACACACATGTTTCCCGCTGCTCCAACTATAAAAAATAACGTCTGCTAGGCTAAATGTACATCTCCCCTCCGGTGGATCTGTAAGAAAGCTAACATGTACCTCTTTTCTATCTTCAATCCCGACTCTCCAAATGATGTTATACAAGACGTCTCTGACCAAATCGTGATGGTATTTGAAATCCGGGAGGTTGCTACTGGGCCGCATGCTTATCAAACGAGTCAAGACGGATATTGCTACAAGCCGGACACATCTCAGCTTCCCAGTATAGAGAAACCAAGAGTTGATACTTGAGGATAACTCGGTATTCTTTGGAGGACATGTGCTGATCAAGGCCCTTTATAGGGGTGAAAAGTAAGAAATGTTGAGCATGCGGGGCACAGAGACAGTCAAGCACGACAAGATCCCTAAGCCGCAAGTCAAGTCCCCGCGTAAACCCTTAGAAAACCCACATAAGTAAGTATCTGCCAAAATGTGCATTGAATTTTTGGGGACAACGCATTTCGTGGTGAGTCTTGTAGAGTCGAACTTGGGAAGGACGACTTGGAATATGTACAAAGCCTCAGCGAAATGGTCGTCTAACTTAATTTTTTTGCCAATCAAACAAATTAGGACACGAAATACATAACCAAAAAAAATGGAACATACAGAATATTTGTCTTACAAAAAGGTCTCAACTTTTGATTTAATGAATTGGGATAATTTTAGAACGAATGCTTAAGGAAAATGAGACAAAATTTATCCAGAGTTATGAACAGAACTCACTTTGTAACAATCCAAAAATTCAACACACCAGCTCTCATGTACAATTTTTCAGCAGACTCTCAAAGTGCTACCTTTTCTTTTTAGTTAATTGTAAATGAGTACCGAAACTAAATATCTATATATGAATTGCTAAACCATAAAAATACAAAATATACCATTACTTATTAAAAAGAGAAAAATAAATTTGAAAACATAGACAAGAACTTATATAGTTTAACGTAAAGAAAATGGGTAGAGAAATAGAGTTTAAATCTATAAAACCCCACACAAAAATCCCAGACACTTGTATTTAAACAAGTGATTTTAATTTTCGAAACTAATTTGACCTATTAACCTGGTCACTGTATCTAATGGAAACAAAAAATGTAGTCATGTTTATTTTTGGAAGCCTTTATCTAGAGATGTATTAATTTATAGGTAATTTTCCCTTTAATTAATTACCCATACTTCAATTCCTCCCTTTTTGTAATGATCTTCATTTAACTGAAACTCTGAAAACTAAATAAAAAGAACTGCCATTCCAATTATCAGCTTTTGAAGTCTTTTTCTTAGTTAAATAATGGTTTTCTAAACTAACACTTTGGATTTTTTTCTAAACTATTAATCATATCAGATAATGTTTAGGTTATATAGTATTTACAATGATGATTCATGGTATTTCAGTGAATTGGTGACAGTTAAAAAAAGGGTACAAAGATACCAATAGGATATAGTATTTATAACAGATGATTAAATTTAAAATGGTATGGAACCGGATACATGAAATGAACCGGATACATGAAACTCTTGGTTAATTTATGTGGAAATAGGAAATGTCGGCGCTATTAAAAGCCAGACTACAAGTATATAGCAAACAGTGAACGTTTTATTTGCGATGTCATTAAAGTAGCACATCATATGAAAAAGTCTATAACCGATGAATGGAGGAGAATCTAGCTGGCGTTTGAAAAGTTACACCAAATATGCAATAAATTGGAGAACAATTAAGTGAAAACGCGTTTATAAGAGATTTTATTTGCCAAACAAGTTTAATTAGCAGCTTGTACTATCACCAATGTTAATTAGATGCGGGTTTTTACAAAATGATTTTGTTTCAACATTATGTTATTTGGCGCAACCTCGCTACACGTACGTACGGTCTCTTACATGCGATTTTATAGTTACGGCAAAGTCAAGTGACGACTATACTCAAAATGTGACACATGTTTATTTTATACATGACGTTTACGATAATTATGACCGTATTTAAAAATGGTATATGATCATTTAAAATAGTTCGTGGTCATTTAAAAAACATTCTATGGTCATTTTAAAATAGTTCGTGGCCATTTAAAAAGGGTATATGACATTTAAAATAGTATACGGTCCTAACTGTAATTATAACATACATTAGGAGTGACTATAGTGTTTAAGCCAAATTGTTGTAATCCACTAATCCTTTAGGACCAGAAACTGTCATTTGAAAATGGTCTCTCGTCTAAACTATAATTATTTTTTTGAACAATAAAGTAATATGTAGGATGCATTGCAAATTAGTTCAAAATTTAAGGGGTGCCAATGTAATTAGTGATCTTTGTCATAGTTACCAAGTCAGTTCCGTAAAGGCAGTTAGGGTTTCGGCTACCCAAAAACCAATGTCGCCATCACATGCACATGCACTACCACCGTTATCGCCACTAAATCATTGCGGTGGTAATGCACTTTGTCACCGTCGGAGATGAACATGACGATAGTTGTGACTCGCCAGAGATGCAGGTATGGTAGTGTGATAGTGGTGTGGCCCTGTAGGGGTGGGAGGGATACTGAGATGTTGTTACCTGAGAATTAAGTAAGGTTGAAAAATATGACCTATTTCTCAAATATGATCCGGAGTTGGCATAAATTTAAACTATTAAGTTCTTTTTTTGGCTTGGACCTTAAATTTTCCTTCATAGGATCTGTGAGCCTAATTATTTATGGTCTAAGTTAGTTTGATATTCATCGGACCGGGCCTACTAAAATGGTCTAAGTTCATATAACGGGTACTATTGGTAGTGATCGCTTTAGCACAAAGAAAAGAAAGCGGGAGACGGAAATGTGGTACGCGAGAAAAATAAAAGTATTATAAAAAGTAATAGAAAGCGGGAAGCGGTTTTTTAAAGGGAGAATGAATTTTCCGATAACTATGGGTCCGTTTGGGATCCAATTTTTTAGGCAAAATCTGATTTTAAAAATACCTAGCAAAAAATCTTGATTTTTACAATCTGCAACTAGGGTTTGGTATGCGAAAATCTTTGGCTTTTTGGATTTTTGATTTTAATGCAAAATTACATAAGTATCCTAAATTAAAATCCCCAAATCTCTCTTTCTTATCCAAATCTAGTAGACCATACTCTATTCCCTTTCTTCCTGTTATCTCTTTACGCAAAGAAAACCCTTTTGCAAAATTTGATTTCTAACAAATTTCCAATTCAAAGTTTAAATAGTATTACCAGGTGTTCGCCCTTTTTTCGTAACACCCTTTTGCAAATTTTAGAATAACAAATTTCCAATTCAAAATTTAAATAGTCTTACATTTCTTCATTTTCTTTTACGAATTGAGCAAACTCCATAATCTTGTTTATTGTGATAATTAGGGGAGGGCAAAGACTCGAACCAAACCATAACCCAAACCAACCCGCGGCGGATCGGATCGGGTTGAATTTTTCAAAATTATTAACCCAAATCGCACCGCACCGCAAATAATATAAGTGGGTTGGTTCGGGTTAATATTTTTAAACCGCGGGCTAAACCACCAAACCGCAAAAAATATAAATAAGTTAAATATACATATAGATTAGTTAAATATACATTTAAATAATTAAATATACATATAAATAAATAAATATACATATAAATAATCAAATAGATAATAAACTGTATTAACCATAATAGATTATGATCGATCAAGCACATAGGGTTCGGGTTTACACCATCTTTTATTTACAGTTTCAAATTGTTTGGATATTTTATGATTTTATGACGCGTGTTAAAATTTTTATTATTTGTTTCTATCTTGTTATAGCGGCATAATAGAGGTGAATAAAAATGTTATGTCAAACTAATGGTCCAGTGCATATAGTATGCACCTATGCTTTGCTTTATGAATTTTTAATTAAAAAAAATTTACTTTAATTTTTTTGAGTTTCTTTTTTCGATTTTTGGGGTTAAAATTGCATCTTTTATAAGTTTAAAAACTAAAATGAACAAACCGTGAACCCATTCCGAACCACTTAAAATGGATTGAGTTGGGTTAGATTGAAATTTGAAAATTCACCAATCTGCCCCAAACCAAACCGTTCATTTTTTACGTGGTTTGGTTTCCGTTGACCTCAAATTAAATCGTAAAAAAGCGACCGCACCCACCCCTACTGATAATCACTGGTTGTGGGGAAGGAGGACCTTCTCCAGAAAATAATCTACTATTCCTTTATATATATTTTTTGTATATAAAAAGACAGAAGATAATTTCTCAAACATGTTAGGGGTATTATTGTTCGTCTGTGTATATTTTATTTAACTTCTATAAAAATGGCGAAAACTCAAAAAAAAAATACACAAAAGTTGGATTATTGTATTTTAGATTTTCAAGAGTAATTTGACAAAAAATATGGATTTTGAAAATAAAAAAAAAATCTTACAAACCAAGCACACATAAATTTTTGAAATAAAAAAAAATCCAAAAAGCAGCCTAAAAAATCTGATATCAAACAGACCCTATGACTTAGCGTAAGTAATGCATACGAAGGTTTTAGTGCATTGTAGTGTGGGTTCCATAAAAAAGAAGTGTTCTCCTTGGAGAAGCACTCTATTTTTTAGCCGATGTGCCTTTCTTTTACTTTTTCTCCGAGTAACCAATCGTTATTATTATTATTATCAAAAGCATCTGCACCAGCTACTTCAACCATTTTCTCAAACCTAACACATTTTATACCTTTTAAGAAACCGTTTACATTTACACAAAATTCCAACTTCCTTATTAATTTGCTTATAATAACTCTACATTGTTTTTCTTATTTGTTTATTATCTTTTAAAATATGGACTCCATGATAGTTTATTATTATTATACTTCCTTCGTCCCTAAACAAATATCCCTACGAAAATACATGCAACTTTGACCATTAAAATTTTTATATCAAAATTATCGAAATAAAAAATTAAAAATTTCATCATATAGCTCTAACCATAAACTACGTGATTAACTTTTGAAATAATTTTTTCTGGCAATCTAAATATGAAAAAATTATCGGTCAAAATCATACGTATTTTCATAGGGGACATTTGTTTAGGGACGGAGAGAGTATTAATCCAGGGAATCATATGCATTCCTCGTATATGAGGTGAATTTTGTGTTTTCTTAAATTTGGGAATTTATAGGGTTCCTGATACATGTCAATTTTTATACCATAATCATCAAATTTTAGGAAAAAAATATGTTTTGAGGAATCAGATGCGGATGCTCTTACTAGTATGATTATTGAGTCATATATATGTTTAATTTGGTTTTTACTGATCACAATGGGTATGAACCAAATTGTGTCAACATTCTCGACCATAAACATAATTTCTCAACCATGATCCGATGGATATATATTCATTCCCTTTAAATATTATTATATAAATATGATGTTATTACACATGAGTTGGAGATAAACGGTCAACAAACTACGCCGCTAGCCCTCTTTGTATAACAAATCATAACATCCGGAACACATACCCAATCGAATCCGCAGTCAAGACATTCATATTCATAAATTTCTGCACTATTCTAAAAATTTCAACAGACTCACTAGCTAGAAAAGCAAATGTATAAATTCATGTTTTCATGGCAGGTATTTTCATGTTTCTTTACCTTTGCTTCCGCTGTAGTACTAGCTGCGTGAGCCACAATAAATTCTCCAGTATCAAAGCCCACAAAGGATGAAACGCTTGTAAGGTCGACACACGCATGTTTTCCGCCGCTCCAACTATAAAAAAGAATGTCTGCTGGCCTAAGGGTAAATCTTTTCTCTGATGGATCTGTAAAAAAAGTTAACAGATACCTCTTTTCTATCTGCAATCCCGTCTCTGACAAAATCGTGATGGTATTTGAAACCCGAGAGGTTCCTACAATGGGCCGCATGCTTATGAAACGAGTCAAGACAGATCTTGTGACAAGCCGGACACATCTTCCCTTCCCGGTATAGACAAACCAAGAGTCAATATACTTGAGGATAACTCAGTATTCTGTGAAAGACATGTGCTGAACAAGACCCTTTATAGGGATGGCAAGTAAGAAATCTTGAGCATGCGGGGCACCGAGACAGACAAGCACGGCAAGATCCCTAAGCCGCAAGTCAACTCCTCACGTGAACACTTAGAAACCCTACTGAAGTAACTATATGCCAAAAGCTGAATTAACTTTTTGGGGACAACGCACTTCGTGGTGAGTCTTGTAGAGTCGAACTCGGGAAGGATGACTTGGAATCTGTACAAAGCCTCAGTGAAATGGTCGTCTAACTTAAATTTTTTGCCAATCAAACAAACAAGGACACGGAATAGATAGCCCAAAAAAAATGGAACATACAAAATATTTGTCTTACAAAAAGGTCTCAACTTTTGATTTAATGAATTGGGATAATTTTAGAACAATGCTTAAGGAAAACGAGACAAAATCTATCCAGAGTTATGAACAGAACTCACTTTGTAACAATCCAAAAATTCAACACACCAGCTCTCATGTACAAATTTTCAGCAGACTCTCAAAGTGCTCCCTTTTCTTTTTAGTTAATTGTAAATGAGTACCGAAACTAAATATCTATATATGAATTGCTAAACCATAAAAATACAAAATCTACCATTACTTATTAAAAAGAGAAAAAATAAATTTGAAAACATAGACAAGAATATATATACTTTAACGTAAAGAAAATGGGAATAGAAATAGAGTTTAAATCTATAAAACCCCACACAAAAATCCCAGACACTTGTATTTAAACAAGTGACTTTAATTTTTGAAACTAATTTGACCTGTTAACCTGGTCACTGTATCTAATAGGAAACGTCGGCGCTATTAAAAGCCAGACTACAAGTATATAGCAAACAATTAACGTTGTATTTGCGATGTCATTAAAGTAGCACATTATATGAAAAAATCTATAACCGATTAATGGAGGAGAATCTAGCTAGCGTTTGAAAAGTTACACCAAATATGCAATAAATTGGAGAAAAATTAAGTGGAGACGCTGCTGTAACAGATTTTATTTGCCAAATAAATTTAATTAGCAGCTTATACTATCACCAATGTTAATTAGATGCGGGTTTTTACAAAATGATTTTGTTTCAAGATTCTGTTGTTTGGCGCAACCTAACTACACGTACTGTCTCTTACATGCGATTTCATAGTTACGGCAAGTTCAAGTGACTACTATATTAAAAATGTGACACATGTTTATTTTATATATGACTTTATGATAATTATGACCGTCACTACAAAAAAATACCTAAATAGCGACGGGATCAGTGACGGTATTTTTTGTTACGAGCTTATTAGCGACGGTTTTTGTGACGACTTTGTGACAGTTTAGTCAATTTGTGACAGATTTGTGACAGATTTTTATATTAGTGACAGGCTTGTGACAACTTTTGATTCTCACTAAATTAAACATTAATTTGTAGTGCGTATTTTTTCAAAATACATTTGTAATATAATGCAGCATAATGCGAACAGTTTGTACGTGTTAGCACCATGCATCATATAATCTGTTCACAACTAAAAAAATATTTATAACCAATCAATAGAATGTACTTGAAAGTAAAATATATAAAATAGTCGTGGCTGTTATACTAGTATTAAGTTATAAACTTTAATTTATGTATATAGACAGCACATGCACACCATGAAATGTCGAAAAAATAATTGTAGCAAAAAGGGAAATAAAATTAACTTTGGGCCTGGATTTGTTAATAGGGATCCAAAAAATTTGAAAATTGAAACGTTGTCCACCTGTTCAATGCATCCTTATTACAAAAAAAAAAAATTACCGTTTTAAAATTTCTCACCGATTCTTTCTCTATTTATACGGGCCTTTATTTTATTCTTTTTGATACAATAAATAAAGCCATCTTTTCTCTGTAAGTGTTCTTGCTAATATATTGAAAATAGTTAAGTTTTTTCTTTCTCTTTGTTTATGTTTTTACATCTGTTCATAACAAATCACTTAGAAGTGTATTAAATTTTCAAAACTTGCAGAATCAAAAGGAAAGAAAAGTCAAAACATGTCATGTTCGATCTAGTTCACTACTAGTGCTTGTTTCCCTTTACTTTACACGAATATATTTATTTCATTTTGTGTTTATTTTGTAGATTTTTTTTGTTATTTATATTTTGAAGCATAAAAAAAAAAGAAGATTTTTTTTTGTTACTTTCTTCTCAAAATATTACAAACATCCAAACGGATTTTAAGTATGCTAAATTTCGTTTATCCTATCTACACAAGGGCTGTAATATTTTCGCTTAGATGTCGACCCAATTTACTCGATTTCTGAAACTATACCTTGCACCGAAACAGTGACGGAGCCAGAACATTAAATTCGGGTTTGCTGAAAACAAAGTATCGACCCTAAGTTTACTCATTTTAGTGCGGATTGAATTTTTTCTAGTTAAAAAAAAAAATCACCCTCCTGTTTACAAAATTTCAAAATAATCTATTTAGAGATCGTTACTCAGCCAACCGCCTTTGGATAGGTAAAGACTTTTAAATTAAGTTTTTTAATAAATTAAATAATAAAAAACCACCTAAAAATACAATTTAATAGAGAGAGCAGAAATACTCAAATTTCCAAAATATCAAGTAAATTACAACATTGTTTTTTGGAGAATTAACATAAAAATAGCCTACATCTATTATATTAACAAAAACATATCATCGAAAATTATATTATCAAAAACATATCATCGAAAATTATATTATCAAAAACATACATTTAATTAATAATTAATAAAAAACAAAAAAAAATCATTAATTACTCCTATATATTTACTCTCTCTCTCCTCCTCTCAATCTCTATTCTTCTCTTTCTTTCTCTCTCCAATCTCTCTCTTATCATGTCTTCACTCTCTCCGATCTCTCATCCTTCTCTCTCATTTTGATCTATCTCGCCTCTTTTTTTTGTTTCTTTTTTTTGATATTTCTCTCCTCCTCACTCTCTCTCTCCAATCTATCTTTTCGGTGAAGATTGAGACGGATTGGGTGGCGAGCGTGTAGAGAAAGATTGAAAACTTAAGGTTGATTCCGACGAAAATGCGGTCATCGAAAGAGAGATCCACGACGACGACGTGAAAGTTCGAAATCGAAAAACGGGTAAGGGGTTAATTTGTTAACTAGTTTATAAAGTTGAAAAATAAGTGTATAAATTTTGTGAATTAAGGGTGTGGAGTTGGAAATTATGGATATGAATTATATAAATAAATATATGAATTCTGTAAATTGGGGTATGAACTTTACGAATTAGAGTATTAACTTTTAAAATAATGGTATGAAATTTTGGAATAAGTGTATGAAAATATATAAATTAGGTTCTAAACTTTTAAAATAAAGGTATGAACTTTTGGATAAGTGTATAAAATATCCAATTAGAATATGAACTTTTGGTTATGTTTTTGTTAATTAAATATTTTTGGGTATCTTTTTGTTAATTTATTTTCAAAAGTAGTATGCTTTGTGAATTTATCCTTGTGTTTATTTTCTTTTCAAATTTTCTCAAATTGTTAAAATTTTGAAGATATATTTATATAATTTATTATTTATTCTTGAGAAATTTCATAATTTATGGACAATGTATTGATCAAAATATAGAAAATATCATGATTTCCTTACATATAACTTTTTTGTAATATATAGAAAATATTTAATCTTAATTTTGAGAGTTTGTTATGTAATTTTGTAATAATTATTTGAACAAGTAGATATTAGGCATTGGGATAAAGTACAATGGAAAGTTTAGAAACATCCAGAATCGTGTTTAGTTAGTGTATGTGACACTAGTAATCAATAATACATTCACTAAATCACTTCTGAATTTTATTTTTCTCCGAATTTTTCAGATTTTTGATAATTTTTTTCTTTACTTTTTAGCTTTGACCAAAGCTGATCTACACATTAATGATCTAGTTTATCTTTTGTTCTTAGAAATGAATATTTGCATTTAAAAAAATCAAAACATACATTCATGAATCATATATAAAAGAGTTTTATTATTCGTTTATCTAGATGTCGACTAACTTCCGCAACTCCGAGATTTTGCCACCGAAACTTAAATACAAAAGGGATGCGAAGTTGCAATCCGCCATCGATTCAGAGGGTTCTTCAACCGCTCCTAAAAAATTGCCTACATCAATAATTAACGAAAATGGGCCAAGGGGTCTTAAACACAAGAGTGCGTCACTGGAAAATTTCGAAAAGGATACCAATTTTTCTCCTCCGAAAAGACATAAAGGGGAGTCGTCAAAAAGTGGAGGGAAAAGACCTATTAATTGTGTATCCAAAGGCAAAGCCGAGGTGATTGGCTTGGATGATTTTGATTGGACGGAAGATATTGAGTACTGTCCGACTTATTTTCCCACCAGAGAAGAGTTTGAAGATCCAATGGGTTATCTTCAGAAAATTTCGACGGACGCTGTGCAATTTGGTACTCTTTTTTCTTCTTAATTTATATAAATTTTTTATGGAAAATTAATTAATAATATTGTCTGATGAGATTAATTTATTTTAATCCTTTATTGTAATTTCAGGGATTTGCAAGATTGTATCTCCGGTAGGTCCTTCTCTTCCGCCTTCATTGGTGCTGGAGAAGGAGAATAAACTCGAAAAGTTTCGAGCCGAATGTTTACCTCTGGATGCTAGGTATAGAGAAACTGTAATCAAGAGCAAAAGGTAATTTTTATTCATGAAAATGTTACTAGCATATAAATAATATATTATACATATGAGTACATTTTCTAGTTTAAATTTGATTCTGATAATTTTTGCTATTACTACATACTTGAGATTACTCATTTATGTCTTTTCTTTTCCTTGACAGAGACCATACGGTCGATAGTTTTGCAACGATGGCAAATGAACAATACAAGCGTAGATATAATCTATCCGTGCCCCTTCCTCCTTCGCTAGTAGAAAGAGATTTTTGGAAGAAGATTGCACAAGAGAATGGGGGAAACGTTGAGTATGCCAACGGGATAAAAGCAAGTGCTTTCTCTTCGGATCCTAGTGATCCCCTTGGGAGAAGTAAATGGAATCTTCAGGTTTACTTTTACCCTAAAATTAAATTCACTTAGAAGAACCCTACTTTTTAATTTTCTTGATTAATAATCCCGACAAATTTATGTTTAAATGAAACCAGAAATTTTCCCGCCTGGACCAGTCATCATTGCGGCTTCTGGACTATGAAATTGAGGTAATTAATGTTTTTACTAATTAATTTAGGGTTATCGTTAATCACTATAGTTACACAATCTAATATATAGATCCTTTTTCACTTTTGCCAGGGGGTAACAGATCCCTTGCTTTACCTGGGAATGTTGTTTAGCTACATTTACTGGTCGGCTGAACCGGGTCACTTATATAGGTAGTTGTCGATTGTCTGTTTGTTTTTAATTTTTTTGGTATTCTTATTATGGGAAATGGATTACTTATTTTCTTTCTTTTTGGAAACTAAGTATCGAGTATCATCATTACGGCGCACCAAGAACTTGGTATGGGACTCCAGGAAGTGCAGCGTACAATTTCGAGGAGGTGGTTAAGGAATTTGTATTTCCGGAAAACCACCAACAAAAATATGAAGCTTACGATATACTTAACTTTAAGACAATGCTATTCTCCCCAAAAGTAATGCTCAAGAACGACATACCGATTTTCAAAACGGTGCAGTATCCAGGGGAATTCATCGTCACTTTTCCTAAAGCTTATCATATGGCAATTAACCATGGTAACACTACTAGTGTCGAGTCTCAGTTTTTTTTTTCTTCTTAGCAATTTTTTAGCATAGCTATATGGAAATTTTAACTATATTTGATAAGTTAAGAATCTTGATCTTTTGTATCTGGTATTTAGAAATTACAATTTTTTAGCAACACTAATAATTAACTAGAGTCTCGTTTTTTCTTTCTATATGGTATCTGAACACATTTGCAATATTTTAGGAAACTGATATGAAATTTGGCCATTGACAACACTAAAAATTATTAAGTATCTGGTCTTTTTAATTTAGTAATTGTAAATTTGCAATTTGTTAGTGAAATTCTATGATAATTTATCATGTTATTAAGACTGGTATTACAAAAGAGTCTCGGTTTCCCAATCTGGTTTTTAGATATCTATAATGTCTTACTAATCTTTTAATTGAACCAGGGTTTAATTGTTGGGAGGAGGCGCACTTTGCTACACCCCATTGGTTTCCCTTTGGAGATGAAGCAAGTGAACGTCGTGCTCTTTATATCAGGCCTGAGATTGTTCCGTATCAAGAGCTCTTATGCAAAGAAGCAATGTACATGTTCGTTAACAAAAAATCAGATCTAGAGTCGCATTCTTATAGGGACATGAAGGTCAATTTCGCAGCCTTAATAAGGTTACATCGCTTTGCATGCGAGGAGATCAAAAGGAGAGGAGGAGCTACAGTTAAGATTGCTCCGTATAGCGACGAGATTAAGCATTGTGGTGCTTGTAGTCGGGAATGCCACCTGGCCTACGTGGAGTGCAGATGCTTTCCCATGCCAATATGCATTTTTCATGGTAAATTTCTTCATTTATTTTCATGAGTATTTCTAACTAAAGACATTTGGGGAAACTTTTGATTACAATTTTTGTGAAATGACAGACATATACAATGAGTGCCCGTGTCAGGAAAATCGTATCATGTTCGTTAGAGAAGAATTTACCGAGATGGAAAGTGTTGCACTGTCCTTCCAGAGGGATGATGACGAGACCCTATTGGAGGAAGTGGAACATTTAGTGTCGATAAGAAGTGATACTATGAGAATGAAACTAAAGGTACTATATATTATATTTTAAATTTATTAAATTATCGTATATTGTTGGTTGGCTTTGTATTTTCAATAGTTGTATAACTTGTAACACAACGTAAATACAATTTTGTGACAACAGGAGCTTGCTGAAATATGCTGCCTCGAAGCAGAAAAATCTTTAAGCTAGGTGACCCCTTCTGCGAGGAAGAAATCGAGAGCCAATTATGAGTAGCAACAAAAGGGTCGGAGTTGTTATTTTTCTCTAGATGTTTTTACTTTTTTACAGTTGTGTTCTGGAACACAGAATCTAATAATGTAACAAATTTTATTGCATTTCAAATACTGAAGTAATAAATATTGATTGTTGTCTTACTATGGATTATTTGCTTTCTCAATGAAAGATATGATTATAGTTGAAAGTCTGCTAAAAGATCTATACAACAACATCATGTGAGCAATTTAGACTTAAAAATAGAAATAATTGTCTTTCTTTGTTTCATTGGACTTTTAGAGTACTAAGTAAAAATACATCAATATCGTTGTTCTTTGATCTACTTTAACCTTGTTCTGGTATTGTTAACGTATTTGAGTCAATAATTACACGTGACAATTATTCTGTATTTAAAGTTCAGAAGTTGGTCGCTTGCGAGAGTAACCCATATCGGTTAAACTGAAAGCCGGAAATTGGTTTCCATTCGAGTTATGGTGTGAACTCTCTTGTTGCCCACAAAATCTCAACTTCCAATCAATTCACCAATAGACAAAGAAAACAACCTTTATATGAAACACACATCAACAAGGATGTGTACAAGTAATTCCTGCATTTAACTGAGGTTCGGGAAACAAAACAAAACAATCTAGAGTGGTTAATTTTCGTCATGATTTACCGTTTATCAAATCTTTTTGTAGTGCATTAATGCCTTTCAACGTCGTTTTTTCACAAGCCATGACATACATTATTACATCAACACGTTTAATCTTTCTAGTGTTGATTTTTTTTCCTGCTTTATTTTGAAAGTGGAATGTAAATAACATCCCAAATATTTTTTGAAGCCTTTCAACGTCGTTTTTAACCAGTCATGACATAAACTGCTGCAGCTTTTAAGCAAATAAATTGGCTTATTTGAGACTTCAGACAAGGTTGAGCCTAATTCTAAAATGTCAAAAATTTCAGGTTTTTAAACTTATCCTAATATTTAAGTGAAGATAACTGTCAAAAGAGAGGCACAGAGATATAAGTTTATTCGAAACGTCGGCACAATAAAGAGCCAGACTACAAGTATATTGGAAACGATTCGAAGTTGTGGTTAGCTGAGGTTTTTGCAGTTAAAGAAGGTTATTCTATGTTTTCTTATAATATGTTGACACAAACATATTTTTAGTAAACCCGGTTTATAATAGTGTTACTTTTGAAAGCGTCGGTTAGGATTTTGATGTCAAAGATAGTGCTTTTTATGATATTTATATATCCTTCATCTATATATATACTAATAATCGTTACCCACGTGACATGTAACGACATAAAACTCGTAACTGTATTTTAATATGAACCAAATATTCGCATTCGACCTCAATTATAGACAAAAATAAGTAAATAACTATATCTTATCCGGAAAAATTGGAAGGGGATTTATTTCAAGCATTCGGCGTGATTTGTTTAAAGCCTTAGATTGAATCACTGAGATTATATGAAGAGGAGTGTTTTTTTTTTAATCGGAGAGGTTGTTAATTAACAAAAAAAAACTTGGGTTTTTTAAAAAGTGTGGGCACCTTTGGCAGCGTAAAAAACAACTCTTCTCTTATTATAATAGAATATAATATCTCTTATTATAATAGAATATAATAAAAAAGAACATATGAATGTCGTGTCCCGACCAAGTCATGTGCTATGTTTTAAAATTTGATGTCTACATGTTCGTGTCGTGTCGAACTGTAACGATACCGCTTACAAATGCATAATTTGAAGCTACATTAAGGGAAGATGATGTAAAACACATTTTGACAAAAAAATGTTATATTCCTCAAAATATGAAGTAAGGAACTCAAATAGGGTTGCTATAGTGGTTGCTCTTAGTCTTCATCACATTTTCAAGTGCTCTTAGTCTTCATCACATTTTCAAGAGATCTTAACTTACTCTATATCGTTTTATCCTTAATCACAACACTTATAAGCTAGAATATATATCCTCATTCTTATTTTTCGTGACAATTTTTTAGTTACAAATGGTGGGAAGACATATTACTTAAATAATAATGATATGATATTTTAGAACCTCTGCCTTCTCCCTACCTTTACCAAACCCTAGCCTTCCTTTTGTGCAGCCGCCTGCCTGGGGCGGGAAGAGTCGCACTGTCGTTCCCTTCGCCCCCGGGCCATAAACACCGTATTTTTCCTTTTTTTTCACACATTTTCCATAGTTATTCCTCCCACCCCCAATCTTTGCTCCATCAGCTCTATCTTTCCCATCTCTCACCTCTTTAATCTCACCATCATCATTTCTCCTCCACTCTCACCTCCAATCTCACCTCCAAATATGACTGATCCATGCTGTCTCTTCTCCCTTTTCTAACCCTAATTTTTCCGTTCTTCATCCTCTCATTCGGCGGGCTCCAAGGACCTCTTGCATATTGTTGATGATACCGTTTGTTTTATCGATTTGAGTAACTAATTTGTGGTCGAGATAGACTAGGATGATTCGTTTTCAGCTCTTTGGTTGGTATTTTGTGATTTTGGTTGTGCTTTTGGGTCTTAGAATTTAGTAGACACGTTTCAAATCGTATAATTAATGTGGCGGCACCCCGAAGAGATTTGATTCGTACTGAATGGAGATCTCTAAGACCATCTGATGCCTTATTCTCACCAAGATATTGTTATGTCGCTCTTTCCTTTTCTTTTTATCTGAGGCCGCGATATATTTTCTGCTGAATTGAGGTGTCATTCGGTCTATTAGTTAGTAATGGGAAGTAAGGCGCTTGGTTAACCCATCTTGTTGTGTTTATTATGAACTCTTGTCTTTTGGTTTATTTAAGTGGTGACAGAGCTTTATATGGCGTTGGTTCTTTTTGACGTTACGTTTGGGTATCTACTAGGACAGTTTCTGGCCTTTCCGATATGTTGGTTAGTTGTGAATAGCCTTTTATCATGATACGATACTATGGTTTTGGGCGTACAACTTTATTTCTATTGTGGTTCTTGCATTGGTTATTTTTGGTTGATGGTTGAAGGGCTTGTTTGGACTCTTAGGACTCGGATTGGTTCTTTAAGATTTTGACTTGTTAGTACTTTTTGGAGGGGGTATTTCATGTGTTACCACTCCGAGGGTGCGTTTTGCCTTGCCGGATCAAGTCGTGAACTCTTAGGCTTTCTTTTGACTTGAGGTCTCCTCAATGACTTTCTCTCCGTCACCAATTGTCTACCCTCCATTGTTTCATCGGATTGAGCGGGACAAATAGCAAGATTTCATCTTCATTTAGATATTATATTTGAGTTCATTTGTATTTGTACACTTGATTGAGTTTCTTATGCTTTTATTAATAGGGTGAGATTTTTTAGGTATGCCGGGTTGAAGGGCTCTCATGCATATGTATTTTATTATTCTATAACCTCTAGGAACTTGTTCCAGTGGTATGTGAACTTGTACTAGCGAACATTATTGTATATAGTAACAAGTATGTTCCCGAAGAAAAAAATAAAGATAATAATGATATGGACGTTTAAACTTTTTTTAATACCCGAAATCCAAACTAAAGCAATAAGGGAAAATAATAAGCAGAAAAATGCAAAGGGCTAGCTTGCTAATTTTAGCTCCAACCCCTTTCTATTTTATCTTTTTACTAGTTATAGTCTACTCGTCTTTTCCATCGTAATGCAAGCTCTAATTCATTCTCGGACGTAAGTTCAATTTTACGACCAAAATACCATGATTATGAATAGCAATTGATTGCATTTCACGTCTGTTTCAGGTTCTTATCAACTATCATCTTCTATGTTTAAATAACTATCTTGGAAATAGATTAATTCACTTTTTCAATTAATCTAATTTTTAATTATAGTCACCTCGATACGTAAACACTTGGGGTATATACATTAAAATGGCCACTTCTCTTTAAATACAAGAAAAATATCAAGACGAAACCTATAGGTAAAGTGGTCGACAGTAATTTTCTTAGTGAAATGGGACGGCAGATTATTAGCATTACATAGTTACATATAACGTACCTTGTTCTTGTTTCGGTGGTTTAAGATTTTCGGATTTAGAAGTTTCTAATGATCAATAATAATAATGAACTGTGAGATTATCCTCAATAGTTAGGTAGTTAAGAAACTAATGATGATTGTTGGTTATTAGTGTGATTCTGTGAACTAAATTAAATAGTTAGTTGGTCGCGACTCGCACACAAGAGGAAGAAAAAATATAAGACAGAGAAACAAATTGTGCCTTTGTGCTTAGGTAGCAATGGCAAATTCATTGGGTGAGATAAAACGGTCTTGGAATCAATGGATGCGTTGGGTGAGATCGCGAATTAAAGGTAAAACGGTTAGTATCATTTAGGAAGTATCATTTTGGCAACTTCCGTTTATTGTATATGAAAAGAAAAGAATGCTAGAATTTATAGAGACACTAAATTTTCCCCGGTAAATTCATCAAGGAAATCGAGCTTTTGGTTACGTCCAGTTTGAATAGATTTTCAAATGTAACTAGTAGCAATTGAAATGTTTTTATATCTAATGTTTGGAGATTAGGACCACACAGCTTCCTTCCGATGAATTCCAAATCTTTCTAAGTTTTGCTTGAAGCCTACGGGCATAGTTTTGAAAGCTTGGGCATATCAATAAAACGCTTAGTTTGCAAAATAAAAAAAAAAAAATTGGCAAATACATTTTTGAAAGAATTAGTCATTGCTCGATGTGGAAATTTATTTTTAAAGTAAGGATGCAGATGAGTTCACCGGTGTGAATATGGGGTAATATCAATTTAGTTCCTTGAGTTTTGGCTCATATTTATTTAAGTGACATGAGTTTCAAAAATATTGAATTAGTGACTCAAGTTTCACATATATTTTGATTTAGCGGTTTAGTTAACTTCATACGTTTTAAACAATTGCAATACATCCCACTTAGTTTAGAAATTAATAAACTAGACACCGATTTGTTGAAAATGATAAAATTAACTCTTTAATTTTACAATTTTTTAAAAGACACATTTTCCAATAAGATAACTTTTATTCATAATAAATACAATTTTAGAGATATTTTTTTTAAAAAAAAAACGACATTGAATACAATTTTTCCAGCAAAATAAACACTACATTTTTTTATTTTTTTTAATTTTCAAAAATGTTTTAATCCGTAAAAAAATTGTTTTGATCCGCAAAAATTACACTACATCCGTAAATAATTTTTGGTAATTAAAGAAAATTTTACTGATTAATATTAAAGAAAATTACAATATGCGTATCTTGATTATTTGATAGTCTGATAAAAGTATCAATTTGTCTTTTTGTGAACCTTTTTATTACGAAAAAATTAGTATATTTCCATGCTGATGTCATGGGGAAGTAAATTTTATGTGCGATAACTCGTGTAATTTTCTTTAATAATTTTCTGTAATTTACCAGACAATTTTTAATATTAATCCATACACTTTTCTTGAATTACCAAAACTTATTTACGGATGTAGTGTAACTTTTACGGATTAAAACAATTTTTTTTTACAGATTTTAACTTTTTTGAAAAGAACAAAAATTATGTTTAAAATTGTATTTATTATAAAGAAAAGTTTCCTTATTGTAAAATGTGTCTTTTACAAAAATTGTACTATTAAAGAGTTAATTTTATCATTTTTAATAAATCGGTGTCTATTTTATTTATTTTTAAACTATGTGTACTATATTGCTATTGTATAAAAATGTGAATTTAAGTAGACCACTAAATCAAAGTATATGTGAAACCTGTTTCACCAATTCAACATATTTTCAGATTCAACATTTTTGAAAATCAGGTCACTTAAATAAATATTAGTCAAAACTCAGTGTAATAAAGTGATATTAGCCCATGTGAATAGAAAACTCTTATTCTAGTTTATGAAAATTTATGATACTTGAGATAGACAATTTTAAATTATAATCCAACAAAAAAGAATAAAAAATTCGGGTAAGAACCAAACGAACCATTTCAATCAGAGGGCCAAAAGAGGGCAGCCATTAACTTCACTTTCCAAAAAAAACTAAGTAGACTTTTTTCATCTGTATTTCTTCTCTTCGTCCTAGATACTTATGTAGCTTTCATACATTCAAATATTCATTAATATGTACTGCAAATTGAAAATAATAGATACATAACATACCACCGTTATTCTATAAGAACTCCCTTTTTTCCTTCACAGCTTCAATCAAACCATATCTTATTCTCTTTCCCTCTCCTCCTTATATAGTTCATAATCTCATTACTTTTCATCACAAAAATGGATCCACATCCTCATTATTTGACATGGATGAAAAACAAATACATTGTGAATTCACATTTTCAAACATCTATGAATGCGTTTCGTAACTCATGGGAAGAGCAAGCGTTTGTTGATGATGTGGCATTCATTTGGCCTCCAAGATCTTATACTTGTAGCTTTTGTAAAAGAAAGTTTAGGTCTGCTCAAGCCCTAGGTGGTCACATGAATGTTCATAGAAGAGACAGGGTTAAGCTTAAGCTTTCTCCGACTTCACAAAATGAAGCCCTTTCACCAAACCAAAATCACCTTCTAAACCCTAACCCTAATAGGGAACCTAGTTTTCTTGCGTTATCTACCCCTCCTTGCGTTGTTCTCGACCAAAATACCGGGCTCGGAAAGAATGTACTATCAAAAGAAGATTCAAGATTGGTTGGCGATGATGGAGTTGTGAACTTGACTATAGGGTTCAATTTGGTAGTTCCAAATCATAATGAGGGAATTAATTTGAAGAGGCACAAGTCTAATGTTTTTCCAGTGCCACTTTTTCTTGGGCCATGTTCTAAGGATTTGGATCTTCAGCTAAGGCTTGGTGATTCACCAAAAAGGAAATAAAAAATATAAAGTTAAAGAGAGGAGGAGGGGGTGGTGGTGGTGGTTGTGTTCTAGTTTTTTCTTTTGTTTTATTTTATGTTATGACAATATGACAGATTAATTAAAATCTTGTGTACTTGCCAGATAGATTTCTCTATTGTCTGTGGTACCTATGAAAGTTGTTAGCTTGAAGTAGAAAAGTTTCTTTTCTACCCTCTATTTATATGCAAGTTTTAGGACAAAAGAATGTGGATTTCTACTGTCCTATATCATCTTATTATCTGATCAATTGCAAGCTTTATGATTTGATATAATTCCAAATAATGTTCTCATAACGTTAACATATTTAGCATTTTTAGATCAACCTTGCATTTAGTCTAACACCTTCACAGTAGTTGCGGAAAATTGAAAACGATTTACAAAGTGTAGATATACAAGAAACTATACTAAATAACAAAAAAAAAAAAAATCAACATACGTAGTAGCCATAAATTTTCCTAGATAGTTATGATATTAGGTTTGGATCAATGATTTTGAAATGTTTCCAATTTTTAATTATGTCAATTTTATCAATTCCAGTAGGAAAGATGTTATTTCATGTGTTTCATAATTAACCCGTGTATTAAACGTAGCAATGCAGGGAAGTATACTTTTACTTATACACACGCAAGATTTCTATAAGATTTCTATTTCCTAGCTAATACACAAAAGAAATATCCTAATAAGTCTTCAAGGAAATGGGGATATTAATATCTTAATAAAAAGTTACAATCACATTAAACAAGAGCATATGAATACTCCCTATGCACTGGCAGGTCAAGTTGCAATCATATTAAACAAGAGCATATATGATAAAAAAAAAATCTACAAAAACAATCCTATATGCACATAAGAAAATAATTTAATTTCGTCTCAAAAATTATTTGAAGATAAATTTTAATTGCGTTCTTATGTTCGTATGGATTGTCTTTCGATACACTTTTTTTTTCAAATTATATGCTTAAAAGTTAGATTTGAGGACAAAAAAATTATTTTTCTGTCTAAAATATTATTTTTATGCCGAAAAGTTATTATTTGGTGACAAAATTTGATTTTATCTAAAAATATTAGTTTTTTTTTTTTTTTAAAATTTGCAATCATATTAAACAAGAGGATATGAATATAATGAAATGTCATATCATGATTCCTATTCACCGGTAGGTCAAGTAGTATAAATTAGTATAGACCTTCACTACCCTTAAATATAAGCCGAAGGTTCTTGCAGATACACAACTAGTGATCGCTCAGTGCAGATACACAACTAGTGATCGCTCAGTGACTGTTTCTTCAACATTCCTTTAAATAGGTAATAGATGTAACCTGGCTTTTGACTTAATTGTTTGCTGAAAGAAACTGAGAAGGTATAGAAAGTGTTAATTTACAAATGTGGCCTTCATTCCTTTATAGATTTGCTGGTCATTCGAGGTTACTCACATTTTTAGTCTGTTTTTGCCTTTTGGACAGTCTTCTATACATTTAAATAAATTTGAAAAAAGGATGAAGATAAGAAAGGATTGCCACTTTTCTTTCTAGACCGGTTTAAGACAATTTCGATGGGATTTGAATTGGAATATTTGTCGAGAATAGTTAACTAATGAACCTATCGCTTCTACTTCCAGACCAAAAAAAAATTATCCGAAATTTTCAGCTGAAGTCATTCAGTCTATTATTTTGTAAGTTGTAACATATGAAGGCTAAAGCTAGTCTTTAGTTAGTCGTGTTTTTCGAGTATCGTTTATCAGCAAACAATTTTGACTGCCCTAGTTTATTTTTCGTCTGCAGTGCACATTAATAAGCACTTACAAGCTCAAAACTTTACATTAAAGAAGTTAATATAACTTTTTTATTTGTATAACAGATAAAAGAAGGTACAAATTTTGAAAGCGCGATTTAGATTGCAAATGCAAAAGCACCTTTTCGTTATTAAGAAAGAAACCCATTTATGATAATAAATATATTTTCCTATGGAGGGTAGGATTAATTAGTGGCGAAATTTTCTACCTTTTTAAAAGTTAACAATAGCTTAATAAAATCAAAAAGTACATAAATCTTCTTGTATACCTATATGCCATTGTATACCTATATGCTAGGAGTATATAACTTGTGACAATATAATACAAATGCCAATTATGTAACATTACTTACTTTACTTGAGAGAGACAGATACCTAGGACAATAAGAGGTATACACAAAATTAAATAGAAAGAAAAGGACTTTGCTCAGATAGGGTTGGTATCCACAAAATGCCTCCTCTGTGTAAGAAATTAGTTACTATTTAGTATTTACCTCCTCAACAACTACAACTTAGTATATATGCTGACTTTATTATGTGCATGCATGTAGTTGAAGAGGTTTTAAGAATGTAGTGACAGATATTAGTCACATGCCACATGGGGCTTGAAATGTCAATTTTTTTGTTTCTTAGTTACTATCAAAGATTTTATGGAAATTCAGAGTAATGACCCTAAGGAGAATAATACACTCATACCATTAATAGTTATATGTTCTTGTGTGGGTTATACATGCATTTGTATAATGTGTATATGATGATATGAACATGATACATACATTTATTTTAGCTAGGCTATGAGAATTCAAACCAGTCCTTTAAACGTTGAGATAACAGTATTTAGAGAACAAATCAATCTTGTATTCATATTCTCTTTGGGAATAAATGCGTTTATTCCCATGTATCATTGAATTTTACTATTTTTTATCCAAATTTTTTTTATAAAAAATTTAGCTTCTATCTACCTTTTTTTTTTTTTTTTTTTAAATTATTAGTGGGTAAACCCACATTTTATTAATGAAAAACCGAAGGGAAAATTACCCCACAGTAAAAACAAGAGAAATTACATATAGATTTACAAACTTCGCGACCCAAAAGAAATAATAGTAAACTATTACATCCAATTGAAATAAATGAAACTTAGATTTCAGAAACTACGAAGTTTGGATTCAATAGACTGGCGAAAGAAACTTGAGGGACTGAAACTGATAATAGATGTAATAACATATGTCATCTTCCACCTCTTCATTTCCACCTCTTCATTTCTTCTGAAGAAAAAAAACCTAAGAGAGAGAACCTCTCATCTGTCCACCGCTCTCCATCTTCATCTAAAACTTAGATTAGAAAAACCTTTTGCTTCTGTAAAAATAATCTCTTTCAATAGGTTAGGAAAGTCATCCAGACAAGAAGAGATGATTTTACTCTCCCAATTAGTAAGGAGATCAGCAGCTTTGTTATCTTCTCGCACCACATGCTTGAACAGGTATTCTCCATCCTTTAAAAATTCTTTGATACGATTTAATAGATCTAAAAATTTCCAAGGGCATTTTTGTTTACCTTCTACAATATTAATTAATTGAAGTGAATCACTCTCAATAATTAATTGTTTTTTTGGTGAGATTAGAAGACCATAGTATAGAGCTTTGAACTCAGAATAAAAAACTGAATTGCTGTTGATAGCCCTAGAAAACCCTCTGACAAAAATGCCATGTTCATCTCTTATTAAACCCCCAATACCATTAAGGACCTCTGATTGTTTGAAACAACCATCTATATTAAGTTTCAAATACCCAGTAGGAGGATGAAGCCACTTAATAATGGTGACTTTTTTATTTTTCTTTTTACCACTGTAGTTAGAATAAGAGAAATCTTTCTCCCTATAACCAGATTGAATAATCAACTCTTCATAATTTCGAATAATACTGCCT
Organism: Primula vulgaris; assembly: GCA_963920805.1. NCBI lineage: Eukaryota > Viridiplantae > Streptophyta > Magnoliopsida > Ericales > Primulaceae > Primula > Primula vulgaris. The sequence goes on along the minus strand of OY987220.1, from coordinate 2,451,611 downwards.
GACCTCTTTTTGATATTCTCAAATTTACATGAACATCTGGATTTCCAAATATTTCAAATAATGATAGAAGGTAGAACCTGACAAATCTTTTTTTCAGAGAAATTCTTTTTCTTAATGATATAAGACCACCAACTGTTAATTCTTCCATATAAAGAATTATTCTGAATAAATATACCCCATTTTCTTTCAAAGTAGTTCCAGACCTCATTTGCAACTATACCATTACTAAAAAGATGGTCAAATGTCTCTTCTGAAATTTTGCAACAACCACACATAGAAGCCATACTAATGCCAAATTTATGCAGGTTGCAGTCCAGGGATACAACTTTGTTAAATAATTTTCACATAAAGCAAGAAACTTTTAAAGGTACCATTCTATTCCATATAAATGTACTTCTCCATCTTTCAGTACCTACCTCTCTAGAAACTTCCCATGCTGAATTTATAGTAAAATTCCCAAGATTAGTAAGTTTCCATATAGGTTTTACCCCATTTTCAACTAATGTAGTATTACTATCAGTCAATTCTCTAGCTTGAAGCATTCTACACCAAGTATTAGTTCATCTTTTAATAGGAATGTCTTCTGCTTGCTTATTTCTACAATATTTAGCCTTCATGAATTTGGTCCACAAAGAGTCTTTTGTCTTGAACTTCCACCAAAGTTTCATAGCAAATGCTTTTGATATATCATGAAAACTTTTTACATTCAAACCCCCTTCTTTCACAGGTGTACAAACTTTGCTCCATCTAACCCAATGATACTTATTTTTACCATTTTTGTTCCTCCAGAAAAATTTGACAATAATTGGTCTATTCTTTTAATCACTTGTAGAGAGAGATTTATAGCTGCCAATGTATATATAGGTATAGATTGAAGAACATGCCTGATCAATATTAATTTTCCACCCAGATTTAGCCAGTTATCCTTCCAAGTAGACAGCTTACTTCTAACTTTTAGGATTAGTTCATGAAAAATTATACACTTTTTATGCCCAGAGTATAATTTGCAGCCAAGGTTACAGAAATGAGGTTTCTTACTTGTGATGTTCAGTTCTTTGAAGATGTTTCCTTTTTGTATTGCACTGACACTTTTTGAGAAATAGACAGAACTTTTGTGTAAACTGATTTCTTGACCAGAATCTTTATTGTAACATTGCAGTGTGTTGCTTATCTTTCTGATGGAATGAAGATCTGCTGAGCTAAAGATAATCAGGTCATCAGCAAAAGAAAGGTGAGTGATAATAAGACTTCCAATAGGAGCTTTGAAAGCTGACCATCTTTTGTTGACAATCAAATTATTTAAATTCCTGTTTAACACTTCAGAACAAATTATAAAAAGACTAGAAGATAGAGGATCCCCCTGTCTAAGACCATTTCTGGGAGTAAAAAGTTCAGTAGGATTGCCATTCACCAAAATAGAAGTTTGATTTCCAGAAATAATCCTCCATACTAGGTCTATAACCTTCTCAGAAAAACCCATTTTCCTTAGTGTAGAAATAAGAAAATGCCAGGATATTCTATCATAGGCTTTTTTCATATGTAGCTTTAGAGCTATATTTTTACCACTAGCCTTTTTATTGAGAGTTGAAATAAACTCCTGAGCAAGGAGAATATTGTCCACAATGTCTCTAGATTTAACAAAACCATTTTGATTTTCAGAAATAATATAAGGCAGTACATTAGAAAATCTAGAAGCCATAATTTTAGAGATGATCTTACTGCAGAAAGTACATAAGCTGATAGGTCTGAATTCAGCAAACTTCTTTGGTTTTATCTTCTTTGGAATAAGAGCAATAACAGTAGTAGAGAGAGATCTAGGTAGTAGATTGCCCATGAAAAAAAGATTAACAGCTTTAATAACATCTTCTCCAATTAAATCCCAACATGAAACAAAAAACTGGCATATAAAACCATCTATACATGGTGGACTAGATTTACTAAGATCAAACACTGCTTCTTTAGCCTCTTCTATAGATGGGTCTTTGTCAAAGAGATTATTAATCTCTCCAGTGATTAATTTAGGGATTTTGTTTAAACTTGTATATTCATAACACTTAGATTGTTCTGCTGCTAATAGGCTTTGAAAATAAACAACAGCCTCCCTTTTAATGTCCACTGGGTCTCTAATACAAGTACCATCTTCTTTTTCTATTTCACCAATAGCACACTTAATTCTTCTTTTCTTTACTATAATGTGATAGAATTTTTTATTAGCATCCCCTTGTAAAGTCCATTTCAGATTAGCCTTTTGGGCCCAATATTTCTCTTCTGTAAGTTTAGCTTTTAGAATAGCTTCCTCCTTATTGAGCTCCATTCTGTTGACAGGTGATAGATTCATTTCAAACTTTTGCTCTGATCTCAAAAGATTATCTTCAGCTTTTGTGACTTCTTGAAAAATATTACCAAAGGTATTATAATTCCACTCTTTCAATTTCTTTCTAGTTGCTTTTAAATTTGAAGCAAGATTTTCCAAAGCATTAGAATTAGAACTAGGAACCCAGACATCTTTTACTCTATCTTGAAAACCTTCATGATCTACCCAGAAATTTTGAAATATGAACCTTCTAGGGCTATTGACTTGAACCAACTGTAATTTTAACAATAAAAGACTGTGGTCTGAAGTAGCTTTGCTCAAATGATCAAGATAAATGTTGCAAAATAAATTGGCAAATTCTTGATTAAAAAGAATCTTATTTATTCTTTCAAAAATAGCATCCATCCCAGTACGCTTATTCCACCAAGTATATTTAGAGCCACTATAAATAGCTTCTGAGACACCCAAATTGTTTATACAAGACAAATAATCATTAGCTGAATTAATATTGATAGGCAAACCCCCAATTTTATCTTCTTCAGATAAAACAGTATTAAAGTCCCCTCCAATCAACCAAGGATTATTAGTATAAGAATTTTCTAAGAAACTCCAAAGAACTTCTCTTTCAGCTGCTGAACACTTGGCATAAATCACTGAAATCTGTAACTGTAAACCCAAATAATCAATAGAAACTGCCAAAGTTATAGCTTGATTCATTTGATTAATAATATAAATATTAATCTCTTGCATATAAAAGACCCAGATTTTATTATCTTCATGTACCAGAACCTCATCAAACCCAAACTTCCTTCTGTAGAACTCCACTTTATCTTGGTTTTTCTTTGGTTCCAAGCAAACTAAAAACATAATTTGATGTACTTTACAAAGCTTTTGAATACGCCTAGTGGTAGATTTGGTACCCACTCCTCTAATATTCCAAAAGAGTGTATTAATCATTTAAAACTCCTTTTAACCTCTACATTAGAGGATCTAAGAACCATAGCATCTTTACCAATAACAGTTGGAATTTTACCCAATTTTCTTTTATTTTTTGGAGTTTTCCATTCTCCTTATTCTAAAATACTGGGAATTTCTCTAGGAGAGAGACCCAGATCAATTCTTAGATCTTTTGATATGTCTGGAGCATCAATGAGACTAGAATCTCTCATTGTCACATTATCATCATAGTGAGGAGTAATATTTAATGATCTGAGTACTGGTGATTCACCAGTGAATAGAACCATTTCAGTATTTAGATTACATTCTTCACCATTGTCTTCCTCCATTAATAAAACTATATTGTTGTTTTCAGGATTTACTGCAGCTGATATCTTTGCAGCTGTTTCTTCATCATTCCTAGATAATTCATTATTAAAGCTCTTTGTAACCCATTCTTTTGTGCTTATTTTCTCATGGTTTTTGTAATAATTGGCCTTTATATTCTTTTGTTTTGCTTGCTTTTCATAGATTTCTTTATTGGCCTTTTCTTTGTCCTTTACAGTGTCTTTCTTTTTGCTATTATTTTCTTCTTTGCTGCCTTCTTCTTTCCCTAGGTTAGTAAACTTACAAGTCTCAATAGAATGACCTAGCTTAAAGCATTGAGAGCAGTAATTAGGAATATCTTCATATTTGCAGTGTTGCCAGAAACCTTCACTTTCGCCATAGTTTATTCTAACTCTTTTTATTAGTATTTTCCTTAGGTCAATTTCAACACAGATTCGTGCTAGACCTGGTTTAGTCAGTTTCGCTGTTGGTTCATCTGCTTTTAGGGGTTTTCCAAAAGCTGAAGCAATACTAAAAATACTACTTTTATTGTAAAGATGAATAGGGAGTTTAGATAGGGAGATCCAAACAGGAGTAACCGGAGATTCAATTTCTGGACTAAAATCATAGGACCATTTGAAAGTTCTCATAGGGCAATTGTCAATATACCAAATTTTGCGCATCCAAATTCGTAGAAAGTTTTCTTCATAATAGCAGCAAATTAGGATATGTTTTGAGTCAATAACTCCAATATGATAGTTGGCTTTCAAATCCATAGAACTAAACGTTTTACGAATAATACTATATGAGGCTTACCGTGTGAGAATTTTCCTACAATAGTATATTTGAATGATTCAGAAAGAGTATTTAGATCTTCGACTGTATAGTGAATCATTGGTTCCCCTTCATATGTTTCGATTTCTTTAACTGGTACTTTAGGTGTCGCAATTTGGGTTTTTAATATGGATGCGAATGATTTAGAAGTAGGTGGGTCTGGGGAGAGGGTTTGGTTGGGGTCGGATGGCTGAATCATCTTCTCGGCGGCTAGGGTTTTTCACCCTAGTCGTCTCTCTCTCTAGGTGTGATTTATATTATAGTAAGATAAATGTATTTTGTTCTTTTTATTTATTTATTTAATAGTTATTATAGCTTCTATCTACCTATTGCTATTTAATTAGGGAGTTTGTTTTAAACAAGTTGGTTTCACATATATTTGCACTTATTTGCAGTGCCGGCCCTGACCAGAGCCCAATAAGCCCCCGTGTTTAGGTGCCGCCCGAAAAAAGGCACCGAAATTATTTTTCGGGTGAAAAAATTCTATATTTATGCAATTTTTTTTATGATATATGATATTTTTTAGTCGTATTATGACTGATGAGCTACTGCAGGCTCTGGTCTCCTTATGTCACGGGTCGGAACCTCTCCATCTATATTTTATTTTTCCATCTTTCTTTTTCACTTAACTTTTACTGCGTAAAAAGGAGCTTTTTATTTCATGAAATTGTTGGGGGGTATTAGGCCTCCCCTGCTTATTTGTCGTTAACTTATCAGTCGCATGTAGACAATAAATATGACGCTAGCTGCCTAGCTATGAGCTGAAAAATATTTAACTCAATAAAATATTTGTGGACTATAATCAAAGATCACTAATTCCAGTATTCCACAGGGTTTAATAACAAAGTTAGTGACAAAAATCACGTAGCCATCATCTCTAAACAATTTAACACTGACTATAATGTGGACTAGTTATTTGTTCGATAAAAGAACACCGTATAAATAGCTTAACAAAAACTTGGCATTTTGTAAATGAGTTTCATCTGTGACGTCTTTATCGAGAGACATAGATAACGGCAAAAACTTAATATACGCTCATATTAAATTCTAAATCGGCACAGTTTTATAAGAATTGGATAGTAAGGACAACTAGTTGTATAAGAAATATAAACTAAATGCTTCCTAATTGTGCCAAAACGAAGAAAGTCGTGTTTAGAAAACGACGTTAATTTTGTAATTTTTTTGTCAATTACTCGAAAAAACATAGATTCTCTGCTCTTCAGAAATATTATTTACTGTATAAAATATGCTTAAATATAAGCAACATTTAATTAAAACGATATATTCTGAAAAAGAAAAATAATAATTTGTTTTTAAAACACCGATCTTATAAATAGCTGGCGAGTATGGAATAGCGACATTATTTTAGCAAATTACTCCTAAAAATAAAGATTTTAGTGATGCGTTTTAAGGCGTGTCGACTACTTTATTTGAGAATCCATTGTCAAAGTGCGAGGGCCTCCCGGCTCCCATGTAGAAGTTCATGTGAGTTCACCATAGATGCGGCTAAAGCCGCTCTAATTAACACCTTAATATAGTAATTAAAAAAAAACTTTTCGCCAAATGAAAGGCCATTTAATCCACATAGGTCTGTTACACCTTCATCATAGCAGGAATGTTACCGTTGTAGCTCTCTGTCCAATATCAGCTGAGCTATGAAAACAGTTGTAACACTCGTAAATGATGTAAAAAATAATACTCGTGGCGGAATACTAGGAAGATCGGGGGGGAGGGGGGTAACATTCCCAAAATATGTATCACGTGACTAGGGTTGACAATTTCGTAGGTTTCAACCCGACCAGCCGCGGGTCGGATAAAAATTCAATTCAATTCGGGTCAGATCAAATTTAAATGGATAAATGTGCAAATTAAAAAAAGTGCAACTTAAAAACTGAAAGTTAACACTCTCACACTTCTATCTTTTCCATATACATTAAAATCTTTTTTATATAATAATAGAAAACATACATTTAAATGGATAAAAATGCAATTTAAAAATTAAAAGTAAACACTTTCTCTCTTCTCTCTCTCATATAAATTAAATTCTTTACTTTATAGTTTAAATAAATAAAAGTACAATTTAAGACTCTGTATTCCCTCTCTCTCATATACATTAAACTTTTTCCGCTATAGTAATACATAACATATATTTCGGTTGGTTTTTAATTTTTTTTATATACAATTAATTTATTAAATAATGAAACGATATTTATTTTAAATGTGAATACAATTTATTCATGTTAATTAATAACTAATATCTTAATATGAAAATGTATTTAATGGCACGTTAGTATTTTTATATTATATTTCTAAATCAAATGATTTTTTACTCTATCTAACAAATTTTCTTTGAAATTTTTGATATTTATGAGTTTTATTTTTTAAAAGGAAAAAAAAAAGTATTTTTAAAAAACGGGTCAAATGGGTCATGTCGGGTCAGGTCAAATGGGTAAAAGTGTGAGTTTGTTCTCGGATCGGATCGGGTCGAGTTAAAATCTGCGAAATTGCCATCACTACACGTGACACTCCGAGCTTTTAAACTCATGTAAAAATAGTTTTTATTTTATTTTATCAGACCATACTATAAATACGCAAGTTATACAATAGTATTTTTAGTTTCAGAAAATTTTATGTTCTTATAATTTTTTTGAATTTAGTTGTGTTTTATCCCCCTTCTTCCATACACAAAATGCCTCACCATTGAAAAGGTTTTGATCACACGAGGTCAGGGTATAAATAATTAAATTTAGCTACAAAATTGTATATATTTTTTTTTCCAAACAAAAAAACTTTTATTTATAGAACCAGTTCATGGGTCATGCCCCCATCATAGCGTAATCCGGCAAAAGTCCGTTAGAAATATCAGAAATACACAAAAACAAACCCAGCAACACAAGCTTGTGCTATCAGGTCTAAACTGCTACATTTTAACAAGAATAAAAGACTGAAAACTTGATTAATCACAAGCATCTTCATATTCTCGTTACATCTTCAGCAACTATGCACTAACTTAAACTTCATTTGAAACAACATATTCCGTTACCACCTCGTTTGTACTCTATCACCTCTGTTTTTCATAGAGTGTTTCTACCATTTCAAATCCCAGTGTATGTTATCATTAGCTCCAAAATCTGAGTGAGTTCCATTTTCATCCATAGAAGAATTTTCATGATCAAGTACTAATGAAGAGTCTATATTGTAGTGCCCCATTAGATCATCTAATGTGTGATTATAGTGAACATATTCTTGTAGACCCGCATACACTTTCTGTTTCGGAATAGCCTTTTCTGTATTTTCCTTAGCCTTTTCTTTCTTTCTTCTTCTCTTTTTAGCAGATTTAGTTAGATCATTCTCACCTAGCTCTGTTTTTTATGTTGATTTAGATAGCTCATTTTCCTTTACTCCCAGCTCTTCTTTTGATATTTAAATTGAGTCCCTCTCACTTGGTTAATCATTTTCCTTATCTTTTGAAATACACACTAAAGAGTCTGTGCTCATTTTGAGCTCATTAGGCAAAGCATCTGGCGATAGATTAGAAAGAGGAGAATTAGACAGATTTTGAACTACTCTATCATCAATTTTTACTTTTGGATCAACTCTATCCAACTTCTGACTAGAGCTCTTTTTCCCGTAATTCTCTTCATCCACACTCATAGTAGGATTGGTACTGCTAGTGTCCATGTTGTTAGTATCCTCCATAAAGATTATCCAAACTACTGAAAGAATTTGTGACAATAGCACCCATATCCTTATTCTTGCTGTTCCCACCATGTTGAGAGATCTTGTCTGTATCCTCATTTACCCCCACTTCTTCTTCTTGTACCCACTTGCTGCCTAATTTCTTTAAAAAATTATTATCATTTGAGCACTCACCTGTTTCATTTTTTGAATTTTCTCTTTTAGTGATAATCTTAGACTTATACACCCGATCATTTTGCAATATTCTTTGTCCATTCCATTTTCCCTCATTATAATTAGGTCTCTTTTTGATATTATCATCTTTGCCCTGATCTTTAACCTCTTGTTCATGAGTGTTTACCTTTTGGTAAGGATATTTCTTACACTCAAAAGCATCATGACCCTGAAGTGAACACTTATCGCAAAACTTTGGTGAATTTTCATATTCAATCCTCTGGCAGAACCCCCATCCATCATCTACAGAAGATCCAATCCAGACATTGTCTATCCTAGCTTTTAATAAGTCCATTTCCACTAACACACGTGCATACATGGGTCTAACATGTGTTAATGTAGCAATGTCTGCATCTAGAAAACTTCCTATGGGTTGTGTGATTGCTTTAAGGTACGAAAGAATGCATAAATTAAGTGGTAAAAGAGGCATTCTCACCCAAATGGGAGCAATAGAAGATTCTCTATAAAGTGAGAAATCGCTCGTCCATTTAAAAAGTCTAAAAAGAGCCCCCTCCATTTCATGTGAGGTTCTAGTTCAAATCCTACTGTAATCAGCTAAATTTAGGGCTTTTATAAACACATGCCTATGATCAATTAATCCCACAATTGGCATTTGGTGTAACCCCCAATTATTAGTTATATGTTCTCTAATACTATCAATTTTGGGTCTTCTCTTGCTAAATTTTGCGATAAATGACAATTGTAATGGAAATTTAGACCGCTGCAACTCTAATTGCGAAAAAATAATAGCTGGCGAAGACCCCTTACTATGAGCTTGTCTTAAAGGAAGATGTATATCAGAAATTTCTATCTTGCTTAAGTATCATGAGTAAATCCAATTTCCAAAATGACTAATTTTTTTTTAAGAAAAATAAAAGGGAAAAAAAATCGGGAAAAGCCGAAAGGTTTAAAAAAATCTTTTCTAAAATTTGCAAAAAACAATAAAATTCACAAACTTCCAAAAAAACACTATTTTTTTAAATATTTAAAAAAAAAAAAAATCTAAATCACAAAATACAATAGACAATAACTCTAAAATTAAATAGTTAGAGTCCTTTAAACTGTTTCTGAAAAAAAATATTAAATGGCAAAATTAATACTTTAGACAGTGACCTAAGGTAACAGGTCTCAGACTGTTTCAAAAAACATTCTATGGTCATTTTAAAATAGTTCGTGGTCATTTAGAAAGGGTATATGATCATTTAAAATAGTATACGGTCCTAACTGTAATTATAACATACATTGGGAGTGACTATAGTGTTTAAGCCAAATTGTTGTAATCCACTAATCCTTTAGGACCAAAAACTGTCATTTGAAAATGGTCTTTCGTCTAGACTATAATTATTTTTTTGAAGAATAAAGTAATATGTAGGATGCATTGCAAATTAGCTCAAAATTTAAGGGGTGCCAGTGTAATTAGTAATCTTTGTCATAGTTACCAAGTCAGTTCCGTAAAGGCAGTTAGAGTTTCGGCTAACCCAAAAACCATTGCCGTCATCACATGCACATGCACTACCACCGTTATGCCCACCTTAATCATTGCGGTGGTAGTGCACTTTGTCACCGCCGGAGATGAACATGACGATAGTTGTGACTCGCCAGAGATGCAGGTATGGTAGTGTGATAGTGGTGTGGCCCTGTAGGGGTGGGAGGGATATACTCAGATGTTGTTGCCGGAGACTAAAATAAGGTTGAAAAATATGACCTATTTCTCAAATATAAGCCAGAGCTGCCATAAACTTAATTAAGTTTTTTTTTGGCTTGGACCTTAAATTTTCCTTCATATGATCTGTGAGTCTAATTATTTATGGTCTAAGTTAGTTTGATATTCATCGGACCGGGCCTACTAAAATGGTTTAAATTCATATAACGGGTACTATTGGTAGTGAACGCTTTACCACAATGAAAAGAAAGCGGGAAACGGAAATGTGGAACGCGAGAAAAATAAAGGTATTATAAAAGGTAATAGAAAGTGGGAAGCGATTTTTTAAAAGGAGAATGAATTTTCCGATAACTATGGGTCCGTTTTGGGATCCAATTTTTAAGGCAAAAATCTGATTTTAAAAATAGCTAGCAAAAAATCTTGATTTTTAAAATCTGCAACTAGTGTTTGGTATGCGAAAATCTTTGGCTTTTTAGATTTTTGATTTTAATCCAAAATTACATAAGTATCCTAAATTAAAATCCCCAAATCTCTCTTTCTTATCCAAATCAACGTAGACCATACTCTATTCCCTTTCTTCCTGTTATCTCTTTACGCAAAGAAAACCCTTTTGCAAAATTTGATTTCTAACAAATTTTCCAATTCAAAGTTTAAATAGTATTACCAGGTGTTCGCCCTTTTAGCATAACACCCTTTTGCAAAATTTTAGAATAAAAAAATTCCAATTCAAAGTTTAAATAGTCTTATATTTCTTGATTTTCTTTTATGAACGGAGCGAACTCCATCATCTTGTTTATTGTGATAATGAGAAGTGGGCAAAGACTCGGACCAAACCGTCCCAAACCGCAACTCAAACCAACCTGTGGCGAATCGGGTCGGTTTGAAATTTTCAAACTTATGAACTTAAACCGCACCACACAGCAAATAATATAAGTGAGTTGGTTTTGATTAAGATTTTCAAACCGGGAGCCAACCCACCATACCGCAAAAAATATAAACAAGTTAAATATACATATAAATTAGTTAAATATACATATAAATAATTAAATATACATATAAATAATCAAATATACATAACAAACTATTGAACCCAAATAGATTATGATCGATCAAGTAGATAGGGTTCGGGTTTACACCATCTTTTATTTACAGCTTCAAATTGTTTGGGTAACAAACTGCGCCGCTAATACTCTTTATATAACAAATCATAACATCCGGAACACATACTCGGCCGAACCCGCAGTCAACACATTCATGTTCATAACTTTATGTATTATTCTAATAATCTCAACAGACTCACTAACTAAAAACACAGATGTATCAAGTACGAACAATATGAAACTGTGTTGGCTCTTGTGACATGCATTTTCATGTTTCTCTACGTTTTCTGCCTCAGTAGTTGTAGCTGCGTGACCCACGATGAATTCTCTAGTAGCAAAGCCCACCAAGGGCGAAACGCCAGTAAGTTCGACACACACATGTTTCCCGCTGCTCCAACTATAAAAAATAACGTCTGCTAGGCTAAATGTACATCTCCCCTCCGGTGGATCTGTAAGAAAGCTAACATGTACCTCTTTTCTATCTTCAATCCCGACTCTCCAAATGATGTTATACAAGACGTCTCTGACCAAATCGTGATGGTATTTGAAATCCGGGAGGTTGCTACTGGGCCGCATGCTTATCAAACGAGTCAAGACGGATATTGCTACAAGCCGGACACATCTCAGCTTCCCAGTATAGAGAAACCAAGAGTTGATACTTGAGGATAACTCGGTATTCTTTGGAGGACATGTGCTGATCAAGGCCCTTTATAGGGGTGAAAAGTAAGAAATGTTGAGCATGCGGGGCACAGAGACAGTCAAGCACGACAAGATCCCTAAGCCGCAAGTCAAGTCCCCGCGTAAACCCTTAGAAAACCCACATAAGTAAGTATCTGCCAAAATGTGCATTGAATTTTTGGGGACAACGCATTTCGTGGTGAGTCTTGTAGAGTCGAACTTGGGAAGGACGACTTGGAATATGTACAAAGCCTCAGCGAAATGGTCGTCTAACTTAATTTTTTTGCCAATCAAACAAATTAGGACACGAAATACATAACCAAAAAAAATGGAACATACAGAATATTTGTCTTACAAAAAGGTCTCAACTTTTGATTTAATGAATTGGGATAATTTTAGAACGAATGCTTAAGGAAAATGAGACAAAATTTATCCAGAGTTATGAACAGAACTCACTTTGTAACAATCCAAAAATTCAACACACCAGCTCTCATGTACAATTTTTCAGCAGACTCTCAAAGTGCTACCTTTTCTTTTTAGTTAATTGTAAATGAGTACCGAAACTAAATATCTATATATGAATTGCTAAACCATAAAAATACAAAATATACCATTACTTATTAAAAAGAGAAAAATAAATTTGAAAACATAGACAAGAACTTATATAGTTTAACGTAAAGAAAATGGGTAGAGAAATAGAGTTTAAATCTATAAAACCCCACACAAAAATCCCAGACACTTGTATTTAAACAAGTGATTTTAATTTTCGAAACTAATTTGACCTATTAACCTGGTCACTGTATCTAATGGAAACAAAAAATGTAGTCATGTTTATTTTTGGAAGCCTTTATCTAGAGATGTATTAATTTATAGGTAATTTTCCCTTTAATTAATTACCCATACTTCAATTCCTCCCTTTTTGTAATGATCTTCATTTAACTGAAACTCTGAAAACTAAATAAAAAGAACTGCCATTCCAATTATCAGCTTTTGAAGTCTTTTTCTTAGTTAAATAATGGTTTTCTAAACTAACACTTTGGATTTTTTTCTAAACTATTAATCATATCAGATAATGTTTAGGTTATATAGTATTTACAATGATGATTCATGGTATTTCAGTGAATTGGTGACAGTTAAAAAAAGGGTACAAAGATACCAATAGGATATAGTATTTATAACAGATGATTAAATTTAAAATGGTATGGAACCGGATACATGAAATGAACCGGATACATGAAACTCTTGGTTAATTTATGTGGAAATAGGAAATGTCGGCGCTATTAAAAGCCAGACTACAAGTATATAGCAAACAGTGAACGTTTTATTTGCGATGTCATTAAAGTAGCACATCATATGAAAAAGTCTATAACCGATGAATGGAGGAGAATCTAGCTGGCGTTTGAAAAGTTACACCAAATATGCAATAAATTGGAGAACAATTAAGTGAAAACGCGTTTATAAGAGATTTTATTTGCCAAACAAGTTTAATTAGCAGCTTGTACTATCACCAATGTTAATTAGATGCGGGTTTTTACAAAATGATTTTGTTTCAACATTATGTTATTTGGCGCAACCTCGCTACACGTACGTACGGTCTCTTACATGCGATTTTATAGTTACGGCAAAGTCAAGTGACGACTATACTCAAAATGTGACACATGTTTATTTTATACATGACGTTTACGATAATTATGACCGTATTTAAAAATGGTATATGATCATTTAAAATAGTTCGTGGTCATTTAAAAAACATTCTATGGTCATTTTAAAATAGTTCGTGGCCATTTAAAAAGGGTATATGACATTTAAAATAGTATACGGTCCTAACTGTAATTATAACATACATTAGGAGTGACTATAGTGTTTAAGCCAAATTGTTGTAATCCACTAATCCTTTAGGACCAGAAACTGTCATTTGAAAATGGTCTCTCGTCTAAACTATAATTATTTTTTTGAACAATAAAGTAATATGTAGGATGCATTGCAAATTAGTTCAAAATTTAAGGGGTGCCAATGTAATTAGTGATCTTTGTCATAGTTACCAAGTCAGTTCCGTAAAGGCAGTTAGGGTTTCGGCTACCCAAAAACCAATGTCGCCATCACATGCACATGCACTACCACCGTTATCGCCACTAAATCATTGCGGTGGTAATGCACTTTGTCACCGTCGGAGATGAACATGACGATAGTTGTGACTCGCCAGAGATGCAGGTATGGTAGTGTGATAGTGGTGTGGCCCTGTAGGGGTGGGAGGGATACTGAGATGTTGTTACCTGAGAATTAAGTAAGGTTGAAAAATATGACCTATTTCTCAAATATGATCCGGAGTTGGCATAAATTTAAACTATTAAGTTCTTTTTTTGGCTTGGACCTTAAATTTTCCTTCATAGGATCTGTGAGCCTAATTATTTATGGTCTAAGTTAGTTTGATATTCATCGGACCGGGCCTACTAAAATGGTCTAAGTTCATATAACGGGTACTATTGGTAGTGATCGCTTTAGCACAAAGAAAAGAAAGCGGGAGACGGAAATGTGGTACGCGAGAAAAATAAAAGTATTATAAAAAGTAATAGAAAGCGGGAAGCGGTTTTTTAAAGGGAGAATGAATTTTCCGATAACTATGGGTCCGTTTGGGATCCAATTTTTTAGGCAAAATCTGATTTTAAAAATACCTAGCAAAAAATCTTGATTTTTACAATCTGCAACTAGGGTTTGGTATGCGAAAATCTTTGGCTTTTTGGATTTTTGATTTTAATGCAAAATTACATAAGTATCCTAAATTAAAATCCCCAAATCTCTCTTTCTTATCCAAATCTAGTAGACCATACTCTATTCCCTTTCTTCCTGTTATCTCTTTACGCAAAGAAAACCCTTTTGCAAAATTTGATTTCTAACAAATTTCCAATTCAAAGTTTAAATAGTATTACCAGGTGTTCGCCCTTTTTTCGTAACACCCTTTTGCAAATTTTAGAATAACAAATTTCCAATTCAAAATTTAAATAGTCTTACATTTCTTCATTTTCTTTTACGAATTGAGCAAACTCCATAATCTTGTTTATTGTGATAATTAGGGGAGGGCAAAGACTCGAACCAAACCATAACCCAAACCAACCCGCGGCGGATCGGATCGGGTTGAATTTTTCAAAATTATTAACCCAAATCGCACCGCACCGCAAATAATATAAGTGGGTTGGTTCGGGTTAATATTTTTAAACCGCGGGCTAAACCACCAAACCGCAAAAAATATAAATAAGTTAAATATACATATAGATTAGTTAAATATACATTTAAATAATTAAATATACATATAAATAAATAAATATACATATAAATAATCAAATAGATAATAAACTGTATTAACCATAATAGATTATGATCGATCAAGCACATAGGGTTCGGGTTTACACCATCTTTTATTTACAGTTTCAAATTGTTTGGATATTTTATGATTTTATGACGCGTGTTAAAATTTTTATTATTTGTTTCTATCTTGTTATAGCGGCATAATAGAGGTGAATAAAAATGTTATGTCAAACTAATGGTCCAGTGCATATAATATGCACCTATGCTTTGCTTTATGAATTTTTAATTAAAAAAAATTTACTTTAATTTTTTTGAGTTTCTTTTTTCGATTTTTGGGGTTAAAATTGCATCTTTTATAAGTTTAAAAACTAAAATGAACAAACCGTGAACCCATTCCGAACCACTTAAAATGGATTGAGTTGGGTTAGATTGAAATTTGAAAATTCACCAATCTGCCCCAAACCAAACCGTTCATTTTTTACGTGGTTTGGTTTCCGTTGACCTCAAATTAAATCGTAAAAAAGCGACCGCACCCACCCCTACTGATAATCACTGGTTGTGGGGAAGGAGGACCTTCTCCAGAAAATAATCTACTATTCCTTTATATATATTTTTTGTATATAAAAAGACAGAAGATAATTTCTCAAACATGTTAGGGGTATTATTGTTCGTCTGTGTATATTTTATTTAACTTCTATAAAAATGGCGAAAACTCAAAAAAAAAATACACAAAAGTTGGATTATTGTATTTTAGATTTTCAAGAGTAATTTGACAAAAAATATGGATTTTGAAAATAAAAAAAAAATCTTACAAACCAAGCACACATAAATTTTTGAAATAAAAAAAAATCCAAAAAGCAGCCTAAAAAATCTGATATCAAACAGACCCTATGACTTAGCGTAAGTAATGCATACGAAGGTTTTAGTGCATTGTAGTGTGGGTTCCATAAAAAAGAAGTGTTCTCCTTGGAGAAGCACTCTATTTTTTAGCCGATGTGCCTTTCTTTTACTTTTTCTCCGAGTAACCAATCGTTATTATTATTATTATCAAAAGCATCTGCACCAGCCACTTCAACCATTTTCTCAAACCTAACACATTTTATACCTTTTAAGAAACCGTTTACATTTACACAAAATTCCAACTTCCTTATTAATTTGCTTATAATAACTCTACATTGTTTTTCTTATTTGTTTATTATCTTTTAAAATATGGACTCCATGATAGTTTATTATTATTATACTTCCTTCGTCCCTAAACAAATATCCCTACGAAAATACATGCAACTTTGACCATTAAAATTTTTATATCAAAATTATCGAAATAAAAAATTAAAAATTTCATCATATAGCTCTAACCATAAACTACGTGATTAACTTTTGAAATAATTTTTTCTGGCAATCTAAATATGAAAAAATTATCGGTCAAAATCATACGTATTTTCATAGGGGACATTTGTTTAGGGACGGAGAGAGTATTAATCCAGGGAATCATATGCATTCCTCGTATATGAGGTGAATTTTGTGTTTTCTTAAATTTGGGAATTTATAGGGTTCCTGATACATGTCAATTTTTATACCATAATCATCAAATTTTAGGAAAAAAATATGTTTTGAGGAATCAGATGCGGATGCTCTTACTAGTATGATTATTGAGTCATATATATGTTTAATTTGGTTTTTACTGATCACAATGGGTATGAACCAAATTGTGTCAACATTCTCGACCATAAACATAATTTCTCAACCATGATCCGATGGATATATATTCATTCCCTTTAAATATTATTATATAAATATGATGTTATTACACATGAGTTGGAGATAAACGGTCAACAAACTACGCCGCTAGCCCTCTTTGTATAACAAATCATAACATCCGGAACACATACCCAATCGAATCCGCAGTCAAGACATTCATATTCATAAATTTCTGCACTATTCTAAAAATTTCAACAGACTCACTAGCTAGAAAAGCAAATGTATAAATTCATGTTTTCATGGCAGGTATTTTCATGTTTCTTTACCTTTGCTTCCGCTGTAGTACTAGCTGCGTGAGCCACAATAAATTCTCCAGTATCAAAGCCCACAAAGGATGAAACGCTTGTAAGGTCGACACACGCATGTTTTCCGCCGCTCCAACTATAAAAAAGAATGTCTGCTGGCCTAAGGGTAAATCTTTTCTCTGATGGATCTGTAAAAAAAGTTAACAGATACCTCTTTTCTATCTGCAATCCCGTCTCTGACAAAATCGTGATGGTATTTGAAACCCGAGAGGTTCCTACAATGGGCCGCATGCTTATGAAACGAGTCAAGACAGATCTTGTGACAAGCCGGACACATCTTCCCTTCCCGGTATAGACAAACCAAGAGTCAATATACTTGAGGATAACTCAGTATTCTGTGAAAGACATGTGCTGAACAAGACCCTTTATAGGGATGGCAAGTAAGAAATCTTGAGCATGCGGGGCACCGAGACAGACAAGCACGGCAAGATCCCTAAGCCGCAAGTCAACTCCTCACGTGAACACTTAGAAACCCTACTGAAGTAACTATATGCCAAAAGCTGAATTAACTTTTTGGGGACAACGCACTTCGTGGTGAGTCTTGTAGAGTCGAACTCGGGAAGGATGACTTGGAATCTGTACAAAGCCTCAGTGAAATGGTCGTCTAACTTAAATTTTTTGCCAATCAAACAAACAAGGACACGGAATAGATAGCCCAAAAAAAATGGAACATACAAAATATTTGTCTTACAAAAAGGTCTCAACTTTTGATTTAATGAATTGGGATAATTTTAGAACAATGCTTAAGGAAAACGAGACAAAATCTATCCAGAGTTATGAACAGAACTCACTTTGTAACAATCCAAAAATTCAACACACCAGCTCTCATGTACAAATTTTCAGCAGACTCTCAAAGTGCTCCCTTTTCTTTTTAGTTAATTGTAAATGAGTACCGAAACTAAATATCTATATATGAATTGCTAAACCATAAAAATACAAAATCTACCATTACTTATTAAAAAGAGAAAAAATAAATTTGAAAACATAGACAAGAATATATATACTTTAACGTAAAGAAAATGGGAATAGAAATAGAGTTTAAATCTATAAAACCCCACACAAAAATCCCAGACACTTGTATTTAAACAAGTGACTTTAATTTTTGAAACTAATTTGACCTGTTAACCTGGTCACTGTATCTAATAGGAAACGTCGGCGCTATTAAAAGCCAGACTACAAGTATATAGCAAACAATTAACGTTGTATTTGCGATGTCATTAAAGTAGCACATTATATGAAAAAATCTATAACCGATTAATGGAGGAGAATCTAGCTAGCGTTTGAAAAGTTACACCAAATATGCAATAAATTGGAGAAAAATTAAGTGGAGACGCTGCTGTAACAGATTTTATTTGCCAAATAAATTTAATTAGCAGCTTATACTATCACCAATGTTAATTAGATGCGGGTTTTTACAAAATGATTTTGTTTCAAGATTCTGTTGTTTGGCGCAACCTAACTACACGTACTGTCTCTTACATGCGATTTCATAGTTACGGCAAGTTCAAGTGACTACTATATTAAAAATGTGACACATGTTTATTTTATATATGACTTTATGATAATTATGACCGTCACTACAAAAAAATACCTAAATAGCGACGGGATCAGTGACGGTATTTTTTGTTACGAGCTTATTAGCGACGGTTTTTGTGACGACTTTGTGACAGTTTAGTCAATTTGTGACAGATTTGTGACAGATTTTTATATTAGTGACAGACTTGTGACAACTTTTGACTCTCACTAAATTAAACATTAATTTGTAGTGCGTATTTTTTCAAAATACATTTGTAATATAATGCAGCATAATGCGAACAGTTTGTACGTGTTAGCACCATGCATCATATAATCTGTTCACAACTAAAAAAATATTTATAACCAATCAATAGAATGTACTTGAAAGTAAAATATATAAAATAGTCGTGGCTGTTATACTAGTATTAAGTTATAAACTTTAATTTATGTATATAGACAGCACATGCACACCATGAAATGTCGAAAAAATAATTGTAGCAAAAACGGAAATAAAATTAACTTTGGGCCTGGATTTGTTAATAGGGATCCAAAAAATTTGAAAATTGAAACGTTGTCCACCTGTTCAATGCATCCTTATTACAAAAAAAAAAAAATTACCGTTTTAAAATTTCTCACCGATTCTTTCTCTATTTATACGGGCCTTTATTTTATTCTTTTTGATACAATAAATAAAGCCATCTTTTCTCTGTATGTGTTCTTGCTAATATATTGAAAATAGTTAAGTTTTTTCTTTCTCTTTGTTTATGTTTTTACATCTGTTCATAACAAATCACTTAGAAGTGTATTAAATTTTCAAAACTTGCAGAATCAAAAGGAAAGAAAAGTCAAAACATGTCATGTTCGATCTAGTTCACTACTAGTGCTTGTTTCCCTTTACTTTACACGAATATATTTATTTCATTTTGTGTTTATTTTGTAGATTTTTTTTGTTATTTATATTTTGAAGCATAAAAAAAAAAGAAGAATTTTTTTTGTTACTTTCTTCTCAAAATATTACAAACATCCAAACGGATTTTAAGTATGCTAAATTTCGTTTATCCTATCCACACAAGGGCTGTAATATTTTCGCTTAGATGTCGACCCAATTTACTCGATTTCTGAAACTATACCTTGCACCGAAACAGTGACAGAGCCAGAACATTAAATTCGGGTTTGCTAAAAACAAAGTATTGACCCTAAGTTTACTCATTTTAGTCATTTTAGTGCGGATTGAATTTTTTCTAGTTAAAAAAAAAAAATCACCCTCCTGTTTACAAAATTTCAAAATAATCTATTTAGAGATCGTCACTCAGCCAACCGCCTTTGGATAGGTAAAGACTTTTAAATTAAGTTTTTTAATAAATTAAATAATAAAAAACCACCTAAAAATACAATTTAATAGAGAGAGCAGAAATACTCAAATTTATAATTAATACTCAAATTTCCAAAATATCAAGTAAATTACAACATTGTTTTTTGGAGAATTAACATAAAAATAGCCTACATCTATTATATTAACAAAAACATATCATCGAAAATTATATTATCAAAAACATATCATCGAAAATTATATTATCAAAAACATACATTTAATTAATAATTAATAAAAAACAAAAAAAAATCATTAATTACTCCTATATATTTACTCTCTCTCTCCTCCTCTCAATCTCTCTTCTTCTCTTTCTTTCTCTCTCCAATCTCTCTCTTATCATGTCTTCACTCTCTCCGATCTCTCATCATTCTCTCTCTTTTTGATCTATCTCGCCTCTTTTTTTTGTTTCTTTTTTTTGATATTTCTCTCCTCCTCACTCTCTCTCTCCAATCTATCTTTTCGGTGAAGATTGAGACGGATTGGGTGGCGAGCGTGTAGAGAAAGATTGAAAACTTAAGGTTGATTCCGACGAAAATGCGGTCATCGAAAGAGAGATCCACGACGACGACGTGAAAGTTCGAAATCGAAAAACGGGTAAGGGGTTAATTTGTTAACTAGTTTATAAAGTTGAAAAATAAGTGTATAAAGTTTGTGAATTAAGGGTGTGGAGTTGGAAATTATGGATATGAATTATATAAATAAATATATGAATTCTGTAAATTGGGGTATGAACTTTACGAATTAGAGTATTAACTTTTAAAATAATGGTATGAAATTTTGGAATAAGTGTATGAAAATATATAAATTAGGTTCTAAACTTTTAAAATAAAGGTATGAACTTTTGGATTAAGTGTATAAAATATCCAATTAGAATATGAACTTTTGGTTATGTTTTTGTTAATTAAATATTTTTGGGTATCTTTTTGTTAATTTATTTTCAAAAGTAGTATGCTTTGTTAATTTATCCTTGTGTTTATTTTCTTTTCAAATTTTCTCAAATTGTTAAAATTTTGAAGATATATTTATATAATTTATTATTTATTCTTGAGAAATTTCATAATTTATGGACAATGTATTGATCAAAATATAGAAAATATCATGATTTCCTTACATATAACTTTTTTGTAATATATAGAAAATATTTAATCTTAATTTTGAGAGTTTGTTATGTAATTTTGTAATAATTATTTGAACAAGTAGATATTAGGCATTGGGATAAAGTACAATGGAAAGTTTAGAAACATCCAGAATCGTGTTTAGTTAGTGTATGTGACACTAGTAATCAATAATACATTCACTAAATCACTTCTGAATTTTATTTTTCTCCGAATTTTTCAGATTTTTGATAATTTTTTTCTTTACTTTTTAGCTTTGACCAAAGCTGATCTACACATTAATGATCTAGTTTATCTTTTGTTCTTAGAAATGAATATTTGCATTTAAAAAAATCAAAACATACATTCATGAATCATATATAAAAGAGTTTTATTATTCGTTTATCTAGATGTCGACTAACTTCCGCAACTCCGAGATTTTGCCACCGAAACTTAAATACAAAAGGGATGCGAAGTTGCAATCCGCCATCGATTCAGAGGGTTCTTCAACCGCTCCTAAAAAATTGCCTACATCAATAATTAACGAAAATGGGCCAAGGGGTCTTAAACACAAGAGTGCGTCACTGGAAAATTTCGAAAAGGATACCAATTCTTCTCCTCCGAAAAGACATAAAGGGGAGTCGTCAAAAAGTGGAGGGAAAAGACCTATTAATTGTGTATCCAAAGGCAAAGCCGAGGTGATTGGCTTGGATGATTTTGATTGGACGGAAGATATTGAGTACTGTCCGACTTATTTTCCCACCAGAGAAGAGTTTGAAGATCCAATGGGTTATCTTCAGAAAATTTCGACGGACGCTGTGCAATTTGGTACTCTTTTTTCTTCTTAATTTATATAAATTTTTTATGGAAAATTAATTAATAATATTGTCTGATGAGATTAATTTATTTTAATCCTTTATTGTAATTTCAGGGATTTGCAAGATTGTATCTCCGGTAGGTCCTTCTCTTCCGCCTTCATTGGTGCTGGAGAAGGAGAATAAACTCGAAAAGTTTCGAGCCGAATGTTTACCTCTGGATGCTAGGTATAGAGAAACTGTAATCAAGAGCAAAAGGTATTTTTTATTGATGAAAATGTTACTAGCATATAAATAATATATTATACATATGAGTACATTTTCTAGTTTAAATTTGATTCTGATAATTTTTGCTATTACTACATACTTGAGATTACTCATTTATGTCTTTTCTTTTCCTTGACAGAGACCATACGGTCGATAGTTTTGCAACGATGGCAAATGAACAATACAAGCGTAGATATAATCTATCCGTGCCCCTTCCTCCTTCGCTAGTAGAAAGAGATTTTTGGAAGAAGATTGCACAAGAGAATGGGGGAAACGTTGAGTATGCCAACGGGATAAAAGCAAGTGCTTTCTCTTCGGATCCTAGTGATCCCCTTGGGAGAAGTAAATGGAATCTTCAGGTTTACTTTTACCCTAAAATTAAATTCACTTAGAAGAACCCTACTTTTTAATTTTCTTGATTAATAATCCCGACAAATTTATGTTTAAATGAAACCAGAAATTTGCCCGCCTGAACCAGTCATCATTGCGGCTTCTGGACTATGAAATTGAGGTAATTAATGTTTTTACTAATTAATTTAGGGTTATCGTTAATCACTATAGTTACACAATCTAATATATAGATCCTTTTTCACTTTTGCCAGGGGGTAACAGATCCCTCGCTTTACCTGGGAATGTTGTTTAGCTACATTTACTGGTCGGCTGAACCGGGTCACTTATATAGGTAGTTGTCGATCGTCTGTTTGTTTTTAATTTTTTTGGTATTCTTATTATGGGAAATGGACTACTTATTTTCTTTCTTTTTGGAAACTAAGTATCGAGTATCATCATTACGGCGCACCAAGAACTTGGTATGGGACTCCAGGAAGTGCAGCGTACAATTTCGAGGAGGTGATTAAGGAATTTGTATTTCCGGAAAACCACCAACAAAAATATGAAGCTTACGATATACTTAACTTTAAGACAATGCTATTCTCCCCAAAAGTAATGCTCAAGAACGACATACCGATTTTCAAAACGGTGCAGTATCCAGGGGAATTCATCGTCACTTTTCCTAAAGCTTATCATATGGCAATTAACCATGGTAACACTGCTAGTGTCGAGTCTCAGTTTTTTTTTTCTTCTTAGCAATTTTTTAGCATAGCTATATGGAAATTTTAACTATATTTGATAAGTTAAGAATCTTGATCTTTTGTATCTGGTATTTAGAAATTACAATTTTTTAGCAACACTAATAATTAACTAGAGTCTCGTTTTTTCTTTCTATATGGTATCTGAACACATTTGCAATATTTTAGGAAACTGATATGAAATTTGGCCATTGACAACACTAAAAATTATTAAGTATCTGGTCTTTTTAATTTAGTAATTGTAAATTTGCAATTTGTTAGTGAAATTCTATGATAATTTATCATGTTATTAAGACTGGTATTACAAAAGAGTCTCAGTTTCCCAATCTGGTTTTTAGATATCTATAATGTCTTACTAATCTTTTAATTGAACCAGGGTTTAATTGTTGGGAGGAGGCGCACTTTGCTACACCCCATTGGTTTCCCTTTGGAGATGAAGCAAGTGAACGTCGTGCTCTTTATATCAGGCCTGAGATTGTTCCGTATCAAGAGCTCTTATGCAAAGAAGCAATGTACATGTTCGTTAACAAAAAATCAGATCTAGAGTCGCATTCTTATAGGGACATGAAGGTCAATTTCGCAGCCTTAATAAGGCTACATCGCTTTGCATGCGAGGAGATCAAAAGGAGAGGAGGAGCTACAGTTAAGATTGCTCCGTATAGCGACGAGATTAAGCATTGTGGTGCTTGTAGTCGGGAATGCCACCTGGCCTATGTGGAGTGCAGATGCTTTCCCATGCCAATATGCATTTTTCATGGTAAATTTCTTCATTTATTTTCATGAGTATTTCTAACTAAAGACATTTGGGGAAACTTTTGATTACAATTTTTGTGAAATGACAGACATATACAATGAGTGCCCGTGTCAGGAAAATCGTATCATGTTCGTTAGAGAAGAATTTACCGAGATGGAAAGTGTTGCACTGTCCTTCCAGAGGGATGATGACGAGACCCTATTGGAGGAAGTGGAACATTTAGTGTCGATAAGAAGTGATACTATGAGAATGAAACTAAAGGTACTATATATTATATTTTAAATTTATTAAATTATCGTATATTGTTGGTTGGCTTTGTATTTTCAATAGTTGTATAACTTGTAACACAACGTAAATACAATTTTGTGACAACAGGAGCTTGCTGAAATATGCTGCCTCGAAGCAGAAAAATCTTTAAGCTAGGTGACCCCTTCTGCGAGGAAGAAATCGAGAGCCAATTATGAGTAGCAACAAAAGGGTCGGAGTTGTTATTTTTCTCTAGATGTTTTTACTTTTTTACAGTTGTGTTCTGGAACACAGAATCTAATAATGTAACAAATTTTATTGCATTTCAAATACTGAAGTAATAAAATATTGATTGTTGTCTTACTATGGATTATTTGCTTTCTCAATGAAAGATATGATTATAGTTGAAAGTCTGCTAAAAGATCTATACAACAACATCATGTGAGCAATTTAGACTTAAAAATAGAAATAATTGTCTTTCTTTGTTTCATTGGACTTTTAGAGTACTAAGTAAAAATACATCAATATCGTTGTTCTTTGATCTACTTTAACCTTGTTCTGGTATTGTTAACGTATTTGAGTCAATAATTACACGTGACAATTATTCTGTATTTAAAGTTCAGAAGTTGGTCGCTTGCGAGAGTAACCCATATCGGTTAAACTGAAAGCCGGAAATTGGTTTCCATTCGAGTTATGGTGTGAACTCTCTTGTTGCCCACAAAATCTCAACTTCCAATCAATTCACCAATAGACAAAGAAAACAACCTTTATATGAAACACACATCAACAAGGATGTGTACAAGTAATTCCTGCATTTAACTGAGGTTCGGGAAACAAAACAAAATAATCTAGAGTGGTTAATTTTCGTCATGATTTACCGTTTATCAAATCTTTTTGTAGTGCATTAATGCCTTTCAACGTCGTTTTTTCACAAGCCATGACATACATTATTACATCAACACGTTTAATCTTTCTAGTGTTGATTTTTTTTCCTGCTTTATTTTGAAAGTGGAATGTAAATAACATCCGAAATATTTTTTGAAGCCTTTCAACGTCGTTTTTAACCAGTCATGACATAAACTGCTGCAGCTTTTAAGCAAATAAATTGGCTTATTTGAGACTTCAGACAAGGTTGAGCCTAATTCTAAAATGTCAAAAATTTCAGGTTTTTAAACTTATCCTAATATTTAAGTGAAGATAACTGTCAAAAGAGAGGCACAGAGATATAAGTTTATTCGAAACGTCGGCACAATAAAGAGCCAGACTACAAGTATATTGGAAACGATTCGAAGTTGTGGTTAGCTGAGGTTTTTGCAGTTAAAGAAGGTTATTCTATGTTTTCTTATAATATGTTGACACAAACATATTTTTAGTAAACCCGGTCTATAATAGTGTTACTTTTGAAAGCGTCGGTTAGGATTTTGATGTCAAAGATAGTGCTTTTTATGATATTTATATATCCTTCATCTATATATATACTAATAATCGTTACCCACGTGACATGTAACGACATAAAACCCGTAACTGTATTTTAATATGAACCAAATATTCGCATTCGACCTCAATTATAGACAAAAATAAGTAAATAACTATATCTTATCCGGAAAAATTGGAAGGGGATTTATTTCAAGCATTCGGCGTGATTTGTTTAAAGCCTTAGATTGAATCAGTGAGATTATATGAAGAGGAGTGTTTTTTTTTTAATCGGAGAGGTTGTTAATTAACAAAAAAAAACTTGGGTTTTTTAAAAAGTGTGGGCACCTTTGGCAGCGTCAAAAACAACTCTTCTCTTATTATAATAGAATATAATAAAAAAGAACATATGAATGTCGTGTCCCGACCAAGTCATGTGCTATGTTTTAAAATTTGATGTCTACATGTTCGTGTCGTGTCGAACTGTAACGATACCGCTTACAAATGCATAATTTGAAGCTACATTAAGGGAAGATGATGTAAAACACATTTTGACAAAAAAATGTTATATTCCTCAAAATATGAAGTAAGGAACTCAAATAGGGTTGCTATAGTGGTTGCTCTTAGTCTTCATCACATTTTCAAGTGCTCTTAGTCTTCATCACATTTTCAAGAGATCTTAACTTACTCTATATCGTTTTATCCTTAATCACAACACTTATAAGCTAGAATATATATCCTCATTCTTATTTTTCGTGACAATTTTTTAGTTACAAATGGTGGGAAGACATATTACTTAGATAATAATGATATGATATTTTAGAACCTCTGCCTTCTCCCTACCTTTACCAAACCCTAGCCTTCCTTTTGTGCAGCCGCCTGCCTGGGGCGGGAAGAGTCGCACTGTCGCTCCCTTCGCCCCCGGGCCATAAACACCGTATTTTTCCTTTTTTTTCACACATTTTCCACAGTTATTCCTCCCACCCCCAATCTTTGCTCCATCAGCTCTATCTTTCCCATCTCTCACCTCTTTAATCTCACCATCATCATTTCTCCTCCACTCTCACCTCCAATCTCACCTCCAAATATGACTGATCCATGCTGTCTCTTCTCCCTTTTCTAACCCTAAGTTTTCCGTTCTTCATCCTCTCATTCGGCGGGCTCCAAGGACCTCTTGCATATTGTTGATGATACCGTTTGTTTTATCGATTTGAGTAACTAATTTGTGGTCGAGATAGACTAGGATGATTCGTTTTCAGCTCTTTGGTTGGTATTTTGTTATTTTGGTTGTGCTTTTGGGTCTTAGAATTTAGTAGACACGTTTCAAATCGTATAATTAATGTGGCGGCACCCCGAAGAGATTTGATTCGTACTGAATGGAGATCTCTAAGACCATCTGATGCCTTATTCTCACCAAGATATTATTATGTCGCTCTTTCCTTTTCTTTTTATCTGAGGCCGCGATATATTTTCTGCTGAATTGAGGTGTCATTCGGTCTATTAGTTAGTAATGGGAAGTAAGGCACTTGGTTAACCCATCTTGTTGTGTTTATTATGAACTCTTGTCTTTTGGTTTATTTAAGTGGTGACGGAGCTTTATATGGCGTTGGTTCTTTTTGACGTTACGTTTGGGTATCTACTAGGACAGTTTCTGGCCTTTCCGATATGTTGGTTAGTTGTGAATAGCCTTTTATCATGATACGATACTATGGTTTTGGGCGTACAACTTTATTTCTATTATGGTTCTTGCATTGGTTATTTTTGGTTGATGGTTGAAGGGCTTGTTTGGACTCTTAGGACTCGGATTGGTTCTTTAAGATTTTGACTTGTTAGTACTTTTTGGAGGGGGTATTTCATGTGTTACCACTCCGAGGGTGCGTTTTGCCTTGCCGGATCAAGTCGTGAACTCTTAGGCTTTCTTTTGACTTGAGGTCTCCTCAATGACTTTCTCTCCGTCACCAATTGTCTACCCTCCATTGTTTCATCGGATTGAGCGGGACAAATAGCAAGATTTCATCTTCATTTAGATATTATATTTGAGTTCATTTGTATTTGTACACTTGATTGAGTTTCTTATGGTTTTATTAATAGGGTGAGATTTTTTAGGTATGCCGGGTTGAAGGGCTCTCATGCATATGTATTTTATTATTCTATAACCTCTAGGAACTTGTTCCAGTGGTATGTGAACTTGTACTAGCGAACATTATTGCATATAGTAACGAGTATGTTCCCGAAGAAAAAAATAAAGATAATAATGATATGGACGTTTAAACTTTTTTTAATACCCGAAATCCAAACTAAAGCAATAAGGGAAAATAATAAGCAGAAAAATGCAAAGGGCTAGCTTGCTAATTTTAGCTCCAACCCCTTTCTATTTTATCTTTTTACTAGTTATAGTCTACTCGTCTTTTCCATCGTAATGCAAGCTCTAATTCATTCTCGGACGTAAGTTCAATTTTACGACCAAAATACCATGATTATGAATAGCAATTGATTGCATTTCACGTCTGTTTCAGGTTCTTATCAACTATCATCTTCTATGTTTAAATAACTATCTTGGAAATAGATTAATTCACTTTTTCAATTAATCTAATTTTTAATTATAGTCACCTCGATACGTAAACACTTGGGGTATATACATTAAAATGGCCACTTCTCTTTAAATACAAGAAAAATATCAAGACGAAACCTATAGGTAAAGTGGTCGACAGTAATTTTCTTAGTGAAATGGGACGGCAGATTATTAGCATTACATAGTTACATATAACGTACCTTGTTCTTGTTTCGGTGGTTTAAGATTTTCGGATTTAGAAGTTTCTAATGATCAATAATAATAATGAACTGTGAGATTATCCTCAATAGTTAGGTAGTTAAGAAACTAATGATGATTGTTGGTTATTAGTGTGATTCTGTGAACTAAATTAAATAGTTAGTTGGTCGCGACTCGCACACAAGAGGAAGAAAAAATATAAGACAGAGAAACAAATTGTGCCTTTGTGCTAGCAATGGCAAATTCATTGGGTGAGATAAAACGGTCTTGGAATCAATGGATGCGTTGGGTGAGATCGCAAATTAAAGGTAAAACGGTTAGTATCATTTAGGAAGTATCATTTTGGCAACTTCCGTTTATTGTATATGAAAAGAAAAGAATGCTAGAATTTATAGAGACACTAAATTTTCCCCGGTAAATTCATCAAGGAAATCGAGCTTTTGGTTACGTCCAGTTTGAATAGATTTTCAAATGTAACTAGTAGCAATTGAAATGTTTTTATATCTAATGTTTGGAGATTAGGACCACACAGCTTCCTTCCGATGAATTCCAAATCTTTCTAAGTTTTGCTTGAAGCCTACGGGCATAGTTTTGAAAGCTTGGGCATATCAATAAAACGCTTAGTTTGCAAAAAAAAATAAAAAAAATTGGCAAATACATTTTTGAAAGAATTAGTCATTGCTCGATGTGGAAATTTATTTTTAAAGTAAGGATGCAGATGAGTTCACCGGTGTGAATATGGGGTAATATCAATTTAGTTCCTTGAGTTTTGGCTCATATTTATTTAAGTGACATGAGTTTCAAAAATATTGAATTAGTGACTCAAGTTTCACATATATTTTGATTTAGCGGTTTAGTTAACTTCATAAGTTTTAAACAATTGCAATACATCCCACTTAGTTTAGAAATTAATAAACTAGACACCGATTTGTTGAAAATGATAAAATTAACTCTTTAATTTTACAATTTTTTAAAAGACACATTTTCCAATAAGATAACTTTTATTCATAATAAATACAATTTTAGAGATATTTTTTTTTAAAAAAAACGACATTGAATACAATTTTTCCAGCAAAATAAACACTACGTTTATTTTTTTTTTTAATTTTCAAAAATGTTTTAATCCGTAAAAAAATTGTTTTAATCCGCAAAAATTACACTACATCCGTAAATAATTTTTGGTAATTAAAGAAAATTTTACTGATTAATATTAAAGAAAATTACAATATGCGTATCTTGATTATTTGATAGTCTGATAAAAGTATCAATTTGTCTTTTTGTGAACCTTTTTATTACGAAAAAATTAGTATACTTCCATGCTGATGTCATGGGGAACTAAATTTTATGTGCGATAACTCGTGCAATTTTCTTTAATAATTTTCTGTAATTTACCAGACAATTTTTAATATTAATCCATACACTTTTCTTGAATTACCAAAACTTATTTACGGATGTAGTGTAACTTTTACGGATTAAAACAATTTTTTTTTACAGATTTTAACTTTTTTGAAAAGAACAAAAATTATGTTTAAAATTGTATTTATTATAAAGAAAAGTTTCCTTATTGTAAAACGTGTCTTTTACAAAAATTGTACTATTAAAGAGTTAATTTTGTCATTTTTAATAAATCGGTGTCTATTTTATTTATTTTTAAACTATGTGTACTGTATTGCTATTGTATAAAAATGTGAATTTAAGTAGACCACTAAATCAAAGTATATGTGAAACCTGTTTCACTAATTCAACATTTTTGAAAATCAGGTCACTTAAATAAATATTAGTCAAAACTCAGTGTAATAAAGTGATATTAGCCCATGTGAATAGAAAACTCTTATTCTAGTTTATGAAAATTTATGATACTTGAGATAGACAATTTTAAATTATAATCCAACAAAAAAGAATAAAAAATTCGGGTAAGAACCAAACGAACCATTTCAATCAGAGGGCCAAAAGAGGGCAGCCATTAACTTCACTTTCCAAAAAAAACTAAGTAGACTTTTTTCATCTGTATTTCTTCTCTTCGTCCTAGATACTTATGTAGCTTTCATACATTCAAATATTCATTAATATGTACTGCAAATTGAAAATAATAGATACATAACATACCACCGTTATTCTATAAGAACTCCCTTTTTTCCTTCACAGCTTCAATCAAACCATATCTTATTCTCTTTCCCTCTCCTCCTTATATAGTTCATAATCTCATTACTTTTCATCACAAAAATGGATCCACATCCTCATTATTTGACATGGATGAAAAACAAATACATTGTGAATTCACATTTTCAAACATCTATGAATGCGTTTCGTATCTCATGGGAAGAGCAAGCGTTTGTTGATGATGTGGCATTCATTTGGCCTCCAAGATCTTATACTTGTAGCTTTTGTAAAAGAAAGTTTAGGTCTGCTCAAGCCCTAGGTGGTCACATGAATGTTCATAGAAGAGACAGGGTTAAGCTTAAGCTTTCTCCGACTTCACAAAATGAAGCCCTTTCACCAAACCAAAATCACCTTCTAAACTCTAACCCTAATAGGGAACCTAGTTTTCTTGCGTTATCTACCCCTCCTTGCGTTGTTCTCGACCTAAATACCGGGCTCGGAAAGAATGTACTATCAAAAGAAGATTCAAGATTGGTTGGCGATGATGGAGTTGTGAACTTGACTATAGGGTTGAATTTGGTAGTTCCAAATCATAATGAGGGAATTCATTTGAAGAGGCACAAGTCTAATGTTTTTCCAGTGCCACTTTTTCTTGGGACATGTTCTAAGGATTTGGATCTGGAGCTAAGGCTTTGTGATTCACCAAAGAGGAAATAAAAAATATAGAGTTAGGGGAAGAGGGGAGGTCTAGTTTTTTCTTTTGTTTTATTTTATGTTATGACAATATGACAGATTAAAATCTTGTGTACTTGCCAGATAGATTTCTCTATTGTCTGTGGTACCTATGAAAGTTGTTAGCTTGAAGTAGAAAAGTTTCTTTTCCACCCTCTATTTATATGCAAGTTTTAGGACAAAAGAATGTGGATTTCTCACTGTCCTATGTCATCTTATTATCTGATCAATTGCAAGCTATATGATTTGATATAATTCCAAATAATGTTCTCATAACGTTAACATATTTAGCATTTTTAGATCAACCTTGCATTTAGTCTAACACCTTCACAGTAGTTGCGGAAAATTGAAAACGATTTACAAAGTGTAGATATACAAGAAACTATACTAAATAACAAAAAAAAAAAAAATCAACATACGTAGTAGCCATAAATTTTCCTAGATAGTTATGATATTAGGTTTGGATCAATGATTTTGAAATGTTTCCAATTTTTAATTATGTCAATTTTATCAATTCCAGTAGGAAAGATGTTATTTCATGTGTTTCATAATTAACCCGTGTATTAAACGTAGCAATGCAGGGAAGTATACTTTTACTTATACACACGCAAGATTTCTATAAGATTTCTATTTCCTAGCTAATACACAAAAGAAATATCCTAATAAGTCTTCAAGGAAATGGGGATATTAATATCTTAATAAAAAGTTACAATCACATTAAACAAGAGCATATGAATACTCCCTATGCACTGGCAGGTCAAGTTGCAATCATATTAAACAAGAGCATATATGATAAAAAAAAAATCTACAAAAACAATCCTATATGCACATAAGAAAATAATTTAATTTCGTCTCAAAAATTATTTGAAGATAAATTTTAATTGCGTTCTTATGTTCGTATGGATTGTCTTTCGATACACTTTTTTTTTCAAATTATATGCTTAAAAGTTAGATTTGAGGACAAAAAAATTATTTTTCTGTCTAAAATATTATTTTTATGCCGAAAAGTTATTATTTGGTGACAAAATTTGATTTTATCTAAAAATATTAGTTTTTTTTTTTTTTTTTAAATTTGCAATCATATTAAACAAGAGGATATGAATATAATGAAATGTCATATCATGATTCCTATTCACCGGTAGGTCAAGTAGTATAAATTAGTATAGACCTTCACTACCCTTAAATATAAGCCGAAGGTTCTTGCAGATACACAACTAGTGATCGCTCAGTGCAGATACACAACTAGTGATCGCTCAGTGACTGTTTCTTCAACATTCCTTTAAATAGGTAATAGATGTAACCTGGCTTTTGACTTAATTGTTTGCTGAAAGAAACTGAGAAGGTATAGAAAGTGTTAATTTACAAATGTGGCCTTCATTCCTTTATAGATTTGCTGGTCATTCGAGGTTACTCACATTTTTAGTCTGTTTTTGCCTTTTGGACAGTCTTCTATACATTTAAATAAATTTGAAAAAAGGATGAAGATAAGAAAGGATTGCCACTTTTCTTTCTAGACCGGTTTAAGACAATTTCGATGGGATTTGAATTGGAATATTTGTCGAGAATAGTTAACTAATGAACCGTATCGCTTCTACTTCCAGACCAAAAAAAAATTATCCGAAATTTTCAGCTGAAGTCATTCAGTCTATTATTTTGTAAGTTGTAACATATGAAGGCTAAAGCTAGTCTTTAGTTAGTCGTGTTTTTCGAGTATCGTTTATCAGCAAACAATTTTGACTGCCCTAGTTTATTTTTCGTCTGCAGTGCACATTAATAAGCACTTACAAGCTCAAAACTTTACATTAAAGAAGTTAATATAACTTTTTTATTTGTATAACAGATAAAAGAAGGTACAAATTTTGAAAGCGCGATTTAGATTGCAAATGCAAAAGCACCTTTTCGTTATTAAGAAAGAAACCCATTTATGATAATAAATATATTTTCCTATGGAGGGTAGGATTAATTAGTGGGGAAATTTTCTACCTTTTTAAAAGTTAACAATAGCTTAATAAAATCAAAAAGTACATAAATCTTCGTGTATACCTATATGCCATTGTATACCTATATGCTAGGAGTATATAACTTGTGACAATATAATACAAATGCCAATTATGTAACATTACTTACTTTACTTGAGAGAGACAGATACCTAGGACAATAAGAGGTATACACAAAATTAAATAGAAAGAAAAGGACTTTGCTCAGATAGGGTTGGTATCCACAAAATGCCTCCTCTGTGTAAGAAATTAGTTACTATTTAGTATTTACCTCCTCAACAACTACAACTTAGTATATATGCTGACTTTATTATGTGCATGCATGTAGTTGAAGAGGTTTTAAGAATGTAGTGACAGATATTAGTCACATGCCACATGGGGCTTGAAATGTCAATTTTTTTGTTTCTTAGTTACTATCAAAGATTTTATGGAAATTCAGAGTAATGACCCTAAGGAGAATAATACACTCATACCATTAATAGTTATATGTTCTTGTGTGGGTTATACATGCATTTGTATAATGTGTATATGATGATATGAACATGATACATACATTTATTTTAGCTAGGCTATGAGAATTCAAACCAGTCCTTTAAACGTTGAGATAACAGTATTTAGAGAACAAATCAATCTTGTATTCATATTCTCTTTGGGAATAAATGCGTTTATTCCCATGTATCATTGAATTTTACTATTTTTTATCCAAATTTTTTTTATAAAAAATTTAGCTTCTATCTACCTTTTTTTTTTTTTTTTTTTAAATTATTAGTGGGTAAACCCACATTTTATTAATGAAAAACCGAAGGGAAAATTACCCCACAGTAAAAACAAGAGAAATTACATATAGATTTACAAACTTCGCGACCCAAAAGAAATAATAGTAAACTATTACATCCAATTGAAATAAATGAAACTTAGATTTCAGAAACTACGAAGTTTGGATTCAATAGACTGGCGAAAGAAACTTGAGGGACTGAAACTGATAATAGATGTAATAACATATGTCATCTTCCACCTCTTCATTTCCACCTCTTCATTTCTTCTGAAGAAAAAAAACCTAAGAGAGAGAACCTCTCATCTGTCCACCGCTCTCCATCTTCATCTAAAACTTAGATTAGAAAAACCTTTTGCTTCTGTAAAAATAATCTCTTTCAATAGGTTAGGAAAGTCATCCAGACAAGAAGAGATGATTTTACTCTCCCAATTAGTAAGGAGATCAGCAGCTTTGTTATCTTCTCGCACCACATGCTTGAACAGGTATTCTCCATCCTTTAAAAATTCTTTGATACGATTTAATAGATCTAAAAATTTCCAAGGGCATTTTTGTTTACCTTCTACAATATTAATTAATTGAAGTGAATCACTCTCAATAATTAATTGTTTTTTTGGTGAGATTAGAAGACCATAGTATAGAGCTTTGAACTCAGAATAAAAAACTGAATTGCTGTTGATAGCCCTAGAAAACCCTCTGACAAAAATGCCATGTTCATCTCTTATTAAACCCCCAATACCATTAAGGACCTCTGATTGTTTGAAACAACCATCTATATTAAGTTTCAAATACCCAGTAGGAGGATGAAGCCACTTAATAATGGTGACTTTTTTATTTTTCTTTTTACCACTGTAGTTAGAATAAGAGAAATCTTTCTCCCTATAACCAGATTGAATAATCAACTCTTCATAATTTCGAATAATACTGCCTGACCTCTTTTTGATATTCTCAAATTTACATGAACATCTGGATTTCCAAATATTTCAAATAATGATAGAAGGTAGAACCTGACAAATCTTTTTTTCAGAGAAATTCTTTTTCTTAATGATATAAGACCACCAACTGTTAATTCTTCCATATAAAGAATTATTCTGAATAAATATACCCCATTTTCTTTCAAAGTAGTTCCAGACCTCATTTGCAACTATACCATTACTAAAAAGATGGTCAAATGTCTCTTCTGAAATTTTGCAACAACCACACATAGAAGCCATACTAATGCCAAATTTATGCAGGTTGCAGTCCAGGGATACAACTTTGTTAAATAATTTTCACATAAAGCAAGAAACTTTTAAAGGTACCATTCTATTCCATATAAATGTACTTCTCCATCTTTCAGTACCTACCTCTCTAGAAACTTCCCATGCTGAATTTATAGTAAAATTCCCAAGATTAGTAAGTTTCCATATAGGTTTTACCCCATTTTCAACTAATGTAGTATTACTATCAGTCAATTCTCTAGCTTGAAGCATTCTACACCAAGTATTAGTTCATCTTTTAATAGGAATGTCTTCTGCTTGCTTATTTCTACAATATTTAGCCTTCATGAATTTGGTCCACAAAGAGTCTTTTGTCTTGAACTTCCACCAAAGTTTCATAGCAAATGCTTTTGATATATCATGAAAACTTTTTACATTCAAACCCCCTTCTTTCACAGGTGTACAAACTTTGCTCCATCTAACCCAATGATACTTATTTTTACCATTTTTGTTCCTCCAGAAAAATTTGACAATAATTGGTCTATTCTTTTAATCACTTGTAGAGAGAGATTTATAGCTGCCAATGTATATATAGGTATAGATTGAAGAACATGCCTGATCAATATTAATTTTCCACCCAGATTTAGCCAGTTATCCTTCCAAGTAGACAGCTTACTTCTAACTTTTAGGATTAGTTCATGAAAAATTATACACTTTTTATGCCCAGAGTATAATTTGCAGCCAAGGTTACAGAAATGAGGTTTCTTACTTGTGATGTTCAGTTCTTTGAAGATGTTTCCTTTTTGTATTGCACTGACACTTTTTGAGAAATAGACAGAACTTTTGTGTAAACTGATTTCTTGACCAGAATCTTTATTGTAACATTGCAGTGTGTTGCTTATCTTTCTGATGGAATGAAGATCTGCTGAGCTAAAGATAATCAGGTCATCAGCAAAAGAAAGGTGAGTGATAATAAGACTTCCAATAGGAGCTTTGAAAGCTGACCATCTTTTGTTGACAATCAAATTATTTAAATTCCTGTTTAACACTTCAGAACAAATTATAAAAAGACTAGAAGATAGAGGATCCCCCTGTCTAAGACCATTTCTGGGAGTAAAAAGTTCAGTAGGATTGCCATTCACCAAAATAGAAGTTTGATTTCCAGAAATAATCCTCCATACTAGGTCTATAACCTTCTCAGAAAAACCCATTTTCCTTAGTGTAGAAATAAGAAAATGCCAGGATATTCTATCATAGGCTTTTTTCATATGTAGCTTTAGAGCTATATTTTTACCACTAGCCTTTTTATTGAGAGTTGAAATAAACTCCTGAGCAAGGAGAATATTGTCCACAATGTCTCTAGATTTAACAAAACCATTTTGATTTTCAGAAATAATATAAGGCAGTACATTAGCAAATCTAGAAGCCATAATTTTAGAGATGATCTTACTGCAGAAAGTACATAAGCTGATAGGTCTGAATTCAGCAAACTTCTTTGGTTTTATCTTCTTTGGAATAAGAGCAATAACAGTAGTAGAGAGAGATCTAGGTAGTAGATTGCCCATGAAAAAAAGATTAACAGCTTTAATAACATCTTCTCCAATTAAATCCCAACATGAAACAAAAAACTGGCATATAAAACCATCTATACATGGTGGACTAGATTTACTAAGATCAAACACTGCTTCTTTAGCCTCTTCTATAGATGGGTCTTTGTCAAAGAGATTATTAATCTCTCCAGTGATTAATTTAGGGATTTTGTTTAAACTTGTATATTCATAACACTTAGATTGTTCTGCTGCTAATAGGCTTTGAAAATAAACAACAGCCTCCCTTTTAATGTCCACTGGGTCTCTAATACAAGTACCATCTTCTTTTTCTATTTCACCAATAGCACACTTAATTCTTCTTTTCTTTACTATAATGTGATAGAATTTTTTATTAGCATCCCCTTGTAAAGTCCATTTCAGATTAGCCTTTTGGGCCCAATATTTCTCTTCTGTAAGTTTAGCTTTTAGAATAGCTTCCTCCTTATTGAGCTCCATTCTGTTGACAGGTGATAGATTCATTTCAAACTTTTGCTCTGATCTCAAAAGATTATCTTCAGCTTTTGTGACTTCTTGAAAAATATTACCAAAGGTATTATAATTCCACTCTTTCAATTTCTTTCTAGTTGCTTTTAAATTTGAAGCAAGATTTTCCAAAGCATTAGAATTAGAACTAGGAACCCAGACATCTTTTACTCTATCTTGAAAACCTTCATGATCTACCCAGAAATTTTGAAATATGAACCTTCTAGGGCTATTGACTTGAACCAACTGTAATTTTAACAATAAAAGACTGTGGTCTGAAGTAGCTTTGCTCAAATGATCAAGATAAATGTTGCAAAATAAATTGGCAAATTCTTGATTAAAAAGAATCTTATTTATTCTTTCAAAAATAGCATCCATCCCAGTACGCTTATTCCACCAAGTATATTTAGAGCCACTATAAATAGCTTCTGAGACACCCAAATTGTTTATACAAGACAAATAATCATTAGCTGAATTAATATTGATAGGCAAACCCCCAATTTTATCTTCTTCAGATAAAACAGTATTAAAGTCCCCTCCAATCAACCAAGGATTATTAGTATAAGAATTTTCTAAGAAACTCCAAAGAACTTCTCTTTCAGCTGCTGAACACTTGGCATAAATCACTGAAATCTGTAACTGTAAACCCAAATAATCAATAGAAACTGCCAAAGTTATAGCTTGATTCATTTGATTAATAATATAAATATTAATCTCTTGCATATAAAAGACCCAGATTTTATTATCTTCATGTACCAGAACCTCATCAAACCCAAACTTCCTTCTGTAGAACTCCACTTTATCTTGGTTTTTCTTTGGTTCCAAGCAAACTAAAAACATAATTTGATGTACTTTACAAAGCTTTTGAATACGCCTAGTGGTAGATTTGGTACCCACTCCTCTAATATTCCAAAAGAGTGTATTAATCATTTAAAACTCCTTTTAACCTCTACATTAGAGGATCTAAGAACCATAGCATCTTTACCAATAACAGTTGGAATTTTACCCAATTTTCTTTTATTTTTTGGAGTTTTCCATTCTCCTTATTCTAAAATACTGGGAATTTCTCTAGGAGAGAGACCCAGATCAATTCTTAGATCTTTTGATATGTCTGGAGCATCAATGAGACTAGAATCTCTCATTGTCACATTATCATCATAGTGAGGAGTAATATTTAATGATCTGAGTACTGGTGATTCACCAGTGAATAGAACCATTTCAGTATTTAGATTACATTCTTCACCATTGTCTTCCTCCATTAATAAAACTATATTGTTGTTTTCAGGATTTACTGCAGCTGATATCTTTGCAGCTGTTTCTTCATCATTCCTAGATAATTCATTATTAAAGCTCTTTGTAACCCATTCTTTTGTTGAGATAATAGTATTTAGAGAACAAATCAATCTTGTATTCATATTCTCTTTGGGAATAAAAGCGTTTATTCCCATGCATCATTGAATTTTACTATTTTTTATCCAACTTTTCTTTTTCTTTTTAAATTTAGCTTCTATCTACCCATGGGCGGAACCAGAACCAAATTTGTGCGGTTACCAAAATTAATAAAAACGCATAATATTTTTCAAAGTATAAAATCGGAAAAGCCGGCTTTTTTTAAACCTGTTTTACCATCTTTTCTTATTTTTTTTTACCTTGATTTCTTGATTAAAATGTATTTGATTTCTATTTTTTTTCTTTTTCGCTCAATTTCGACTTTCTTTTCAAACTCCAAAAAAAACTCACAATAGTAATGTCACATGCAATTATGTGTAGAAAGTTTCAGCATTTCAAAATTGACTAAAAAATAAATAAAATAAATATACAAAAGATTCAAAAGTTAAATTTAATAAATCAATGTATAACAAGTAAATAAATTAAGACAGGAAGGTAAAAAAATATTAAAAAAACCCCTAAAAAAGCCAAACGTATATTAAATAATAGATATATACGAACAATTAAATATCTATTACACAATTTCAGTATGTTCACTTTAATTAAAATACAAATCACCAAATTTGTTTTTATAAATTTTGTTTGCATTCACCACTACTCTAATTAATTTTTTTGTTTAATTTTTTTAAACATGTGTGTTACATGTCAACATGATAAGTTGGTGTAAAATGTTTTTTATAATCACTTGCATATGTTAATTTTTTAAGTATTACTTATATATTATCAACACATACAAAATAATGTTATGTTATTGCACTAACCATATATAATTTTGAGATGAGTTGTCAAAAAAAATATTTAAGCCGTTGCCAGAATACCGTATATATAAATTATTATGAAAAACATTAATACATTTTTTATTTTTTTCGAAATTATAGGGTTGTCGCGGCAACCCCTGGTCATACGTGTGTGCCGCCCCTGTATCTACATATTGTTATCTAATTAGGGAGTTTGTTTTAAACAAGTTGGTTTCACATGTATTTGCACTTATTTGCAGGGTCGGCCTTTACCACAGCCCAATAAACACCCTACTTAGTGCCGACCGGAAAAAAAAATACCGAAATTATTTTTTTGGGGAAAAAATTCTATATTTATGCAAACAATATAAGATATTTTTTTAATCGTATTAGGACTGATGCTCCCCCTGCTTATTTGTCACTGACTTATCAGTAGCATGTAGACAATAAATATGACGCTAGATGCCTAGCTATGAGCTGAAAAATATTCAACTCAATAAAAATGGTTCCTCTTTGCGAATAATCAAAGATCACTAATTCCAGTATTCCACAGGGTTTAATAACAAAGTTAGTGACAAAAATCACGTAGCCATCATCTTTAAACAATTTAACACTGACTATAATGTGGACTAGTTATTTGTTCGATAAAAGAACACCGTATAAATAGCTTAACAAAAACTTGGCATTTTGTAAATGAGTTTTATCGGCACAAGATAGGTTTTATAAGAATTGGATAGTAAGGACAACTAGTTGTATAAGAAATATAAATTAAATGCTTCCTAATTGTGCCAAAACCAAGAAGGTCGTGTTTAGAAAACTATGTTTATTTTGTAATTTTTTTGTCAATTACTCGAAAGAACATAGATTCTACGGTCTTCGGAAATATTATTTACTGTATAAAATATGCTTAAATATAAGCAACATTTAATTAAAACGATATATTCTGAAAAAGAAAAAAAAATTGTTTTTAAAACACCGATCTTATAAATATTTGGCGAGTATGAAATAGCGACATTATTTTAGCAAATTACTCCTAAAAATAAATATTTCAGTTATGCGTTTTAAGGCGTGTTGACTATTTTATTTGAGAATCCATTGTCAAAGTGCGAGGATCTCCCGGCTCCCATGCAGAAGCTCATGTGAGTTCACCCCATAGATGCGGCTAAAGCCGATCTAACACCTTAATATAGTAATTAAAAAAAAACTTTCCGACAAATGCAAACGGTACTTGGCCATTTAATCCACCTAAGTCTGCTACACCTTCATCATAGCAGGAATGTTGCCGTTGTAGCTCTCTGTCCAATATCAGCTGATCTATGAAAACAGTTGTAACACTCGTAAGTGATGCAAAAAATAATACACATGGCGGAATACTAGGAAGATCGAGGTGGGGGAGGGGGAGGGGGTGGTTAACATCCCCAAAATATGGTATCACGTGACACTTTGAGCTTTTAATCTCATGTAAAAATAGTTTTTTATTTTATTTTATCAAATCATACTATAAATACGCAAGTTATACGTTCTCATAATTTTCTTGAATTTAGTTGTGTTTTTTACCCCTTCTTCCATACACAAAATGCTCAGTATTGAAATGGTTTTGATCACACGAGGTCAGGGTATAAAGAATTAAATTTACCTATAAAATTGAATAGTTTTTAAGTAGGATATATAACAGATTTTATTGTCATTGCGAATTTATTTGAGATTATGTAAAACTCAATTAATTCCTCGAAAACTATGTTAAAAGGTTGTGATATGCTAGCTTTAGATAACCATTTCTGTCAAACTATTTATAATTTTAGCCCAAGTTCACCTAATTGTTTTAAGGGGCAATTCCATATAAGTCCCTTTTACCAAATTATATTCCTCCTAAATCACCTTCATAATTTCACATTCCTCATAGGTAACACTTTTTATGGTTTATGAGTTTTATTAGTAATTGATTTTTTAAAAAAATGAAAAAATCACAAAAAATCATAAAAAATATAAAAAAATTATAAAAAATCACCAAAAAGTATAAAAAATCACCAAAAATAAAAAAAATTATTAAAAAATACAAAAATCACAAAAAAATTATAAAAATTTCAAAAAAAATTAAAAAATCATAAAAATTCACAAAAAATCACAAAAAATCACAAAAAATCACAAAAAATCACAAAAAATCACAAAAAATCACAAAAAATCACAAAAAATAACAAAAAATAACAAAACAATATAAAAAAATAACAAAAATCACAAAAAATTATAAAAATTATAAAAAATCACAAAAATTACAAAAAAAAGAATTATAAAAAAATTAAAAAATCATAAAATTTTTAAAAAATTACAAAAAATATTTTTTTTTGTCAATATAACACTTTTTATACGGAAAAGTGATTTTTTTATACAAAAAAATGGTTTTTCCATGATAAATGTCCCTTTTTTTTAATCTAAATGAGCTGAAAGTGCATCTAGTTCAGTCAAAAATACATATAATTCAGTCAAAAGCGTATATAGTTCAATAAAAATGCATATAGTTCAGTCGAAAGTGTATATAGTTAGTCAAAAATGCATAAAATTGAGTCGAAAGTGCATATGGTTCAGCTGAAAGTGCATATGGTTCAGCTGAAAGTGCATATGGTTCAGCTGAAAGTGCATATGGTTCAGCTAAAAGTGTATCTGGTTCAGCTGAAAGTGCATATGGTTCAGCTAAAAGTGCATCTAGTTCAATAAAAGTGCATATGGTTCAGCTGAAAGTGCATCTAGTTCAATAAAAGTGCATCTGGTTCAGTTGAAAGTGCATCTAGTTCAATAAAAGTGCATATGGTTCACCTGAAAGTGCATCTGGTTCAGCTAAAAGTGCATCTGGTTCAGCTAAAAGTGTATCTGGTTCAGCTGAAAGTGTATGTGGTTCAGCTAAAAGTGCATCTCGTTCAATAAAAGTGCATATGGTTCAGCTGAAAGTGCATCTAGTTCAATAAAAGTGCATATGGTTCAGCTGAAAGTGCATCTGGTTCAGCTAAAAGTGCATATACTTCAGCTGAAAGTGCATCTACTACAGTCGAAAGTGCATAAAGTTCAATAAAATTGATTTTTTTTAATGATTTTTTTCATTTTTTTTATAATTTTGTGATTTTTTTCATTTTTTTCATTTTTTTAATAATTTCTTGTGATTTTTTTCATTTTTTATAAATTTTTTATATTTTTATAATTTTTTGTGATTCTTTTCATTTTTTATAATTTTTTTTATTTTTTTTATAATTTTTTTAAAATTTTGTGATTTTTTGTGATTTTGTGATTTTTTTTTTTTTTTATAATATTTTGTGATTTTTTTCATTTTTTATTATTATTTTTTTTTTTTGTAATTTTTTTAAAATTTTGTTATTTTTTATAATTTTTTCATTTTTTATAATTTTTTTATAATTTTTTTTTCTTTGTTATTTTTTTTTTAATTTTTACAATTTTTTGTGATTTTTTTTCATTTATTTTGAGATTTTTTGCATTTTATATAATTTTATGTGTTTTTTTTTCATTTTTTATGAAATATGTGTATGGCGTTTTGGTAAATAAATTAAATAATTAAAATGTGGTACCTATAGGGAATGTGAAATTATGGAGGTACCTAGGAGGAATATAATTTCAAAAGTGCTACCTATTGGGCATTAGTTGTTGTTTTAAAAAAATACTGAAGAAATAATGAAAATGTATAAATTTGGAAAAATCTCCAAAAATCATAAAAAGCCAAAAAAATTGAAATAATTGAAAAGCCGAAAAACCCCCAGAAAAAAGGTTTAGAAAAAAAAAATCTTTAAAACCAAAAATATCTTGAAAAAAATCCAAAATGACTAATTTTGTATTAAAAAAAATAAAAGGGACAATAAAATATCAGGAAAAGCTGAAAGGTTTAAAAAATATTTTCTAAAATTTGCAAAACACAATAAAATTCACAAAATTTCAAAAAACAATATTTTTTTTAATATTTTTTTCTAAAACTATCTAAATCACAAAATATAATAGACAATAACTAAAATTAAATAGTTAGAGTCATTTAATTTGTTTCTGAAAAAAAAAATTTAATGGCAAAATTAATACTTTAGACAGTGACCCAAGGTAACAGTTCTTACACTAAAAAAAAATACTCAAACAGCGACGGGATTAGGGACGATATTTTTTGTTACGAGCTTATTATCGACGGTTTTTGTGACGGTTTTGTGACAGTTTAGTCAATTTACGGCAGATTTGTGACAGCTTTTTAAATTAGCGACAG
The DNA here is from genome assembly GCA_963920805.1 of Primula vulgaris. NCBI lineage: Eukaryota > Viridiplantae > Streptophyta > Magnoliopsida > Ericales > Primulaceae > Primula > Primula vulgaris. Next base: position 2,407,843 of record OY987220.1, on the reverse strand, counting down.
ATTTGTGATAACTTTTGACTCTCACTAAATCAAACATTATTTTGTAGTGTTAGACCGTTTCAAAAAACATTCTATGATCATTTTAAAACAATTTGTGGTAATTTAAAAAGAGTATATGATCATTTAAAATAGTATACGGTCCTAACTGTAATTATAACATACATTAGGAGTGACTATAGTGTTTAAGCCAAATTGTTGTAATCCACTAATTCTTTTGGACCAGAAACTGTCATTTGAAAATAGTCTCTCGTCTACACTATAATTTTTTTTTTTGAAGAATTAAGTAATATGTAGGATGCATAGCAAATTAGCTCAAAATTTAAGGGGTAATTAGTAATCTTTGTCATAGTTACCAAGTCAGTTCCGTAAAGGCAGTTAGGGTTTCAGCTACCCAAAAACCATGCCGCCATCACATACACATGCACTACCACCGTTATCGCCACCTAAATCATTACGGTGGTAGCGCACTTTGTCACCATCGGAGATGAACATGACGATAGTTGTGACTCGCCAGAGATGCAGGCATGTTAGTGTGATAGTGGTGTGGCCCTGTAGGGGTGGGAGGGATACTGAGATGTTGTTGCCGGAGACTTAAGTAAGGTTGAAAAATATGACTTATTTCTCAAATATGACGTATTATAAAAGGTAATAGAAACTGGGAAGCGGTTTTTTAAAGGGAGAATGAATTTTTCGATAACTATGGGTCCGTTTGGGATCCAATTTTTTAGGCAAAAATCTGATTTTAAAAATACCTAGCAAAAAATCTTGATTTTTACAATCTGGAACTAGGGTTTGGTATGCGAAAATCTTTGGCTTTTTAGATTTTTTATTTTAATGCAAAACTACATAAGTATCCTAAATTAAAATCCCCAAATCTCTCTTTGTTATCCAAATCAACGTAGACCATACTCTATTCCCTTTCTTCCTGTTATCTCTTTACCCAAAGAAAACCCTTTTGCAAAATTTGATTTCTAACAAATTTCCAATTCAAAGTTTAAATATTATACCAGGTGTTCACCCTTTTTACCCCTTTTGCAAAATTTTAGAATAACAAATTTCCAATTCAAAAGTTTAAATAGTCTTATATTTCTTGATTTTCTTTTATGAATTGAACGAACTCCATAATCTTGTTTATTGTGATAATTACGGGTGGGCAAAGACTTGGACCAAACCGCGGCCAATCGGGTCGGGTTGAATTTTTCAAAATTATGAACCCAAATTGCACCGCACCGCAAATATTATAAGTGGATTGGTTCGGTTTAATATTTTCAAAACTCGGGCCAACCCACTAAACCGCAAAAAATATAAATAAGTTAAATATACATATAGATTAGTTCAATATACATATAAATGTTTAAATATACATATAAATAATCAAATAGATAATAAACTATTTAACCATAATAGATTATGATCGATCAAGCACATAGGGTTCAGGTTTACACCCTCTTTTATTTACAGTTTTAAATTGTTTGGATATTTTATGCTTTTATGACGCGTGTTAAATTTTTACAAATAAAAATGTTATGTCAAACTATTAGTCAAGTGCATATAGTATGCAGCTATGCTTTGCTTTATGAATGTTTAATTAAAAAAAAATTACTTTTATTTTTTTGAGTTTCTTTTTTCTATTTTTGGGTTAAAATTGCATCTTTTATAAGTTTAAGAACTAAAATGAACAAACCGCAAACATATTCCGAACCACTTAAAATGTATTGAGTTGACTTAAATTGAAATTTGAAAATTCACCAATCTACACCAAACAAAAGCGCTCATTTTTTTACGTGGTTTGGTTTTCGTTGAACTCAAACCGTAAAAAACCGAACCATGTCCACCCCTACTGATGATCACTGGTTTTGGGGAAGGGGGATCATCTTAGGAAAATAATCTATTATTCCTTTATATATTTTTTTTTGTATATAAAAATATGTGTTTTTGTTTTATGCAGTCAATCAATTAAACGTCATAAAATCCTGTTTTCAAAAATAAATATCCTATTTCTACTTTTTAAAAAAAAAAATTTGATTAATAATTAAATTTAGGTTAGTATACACAAGGGTTTTATATTTCTATTTGAGTTTTTATTGTGTTATAATTTTTTTTTAATTTATTAAATCCTAATTTATCTAATATATAATAAAATTTGAAAAATTAAATTAATTATTGAAAATGTATCATCTAACCCTCCAATTTTTAACACAATGGTTGTAAAGATTCGTACATTGTAAAGTCTAATATATAATAAAATTTGAAAACATAGAAGATAATTTCTCAAATATGTTAGGGGTATTATTGTCCGTCCATGTATATTTCATTTAACTTCTAAAAAAGTGTCCAGAATTCAAAAAAAAAAAATCCACCAAATTTGGATTATTAGATTTAAGATTTTCAAGAATAGTTTGACCAAAAATATGGATTTTGAAAATCAAAAAAATCTTACAAACCAAACTCACATAAATTTTTAAAATAAAAAATCCAAAAACCAGCCTAAAAAAATCTGATATCAAACAGACCAGGCATAAGTAATGCATACGAAGGTTTTAGTGCATTGTAGTGTGGGTTCCATAAAAAAGAAGTGTTCTCGTTGGAGAAGCACTCTATTTTTCAGCCGATGTGCCTTTCTTCTACTTTTTCTTCGAGTAACCAATCGTCATTATTATTATCTAATTTAACTATTATGATTATTGAGTCATATACATGTTTAATTTGGTTTTTACTGATCAGAATGGGTATGAACCAAATTGTGTCAGCATTGTCCACCATAAACATCATTTCTCAGCTTTATCCGATGTATATATATTCATTCCCTTTAAATATTATTATATAAATATGATGTTATTACATATGAGTTTGAGATAAACGGTCAACAAACTGCACCGCTAGCCCTATTTGTATAACAAATCATAACCTCTGGAACACATACTCAATCGAATCTGCAGTCAACACATTCATATTCATAACTTTCTACACTATTCTAAAAATCTCAACAGACTTAGTAGATAGAAAACCAAATGTATCAAACGCGAACAGTATGAAGCTGTGCTGGTTTTCGTGGCAGGTATTTTCATGTTTCTCTACCTTTTCTGCCGCTGTAGTACTAGCTGCGTGATCCACGATGAATTCGCCAGTACCAAAGCCCATCAAGGATGAAATGCTAGTAAGGTCGACACACACATATTTCCTGCCGCTCCAACTATAAACAAGAATGTCTGCTGGTCTAAGGGTAGATATTTCTTGCGATGGATCTGCAAAAAAGTTAACAGGTACCCCTTTTCTATCTGCAATTCCGTCTCTGACCAAATCGTGATGGTATTTGAAACCCGGGAGGTTCCTACAATGGGCCGTATGCTTATCAAACGAGTCAAGACGGACCTTGTGACAAGCCGGACACATCTCCCCTTCCCGTTATAGAGAAACCAAGAGTCAATATACTTGAGGATAACTCGGTATTCTATGAAGGATATGCGCTGAACAAGACCCTTTATAGGGGTGGCAAGTAAGAAATCTTGAGCATGCGGGGCACGGAGACAGTCAAGCACGGCAAGATCCCTAAGACACAAGCCAACTATTCGCGTAAACCCTTAAAAACCCCACTGAAGTAACTATCTGCCAAAAGGTGCATTGACATTTTGGGGACAGCACACTTCGTGGTGAGTCTTGTAGAGTCGAACTCGAGAAGGATGACTTGGAATCTGTACAAAGCCTCAGTGAAATGGTCCTCAAACTTAATTTGTTTGCCAATCAAACAAACAAGGACACTAAATACATAACCCAAAAAAATGAAACATACAGAATATTTGTCTTACAAAAAGATCTCAACTTTTGATTTAATGACTTGGGATAATTTTAGAACAATGCTTAAGGAAAATGAGACAAAATCTATCCAGAGTTATGAACAAGTTTTGTAACAATCCAAAAATTCAACACACCAGCTCTCATGTACAAGTTTTCAGCAGACTCTCAAAGTGCTCCCTTCTCTTTTTAGTTAATTGTAAATGAGTACCAAAACTAAATATCTATGTATGAATTGCTAAACCATAAAAATACAAAATCTACCATTACTTATTAAAAAGAGAAAAAATAAATTTGAAAACATACACAAGAATATATATACTTTAACGTAAAGAAAATGGGAATAGAAATAGAGTTTAAATCTATAAAACCCCACACAAAAATCCCAGACACTTGTATTTAAACAAGTGATTTTAATTTTTGAAACTAATTTGACCTGTTAACCTGGTCACTGTATCTAATAGGAAACGTCGGCGCTATTAAAAGCCAGACTACAAGTATATAGCAAACAATTAACGTTGTATTTGTGATGTCATTAAAGTAGCACATCATATGAAAAAATCTATAACCGATGAATGGAGGAGAATCTAGCTAGTGTTTGAAAAGTTACACCAAATATGCAATAAATTGGAGAAAAATTAAGTGGAGCCGCGGTCGTAACAGATTTTCTTTGCCAAACAAATTTAATTAGCAGCTTATACTATAACCAATGTTAATTAGATGCGGGTTTTTACAAAATGATTTTGTTTCAAGATTCTGTTGTTTGGCGCAACCTAACTACACATACTGTCTCTTACATGCGATTTCATAGTTACGACAAGTTCAAGTGACTACTATATTAAAAATGTGACACATGTTTATTTTATATATGACGTTTATGATAATTACGACCCTATTTTTTCAAAATACATTTGTAATATAATGCAGCATAATGCGAAGAGTTTGTACGTGTTAGCACCATGCATCATATAATCTGTTGTGTTCACAACTAAACAAAATATTTATAACCAATCAATAGAATGTACTTGAAAGTAAAATATATAAAATAATCGCGGCTGTTATACTAGTATTAAGTTAAAAACTTTAATTTATGTATATAGACAGCACATGCACACCATGAAATGTCGAAAAAATAATTGTAGCAAAAAGGGAAATAAAATTAATTTTGGGCCTGGATTTGTTAACAGGGGTCCAAAAAATTTGAAAATTGAAACGTTGTCCACCTGTTCAATGCATCTGGTATTACAAAAAAAAAATTACCGTTTTAAAATTTCTCACCGATTCTTTCTCTATTTATACGGCCTTTATTTTATTCTTTTTGATACAATAAATAAAGCCATCTTTTCTCTGTAAGTGTCCTTGCTAATATATTGAAAATAGTTAAGTTTTTTCTTTCTCTTTGTTTATGTTTTTACATCTGTTCATAACAAATCACTTAGAAGTGTATTAAATTTTCAAAACTTGCAGAATCAAAAGGGAAGAAAAGTCAAAGCATGTCATGTTCGATCTAGTTCACTACTATTGCTTGTTTCCCTTTACTTTACACGAACATATTTCTTTCGTTTTGTGTTTATTTTGTAGATTTTTTTGTTATTTATATTTTGAAGTATAAAATAAAAATTTGTTACCTTCTTCTCAAAATATTACAAACATCCAAACGGATTTTAAGACGCCAACTTTCTATCTACACAAGGGCTGTAATATTTTCGCTTAGATGTCGACCCGACTTACTCGATTTCTGAAACTATAACTTGGAGCAAAACAAGGGCGGAGTCAGAACACTAACTTTGTATCTACTAAAAAAAAGTATCGACCCAAAGTTTACTTATTTTAGTGCGGACTGAAATTTTTCTAGTTTAAAAAAAAAACACCCTCTTGTTTACAAAATTTCAAAATAATATATTTAGAGAGCGTCACTCAGTCAACCGCCTGTTTTGTATATCTAAATACGTTTGAATTAAGTTTTTCAATAAATTAAATAATAAAAATCCACCTAAAAATACAATTTAGTAGAGAGGGCAGAAATAGTCAAATTTATATTTAATACTCAAATTTCCAAAATATCAAGTAAATTACAACATTGTTTTTATTTCCTTTTCAAATTTTCTCAAATTGTCAAAATTTTGAAGAGATATTTATATAATTTATTCTTGAGAAATTTCATAATTTATGGACAATGTATCGATCAAACTATAGAAAATATCATGATTTCCTTACATATAACTTTTTTTTAATATATAGAAAATATTTAATCTTAATTTTGAGAGTTTGTAGTGTAATTTTTGTAATAATTATTTGACTAAGTAGATATATATATTAGGCATTAGGATAAAGTACAATGGATAGGTTAGAAACATCCAGAATCGTATTTAATCAGTGTATGTGACACTAGTAATAAATAATACATTCACTACTCAATCACTTTTGAGTTTTATTTTGTCCTAATTTTCTAGATTTTTGATAAAAAAAATTCTTTACTTTTTAGCTTTGACCAAAACTGATGTACACATTAATGATCTAGTTTATCTTTTGTTCTTAGAAATTAATATTTGTATTTAAAAAATCAAAACACACATTCATGATTCATATATAAAAGAGTTTTATTATTCGTTTATCTAGATGTCGACTAACTTCAGCAACTCCGAGATTTTGCCACCGAAACTTAAATACAAAAGGGATGCGAAGTTGCAATCCGCCATCAATTCAGAGGGTTCTTCAACCGCTCCTAAAAAATTTCCTACATCAATAATTAACAAAAATGGGCCAAGGGGTCTTAAACACAAGAGTGCGTCACTGGAAATATTCGAAAAGGATACCAATTCTTCTCCTCCGAAAAGACATAAAGGGGAGTCGTCAAAAAGTGGAGGGAAAAGACCTATTAATTGTGTATCCAAAGGCAAAGCCGAGGTGATTGGCTTGGATGATTTTGATTGGACGGAAGATATTGAGTACTGTCCGACTTATTTTCCCACCAGAGAAGAGTTTGAAGATCCAATGGGTTATCTTCAGAAAATTTCAGCGGACGCTGTGGAATTTGGTACTCTTTTTTCTTCTTAATTTATATAAATTTTTTATGGAAAATTAATTAATAATATTGTTTGATGAGATTAATTTATTTTATTCCTTTGTTATAATTTCAGGGATTTGCAAGATTGTATCTCCGGTAGGTCCTTCTCTTCCACCTTCATTGGTGCTGGAGAATGAGAATAAACCCGAAAAGTTTCGAGCCGAATGTTTACCTCTGGAGGCTAGGTATAGAGAAACTATAATCAAGAGCAAAAGGTAATTTTTATTCATGAAAATGTTACTAGTATATAAATAATATATTATATATATGAGTACATTTTCTAGTTCAAATTTGATTCTGATAATTTTTGCTATTAGTACATACTTGAGATTACTCATTTATGTATTTTCTTTTCCTTGACAGAGACCATACGGTTGATAGTTTTGCAACGATGGCAAATGAACAATTCATGCGTAGATACAAACAATCTGTGCCACTTCCTCCTTCGCTAGTAGAAAGAGATTTTTGGAAGAAGATTGCACAAGATAATGGGGGAAACGTTGAGTATGCCAACGGGATAAAAGCAAGTGCTTTCTCTTCGGATCCTAGTGATCCCCTTGGGAGAAGTAAATGGAATCTTCAGGTTTACTTTTACCCTAACAATAAATTCACTTAGAAGAACCATAGATTTTAATTTTCTTGATTAATAATCCCGACAAATTTATGTTAAATGAAACCAGAAATTTTCCCGCCTGGACCAGTCATCATTGCGGCTTCTGGACCGTGAAATTGAGGTAATTAATGTTGTTACTAATTAATTTAGGGTTATAGTTAATCACTATAGTTACACAATCTAATATATAGATCCTTTTTTACTTTTACCAGGGGGTAACAGATCCCTTGCTTTACCTGGGAATGTTGTTTAGCTACATTTACTGGTCGGCTGAACCGGGTCACCTATATAGGTAGTTGTCGATCGTCTGTTTATTTTATTTTATTTTGGTATTCTTATTATGGGAAATGGATTACTTATTTTATTTCTTTTTGGAAATTAAGTATCGAGTATCATCATTACGGCGCACCAAGAACTTGGTATGTGACTCCAGGAAGTGCAGCGTACAATTTCGAGAAGGTGGTTAAGGAATTTGTATTTCCGGAAAACCGCCTACAAAAATATGAAGCTTACGATATACTTAATTTTAAGACAATGCTTTTCTCCCCAAAAGTAATGCTCAAGAACGACATACCGATTTTCAAAACGGTGCAGTATCCAGGGGAATTCATTATCACTTTTCCCAAAGCTTGTCATATGGCAATTAACCATGGTAACACTACTAGTGTCGACTCTAAGTTTTTTTGTCTTCTTAGCAATTTTTTAGCATAGCTATATGGAAATTTTAACTATGTTTGATATGTTAAGAATCTTGATCGTTTGTATCTGGTATTTGGAAATTGCAATTTTGTAGCAACACTAATAATTAACTAGAGTCTCGTTTTTTCTTTCTATCTGGCATTTGAACACATTTGCAATATTTTAGCAAATTGATATGAAATTTGGCCATTGACCACACTAAAAATTATTAAGTATCTGGTCTTAATTTAGTTAGTAATCGAAAATTTGCAATTTCTTAGTGTAGTTCTATGATAATTTATCATGTTATTAAGACTGGTATTACAAAAGAGTCTCGGTTTCCCAGTCTAGTTTTTAGATATCTATAATGTTTTAATAATTTTTTACTTGAACCAGGGTTTAATTGTTGGGAGGAGGCGCACTTTGCTACACCCCATTGGTTTCCTTTTGGAAATGAAGCAAGTGAACGTCGTGCTCTTTATATCAGGCCTGAGATTGTTCCGTATCAAGAGCTCTTATGCAAAGAAGCAATGTACATGTTCGTTAACAAAAAATCAGATCTAGAGTCACATTCTTATAGGGAGATGAAGGTCAATTTCGCAGCCTTAATAAGTCTCCATCGCTTTGCATGCGAGGAGATCAAAAGGAGAGGAGGAGCTACAGTTAAGATTACTTCGTATAGTGACGAGATTATGCATTGTGGTGCTTGTAGTCGGGAATGCCACCTGGCCTACGTGAAGTGCAGATGCTTTCCCATGCCAATATGCATTTTTCATGGTAAATTTCTTCATTTATTTTCATGAATATTTCTAACTAAGGACATTTGGGGAAACTTTTGATTTCAATTTTTGTGAAATGACAGACATATACAATGAGTGCCCGTGTCAGGAAAATCGTATCATGTTCGTTAGAGAAGAATTTACCGAGATGGAAAGTGTTGCACTGTCCTTCCAGAGTGATGATGACGAGGCCCTATTGGCGGAAGTGGAACATTTAGCATCGATAAGAAGGGATACTATGAGGATGAAACTAGAGGTACTATATATTATATTTTAAATTTATTAAATTATCGTATATTGTTGGTTGGCTTTGTATTTTCAATAGTTGTATAACTTGTAACACAACGTAAAAATACAATTTTGTGACAACAGGAGTTTGCTGAAATATGTTGCCTCGAAGCAGAAAAATCTGGAAGGTCACCCCTTCTATGATATGAAGAAATCGAGAGCCAATATGAGTAGCAAGAAAAGGGTCGAAGTTGCTATTTGTCTCTAGAAGTTTTTACTTTTTTACAGTTGCGTTCTTGAACACAGAATCTTTATAATGTAACAAAATATATTGCATTTCAAATACTGAAATAATAAAATATTGATTGTTGTCTTACTATGGATTATTTGCTTTCTCAATGAAAGATATGATTATAGTTGAAAGTCTGCTAAAAAAGAAATAATTGTCTTTATTTGTTTCATTGGACTTTTAGAGTGGTAGTACTAAGTAAAAATACTTCAATATTGGTGGTTCTTCGTTCCTACTTTAACTTTGTTCTGATGTGTAAGTGGTATTGTTAACGTATTTGAGTCAATAATTACACGTGACAATTTTTCTGTATTTAAAGTTCAGAAGTTGGTCGCTTGCGAGAGTAACCCATATCGGTTAAACTGAAAGCCGGAAATTGGTTTCCATTCGAGTTATAGTGTGAACTCTCTTGTTGCCCACAAAATCTCAACTTCCAATCAATTCACCAATAGACAAAGACAATACCTTTATATGAAACACATCACGAGGATATGAACAAGTAATTCCTGCATTTAACTGAGAGGTTCGGGAACCAAAACAAAATAATCTAGAGTGGTTAATTTTCGTCATGATTTATCGTTTATCAAATCTTTTTGTAGTGTGCATTAATTCCTTTCAACGTCGTTTTTTCACCAGCCATGACATAAATTATTACATCAACACGTTTAATCTTTTTAGTGTTGATTTTTTTTTCCTGCTTTTTTTTGAAAGTGGAATGTAAATTACATCCCAAATATTTTTTGAAGCCTTTCAACGTCGTTTTTTCACCAGTCATGACATAACCTGGTGCAGCTTTTAAGCAAATAAACTTATATATCCTAATATTTCAGTGAAGATAACTGCCAAAAGAGAGGCACAGAGATATAAGTTTACCCGAAGGATCTTTGGGAAGGAAAATATGAAACGTCGGCACAATAAAGAGCCAGACTACAAGTATATTGGAAACGATTCGAAGTTGCGGTTAGCTGAGGTTTTTGCAGTTAAAGAAGGTTATTCTATGTTTTCTTATATGTTTTGTAACACTGTAAAGATATGGGATGAATCATGATAGTGATTTATCTCGTCCAGATTTTGCAGTCAAACGTTACTTAAAATGTTCAAAATAGGAAAGACAACGTATATCATAAACAACTTGTGAGACTAAGAAGCAAAAAAAGTCTTTGTCGATAGCTGGGCACGCGTTCTTTTATCTGTTCTTTTAATGATGTGTATATGTTGTTGTCACAGATGAGTATTAATTAGTTTCTATATTAATTTTCAACTTTTAATCTTGACATTAAAAGTCATGGAAACATTTATATTAACTTGTTCTATATTTTGTAAGTGGGACAATTTAAATTAAATTTAGATTAGTTATTTTTAACTTTTCACGTATGTGTTGCTTTTTTAGTGATTGACACAACCACATTTTTAATAAACCCGGTCTACAATAGTGTTACTCTTGAAAGCGACGGTTAGGATTTTGATGTCAAATATAGTGATTTTGATGATATTTATATATACTTACTCTATATATATAATAATAATTGTTACCCACGTGACGTGTAACGATATAAAACTCGTAATTGTATTTTAATATGAACCAATTATTCGCATTCGGTGTCAGTTATAGACGAAAATAAATAAATAACTATATCTTATCCGGAAAAATTGGAAGTGATTTATCTCGAGCAGTCGACGTGATTTGTTTAAAGCATTGGATTGAATCGGTGATATCATATGAAGAGGAGTGTGGTTTTTTTAAAAAAAAATTGGAGAGGTGGTTAATTAACCAAAAAAACTTGGGTTTTTAAAAAAGTGTGGTCACCTTTGACAGCGTAAAAAACAACTATCTTTTCTTTCTTCGCTTATCATAATAGAATATAATAAAAAAGAATATATGAATGTCATGTCCCGACCAAGTCATGTGCTATGTTTTAAAATTTTATTTCTACGTGGTCGTGTCGTGTCGAACTGTAACGATACCATTAACAAATAAACATAACGAACAATTTTATGGAACGAAATACTATTTTGACATTGTCCAACTGTTTGTTAACCATTCCCACCTAATGTTGTAGTACTATTACAATGGTCACCTCTTAAAATTGACTCTGCCCTCGATGTCATGATTGTTTGTGATAGTGTTCAGACCAAATCGATTGTATCTAACCCACTGCTGCTACGCCATAATCAAATTGGTACATCCACAAGTACATGTCTAGCAGACTTATAACCGGTCGGCCCAATGAAGCCACGACTGCTACATAAAATTTGTGCAAATGAACAATATCAGTTCTAGTTATCTTGTGGGTTTTGTTGATGTGTAATGTTTCCACCAATTTTTTTTTCCGATCTTGGTTGGGAACACTTAATAAGTTCCAAATTTAAACTCCAATCTTTGGGTGAAACTGTAAATTCACCATAAACCCAGTTATATATGAGTTATAACTGAAACTGTAATCTCCTTCAGCAGCTGAGTCGAAAGTACAGTTATAACTAAGATAATAAAAACCTGTGAAACACATTCAAATTAATCGATTAAAAGCACCACTTTATATCAATATTAGATCAATAAGCTGCCATATTAATGACAAACAAGTTACTCATTCTCTGAACCTAGCAGATACCAATACGATATAGTATTAATAACAGATGATTAAATTTAAAATGGTATGGAATAGGATACCTGAAATGAACCGGATACAGGAAACTCTAGCTTAATTTATGTGGAAATAAGAAATGTCGGCGCTATTAAAAGTTAGACTACAAATATATAGCAAACAATTAACGTTGTATTTGCGATGTCATTAAAGTAGCACATCATATGAAAAAGTCTACAACCGATGAATGAAGGAGAATCTAGCTAGCGTTTAAAAAGTTACACCAAATATGCAATAAATTAGAGAAAAATTAAGTGGAAACGCGGCTGTAAGACTTAAATTTATGTATTTAGACAGCACATGCACACCATGAAGTGTCGAAAAAATAATTGTAGCAAAAAGGGAAATAAAATTAATTTTGGGCGTGGATTTGTTAATAGGGGTCCAAAAAATTTGAAAATTGAAACGTTGTCCACCTGTTCAATGCATCCTTATTAAAAAAAATTACCGTTTTAAAATTTCTCACCCTTATTCTTTCTCTATTTATACGGCCTTTATTTATTTTTGATACAATAAGTAAAGCATCTTTTCTCTGTAAGTGTTTTTGCTAATTTATTGAAAATATTTTATATTCTAGTTAAGTTTTTTCTTTCTCTTTGTTTATGTTTTTACATCTGTTCATAACAAATCACTTAGATGTTGGAGCAAACCAAATTCATGAATCAAGACTAGCAAACCAAATTTATTTGCGTGTTCATATGAAGAGCACATACATGAACATTCATTTATGTGGTCATGTGAAGAGTTTATACATGAATTACTATTAATGTATCTTGAATTGTTTAATATTCTCGGTAGCCTATATAAAGGCCTTTAATCTTGATTTAATTCATATCAAAAAAAAGAAAAATAATTTATCTAAATAAAAAGAAATAAACTCAAGTTCATACAAAGTGGTATCAGAGCTTGGTTTGATTAAAAAAAATGTCCAACAACCTCGTTTCCCTTGTTCCTCGGTTCAATGGTGAAAGGTTTGATTATTGGAGGAATCTAATGAGGTTATGTCTTGAATCAAGACCTATGGAGTGTGGTTGAAGAGGTGTTGGTGCGCCTGAAGACGAACCTCAACTCACCACCGCCCAAAAACATCTTCTAAAGAACCGAAAGCAAAAGGATAGGAAGGCACTCTTCCAAATTTATCAAGCACTAGAAATTCCTGTTTATGAGAGAATTTTAAAAGTTTCAAATGCTCAAGAGGCTTGGAAAATATTGGATACGACATATTGCGGACAAGATCAAGTGAAGAAAGTTCGCTTGCAATCGTTGCGAGCTGAATTCGAAAAACTGGAGATGAAAGAAAATGAAAAGATTTCAGAGTACTTTACTCGTATCTCTTCCATTATAAATCAAATGGCATCAAATGGAGAAGTCGTAGAGACTCAAAAATCGGTTGAGAAAATTCTGCGGAGCTTGCAAATTAAATTTGACCATATTGTGGTCGCTATTGAAGAATCAAATGATTTATCTACAATGACACTTGAAGGTTTGCAAGGAAGATTGGAAGCTCATGAGGCTAGAATTTTGCAGAGAAGTACTCAAGGCGTTTCTTCTCAAGATCAAGCTCTAAAATCCCAATATACATTCACGAAAAGACATGGCTTATCTCGTGGACAAGACAAAGGTCGTGGTGGCAAAAATGACGAATCGAAGAAGGAGGAGAAACCATCATTCTATAAAGGTAAAGGAAGAAGCACTTACAAAGGTACAAAACCTTACTTTGAGTGTAATTTTTGCCATAAACCTGGACATAAAGAAAATGATTTTTGGGAAAAGCATCCCGAAAAAAAACCCGTGGCCGGTTTTATGCATAACGAATGTGAGAAATCAGAAACTTTGTTGATTGTTTCTGATGAAAATGTTGAAAACATTTGGTACTTGGATAGTAGAGCAAGTAGACATATGACGGGTAATAAAAATCTGTTTTCTACTCTTGTGGAAACTAACAATGGACTGGTTACCATTGGAGATGCCAAAACTTATAAAATTCAAGGTGTTGGTGAAATCTCTTTCAAAACTAAGAACGGAAGAATCGAGAAAATGTCGGAGGTACTTTACATACCAGGTTTGCGAAGCAACCTTCTCAGCGTTGGTCACTTACTACAGAAAGGATTTGATTTCAAATTTGTTGGAGATATATGCACCATGAAAAAGAACAATCAGTATGTGGCAAAGATTGTTATGGGGTCAAATAAATTGTTCCCTCTCAAACTTGATGTTATCAATAGTACGTGTTTTATTGCTACTTCTAATGACGAAATTTCCAAGTTGTGGCACGATAGGTTTGGACATTTGAATTTTTGGAGTTTGAAGGAGATGTCCACTAAAGAAATTGTACAAGGATTGCCCAAAATTGAGGTGATTAATAAAGTGTGCGAGGAATGTCAATTGGGAAAGAAACATCGTGAATCATTCCCATCAAAATCAAAATGGCATTCACAATCACCATTGGAGCTTGTCCACACTGATCTTTGTGGACCAATGCAAGTACCGTCGCTTGGAGGGAGCAGGTATTTCTTGTTGTTTGTTGATGATTACACAAGAAAAAATTGGGTTTATTGTGTTAAAGAAAAATCAGAGGCTTTCTCATGTTTTAAAGATTTCAAATTTCAAGTTGAAAAATACTATGGCTTGCAAATAAAGAATTTGAGGAGTGATCGTGGTGGAGAATACATATCTTCTCAGTTCGAAGTTTTTTGTCGAAATCATGGAATTCGACATGAATTAACAGCCAGGTACACACCTCAACAAAACGGAGTAGCAGAGCGCAAGAATAGAACAATAATGAACATGGTGAGATGCATGTTGAAAAAGAAAAACATGCCTGCGTATTTTTGGGCCGAAGCGGTATCTTGTGCCATTTACCTAATCAACCGATCACCAACGAAGAACTTGGATGATTCTACTCCAAATGAGGTTTGGTATGGTAAAAAACCGAATGTTTTTCATTTGAAAACTTTTGGTTGTCTTGCATTTTCTCACATCCCAAATGCTTTGAGATCGAAGCTCGATGATAAATCCGAGAAATGCATTTTCATTGGTTATAGCCAAATAACTAAAGCTTACAACTTTACAATCCACAAATGAAGAAAATTGTGATTAGCAGAGATGTTAGATTTGATGAAAATGGTTGCTATGATTTTTCAGATTCTGAGGAAATGCCTGAATGGCAAACTCTCAATCTTGAAAAAGAAGAAAACTCTTTGAAACAACATGTAGATGTTGGTGTTGAAATGCAACCTGAAAATAATGGGGGTGAACCACAACATGTAGATGTTGGTGTTGAAATGCAACCTGAAAATAATGGGGGTGAACCACAACAAAATTCACCACCAACGACAAATAGAAAAACTAGATCTTTGAGAGAGATCTATGATTCAACCGAATAAATGGCCACAACTGATCACGTATACTTTGCATTCTTTGCGGAAAAAGATCCAGTCACTTATAATGATGCATCAAAAGATGAAAAATGGGTTCGTGAAGGAGAAGTCAACCTTGAGTATTGTCGAAGTGAAGAACAACTTGCCGATATCTTCACCAAGCCACTTGGAGGTCCGACGTTCTTAAAAAATGTTACTGCATTAGGAGTTCGAAGGAATTTTGGTTTAGGGGAGGCAATGTTGGAGCAAACCAAATTCATGAATCAAGACTAGCAAACCAAATTGATTTGCGTGTTCATATGAAGAGCCCATACATGAACATTCATTTATGTGGTCATGTGAATAGTTTATACATGAATTACTATTAATGTATCTTGAATTGTTTTGTATTCTCGGTAGCCTATATAAAGGCCTTTGATCTTGATGTAATTCATATAAAAAAAAGAAAAATAATTTATCTAAATAAAAAGAAATAAACTCAAGTTCATACATTAGAAGTGTATTAAATTTTCAAAACTTGCAGAATCAAAAGGGAAGAAAAGTCGAAACATGTCATGTTCGATCTAGTTCTCTACTATTGCTTGTTTCCCTTTTACTTTACACGAATATATTTCTTTCATTTTGTGTTTATTTTGTAGATTTTTTTGTTATTTATATTTTGAAGTATCAAAAAAATAAATAAAAAATTGTTACTTTCTTCTCAAAATATTACAAACATCCAAACGGATTTTAATATGCCAAATTTGGTTTATCCTATCTACACAAGGGCTGTAATATTTTCGCTTAGATGTCGACCCGACTTAATCGATTCCTGAAACTATACCTTGCACCAAAACAGGGGCAGAGGCAGAATACTAACTTTGGCTTTGCTAAAAAAAAAGTATCGACCCTAAGTTTACTTATTTTAGTGCGGACTGAAATTTTTCTAGTTTAAAAAAAATTCACCCTCTTGTTTACATAATTTCAAAATAATCTATTTAGAGAGCGTCACTCATCCAACCCGCCTGTTTTGGATAGCTAAATACTTTTGAATTAAGTTTTTTAATAAATTAAATAATAAAAAACCACCTAAAAATACAATTTAGTAGAGAGAGCAGAAATAGTCAAATTTATATTTAATACTCAAATTTCCAAAATATCAAGTAAATTACAACATTGTTTTTATTCCCTTTTCAAATTTTCTCAAATTGTTAAAATTTTGAAGAGATATTTATATAATTTATAATTTATTCTTTAAAATTTTCATAATTTATGGACGACGTATGAATCAAAATATAGAAAATATCATGATTTCCTTACATATAACTTTTTTGTAATATATAGAAAATATTTAATCTTAATTTTGAGAGTTTGTTATGTAATTTTTGTAATAATTATTTGACTAAGTAGATATTAGGCATTAGGATAAACTACAATGGAAAGGTTATAAACATCCAGAATCATGTTTAATTAGTGTATGCGACACTAGTAATCAATAATACATTCACTACTCAACGACTTCTGAATTTTATTTTCTCCTATTTTTTTAGATTTTTGATAATTTTGTTCTTTACTTTTTAGCTTTGACCCAAACAGATGTACACATTAATGATCTACTTTATCTTTTGTTCTTAGAAATGAATATTTGCATTTAAAAAAAATCAAAGCATACATTCATGATTCATATATAAAAGAGTTTTATTATTCCTTTATCTAGATGTCGACCAACTTCAGCAACTCCAAGAAACTTAAGTCCAAAATGGCAGCGAAGTTGCAATCCGCCATCGATTCAGACAGTTCTTCATCCGCTCCTAAAAAATCGCCTACATCAATAATTAACGAAACTGGACCAAGGGGTCTGAAACACAAGAGTGCGTCACTGGAAAATTTCGAAAAGGATACCAATTCTTCTCCTCCAAAAAGACATAAAAGGGAGTCATCAAAAGGTGGAGGTAAAATACCTATTAATTGTGTATCCAAAGGCAAAGCGGAGGTGATTGGCTTGGATGATTTTAATTGGACGGATGATATTGAGTTCTGTTCGACTTATTTTCCCACCAGAGAAGAGTTTGAAGATCCAATGGGCTATCTTCAGAAAATTTTGGCAGAGGCTGTGGAATTTGGTACTCTTTTTTCTTCTTAATTTATATAAAATTCTTATGGAAACTTAATTAATAATATTGTCTGATGAGATTAATTTATTTTATTCCTTTGTTATAATTTCAGGGATTTGCAAGATTGTATCTCCGGTCCTTCTCTTCCGCCTTCATTGGTGCTGGAGAAGGAGAATAAACCCGAAAAGTTTCGAGCCGAATGTTTAACTCTGAATGCTAGGTATAGAGAAACTGTAATCAAGAACAAAAGGTAATTTTTATTCATGAAAATGTGACTAGTATATAAATAATATATTATACATATGAGTACATTTTCTAGTTTAAATTTGATTCTGATAATTTTTGCTATTAGTACATATTTGAGATTACTCATTTATGTCTTTTCTTTTCCTTGGCAGAGACCATACGGTTGATAGTTTTTCAACGATGGCAAATGAACAATACGAGCGTAGATACAAACTATCCGTGCCACTTCCTCCTTCGCTAGTAGAAAGAGATTTTCGGAAGAAGATTACACAAGAGAATGGGGGAAACGTTGAGTATGCCAACGGGTTAAAAGCAAGTGCTTTCTCTTCGGATCCTAGTGATCCCCTTGGGAGAAATAAATGGAATCTTCAGGTTTACTTTTACACTAAAAATAAATTCGTTTAGAAGAACCCTAGTTTTTAATTTTCTTGATTAATAATCCCGACAAATTTATGTTAAATGAAACCAGAAATTTTCCAGCCTGGACCAGTCATCATTGCGGCTTCTGGACCGTGAAATTGAGGTAATTAATGTTGTTACTAATTAATTTAGGGTTATCGTTAATCACTATAGTTAAACAATTAATCTAATATATAGATCCTTTTTCACTTTTACCCGGGGGTAGCAGATCCCTTGCTTTACCTGGGAATGTAGTTTAGCTACATTTACTGGTCGGCTGAACCGGGTCACTTATATAGGTAGTTATCGATCGTCTGTTTATTTTTATTTTTTTGGTATTCTTATATTATGGGTAATGGATTACTTATTTTCTTTCTTTTTGGAAATTAAGTATCGAGTATCATCATTACGGCGCACCAAGAATTTGGTATGGGACTCCAGGAAGTGCAGCGTACAATTTCGAAGAGGTGGTTAAGGAATTTGCATTTCCGGAAAACCGCCTACAAAAATATGAAGCTTACGATATACTTAATTTTAAGACAATGCTTTTCTCCCCAAAAGTAATGCTCAAGAACGACATACCGATTTTCAAAACGGTGCAGTATCCAGGGGAATTCATTATCACTTTTCCCAAAGCTTATCATATGGCAATTAACCATGGTAACACTACTAGTGTCGAGTCTCGGTTTTTTTGTCTTCTTAGCAATTTTTTAGCATAGCTATATGGAAATTTTAACTATGTTTGATATGTTAAGAATCTTGATCGTTGTATCTGGTATTTGGAAATTGCAATTTTGTAGCAACACTAATAATTAACTAGAGTCTCGTTTTTTCTTTCTATCTGGCATCTGAACACATTTGCAATATTTTAGCAAATTGATATGAAATCTGGCCATTGACAACACTAAAAATTATTAAATATCTGGTATTTTTAATTTAGTAATTGAAAATTTGCAATTTCTTAGCACTACAAAAAAATGTCAGTTTACCATCAGAGCTTCTGTTGCTAAACTGATGGTAAGTGAATGTCGCTAAATTTAGCAACAGTTTAACAACATTTTTTGTTAAATTTTTTGTATTAGATTGTCAAAAAAATTGTATTAGATTGGCACAAAATTTGCATTAGATTGTCAAAAAAAATCAATAGATAGATTGTCAAATTTTTTGTATTAAATTGCTGAAAAAATTAAATTATATTGTTAAAAAATTTGTATTAGATTGTCAAAAAATTTATATTAGATTGTCACAAATATTGCATTAGATTGTCAAAAAAAATTATTACATTGTCAAAAAAAATTATATTAAATTAGCAAAAAAAAGTTATTAGATTGGCAAAAAAAAAATCATTAGATTGTCAAAAAATTGTATTACATTGTATTAAATTGTATTACATTATATTAAATTGTATTAGAATTTTTTATTTTTTTTCCAATTTTATTTTTTTTCCATATTTTTTTTCCAAATTTTATAAATTTTATAAATTTTCTGGATTTTTTATTTTTTTCCGGAAATTTTGTAGTTTTTTGAGTATTTTTTATTTTTCCGGAATTTTTAAAAATTTTGTATTAGATTATTAAAAAAACAATTTTTGTTTTTTGTAAAAAAATAGTTTTTTGAATTTTTTAAGAATTTCGGGATTTTTTTCCAATTTTTTAGTTTTTTTCCATTTTTTAATTTTTTTTCCATATTTTCAGCTTTTTTACAATTTTTTGGATTTTTTTTTTCGTGAATGTTTTTTTTTTTGTCAACGGCAGTTAACGTTGAAGACCGGTCAATGCTGTTGGTCTTGGTCAAAGTTTTATTGGGCCAAATATGTTGAGCTTGTATTAGAAATTGGTATTAATTTGCAATAAATAGTTT
The DNA here is from genome assembly GCA_963920805.1 of Primula vulgaris. NCBI lineage: Eukaryota > Viridiplantae > Streptophyta > Magnoliopsida > Ericales > Primulaceae > Primula > Primula vulgaris. The sequence continues at coordinate 2,387,777 of OY987220.1, read as the reverse complement.
GTAAGTGGTACTAATACTTAAATATTTAGTTTCAAATGGTACCCACTAAAAATTCACTTGTAAAGATATGGGATGAATCATGATAGTGATTTATCTCATCGAGATTTTACCCAATAGTCTACCATTGTACTTATTTTGTTTCATAAGTTTTTCCATAACTATAATATTACCATTCTAATTTTTATTTCTTTCAAAAAATTAAAAATATGTCAGTATATATGGTTGTTATATGCACATCATTAACCGTCATAGATAAGTATTAATTAGTTTCTATATTAATTTTCAACTTTTAATCTTGACATTGAAAGTGAGAGAAACATTTGTATTAACTTGTTCCAATAAAATAATTTAGTTTGAATTTTAAATTAAATTTAAATTAGTTATTTCTAGGTTCTTACATATGTGTTAAATTTTTAATGGTTGACACAACCACATTTTTAGTAGACCCGGTTTACAATAGTGTTACTTTCACTACAAGAAAAAATATCATTTAGCATCATAATTTTTTTTCGGTTATGTTGGTAAAGTGTTTGTAACTAAATTTTAGCAACAGTTTAGCAACAAATAGTGTTCACTTTACCAACATAACCGAAAAAAAATTATGATGCTAAATGAACTTTTTCTTGTAGTGTCTTGAAAGTGACATTTATGATTTTGATATCAAAGATAGTGCTTTTTATGATATTTATATATTCTTGCTTTATATATATATTAATAATCGTTACCCACGTGAAGCATAACGACATAAAACTCGTAACTGTATTTTAATATGAACCAAATATTTGCATTCGGCGTCAATTCTAGACAAAAATAAGTAAATAACTATATCTTATCTGGAAAAATTGGAAGGGGATTTATGTCGAGCAGTCGGCGTGATTTGTTTAAAGCCTTAGATTGAATCAGTGAGATTATATGAAGAGGAGTGTGGTATTTTTTTAAAAAATTTGGAGAGGTGGTTAATTAACAAAAAGAAAAACTTTGGTTTTTTAAAAAGTATGGTCACCTTTGGCAGCGTCAAAAACAACTATCTTTTATCGGGTTTTTCTTTTGTGCCATTCAGAGCATGAGGTTTCAACTGGTGTTGCAACTGAGCTTGCAACCAGTATTACGAGCATGTGATTTCAACTGGGGTTGCAACTGAACTTGCAACCACTATGTAAAATGTGCATTTTGTGCTTGCAACTCTATTACCAGAGAGGTTTTAAGACAAGTTACCTCACATCTGTTTTTGAGACACCAAAAAACGGCTTTTTCAAGATAAAAACTTCAAAACTCAATCAAGACTTACCTCTAGAAATAAAAAGTATTAAATGTACTCAAAACAGACATACATAGTAAGAGTATTCAATTAGATCCATAGTGACATACCCCTATATCACTTCTTAAAGATTCAAATTTATTAGTATCAAGGGGCTTTGTGAAAATATCAGCTAATTGCCTTTCAGTTGAAACATGTTCTAAAATTAAGCTTTTTCCTTCAACTAGTTCTCTAATAAAATGATGCCTTAGATCAATATGTTTAGTTCTGGAATGTTGAACTGTATTCTTTACTAAATCTATAGCACTTTTGTTATCACAAAACAAAGTTAATATTTATTGCTTAACATTATACTCATTTAACATCTGTTTCATCCAAATAAGTTGAGTGCATCCACTTCCAGCTGCAATATATTCTGCCTCAGCAGTAGATATAGAAATGCAATTTTGCTTTTTACTAAACCATGAAACAAGGTTGTTCCCAAAATAAAAACAACCACCAGAAGTACTTTTTCTATCATCTATATTTCCTGCCCAATCTGCATCACAGTAGCTAACAAGAAAATGGTTTGTGTCTTTAGAATACCATAAACCTAGGTGAATTGTACCTTTTACATACCTTAAAATCCTTTTCACAGCTAGAAGGTGAGGTTCTAAAGGGTTTGCCTGATACCTGGCACAAACTCCTACACTTAAGCAAAGATCTGGTCTACTAGTAGTTAAATAAAGAAGACTCCCAATCATAGATCTGTATAGACTTGGACATACACTCTTACCCTTATCATTTTTGGACAGTTTTAAAGTGGTACTCATAGGGGTTCTTTTCTCTTTACTATCACTCAGACCAAACTTCTTAACAAGATTATCAGCGTACTTACTCTGACATAGAAAAATGCCTTTTTCATTCTGTTTAACTTGCAATCCTAGAAAGTAAGTTAATTCACCTCCACCACTCATTTCAAATTCATTCTTCATATCATAAATAAATTCAACAATTTTATTATTAGAAGTGGAGCCAAACACAATGTCATCAACATAGATTTGAGCAATGATTATATCCTTTGTATTTTTCTTAGTAAACAGAGTTTTATCAACTCCCACTCTGTTAAAACCTTTTTCAATCAAGAACTTGGTTAATCTATCATACCAAGCTCTAGGAGCTTGCTTTAAACCATACAAGGCCTTTTTCAGCAAATAAACATGTTCAGGAAATTTAGGATCTTCAAATCCCTTAGGTTGACAAACATAAACTTCTTCATTAATCACACCATTCAGAAAAGCACTCTTAATGTCAAGTTGAAACAATTTAAAATCATACAGACATGCAAGAGAGAGTAGCATTCTAATAGATTCAATTCTAGCTACAGGAGCAAAGGTTTCATCAAATCAATTCCCTCAATTTGTGTATAACCATGAGCTACCAACCTGGCTTTATTCCTGATAATCGCTCCATCTTCATTACTTTTATTTCTAAAAATCCATTTAGTCCCTATAACATTTTTATTAGAAGGTCTGGGTACTAAAGTCCATACATCATTTCTATCAAATTGAGACAGTTCATCTTGCATAGCTAAAATCCATTCACTATCTTCTAAAGCTTCTTTTATATTCTTAGTTTCTAACTGAGAAATATAACAAGCAAAGTGAACAACATTATTTCTTTTACCTCTGGTTTTCATACCTGAAGCAACTTCTCCTATGACATTGTCAAGAGAATGATTTTTCTGAGTCCTTACATAGCGAGGCTTGCTAGTTGATTGAATATGAGAACTTTCTTCTTCTTCTTCAGACTCAGTAGTATTATAGGTTTCAACCTCAGCTGCAACTGGACTTCCAACCACTGTTGGACTGCTTGTTTGCTGACTTTCTCCAGTTTCTTTTCCTGTCATTTCTGACTCTTCATTATTACCTGTAGTCTCATCCACATCTTTTAAGTCATCAAATAACACATTATAAGATTCCATAACACAGTTTGTTCTTTGATTAAAGACCCTAAAGGCTCTACTATTCTGAGCATAACCAAGAAAGATCCATTTATCACTCTTAGAGTCAAATTTACCAAGATGTTCTCTATCTCTAAGAATGTAACAAACACACCCAAAAACTTGAAAATACTTAACATTGAGTTTTCTTCCTTTCCATATTTCATAAGCTGTCATGGTAGTGCCTTTAGTAATGTATACTCTATTAACTATATGACAAGAAGTGTTAACAGCTTCAGCCCAAAATTTGTTGGCTAGTTTCTTAGAATTAAGCATGACCCTAGCCATTTCCTGAATGGTTCTATTCTTTCTTTCAACTATGTCATTTTGCTATGGAGTCTTTGGTGCAGAGAACTCATGACTAATACCTAAGGAGTTGCAAAACTCTCTAAACTTGCTGTTTTCAAATTTTGTTCCATGATCACTTCTGACCCAATATTACCACTGGTGGAACCTTTTTCAAGTTGCAGTTTTAAGCACAGAATTTTAAAAAGATCAAAAGTTTTAGACTTATCTTTTAAAAATAGTAGCCAAGAGTATCTAGAGAAATCATCTACAACTACCAAAATGTACTTCTTACCACCTATACTGGCAGTTTGAATAAGACCCATTAAGTCAATATGAAGAAGTTCTAGGACTCTCTTAGTGTAGATTTGACTTGTACTTTTGTGAATACTCTTTGTTTGTTTGCCAACTGCACAATCACCACAGACATTTTGAGTTTTAGCACTAAGTTTAGGAATACCTCTTATCAATTCTTCTTTAACAAGCTTATCTAGGGTTTTGTAATTCACATGACGAAGCCTTTTATGCCAAATATCAACATTATTAGTAATAGCTTGATTACACCTATTCTGAGGCAATTCTTTATCAGCTTTTTCAAAAACATAGCAGCTGTTTGTTGATCTAACTCCAGTCATGACCAAATCATTGTTAAGATCAGTAATTAGACACATATCTTTGTTAAACTTAACAATCATCTTGTTGTCACACAGTTGACCAATACTAATAAGATTAGCTTTTAGACCATCAACAAGAAAAACATCATCAATATCAGGCATTCCAGGTTTGTTTAAGGTATCTTTACCAACAATTTTACCTGTATCTCCACCTCCAAACACAACAGTGTTTCCTGTAAGACTAATGACATTTTTTAGGAAACTTGCAGTATCTGTCATGTGCTTAGAGCAACTACTGTCAAAATACCAATCATTAGAAGTAACAGCATTTAAAGAAGTAATTACAGCTTTGTTATTAACAATTAAGGTAGATTTTTTCTTAACTTTCCAGACCCAGTTCAATTTTTTATTGACAGAAGCCAACCAGTTTTTCTGAGAAATATACTTTCTGTTCTTCTTTAAATAACACTGGATTTCTAAATGACCAGATCTTTTACAGAAGTTACACAGTTTAGTTCTAAAAGTAGATTTAACCTCAAAGCTATTCAGTTTTTTCTTGGTTGCAACTGTGGTTGCATCTCTGGTTGCAACTGTACTTCTAACATCTCTAGTTGCAACTGTACTTCTAACCTTATTGTCAATAACATGAGTTTCAGCTTTAACAAGAGCTTTAACAAAAGTGCTTTTTCCAGTGTTTTCATAGCCATAATAACCTAAGCCACTGTTATCTTTAGAGCCTCTAGAATAGGACAGCATGTCATATAATTTTTCTGAGGCAGAAACATTCAGCAGTTTTATTTTCTTTTTAGTTTCAGTAAGTTCAACTAGTTGTTTGTTAAGTTGCTCAGTGAGACTTTTAACTTCATCCTTAAGATTAACATTAAGATTGTTCAAGATCAAGGATTGCTTACTCAGGCATTGATACTTTTCATAAAGGACAAGATATTGCTGAGTAATGTTTTCATCAGAAGGTTCTTCCTCATCACTGCTATAGGTTTTAAGAGCAGTTGTAACTATGGTTGAAACAGACTCACAGTCACTTTCATAAGTAGGTTCTTTTTCAGTGATTATTCCCATAAAATTAACAAAGTTAGAATCATCCTCTTCATCACTGTTGCTCTCAGAATCACTATCACTGTGAGTGGTTATATAAGCATTTTTGTTCCTTTTTAAAGTATTTGCACACTCAGACTGAATGTGACCAAAACCTCTACATTCTCTGCATTGAATTTCTCTAGGCTTGTAATCTTTGTTATCCTTCTCTTTAGGATTCCATTTCCCTGTAGAATTATTGTTAAACCTAGATTCTGACTTAAATTGATTATCCCTTTTCTGAAAGTTTTTGGATGTTCCAGTATCGTCCTGTTTTTTCTTATAAAACTTTTTGTAAACCTTTTTAGCAAAGAAGGCTACCTGTTCTTCATCACTCACTTTCTTACAGACCTTAGATTCAGATTTTTTTGCTTGAAAGGCTATTCCCTTTTCTGGTCTCTTCTGTTTGAAGAATTTAAGTTCATGAGTACTCAGATTTCCTATAAGTTTTTCAAGTTTAAGATTATCTAAGTCTGTTGATTCTTCAATAGTAGTAACCTTAATCTCAAACCTTTCTGGAAGTGACCTTAGAGTTTTCTTAACAAGTTTGGCATCACTGTATTTTTCACCTAAGGTTCCAGCTTGATGGGCAATATGACAAATTCTACCATTAAACCGTTCAATGGTTTCATCTTCCTCCATTCTTAAGTTTTCAAATTGAGTGGTTAACTGTTGGAGTTTAAAATCTTTAACTTTAACAGTTCCTTCAAAGGTTATTTGTAAAATGTCCCATGCCTCTTTGGCAGTTTCACAATGAGAGATATACGTGAACACACTGAGAGTTACACCAGCAAATATTAAGTTAATTGCTGTGGAGTTTGCACTTGATTTTCTGTCCTCATCAGCAGACCATCTGTCTTCAGGTACATAAACCAGTTCACCTTCACCATTAATGGCAGTTGGAAGCTCCCAACCATACAACACTATTTTCCATGCTTGTTCATTTTGTTGTTTGATGAAAGATCTCATTGTTATTTTCCACACTCCATAGTTAACTCCTCCTTCAAGCAATGGTGGTTTGTTGAATGCGTTTCCTTCCCTAATTAAGTCCATTTTTACCAGAACACAGGATCCACACTAAGTAAGGTCTAGTATGAAGCTCTAATACCAATTGAAATTCCTATCCGCTGTTCTAGTTGCAGTTTTGCAGTTAGGTTCCAAGTGATGTTGCAACCATAGTTGGAACCAAGTGTATTAATGGACAGAACAGTTTATTTAAATGTACTTGAAGTAAATCACATGTACATTTAACAACGGAGTTCACCCAACTGGGCTACGTCTCCGGGGCACTTACCCAGAGTATGATATTATAAAAAGATTACAATATAGGATTCAAGTCTTAATGAAAAACTCTTAGACTCTCTCTAGGTTTTTCTGCCTATCTCTATATTGCTCCTACTCTATAACTATCACTTAAAAATCAATGGCATCCCACCATTGTTTTTCTTTTAAAGCTCACTGTGTATTCTCTCAAGAATGAGTTCTTTATATTTTAGAACACACACATTTTACAAGCATAGTTATCAACTATTTAAATGAGTAAAAACAATCTTCTTTCTTCAAGATCTTGTTGATTGCTTTTGACTCTTTTGATTGGCTTCAATCTTTCCATATATCACGAGACTCTTCAGCGTAGGATTGACTCCAATCTTCATAAGTTAATACCTGTTTAATATCTAGCTTGGAAATAGGAGTTAGTCTTTTCCTACAATAAGGAAACATATAAGACAATATCTTTTAGAGATAATATCTTTTAAATATTCATATGAAACATTAACTCCATATTTCATTCAATCTTAAACATATCATACTGATTTTGATAAGGAACAAAAATTGAAATAAGTGATAAAGATTTGCATAAGAATAGAGATATAGATTTATCCATCTAAAGGAAACACTTCTTTATAAACTAATCTCCTTATACCTTTTAGGAAACATCTTTCCTTAGCACTTTAATATTCTCATTATAAATGAATTACACCTTTAAGAGCATATTAGAATATATCCTGCATACTTTAAAATAGATAATTATCATTAAAGAATAGTAATGCAGAATTACAGAACTAGACAAAATTCTGCAGAACAGTAGGTTGGAACTGTGGTTGCAACTGAGGTTGCAACATTACTTGAAACCATCAACGCTGTCTTAGCAGGTTGTAACTGAGGTTGCAACATTGCTTGAAACTTAACAACACTGTCTTATGTAGGTTGTAACTGAGGTTGCAACATTGCTTGAAACCTAACAACACTGTCTTAGTTCTTACCAAACAATTAGGATTATTTAGTGCAAACCAATAGACAACAAATAGTATTTATACCAGAAATCTGGTCCTAACATTCTGGTTATTATGCAACTCTTGTCTTTAGAACTAAGGCATGTACAGAACATCAAATTAGTCATTTAAGCTTAGTACTTTGCAGCAAACTTAGCATATATTCATAATTAATTGATTAATAAACCTGCAACTAGTACCGTTAATCAAGTATAGTATCGCTAATTAACCAACCAACTGCGCATGACAGATCTAATCACTTAAAGCTAATTGCAATGTAAATCTAATTTATCAACTAGACCTTACTAATTTATTTAGTTTTTGAAACTACAGCTCAACTAGATTCCAATTTATGATCTCCTGCAAATATGTTTTACTAAATTTTCTAAGAGACGAGCTAGTGAAAGACGGGTTCATAAAACAATTCAACCAGAAAAAGTTACTTAACACCATATAACATGCTGTGCAGTTTGACATCAGGGAATTATCATATACCTTCCATTGAAACAAAATTTTGAAAATATAAAAAGAAAAGCCTATTATGTGATACTACCTATGTGTTCCTGGTACCTTAATCAAAAGCTATGGACATAAACCCAATTATATTAGTTAGCCTAAAAGCAGCTATTACATAAAAAAAAGGTTATGAGAATGATTACCTCTGGTGGAAAGAACAAATGCTTGAATTGGCCCCTAGCCTTCTCTCTCTTTCCATTATATCATTCTATTATAATAAGTCAACTCAAGACAAATGAGGCTGCCAAATTTTGCCCATTTTTTCCAAAAATACCCCTATATTTTTTTATTAATTACAATAATACCATCCTCACATAAAAAAATAAAAAAAATAAAAAAAAAGTAACAACTAATAACACTATGTGTCCCTCTTTAACAACCAAACATTCTTTTAAGTCTTATACTATTTTTTTTTGTATTATCCACGTATTTGTATCATAACTACACTTATTTTTTATATTTTAATTGCATTACGCGTCACACACGCAACGCGTGGGCACGATTACTAGTATCTATATATTCTCTCTCACTCTCTACTGCTATATCTCTCTCTGTTTTTACAGGGTTATAAGTACTGATGATGATAAAACGAATAAATAAATGAAAAGCCTAACCCTCTCCCTTAATCTGCGTTATAACTTATAAGTATTTATGACATAGTTTTCAGTTCTCTTTTTCTATTTATTCCTATACATAAATTCAATTACGTGAACTACATAACCAGTTCTTCAATTTCCCTATATTTAGGCTCAGTTCCTACGAATTATTGGATTTTACTTTTAACTACCGATCCAGAAAGTACTCACTTCCAGTCCTAACAACATTAATTAAAAAACATAAAAATCGTCTCGATAAACTAGAGAAAATATAAAATAAAAATACGTGTTATAACAATCACCCTCTGTGAAAAACTTGATAAATGTTTTGCAAACACACATGCAAATGAATAACAATCACCCTCTGTGAAAGTATCTCGTACACCAGAGATAAAGGCAACTCCAATAGACGGCCACCAAACACTCTTATTCTTTTTCTTGCATACCGTGTACGTTTGTTGGTTGTAATGTATCCCTTAATCTTCTTTTTGCATCTCTCGGATCTCATTCTGTACTGAATGAACAACATTAGAAATTACACATAAAAACTTGAAACGGAAAGTGTTTTAACTTAATAAATTTAATCTGGATCTACTGACAACTAAAAGTACGTTTTTGATTTAAAAAATTGGTAACACATTGCCTTGATTTAGTCCCATATCACTCTCATTTATCCCCTAATATCACTTTATTTATTCTAAATATATTCCAATTATGTGATATTGCTCAAATCATGTCAATACTCCTGTTTCAAGCAGTAAACGGTATTAAGAATATACATCCGAGTCATCAATACAGAATTACAAATCCAGAATATAACATTTTCAAATGTGAAGATATGCCACGTTGATTTACAAATCCATATGATTTGGAAATCAGCATCTTCTAACGGTTGGAAATATATTGTTTTGGAAAGCCTTTAAATTACAATCAACGCATACTAAATGCCTATATAACAATATGTACTATTCATTACAGATTATTGAAAAATAAAAGGAGTAATTCAATACTTTCTCTTTTGTGTTTTTCTTTCATTTTTTGTTTTTTCTCTTGGTATACAGAGCCGCATGAGTGGTAATACCTCACAACAATGGAACAACTTTCTTTCAATGTCAGTAACTTCATCTCCATAAAACTCAATGTTAGGACCAGATTGCTGGTCTAAATTCTATTTGTTGTCTAATGTTTTTCACTAAATAATCATATCTGTTTATTATGAATTAAGACAGGTGTTGTTAGGTTTCAAGCAATGTTACAACCTCAGTTACAACCTATGTTGATAGGTTTCTAGTAATGTTGTAAGCTCAGTTACAACCACAGTTACAACCTGCTTAGACAGCGTTGGTGGTTTCAAGTACCAGTTGCAACCTCAGTTGCAACCTGCTGTTCAGCAGAATTCTGTCTAGTTCTGTAAAACTGCATAACTGTTCTTTATTGATTAATATTTGTTCTACAGTATGCAGGATATATTCTCATATGATCTTAAAGGTTTAATATGCGTAAATTGAGAATATCAAAGTGTTAAGGAAAGATGTTTTCTAAAAGATATATAGAGATAAGTTTATAAGTTTATGTTTCCTTTTAAATATGATCTCTATTCTTATGCTTGTCTTTATCACTTGTTTCAATCTTTTGTTCCTTATCTATATTCAGTATAATTCGTTTAAAGATTGAATGTAATATGGAGTTAGGTGTTTCATATATATATTGAAAGATATTATCTCTAAAAGATATTATCTTTATATGTTTCCTAGTTATAGGAAAAGACTAACTCCTATTTCCAAGCTAGTTATTTAACAGGTATTAACTTATGAAGATTGGAGTCAATCCTACACTGAAGAGTCTCGTTATACATGGAAAGATTGAAGCCAATCAAAACAAGTCAAAAGCAATCTTCAAGATCCTAAAGAAAGAAGATTATTTTACTTGTATAAATAGTTGATAACCTAGCTTGTAAAAAGTGTGTGTTCTAAACTATAAAGAACCCATTCTTGAGAGAATGCACGTGAGCTTTTAAAAAGAAAACAATGGTGGGATGCCATTGATTTATACGTGATAGTTATAGAGTAGGAGCAATATAGAGATAGGCAGAAAAACCTAGAGGGATTCTGAGAGTTTTTCATTAAGACTTGAGTCCTATATTGTAAGCTTTTATAATATCATAATCTGGGTAAGTGCCCCAGAGACGTAGCCTAGTTAGGTGAACTCCGTTGTTAAATGTGCATGTGAATTATTTCAATTACATTTAACTTTAAACTGTTCTGTCCATTAATACACTAGGTTCTAACTGTGGTTGCAACCTCACTTGGAAGCTTACTGCAAAACTGCAACTAGAACAGCGGATAGGAATTTCAATTGGTATCAGAGATTCACATCAGATATACTTGGTGTGGATCCTGTGTTCTAGTAAAAATGGACTTAATGAGGGAAGGAAACGCTTTCAACAAACCTCCATTGCTTGAAGGAGGAGTAAACTATGGAGTATGAAAGATCAGAATGAGGTCCTTCATCAAACAGCAGAATGAACATGCATGGAAAACTGTGATGTATGGATGGGAGGCTCCAACTGCCATTGATAGTGAAGGAGAACTGGTTTTTATACCTGAATACAGATGGTCTGCTGATGAAGACAGAAATCAAGTGCCAACTCAACAGCCATAAACTTGATTTTTGCTGGTGTAACTCTCAGTGTATTCAGGTATATCTCTCATTGTGAAACTGCTAAAGAGGCATGGGATATTTTGCAAGTTACTTTTGAAGGAACTATTAAAGTAAAAGCTTTCAAACTTCAACAGTTAACTACTCAATTTGAAAACTTAAGAATGGAGGAAGATGAAACCATTGAACAATTTAATGGTAGAATTTGTCATATAGCTCATCAAGCTGGAACCTTAGGTGAAAAATACAGTGATGCTAAACTTGTTAAGAAAACTCTAAGGTCACTTCCAGAAAGGTTTGAAATTAAGGTCACAGCTATTGAAGAATCAACAGACTTAGATAATCTTAAATTAGAAAAACTTATAGGAAATCTGAGTACTCATGAACTTAAATTCTTTAAACAGAAGAGACCAGAAAAAGGAACAGCCTTTCAAGCTAACAATTCTGAATCTAATGTCTGTGAGAAAGTGAGTGATGAAGAACAGCTAGCCTTATTTGCTAAAAAGGTTTACAAAAAGTTTTTAAAGAAAAAACAGGATGATTCTGGTGCATCAAAGACTTTTCAGAAAAGGGATAATCAATTTAAGTCAGAATCTAGGTTTAATAATAACTCTACAGGAAAGTGGAATCCAAAAGAGAAGGATAACAAAGATTACAAGCCTAGAGAGATTCAGTGTAGAGAATGTAGAGGTTTTGGTCATATTCAGGCTGAGTGTGCAAATACTTTAAAAAGGAACAAAAATGCTTATATAACCACTCATAGTGATAGTGATTCTGAGAGCAACAGTGATGAAGAGGATCATTCTAATTTTGTTAATTTTATGGGAATAATCACTGAAAAAGAACCTACTTATGAAAGTGACTGTGAACATGTTTCAGCCATAGTTACAACTGCTCTTGAAACCTACAGCAGTGATGAGGAAGAACCTTCTGATGAAGACATTTCACAGCAATATCTTGTTCTTTATGAAAAGTATAAATGTCTGAGTAAACAATCCTTGATCATAAGCAAACTTAATGTTAATCTAACAGATGAGGTTAAAAGTCTTACTGAGAAGTTTAACTTACAACTGGCTGAACTTACTGAAACTAAAAAGAAAATAAAACTGATGAATGTTTCTGCTTCAGAAAAATTAGATGACATGCTGTCATATTCTAGAGGCTCTAAAGATATCAGTGGTCTAGGTTACTATGGTGGTAAGAGTACAGGAAAAACCACCTTTATTGAAGCTGTTGCTAAAGCTAAAACTCAGGTTTTTAATAAGTTTAACTATAAGGTTAGAAGCTCAGTTGCAACCAAGGTTGCAACCAGGAATAAAACTCAAGTTTTTGAGAAGAAGGTTAGAAGTACAGTTGCAACTAGAGATGCAACCACAGTTGCAACCAAAAATAAACTGAATAGCTATGAGGTTAAATCTACTTTTAGAGCTAAACTGTGTAACTTCTGTAAAAGATCTGGTCATGTAGAAATCCAGTGTTATTTAAAGAAGAACAGAAGGTACATTTCTCAGAAGACCTGGTTGGCTTCTATCAATAAAAAATTGAACTGGGTCTGGATTGTTAAAGAAAAATCTACCTCTATTGCTAATAATAAAGCTGTCATTACTTCCTTGAATGCTGTTACTTCTAATGATTGGTATTTTGACAGTGGTTGCTCGAAGCACATGACAGGTACTGCAAGTTTCCTAAAAAATGTCACTAATCTCACAGGGAACACTGTTGTGTTTGGAGGAGGAGATACTGGTAGAATTGTTGGTAAAGGTACCTTAAACAAACCTGGAATGCCTAATATTGATGATGTTTTTCTGGTAGATGGTCTAAAAGCTAATCTTATCAGTATTAGTCAACTATGTGATAACAAGATGATTGTCAAGTTTAACAAAGATAAGTGTCTAATTACTGATCTTAACAATGATGTGGTCATGACTGGAATTAGATCAACAAACAGCTGTTATGTGTTTGAAAAAGCTGAAAAAGAATTGCCTCAGAATAGGTGTAATCAAGCTATCACTAATAATTTTGATATTTGGCATAAAAGGCTTGGTCATGTGAACTACAAAACCTTAGATAAGCTTGTTAGAGAAGAGTTGATAAGAGGTATTCCTAAACTAAGTGCTAAAACTCAAAGTGTCTGTGGTGACTGTGCAGTTGGCAAACAAACTAAGAGTATTCACAAAAGTATAAGTCAAATCTACACTAAAAGAGTCCTTGAACTTCTTCATATTGACTTGATGGGACCTATGCAAACTGCTAGTATAGGTGGTAAGAAGTACATTTTGGTAGTTGCAGATGATTACTCTAGATACTCTTGGGTAGTGTTCTTAAAAGATAAGTCTAAAACTTTTGAAATGTTCAAAACTCTGTGCTTAAAACTGCAACTTGAAAAAGGTTCCACCAGTGGTAATATTGCTAGGATTAGAAGTGATCATGGAACTGAATTTGAAAACATCAAGTTTAGAGAATTCTGCAACTCCTTAGCTATAAGTCATGAGTTCTCTGCTCCTAAGACTCCACAGCAAAATGGCATAGTTGAAAGAAAAAATAGAACCATTCAGGAAATGGCTAGAGTCATGCTTAACTCTAAGAAACTTGCTAACAGATTTTGGGCTGAAGCTGTTAATACTGCCTGTCATATAGTTAATAGAGTTTATATTACTAAAGACACTTCCATGACAGCTTATGAGATATGGAAAGGTAGAAAACCAAATGTTAAGTATTTTCAAGTGTTTGGGTGTGTCTGTTACATTCTCAGAGATAGAGAGCATCTTGGTAAATTTGACTCTAAAAGTGATAAAGGGATCTTTCTTGGTTATGCTCAGAATAGTAGAGCATTTAGAGTCTTCAATAAAATAACAAACTGTGTTATGGAATATTATAATGTGTTATTTGATGACTTAAAAACTGTTAAAGAGATTACAGGTGATGATGAACAGCCTGAGATTTCAGAAAAAGAGAAAGAAGAAACTCAACAAACAGGAAGTCCCATAGTGGTTGGAAGTCCAGTTGCAACTGAGGTTGGAACTGAGGTTGGAACTGAAGTTGAAACCCAGAATTCAACAGAATCTGAAGAAGAAGATGGAGGATCTCCTATACCAACTACAAGCAAGCCACGCTATGTAAGGACTCAGAAAAACCACTCTGTTGACAATGTCATAGGGGAAGTTACTTCAGGTATGAAAACCAGAGGTAAAAGAAATAATGTTGTTCACTTTGCTTGTTATATTTCTCAGTTAGAACCTAAGAATATAAAAGAAGCTCCAGAAGATAGTGAATGGATTTTAGCTATGCAGGATGAATTGTCTCAATTTGAGAGAAATGATGTATGGACAGTACCCAGACCTTCTAATAAAAATGTTATAGGGACTAAATGGATTTTTAGAAATAAAAATGATAAAGGAAAAAGTGTCTGTCCCAGTCTTTATAGATCCATGATTGGAAGTTTGCTGTATTTAACTGCTTGTAGACCAGACCTTTGCTTAAGTGTAGGAGTTTGTGACAGATATCAAGCAAATCCTTTAGAACCTCATCTTCTAGCTGTCAAAAGAATTCTTAGGTATGTAAAAGGAACACTTCACCTAGGCCTATGGTATTCTAAAGATACAAACCATTTTCTAAGTGGCTACTGTGATGCAGATTGGGCAGGAAACATAGATGATAGAAAGAGTACTTCTGGTGGTTGTTTTTATTTTGGAAACAACCTTGTCTCTTGGTTCAGTAAAAAGCAAAATTGCATATCTTTGTCAACTGCTGAGGCAGAATATGTTGCAGCTGGAAGTGGATGCACTCAAGTAATTTGGATGAAACAGATGTTAACTGATTATAATGTTAAACAAGAGATATTAACTCTATTTTTTGATAACAAAAGTGCTATAGATTTAGCTAAAAATCCAGTTCAACATTCCAGAACCAAACATATTGATCTAAGGCATCATTTTATTAGAGAACTAGTTGAAGAAAAGAGCTTAATTTTAGAACATGTTTCAACTGACAGACAATTAGCAGATATTTTCACAAAGCCCCTTGATACAAACAAGTTTGAATCATTAAGAAGTGTTCCTTCAATAATTTTTGTTTCTTGCTAAATATGTCTGTATTGAGTACCTTCAATAATTTTTATTTCTAAGGTTAAGTCTTACTTGAGCTATGATGTTTTTGTTTTGAAAAAGCCGCTTTTTGGTGTCTCAAAAACAGATGTGAGGTAATTTGTCTTAAAACCTCTCTGGTAATAGAGTTGCAAGCACAAAGTGCACTTTTTACACAGTGGTTGCAAGTTCAGTTGCAACCCCAGTTGAAACCACATGCTAATAATAATGGTTGCAAGCTCAGTTGCAACATCAGTTGAAACCTCATACTCATAATACTGAAAAATTCAGTGATTGTCCGAACACTCTAGAATGAAAAAGCCAAGACAAAGTCTTGCTATTTTTGACATCACTTATACTCTTTCCTTGCTGAGATCATCAAACTAGTTTTTGTGTAGAGATAAAAACGGATTGGCTCAATATAAGCTCCTAAAATCTAATCTTTATTAGAGTTATTCAATGATAAACATATCTTCTTGGGTAAATTGCTAGATTTTTTTTTCAAAAGCTTAAATATCTGTCTAATTGCTATCTTTATCTTGAATCAAGTCAAATTTCCTTAAAAGCTTCAACTCTTGAATTTTCAAATTTTGGGTATATCTGTTTACAAGGAATGTTGATCTTTATTTATTGCTTGATTTATCTGTCTGAAAAACTGTTTCCATCATGATTTCTTTGTTTTTTAAAATTGATTCTGTCTCAAAATTGATTTGAGTGTATCTTTTTCTAATTGTAAAAAGATTTGGACTTTATTGCTATTTATACTAAACTCTTTTTATATCCAAAATCAATTACAATAATCACAATTACTCTCTCTCTTTTTCTATTTAACAAAGAAACCCTAAGTTTTTTGGAAACCCACACACCGAAGTTCTCAGTGCAGTTCCAACCATAGTTGAAACCATGTCTTCAGACATACCTCGTGACTAGTTTGTCTGGCTTATGACAAATAGGGGGAGATGAGTTTATGGTTCATTTTAATGTTTACAGTTTCAAGTTTTAATTTCAATTTCAGTTACAATTGCTATATTAAGACTATTCTGTGCCAGCATTGTTTGGCCTTACAATTTCTGCAATTTGTTTTTTGAAGTATGACTATGTTTGAAATTAAATCTGTTCTGAAACTCTGTGAATGGATACATTCTGTGCTTATATGATACCTGCTATTCTAACTTGCAGGGGGAGCTAAATAGGTGTTACAAAAGCACTGATAAATGAAATACAGTAAAAGACTGTACTGCTAACTTATTGCAGGTGGTTTAGTGTTTATATAAACTTAGATGATTTGTCAAAACCAATGACAAAGGGGGAGATTGTTAGGACCAGATTCCTGGTCTAAATTCTATTTGTTGTCTAATGGTTTTCACTAAATAATCCTATCTGTTTATTATGAACTAAGACAGGTGTTGTTAGGTTTCAAGCAATGTTGCAACCTCAGTTACAACCTATGTTGATAGGTTTCTAGTAATGTTGTAAGCTCAGTTACAACCACAGTTACAACCTACTTAGACAGCGTTGGTGGTTTCAAGTACCAGTTGCAACCTCAGTTGCAACCTGCTGTTCAGCAGAATTCTGTCTAGTTCTGTAAAACTGCATAACTGTTCTTTATTGATTAATATTTGTTCTACAGTATGCAGGATATATTCTCATATGATCTTAAAGGTTTAATATGCGTAAATTGAGAATATCAAAGTGTTAAGGAAAGATGTTTTCTAAAAGATATATAGAGATAAGTTTATAAGGTTATGTTTCCTTTTAAATATGATCTCTATTCTTATGCTTGTCCTTATCACTTGTTTCAATCTTTTGTTCCTTATCTATATTCAGTATAATTCGTTTAAAGATTGAATGTAATATGGAGTTAGGTGTTTCATATATATATGGAAAGATATTATCTCTAAAAGATATTATCTTTATATGTTTCCTAGTTATAGGAAAAGACTAACTCATATTTCCAAGCTAGTTATTTAACAGGTATTAACTTATGAAGATTGGAGTCAATCCTACGCTGAAGAGTCTCGTTATACATGGAAAGATTGAAGCCAATCAAAACAAGTCAAAAGCAATCTTCAAGATCCTAAAGAAAGAAGATTATTTTACTTGTATAAATAGTTGATAACCTAGCTTGTAAAAAGTGTGTGTTCTAAACTATAAAGAACCCATTCTTGAGAGAATACACGTGAGCTTTTAAAAAGAAAACAATGGTGGGATGCCATTGATTTATACGTGATAGTTATAGAGTAGGAGCAATATAGAGATAGGCAGAAAAACCTAGAGGGATTCTGAGAGTTTTTCATTAAGACTTGAGTCCTATATTGTAAGCTTTTATAATATCATAATCTGGGTAAGTGCCCCGGAGACGTAGCCTAGTTAGGTGAACTCCGTTGTTAAATGTGCGTGTGAATTATTTCAAGTACATTTAACTTTAAACTGTTCTGTCCATTAATACACTAGGTTCTAACTGTGGTTGCAACCTCACTTGGAAGCTTACTGCAAAACTGCAACTAGAACAGCGGATAGGAATTTCACTCAAACACAACAACTATCCACTATGGCGTGAGCAAGCAATGGCACTTGCCGAAAGTCAAGAACTTGTTGATCACCTTACCGGTGAAAGCAAAGTACCAGAAATATACACAACTCCTATAGATGAAAATCCCACAAAAGTTATCACAAAATATTATATCACTTGGCGTAACTCTGACCGTCTTCTCCATGGATGGATTATTGGAACACTAACCGAAGAAGCTCTTGGATTGGTAATTGGATTAGATACGGCCCATAAAGTTTGGGACGCCCTCCAAAAATCCTATGCCCAAATCTCCCAAGGGCGCAAGTTTACTTTACGACAAGAAATTACATATCTTCATAAAAATGAAGATACAACTATCGAAAAGCACCTCAGTGAATTGAAGAGAATATGGCAGTCTTGCAGCTCTTGGAAGTCCAATTCCTGAAAAAGAAAAAATATTTGCGCTTTTGACAAGTCTTGGACCCAAATATGAGTCCTTTACTACGTCAATGTTAAAAAACCCAACTCCTAGCTACTCCAGACTTGTATCTCTACTCCAAGGATACGAACAAAGACAATCGTTGTTCAACTTCAACTCTACGCCACATGTGGCGTTCTTTGGCCGGAAGCAAAATTCTTCGGAATAACCATCTCGCAAAAATCAATTCAACTCCAGTGGGCGGGGTTTTCAACCTCACAACTTTCACAACTCCAATACATCGATGCACTCTCGACCTATCCATAAAGTCAACCACCAACTAAATTCTCACCAAAACAACTAAATGCAAATGTTACAGCCCGTCGTCTGCCTCCACATGCACAAAGGCGCATGACTCCTACTGAACGTGAAAAATATAGAGATGAAAAGTGTCAGTTTTGCGATACCCCTGGTCACATAGCCAAAATGTGTTGGTATATTCCCAAAGCGCACACAAATCATGATAAGATTTCACAAGAACTTGCTGCACTCGCTCTTGATACTTCGGTTTTAGAACCTGAATGGATTACCGACACGGGAGCATCGAATCATATGACAGGTAATGCAGGTATTTTAAAAAAATTAAGAAAATTTCTTGGTACTGATTATGTTCAAATAGGCGATGGCACATCCTTAGCCATTCAAGCTATTGGAGATACATGTATTAAGTATAAATCTGAGGACCTCACTTTGAGAAATATTCTATTAGTTCCTCAATTAGCTAAATATTTATTGTCTGTTAGCGAACTAACCGATGAATTTTCATTAAATTGTGAATTTTCTAACAAAGGTTTGTGTGTGAAGGAAAGGGAAACAGGTCGAATAGTGATGACGGGTATACGCAAGGGTAACCTCTATGTCATTTCCAATCCACAAGAACTGCATTTCGCTAACCATTATAAATCTGGTACCACGGACATATGGCATCAACGACTAGGACATCCACAAACATCATCTCTGCAACGGCTTAAAAATAAGGGTCATATTGAAGTGAAAGGATCAAATAAATTACCATATTTTTGTGATAGTTGTCAGTTAGGAAAGTTGAGTAAATTTCCGTTTTATAATTCTACATCTTCTAGTTTAGAAATTTTTGATAAAGTTCATTGCGACTTGTGGGGTCCGGCTCCTATAACTTCACTTGGTCTTTTTCGATATTATGCATGTTTTGTTGATGATTTTTCCCATTTTACATGGCTTGTTCCTCTTAAAAGAAAATCAGATTTTGTTAATATTTATTTATTTTTTGAAAAATATGTTGCTAGACAATTTAATAAAAAGATCAAAAGTTTCCATTCAGATGGTGGAGGTGAGTTTATAGACAATAAGCTTGGTTCTTATTTCTTAGCACAGGGTATTCTACATCTCATTTCTTACCCACATACACCGGAACAAACAGGTATGGTCGTCACCGTATCATTCGCGAATTAGTTTTAACTATGTTATTTCATTGTGGAGCTCCATTGTACTTATGGGTTGAAGCTTTTTCTACAGCCGTATATTTATTTAACCGTCTTCCGTCTTCAGGTTTGAATTTTGATATGCCCTATTTAAAATTACATGGTACTTCCCCAAATTACTCATCGCTACAAGTTTTTGGTTCTAAATGTTTTCCTTATACTTGGGATACCCGAAAAAATAAATTTGACACCCCAAAACAGTAGACTGTGTTTTTATTAGGTATAATGACCAATATAAAGGGTATAAATGTTTTCACCCATCAAATCGTAAGACAATTATTTCCCGTCACGTGGTGTTTGATGAAATTTCTTTCCCTTTTCGCCAAACATCTAAGTCTAATAATTCAAATCAGGAACTTCTAAGTATATTTAACAATTGTCTTACTATAAATGTTACTGACATGGAATTTAGCGCAGACACATCCGACGATGATACCTTTCATATTCCGCTGCCTAATCTTCAAAATTACAACTCTCTCATAGATACACAATCGTCTCCATCAGACAACACACATGTTGCCCCAGATTCTAATGTGACTACTACACAAGCTGATCTTATTCCTAGTGGCATGCATATAGATTCTTATGTAACAACTACACAACCTGATCCTATTCCTAGCGATACTCATACAGAAGTTTCATCATCTCTCCCTTCTAACGATTCCTTAGGTTCTTCAGATCCTTTGCCTTCTTGTTTACAACCTTCGGACCCTATGATATCCTTGTCCACCCCACACCACTCAATGACTATGCGTTCTCGGATCGGAATTATTAAGCCCAATCCAAAATATGGGTTAGTCCCTTACTGTCTGTACTGCCCTCAAGAACGAAGGATGGCGTAACGCCATGAAAGAAGAACTTGATGCACTCTATCATAATCACACATGGACTCTTGTTCCGCGTAAACCACATATGCATGTGATCGGTTCGAAATGGATATTTAAGACTAAATTAAATTTTGATGGCACTCTTAATCGTCTTAAGGCTCATCTTGTAGCAAAGGCATATCATCAAGTTGATGGTGTGGACTTTAATGAAACTATTTCTCCTGTTATTAGACCAGGTACTATTCGAATTGTTCTTAGTCTTGCTCTTGTAAGACGATGGGGCATTCGACAACTTGATGTTAAAAATGCTTTCCTACATGGTCATATTACGGAGGATATTTATATGGAGCAACCCTCCGGAATGCTTGATGTGCAAAATTCTACTCATGTATGCAAGCTACAACGTGCTCTTTATGGACTCAAACAAGCCCCACAAGCATGGTTTGATCGCTTTAGTATTTTTTTGCGTACTCATGATTTTTCTTGTAGCTTAGCTGATCCTTCCTTGTTCATTCGCCATTCGTCTCAAGGTACAGTTGTTTCACTTTTATATGTTGATGATATGTTACTTACATGCTCTAATTCACATGAAGTTGAACATTTTATACAAATTTTGAGCACTGAATTTGCAATGAAAGATTTAGGCCCTATTCATCATTTTTTAGGCATAGAAATTTCTCCTACGTCAACCGGTTTACATCTTTCTCAAACTCACTATGCATACACAATTCTTGAAAAAGTAAAAATGCTTGATTGTAAACCTATAAATACACCACTGGAGCCAAAACTCAATGCACTTTCCAACAACACTTTGTTAGAAGACCCAAGTGAATTTCGGGGAATTGTCGGGGCACTACAATACTTAAGTCTAACTCGTCCTGACATTTCTTTTAGTGTAAATTTTTTCTCACAATTTATGCATGCTCCTACACTCACTCATTTAAAATTGGTTCGTCGCATTTTACGGTATATCAAAGGCACCATCCATCTTGGTCTTAATTTCACTTCCCACACTACACTTGATCTTTGTACCTTTTTAGATGCAGATTGGGCTGGGTATCCGACAACTCGAAGAACCACAATAGGCTATTGTACATTTCTCAGCCAAAACTTGATCTCATGGTGTGCAAAAAAACAACCGACTGTATCCCGCTCGAGCACCAAGGCAGGATACCGATCTATAGCCCGTACCACAGCTGAAATTACATGGTTAACATACATACTTCGTGACCTTCGTGTTCCACTCTCATCCACGCTTGTGTTTGGACATGTTTTCTAATTATCCCACATCGCCTGAAATTGTAATATGACCCACTAAGGGTTCTATTTATATGCTCAAATATCTTGTATTTTAATTACACATTTACACCTACACAAAGTACCTTTTACATATTATAAGTGAGAGAGTTCTAATTGCGAGAGAACCATAGCTTGTGTTGAGCTAGATTACGATTGTAATCCTCATTATAATAATATTAAGTGCCACGTGTAGCGGCCCGGAGACGTAGCCAATTTGGGTGAACTCCGTTATCAAAGTGTGTGTGTGCTTGGTTTAAGTACTTCTATCTTTCTTTGTGCTCGACTTGATTTCCCGACAAGTGGTATCAGAGCCCGAGGTTTGCAGAACTAAGGTCGAAGATCGAGAGGAAGATCAATGGCAAAAGAAGACAGAATTGCGCACGGGATGGAGAAGTTCGACGGTAAGGACTTCGCATTCTGGAGAATGCAAATAGAGGACTACCTCTACCGGAGGAAGATGCATCAGCCACGTCTCCTTGAGGAAAGGCCGACCACGACCACCGAGGAAGCGTGAAAACTCTTAGACCGACAAGTGTTGGGAGTGATCCGCCTAACACTATATAGGAGTGTAGCACATAACGTCGCAAGAGAGACGACGACGATGGGGATGATGAAGATCCTCACCGACATGTATGAGAAATCATCCGCAAACAACAAGGTACATCTCATGCGTAAGTTGTTCAACCTACGCATGGCTGAGGGGACACCTGTCGCGAGTCACGTGAACAAGTTCATCGACGCTGTAAATCAGTTGGATGCGGTGGAGATAACTTTTGAAGACGAAGTGAGAGCCCGTATACTGCTAGCATCTTTACCGAACAGTTGGGAATTCATGCGAGCTGCTGTGAGCAACTCAATTGAAAAGGAGAAACTGACTTACAACGGCATCCGAGATCAAATACTCGCTGAGGAACTCAGGAGATTAGACATGGGTGAATGCTCAAACGATGAAGAAGTCTTGAACGTGGGTTCAAGAGACCGGGGTAAGGCTAGGGTATGGGACATTAGAGGACATTCTCAACCCGAGGTAGAAGAGGGCATAGCCGAGGAGGCAAAGATAGCGATCGAAGTAAGAAGAATCTTCGATGCTATAACTGTCAGGGTATGGGGCACTTCAGTCATGAGTGCAAGCAGCCGAAGAAAGGTACCGACCGTGATCACATGGCTAATGTTGCGAGCGACGAGGATTCGGGTGACTGTTTAATGTTTGCCATACAGAGAGATATAGATTCGTGGATTCTAGACTCTGGGACATCATTTCACACGACCGCTCAGAAGGATTTACTCGAAAATTACATTGCGGGTAATTTCGGTAAAGTGTATCTAGCCGACGGAGAAGCGTTGGATGTTGTTGGAATGGGCGATGTGAAAATTCGCATTCCAAACGGGTCGGTATGCAAGCTAACGAAAGTGAGGCATGTTCCGAGGTTGACCAAGAATCTGATCTCGGTAGGTCAACTCGATGCCGAAGGGCACTCCATTTCGTTTAGCTGTGGAGCTTGGAAAGTTTCACGAGGAGCTATGGTGAAAGCCTGAGGGAGTAAGGTCGGTATATTGTACATGACCGATGAGGAGCGTACAATTGCGGCAGCTATGTCGCAAAACTGCTCGGAATTGTGGCATCGACGGTTGGGTCACATGAGTGAGAAGGGGATGAAGGTGTTAGCGAAGGACAGTAAACTTCCAGGCTTGAAGTCTGTTAACCTCGACATGTGCAAAGGTTGCATCTTTGGGAAGCAGAAGAAAGTGAGCTTCCGAAAAGGTGGAAAAGCTCCCAAGGATGAGAAGCTAGCACTGGTCCACTCAGACGTAAGGGGACCATCTCCGGTAACCTCACTTGGAGGATCTCAGTACTATGTGACCTTCATCGATGATTCGACAAGGAAAACATGGGTCTACTTCTTGAAACACAAGTCTGAGGTGTTTAAGAAAGTTCAAAATGGAAGGCCATGGTCGAACTAGAGACCGGGAATAAACTCAAATGTTTGAGGTCCGATAACGGCGGAGAGTACATTGATGCAAAGTTCGTAGAGTTCTGTGCTCAAAGAGGCATTCGAATGGAGAAGACCATCCGAAGAACGCCACAACAAAATGGCATGGCCGAGCGAATGAACCGAACAATCAATGAGTGTGCTAGGAGTATGACACTGCAAAGTGGGTTGCCCAAAGCCTTGTGGGCACATGCAGTAAGCACGGCGGTTTACCTCATTAACCGCGGACCCTCAGTGCCAATAGAGAGGAGAATTCCCAAAGAAGAGTGGATAGGAAAGTCTATCTCTTATGAACACTTGCGAGTGTTTGGTTGTCTGTCATATATCCATGTCGATATAAATGATTGAACCAAGCTTGACTCGAAATCCAAAGTGTGTTACTTTGTGGGGTACGGTGGAGCTGAGTTCGGATATCGCTTTTAGGATGGTCAAATAAATAGGATCATTCGCAGTAAGGATGTCATCTTCAACGAAAGCATTTTGTACAAAGATCGACAAAATGTGGCGGTGGAAGAAGATGCGCTCCCGTCCGAGGAAAGTGGTATGGTCGACATGAATACGTTTCCAAGAATGGAGTTGGAAAATGACACTGAAGATGAGCCAGTGGTGCTCGACAACCCTCCTGCAGATGCTGAAGAGGACAATGAGCTACCCCAAACTCCCCGACCTGAATTGGGCCAAGGTCATCGCGAGAGAAGACCTCCTGCCCGTTACTCTCCTTCCCTGCATTACATATTGCTCAGTGATGCAGGCGAGTCCGAAAGTAGAGAAGAAGCTCTGGAGCTGAAAGACTCGAGCAAGTGGGAGCTCGCAATGAAGGATGAGATGAAGTCACTTGAGAAGAATGTGACTTGGCAGTTAGCCGAACTGCCCAAGGAGAAAAGGGCACTGAGCAACAAATGGGTGTTCCGACTAAAGAAGGAACTATATGCATAATGCAGTACAAAAGAGTTAAGAATGAGTTTGTTTTGTATTACAGCCAAGTAGGATTCAAGCTATTGGTTATTGTATTCTATTTTGACTAATTTACTGTGTGGTCATTGTATTTGTAACACTTGGTAGATGCCTGCTAAACAAGCTAAAAGGTGTTTGTTTCAGAAACATTAATATATTGAGAGTCGATCGATGAATTGTTTTCCTTGGTGTAGATTCAGGCATTGTGATGGTAAGTCTGTGACCAGCTATAGAAGTCTTGTTTCGAGCATGTCATTACTGTAGTACTGTCCTTTGCAGTTATTTCCGTTTATACAGATGTTAATTCATCTTAAATCATGTTGTTTCATTGGATAGCAGAGGCTTAACTCAGTATAATGGCAATTGTATCAAAAAGCAACGGTAAGATGGATGGCAATTTTGTGAGAACGCAAACGCAATTTTATTTAGGGTGAATTCAACTCATTGGATTGATATCTCCTGAGCACGATAACAAATTTTAGCACCTGCAATTTATCACCTTCCCAAAAGACTACAGGCATACACGCTGAGACAAATTTCATATCATTATCAGATCAAATCTCAGGTATACCGTAAGTATGGTATGTTAATAGGATGGTGGTATGGTACATTACCAACACCAAGCATGTACCTAACTGCATTTGATTTGTAAATTTTGCAAATAAGATTCAACCCAACACGTAAACTTATTAACATGTACTAATCTTTTAATGACAAATGGTTAGGGAATTCATAAAAGCATCTTCTGCTCGTCTTAGGGCTCGATTCGATCTCTTACACATCTCTCGTAAAAGCTACAGTATTAAAGACCAAAAGGATTAGATTCCGATCATGTTTTTTAGTTGGCAAAAACAACCTATGTGTAAAATATATCGTTGTATACAGGAAATTCAGATCAAGTAAAAACCCTAACTCAATTAGAAACCACATGCAGACACCCAACTTAATTTATAGCCAAGTACTTTACTGTCACATTATCAGCCAAAATAAATCTGAGGAACATAGAGTTTGATATTGGACTATTTAAATGATAAGAAGATGGGGGGCTTGTTATGTTATTCATCTATCTTTAGCCAAACCCTAAGCTGCTGGAAAAAAAACTTATTGTTCAAAATGACTCTTTTTTCTTTTAGTATATAGAGAAGAGAATAGAGAAATAACGAGGAATATACATAATAGTGAGATACAATGCAGAGTTCAGAAGCAAAACAACAAAATGGTCTAAAGTTTTTTACTATTGATCAGTAATCCTTCAAAGTAATAGGGGTGTCGAAAAGACCCAATACCCGAAAACTGTACCGTAAATACCCAGAAACTGTAAGAAACGACCCGTCACGGAACCGTTTTCAAACATATCCTTAAACTATTTTCAAAGGTTGTCTTTTCTTTTGCACTCTTTTGTTTCCTATATATATGACCCTACACCCTTGTTTTCATCCAATTCTGCATCCATATATCATAAATTCTCATCCTCTCTATAAATTTCATTTATATATTGAAAAATACGTTTGCATAATATTCCGAATGCTATTACGCGTTTCAGCTAGAACTGATATTCTCTTTCAGTTATAATTGAAGAGTTCTGACAGAATAGTAAATAACACATGATCTTTAATTACGAAGTTCGATGTGCTCACCACATCTACGTCTTTGAGCCACTCACCCGGTATTTATTTATATTGTCAACCTTAAAATAGTAGACTCAAGTCTTACAATACTCAATGACTCACTCACTAGTATTTCTCTATCAAACTATTACTCCTACATAACACCTCTCAATATCTAATGACATTCCGTTATAAATTTCTCTCAAAAAATAATTTTTTCCTCTATAATATTTTGTGGGTCTCTTTCTCTCTATTTGTGGTATAATCTATGATTTAGAGACGCAAAATATTAGAGTCTAATTGTATTTATTTATAGCCTTACAAAGAATTATAATCTTAATCAAATAGGAATTATTTCCTTTTTCTCTCTTTCGTTCTTTGACTAAGATTCTTCTTTATTGTTCAAGTCTTCTAATCCATCAAGAAAATCTTTTCATTCTCTTCAATCTAATCTTTCGATTTGTACGAAATTTTCTCGACTTGCTGCTCACGTTTGTGGATCTTTTAGAATATATTTGACTTAATCGCCAAGTAATCTGTCTGCCAGTTTCAGTTATAACTGAGATTATAATTTCAACCTATATTTAAAAACAACTAAACAAACGTGCTACGCATTAACTGTTAATATGATAAGAGTTCAATATAAGTTAACTCAATCTAATTTTGACAATATAGTGACAAACAAATACGGTACAATAGACTTGTACTTTGTACCTAACATATATTATATTCGAATTATTAACTGAAATAGGGACTGCTATAGGAACATATATATAACGTCCTAACGACTCATCTGATTGCTAAAACTGATTTCGGCCATCGTCAAAACAGAGAAAAAAAACTAATCTGACCGCTACAGCCCCCTGTGAAGGGCAGATTCATACAACGCTGAAACAATATCATTTTAACAAGCGGAACGTAATCGATCACAAACATTTTGCAAAAACCATTTAGCAAAACAGAAAATAACAAAGACAACTTGAAAATAATATATCAAGAAAGACTAGATAAAGCATAATGCAATTGTCCCCATTGGCAGTCGGATCATTTATTCCTGTCTCTTTTAATTAGTTTGGGAACTCATTCAAAAGAATGTGGAATTGCCATGGCAATCAGTGGTATTTTCCTATGGATGGTAAAATCTCCGCTTTCGGTCATGTCCAAGTCCCCAACAGCCATTTTATTTGGAAGTTTCCAATCAAATTTGTTTACGAGATTCGCCAAAACAATCTCATTCATGGCTGTGGCAAAAGAGATCCCAGGACAACCTCTCCTGCCAGCTCCAAATGGAATTAACTGAAAATGGTTTCCCTTAAAATCGACAGTGGAATCCATAAATCTCTCTGGTTGGAACTCATCAGGGTTCTCCCAATATTTTGGGTCCCTACCGATTGCCCAAAGATTGACTATAACCATTGTCTCGGCCTCAACGTCATAACCCATCACCTTGGTATCTTCCCTCGCTTCTCTCGGGACTGGCATCGGAAAAGGAGGATGTAGACGAAGTGTCTCTTTGACAACAGCTTTCAGATAGTTTGTTTTTTCCAAGTCCTCTTCTATTATGTTGGACTTGCCTTTACAAATACATCTTATCTCGTCTTGCAATCGTTTCATAACACTAGGGTGTTTTAGTAGTTCTGACATTTCCCATTCTAAGAGAGTGGACGTGGTATCACTTCCAGCGGCGAAAGCATCCTGCAAAATGCACCATATTTGTAAGCTTCTTGATATCATTATCAAGCCTGTGACTTCAGTTAAAAACATCTTTCTGAAAATATCGAAGGTTAGATTATTTCTAAAACCTCTATATCTAGATCAAGGGCTCTGAGTACCACATGTCTCGTGTTTACTTAAAGGCTCCGATATAATCATCCAATATGGAGGAAGTATCTAAAAAACTTCTCTGTTTATGTGGATTCATGTCTGTATCAATTTTTAATTGGATCCTCTAGAAATCCTTTAGAGGAAATTCTGAAGAGACCAAAACACTAACAAAAAATTTCAGAATCCTTTTACGACCGTGATTAGGAGAAACACATTCAGCAAGAAGAAACAATTTTAACAAGAAAACACATTCTGCAATTAGTCAATACAATTTTCTGACGGAAAGCTTAAGTATTAAGTGCCTGGAAAAAAGAAGCTGCTTACCAAAAGTAAGGCTTTAATGCCATCTCTCTCTATTGATATACCAGATCCCTCTTCCTTCTGAATGTTTAGTAGAATATCAACAAAGTCTTCATCATCAAAATGTTTACTTGTTCCATCTCTGCCTCGATCCATACGTCCTTGGACCACTTCTTCTAAAACTTCGTCGATCCCTTTTGCCACTCGGTCTACCTGAGAATCCTTTCCGCTCACACGACTCACCCAATCAAGCCAAGGAATAACCTCCCCCAAATCGAAACCACCCACTATCCTCATTAGCTCATTTAACAATTCCTTGAATTTTTCTCCTTTATCCCCTTCCACCTCTTTCGTCTTCCCTAAAACTACCTCGCGCACCATATCAAGTGTGAGTGATCCAAGAAGATTGCTCACATTCAACTCTTGATGTGGAGATCTTTCAATTTTCTTCATCAACTCCAAGGTTTTCTCTTCTCTCACTGAACGGAATGATCGGACCCTTTTGTTGCTTAGCAGCCGGAGCACAAAAATACTTTTCATTTGCCTCCAATATTCGCCATAGGGGGCTACAGCAACATCTTTTGAGTCATAGAGAAGCTTTTTGTTAATCTTGAAATTGCGCCTAGTGGAAAAAGCAAGATCATGAGTTTTCATGACCTCCTCAGCTGCTTCTGCTGAAGAGATCACGAGTACGGGTATGCGGCCAAGGCGAAGTTGCATGACAGGGCCATACTTTTTGGAGAGTGAATAGAGGGTATGGTGTAGGGGGATCCCTAGTTGGTGGAGGTTACCTATGATTGGAAGTCTCTTCGGTGCAGGGGGTAGGTTTTTTCGTCTCGTTGTTGGCATGAAGAATAATCGTATGACAATGATGAGAACCAAAGAGAAAAGAAGGACAAAAAATGGAGTTGAATTGGCAATTTCTTTTTGGTAAGTTGCTAAAAATGGAACTAGAAACATGTTTCCTTGTTCCCACAGGAATACAACCATGCTTGCCATTTCTTGTTATGCTTTGAAGTTTAAAGTATGTCAGACATGTGAATATATTGAATTTTTTTTAATGAAAAAGTATGTTTCCTATTTTGAATTTTTTTTAATGAAAAAGTAAAAAAAATCTATGTATTTCAATCAAAAACTTCAAACACCCCCACCCCCATTGCAGAAAAAAATAATTACATAGGGTTGGAAATTTTTTATATAGAAATCGGCCCCTTCTACTTAGGATTCTGGTTTCGTCACGGCTGCTTGTGTTATTTGTCTCAAGAAGTTGGAAGTTGACATGGAAAGTGTGAGGTGGGAGCGGGAAATGGAAGGCTTTTTTATCTTATGGGTGGGGAAACCCCACATTTTTATTTATTAATTGAGGAAAAATAAAAATACAGGGGAAAAACTCTACAAACGACCGGGCCAAAAATGCACCAATCTGAGAATAAAGTATCTGTAGCAAAATGAAACAAACTTACAAAAGAGCAAAATAAAAAGCTTGAATAGGAAATGGAAGGCTTAATATGACTGCAATGGATCTTATCGATTTTTTGATGTGGATCTCATTAAAGTTGTTATTTATTCATTCCCTTAATTATCTGCCACTTCTGTTGTTCAATTATCCTTTTAGATTCTTATTTTTTCATTTTTGCATTTTTATTTTCTGGAATTTTTTTATTTTTTCTGATTTTTTACATTTTTATTGGTTAGTTAGGGGAAATAGACCGTCCTTAATTAGTTTCAGTTTCATGGACCAATCCTTAAATACTTTTATTTTCATGGTACAATCCAAAATTTACCTCTTTTTTTTTCCTTTCTGTACGATATTCTTATCTTTTTATACCTTTTATACATTTTTTACATTTTTTACATTTTTTTTGATTTTTCGGTATAAAAAGTGTTATATATTTTTTTAGTGAAAATGAATTGTTTATTCAAATATATATTTTTTTTTAACTTTTTTTAAAAGTTTGTGATTTTTTTCATTT
This sequence comes from Primula vulgaris, assembly GCA_963920805.1. Taxonomy (NCBI): domain Eukaryota; kingdom Viridiplantae; phylum Streptophyta; class Magnoliopsida; order Ericales; family Primulaceae; genus Primula; species Primula vulgaris. The sequence continues at coordinate 2,357,197 of OY987220.1, read as the reverse complement.
TTTTTCATTTTTTGTAATTTTTTAAATTTTTTAAATTTTTTATAATTTTTTTGTGATTTTTGTATTTTTTTAATAATTTTTTGTGATTTTTTTAATAATTTTTTGTTATTTTTGTTATTTTTTATATTTTTTGTGATTAAAGATTTTATTATTTAAAGATTAAAAAATACAAAATTAGGAAAATATAATGATGATAGGAACTAGGTTTTGAACTGTACTTTAAAAGCACATTCAGATTAAAACCTACTTAAAAGTATCATCAAAAGTAAAAGTATCATCAAACTTACTTTTAAAAAGTATCATCAAACTTACTTTTAAAAAGTCTACTTATACACATTTACTTTTCACAAAAAGTATACTTATGAGATGACATCCAAACAAACTAATATAAGTAAAAGTAAAAGTAAAGCAAAACGATACTTAATGGTTTACTTTTAAACAGCCAAACAACATTTTACTTTTCATAACTAAAAAGTATTATTAAGTAAAAAGCATGATGCACCAAACAAGGCCATTATCTTATCTTTTTATACCTTTTATACCTTATCCACTTCTGTACGTTATTCTTATCTTTTTATACCTTTGATGTTCCTTTTTCTTGAAACAACTATACGTCCATAATTTTTGTATGGGGAATTTTTATCTAAATATTATGAAGGCAGAAAATTCAAGTGTTAGAGATATGGGCAAGCTGACCTTACCCCGTGGAAATATTCACATTGGATTATTTAAACAATACTTTAAATGATTTGAGCTGGGGAAAACCTAATGAAAACAAAAACCTTCTTTCGGATATTTTTAATAATAGAGGAAATTATTGAAATGTATTGATACATTTATTATAATAATTGTATAATTTTTTAAAAGTTTTTTAGAATTTTTTTTTTGATAAAATAAACAAGAGGGCACGGAAGGGGATAGAAAAATGGGGTAGAATATTTGTACTCGGTTGAGACCGATGCAGTTTATGGGGTTTTTTTTTTTTCTTCCTTTCTGTACGTTATTCTTATCTTTTTATACCTTTTATACCTTATCTTATCTTTTTATACCTTATCTTATCTTTTTATATGGTAGTAAACTCTATTGTCTCGAGATAAGATATTTTAAAAGTATATTAATTGGTGCTTTCTTAAAGTTGACAAGTGAGTTGATTTAATTACTTACTATATTAAATGTGTAGCTAAGTGTAATAAGCTAACAGAGTCCAAATCTTCTATCTCGTATTATCTACTATCTTTTGTGTCTTCTTTATTATTTTATCCAAATATGTTTTTAAAAAAATTTGGAATAAAATATACAATTACTATAAAACATGTATCAATACATTTCAATAATTGTTTTTAAAAAAATCCACAAATAATTTATTTTGGAATAAATATATAAATTAGTATAAATTATACATTAAATTTTAGAAAAATTGTTTAAAACAATATTATGTCTAAATATTTTAAAATTTAAATCCAATATAATATAAAAATTTATAAATTTGCGAAACAAATTATGAAATTTTAAAATTTAATTGAAAATAAGCAAGTGAACACAAAATTGAATATAAGATTAAAACTCATGATAACATGGGTCAATTTCTATAGCTACTCCCGTTCCTATGCATTGTAGAATCTCCGCTTTCGGTCACGTCCAAATCCACAACAGCCATTTCATTTGGAAGTTCCCAATCAAACCATGTTAATCATGTGACTCATGTGAATACACACACAGATCATATGATTCTTGCATCGCTAAATGCAGATTATTGTTACAATGAAAATAAATCATGCAATATCTATTAAAATAACCAAATTCCTGTCGCAGACAAATTCTAATTCGTTAAACAAATGTTCGTAATCGTGAACGGGTGTATGCGTTTCCCTACTATTACTATTGAATAAGCAAGTAATAGTCTAAGTAAAGAACGGTGAGAAAAATTTATGTCAAAATATACAGACTTAATTTAAACAACTCCATCATTTGCATTGTTATACAAAAGGGTCTTGAGCCTTTCGGGTCTGTATAAGAAGGTACAATATTTACCACCAAAAATTTCGGTTTGAATGGGAACTAAAGTACTAAGCATGCACCCTAGATTCTGCATATATACATCTCCATCTTTTGTTACCGGTGCCTATTCTTCCTATTCTGAAGAGAAGCCTGGACGAGAGGAAAGTTTTTGATGAGAGAATTTGACGCTCTGTATGATCTGTTAGGTTCAAAGTACAAGTTTATTATACCGTATTTGTTTGTCACTGTATTATCAAAATTAGATTGAGTTGACTTATATTGAATTCTTATTATGTTAACAGTTAGTGCGTAACACGTTTGTTAAGTTATGTTTAAATATAGGTTGAAGTTATAATCTCAGTTATAACTGAAATTGGCGGACGGATTACTTGGCGATCAAGTCGAAGATATTCTAGAAGGTCCAGAAACGTGAGCAGCAACTCGAGAAGATTTCGTGCAATCTCAGAAAATTAGATTGAAGAGAATGAAGAGATTTCCTTTTTATATTAGAAGACTTGAAAAAAAAAATCATAGTCAAAAAAGGAAATAGAGAAAAATGAAATACTTGCTATTTGATTAAGATTATGATTATTTGTAAGTTTATAAATAAAACAAATTATAATCTAATATTTTGTGTCTCTACATCATAGATTATACAGCAAATAGAGAGAAAGACCAACGAAATATTAGAGAGGAAAAAATTATTATTTGAGATAAATTCGTGACGGGATGTCATTACATATAGAGAGGTGTTAGATAGCCGCAATAGTTTGATGGGCAAATAGTAGTGAGGGAGTCATTGAGTATTCTAAGACTTAAGTCTATTATTGTAACCTTGACAATATCAATAAATACTTTGTGAGTGACTCGGAGACGTAGATGTGGTGAACACATCGAACTTTGTAATTAAACGTCGTGTGTTATTTACTATTCTGCCAGAACTCTTCGGTTATAATTGAAACAGAATCTCAGTTATAACTGAAACGCGTAACAATATTCGGAAAATTAGGCAAACATATTTTTCATCATTGACTACTCAAGTCATATATGAACACGAAAAGGAGTCTTAAACTCATACCCTAGTAACAATTTCAAATAACCAAACGTGTCTAACAAAAAAGAAAAACTAAAACTGAGAAAAATACTAAAACAAATGATCTGTGTCCCCTCTCTATATATATATTTGTGTCGCCGGCATGCATCCTGACCAAGTTGAATCTTCATCATAGCAAGGTGTCTTGCTATAGTTAACATCTAAATGCATTACAAAACCTACGAGGAAAGAAAAACTCTGAAAATAATAATATTGACAACACTTGATTTTTTAAATTAATACTTCTTGAAACTTGTGGTTAAAAACTTTAGAAAGCACGGATGCGGATTCAAACTTTGACATTGAAATGGGGAAAAACCCCAAGATATCGTGATGTCGTACAAGTTTATTTGATCTGAAGACTTAAACAAGTACTTTTTTATTCAAACAATCACTCGAAGAATGGAGAGGGTATTGCGAAAAGAGGAACCTTTCGGTGGATTGTGATGCCTGGGCATTCAGTCATATCAAGATCTTCCCCTTTTGCTCCATTGGGTAGTTTCCAATCAAACTTGTGCACAACATTTGCGAGTGCAAGCTCATTAATAGCCATGGCAAATGAAATTCCTGGGCAACCCCTTCTACCCGATCCAAAAGGAAGAAGTTCAAAGTCTTGGCCTTTAAAATCTATAGGAGAGTTCAGAAATCTCTCGGGCTTAAACTCATCTGGATCATCCCATAGTAAAGGGTCTCTTGCTAGAGCATACGCATTAATTATCACCATCGACCCTGCAGGGATGTCGTAACCCATCACTTTTACATCTTGGGTTGATTTCCGCGGAGCAATAGTTGGCAGTGGAAGATGATGACGTAATGTTTCTTTCAATACGGCCTTTAAGTAAGGCCATTTTTCTAAATCATTCTCATTTACATCAACTTTTCCTTTTGCAGTGCTTCTAACTTCATTTTGCAATTTCTTCATGACACTTGGGTGTCTCAAAAGTTCCGTCATTGCCCATTCTAAATTGGTGGCAGTAGTATCAGTTCCACCAGCAAACATATCCTATATGAGATTTAAACAATAGCACAGAAAAAGCACCAATTACTTTACCTATGAAAGAAGAACTAATTTGGAGTCCTAGTTAATAAGGCTAGTGTGATTGACTACATTTTAATGACCAAACATAGACTTAGAGTGTTTGCTTTTTGGTGTAAAGAGTGGAAAATTACAAGTTTTGGATGAATGAGCCTAATATTTTCTGGTCTCCTGTATAGTAAGATTACTCTTTAAAATATAAAATCAATCTAGCATATATTATGTCTTTAGGATATCAGGTTTGAATTAATTGTAAAACCGTTTTGATTATTATCATATGGATCTAAAAATAAATATTTACCAAGATAATAGCCTTGACACTGTCTTTTCCCAGTGACTCAGGATCCCCTTGTTCCTTGTAAATCCGAATTAAAATATCAACAAAATCTTCTCCAGTTTCCTCCGTATAGCTTTCTCGATTATTCTTTGTTGTCTCAAACTGAGTCAAGCGCTCTTCCACCACTCCATCCAAGAAATCATCAAGCTCTTTCGCGACCCTTTCTGTGGTAGATTTTTTACCATTTATTCGGTTAATCCATGCAAGCCAAGGAAGCAAATCCTCCACACTCGCCACCCCCATTAACGCTAAAAAATCAAGCCAAAGTTGCCTAAATTTTCTCCCATTCTCCCCATCTTCGTACTTTCTCCCTAACACGGCCCTACAAACCACATTTTTGCTTATCAAAGAAAACATTTCGCTCAAATTAACCGCCTTAGAGAAACCACAAGACTGGTCTTTCATCATTTCCATTACCAAAGTGGTTTCTTCTTCTCTTACAGCTCGAAATGACCAAACACGTTTTTTACTCAACAGCTGTAGTCTAGCAATGCTTTTCACTTGTCGCCAATACTCTCCATAGGGGGATGTGGTTATGTTTCTCATATTATAAAGGAGTTTCTTGAAAATTTCAAATTCAGGCCTGTTGGCGAAAACCAAGTCGTGTGTTTGCATGATTTCACGCGCTCCCTCAGGAGAAGAGATGACAAATGTTGGCGTACTGCCTAGTTTGAGAAACATGATGGGTCCATAGCGTTGAGATAGTTTTTTCAATGAGAGGTGAGGGAATATGCCAAGCTGGTGTAGATTGCCTATTAACGGAAGCTTTTGTGGCGATGGTGGAAATTTGTTTCTATTTTTTGGGTTGTTTGTGGATCTCCATTTTATGAAGATTGAAGTTAAAAACAAGAGGATGATAATTGAAATATAGGAGGGTTTTGACAAGGTCAGTGCTAGCTCTGGGTGTTGAAGAAAAATAGGCATCTCCATTTTCTTTTTCTTTCTAAGTGTAGTGAGAATGGATGTTCATTGAATTATAGCATATACAGATCACTAGTCTAATATGCCCGTCTTTTAAACTGAAAAAGCTCGATTCAAAGCTTGCTGCTTTGCAAAATAGATTACACTCAGTAGAGAAGCTAAGTAAAGACTACCAGGGGCCACAACACCCTATCAACCTTAAAATTGTAATTTTATTAGTTTTTTACATGCATTTTTATTATATTTTGTTAAAATTAATTATTTGTCACCTCCATATATTTATTACTTGTACTTCTTGGCTTCGCTACTTCTTACACTTTTATGTTCTTCACTCCTTTGAGTTTGATAAAGCTTAAGCTTTCTACACTATTTAGTAAAGTTATTGGTGAAACGTTGTATCTACAATTTTTCACGTATTATAATGTTAATATGGACTAAAGTATTGCGAAATCCACATCCTAAAAATTATTGAGTCGTCATTTACTAATGTAGTATCTACAAAAAGGATACATTATGTGACCGTCCAAATATTATTGTCACGCCCCAAATTCCATAAACACGGACATCGAGGCATAACCTTTTTAAATAAAAGAAAAGTGAAACATGTTGGTACGAAATTAAATTTTTTAAAAGAAACACAAGCGAGCTAAAGGAACAATAAATCAATTTAATAAAAGTGTTTGCCAAACGCGGCTACAAGACGAGATAAAATAAACGAATGTAAACTGCCCGTAGGCTACAACCTTAAAATATAATATAAATGAAAAGAAAGCGGAAGCCCCAAACCTATGATGTTGCAATGCAACAACTCTTATCCAAACGTGCCAACCTAAGTGGTACCTGAAATACAAAATTGTAACGGTGAGTCCCACGCACATAACTAGACGGGACGGCACCACAATACCGTCACTCCATCCCATAAATGCAAGAGCTCACAAATTCTACAACTACGATAATCGACGTATAAAAAAAAATATAATTACATTCTACAACTACGATAAATTAAAATAATTTAAATAACATCTACACACATCTATAGCATACATGGACCTCTCACGCCACCTACCCCAGTCCGTAAGGTAGGTCATTCCCTATCCCTTCGGCCGTCTTCTGTCCCCGGAATTAGGGAGAGACAGAGACCATTGCAACATAAAAGTAGATTTATAGTGCGCACTTGGACCTCTCACGCCACTCGTCCCAGTCCGTAAGACGAGTCATTCCCTATCCCTTCGGCCGTCTTATGCCCCCGGAATTAGGGAGAGACATAGACCATTGCTAACAATAAAATAAATATAGTGCACACTGGGACCTCTCACGCCACCTACCCCAGTCCGTAAGGTAGGTCATTCCCTATCCCCTCGGCCGTCTTCTGTCCCCGGAATTAGGGAGAGACAGAGACCATTGCCACTACAGCTAAATCACAAGGGCTCGGTCAATAATATTATACTATTCAAATAGCATAATCTCATACGTCACTTAATGTAATACAACATAAACCATAATCATAGATGCTAGATTCACAACTAGCCAATCACTCCAACAACATAAAAACTCATTCAGACATTTTAACAAACACCTTGTATGCATAAATTACAATTCGTCTTTATGCAACATAAATTTATCCAATTAAAAATTCAGTATTATAGTCTTATTCTTAAATACAGCTAAACCAACTCTGCCTATAGTACATGGATGAAAACAAAAGAAACTCTGCACATAGATCATTAAATTACAATTAAACTTGATGTATCATAACCCAAATTAATACTTTAATAACAAATCTCATAATTCAAAACAATTCAACTACACCTGTACAACTAAACTAAATCTTCAGATAGATCATAAACACAAATCACTACACATATCATCAAATTAATATAAAAGGCAAAAATCCCAATTAACAATTTAAGAACTTAATTAATATAAAAGGTAAAAAACCCCAATTTATAATAAACGTAAAACCTAACCCTAACATACACCCTCGTCTAGTCGCAATGGATAACCCCCGTTACCTTAGAGCGTAGAGGAGATGCTTCCGGTATGAACCCGCTAACGGTGGTTTCCTTTTCTTCTTCTTCTTCTTCTTTCTTTTCTCTCTTTTATCTCTTTCTCTCTCTTGCTTTTGGGCTGATTTTAGGTTTTTGGTTTTAAAAAGTGGCTGAAAAGTGTTTAGAAAAACTGTTTTCAGATAGTTTGTGGTAACGAACTATTTGGTCCCCAAAGTTCTAAAAGTTAACTCTAAATCCAAACATATTGTTTTACTACTCAAAAATAACAAATCTATAGAAACAAACCTATTGGGTCCTTTTTATTTATAAAATTATTAACAAGTTTTTAAAATAAAGTTTTTCGGAAGAGTTTCGGTTTTTGGCTAAAAATTAGTCGAGTGACCGGTTTTTGGTAAAAATTGTATAAAATGTTTTTGGATAAATTAAATCATGAATAAAACCATTTATAAAAATACGGGATGTTACAACTAACCCTCCTTAAAAGAATTTCGTCCTGAAATTTTCTCTCTAAACAACTATACCCAGAAATGATCAACTTTTATAAATAAGACCGTAAGAATTTAAACATACAATTCGTGTCATAATTCAAGAAATAAAATACACTAAGTCCACAACTCATAACAACTCCTCCATACATAACTCAAGTAAGCGAAACATACGTAAGTATCTCGATAATGTAAAACAATGGTTAATAAAATAAAAGACAATAATGTAACAAAGATAGCATGTTTCTAGCTCAACAACTAAGATGACATGCTTCTATCTCAACAACTCCACAACGTCCACAAAACTCAAAATTCAGCCTTTCTAGTAAACTAAACTCAAATAAAATAGAGATAATTAATGTTAAGCGTATTCAACTTTCAGCTCATTTCGATTTACTATACTCAACTATCAATTTTTTGATTTAGTATACTGTACTAAGTGAAAACTTTCGATTTAGTATATTTCCGTCAAAATTGACCGTTAAGTAGTGACGTCAGCTAACATTTTCCGTTAAGTTGAAGGGCAAAATGGTCTTTTTACCTACTAAATTAACTAAAAAAAAAAAAAAACAGCCCAAGGGACTCGAACCCAGGTCTATTAGATAAAGGGGAAGGTTTTTAACCACTTGGCCACCAATACTTTCACTATAATAACAGCGTTATATATATATATATACTCTATCTGTATATAGATGTGTATATATACACTTTGGGACTGATTTCGTAAATTTTGAAAAATTCAAATTTTATGTTTGTTTCATTTTGGTCCTTACATTTACAAATGTATTATAATTGGGATGTAAATTTGTTCAGAATTATAAAAAATCACAAAAAATCAAAAAAATTATAAAAAAATTATAAAAAATCACCAAAAATTATAAAACATCATCAAAAATCACAAAAAATTATTAAAAAAATACAAAAATCCCAAAAAATTATAAAAATTTAAAAAATTTAAAAAATTACAAAAAATCACAAAAAATTACAAAAATCACAAACTTTTTAAAAAATTACAAAAAAAATACATAATTTTTTTTGTCAATATAACACTTTTTATACCGAAAAATTAAAAAAAATATAAAAAATCATAAAAACTTATAAAAAATCACGAAAAATTAAAAAAAAAAAATTCGAAAAATCAAAAAATCAAAAAATCAAAAAATCAAAAAAACGAAAAAATTATATAAAAATTAAAAAAAATGAAAAAAAATCACAAAAATTCACAAAACATTATAAAAAAATAACAAAAATCATAAAAAAATAACAAAAATCATAAAAATTTATAAAAAAATAACAAAACATTATAAAAAAATAACAAAAATCATAAAAAATTATAAAAATTATAAAAAATCACAAAAAATCACAAAAAAAAAAAGAATTATAAAAAAATGAAAAAAATCTATGTTTAGTTAATCTATGTTTAGTTAATTTAGTAGGTAAAAAATCTATGTTTAGTTAATTTAGTAGGTAAAAAAATCACAAAAAAAAGAATTATAACAAAAATAACAAAAAAATTTGTAATTTTTATATTTTTTGTGATTTTTTTATGATTTTTATAATTTTTTTGTGATTTTTTGTGATTTTTTATATTTTTTTTGATTTTTGATTTTTTTAATTTTTTAATTTTTTTTTAATTTTTTTAATGATTTTTTGTTATTTTTGTTATTTTTTATATTTTTTTATGATTTTTATAATTTTTTTGTGTTTTTTTTTATTTTGTTGTAATTTTAAACTATTTTTTTGAAAATGTAAGGACCAAAATGAAACAAAAATAAAATTTGAATTTTCTAAAATTTACGAAATCAGTCCCAAAGTGTATATATACACATCTATACACAGATAGAGTATATATATATATATAACGCTATTACTATAATAAAAGTATTGGTGGCCAAGTGGTTAAAAGCCTTCCTCTTTGACTGATAGGTCTGGGTTCGAGTCCCATGGGCTGCTGTTTTCTTTGTTTTAGTTAATTTAGTTTTTTTTTTTTTTTAGTAGGTAAAAAGACCATTTTGCCCTTCAATTTGGACGGAAAATTAGTACAGTATACTAAATCAAAAAATTGATAGTTGAGTATAGTAAATCGAAATGAGCTGAAAGTTGAATACGCTTAACATTAATTATCTCAATAAAATAAACTCCAAACTCTATGCGTTAACTAATTTGTAGCTAGAACTAAACCATTTTCAATAGGTTTTCTGAAAATTTCTTAAGACTGCTAAACTCAAAATTCAAGTAGTGTTTATAACCATAATTTTTTTTTTATATCAGATTTCCAACACTACGACTTTACTGATTTTGACCACTTATAGGAACCAAACAATTGACCTCAATAAATCCCAAATTAGTATACAATTTATTTATTAATAAAATCCTAAGCCTCCGTAGAAACCCCGAGCTCTTATGTAATATATATGGCATGTGTATACATATATTGAACCAACCAAATTCATATCATCGCTACAGTGCTACCAAACGTTATATAACTCATGGACTTGGACACAAGGGCATGACTAAATCAAGAACTAATTCGAATAAACCGCTACCCATCATTAATTTGTTCTCATAGAAATTTTTAAATTTATACTCCTACAATGATCCAATAACCTTAGTAGCAAATTCTCAAATTCAGAACTTAGTAACCTGACCTAAACATTTAAACAAAACCTTGTGATCTAGAACTACAAACACCTAGATAATATAAGAGTATACTAGATTTACCTCGATGCACGGTAACCCAAAATCAAGGAACGTGGCTAGGTTACCCAGTCTCACTCTCTGTGCCAATTACGCTATCTGCTTATAGTCCTTCTCTCTCCCTCTCTTTCTTTATTAGGCGTTTTCTCTCTCTCCCTCTGTATATCCATCTATCTGTATCCAAACGTATAATATATAGATACAGGGTATTGATCACTCTTAACCCTTTATACGTTACAAAATTAAAGACAGGTTTTTGCATTAAAAAGACAGCATCCGTTTCCTCTCTTCTCCCCTGGCTTTTAAGTCCTGGAATACCTATTTCAATGTACTTCAACTTAATTACCAAATCTTTATTACTAGCTTGGTCCATTGATAATTGCTAAATATCAACAACTCCACCATGTTACCAAAAATATCCAAACAGTCCTAAAATATTAAACAACAGTATTAAATATAATAAGATAAAATACAGGATTTTACACTCTTCCCAATTTAAAAAAGTTTCGTCCCGAAACTCAACTCCAGATTCATGAACTTGCTCATCTCATATTTCTCCTAAAGTCTAAGCCACAAGGAATCTCCATACAAATACTTAAATGAAACTATCCGTCCATGTAGAAGCACCGCATTGATAATTAGCCTTCTTTAGTAGCTTGGTTACCTATCTAAGGATTATACTAAGCTTATATGTCCACTGTCCACTTAGCTCTAGAATATGTAGCCCCTTCTCGAGCACGTCTATTAGCCTCATATCTTAGATACTTTAATGTACCAAGTTTAGCAGCAATGCTAATTTCTGTCTTCACAGAACTTACTCTCAACTTACATATCTGGCAATGTAATTAGGTAAGTAATGATATATATAGGATGTCATGCTCTTTCCTAATACTAAGCTTTCACTCCCGAGTCTAGTTACTAACGAATAAAACAAGTTGAGTCTCCCAGAACTACTCTCGCTTCCGATGCGAACTCTGATCAAATTGTAATGTGCCCTTTATCTGTTTCCTTTTTTTTTCTTTTTTTTTTATCTAAATAACTAAAGTTTGCTCAACCAAATATCATATCTTTTGTTTATAATATAACCTCACATTGTCATCACACAGGAAATAAAACTAATAAGATTACCTAGAACCACAAAAGGCCTTATTCGAGGTGACGACGAAATTCCCAGCCACAACTAAACATAGAATTAAATATCTACATGTAGCTCCACTTAGCAGGTTTTATACCAAAAATATACATATGTACTGTAAATAGTTATCGAGCTACTAATCATTTCATCTCCAGCCTACTGATTTCATAATTGATCCAAGTTCCAACTGCCATCTTTAGGCTTAAATAATTCAATTCTTCGGATGTAGGTAAATCTATTATTACATTATGCCCAGCAATTGTACGACATTACAAGTACACCAACAGACCAGTGTGAGATTTCCTTAATAAAAAAAATTAGGATTATCATCTCCCTCGTTTCCTATCAAGCAGCTAATACTTTACATTCTAACTGTCAATGAATATCTTCAATGCATAACTTAAATATATAAATCCAGATGGTAATAGATTCTCCACACAACGCTTGTTTTTTTTTTTTTTTTTTTTTTTAGCCACCACTGTATGCTAAACAAGATATTTACTTTTTTTCAAGAACTTATATGAAACCTACGTCTCGCTAAAGGTTACCAAACATAGAAATTAAAACCCTTTATCCATGAACCCGGCAACTACCGTAGCCTCAAACCGAAAACCAAAAATTTACAATATTTCCCCATAGCACACCAACTTAAGAATTCTAAAAGTCACAGTTTCAAAATAGAATGGAATATGTATTCTTACTGATATAACATACAAGTTACCTCGATAACATTAGCTTATTAAAATCAATCCATAATCGAGGCCGATAAAAGTAAGCTCTTGTACACTTTTCTCGTCTGTTGCTTGTTGCTCGTTGCTTCCCTCTAAAATCAGTACCAAATTTCTCTTTTTAATGAAAAGTATACCATTTCTTTCTTTCCTACCATAAAACAAAGCAACCCTCCATAATTCCGTATCTCATATACAATTATCAACAACACATTTATAGTAGTTAGAAAGCTATACCACTTAAGATCATCATCCACACACAACTATATCTTAATTGACAAGGTACAGAACAGAATTCTAAAGGAATACGAATAATACTTTCGGTTACCAACCATTGATATCAGCTTACTCCAAGAATAGATTCTAAAATTAGGTTAAACACCAATTCATATATTTATTAAGAAATCAGCTCAAAATAATTAAACTCACAATTGACTGATCTAAAAGTTGAACCTGACAATCTAAAACTAAGCTGAACTATTACCTTAAGCCGAAGCAAAACATGGCCCACATATATTTTGTTCTCTCTCCAAAATAAAAATAAAAATGGTTATCTCTAACACTAACAAACAATAGCAAAACCAATTATTCAAACAAACCGCAAACTTCGTTTGCGTACATTCAAAATAATAATAACTCGGCTCTTCAAATCGACTAACCATCTACATAAGTCAACTTATTACAGATAGATTGCTGCCCAAGAATATACGTACTAAAAGACTACATTATAATCTCATATAAGAACCCAAGATTTTAGTGTCTATTATTTCCATACATTTCTACCATTGATTATACTAAACAAGAACGGAAAATTAACAAAACTTAAATCATGCGTCTCCCTATCCAAATTCTCCCACCTTCCTCTGGTACACTCTAGTTTCTTAACTTTAACTCATCTGTCAAAATTTTGTAGGTAACTAACTAAATATTCATCAAACATGATCAGTCTCGCACCATTTATGATAACTAACATCAACTAACTTCCTCCAGCTCGATAGAATCTTCTACCTTTACAGTTCTCTATAAAATTTGATACAAGCACGTAGTAAAATCAATCAAGTAAACTAGACAACAACCAAATATATTCCAAATTGCTTTCAATTTACACTACAAGCCAGATATCACAGACACTTTTCCAACCATTTGACAATAACCAATGTGGTACTAAGGATACGTAACAAAGCTACTTTACTCATCACAGTAACGACAATAATCAACAACAGTAACGACAATAATCAACAACGTCATATCTAAAACTCACAATGTAATTATATACCTGGCAACCATCAAGAATTAGCCTTTATATATGCTATTCCTAAACACTCGAAAAATATCCAAACGCCATTATGAATATTTGATTTAGATACCGACTCGTGTATAAATTTCCATATTACCAAATTTTTAATTTACAATTATACCACCACCAGTAGTGTACAATATATACTAAAGATAGCTCAAAATCTGACCAGTAGGTCTGAAAATTTCGACCGATCGTTTTGGCAAACGACCGATCGTTTTGGCAAACGACCGATCGTTTTGGCAAACGACCGATCGTTTTTGGTCAAAATCCTTCCAGTGAGGTCCGAAAAAATTCGACCGATCGTTTTGGCAAACGACCGATCGTTTTTCTGCAGAAAATAATGTTACAAAAACGCAAAATTTCTCAACACTCGTAATTTTCTACTTGGCATATATCACACAAATAAACCAATTTAGTCCACAAACTTATACGATCAACATCCATTCGCATAACATGTATATTAACACCCAAGTTAATAATTGAAAACGCACTACGTAAAATCATCAACTATACAATTCTCGCACTTTAATACATCGCTACTACTTGACATGCAAACTTACACCTCATACACACGCATACAAACAACCCAAAAGTGCGAGGGATAACCCATCACGATACGTTATCCTAAAGCACCCGAGCGTCCTCGCATACTCTAGAACTCCACATCGCTAAGGTATTCCTTCACACACAACGATGAGAGGTCCACCCACTAGTTTGGCGAGCCGGGATCAACAAGCGTCCTCATTGTCCCCAACTAGCCTCACATGTGGACTTTCCTTTCATCAACTACCACTAAATTCTATCTACATGCCTTAAGCTAAATGCAACCCCCCGTTTTTAGAAAAAGTTTGAATTTTTGAAAAAGTTTTGTGAAAATGATACGATGGATCTTGGTCCAATGGTTACCCATCTTCCCGTCGTCCCAAAGTATACATGAACCTAGTTCGCTCTGATACCAACTTGTCACGCCCCAAATTCCATAAACACGGACATCGAGGCATAACCTTTTTAAATAAAAGAAAAGTGAAACATGTTGGTACGAAATTAAAATTTTTAAAAGAAACACAAGCGAGCTAAAGGAACAATAAATCAATTTAATAAAGTGTTTGCCAAACGCGGCTACAAGACGAGATAAAATAAACGAATGTAAACTGCCCGTAGGCTACAACCTTAAAATATAATATAAATGAAAAGAAAGCGGAAGCCCCAAACCCATGATGTTGCAATGCAACAACTCTTATCCAAACGTGCCAACCTAAGTGGTACCTGAAATACAAAATTGTAACGGTGAGTCCCACGCACATAACTAGACGGGACGGCACCACAATACCGTCACTCCATCCCATAAATGCAAGAGCTCACAAATTCTACAACTACGATAATCGACGTATAAAAAAAAATATAATTACATTCTACAACTACGATAAATTAAAATAATTTAAATAACATCTACACACATCTATAGCATACATGGACCTCTCACGCCACCTACCCCAGTCCGTAAGGTAGGTCATTCCCTATCCCTTCGGCCGTCTTCTGTCCCCGGAATTAGGGAGAGACAGAGACCATTGCAACATAAAAGTATATTTATAGTGCGCACTTCGACCTCTCACGCCACTCGTCCCAGTCCGTAAGACGAGTCATTCCCTATCCCTTCGGCCGTCTTATGCCCCCGGAATTAGGGAGAGACATAGACCATTGCTAACAATAAAATAAATATAGTGCACACTGGGACCTCTCATGCCACCTACCCCAGTCCATAAGGTAGGTCATTCCCTATCCCCTCGGCCGTCTTCTGTCCCCGGAATTAGGGAGAGACAGAGACCATTGCCACTACAGCTAAATCACAAGGCCTCGGCCAATAATATTATACTATTCAAATAGCATAATCTCATACGTCACTTAATGTAATACAACATAAACCATAATCATAGATGCTAGATTCACAACTAGCCAATCACTCCAACAACATAAAAACTCATTCAGACATTTTAACAAACACCTTGTATGCATAAATTACAATTCGTCTTTATGCAACGTAAATTTATCCAATTAAAAATTCAGTATTATAGTCTTATTCTTGAATACAGCTAAACCAACTCTGCCTATAGTACATGGATGAAAACAAAAGAAACTCTGCACATAGATCATTAAATTACAATTAAACTTGATGTATCATAACCCAAATTAATACTTTAATAACAAATCTCATAATTCAAAACAATTCAACTACACCTGTACAACTAAACTAAATCTTCAGATAGATCATAAACACAAATCACTACACATATCATCAAATTAATATAAAAGGCAAAAATCCCAATTAACAATTTAAGAACTTAATTAATATAAAAGGTAAAAAACCCCAATTTATAATAAACGTAAAACCTAACCCTAACATACACCCTCGTCTAGTCGCAATGGATAACCCCCGTTACCTTAGAGCGTAGAGGAGATGCTTCCGGTATGAACCCGCTAACGGTGGTTTCCTTTTCTTCTTCTTCTTCTTCTTTCTTTTCTCTCTTTTATCTCTTTCTCTCTCTTGCTTTTGGGCTGATTTTAGGTTTTTGGTTTTAAAAAGTGGCTGAAAAGTGTTTAGAAAAACTGTTTTGAGATAGTTTGTGGTAACGAACTATTTGGTCCCCAAAGTTCTAAAAGTTAACTCTAAATCCAAACATATTGTTTTACTACTCAAAAATAACAAATCTATAGAAACAAACCTATTGGGTCCTTTTTATTTATAAAATTATTAACAAGTTTTTAAAATAAAGTTTTTCGGAAGAGTTTCGGTTTTTGGCTAAAAATTAGTCGAGTGACCGGTTTTTGGTAAAAATTGTATAAAACGTTTTTGGATAAATTAAATCATGAATAAAACCATTTATAAAAATACGGGATGTTACAA
The DNA here is from genome assembly GCA_963920805.1 of Primula vulgaris. Lineage (NCBI taxonomy): Eukaryota > Viridiplantae > Streptophyta > Magnoliopsida > Ericales > Primulaceae > Primula > Primula vulgaris. The sequence goes on along the minus strand of OY987220.1, from coordinate 2,340,556 downwards.
CTATAGTATATACCTATATAAATTTAGAACTATATTGCAAATCCCCATCCTGGTCTTTATTCAGAAGTCAATTATTAGTGTATTTAAGATAAAATAAGAAAGGAATCAGCCGCACAACTGAAATAAGCATCTTCATTTTCCTTGTTCTTGTCTGTGTGTGGTGACTGTGACTTTTCATACATTTTTTTTTTGGAAGTTAAGCATGAGATATCATCGAACAAGTACCGTATAATTGGAGGCTCTGATAGCACAAGTGACAAGTTGCTACCTAGAGTGCATTTATTAAAGGAAAATCCTAAGCAAACCCCTCTCGGGTCTTATAATGGTCTATAAGGTTTGTAAAATAAGGTTCATAAGCATTATTTTTAATTTGAAAAGGTAGACGATTATTAGCATAGTTCTATAGGGACTTGTCTTTTGGCTAATCAAACAAAGACTTGAAGAGACACAGCTTGTTTGCCAACTAAAAAATAAACTACATACTGTAGTGACAATCTGTTAAATATATAAAATACTAATGGATAGGTGTTCCTTTTTGTCTTTAATAACTCTTATCAGAGACGTGTAATTGATCGAACTGAACCCTACGATTAGCAAAAGATGATTTTATGAATTCCCTAACCACTTGTCATTAAAAAATTAGTATACGTTATAAAGTTATGTGTTAGGTTGTTAAGCTTGAATTTTTTTCTGCCAAAATGTACAAATTGAACACAATTATGTTCAGTTTTCAAAAAAAAATAAACACAATTACGTGATTCGTGTTGGTAATGTACGTACCGTACCACCATCGCATTAGCGTACCATACTTGCAGTATAAACCTGAGATTTGGAATGGTAATAATATGAAATTTGTCATACCGTGTATGTCCGGTAGTCTTTTGGGAAGGTGATTAATTGAAGCTGCTAAAATTTGTCATTGTTCTCGTGAGATTTAGCATAATAAAAATAAATGCTTGGGTTTTTTGAAAATTTCAATCCATCTTGTTTGTTTGTTTTTGATCCAATGGCCACTCTTCTAAGTTTAGCATCTGTGAAATTCTTATCCGCTGTTCTAGTTGCAGTTATCCAGTTAGGTTCCAAGTGCAGTTGCAACTGAAGTTGGAACCTAAGTATAATAATGGACATAACTTATAAAGTTAAATGTACTTGAATTAAATAACATCCACATTTAACAACGGAGTTCACCCAACTAGGCTACGTCTCCGGGACACTCACCCAGATTATGATATTATAAAAGCTTACAATATATGATTCAAGTCTTATTGAAAAACACTCAGACTATCTCTAGGTTTTTCTGTCAATCTCTATATTGCTCCTACCTTATAACTATCACTCAAAATATCAATGGCATCCCACCATTGTTTTTCTTTTAAAAGCTCACTGTGTATTTTCTCAAGAATGGATTCTTTATAATTTAAAACACACTTTTTACAAGCAAAGTTATCAACTATTTATAGAAGTAAAAACAATCTTCTTTCTTCAAGATCTTGATGATTGCTTTTGACTCTTTTGATTGTCTTCAATCTCTCCATATTGCACGAGATACTCCAGCATAGGATTGACATCAATCTTCATAAGTTAGTACCTGTTAATAACTAGCTTGAAAATAGGAGTTAGTCTTTTACTAAAATAAAGAAACATATAAGATAATATCTTTTAGAGATAAAACATTTCTTAATATATTTTGAAACTTTAACTCCATATTTTATTCAATCTAAAATAGATCATACTGATTTTGATAGGAAACATAGATTGAATTAAGTGATAAATACTTGCATGAAAATAGAGACCTAAATTGCATATTCAAAGGAAACATATCTTTATAAACTAATCTCCTTATATCCTTTAGGCAACATCTTTCCTTATCACTTTAATATTCTCAATAAACATAAACTAAATCTTTAAAAATATATGAGAATATATCCTCCATACTTTAAAACAAATAATTATTATTAAAGAATAGTAATGCATAAATACAGAACTGGACAGAATCCTGCTGAACAGCAGGTTCCAACTGGGGTTGCAACTGAGGTTGCAACCTCTCTTGTAAACTAAAACCTGTCTCAGTTCTAAACAATAAACTAGGATTATTTAGTTCAAACCAATAGACAACAAATAGTATATGGGCCAGAAATCTGGTCCTAACAATCTCCCCATTTGTCATTGGTTTTGACAAATCATCTAAGTTTATAAAACAACACTCCACCTGCAAATTTGTTAGCAAACACAGTCTTTTACTGCATATAATTTTTCAGTGCTTTTGTGTCAACTATTTTAGCTCCCCCTGCAAGTTTAGAATAGCAGGCATCATTTAAGCATAATAAATATCCATTCACCAGAGTTTCAGGACATATTCATATTCCAAAAACAAACATAATTCATAAATAAATTGCAGAAAACATAAGGCCAGAAATACTGGCACAAGATAGTCTTAACACAGAATTTGCAGATACAGAATTTTAAAATTGAAAATTAAAAAAAGAGAAACATGAACACATAAACTTCATTCTCCCCCTATTTGGCAGAACCCAAACAAACTAGGATTTAAAGTGGCCTTCTGGAATGAGGAGCTCTCTCTGAGATAGGTGGATCTCTGATGATTTCTACATCTTCTTCACTGCTGAGAGAGTAGCCACTGTCACTGCTGCTGTCACTGTCACTTTCTTTAAGATGTTGCAGCAGCTGTTGAATTTCATAATCATGAGTGTCTAGCTCAACCCTCTTCTCTTGATTGATGGCAAGCTGCTGTTCCAGATAGCTTCTAACTTCTTTCTTCTTAGAAGGAGCACTTGATGACTCCTTTTCTTTCCCTTTCTCACCAGTGATGTCATTCACATGACCTTCCTTTAGTAGCTTTTAAGAGATGTACAGGGGAGGAGGACACTTGGTAGTCTTTTCAAAAGAGTTTAGGATTGGATGTATGGAAGATGTGGGTACTACTTGAGACAGAAGTAGGTCAGTGATCAAGCAAGGAAAGGGTAGCATAACGGAAGGAGCTTTAACATCACAAAAATATCTAATGAGGTTAAACACATGATTACCAAAGTTAATTGGTATCTTTGACATGATCTTATAGAGAAAGATTGCCATATCCTTGTTGACTCTAGAAGGTTGTTTGGTTGGTGTCCAATTAAACTTAGCAATCTTATGTAACACAACAGCACTAAGAGTAAGTGAGGAAGTCTTAATGGAAGTTCCATCAAACTGGTTTTCCTTGCATGTAATGGCAAGAGCTACAGCATGCATGTCATAATCACCACTACCCTCAGAAGGACTAGGGGAACTTAGAAATTTATTAATCAAATTAGGGGTAAAATATAAAGTGAGACCCCTCACATACACTCTCCCATAGGCTATATCTCCCTCATCAAACACACCAGCATTTAGATTGGCATAGAATTCCTTAACAAGTTCTGGAAAGTAGGAGTCAGGGTAGCTTATAGTTCTTTGTAAGCCAACATCTTTTAATAATTTCTCAACATGCACCTGAATGTGCTTATAGCTCGCCAAATGTAGATGTCTTTCAACATTAATTTCCCTATTAGCTAGTGCACTGAACCTATCAGACATAATACCATTCCAAAACCTAGGATCAACCTCATGATATAGAGTATCATAAACAAATTTAACAGAGATAGGATCATTTTGTAGGTTTCTACGAGGACGTTTCTTAGCCCTACGTTTCTTAGGTTTGGTGGAAGAAGTCTCACTTACCTTGGCTTTAGAACCTGTACTAGTTCTGGATTGATCCATGAAGTCTCTAAGCGTGCTGTCATCTTCATAGTTGAGATTATATGGATTAGGAGAAGTAGAAGACATGGTTGGAACTAAGGTTGCAACTGAACTTGGAACTACGATGAATGGGTTTTCAGAGAACCTAGGGTTTTTAATATTAAAAGAGAGAGAAAGTAATTGTGATTTGTTTAGTGTTTTGGGATAGTAAAAGAGTTAGTATTAATAGCAATTTTGCCCAAATCTTTTTACAATTTAGAAAAGATACACCCAAATCAAATTTTTGAAACAGAATTCCTAAAAAATAGAAACTGCCTTACAACAGATATGGAAAATTTGAATTTCAAATTATTCACGAAGGATACTGTTTTATTAATAGAAATTCAGCAAACAATTTAGATAGACATTCCAAAAGTAACCAGTTTTATCCAATATTTCGAATTTTAAGGAGTTAAAATTTAGAAGATAATTTAGATTTGTTTCAAAATAAAGATAGCAATAATATATAGATATAGAACTTTGAAAGCAAGATTCTAGCCATTTACTCAAGAAAATATATTTATCATAGAATATCTTTAATAAAAATTAAGTCTTAGGAGCTTATATTGAGCAAATCTGTTTTTCCTCTACACAAAAACTAGATTGATGACTTCAGCAAGGAAAGAGTATAAGTGATGTCAAAACAATATCAAGACTTTGTCTTGGCTTTTTCATTTGTGTTGTTCACTATGATTATTATCATAGACAGTATGACAATCTTTATACAATCACTGATATGTTCTGTATTTGAGAATGTGGTTTCAACTGGGGTTGCAACTGAGCTTGCAACCTGCTTGTAAAATCTGCACTTTGTGCTTGCAACTCTATTGCCAGAGAGATTTTAAGACAAGTTATCCCACATCTATTTTTGAGACACCAATTAGCGGCTTTTTCAAGATAAAAACTTCATAGCTCAATCAAGACTTACCTTTGAAATAAAATGTATTAAAGGTACTCAAAACAGACATACATAGCAAGAGTATTCAATTAGATCTATAGTGACATACCCCTATATCACTTCTTAAGGATTCAAACTTGTTTGTATCAAGGGGTTTTGTGAAGATATCAGCTAATTGTCTTTCAGTTGAAACATGTTCTAAAATTAAACTATTTTCTTCAACTAATTCTCTGATAAAATGGTGTCTTAGATCAATATGTTTAGTTCTGGAATGTTGAACTGGATTCTTTGCCAAATCTATTGCACTTTTGTTATCACAAAACAGAGTTAACACTTCTTGTTTAATATTATAATCATTTAACATTTGTTTCATCCATATGAGTTGAGTGCATCCACTTCCAGCTGCAATGTATTCTGCCTCAACAGTAGATAAAGAAATGCAGTTTTGTTTTTTACTAAGCCATGAAACAAGATTATTCCCAAAATAAAAACACCCACCAGAAGTACTTTTTCTGTCATCTATATTACCAGCCCAATCTGCATCACAGTAACCAACAAGAAAATGGTTTGTATCTTTAGAATACCATAGACCAAGGTGAATGGTGCCTTTTACATATCTTAAAATCCTTTTGACAGCAAGAAGGTGAGATTCTAAAGGGTTTGCCTGATACCTGGCACATACTCCTACACTTAAACAAAGATCTGGTCTACTAGCAGTTAAATAGAGAAGACTTCCAATCATAGATCTGTAAAGACTAGGACAGACACTCTTACCTTTATCATTCTTGGATAATTTTAAAGTAGTACTCATAGGAGTCCTTTTCTCTTTACTATCACTTAAACTAAATTTCTTGACAAGATTATCAGCATACTTACTTTGGCATAGAAAAATGCCCTTTTCATTTTGCTTAACTTGCAATCCTAAAAAGTAAGTTAATTCTCCTCCACCACTCATTTCAAATTCATGCTTCATATCAGAGATAAATTCAACAATTCTATTATCAGATGTGGAGCCAAACACAATGTCATCAACATAAATTTGAGCAATGATGATATCCTTAGTAGTTTTCTTAGTGAATAGAGTTTTATCAACTCCCCCTCTGTTAAAACCTTTTTCAATTAAGAACTTAGTTAATCTGTCATACCAAGCTCTAGAAGCTTGCTTTAAGCCAAACAAAGCCTTTTTCAGTAAACATGTTCAGGAAATTTTGGATCTTCAAATCCTTTGGGTTGACTAACATAAACTTCTTCTTGAATGTTACCATTTAAGAAGGCACTTTTAATATCAAGTTGAAACAGCTTAAAGTCATATAAGCAAGCAAGTGAGAGGAGCATTGTAATAGATTCTATTCTTGCTACAGGAGCAAAGATTTCATCAAAATCTATTCCTTCTATTTGAGTGTATCCTTGAGCTACAAGTCTAGCTTTATTCCTAACAATGATTCCATCTTCATTACTTTTATTCCTAAAGATCCATTTTGTACCTATAATATTTTTACTCTTAGGTCTAGGTACTAATGTTCAAACATCATTCTTCTCAAATTGAGACAGTTCATCTTGCATAGCCAAAATCCACTCACTATCTTCCAATGCTTCTTTTATATTCTTAGGTTCTATCTGTGAAGCATAGCAAGCAAAGTGAACAACATTACTTCTTTTACCTCTGGTTTTCATACCTGAAGTCACTTCTCCTATGATATTATCAAGAGAGTGATTTTTCTGAGTCCTTACATAGCGAGGTTTGCTTGTAGTTTGAATTGGAGATGTTTCTTCTTCTTCTTCAGAATCTGTTGCATTCTGGGTTTCAACCTCGGTTTCAACCTCAGTTGCAACTGGGCTTCCAACCACTATTCGACTGTCTGTTTGCTGAATTTCTCCTGTAATTCCTGAATCTTCATCATCACCTGTAGTCTCATCAACATCTTTTAAGTCATCAAATATCACATTATATGATTCCATGACACAATTTGTTCTTAGATTAAAGACTCTAAAAGCTCTACTGTTTTGAGCATAACCAAGGAAAACCCCTTTGTCACTCTTAGAATCAAATTTTCCAAGATGTTCTCTATCTTTAAGAATGTAGCAAACACACCCAAACACTTGAAAGTACTTGACATTAGGTTTTCTACCTTTCCATATTTCATAAGCAGTCATGGTAGTATCTTTTGTAATATAAACCCTATTGACAATATGGCATGCAGTGTTAACAGCTTCAGCCCAAAATCTTTTGGCAAGTTTCTTAGAATTAAGCATGACTCTAGCCAATTCCTGAATACTTCTATTCTTTCTTTCCACTATACCATTTTATTGTGGAGTCTTTGGTGCAGAGAACTCATGACTTATACCTAAGGAGTTGTAAAAATTGCTAAACTTGCTGTTTTCAAATTCAGTTCCATGATCACTTCTGACCCTAACAATTTTACCAATGGTGGAACCTTTTTCAAGTTGCAGTTTTAAGCACATGGTTTTAAAGAGTTCAAAAGTTTCAGTTTTATCCCTTAAAAACACTACCCAAGAGTATCTTGAAAAATCATCTACAACTACCAAAATATACTTCTTACCACCAATACTTTCAGTTTGCATAGGACTCATTAAGTCAATATGAAGAATTTCTAAGACTCTCTTAGTGTAGATTTGACTAGTACTCTTGTGAACACTCTTTGTTTGTTTACCTATTGCACAATCACCACACACACCTTGAGTTTTAGAACTGAGTTTGAGAATACCTCTTATCAATTCTTCTTTAACAAGTTTATCCAAGGTTTTATAGTTAACATGACCAAGCCTTTTATGCCAAATATCAACATTGTTAGTAATAGCTTGATTGCACCTATTCTGAGGTAATTCTTTTTCAGATTTCTCAAAGATATAGCAGCTATTTGGTGATCTTACTTCTGTCATGACCAAACCATCATTTAGATCAGTAATAAGATACTTATCTTTGTTAAACTTAACAACCATCTTGTTGTCACATAGTTGACTAATGCTGATAAGATTGGCTTTCAAACCATCTACAAGAAACACATCATTAATATCAGGCATTCCAGGTTTGTTTAAGATTTCTTTTCCAATAATTTTACCTGTATCTCCACCACCAAACACAACAGTGTTTCCTGTAAGATTAATGACATTTTTTAGAGCACTTGCATCACCTGTCATATGCTTAGAACAATTACTATCAAAGTACCAATCATTAGTAGTAACTGCATTTAAGGAAGTAATAACAGCTTTATTGTTGGCAACTGGATTATTGTTAATTTTTACTCTCCAAATCCAATTTATCTTTTTATTCCAAGCTGTAATCAATCTATTTTTCTGAGAAATATACTCCTTGTGCCTTTTTAAATAGCACCTGATTTCTAGATGTCGAGGTCTTTTGCAAAAGTTACACAGTTTTAGATTAAAAGTAGATTTACCCTTACAATTATTCAGTTTTTTCTTGGTTGCAACTGTACTTCTAACCATATTGTCAGAAACATAAGCTTCAGTTTTCACAAGAGCTTTAACAAAAGTAGTTTTACCAGTGCTTCCATACCCATAGTAACCCAAACCACTGTTGTCTTTAGAGCCTCTATAATAGGACAACATGTCATCTAATTTCTCTGAAGCAGACACATTCAACAGTTTTATTTTCTTCCTGGTTTCAGTCAACTCAACCAGTTGTGTGTTGAGTTGCTCAGTGAGATTCTTTACCTCATCCTTTAGATTAGCATTAAGTTTGTTTATGATCAAGGATTGTTCACTCAGACTTTGATATTTTTCATAAAGGACAAGATACTGCTGAGTTATATTATCATCAGAGGGTTCTTCTTCATCACTGCTATAGGTTTTAAGAGCAGTTGTAACTATGGTTGAAACTGACTCACAATCACTTTCATACACAGGTTCTTTTTCAGTGATTCTTCCCATAAAATTAACAAAGTTAGATTCATTTTCTTCATCACTGTTGTTCTCAGATTCACTGTCACTGTGTGTGGTTATATAAGCACTTTTGTTTCTTTTCAATGTATTGGCACACTCAGCATGAATATGACCAAATCCTCTACATTCTCTGCATTGAATTTCTCTGGACTGGTAGTCTCTATCATACTTTTCTTTTGGATTCCACTTTTCTTTAGGATTATTATTAAACTTATCATTAGTTTCTCTTTTCTGAAAGTTTTTTGACATACCAGGATCATCCTGTCTTTTCTTGTAAACTTTTTGTAGACCTTTTTAGCAAAGAAAGCTAACTGTTCTTCATCATGCATATTATCACAGATTCTAGGTTCAGCTTTCTTAGCTTGGAATGCTATTCCTTTTTCTGTTCTCTTAGGTTTGAAGAATTTAAGTTCATGAGTGCTTAGATTTCCCATAAGTTCTTCAAGTTTTAAGTTTTCTAGATCAGTTGATTCCTCAATGGCAGTTACTTTAATTTCAAATCTTTCTGGAAGAGACCTAAGTGTTTTCTTTACAAGTTTATCATCACTGCATTTTTCACCTAAGGTTCCAGCTTGATGAGCAATGTGACAAATTCTACCATTAAATTGTCAATTGTTTCATCTTCCTCCATTCTAAGATTTTCAAACTGAGAGTTAACTGTTGGAGTTTAAAGGCTTTTACTTTAACAGTTCCCTCAAATGTAACTTGTAAGATATCCCATGCCTCTTTGGCAGTTTCACAATGAGAGATATACCTGAATACGCTTAGAGTTACACCAGCAAAGATCAAGTTTACAGCAGTTGAGTTTGCACTTGACTTTTTGTCCTCATCAGTAGACCACCTATCTTCAGGCACATAGACTAGTTCACCATCACCATCAGTAATAGTTAGAACTTCCCATCCATAAAGTACAGACTTCCATACTTGTTCATTTTGCTGTTTGATAAATGATCTCATCCTTACTTTCCATACTCCATAGTTAGCTCCTCCTTCAAGCAATGGAGGTTTGTTGAACGCGTTTCCTTCCCTCATTAACTCCATCTTTAACAGAACACAGGATCCACACTAAGTAAGATCTAGTGTGAAGCTCTGATACCAATTGAAATTCCTATCCGCTGTTCTAGTTGCAGTTATGCAGTTATGCAGTTAGGTTCCAAGTGCAGTTGCAACTGAGGTTGAAACCTAAGTATAATGATGGACAGAACTTATAAAGTTAAATATACTTGAATTAAATCACACGTATATTTAACAACGGAGTTCACCCAACTAGGCTACGTCTCCGAGGCACTCACCCAGATTATGATATTATAAAAGCTTACAATATAGGATTCAAGTGTTATTGAAAAACACTCGGACTCCCTCTAGGTTTTTCTGCCTATCTCTATATTGCTCCTACCTTATAACTATCACTCAAAATATCAATGGCATCCCACCATTGTTTTTCTTTTAAAAGCTCACTGTGTATTCTCTCAAGAATGGATTCTTTATAATTTAGAACACACACTTTTTACAAGCAAAGTTATCAACTATTTATAGAAGTAAAAACAATCTTCTTTCTTCAAGATCTTGATGATTGCTTTTGACTCTTTTGATTGTCTTCAATCTCTCCATATTGGACGATATACTCCAGCGTAGGATTGACCTCAATCTTCATAAGTTAGTACCTGTTAATAACTAGCTTGAAAATAGGAGTTAGTCTTTTCCTAAAACAAGGAAACATATAAGATAATATCTTTTAGAGATAAAACCTTTCTTAATATATTTTGAAACTTTAACTCCATATTTTATTCAATCTAAAATAGATCATACTGATTTTGATAGGAAACATAGATTTAATTAAGTGATAAAGACTTGCATGAAAATAGAGATCTAGATTGCATATTCAAAGGAAACATATCTTTATAAACTAATCTTCTTATATCCTTTAGGCAACATCTTTCCTTATCACTTTAATATTCTCAATAAACATAAACTAAATATTTAAAAACATATGAGAATATATCATGCATACTTTAAAACAAATAATTATTATTAAAGAATAGTAATGCAGAAATACAGAACTGGACAGAATCCTGCTGAACAGCAGGTTCCAACTGGGGTTGCAACTGAGGTTGCAACCTCTCTTGTAAACTAAAACCTGTCTCAGTTCTAAACAATAAACTAGGATTATTTAGTTCAAACCAATAGACAACAAATAGTATATGGGCCAGAAATCTGATCCTAACACTCTGCTATCCAATGAATTAACATCTGCATAAATGGAAATAACTGCAAAGGGCATAACATGAATGGCATGCTCAAAACAAGACTTTTAGGTCTCCACATACTCACAAACCCTGAATCTACACCAAGGAAAACAAAATTAAGGATTGGACCATCAAAAGAAAAGTATTTAAGCATTGGTCCGGATATAAAATTTAATTAAGGATTGAACCATTATTTCTGAAACTAATTAAGAATTGGTGCATTACTCATTAAATATAAAAGCTCTCCCAATCTATTTATTTAATTTATCACTCTCTCTCTACAAAAAATCCCAGATTCCAAGAGAAAACACTGCCCAGTAATTTCTCCCCCAAATCTCAATCTCTCTCTCTCTCTCTACATACACACATACATATATATATATATATATATAATATAATTCCCGATGGCTGATAACCTCGATATTCCCGACGATCTCCTTTCCACACCCAAAGGTCTCCCTCTCTATATATATACATACATGTATATGTGTTTTTTGTGTGTGTATAATTATATGTTTATCTTAATTTTCTCTAAAATATACTAGTAAAAGTTGTGGCTGTTATTTTGCCTCTCACTTTTTGTATCTGACCAGTCTCTCTCCGTTCACACCCTCTTCTGATCTATTTTTTATAAATTATAATCCAATCCCACGTGAGATTCACCCAAAATCTTGGCCAGTTAATTGGAAACTAGTCTCTGGTGGCTAGTTTAAAGTACCCTTACCCCAATTGGGAACATCAGACTGTTTTTGTTTTTTTTCAGACTGTTTTTGGTTCAGACTGTTTTTGGTTCAGACTGTTTTTAAAATGACTTAAAAAAATTCAGACTGTTTTTGGTTCAGACTGTTTTTTTTTTTTTTTGCGTTTTTGGATTTTTGTTGATTTTATGAGATTTTTTTTTGATTTTTTGGAATTTTTTTGGGGTTTTGCCTCTTTTAATTTTTTTGCATTTTTTCATATTTTTTTTATTTTTTCATTTTTGCATTTTTATTTTCTGGAATTTTTTTATTTTTTCTGATTTTTTACATTTTTATTGGTTAGTTAGGGGAAATGGACCAATTCTTAATTAGTTTCAGTTTCATGGACCAATTCTTAAATATTTTTGTATTCATGATCCAATCCAAAATTTACCCCGATAAACACTAATGTTTCGGAAACAGGATCATAACACCATTTAGCTAGCAGCATCTACCATGTGATACAAAGACAATGATCCACCATTTTGATTCCCCGTCCAGTATGAAATAATCTCCTCAATTTGTTCGTAATTATGTTCGGGTATATGCGTTTCCCTACTATTACTATTATAATATGCAAGTGATAATCCTAAATAGTTGAAATGACGTTCAATACTTTAAAAACTGTTACTTTATTTTGTTTTATTTTTTTTGAAAGGTAATTTATTTTGTTTTATTGAAAGAATATCAACAACGAACTCAGTCTCCGGTAGTCATAAATGGTATTTACTCTACACCAGATGAACTGGAAAATCAATGTCAAAATATACAGACTTAAAAGTCTTAAACTACTCCATGATTTGCATTGTTATATATACAAAAGGGTTTTGAGTCTATCTGTTCTTTATAAGAAGGTACGTACAATATTAACCACTCAAATTTTCGGTTTGAATAGGAGCTAAACACCCTAGGTTCCGCATATGTCTCCAATCTTTTTGTTACCCGTGCCTATTCCGAGAGACGATTTCGATTTTCAAATCCGCTTTTGATAAAATACTTATACCCTAGTTCTTCAGGTTTTATACAATTTAATACTCCTTAGAATACACGTTTTTCAATTTAGTACATTTTACTAAGAAAATTCAATTTAACACCTTGCACACTTGTCTATAATGTTGGGAATATTTGGTGAACTGGACCTACAACAATAAGAAGAGAATATTAGGTTGTTTTTGTCAACTAAAAAAGAATATTGTTGTAACAATCTGTAATATAGATAAAATACTAATTGATAGGTCGAATCGAGCCCTAAAATAAGCTGAAGATGCTTTTATGAATTCCCAAACCATTTGTCATTAAAAGATTAGTATACGTTCTATAGTTGTGTTAGGTTGTACAAATCAAACACAATTACGTGCATGCTTGGTGTTGGTAATGTACCGTACCATTATCATATTAACACACCATATTTGCGGTATACCTGAGATAATGATATGAAATTTGTCATGGCTTGTATGTTCGGTAGTCTTTTGGAAGGTGATGTTGCTACTGCTAAAATTTGTTATCGTGCTCGTAAGATATCACTCTAATGGCTTTGATTGACCACAAATAAAAATTATTTTTTGAGTTTTCTGAAAATCGGAATCCATCTTGTTTGTTGTTATTTTATCCAATGGCCATTATACCAAATTTAGCGGCTCTGCTATCGTAATAACTAACATTATTTAACCTGAATTAACTTGTGCATATATATACGGAAATAACTGCAAAGAGCAAAACCATAGTTGTTAGGATGTGAAACGGAAGCGGGAAATGAAATGAGAAGTGGAAACGTGAAACGTGAGAAAATGAAAAGAAAATAACTAAACTTTACATGCAAAATAATAGAAAACGGGAAAAGGGATACACAACTTTTGAAAAGGGAAACAAGTTTCACAAAAACTATAACACAACACTAATGACATGCTCAAAACATGATTCATGCATTGTAAGTAAGTGACGAGCTTCAAGACATGATATGAGTTACAAATTAACATAGATCAGTTACATCGAATGTGATGTTGTTCGGTTAATGTGATATAATTCTAACACTACCAATATGGGATAGTTCCAATATAGGTAGCCTTACTCTGATATCATGTAATAGTTCATCCAATCCCATCAAAGAACATGGGTCGCATATATATATATATTAATAATTGGCTATATTAATGCCCAATCGATGTGTGATTATTCCATTAAGGTACGAGCTTAGATTTGGCCAAAACTGTACCGTCTGCCCTACCCCTTCATGTGAAAAGTCAGCACTCTTAAGGTGTGCTTGGAACATGGAAAATAGATGGAAAAAAAAGAAAATGATTTTCTAAGAAAATATTTTGTTTAATTACATAAAAAAAACAATGAAAGAAAAAATGAAAAAAAAATTGTGTGTAGAGTGAGGGAAAACATTTTTTTTACAAAAGTAAAAAAAGAGAAAATTAAGGCTAGCTCTCTCTCTTCTTTCTTTTCTTTTCCCAATCTTCCAAATATATAAGCGGAAAATGATTTCATATTAATTTTCATTTCTTTTCATTTCTTTTTCTTTTCTTTTCTTTTCCCGCCACATTTTCGGGTTCCAAACATATCCTTAAACTATTTTCAAAGGTTGTCTTTTCTTTTGCACTCTTTCGTTTCCTATATATATGAACCTACACCCTTGTTTTCATCCAATTCTACATCCATATATCATAAATTCTCATCCTCTCTATAAATTTCATTCATATATTGAAAAATACGTTTGCATAATATTCCGAATGCTATTACACGTTTCAGTTAGAACTGAAATTCTGTTTCAGTTATAACTGAAAAGTTCTGACAGAATAGTAAATAACACACGATCTTTAATTACGAAATTCGATATGCTCACCACATCTACTTCTTTGAGCCACTCACCCAGTATTTATCTAAATTGTCAACCTTAAAATAGTAGATTCAAGTCTTACAATACTCAATAACTCACTCACTAGTATTTCTCTATCAAACTATTACTCCTACCTAACACCTCTCAATATCTAATGACATTCCGTCATAAATTTCTCTCAAAAAATAATTTTTTCCTCTATAATATTTTGTGGGTCTCTTTCTCTCTATTTGCGGTATAATCTATGATTTAGAGACGCAAAATATTAGAGTCTAATTGTATTTATTTATAGCCTTACAAAGAATCATAATCTTAATCAAATAGAAATTATTTCATTTTTCTCTCTTTCGTTCTTTGACTAAGATTCTTCTTTATTGTTCAAGTCTTCTAATCCATCAAGAAAATCTTTTCATTCTTTTCAATCTAATCTTTCGATATTGCACGAAATTTTCTCGACTTACTGCTCACGTTTGTGAACCTTTTAGAATATATTTGACTTGATCGCCAAGTAATCTGTCCGCCAGTTTCAGTTATAACTGAGATTATAATTTCAACCTATATTTAAACACAACTAAACAAACGTGTTACGCATTAACTGTTAGCATGATAAGAGTTCAATATAAGTTAACTCAATCTAATTTTGACAATATAGTGACAAACAAATACGGTACAATAGACTTGTACTTTGTACCTAACATATATTATATTCGAATTATTAACCGAAATAGGGACTGCTATAGGAACATATATAAACGTCCTAACGACTCATCTGATTGCTAAAACTGATTTCGGCCATCGTCAAAACAGAGAAAAAAAACTGATCTGACCGCTACAGCCCCCTGTGAAGGGCAGATTCATACAACGCTGAAACAATATCATTTTAACAAGCGGAACGTAATCGATCACAAACATTTTGCAAAAACCATTTAGCAAAACAAAAAATAACAAAGACAACTTGAAAATAATATATCAAGAAAGACTAGATAAAGCATAATGCAATTGTCCCCATTGGCAGTCGGATCATTTATTCCTGTCTCTTTTAATTAGTTTGGGAACTCATTCAAAAGAATGTGGAATTTCCATGGCAATCAGTGGTATTTTCCTATGGATGGTAAAATCTCCGCTTTCGGTCATGTCCAAGTCCCCAACAGCCATTTTATTTGGAAGTTTCCAATCAAATTTGTTCACGAGATTCGCCAAAACAATCTCATTCATGGCTGTGGCAAAAGAGATCCCAGGACAACCTCTCCTGCCAGCTCCAAATGGAATAAACTGAAAATGGTTTCCCTTAAAATCGACAGTGGAATCCATAAATCTCTCTGGTTGGAACTCATCAGGGTTCTCCCAATATTTTGGGTCCCTACCGATTGCCCAAAGATTGACTATAACCATTGTCTCGGCCTCAACGTCATAACCCATCACCTTGGTATCTTCCCTCGCTTCTCTCGGGACTGGCATCGGAAAAGGAGGATGTAGACGAAGTGTCTCTTTGACAACAGCTTTCAGATAGTTTGTTTTTTCCAAGTCCTCTTCTATTATGTTGGACTTGCCTTTACAAATACATCTTATCTCGTCTTGCAATCGTTTCATAACACTAGGGTGTTTTAGTAGTTCTGACATTTCCCATTCTAAGAGAGTGGATGTGGTATCACTTCCACCGGCGAAAGCATCCTGCAAAATTCACCATATTTGTAAGCTTCTTGATATCATTATCAAGCCTATGACTTCAGTTAAAAACATCTTTCTGAAAATATCGAAGGTTAGATTATTTCTAAAACCTCTATATCTAGATCAAGGGCTCTGAGTACCACATGTCTCGTGTTTACTTAAAGGCTCCGATATAATCATCCAATATGGAGGAAGTATCTAAAAAACTTCTCTGTTTATGTGGATTCATGTCTGTATCAATTTTTAATTGGATCCTCTAGAAATCCTTTAGAGGAAATTCTGAAGAGACCAAAACACTAACAAAAAATTTCAGAATCCTTTTACGACCGTGATTAGGAGAAACACATTCAGCAAGAAGAAACAATTTTAACAAGAAAACACATTCTGCAATTAGTCTATACAATTTTCGACGGAAAGCTTAAGTATTAAGTGCCTGGAAAAAAGAAGCTGCTTACCAAAAGTAAGGCTTTAATGCCATCTCTCTCTATTGATATACCAGATCCCTCTTCCTTCTGAATGTTTAGTAGAATATCAACAAAGTCTTCATCATCAAAATGTTTACTTGTTCCATCTCTGTCTCGATCCATATGTCCTTGGACCACTTCTTCTAAAACTTCGTCGATCCCTTTTGCCACTCGGTCTACCTGAGAATCCTTTCCGCTCACACGACTCACCCAATCAAGCCAAGGAATAACCTCCCCCAAATCGAAACCACCCACTATCCTCATTAGCTCATTTAACAATTTCTTGAATTTTTCTCCTTTATCCCCTTCCACCTCTTTCGTCTTCCCTAAAACTACCTCGCGCACCATATCAAGTGTGAGTGATCCAAGAAGCTTGCTCACATTCAACTCTTGATGTGGAGATCTTTCAATTTTCTTCATCAACTCCAAGGTTTTCTCTTCTCTCACTGAACGGAAGGATCGGACCCTTTTGTTGCTTAGCAGCCGGAGCACAAAAATACTTTTCATTTGCCTCCAATATTCTCCATAGGGGGCTACGGCAACATCTTTTGAGTCATAGAGAAGCTTTTTATTAATCTTGAAATTGCGCCTAGTGGAAAAAGCAAGATCATGAGTTTTCATGACCTCCTCAGCTGCTTCTGCTGAAGAGATCACGAGTACGGGTATGCGGCCAAGGCGAAGTTGCATGACAGGGCCATACTTTTTGGAGAGTGAATAGAGGGTATGGTGTAGGGGGATCCCTAGTTGGTGGAGGTTGCCTATGATTGGAAGTCTCTTCGGTGCAGGGGGTAGGTTTTTTCGTATCCTTGTTGGCATGAAGAATAATCGTATGACAATGATGAGAACCAAAGAGAAAAGAAGGACAAAAAATGGAGTTCAATTGGCAATTTCTTTTTGGTAAGTTGCTAAAAATGGAACTAGAAACATGTTTCCTTGTTCCCACAGGAATACAACCATGCTTGCCATTTCTTGTTATGCTTTGAAGTTTAAAGTATGTCAGACATGTGAATATATATATATATATACACACACACAGATCATGATACTTGTGCCAGTAGATGCAGATTATTGTTACACTTAATCATGCAATACCTATTAAAATAACCAAAATCATGTCGCAGACAGATGCTAATTAGTTAAACAAATGTGTATTAGGTAATGAGAAGACAAAAATCAATAATCTAAAGGTAGAGGTAGTTAGCACTGCATAGCTTTCTTAGGTAAAACCATTGAATGATCACTCAACATGTTAAAATTTACTAGTTCCTTTTTTTTGGAAGTTTGTCTTCAAACAAAACATTTTGCAAAGAACTTGATTTATTTCGCATGAAAATCAAAATCATTACCAATTTCAATTTTTTTTAAAGTTTTTCAATGAGACAATGACCATCTAATTAATGGCGAGAACATATATAGCATACTGACATGTACACAAGAGACATTCAGGCACACAATGTGCGCCCTATTTTTAGGGAAACTTAGGTAGTTAAAGTGCTTTGATAATCTCCACATGCAGAGACTAGAAATGAACCAAGTGCTTTTATAAGAAAATTTCAACTTTTTAGCACGCTTTATTCTATTTTATTCTGCAACTTTGCTCTGTGATTGAGGTTATGTTATTGCTATCTTACTTGTGTTAAGGAACTAGGCGGAGGAAGTCGGGGAGTCATCGCCCCTCCTATTTTGAATTTTTTTTAATGAAAAAGTAAAAAAAATCTATGTATTTCAATCAAAAACTTCAAACACCCCCACCCCCATTGCGGAAAAAAATACTTACATAGGGTTGGAAATTTTTTATATAGAAATCGGTCCCTTCTACTTAGGATTCTGGTTTCGTCACGGCTGCTTATGTTATTTGTCTCAAGAAGTTGGAAGTTGACATGGAAAGTGTGAGGTGGGAGCGGGAAATGGAAGGCTTTTTATTTTCTTATGGGTGGGGAAACCCCACATTTTTATTTATTAATTGAGGAAAAATAAAAATGCAGGAGAAAAACCCTACAAAACGACCGGGCCAAAAATGCACCAATCTGAGAATAAAGTCTGTAGCAAAATGAAACAAACTTACAAAAGAGCAAAATAAAAAGCTTGAATAGGAAATGGAAGGCTTAATATGACTGCAATGGATCTTATCGATTTTTTGATGTGGATCTTATTAAAGTTGTTATTTTTTGATGGAAGGCTTAATATGACTGCCACTTCTGTTGTTCAATTATCCTTTTAGATTCAAGGTTGAGACTGATGCAGTTTATGGGGGGGGGGGTTTTTTTCCTTTCCAGTACGTTATTCTTATCTTTTTATACCTTTGATGTTCCTTTTTATTGAAACAACTATACGTCCATAATTTTTGTATCGGGAATTTTTATCTAAATATTATGAACAGAAAAATCAAGTGTTAAGAGATATGGGCAAGCTGACCTTACCCCGTGGAAATATTCACATTGGATTATTTAAACAATACTTTAAATGATTTGAGCTGTGGGGAAAACCTAGTGAAAAAACATAAACCATCTTTCGGATATTTTTAATAATAGAGGAAATTAACAGAAAGCATGCGCGTTTGGATTGGCCGGCATTTTATAATATAAATTATTTGGCATATTAGTAAACTCTAATGTCTCGAGATGACATATTTTAAAAGTATATTAATTGGTGCTTTCTTAAAGTTGACAAGTGAGTTGATTTAATTACTTACTATATTAAATGTGTAGCTAAGTGTAATAAGCTAACAGAGTTCAAATCTTCTATCTCGTATTATCTACTATCTTTTGTGTCTTTTTTATTATTTTATCCAAATATGTTTTTAAAAAAATTTGAAAAAAAATATACAATTACTATAAGACATGTATCAATACATTTCAATAATTATTTTTTTTAAGATCCACAAATAATTTATTTTGGAATAAATGTATAAATTAGTATAAATTATACATTAAATCTTAGAAAAATTGTTTAAAACAATATTATGTCCAAATATTTTAAATTTTAAATACAATATAATATAAAAATTTATAAATTTGCGAAACAAATTATGAAAATTTAAAATTTGATTGAAAATAAGTAAGTGAACACGAAATTGAATATAAGATTAAACTCATGATAACATGGGTCAATTTCCATAGCTACTCCCCTTGTTGAGGTGGCCCGAACCTTACGTATATCCACAATAATTTTGTTAACTTTTTATTGTTAACTAGTGACGGTTCATCATTTAAAAAGCTATTAAATGACACATAGATATATTAACTTAAACACCCACATTAGTTTTAGTTTTAACAATGTTATCTATTTTAACTAAAAATTAATTATTCAAAATATAGTACAATGGATAGGTGCTGGGAGAAAATAAATAGCAGTATAGTACAGATATAAAAGATATACGTGACAAATAATATTTAATTGTGGGTGTGGATAGACTTTTTTATCATATCATCAAGTAATAACAATTAAAAAGATTGTTATCTTTAACAATGTTTTTAACATATATAAAGTTAACACACACTTTAATTGCATATATACGTGACAGAATTGCATTGTTATCTAACATTTTTAGTTAACAATAGAGATAACAACACTATTATAGATGCTCTGTGATTATAAAAATCGCATGCAGCCGTCCTTCAATTAATCATTCACATTAAATAACTAAAACATGAAAAAATAAAGTTCACAATATAATATCATTCACTTCAAGTTATATCTATCAAAATGCAAAACTAGCTTATGTAAAATTTAACCTCAATTTCTGCCAAATCGATTTCTCTTAGAAGATTAACACTCGGTTTAATAATTAACTTGATTGAACCATAAACATGAAGGATTCGTAGTAAACTGCAAACAAAGTTTGGCCACAACTTAACGTTCTCTCATACACACACACACTCACATCAATACACATAAATAAACAGAATAATTTCGATTCTGATCTAGATACGTAAGCGAGGGGTTAAAGTTGGGTGATTCATAATCAAGTGGTTGTAATTGGGGGTTGATTCTGACTGATTTTGATTATGTTTGACTAATTTACTTTGTGTGGTCATTGTCTTTTATTCACTTGGTAGACATTTTACAGTATCAAGACTGAATATCTATTTTACAAATTATCTAAAATACACAGTTATTTAAGATATTTTCTTATACATAAAATTATCTAAAATACATATTATCTAAATAATTCTTTTTATATCTTAGATAAAACAACAACACAATAAAAATAACAAACTATTTTCAGATTATAGAATGTAACCCAATTTCGAAGCATTAACTTTATATAACAAAATCTTTTCTACATCTAGAAAAATTATATAGAATGTAATATAATTTGAAAAAAAATATCAGATTACTAATCAACTATACCATCACAAAATAGAGAATTATTAAAAACATAAATAAATAAAAATGAAAGAGAGGACAGATATGGAGATAACTAAAAGGAAAGAGAGATTGAAACAAAGAAAAACATATATATATGGACGAATTGATAAAAAGATAAAAACGAAAGCAAAGATAGTGTTTTGACGCTATAACTATTGTTACAGCCTTTTTGCACGGCTAAAATTTACTGTTCACTTTGTTAAGCTATATAATACATTTTTTGTAAAATAGATATTGAATATCAAAGCTGCTAATTGGGCCATATTGTATACATAATATGTAGGGAAATTTTTTGTCCGGTCTAATTTTTGATCTTTTATTAAGTGTAAGTACAGAAAATACAACTTATTTAAATTCTAGTTCAAAATATAAAAACAGATGAAAGAATAAAACAAATAAAAAATTAAAATCTGTATTTGTACGAGCAAATAATCTATATTTTATATGTAGAATTTTATTTAAACGAGAAAGCTTAATTTTAAACGTAAAATATGCTACTACAAGTCAATAATTTGTATTTTTTAAAAAAAATATGAAAATATAAAAGCATATGAAAATTATGATTTTTGAATCAATAATCTGTATTTTATATAGTTTATTTAAACATAAAAGTTGAATTTTAGACGTAAAATATGTTAATAGAAGTCAATAGTTTGTATTTTAAAAAACAGATGAAAATTATGAATTTTGAGTCAATAATTTATATTTTACATGTAAAAAATTATTTAAACATGAAAGCTTGATTTTAGACATAAAATATGTTAGTAGAAGTCTATTGTATTTTAAAAAACAGATGAAAATATAAAAACAAATGAAAATAATGAGTTTTCTATTAGGCCTCGATTAAAACGTAAATAATTTTGGACCCTGGACTAAAATTTAAATAAGTCCTGATTTTTGAA
Organism: Primula vulgaris; assembly: GCA_963920805.1. Classification (NCBI taxonomy): domain Eukaryota; kingdom Viridiplantae; phylum Streptophyta; class Magnoliopsida; order Ericales; family Primulaceae; genus Primula; species Primula vulgaris. Next base: position 2,318,736 of record OY987220.1, on the reverse strand, counting down.
CCTTGCAACAGTTAACTCTAATATGTTTCATAGGAAAACTGGCCTTATAGCAAACTCGGTGTAAATGCTCTAGACAATCTAAAAGGCATTATGGTCCTGTTTCCGAAACATAAATGAGTTTGAGATTTAATGAATCAGGCATTGTGAGTTTCTAAAAGTCTTGTTGTGAGGATCATACTATTATAATAAGCAAACTCTAAAAAAATTGAATTAACTATCAAATTGTATCCTTTTTTTTCCCCAAAACGCCCTCATTTCATTTTAATAATTATCAATTTACAGTAATTAATTAATTATTTGTCCTTACTTTATTTTTCAAATTATCGATATACCCCAATTTAATTAACCCGCATAATTTCAATGAATAATACCAAATTCGAATATTGTATTCATAATAATAAAAATTTAGGAGATTTATCTGACGACGGTTGGTGCACGCAAGGTGTGAGCAATTGTTATTAGTGTTAATTATTACATTTGTGCCCATTGCAATTATTTGTTAACTAGTGGAGCCAAATGAGTTTTGGCCATGTTTTCTATTTATCCCACATCACTTGGAATTGTAATATGACCCACTAAGGGTTCTATTTATATGTCACAATATCTTTTATTTTAACTATACCTACACAAACACCTTTTTACATATTATAAGTGAGAGAGTTCTATTTGCGAAAGAACCATAGCTTGTGATTAAGGTAGGTTACGATTGTAATCCTCATTATAATAATATTAAATGTCACGTGTAGCGGCCCGGAGACGTAGCCAATTTGGGTGAACTCCGTTATCAAAGAGTGTGTACTCGGTTTCAGTTTTCTTTCCTTCTCATTGTTCGTCTGATCGGCCCAACAAGTGGTATCAGAGCTCAGAAGATCAATGGCGAAAGAAGGCAGAACCGCACACGGGATCGAGAAGTTTGATGGGAAGGACTTCGCATTCTGGGGAATGCAAATAGAGGACTACCTTTATGGGAGGAAGATGCATCAGCCACTTCTCCTTGAGAAACGGCCAACCACAACCACCAAGGAGGCATGTAAACTCTTAGACCGATAAGTGTTGGGAGTGATCCGCCTAACACTATCTAGGAGTGTAGCACATAACATCGCAAGAGAGACGACAACGATGGGGATGATGAATGTCCTCCCCGACATGTATGAGAAACCATCCGCAAACAACAAGGTACATCTCATGCGTAAGTTGTTCAACCTATGCATGGCTGAGGACACACCTGTCTCAAATCAAGTGAACAAGTTCATCGACACCGTAAATCAGTTGGATACGGTGGAGATAACTTTTGAAGATGAAGTGAGAACCCTTATACTGCTAGCATCTTTACCGAACAGTTGGGAATTCATGCGAGTTGCTGTTAGCAACTCAATTGGAAATGAGAAATTGACTTACAATGACATCCGAGATCGAATACTCGCTGAGAAACTTAGGAGATTAGACATGGATGAATGCTCAAAGGATGGAGAAGCCTTGAACGTGGGTTCAAGAGACCGGGGTAAGGCCAGGGTATGGGACGTTAGAGGACATTCACAATCCCGAGGTAGAAGAGGGCAAAGCCGAGGCGACAAAGATAGCGATCGAAGTAAGAAGAATCTTCGATGCTATAACTTCCAGGGTATGGGGAACTTCAGTCATGAGTGCAAGCAGCCAAAGAAGGGTACCGTCCGTTATCACGTGATTAATGTTACGAGCAACGAGGATTCGGGTGACTGTTTATTGCTTGCCGAACAGAGAAATATAGAATCGTGGATTCTAGACTCTGGGGCATCATTTCACACAACCCCTCAGAAGGATTTATTCGAAAATTAAACTATCGGTAATTTTGGTAAAGTGTATCTAGCCGACGGAGAAGCGTTGGATGTTGTTGGAATGGGCGATGTGAAAATTCGCATTCCAAACGGGTCGGTATGGAAGCTAACGAAAGTGAGGCATGTTCCGAGGTTGACCAAGAATCTGATCTCAGTAGGTCAACTCGATCCCGAAAGACACTCCATTTCGTTCAGTTGTGGAGCTTGGAAAGTTTCACGAGGAGCTATGGTGATAGCCCGAGGGAGTAAGGTCGGTACACTATACATGACGACCGATGAGGAGCGTACAATTGCGGCAGCTGTGTCGTAAAACTGCTCGGAATTGTGGCATCGACGGTTGGGTCACATGAGTGAGAAGGGGATGAAGGTGTTAGCAAAGGATAGCAAACTTCCAGGCTTGAAGTCTGTCAACCTCGACATGTGTGAAGGTTGCATCTTCGGGAAGCAGAAGAAAATGAGCTTCCGAAAAGGTTGAAAAGCTCCCAAGGAGGAGAAGCTAGCACTGGTCCACTCAGACGTATGGGGACCATCTCCAGTAACCTCACTGAGAGGATCTCAATACTATGTGACCTTCATCGATGATTCGACAAGAAAAACATGGGTCTATTTCTTGAAACACAAGTCTGAGGTGTTTAAGAAATTTCAAGAATGGAAGGCCATGATCGAACTAGAGACTGGGAATAAACTCAAATGTTTGAGATCCGATAACGGTGAAGAGTACATTGATGCGAAGTTCGTAGGGTTCTGTTCATAGAGATGCATTCGAATGGAGAAGACCATCCGAAGAACGCCACAGCAGAATGGCATAGCCAAAAGAATGAACCGGACAATCAATGAGCGTGCTAGGAGTATGAGACTGCAAAGTGGGTTACCCAAAGCCTTGTGGGCACATGCAGTAAGCATGGTGGTTTACCTCATTAACCGCGGACTCTCAGTGCCATTAGAGAGGAGAATTCCCGAAGAAGAGTGGATAGGAAAGCCTATCTCTTATGAACAATTGTGAGTGTTCGGTTGTCTGTCATATATCCATGTCGATATAAATGATCATACCAAGCTTGACTCGAAATCCAAAGTGTGTTACTTTGTGGGGTACGGTGGAGCTGAGTTTGGATATCGCTTTTGGGATGGTCAAACAAAAAGGATCATTCGCAGTAAGGATGTCATCTTCAACGGAAGCATTTTGTACAAAGATCGAAAAAATGTGGTGGTGGAAGATCACGCGCTCCCATCCGAGGAAAGTGGTATAGTCGACATGAATGTGTTTCCAAGGGAGTTGGAAAATGACACTGAAGATGAGCCAGTGGTGCTCGACAAGCTACCAGCACATGCGGAAGAGGACGAAAAGCTGTCCCAAACTCCTCGACTTGAATTGGGCCAAGGTCATCGTGAGTGGAGACCTCCTGTACGATACTCTTCCTCCCTACATTACATATTGGTCAGTGATGCAGGCAAGCCCGAAAGTAGAGAGGAAGCTCTGGAGCTAAAAGACTCGAGCAAGTGGGAGCTCGCGATGAAGGATGAGATGAAGTCACTTGAGAAGAATGTGACTTGGTAATTGGCCGAACTGCCCAAGTAGAAAAGGGCACTGAGCAACAAATGGGTGTTCTGACTAAAGGAGGAACAAGATGGCTCAAAACGGTATAAGGCATGATTAGTAGTCAAAGGGTTCCAGGAAAAGGCAGGAATTGACTACACCGAGATCTTTTCACCAGTCGTAAAGTTGACGACTATTCGGCTATTGTTGAGCATTATTGTAAATACGAATCTTCATCTTGAGCAGTTAGATGTAAAAACTGTCTTTCTCCATGGAGATCTTGAAGAAGAAATTTACATGCTCCAACCTGAAGGGTTTGCCGAAAAGGGAAAAGAGAAACTGGTCTGCAAACTGAGGAAGAGCTTGTACGGGCTAAAACAAGCACCACGACAGTGGTATAAGAAGTTTGACAGTTTCATGGTGGATACCGGGTTCGAATGAAGTGATAGTGATCACTCCTATTTCGTGAAAAGATTCGAGAACTCTTCGTACGTCATACTACTTTTGTACGTAGATGACATGTTGCTTGCCGGGTCGAGCCTTGTGGAGATTAACAAGGTGAAGCAACAGTTGGCGAAACAGTTTGAGATGAAAGATTTGGGAGCCGCAAATCAGATCCTTGGTATGAGGATTTACCGAGGAATCGATGGGTCTTTGTTTCTGTCACAAGCCGAATATGTGAAGAAAGTGTTGACACGGTTTAGCATGAGTGATGCCAAGGCTGTAGGCTCACCGCTAGCCACACACTTTAGCTTGTCAAAGAAACAATCACCCTCAGACGAGGAAGGAAATGATCGTATGTCGAACATACCCTACGCTTCAGCAATTGGTAGCTTGATGTACGCTATGGTGTGTACAAGACCGGACATTGCCCATGCAGTGGGAGTTGTCATTCGTTACATGAGTAACCCAGGAAAGCACCATTGGGAAGCTGTGAAGTGGATATTGAGATATCTCTCGGGTACAGTGAATTTGGTATTATGTTTCCGAAAGACCTCGGAAGGCCTGCACGTGGATGCTGACATGGCCGGGATGTGTTTGTACCTACGGTGGTACTGCTGTGAGTTGGACATCTAAGTTGCAAAAGATTGTTGCATTGTCGACCACAGAGGTTGAGTATGTCGCAGTGACGGAAGCAAGCAAAGAGATGATTTGGTTGCAAGGTTTCTTAAAGGAGCTCGGTTAGAAAACCGACAAGGGAGTTCTGCACTGTGATAGTCAAAGTGCAGTTCAGCTAGCTAAGAATCATGTATTCCATTCAAGCACCAAGCACATACAGATTCGTTACCATTTTATTCGGGACGTTTTAGAAGATGGAATCTTCGTGCTAGAAAATATTGAGGGCGCTAAGAACCCCGCCGATATGTAAACGAAGACTGTTACAATTGATAAACTAAGACTGTGTGCAACCTGAGTAGGACTCCGAGCTTGAGACTCAGGGTTGCTGCTACATGAATAATCAACTCTGAAGAGTAATAATTATTATACAAGGATACCGATGGGAGCATTCTGCTCGGTGGAGCACAGTGAGTTCGGTGGTCGGGGATAATCAGAATTCTTTTGAATCACTTGACATTTGACTCCAAGTGGGAGATTGTTAAGTAATAGAGCCAAATGAGTTTTGGCCATGTTTTCTATTTATCCCACATCACTTGGAATTGTAATATACCCACTAAGGGTTCTATTTATATGCCACAATATCTTATATTTTAATTACACCTACACAAACTCCTTTTACATATTATAAGTGAGAGAGTTCTATTTGCGAGAGAACCATAGCTTGTGATTAAGTTAGATTACGATTGTAATACTCATTATAATAATATTAAGTGTCACGTGTAGCGGCCCGGAGACGTAGCCAATTTGGGTGAACTCCGTTATCAAAGAGTGTGTGCTTGATTTCAGTTTTCTGTCCTTCTCATTGTTCGCCTGATCGACCCAACATTATTTCCATATATACAGATGTTAATTCATATTAAATCATGTTTTTTTATTGGATAGTACTAGAGGCTAAACTTTGTATTCAATAGTTAAATCAATTTGACCGATTATTAGTCCTTTTTATCACATGTATCTTGTTTTACAAAAGCTCATTTTTCTATAAATGTTTCTTCAGTAGTTTAGAAATAGAGTGCTTTGCAACCCTACAGAACAATAAATTGCATTGGACAATATTAACAATTTAACAATGCTGGCCATCCCAATGCAGCCCAATTTTAGAAAATTGGCTAGAAAATGAGCATAACTTTTTTTATATAGTTATACATGTATACAGCCAAACTGACATCGAAATGGTCGTGATCAGTAATCACGATGGAGGTTCTTCAATGATCATCCCATGTGGATAAGTTGTAAAAGGAGAAAGGCCGTTTATAGGCAAAAGCAGGTCTCGTGTAGCGTCGTAATCCAACCTAATTCTGCTTAATCACCGCAAAATCTTTTAATCTCACTTGATCCACTAGGTGTCTAGCTAGGTTCTCCTTTTGGAACACTGTTCGTGGGATTCCTCTTTGTTCTGTGGTGTCATGTACCGTTCGTTTATAGCATACTATATATCGTCATAGTATATTACTGAAAATCCGTAATATTAGCTATAAAAAGGAATTCGCACGCAATGAAAAGAAGACAAAGAACTATGCATAATGCAGTACAAAAGAGTTAAGAATGAGTTTGTTTTGTATTACAGCCAAGTAGGATTCAAGTTATTTGTTATTGTATTCTATTTTGACCAATTTACTGTGTGGTCATTGTATTTGTATCACTTGGTAGATGCCTGCTAAACAAGCTAAAAGGTGTTTGTTTCAGAAACATTAATATATTGAGAGTCGATCGATGAATTGTTTTCCTTGGTGTAGATTCAGGCATTGTGATGGTAAGTCTGTGACCAGCTATAGAAGTCTTGTTTCGAGCATGTCATTACTGTAGTACTGTCCTTTGCAGTTATTTCCGTTTACACAGATGTTAATTCATGTTAAATCATGTTGTTTCATTGGATAGCAGAGGCTTAACTCAGTATAATGGCAATTGTTGTTGGTTTTGGTACTATATCGAAAAGCAATAAAGTAAAGAACAAAGGACTGCAATGGAAATAAACAATTTTATTTCTCACAATTGGAATATAAATTACAATTCCTGACTCAACTGAATTAAAATTACACTAATTTAAATTCCAGACAGATTTAATACAAACTATTAAACTGCTGGACTGTTTTGACAATTAAACAAACTGCCAGACAGAATAGTATAATTACTAAACTGCTGGACTGTTTTTTGACAAATAAACAAACTGCCAGACTGTTTTAACAAATAAACAAACTGCCGGACTGTTTTAACAAATAAACAAACTGCCGGACTGGTTTTGTAATTAAACAAACTGCCGGACTGGTTTAACAAATAAACAAACTGCCGGACTGTTTTGTAAATACTGGAAATTATAGAACTGAAAAGTAAATTACATAATAGAAAGACTGAAAATAAACAGTACCGAAATGTAAATACAAAAGGAAACAATACTGAAATGAAATGGACAGAATAATAAAAGACTAAAAAAATAAATAGTGGAAATTAAAAGAAGAGGCAACTGCTGGGCAGTTTCCCTTAAACAATATTTCCCAAACCACCTTTAAAGGTTTCTGGTTTCGGGACTTTGTTCCCAAGGTACAACTTCTATCACAGAGTGGCTCGTATGGAAAGGGGCACCGAACCACAGGTCGAGCTGTTGGTGGTGCGGTTCTCTCTCTCTAATATGTATGCTTATGCTATGAGGTTGTGTGTATTCTGGTGTGTTGAAATGAGAGGGGGAGGGCTGCCTTTTATTGCCTCTATAGAAACCGCAGTCATAATGTTGGTCATTAATTCTGGGAGTTACACCCCCAGAATCAGCTCAATTAATTCCTGAAACTGCTGCAATTTATTCTCATTTATTGTTGACGTTTCAGTTGCTGGAAACTCTAGGGACTGCTTTTGTATTTTATACAAAACTCCCATTTGGGATTTGGACCCAAGACCCAAGACTCGAAACCCAAGACATTCCCCAAATCCCAAATCCCAACCCCAAGCCCAAGCACGCGCCCGCGACACGAGACACGAGCGGGCACGCGTGTGTGGTACACACTAACCCATTCATGGGTATGTGAACTTTATTAGTTTAACAACTACATGGGTTGGTATGCTTTATATATTGTGAAATTGACCCTCAATTTTCCAATATGGGATTATACCAAATGGTTTTCCATTACCATTTCGGTTTTTCCAGATTTGAGCTTTCGAGACACCAACTTTGAAGCCACTTTGTATTCACACCCATTCTCTGAATAGGTTATGTGATGTACCGTTACGAAGCTCGTCACACGGTATACTCAAACACATTGAGTACGGTATAAACAACTCAGCGCTGTCACATGAAATAATGACTCGAAGTTGGTTCAGTGACCATTCGGAAACACCCATGTTTTTCACATGTTTTTCCAACAATCCCCCACATGAATGCAATTGGCTGAAAATAAAAATGCTCCTAAATGCATACGAGAGAACCGCAAGAGTTCACTGCATAAGGACAGGTAGCGCCCGCCTTGAATCTGCCGTAGTGACGTAAAATCTGATATGCTACTATTGGGTAGCCTTTAAGCCTTGAACCCTTTAGCGTTTGTGCATACCAGGGTAATGCACACACAGTGTCCTCTCTACACCACTTACTAAGTCCTTTGGTTGTTGTCCATATTTGGCCGTGGACTGCCTTGGCAAAATTCAACCGAGTGCTCTAGTGATTTAGCCCATGGCTCATCACATAGTATCGGCCATACACACTCGTCATAGGTGATTTCAAGTCAAGGGTGTCCTGACTCACCCCTCTCGACCTTCGAGATACTTGTTTTCATTAAGAGCCTCATGCTCACCCTTAAGATGGTCTAGGTCTATCACTCTTTCATCCTAGAAATGGGTGGGGAACTTAAGTTCCCGAGTGCTTTGTTCGGTCACCCCCACAGTTTGGTTTTCCCATTGAACCCGACGCTGGAGAATCCAGTTTGGGTTGGGTTGCCTCTAAGGAGGTTTCCAGTTTGATGGGCTTCAACCCCATTCCCCTCGATAAAACTTCAACTCCTACCTGAGTCAAGTCTTTTGTAAATGGATCCGCTATATTGTCTTTAGATCTCACAAAATCTAATGACACCACACCGTTAGCTAACAATTCTCTTACGGATTTATGTCTCCGACGAATATGTCGGGACTTTCCATTATACATATGATCATGTGCCCGTCCAATAGCTGACTGACTATCGCAGTGCATGCTTATTGCTGGGACAGGTTTCGGCCACATTGGAATTCCTTCCAGAAAGTTCTCATCCAGTCAGCCTCTTCTGTTGCTAGATCCAACGCTATGAACTCGGATTCCATAGTTGATCTAGCTATACAGGTCTGCTTGGATGATCTCCATGAGACAGTTGCTCCTCCCATCACGAACACATATCCGCTAGTGGATCGTGTACTGTTGAAATCCAAGATCCAGTTTGCATCAGAATATCCTTACAGTACAGCTGGATATCTGGTATAATGCAACCCTCGGTCGACTGTGTATCTCATGTATATGAGAAGTCTCATGATGGCCTTCCAGTGTTCCTCATTGGGATTACTGGTGTACCTATTCAGTCTACTCACTGAGTTGGCTATGTCTGGTCTAGTACAGTTCATGACATACATCAGACTACCTATTATTCGAGAGTATTCCAACTATCTCACACTCTCCCCAAAATTCTTTTTCAGGGTGGTTGAGATCTCTATCGGAGTTCTGGATGTAGCTCTACTATCTTTATCAAATTTGTCAAGCATTTGCCTGAAACAGTGAGTTTGAGATAGTGCATATCCGTCTGATGTCTTGGTAATTTTCATACCAAGTATAACATCAGCGACACCCAAGTCTTTCATCTCGAATTTTTGTGACAACATTTTCTTAGTAAAGTTGATGTTATCAATACTCCCTATTATAATCATGTCATATACGTAGAGGCAGACTACCACGTAGTCCTTTTCATTACCTTTTACGTAGATTCATTTGTCACATTCGTTTATTTGAAAACCGTTTGATAGCATTACTCTATCAAATTTTTCGTGCCATTGTTTAGGTGCTTGTTTAAGTCCATATAAGGACTTCACAAGTTTACACACCTTGTGCGCTTTACCTGGAACTACAAACCCATCCGGTTGTTCCATGTAAATCTCCTCTTCTAGTTCACCATTCAAGAATGCCGTTTTAACATCCATTTGATGTATTTCCAGATCGAACAGTGCCACGAGAGCAATGACTATCCGGATTGACATCTTCCTGGAGACAGGAGCGTAGGTGTCGAAATAGTCGACACCTTCGGTTTGTCTAAAACCTTTCACTACAAGCCTCGCCTTGTATTTCTCGATCGTTCCGTCGAGCTTTCTCTTCCTCTTGAAGATCCACTTGTGTCCTAGTGGTTTACACCCGGGTGGTAAATACACTAGTTCCCAAGTGTGATTCTGTAATATAGATTCAACCTCATTGTTGATCGCCTCCTCCCAATATTGAACTTCCAGGGATGACATTGCTTGTTTGAATGTCATCGGTTTGCCTTCTATCATGAAGGTTACAAAATCTGGACCGAAAGACGTTTCCTTTCTAGCCCTTTTACTACGTCGAGGCTCTTCTTCTTCTTCCTCCAACGGTTCACTTGCCCCCACATTTTCCTCACTGTTTGACTCCTCAGTCTCTACAGTTATGGAAGACTTGCGGGGAAAGATCTCCTCGAAGAAAGAAGCTTCCCGAGCTTTGATGATAGTATCTACATGCACATCGGGATTATCCGACTCGTGCATGAGAAAATAACAAGCACTACTGTTGTGTGCATATCCTATGAACACACAGTCTACCGTCTTTGGCCCTATTCTCGTTGTTTTCGGAAGCGAGACAAGGACCTTCGCAAAAAAACCCTAAACCCTTAAAAATTTATAGCTCAGCCGATGGCCTTTCCATAGTTCATGAGGTGGTTTATCACGCTTCTTATGCGGTAGCTTGTTCAATACATAGTTGGTGGAAAGCAGCGCTTCCCCCCACATGTTCTGGGGTAACCCAGAACTTATTAACATAGCATTCATCATTTCCTTGAGCGTCTTATTCTTATGCTCGGCAACCCCATTCTGCTCCGGAGAGTATGGGGTTGTGGTTTGATGTATAATGCCATTTTATGCGCATATCTGTGCAAACGGTGCCTCGTATTCACTGCCTCTATCACTCCTCAACATTTTAATCTTTTTATTGAGTTGATTTTCTACTTCGGTCTTATAAAGAGCAAATTTCTCTACCGCTTCGTCTTTACTTCTCATTAAGTAGACATAGCAGTATCTAGTACAGTCATCTATAAATGTGATGAAATACTTTTTCCCTCTTCGCGTTTGTATAAACTTTAAGTCGCATACATCCGTGTGTATTAGACCGAGAGGTTCAGTACTTCATTCAATATGTTGATACGAAGACTTGGTTAATTTTGCCTCAACACAAACCTCACATTTATGTTGTTTATCAAATACAAAATTAGGTAATAGATTTAATGATATTAATTTCTTCAAATAATTAGCATTCACATGACCTAATCTACCATGCCATAAATTAAATGAATCGCAAGAATAAGCAAAAGAAGTTTTATTAGCCACTTGGACAACATTAACGGTTACATTATTCTTGGTACTAGCCTCAGCCTTAGTACCCACAATAGCAGACTCGACTTTAGGAGCCGGAGTACCAACATTTAATTTAAACATGCCATTGGTCATATAGCCACGACCTACATACATTCCATTTAAGGTGATTACAATTTTAGCAGATTCAAATACAAGTTTAAGTCCTTTGTTCACCATAACAGACCCGGGAACCAGATTCTTGTGAATTTCTGCACATGGAGCACACCATTCAGTGTGAGCTCTTTTCCCGATGTCATCTTCAGCAGCACGGTCTTTTTCCTTCCACCCTGGAAGTAGCCGAGTTCCCCATGAAGCAGCTCTCATTGTCCACGGCCGTATAGGTCTTGAACATCCATTTGCTGGCATAGATGTGACTGGTGGCGCTTGTGTCCAGCCACCATTCCTTTGGGTTTCTCCCCACCAGGTTCACTTCAGAAACCATAGCACTCAAGTGCATGTAGTCTTGTCCAGCATCATTTCCTCCCTCAGCCACATTTTCCTGAGCAGGTGCCCTCTTCCTCCCTTTCCCTTGGAACTTCCTCTTTGGGGGGGGGGGGGGGCTTGTTGATGCGCATCTTACAATCCGTGGCACGATGGCCTGGTTTGTTGCACACAAAGCAATCTCCCATGAATTTCTTCTTGAGAGAAGCACCGACACCGCTGTCAAAGCGTTTCTGCTTAGACACAGCGTCTTCAACCACATGGGCCTTGGCAACCACGTTGCCTGCTCCGCTACCGCCTTTCCTTCCGGATCGGCGGTTGCTTTGCTCAACATTGAGCCTCTAAATGAGTCCCTCCAAGGTCATAGCCTTTCGCTTGTGTTTCAGGTAGTTTTGAAACTCTTTCCAAGAAGGTGGCAGTTTATCAATCATTAATGCCACTTGGAAAGGTTTGTTGATAACTAGCCCTTCAACTTCAAGCCTATGGTATATGAGTTGGAGTTCCTCAACCTGCTCGATGACACTCTTCCCATCAGTCATCATGTACTTATTCACTTTGTACTTTCTTTTGAGAGACTCCCAAAGCTCCTTCGCAGAAGCCTTGGGCTCGAATACACTGAAGAGAGTGTCATCCAGAGCACACAGGATGTAGTTCCGGCATAGGTAGTCGCCGTGTTTCCACACTTCCACCGCCGAAACTGTCTACACGTCCTCATCGTCCTCGCTAAGGACGGGTGCAGACTCCTTGAGAAAACGGGTCAGATTAAGGGCAGTTAAGTAAAACAACATCTTTTGCTGCCAACATTTAAAGTTGTTGCCCCTAAACTTTTCCGGCTTCTCCAAATGAGAGGTTGGCAACATTGGCATAGACGGCGTTGCCGGAGCCTTGCCCTTTGCCCTGGCCGCAGCCACAAGCGCTGCCTTGGCCGCAGCCTTAGCAGCAACCTGTGCTGCGGCCGTAGCCGCAGCCATAGCATCGGCCTCTGCCGCAGCGGCGTCGGCCGCAGCCTTTGCCGCACGTCACCCGAAGGAACGGTGGGTGTTTGATCCTCATTAGTCATCTGAAATGACAAAATTATCCCGTTTAGTTTCTCGCAAAAAAACTAAATTCTTAATCGCAAATACTAATTATAACTTAATTAGTTTGCTTCAAAAGAATAAAACAATAAAAAGATATTTTAGCGTGAAAATCAAATCACTTTTGATTTCACTAAGAATTCTTTATAGTATTCTAGAATAAGAAGATTAAAACCAATTCGGATTTATTCTATGTGCAAATTTCAATTTCTAGTAAACTAGCAATGATTTTGCGAGAATAAAAACCAAGACGTCAACAAAATAAAATAAAATAAAAAGTCCTTTTCTTTTCGAAATTAGTAAAACCAAAAAATAATATTGTTTAAGATTGTTGGTTTTGGTACTATATCGAAAAGCAATAAAGTAAAGAACAAAGGACTGCAATGGAAATAAACAATTTTATTTCTCACAATTGAAATATAAATTACAATTCCTGACTCAACTGAATTAAAATTACACTAATTTAAATTCCAGACAGATTTAATACAAACTATTAAACTGCTGGACTGTTTTGACAATTAAACAAACTGCCATACAGAATAGTATAATTACTAAACTGCTGGACTGTTTTGACAATTAAACAAACTGCCGGACTGTTTTAACAAATAAACAAACTGCCGGACTGTTTTAACAAATAAACAAACTTCCGGACTGGTTTTGTAATTAAACAAACTGCCGGACTGGTTTAACAAATAAACAAACTGCCGGACTGTTTTGTAAATACTGGAAATTACAGAACTAAAAAGTAAATTACAGAATAGAAAGACTGAAAATAAACAGTACCGAAATGTAAATAAAAAAGGAAATAGTACTGAAATGAAATGGACAGAATAATAAAAGACTGAAAAAATAAATAGCGGAAATTAAAAGAAGAGGCAACTGCTGGCACCGAGTGGCTCGTATGGAAACCGGCACCGAACCACAGGTCGAGCTGTTGGTGGTGCGGTTCTCTCTCTCTAATATGTATGTTTATGCTGTGAGGTTGTGTGTATTCTGGTGTGTTGAAATGAGAGGGGGAGGGCTGCCTTTTATAGCCTCTATAGAAACCGCAGCCATAATGTTGGTCATTAATTCTGCGAGTTACACCCCCAGAATCCGCTCAATTAATTCCTGAAACTGTTGCAATTTATTCTCATTTATTGCTGGCGTTTCAGTTGCTGAAAACTCTAGGGACTGCTTTTGTATTTTATACAAAACTCCCATTTCAAATTTGGACCCAAGACCCGAGACATTCCCCAAATCCCAATCCCAATCCCAATTCCACGCCCGCGACACGAGCGAGCGTGTGTGGTACACACTAACCCATTCATGGGTATGTGGACTTTATTAGTTTAACAACTATATGGGTTGGTATGCTTTATATATTGTGAAATTGACCCTCAATTTTCCAATATGGGATTAAACCAAATGGTTTTCCATTACCATTTCGGTTTTTCCAGATTTGAGCTTTCGAGACACCAACTTTGAAGCCACTTTGTATTCACACCCATTCTCCGAATAGGTCATATGATATACCGTTACGAAGCTCGTCACACGGGCTACTCAAACACGTTGAGTACGGTATAAACAACTCAGCGATGTCACATGAAATAATGACTCGAATTTGGTCCAGTGACCATTCGGAAACACCCATGTTTTTCACATGTTTTTCCAACAATTGTATCAAAAAGCAACGGTAAGATGGATGGCAATTTTGTGAGAACGCAAACGCAATTTTATTTAGGGTGAATTCAACTCATTGGATTGATATCTCCTGAGCACGATAACAAATTTTAGCACCTGCAATTTATCACCTTCCCAAAAGACTACAGGCATACACGCTGAGACAAATTTCATATCATTATCGGATCAAATCTCAGGTATACCGTAAGTATGGTATGTTGATAGGATGGTGGTATGGTACATTACCAACACCAAGCATGTACGTACCTGCATTTGATTTGTAAATTTTGCAAATAAGATTCAACCTAACACGTAAACTTATTAACATGTACTAATCTTTTAATGACAAATGGTTAGGGAATTCATAAAAGCATCTTCTGCTCGTCTTAGGGCTCGATTCGATCTCTTACACATCTCTCGTAAAAGCTGCAGTATTAAAGACCAAAAGGATTAGATTCCGTTCATGTTTTTTAGTTTGCAAAAACAACCTATGTGTAAAATATATCGTTGTATACAGGAAATTCAGATCAAGTAAAAACCGTAACTCAATTAGAAACCACATGCAGACACCCAACTTAATTTATAGCCAAGTACTTTACTGTCACATTATCAGCCAAAATAAATCTGAGGAACATAGAGTTTTATATTGGACTATTTAAATGATAAGAAGATGGGGGCCGGGCTTGTTATGTTATTCATCTATCTTTAGCCAAACCCTAAGCTGCTGGAAAAAAAACTTATTGTTCAAAATGACTCTTTTTTCTTTTAGTATATAGAGAAGAGAATAGAGAAATAACGAGGAATATACATAATAGTGAGATACAATGCAGAGTTCAAAAGCAAAACAACAAAATGGTCTAAAGTTTTTTACAATTGATCAGTAACCCTTACTTTGGAGTAGGGTGTCGAAAATACCCAATACCCGAAAACTGTATCGTAAATACCCAGAAACCGTAAGAACCGACCCGTCACGGAACTGTTTTTGGGTCTATCCAACCCGACCCTGCTGGTTCTTGGTGCGGGTATGGTTCTCAACTCTATACTGTGGATCCGACCTGTAGACCCGACTCGCATACCCGAATTATAGAATCGCAATATATACTCATATTTTAAAAATATATATGCATATTATGTATGTGCAACGAAAATTGTATAAATGTACGAGAAAAAACACAAGAACAGCTCATACAACGGCGAGTGAAGAAACATGAAAAGTTTTTGAATATGTGCGAAGACACGGTTGAATATTTAAAATTGAACAATTAGTTTTTATGATGTTTTTATACTTGTTTTATTTTTCATTAATTGACGTTACTTTACTTCTTCTTTTTTTACGTCTTGTGGGGTTTTTTCACCATATTTTTATATCTTTATCATTAATAATATGAAAATATGGGTCTTTCCCACCATTTAATAAAAAAATAATTGTGATTCCATATTTTACGATTTTTTTTTAATTCAGTCTATATTTCTTAATTATTTAGGCAAATCATTAACAATAAAATGGGTAATTAAGAAAATAAAAAATGAAACCATTAGTTTGTAATGTTTAAGTGATTATTTAATGTTTACGTCATTCAGTAATTAACCAAATACATTGTTGACCAATATGAAGTAAAAAAACTTATAGTACCTCATTATTTTGTTTATTTTTAACAAGTTAAGAAATAATTTGGAAAAATATATTCATTATCAATATGTAAAAATAGCATTAGAAAAAAACATCTAGAAAAGTAGAATAAATTTTATGAATTTTGGATATTTTGAGTAAATACCCGCACCGAGAACCGTTATACTCATTACAAATACGGGTATGAGTCGGGTAAAATAAGTAAAAAAAAGTTATATATACCCGATCCGAACCGATCCGTAGATGATGAGAAAACCGCTAAAACCGTTAACCACCCAAAAACCATTGGGTCGGGTCGGGTAAAATTGACACCGTTACTTTGGAGTTAATACTAGGTCTTTATACTACAATAGTTTACACATAAATGTTAATTAGTTTTTTTACTTTGAAGTTATGGGCATATTTTTTACTCAAGTTAAATCACGGTTTCAACAATTTGGGACAATTTGACCGATGTCTTCTATCACATGTCTCTTGTTTTACAAAAGCGCATTTTTCTATAAATGTTTCTTCAATAGTTAAGAAATAGTGTGTTTGACAACCCTAAGAACAATAATTTGCATTGGACAATATTAAGTATTAACCAAGTGTTGGCCTTCCCAATACGGGCCGTTTTAGAAAATTGGCTACAAAATAAGCACAACTTTTTTGCATTAAAATAAAATCTTTTAACTAAACAGAACATTAAAAAAAAAATTATTGCTGAAATTTAAATAAATGGAACTTGAGTTGCTAAAAATAAATTACTGAAATCAAAAGTCTGGGATATAATTTACAAGAAATTAGAATTACAAGTCTGGAAATAACATATAAACAAAGATAACAAGTATAAAAGGATTTCCAGAGTATATGTATGTTATCATGTATATGTTGATGTGTGTGTCCATAGGAGTAACACTACCGTACATTCGGTGTATTATAATTTAGTATGCATCTTTTAAAATTAAAACTAAAAAATTAATTGGTTCGCACATCATTAATTATAATGCATCGAGTTCATATTAGTGTTTCACATGTGAATAGATATGTGCATAAAAGTTTTGTAACCACCCTTTTATTTTTATTTTATTTTTGGAAAAAAAAAACATCCTTATATCTGATCGCATTCAAAACTGTGAAACCCATGTTCTCAACGTTTAATATTCGTCAATAATTTCTAGGATATGAAGAATAATATATTAGTCTATATCAATGTTATAAATCGTGAAAAATTGAAGATTCAATGTTTCACCAAGACGAAGCTAAGTAGAGATCATCAGGGACACTCACCATAACTCCAAAATTTATGATTATTTTCAATTTTAATCATGTATTTTTACTAAAATTTGTTTAAAGTAATAATTGGTACCAAATTAAAAGTTATATAATTATATAATTAGCATGAGTTATATGGTTATATTTTTAGGTAATTTTTTTCACATCGACAAAGCGCTTTAATGCTATGATATTATTAGTTTTTTAGCGTATCTATCGGAAAAAAAACATTAAGTTAATGATACCCCTTTTTTAAAATACTGGTCATTATGAGCTAGTCCTATATATATTGGATCCACATCCATTGTCACTAACTCACCAAACTTGAAAGAAAAAGAAAATGGAGATGCCTATTTTTCTTCAACATCCAGAGCTAGCACTGACCTTGGCAAAACCCTCCTATATTTCAATTATCATCCTCTTGTTTTTAACTTCAATCTTCATAAAATGGAGATCCTACAACAACCCGAAAAATCAAAAAAAAATCCCACCATCGCCACCAAAGTTTCCGCTAATAGGCAATCTACACCAATGTGGCTCATTCCCTCACATCTCATTGCAAAAACTATCTCAACGCTACGGACCCATCATGTTTCTCAAACTAGGCAGTACGCCAGCCTATGTCATCTCGTGCCCCAAAGGAACGCGCGAAGTATTACAAACACACGACTTAGTTTTCGCAAGCAGGCCTGATTTTGAAATTTTCAAGAAACTTTTTTATAATATGCGAAGTATAACCACAACCCCCTATGGAGAGTACTGGCGACGAGTTAAAAGTATTGCTACACAACACTTGTTGAGTAAAAAGCGTGTTTGGTCATTTAGAACCGTAAGGGAAGAAGAAACCTTTTTAATAATGGAAATGATAAAATTGCAGTCTTGTGGTTTTTCTAAGGCAGTTAATTTGAGCGAAATGTTTTCTTTCCTAAGCAGTAACGTAATTTGTAGGGCTGCGTTCGGGAGAAAGTATGAAGATGGGGAGAATGGGAGAAAATTTCAGCAGCTTATGCTTGATTTTTTTACGTTAATAGGGGTGGCGAGTGTGGAGGATTTTCTTCCTTGGCTTGCTTGGATTAATCGAATAAATGGAAAAAATTCTATGACAAAAAGGGTAGCGAAAGAGCTTGATGATTTCTTGGATGGGGTGGTGGAAGAGCGGTTGGCTAGATACGAGGAAACAAAGAATAACAATCGAGAAAGCTATATGGAGGAAACTGGAGAGGCTTTTCTTGATAATTTAATTCAAATTTATAAGGAACAAGAGGCTCCGGAGTCACTGGGGAAAGATAGTATCAAGGCTATTATCTTGGTAAATATTTCTACTCAGAACCTTAAATAATCAAAACAGTTTTATATAAGTCGAACCTTAATTATATCCTAAAGATATAATATATGCTAGTTTGATTTCATAATTTTTAAAAATAACCTTAGTTATTCAAGTAATATATATCTGCTAACCATATTAACTAACACCTCAAGGTGGTTCTTCTTTAATAGCTTTGCCATATTAATTAATAAAATTTTGTTTTTTTTCTGCTATATAACATAATTTTGCTTTTCATTCTGTTCCATTGTTTAAATCTCTTATAGGATATGTTTGCTGGTGGAACCGGTACTGCCGCCACCCATTTAGAATGGACAATGAGCGAACTCTTGAGACACCCAAGTGTTATGAAGAAATTGCAAGATGAAGTTAGAAGCATTGCAGAAGGAAAAGTTGATGTAAATGAGGATGACTTAGAGAAAATGCCTTACTTGAAGGCGGTATTGAAAGAAGGATTGCGTCATCATCTTCCAGTGCCAACTCTTGCTCCGCGGAAATCAACCCAAGATGTAAAAGTGATGGGTTACGACATCCCTGCAGGGTCATTGGTTATTATTAATGTGCATGCACTAGCAAAAGACCCTTTACTATGGGATGATCCAGATGAGTTTAAGCCCGAGAGATTTCTAAACTGTCCTAGAGATTTAACAGGCCAGGACTTTCAATTTCTTCCTTTCGGATCGGGTAGAAGGAATTGCCCAGGAATTTCATTTGGCATGGCACTTAATGAGCTTGCACTCGCAAATGTTGTGCACAAGTTTGATTGGAAACTGCCCAATGGAGCAAAAGTTCAAGATCTTGATATGACCGGATGCCCAGGCATCTCAGTCCACCGAAAGGTTCCCCTTTTGGCAACCCCCTCTCCATCCTTCGAGTGATATGATGAGCACGACATATTTAGGGTTACAGACCTTTCTTATTTACTGGCCACTTTATGTTTCTCATGGATTACTTGTTTTTCGTTTTTTTTTTAGTTTGAGGACCAAACATTTTCTAAACCCTACTCTTTGCTGCTGCATGCAGTTTGTGAGAATTGTGTTTCCAGAAAATGGTTGAGCCCTAACTTTTTTATTTTCTTATCTTTTTTTTTTGTTGATTTCGTCTGTTTGATGTGAGTTGATCTCTGTTCTTTTCCTAATTTCACCTGAAACCTCCGAGTTTCATCGTTATAATTTAAATAAAAGCTACTTTTTTTAGTGTTCAGATTAACGAAACTTGTAAGATATTATCATGTTATCTTTTTTCTTTCTACAGTTCAATGTCACAGTTTGAATTCGCATCTGTGCTCTCTAAAGTTTTAAGCCACGATTGTCTTATGAAGTATCGGTTTATAAAGACACAAAAGATTCGAAACCGTTTTGTATAACAATGCAAATCATGAAGTAGTTTAAGTCTGTATATTTTGACATTGATTTTCTAGTTCATCTGGTTTAAAGGAAATAGGACTCTGATGACTGGAGTTCACTGTTGATATTCTTGCAATAAAACAAAATAAAGTAAAAAATAAATAAAAGATAAAACGTGAGTTTAACAACCTCCTTGAGGTTTATTTAGGACTTGCTTATAATTGTAGGGAAACCTGCACTTGAACCAGAACACGATTACGAACAAATTGAGGAAGATCATTTCGTATACCGGATGCACGGGGAATCAAAATGGTGGATTTCATCTCTTTCACGTTAATTATTCTGATGGAGACAGGTTCTTTTCGGGTGACCCACGACTTAAAATCCGTGCCCTCTTAATTTTGTTAAATTATTTGCTTTCCATTATTTTATTTCATTAAGAACAGTTTCAGAATCTTTCACTCTTTTTAATTATTTATTAATAGTGCAATTCTCAAGTTTGCCTTGTTGCGAAGTGTGCGTATCTTTACCCCTCGATTTGGCTGCACACCATACTTCACTATATACATTTATCGCAAAAACCATTTAGAAAAACATGAAATAGCAAAGCCAATCTGAAACAATATCAACAAAGACTAGAAAAAGTACAATATTGCATGCAGTTCTCCTTGGTGGTGGTGTAGATCATTTGTTCCGTTTCTTTTCGGTTACAAAACTCATTAAAAACTTGAAAAGAAGGTGGAATTGTCATGGCGATCAAAGGTATTAATTTTCCTATGGATGGTGGAATCTCCGCTTTCGGTCATGTCCAAATCCTCAAACAGATTTCATTTGGACGTTTCCAAGCAAACCATGTTAGTCGTGAATAATATATATACACACACAGATCAAGTATACCTATGTCAGTAATTGCAGATCATTGCTACACTAAATCATGCAATATCTATTAAAATAACTAGTTTCCTGTCGCATAGAGATGCTAATTAGTCAAATAAATGTGTATTAGGTAATGAGAAGACAAAATCATCAATCAAAAGATAGAGGGAATTAGCACTGCTGTTTTTTCACTGCTTTGGTTTTGTAGCTACAATTATGGGAAAATTGTTAAAATGATATTCAATCTATTAATTTTTAGCTATTTGCTACTTAACCTAATACACTTTCTAAATTGTTACCCAACCTATACATTTCGCTTTAATTTGGTATCCAACCTAACATTTTTTTTAATTTGTTACTCAACCTAACATTTTTTTTCTAATTTGGTACCCAACCTATGCGTTAAAAACCGATGATCGAAGACAGATTGAGTCCCTTAATTGGACTGTATACGCATCGGTTGGGTACCAAATTAGAGCGAAACGTATAGGTTGGGTACCGAATTAGAAAAAGTGTTAGGTTGGGTACCAAATTAGAGCGAAATGTATATGTTGGGTACCAAATTAGAAAGTCTGTTAGGTTGGATACCAAATCACTAAAAACTGATAGGTTATGTACCATTTTAGCCTCTTTTTTTTTGAGAAAATTACCAAAATATACAACTATTTTAAACTAATTACCAAAAAATTATACTCCAACACTTTATTCCCAAAACATACAACTAATTAAAATTATAAATAAAGAATCATTTCTATTCTCTCTCTCTCTCTCCTCTTTCTTTTAAAAATAAGAGAAATCTTTTTTGAGACGGTAAAAAAACAAAATATGGTAAAAAAACAAAAAAGTACAAAATATGCCCAAAAATATGGTAAAAAAACAAAAAAAAAACAAGAAAATTACAAAATTACAAAAAAAAATGAAAAAAGTTCTAAAAAGTCGAAAATTCAAAAAAACCCAAAAATATGCTGAAAAAACTTTTAAAAAAGTCGGTAACCGAAAAAACCCAAAAAATATCCAAAATCACAAAAAAATGAAAAAAGTTCAAAAAAGTCGAAAATCCGAAAAAACCCAAAAAAGGCTGGAAAAACCTTTTAACAAGTCGGGAACCCGAAAAAGCCGAAAAAATGGTTAAAAAAAGTATTGTGTATGTCTGTATTGTGTATTTTTCGTATTAAAAAACATGTATAAATTGTGTGTTGTGTATGCATGTATTAAATAACATGTATAAATAATGTATTGTGTATGCCCGTATTAAAAAAACATGTATAAATTATGTATTGTTTATGCCTGTATTAAAGAGTATGTATAAATAGTGTATTGTGTATGCCCGTATTAAAAAAACATGTATAAACTGTGTATTGTGTATGTTTGTATGAAATAGCATGTATAAATAATGTTTTATGCATGTATTAAAAAATATATATAAACTGTGTATTGTGTATGCCTGTATTAAAGAGCATGTATAAAATATGTATTGTGTATGCATGTATTAAAGAGCATGTATAAATAGTGTATTGTGTATGTCCGTATTAAAAAACATGTATAAACTGTGTATTGTGTATGTCTGTATTAAAAAGCATGCATAAATAATGTATTGTGTATGCCCGTATTAAAAAAACATGTATAAAAATTGTGTATTGTGTATGCCTGTATTAAAGAACATGTATAAAATATGTATTATGTATGACTGTATTAAAGAGCATGTATAAATAGTGTATTGTGTATGCATGTATTAAAAAACAAGTATAACAATGTATTTGTATGTTTGTATTGCGTATTCCCGTATTAAAAAACATGTATAAATTATGTGTTGTGTATGAATTTATTAAATAAAATGTATAAATAATGTATATGCTCGTATTAAAAAACGTGTATAAACTATGTATTGTGTATGCCTGTATTAAAGAGCATGTATAAAAAGTGTATTGTGTATGCATAATAATAAAAACATAAAAAATGGACAGTGTCAAATGATACATAATGTATTGTGTATGACTGTATTAAAGAACGTGTATAAATAATGTATTGTGTATGCATGTATTAAAAAGCATATATAAAATATGTATTGTGCATGTCTGTATTAAAAAGCATGCATAAATAGTGTATTGTGTATGCCCGTATTAAAATACATGTATAAACCGTGTATTGTGTATGTCCGTATTAAATAGCATGTATAAATAATGTATTGTGTATGCCCGTATTAAAAAAATATGTATAAACTGTGTATTGTGTATGCTTGTATTAAAGAGCATGTATAAAATATATATTGTGTATGCCTGTATTAAAGAGCATGTATAAAATAGTGTATTGTGTATGTACATATTAAAAAACATGTATCAACTGTGTATTGTGTATGTCTATATTAAAGAACATGTATAAATAATGTATTGTGTATGCCCATATTAAAAAAACATGTATAAACTGTGCATTGTGTATGCTTGTATTAAATAACATGTATACAATATGTATCGTGTATGACTGTATTAAAGAGTATGTATAAATAGTGTATTGTGTATGCATGTATTAAAAAACATGTATAACAATGTATTGTGTATGCCTGTGTGTCATCATCTTCATCTTGTGTATTGTGTATGCATGTATTAAAAAACATGTATAACAATGTATTGTGTATGCCCGTATTAAAAAACATGAAATGTTTTTTTAATACGGGCATACACAATACACTATTTATACATACTTTTTAATGCAGGCATACACAATACATAATTTATACATGCTTTTTAATACGGGCATACACAATACATTATTTATACATGTTATTTAATACATGCATACACAACACACAGTTTATACATGTTTTTAATACGAAAATACGCAATACAGACATACACAATACTTTTTTTAACCATTTTTTGGGCTTTTTCGGGTTTTGAACTTTTTTGAACTTTTTTCATTTTTTTGTGATTTTGGATATTTTTTTGGTTTTTTTACCAATTTTTTGGATTTTTTCGGTTACCGACTTTTTTAAAAGTTTTTTCAGCATACACAATACATAATTTATACAGGCATACACAATACATAATTTATACATGTTTTTTTAATACGGACATACACAATACATTATTTATACATGTTATTTAATACATGCATACACAACACACAATTTATACATGTTTTTTAATACGGAAATACGCAATACAGACATACACAATACTTTTTTTAACCATTTTTTGGGCTTTTTCGGGTTCCCGACTTGTTAAAAGTTTTTTCCAGCCTTTTTTGGGTTTTTTCGGGTTCTCAACTTTTTTGAACTTTTTTCATTTTTTTGTGATTTTGGATATTTTTTGGGTTTTTTCGGTTACCGACTTTTTTAAAAGTTTTTTCAGCATATTTTGGGTTTTTTTGAATTTTCGACTTTTTAGAACTTTTTCCATTTTTTTTTGTAATTTTGTAATTTTCTTGTTTTTTTTTTGTTTTTTACCATATCTTTGGGCTTTTTTCGGGTTCTCGATTTTTTTGAACTTTATTTTTATATATTTTTATGAATTTGGATTTTTCTTTGTTTTTTTTTATTTTTTGCCACTTTTTTGGAGTTTTTTCGGGTTTCCGACTTTTTAAAGGTTTTTTCAGCACTTTTTTGGTTTTTTCGGGTTCTCGATTTTTGTGAACTTTTTTCATTCTTTTAGTGATTTTGGATTTTTCTTTGTTTTTTTTACTTTTTTTAACCATTTTTTTGGCTTTTTCGGGTTCCCGACTTTTTAAAAGGTTTTTCCAACCTTTTTTGGGTTTTTTCGGATTCTCGACTTTTTTGAACTTTTTTCATTTTTTTGTGAATTTGGATTTTTATTGGGTTTTTTTTATTTTTTAACATTTTTTTGGATTTTTTCGGGTTCTCGACTTTTTTAAAGGTTTTTCCAGCATTTTTTGGGTTTTTTCGGGTTTTTGACTTTTTTGAACTTTTTTTATTTTTTGTTGTAATTTTATTTTTTTCGATTTAGAAATCATTTTAACATTAAATGACGTATTATTTTGTGGGGAAAAAATGATGATTTAGAAAGAGAGATGAGAGAGAGAAATTTTTTGATAGGTGAGAAGAAATATATTTTTTTTTCTATTTTGGGTCAATTGTATGTTTTGATAATAATTTGTTTGAGTTGTATGTTTTGATAATATTTCATAATACATTCTATGTTTTGGGAATTGGTCCTCTTTTTTTTTCCCCTACAATTATTCAAACAACCTTTGCAAAATCTTAAGACTCATTTAGTGTGCAAATAAAAATTCTGACGTATTACGACTCATTTACAATTAGCGTCCCAATTTCTAGGAACTTGGGTAGTTAATTAAGGATTAAAGAGCTTTGATCAAACCTCCACAGAGACAATGAATGAACTCGGTGGTGAGTCTGGTGACTAAACTGCGCTACAACTGCCTATATTAAGAAAATTTTCGACTTTTTAGCATGTATTTTGGCTTTATTTTATATTATTTATCGACTAAATTTGGAGTATTTTTTACTACTATATCTTTTGAGGTTCTCGTTCTCTTTATCTTGAAACAACTGTCCATTGGTCCATCACTACTAAATATGTAATTGTGCTATGATAAACAGGGGTCAATTTCGACAATTAGAGAGAGAGAGAGAGAGAGAGCGTGATTGTATAGATGGATGCTATTACCGTATTACCTGTTATCAAAAAAGAGTTTTCGCCATTGAGAAAAAGATAAGCAAAAGTAGTATCTCAGAATAATTAGCCAAAATTAATGTCTGGATTCAACAAACTTTCCAAAAGAGAGAGAGATTGGTTTATTCAGTAAAACGTAAACTCTGTTAAAAAATTCATTAATCGTGATACTTAGCATGAAGTAGATATTCTAGTTTAACCTTGTAATCTCACTAGTTACACAACGAAAAATCGAAACATTTCCACCGATAATTTTCCAACTATACTCCCAACATATTCACAAAAAAACTTAAACCAGATAACCACGCTAAGGAATTCTGTTACTTACCATGACATTTGTCCAAAACCATACAATCAATAAAAGGAAACAAATTTGGAGTAACGAAAATTTGTACTTCATATAGTTGACCTAGTTCATCAACTAATATCTACTCTACTTCAGTTAAAGATTAAAAATTGTATCACAGCGATCCATTCTTAAAAACAAAAAACATATACCCAAACAGTTACTCCCATTTCTATGACGAGATGTTTCCGGAGAAGAACCAACTACCCATTCTGTACGTCACCGAGATAATCAAAACCGAGAAAAACATGAAATACATAATGCTGCGTGACACTGCTGATGTGTCCTTGGCGAGAGAATTATCAGCATCGGTGTGTGATACCCCGAATGAGAGGAAGAAGCTCACGTCAATATCTGATTTCAGCTTCTTGGTTTGTATCATGCCAGCTGTGAGATGTACAGAGGGATTCGAAGCAGATATGAGACGAAGGGCTGATTCTTTGGATGGGAATTCAGAAGCTAATGCTGGAGGAGCAGATATACCACCTAGCATGTGACTCGCCTTCTCTATGAATGCGTACTTGCCACCTGGCATAATGTATCAAAAAGTTGGATCGTTAAGTGGTCAAGATGATAGAATAGTTTTACTTACAGCTAACAAGGTCATTAATACCAGAAAGTAAGGCTGGCCATTCTGTTAAATTAGCCAACTTTTGTTCTTAAGTTTAAAATAAGAGTAGGTCATTTGATAAGATGAAACTGGAAAAAAAAATGCTAGCTTTTGAAGATTACTCGATACCAACGACAAATGTGTTCGGATCTGTCATATGATCATAATTCAATACATTATCCTTTCCTAGAAAAGCAGACCAAATTTCTTCCAAGACACTTCTCATTCAAAATGAAAAAGACTTGTTCTTATACGAGCAAGCGATGATGATGATGTAGAGGACTCCAAACACTGTCAAGCGGGTCCATCTGAAAGCTAGCTTTTGTTAGTAAGTTTGGGTAAATTATATGAAAGGATGACAAGGAAATGCATTCACTGGCTCTATAAAAAAATTCATTACCACAAAAGCTAAATTTTATCTAAGCTCGTCAACTAAACACCATTTTGCATTTAATGAAAGTCAGCAAGAGGCCAATAGATAATCAACACCGCCTAAAAAAGAAGTAAAACTGAAAGTGTAAAAGAGAGAGTACTAGAAATCTTACCGGATCCAACATTTTCAGTCAACGGCTTTGACACGAAAGCATCATCTTTGTTATTTCCTTGTAAGAGTTGTTGGTTTTCCATGATCTCTTGTTTGGCTCCTCCATCAACAAGCTATAGTAGACAATAAACTTAATCAAATACTCCATCATACTAATAAAACCATATTTGATTGCAGCTTATCAGCCCTTTTGCTTAAAATCTGGACTGAATTTGGTTTTCAGCTTAAAAGCTGAGGTTATTTACTGTTCTGGGAAACTCAGAAGCTTTAAACTGATGAACCCAGCCTTATTGTCAACCTCAAATATCCGGTTCATATGCTTAAAAGCTGTATCAAAAAAGCCCTATGATCATATTCAATAAGGAAATAAAGAAAGAGATACCTCCGGATTGAAGAATAATTGGCCAGCAGCCAAGTTCTCACTTCCAAACATATTTGAATAATCAAAACCTTGGTCTTCATTGAAGTAATTAAGATACCCGTCCAGCATTCCCATACCAGATGGATCCACCTTACCCATGTTAAATAGGTCATCATTCTCCAAAAATGCTGCATCATCCAATGGCTCATTTGAAAGAGCGTCAAAGAATTCTTGGTCAAATAAGAAATCCAAATCATTTGCAGTATTACTAGTTTCGCCAACAGCCAATTCTTGATTTAATGGTTTATTAACCATTTGGTTTTCTAATTGCAGAACAGGATTTTGAAGCTCTTTCTCAGGGGCAGGGTAACTATCTTCAAGTGGTGTTTTTTGAACTTGAACGTTACTATCCCCATAATTGATATTTAATGGCTGGGGAATATTGTCTACTGTACCAAAGATCTAGAAAGACAAAAAAAGATTTGGTAAGAAATTTGACAAAAGATGAATGATCATCCGGCTTCATGTCCAGAAAAGTTGTTCAAATGGTTAAATACGTTATGAGCAACTTTTCTATATTTTTTTTAGATGTAAGCCTTTTTTTATTTTTTAAAACCTTATAAAGGAGGATCAAGGAATTTCACACCTGCCCCCCTTAACAAGACTCGAACCCTGCACCTCCTAGTGATAGTGCGGGCTCTAGCCCACTAGGCTATTCCTAGCAACTTTTCTATATACATAGGCCAAAGTTGGTGTGATATCTCAGTCATCATAACCACGTTTTTCTCAGACGAATAGTATAATAACTAATATTCGTTCAAGAGCCAAGCTTAACTACTTATTTGACCATCTCTACATTGTGAGTTGAAACTTGTCATTCTATATTTAGAGAAAGAAAAGTATATAATCGAAGAAAAAGTACACTTGAAAAATGTATACACTTGAATAAAAAAACTTAGCATGTGTCTGTCTATGATTGATAAGTTGTAAAGGTATTGTACAAACAGAACGTGCTTGGAAAAAGGCAAAGTTCCTCGAAAACAAATGCTTCTTGTGAGACATTTACTTAAAACTTGTGAGCGTGTGTGTATATATATATTTATATAGATTTCAAAATAGAGATGGAGTGAACTGTTGAAACCACTAGAAACTTGAAACGCAAGCCCCAACATCACCATTGTCATGTCAAACTGGAAAACAGAGACTAGTTTTAAAAGAAAATAGGAGTAAGTACAATCGGAGAATATTATTGTATCACCCTGGTAAAATGGATGTACATTTAACTAATAACAGGGTGTAATAAGTTTGATAGTAGACCTAACCTGCTCAAGGTCATTGGAATCAAGATAGATATCGTGATCCTCAACTGTTCCCTCTACCACCTCCTTGCTAGGAGAGAGAAACAATTCATCTTCCTCCCATTCTTCATCAACAAGTGGAGCCCCGTATTTCTCCCCATTCTTTGGCCCGGGCCCACTCTTCTGAAATATCCTGCATAGAACAAATGCATCCTTTTGGAACCCAAAAAAGAGTGCCAAAAGATTTCGATTAGTTTTAAAAATAGAACGGTTAACAGATCAGAGCAATTATATGTCAAAACCATGTATTACAGTTTACACAATGTAGATATAAGTGTGTATATGTAGCATGTATGCATAAAATTATGTCGAGGAAGTTTGAATATTAGTTAATATACGCAGCACAAAAGCATTATTCTCAGTCAGAAAAACAATGGCAAAAGAAACTCCATTAGTTTCAAACGAGGAAAAATTAACAGTACATAAGTCAATACTGACTAAATGTTCTATATCAAAAACAGTGCTTCAATTTACATTGTTTTCAAATACAAAAAGAATACGTGTGCTTATGAGTATGCATGAATTATAGGATAAGTAGGAGTAGGAGATACAAATTGTTAGTATGTCCACTGACATGCATGCATAAAATTGTAACAGCATGGTTTACGAGCCAAAAAATGGACCACCTGCATAAGTCCCATGTGCACAACTAGCGGTAAGAGTGGTTCAAGACGTGCCAACAATTAAGGTCAAGTGCTTCTAAAAGAACCAGAATGCACATTAAGTTGCAATTATCAAGAAGTGGTGCTAAAAAATGCCCACTAACTTGAAGGATATGGAGCCAATTCAAGTATTTTTGGTGCCAAAGAAGGGTAATTACTATGTCATGGTCAGTTATGGCATAAAATGGAAAGCATGCCATGAAGAAAGATACAGAAAACGAGCACACAACACAGGCGAATATAATATAAGAAAATCAAGTCAGGCTAACAAGTAGAACCTACCTAGACAATTAACTCATGTAGCTTACACATTCCCCATCAAGAAAGTAATTTTACTGAAACAGCTCATTCTAATGTTGTGTAACAACTGGACAGTTCATTGTTCAACCATTATACTCTCAAAATGTAGCAACCATCCGGTGGATCTTAAATTAAATAAATTTTCTTAAGGAATTGCAAGCATAATTCAGAAACGGTAGCTTGATAAAGCACCAATTTTCATTGTTATAAGCATTTTATGCTTACTTTGTATTTCAACTTTCCGACAAATAAAGGAATTATGTTGCTACTGCAGTTTGTCTTTCCGGACTCTTATCACAATTGTATAAATCAGAATTCCTGATCTACAAGAGAAGTAGCACCCACTCTAAACTACTTTTCATGTGGCAATACACTACATTTAGAGTAAGAACTGTTAAGGGTAAAACAGCTTCCTTCCAAAATTATTTTCATTCTTTTACCAGCTTTTGGTTAAAAAGTAAAAATCCTTCTCATGGATTTTGCTAACAACAAACTTATCTCTGGAAATTGCAAACATAAATCAGAAAAGCCTAAAAAAATAGGAGCTTGATGGCTTGTTTGGCTGCTTTTAAGCTGGAAAGTTTAAGTTCGGAACAAATTTAATCCAATTTAAACTTCCAGATTTTGCAGTCCAAAAAATCAAAAGCCCTGGTTTTAAAGTGTCAACCTAATACAGTTCAACCTTTGAGCAAAGAAACATAGTTTAAACTTATAAGCTGAAACCAAATAAAATCTAATATGATACCGGTTGCAGTGCTTGTAAGAAAAAAACAATAAGGTCCATAAAGACATAACTTATTATAAAAACTGCATGTATTCTTTATAGTAGATCTCTTTTAATGACAAAAGAGAAAAAAAAGTTCACAATTCATTATTATATTATTTACTAGCAAACTTATACCAAAAAATTATCAAACATTTGGAGATAAGTTTCAAAGTGTTAATTTATTTCTAATGTTTTGTTAGATATCAAAATTTACAAGAAAAATTGTCGCTTCAGTGGATTTTACAGAATAAATAATCACTATGCGAGTAAAGTATAAATCAAAAAAGCAAGACGGTACTCTGGTGCCGATGGAATGGTATATTATCCAATGGATGGTGGTGAAAAACAAAGTAAATTTTCAAAAGATTTGAAGCTTTGTTCGTGAGTTTTTTAAAAGATATAAACATTAAGATATTTATATGTCTTTATGGACCTTATTGCAATTTTCTTACAAACACTGTTAGCTCAACAGTGCATCAAAGCATGGTTGAGGATCCTCTCCCGATTTCCAGAATACAAGTGTGTTAGTTACCTGAGAAACACCGGCTCTAGCCAACTTTTCATCAATAAGTCTGTACTCGTGCATGACCCAATTGGTTCTTTGTCCTTTAGGTGCCCGACCATGATGATAAACTAAAGTTTTTTTCATACCCGCAAGGTGCGATTTATGCGATATCGCACGATCCTTACCTGTTGTTTTCCAATACCCTTTTTCAGTTGCCCTATTTGTCCTTACCCCATTTCCATACTTTTTATCTAGTGCACTAAAAAAGTACCACTCCAAGTCTTTGGTCTTCAACTTCGATCTCCCTAAATCAGGAAATAATACTATTTAAACCACAAATAAACATACTATTGTATATGAACATGAGACATAAAACTCTTATCACTCTAATTCTCTACTGAATTTAATTCAAAAGAGAGGAAATCACGCTGCCAGAAAATTCATCTTTTGATAAGAAGACGGTCACTAATTCCGTACAGTTTTTGTCTCAATGCCAACAAACAAGTGCACTTCAGCTTTTTAATTTTCTGCCAACATCTAACCTTCCATTTAGTTCTAAACTTAAAACTTGCTTAGTTATGTTGCATATCATATATTCATATGTCCATTATATAGTATTTACTTTACAGAAGTGGGAAAAAGTACGGAGCCTTTTCTCTGAGAGGTGAAAAATTAGTAAATGGCGGCATTACGTAAGTGAAAAACAGTTCAGCATTGGTATATAAAATAAATAGTTTCATGTTTCAAAATAAATAAGTACCCTAATTACAATTACCATGCTAAGGAGAAAAAAAAAACTCCTGTTGTTCGAATTTTGGACCTATGACCACCATCTGGAGATTTGATTGGATAAGTGAAACAAGATTGCTAAATCATTCACAAATAATAAAAGACTAGAGATAAAAAAAAAATATTAAGCCAAAAATAATGACGGTATGCCCATGTCAATCTAATTATAACCCAATTGCTCTAAATTCATAAAAACTCACCAAGAAACGGAGTTAACATTGTCAAATAAATATATTTACACAGACATGACTACAACAACCTATATGGCCAACTAATAAAACTGACTACAACAACCGAATCAGAAAATTGACCTTCAACTCCTATCAGCCATCAACTAAAAAAAAAGAGTATGATAATAATCCATTTATCCACATATGTATGTATGCATGATGAGTCTATCTATGTATATATGTCAAGAGATTGAGTTAACAAAACCCTTTAAAATTAAAAACTCCAACAAAAACTTTATACGATCAACAACCCACAGTATTAAATATAAGAATAACCCATTTATTCACATATGATAAAAGACACGATCAAGAAATTGAAATTAAACCCTCATCAACCAATAAAGACCAAATTCTAACAACTGCCCATTTATCCAAACACACACACACACACACATAAAGATAGTGAGAAAATTGAACTTATAAACCCAAAAAGATCAAATTCTGACAACTACCCATTTATCCACACACACATATAAAGATAGTGAGAAATTGAACTTATAAACCCAAAAAAATAAAATTCTGACAACTACCCATTTATCCACACACACACACGCACACACACACATATAAAGATAGTGAGAAAATTGAACTTAAAAACCCAAAAAGATCAAATTCTGACAACTACCCATTTATCCACACACACACATATAAAGATAGAGAGAAAATTGAACTTATAAACCCAAAAAAATCAAATTCTGACAACTACCCATTTATCCACACGCATATAAAGATAGTGAGAAAATTTAACTTATAAACCCAAAAAAGATCAAATTCTGACAACTACCCATTTATCCACACACACACATATAAAGATAGTGAGAAAATTGAACTTATAAATCCAAAAAGATCAAATTCTGAAGACTACCCATTTATCCACACACACACACATATAAAGATAGTGAGAAAATTGAACTTATAAAACCAAAAAAGATCAAATTCTGACAACTACCCATATAGTGAGAAAATTGAACTTATAAACCCAAAAAAGATCAAATTCTGACAAATACCCATTTATCCACACACACACACATAAAGATAGTGAGAAAATTGAACTTATAAACCCAAAAAAGATCAAATTCTGACAACTACCCATTTATCCACACACACACACATATAAAGATAGTGAGAAAATTGAACTTATAAACCCAAAAAGATCAAATTCTGACAACTACCCATTTATCCACACACACACACATATACACACACACACATATAAAGATAGAGAGAAAATTGAACTTATAAACCCAAAAAAAATCAAATTCTGACAACTACCCATTAATCCACACACATATAAAGATAGTGAGAAAATTGCACTTATAAACCCAAAAAAGATCAAATTCTGACAACTACCCATTTATTCACACACACACACACATAAAGATAGTGAGAAAATTGAACTTATAAACCCAAAAAAGATCAAATTCTGACAACTACCCATTTATCCACACACACACACATATAAAGATAGTGAGAAAATTGAACTTATAAACCCAAAAAAATCAAATTCTGACAACTACCCATTAATCCACACACATATATAGTGAGAAAATTGAACTTATAAACCCAAAAAGATCAAATTCTGACAACTACCCATTTATCCACACACACACATATAAAGATAGTGAGAAAATTGAACTTACAAACCCAAAAAAAATCAAATTCTGACAACTACCCATTTATCCACACACACACACATAAAGATAGTGAGAAAATTGAACTTATAAACCCAAAAAAGATCAAATTCTAACAACTACTCATTTATCCACACACACACACACACACATATAAAGATAGTGAGAAAATTGAACTTATAAACCCAAAAAGATCAAATTCTGACAACTACCCATCTATCCACACACACACATATAAAGATAGAGAGAAAATTGAACTTATAAACCCAAAAAAGATCAAATTCTGACAACTACCCATTAATCCACACACATATAAAGATAGTGAGAAAATTGAACTTATAAACCCAAAAAAGATCAAATTCTGACAACTAACCATTTATCCCCACACACACATAAAGATAGTGAGAAAATTGAACTTATAAACCCAAAAAAGAACAAATTCTGACAACTAACCATTTATCCACACACACATATAAAGATAGTGAGAAAATTGAACTTATAAACCCAAAAAAGATCAAATTCTGACAACTACCCATTTATCCACACACACACATAAAGATAGTGAGAAAATTGAACTTATAAACCCAAAAAAGATCAAATTCTGACAACTACCCATTTATCCACACAGACACACACACATACACACACACACACACATATAAAGATAGTGAGAAAATTGAACTTATAAACCCAAAAAAGATCAAATTCTGACAACTACCCATTAATCCACACACATATAAAGATAGTGAGAAAATTGAACTTATAAACCCAAAAAAGATCAAATTCTAACAACTACCCATTTATCCACACACACACACATAAAGATAGTGAGAAAATTGAACTTATAAACCCAAAAAAGATCAAATTCTGACAACTACCCATTTATCCACACACACATAAAGATAGTGAGAAAATTGAACTTATAAACTCAAAAAAATCAAATTCTGACAACTACCCATTTATCCATACACACACACACACATAAAGATAGTGAGAAAATTGAACTTATAAACCCAAAAAAATCAAATTCTGACAACTACCCATTTATCCCCACACACACACACAAATAAAGATAGTGAGAAAATTGAACTTATAAACCCAAAAAATATCAAATTCTGACAACTACCCATTTATCCACACACACATACACACACATAAAGATAGTGAGAAAATTGAACTTATAAACCCAAAGATCAAATTCTGACAACTACCCATTTATCCACACACACATACACACACACATATACACACACACATATAAAGATAGTGAGAAAATTGAACTTATAAACCCAAAAAAGATCAAATTCTGACAACTACCCATTAATCCACACACATAAAGATAGTGAGAAAATTGAACTTTAAACCCAAAAAAGATCAAATTCTGACAACTACCCATTTATCCACACACACACATAAAGATAGTGAGAAAATTGAACTTATAAACCCAAAAAAGATCAAATTCTGACAACTACCCATTTATCCACACACACACATAAAGATAGTGAGAAAATTGAACTTATAAACCCAAAAAAGATCAAATTCTGACAACTACCCATTTATCCAAACACACACACACATATAAAGATAGTGAGAAAATTGAACTTATAAACCCAAAAAATATCAAATTCTGACAACTACCCATTTATCCACACACACACACATAAAGATAGTGAGAAAATTGAACTTATAAACCCAAAGATCAAATTCTGACAACTACCCATTTATCCACACACACACACATACACACACACATATACACACATATAAAGATAGTGAGAAAATTGAACTTATAAACCCAAAAAAGATCAAATTCTGACAACTACCCATTAATCCACACACATATAAAGATAGTGAGAAAATTGAACTTTAAACCCAAAAAAGATCAAATTCTGACAACTACCCATTTATCCACACACACACATAAAGATAGTGAGAAAATTGAACTTATAAACCCAAAAAAGATCAAATTCTGACAACTACCCATTTATCCAAACACACATATACATACAAATATAGATGCAGATATAGAGAGAGATACATATGCATATATAAAACTCTAATAACAGCTCATTTCTAACATTAAAAAAAACCCAAATTCTGAAATCTATCCAAACACTAATATATGCATATATATAGATATATACCAGGTAAATCCCAAGGCTCGGATTTATAAACATCAACTTCAGAAATAGCATCTAATCGAAACCCTTTTCCGTATAATTTTCGTCTTAAATAATAACTCACTAATTCCTCATCCGTTGGATGAAACCTAAACCCCGGTGCTGACGTCAGCCTCATTAAATCATTTTCCATATTATCAGTTTTATTAATATTGTTATAAAGAGACATACTGTATAGATATATATATATATATAGAGAGAGAGAGAGAGAGAATATAAAAGATTTTGGGATGTTTCGTCGAATGTGGTTTTCAGTTTAGGTTGAAAGGTTGATGGTAAAGAAGTGTACGTCCGTTTGGTATCAGTTTTTGGGTCAAAAAGCTGTTTCAGAAAATACTAAGCTTGTTTTTTAAAATATACACCATTGTTTGGTAAAAATTAAAAAAAAAAGTAACTTTCAAAGTATTTGATTTTTACCATTAGCTAATAACTTTTTGCTTTTTTCAATCAAAATAACTTAATAAGATATTTTTTTGATAAATTTTCATAATATTATATTTAAACGAGCAAGTAACACGTCGATTATACGAGTAAAATTTTAGTTAAGATAAGATTGATATTCATTTAAATTATTAAAATGGTGGTGATAAAACTACCAAAATTTTCAAAATATGTGTCTTTTTGTTTTTAGCTTTTCTAGTTATATTTCTCCAAAATTTAGATTTTTAAAAGGTAAAATAAACATTGATACCAAACGCATGTGGCT
This sequence comes from Primula vulgaris, assembly GCA_963920805.1. Classification (NCBI taxonomy): domain Eukaryota; kingdom Viridiplantae; phylum Streptophyta; class Magnoliopsida; order Ericales; family Primulaceae; genus Primula; species Primula vulgaris. Next base: position 2,282,447 of record OY987220.1, on the reverse strand, counting down.
TTTTAAAATAAGGCTAAAAAAATTATTAATGTCAAACATGCACTTTAGATTTTAACATTTTGGTAACCAATATCCAAGTTTTAACAATTTGGTCTGAACCTATTGACCTCAAAAACAGCGTCTGGTCGAACTTGTAAACCAAAGAAATATCGAATTCTAACAATTACCCCCATTTATCCAAATGCGCGCACACACACATTCATGCTTAATCTTTAAATTATATCGATACGGTCACATCTTACTAATTTTAATCCAAACAGGGGTTTCACAACAATTTATCGACAAATTTGCAGTTATTATATATCACATTTGAGTAAATTGTTTTTATAGAATTTCACTCCTTATGAGATAGATGAGAACATGTGACTGTAATTCGGTCATTTTTGAGTTTAGGTTCAAGGGTGATGAAACGGAAAAACGTTTACTATCCTCTATTATTATTGACTTTTAACATTATAATAACTAGCGAATATCGCCTAATTAGGGTCTGAAATCCATACATTGACAGGATTCCAGTCACTATATATCACATTTTTTTTCTTAGTTGAAATATATGCTAAAATAATACGGCTCGTGTTTAGGCTCACACAAGTTTAATTATTATATATACATATACATATATTCATGCTTATGTAGTAAATACAAAATTTAATGATGATGGTCGATAAATATTGTTAATGTTATATTATAAATTTATTTTTAAAACTAAATCAGTTTAGATTAAAATTCATGATACAATTTGAATTATTGATTATTTAATCATATATTTCAACTAAGCAAAAAAATGTTTCTAAGCGAAATCATGATAAACCTACTCGATTCATAAACAGGCTCGTTTAGTACACGAGTCGAGTTTGAACAGAGCAGCTTGGCTCATTTGTTGCCCTATATGTGATGGGTGAAAGTAAGTGCAGTTACGTCATTTTGTATAACATCGGTCGTCTAATAGAATCAAAATTGTAGGCATATACCTAAATTATGAAAAATTAATTGTTGGCTACCCAAATGATAAAAGTTAACAGTGTGTGGTACTAAAGAATTATTTTTCCAGATAAAAAGTTGTTTTAATTTAAGTACTAGTATATGAGAGTTTTGATATTTTATCAATGTACCTTCTTTGTTTATTGTTATGACACTTATGGTCCTGAATGATTGGTCCTTAAGATTATAGGAAATTTATTTTAAGAAAGAAAAGTCATATCAATAGACTAGCATATGGTTTCATTAAAAAAAGTAGCATTATTGTTTTGATGATAAATTTAATTAGGAGATAAAAGTAGCCTTTGTTGGTCATACAAGACTAACGGAGTTTGTCAATGTAGAACCATTCACAGTCAAAGTTGATCATCTTAAGGACAATCTATTATATAATAAAAGTTATTCATATTATGCAGACTACTTCCTTGGTTCGAATATAATTGTTCACCGTTCAAAAACTCGTATCAAAATTATCAGAATTAAAAATTTTAAAAGCTAATAACATAGTTTAAATGTTAAATTTTATGATTAGATTTAAAAAAAATTAATTTCGACAATTTTGATACAAGTTGTAAGCCGTTTAAAATTGCACGTAGTTTCGTAGTGAACAATTAAATGAGAATGGAGGGAGTAGTAGACGATATGCGAATTTTTTACACTGTGTCTACAAATGATTATAGGGACCAAAAATCCCGTGACAACAAGCTCTTTGCTTTCTCTAGCGACCGAAATTCCCATTAAGAAAGGTCTGGCGATATGGGAGAAGTCACATCGACCGGTAAAATCAGGGATGGAACCAGTGGGGGGGCAAGGAGATGTCACCGCCATCCCAAAAAATTTAAAATTATTTTTTTATATATAGAAAAATTCGGATATTTTAAAGATTTGGTGCACAAGTTCTCTCGTTCGAATCATATGTTTATTTTTTAGAGTGGTGATATAAGAAGAGACTTTTTGACAGAGACACTCGTAGAGAGTTAATGTGGATTATTGATTTACCCTCATATACATGATCTGATGGTTCACATTGATTCTCTACAAAAGTTTATGTCAAAAAGTCTCTCATTATATCACCACTATATTTTTTTACTATTAATTTAATTAACATTCACATTGATTCTCTACAAGAGTTTATGTAAAAAATTCTCTCATTATATCACCACTATATTTTTTACTATTAATTTAATTAACATTACTTTAATTTTTGACTTTTCCATTAATTAATTGCATATTTAAGGTATTAATACAATATTTTAAAAATAAATATTTTTTTTTAGTTTCATAATCATATTACAAAAAAGTTTAAACTAATAAATTTGTATTTGTAGTCAATTTTTTTTTATATATATCGTTTGAAATTTTTGAATCAATGGACAAGTCAGCTAAATATAAATAACCTCCAATTTTTTTTTTGTTTTTTTATACCGTTTATTATTATTTTACTAAAAAAAAAAAACCAACACCCACCCGAATCGAATCATGATTCCGCCATTGGGTAAAATCCTCCGAATCTGTAAGGTTAGTGAAAAGTTCAAAGCAGCGAGGCGCAATGATGTGAAGACCATTACATTTCCTTCGGCTAACAGAGAAGATTTTGATAAGCTTGCACATAGGTTGGATCAATGTCGACTTGGTCCAATTTTGCCGAGGAACTGCATACACAACTGAGCTTTCCCTAGTTTGATATCTCTAAGGCTATGTTTTGGTGCAAGAGATCTTGGTGGAAAAGATGTATTGGGAAACAAAATGTTGCTTTTGGATCCAGTGTTTTTAAGAAGACATTTTTTTCCTCGACTTTTTCTATGCTAAGAATCATTATACCACGAAAAAAAACACAATTTCCATCTTAGCTACTCCATTTCCGTCAAGGTCATAATCAAAGAGTCTATATTATCCATGAGCGTCTTCTTCATCCCCACCGTCCCATCCTCGTAATAAAGGCCATCACCTTGTCTAGCGCCATGTCAGCATTAGTTTCAGGCTCGACTTTTCTGTAGAAAGCTAGCCAAATGAGAGTAGCCGTTATGCTAATGCTGTTATGGGGCTAGACTAGATAACAAGCTACATAATGCGTTCATGCAGCTTTTTAAGTTGCGAACATCAGCTCCATGCAGTTGATGTGGAACAACCACCATGTAACATTAATTTCGTATGTAATGTGATTCAACAAAAAAAAAGTGCTTCCAAACATATACTTGCACTTTAGTTTTCCCGAATTTTTCATCATATTTTCTATGGCAGGCGATTATCTATCAATAAAGCATAAACTCGATGTTTTCTTACCTTCCTCCAGTTAGAGACCATAAAGTAGATATATTCTGGAACTAAATTATTATACAGAAACTAGAAGTTTGCACTGAAACAAGGAAATGCAACTCACTGTATAATTGTAAGATTTCCAATGATTTGTTGATATGTATCACACTGATACGAAAAGAGTCTGAAATCAGGACCGAAACTAATAGCGAAACTAATTAGAGGCTTGAAATTAACGTAGGTAATGTAAAGAAACACAAAAAATAGGCCGATTTCATGGTCCCATACTACACTTCTTTTTACTGCAAAGACATAAATATTTAGTAACCAATTCTTCATGGATAGAGTCTATTTAGAATTTGTCAAAACCCACCAATGGAACTGCAGTAGTCCAGATTGTTACATATATAAAACGAGAATATTAAATGCAAGTTATATTTCATTGGGTGCCAAATCCCACCTCGTTTTGCGCTTAGGTTCCATCTCGTCATAGCTACCATCCGATATTATTTGAAAAGCGTCTCGCATTGGAGAAAACTCAATGAGCTCATTCTCCTCATCGTCTTCAGAACAGATCCACCCATAACATGGCTTACGCCGAATATTTTCTACGACAAAAGAAGTAGAAAAGAAAGAACCAGAAACTGTTACTTTTATTAAAGTTATACCTAAAAGATGTTTAATTGAGTCATTAAAAAATGGACTTGGATTATATGTATTGCGTCCATCTACCTTGAGGAAAAAGAAATAAAAAACAATGTACTCCTTACCTCGTGTTCGATCATAATTTAATAACCAAACCAATATGGAAACAGGGAACAACATTCTGTAAATTTAAAAGCTATGAAGCTTTATTTTGCAAATGTGTTACTGAACAATTCTGCTAAGTTCTATCTGTCCTTCCATTTTCACAGGAAAAGAACAATAAAACTCCTTAAAGTGGTATTGTTTAAATTCGTAACTGTAAGTACAAAATGGGAGTTTGGCACAGAAAGAACTTCCTAGTGATATCTACTACTTTCTTTTGCGAAAAAATGTTAGAAATGATATAAGGCCTTGTTTGATTGCAGCTTTTAAGCTTAGCCTCTCCTTTTTTGCTTAAAAGCTAGACTGTTCTTGGTTGATCAGCTTAAAAGCTTATTGTAGCTAAAATTTTGTTCTGAAAAAGCTAGAGCTTTAAGTTGGGTAAACCTAGCTTTTTCCTAGACCTCAAAAAAGCCACTTTATTTGTTTAAGCCGCGACCAAACAAGCTAAGTCCATCCTTCTTTTCATTTTCACTAATTTCAGGAATTTCTTAACTATTATTAAGGAATTTTGTTAAGAAAGATAAATAAAATACTAAAAGAGTGTTATCAATTCACCCAATGTGTTATCTTACAAGAGAACTTTTGGACGAAAGCCAGCAAACATTTTTTAAAACAATAACTAAAAACACCTTACATTTCCGGCACATTATAATTCTAAATAACGTTTCCTACTGTTTTGTCAATGATATTGATGACAAGAATATTTCCGGGAGTTTTACCTGCTTCTTTACCATGGGGGTAAGATGGCCTTGGATCATTTGCTTCCAGAAGAGCTAGTATAACATCTGTATCCGCTGGATCGTTTGCTTCTGGAGGCGCTATTATAACATTTGTATCAGCTAGTTCCATTTCCTACATACAGAATAACACATATATAGTCCTTGGAACTTTGCTTACATGTAATGAGTGTCGTTTTTATCGTGGCATATTCAAAGCTGAAACTTGAAAGTGTCAAGTTTATAAGAATCTAAAAAAAGCCTAACATATTCCTCTTCACATTCACATTCAATGATGAAAGTGTTCTCCATGAAATATATGTGAATAAATGATATAAAGAAAATTATGACAGATCACAGTGAAACTCTTCCCTGTCGTCATTTCAGTTTTAAATGAAACAAAACCAAGTTTTAGTCACCAGTTCAACATAGATATTCACAAAATAATGTTGCTTATAGCAGTATTCACCCATATGACAGACTTGACAGTTCTGTGTGGATAATAGTATAACTTAAGAATTCTTATTATTTTGTTCTCATTCTTTGGTAATCCTTGCTCTGAGCTTCACTTTGGGAATTCTTCTTTCTAAGTACTTCAAAAAAGGTAGTCAATAAAGAAGAAACGGAGTAGTAACTTTGGAAGGACAAGTTATAGCTTTCAAGTGGATCTATTCAGGATTCAAAATATTCAAGTACAATAGTATAACAAATGCAAAGTGGACGCACAACAAGACGATAGAAAGGGAAAAATTGAACAATCGAAGTGTTGTACAGACTTGAGAATGAAGAACAACCCTTCAACTAGAGCTTGTTTTGTCCCCTTATTAGTTCAATAACAAAAAATATAATTAATAATCATTTGTAGGTAATGCGTGTAAGCGCTATTGAGATCTGAGAAAGGTTGATTTGAGTTGACTTACTGCTTCCAAAAAAAATCACCAAAAAGAGAAAAAACAAAAAACAAATCCATTTAGTTACTTTGACATAGAAGTAGGAAAAAATTCCATTCCAGTATTTAGTTGTGAATTGTTACTTATCAAGCCAAACAAATGCACTGAGTAAGCCAAAATAGTTAGTGTGCTCACAAACAAGGTCTCTGAAATAGTTTTAAGTTGTCCAAATAGATCAAACCCTTTGGCTTAGTTTTAGTAAAAATTCAATTCGAGACCTTAAACGAGTCATTTAGTATATTGATAGTATATTAGTCTTCTTTTATGGATCAGTTGTCAAGAAGAAATATAATTAATAATCATTTTCTAACCTAGAGAAGGTCCACTTGATGAGATACAAAATATGGATCCTAACTCATTATTGGACGAAGACTATATTGAGTTTGAATGATGTTATTTTTAGACAAGCGAGTCGTTTAGTACTTTTTATCTTAACCTGCTGTGTCTCTTGAAAATAAAACCAATACCACTTTCCCCTATTGAAATACAGGGAGTTTCGGACTTAAAATATCTGTCTTTTTTCAAATTGTACTTTTGGATCCTTTATCATTGTTTTCCTGGTCGTATACTAGAAACCAGGATTGGGATCGAATAGTTTTTATGTAGGAACCAATCAAGAAGTGTAAGGTTCTACAGGAAAAAAAATGGAAGAAGATAAACACAAGACAATAATAAAACATTTATTCCATTCCAAAGACTAAAAATATCAACCGTTAGAAGCATACTTCTCACTAAAATGATCAATCAAATATCAAGACACAAGAAAGAAAAATTCTTTTTGCAGGTTACATTTATTAAGGATATCCAGTCCTTAACTCGTAAAGACAGCTTCAAGCTGTATGGGTTTTGTTGTGAACAAACTTTTTTAGTTTTTAATTCAAAGCCGGACGTTAAATTTCACACAAGCTCAAAAGGACTTTCTTTGTTATCCGACTAAATTTCTAAAGAAGCTTTTCTGAGGTTAACCATTGTCAGTAAATATGAAAGATAGTGGGCAACTCCAGTTGTAGGATCAGTATTTCCTGTTTTCCTATTTCTAAAGTTATTTGAAGCGAAAAGGGTAAAGGGAGTGCACATCCTGTTACTTGTGATATTCAAAGGAACACATGGATTAGATCATTAGAGTTAACTATTTTTCAGTAAGTAATATTGTAAAACGCCTTAGTTACCAGTAAATTTCCATTTCCGTTGTTTTCTGGCTGTGCACCTTTCTCTTGTGCATCCAAAAGGGCATCAATGAGGACCTTATACGCGTCACTTTCAATTAACAACCATCCATCTTCTCCATATAACTACAAAACAGCACATGTGTTACTGCTATAAGCAAAGAAAACAAGATGGAAGGCCTATTAAGAATTAGAAAAGAAAATTCCAGTCTTCTAAAAAGATATTCACTCTTTCAATATTCTTGAATCAGAGAATGCTCTATGAGATTAATTTACAAGTCCTCTGCTTGGAAGGAAAAATTTGTAGAAAATAACTCTTATCACCTATTGAACGAGAAAAACGAATCTTAACATAATGCTGATTTATAAGAAATGCACTCTTCTGTTTGAAACCATGTTTTTTTCTGAGTAAAAGCAGCAAAGAACAAAAATCCCCAAAGAACAAGCAAACAGTACTACAGAGAACTAGAACTTTTTCTGTACAGATGTCAAACAAAATGTCAAAAGCACAAATTAAACTATCATGGCAAATAAGTAACTTTCTTAGAAATAAGTAATATTTTCTTTCTTCGTAGATATTAAAACATCAGCTTAGAAATTCAATGGTGCTACCTTGCTCTTTTTATTTTTTCTTTGCTAACTGTTCTCTTAATCAAAGAGAACTAATTCGAGGGAGGTAAATGACCAATTTATCCCAATTTGACATACGCCGATCGATGTAGATAGGGAAATTTTGGTAAAATCCACATTTTCCATAATTGTTTTAAAAAACTTAAAATCATACTCTTTGGTATATATATGGTTCAAACTCATCATAGTGATTTTTTGAAATTTTCAAGTATTTCTATACCTTCAAAATGGAAAAAGATTCCATTATCCAATTTGCCCAAGTATTTCTATACAAAACTGATAAAATGGGAAGAGTTAAAAATTAACAATTACAGAGTCTAACAGATGATGTTCTCTTAACAAGTTAACGAGTCATACAGCCTATAAAAACCTTCATTGTTATTCATATTACGAGATTAAATCCTTTTGAGTTTTGCAGAGAAATAAATTTTTAGAAAAATCATATACACTAAACTAAAATCAGTCCTTTTCAGATGAAGCTTTATGAAGAGCAAAAACTAAAGGGAAAAAACTTTTTGAAAATCACTCACAGAAGCAGAAAAAAACTCATTTTTCAAGGGAAGCTTTATAAAGAGCAAAAACTGAAGAACATAACTTTTTGAAAATCATTAACACACAAAAAAAGCACTCTTTTTTTCAGGGGAATCTTTATAAAGAGCAAACACTAGAGATATTAAAAAAAAAACATGATCATTAAAAACCCACACAAAAAAAGGCACTTTTTCAGGGTAAACTTTGTAAAGAGCAAAAACTAAAGATTAAAAAAAAAAAGATCTTTAATACAAAAAGAAAAGGACTCCTTTCTGGAGAAACTTTGTAAAGAGCAAAAACTGAAGATCTAATTTATTTTTTTGAAAATTATTAGCACAAAAAGAAAAATCACTCTTTTTCAGGGGAAGTTATGTAAAGAACAAAAACTAAAGATAACAAAAATAAAAATAATAAATACAAAGCTACACATACAAAAACTCACTCAAAGTCTTACTCTAAACCCCTGTTTCAAAAAGTGCGCTTCAGAGTAAAAAAAGCACGATTCAAGGCATTAAAAAAACTTAAAAAACTCGTTTTCCCCCATTTCAAGCCGCTAAAAGCTTACCTTTTTACGTTTTTAGCGTGGCTCTTACAAAAACACTGCAGTTAAACACCCTTTTTAGCTAAAATAAAAATAAAAGAAAGAGACCTCAAGGAGAGTATCAAGTTCTCTGAAAATCATTAGCACAAAAAAAAATTCACAATATTTCAGGGGAATCTTTGTAATCAAGAGCAAAAACTAAATATAACAAAATAAAAATAATAAATAGAGAGCTACACAACTCTACTCACTCAAAATCTGACTTCTAAAACACATTTTTTAGCTATAAAAAAATAAAAAAAAAAGGAAAAAGAAAGAGATACCTCAAGGAGAATATAAAGTTCTCTGGAAATGTCTTCATTATTAAAACCCATTAATTTCATATGTTCAGTTGCCACCTCTGCTCTTCCCAACTGTTACAAAATACTATTATAAATAAATAAAAATATACTTTTTTTGTAAGGAATAAAAAAGAAAAAAGCAAATGAAGAAAATGGGTAAAGAAGAAAAATAACCTTTTTTGGTCTCCCCCTAGGCGCCATTTTCTTCCTCCAAAAGGACCAAAACCCTCCTTATATCCCTCTCTAAAAAAAAATAAAAAAATAAAAAAAAATATATATATATATATTAGCAGCGTATTATGATATAATTAAATAGGTGGATAATAAAAAAATATAGTTTAAGATTTAAAATAATTTTTGTGTAGTGATAAATAGTTTTATTAGTTTTTAGTTTTTATATTTTTATGTGAGCAATGATATTATTATAATTAATATAAAAGTGTATAATATTTTTGAAATTTTTTTTGCTAAATTGGTAGACTCCTTTGACTTGATTCGTACATACCTAAAAAAACACATTACACCGTCTATCTACTTACTTTTAAATGTGTTTATTCTTGTTATTATATTAACTAATCTTGACCATTAAAATTAATTAAAATTTATGTGTATATTATTGTACTTTATATATTAATATTATTGGTGAAGGAGAAAAAGGGAGTCAAATATGCACGCGGAGAAATGCATGAATTATGTGCAGAACTAGAATGATATCTTGGATTGGAGGTATAAAAAAAACGTTTAAAATATATTAATAAAAAAAATTAGTACTATAATTTTAAGAAAAAACAACGTTTAAAATAATCGAAAACCGGGCTTAGAAGTCTATTATGAGGGTTAAAAAAAACAAGTTGATAATTGTAAAAAACACGGTAAATTTAAAATTAGAACAGATTTTTTTTTCTAACATAAAAATGAAATATTCGAAAAGTATTTGTAGATTTTAAAAATAAAGATGGAAATATAGAGATGTTATTGAAAATAATGAGAAATGAAGTGTTACACATATAACTAAATAAACATAAAAAAATTAAAAAAATAAGTAGCTATAGTAAAGAATAAAACCAACGATCTCTTATATAATTTTAGGTAGCATTACCATATGAACTGAACATGGTTATATATCTTCTGTGGCTATTAATATATACTCCTTATAAAAAAAATTATTAAATTTCATAAAATTAAATTTCCCTATAAAATTTTTGGGGTGGCGACGGACTCGCCTGACCCCCCCTAAATCCGCCCCTGCATGAAATGACGTTTATTCAAAACCCTTTCAATTATTGATATTATTTGTGGAAACTAAATTCAAATTTTAGTGTTATACAAGTCGTTGCTAACTCGGGAAAACAATAAAAAATTTAATGTCAAACGTGAAGCGTTGGTACAGTAAATTTTTTTAGAATAAACTAGTATATATGAATTTTTTTTAAACCTTTCATAAATGTATGTATTACACAATAAGATGTGAACAAATATTTAATTTCATAGAAGATACAGTTTGAGTGCATGCATGGCTATAATTTAAATTATATTCTCTTTTAGTAAGTTTATTTCATGTTTTCTGCATAACATACATTTCTCTTTGCTTTATTACGAAATAATATCGTAAAATTTCTTTAAATTGTAAAAAGTTTATTTTTTATATCGTATCAATTAGAGTTACTAAAAAGTAATTGTTAAGATGTTAAAATATTTCATTCAAGTTTCGGAAATGTTTTCCCTAATTCTAGAAGTGTATGGTTTCCGTTTGCAAAACAGGTTTCTAAGAAACCACGTTACCACCCTTGTCCCTTAACATAGTTTTCCCGATAGTTATGGTTCAAAATTGATTAATATAATAAATAAATAATCAAACAATATTCCTCTAGTCTTGATTAGTTAGTAACGGTTAGAAAATAAAATAAACTTGTGGTCGTTTCTATAATGCATATTTTGTTGAGTAAAAATGAAAATTGTATATGTTGAATATAAAAAATATTAAATGAGGGTTCAAAATATAAAATACCCAAAGAAAGAGATTACGATAATGTCATATGGGACACACCAAAGTAAAATTATTTCCGATCAATTGGGAAAAGAGTAAATACCCTATTCAATATTATCTCTTGTGTAAAATAATCATCAAAAGATACCAACACAAAAACCAAATTCTAGAAAATCACACCATCCTAGTCATTTTAAAACCAAATGTTGGGTAACACTATCGTCCTTTATCATCAATCGAGCAAAACATTTTAAACGGAATTTATTGTAGTGTGTCTGTTTTTTAACGATTTAGGTATCAGACTATCAAAATTAACAATTGACGTAATGAACTATCATAATATTCACAATTCAGGTACTAACTTTAATTTAGTTAGATGAAATTTAGTTTCACTTTTCATTTTAGTCATATTTTTTGTAATTTGTATAAATTTAATCATGTATTTTCGAAATATTACAATTTATAATATTTCTACTAAAACACATACATATACATACATAGTATGTCAGTTTAAAAAACATATTATTTAACTAGATTTTCTTTGATTTTTTTTCTAAAATAAAAAATTATAATTTATTTTACACTTTCTCTAAAACGAAAATAAAGTAAGTTTTAGATTTATGACATTCGAACAAAAAAATATTTGAGACCACATCATTATTTGAATACTTTCATGAAAAAACGGCAAAAAAATTGTTGTTTTTTTCAAAAAACTATTCATTTTTTGTAAATAGATATATTTGTTAAGTATTTATAATTTTTTTTTATACGCAAACATCATGTAGAATTTACATTATTTGCAATAATATGTATACATGCATTATATTATATATATTTTTATACATACAATAATATAACATATATATGTGTGTGTGTTTGTGTATTATATACATACATATACATACATATATATGGGAGATGATCTATACACACATAAAAATACACATTATGTTTACACATCAATCACAACCCTTCATTTACTTACTTTTAATTGTCAAGATTATGTGTTTATTCTTGTTATTAGATGAACTAATCTTGACTATTAAAAGTAAGTAAATGAAGGGTTGTGATTGATGTGTAAATATAATGTGTATTTTTATGTGTGTATGGATCCCTCCCCTATATATATATATGCATACATATATATATATATATATATATATATATGATATAATAATATATTTTTGAATTTATACTAAAATGAGACATTTCAAAAAATTAAGGGTTATATTTATACAACTTATAAATAATATGATCAAAATAAAAATTGAAACCAATTAATTTAACGGTGGTACCTGAATTGTGAATATTATGATAGTTCAGTACGTCAATTCACTACAAAATAATGTTTGATTTAGTGAGAGTCAAAAGCTATCACAAGCCTGTCGCTAATTTAAAATGCTGTCACAAATCTGTCTCAAATTGACTAAACTGTCACAATACCGTCATAAAATCCCGTCGCTATTTGGGTATTTTTTTGTAGTGATTGTTAATTTTGACAGTATGATACCTAAATCGTTAAAAACGGATAATACAGTACACTTGTATTTTTTCCCCATTTTAAAACACTATTACTATCGTTTTGCGTTATTTGTTAAAAAAATAGAAACCTTTTTTATTAGTTAAAATCTAGTGGGTGTTTCTACGATCAGATTATATAGAAAGCAGATTTTTAGGTTACAAAGACAAAAATACGTATTTTCAATGGATTTTTGAAACAGATTGTTTAAAGCTGATTTTGGAACGAATTTTTTTTTTGTATTCTGGTTATTTCTTCTCAATAATTTGACCAAGGAAGTTTTTTTTTTTACCTGGTGTAAAAAAATGAACACCTCAGAACAAGGTAAAGCAACTTATTTAGTCTCAAAAGTGTCTCTATTTACTTAAGGTTGGTTCCAACCAAATTCTAGAAATCTACTGTACTAAAATACATACATGATGAAAAGATTACAAGAAGACTTGATCTTCTCTTTTAGGAATTTAAAAGAAATGAAAACCGGTTCTGAGCTACAAATAATTCACAAAATTTAACTCCGCTGACGACTACTTATCGCTAACATGCTTCCTTAGATCGCCATTTTCTTCGTTGAGCAGATCAATACGAGCTTCAAGAACATTGATAATTTCTTGTGCCCTCATAGCCTCAATCTTCAACGTCTCTTTCTCCGTCGAAATATTTAACATCTCATTTTCTAAATTTTCGATTAAGTTCAAATACCCAGGAGGGACCGATTTCTCAAGATCATCGGCGTTGAACGTTGAGAGATACTTTGGACTAATTTGTTTTTTCTCGAGAGGGTCCAACAAAGGAAATTCCAGAAGCATAACAACATCTTTACCGTTGTTTGAGATGCTAAGATCGTGCATTGTTGTAATTGATTCTTCCGAAACATTCGCATTGCTGATGCTAGGATCGCTTAGCTTCAATTTTTTAGACGGGGAGAAGAAAGGCTCTGTATCGGTTAATGGAGAATCATCAGACTTCTCCCTTTTGCATGTATATTGAACATTTTCGCGAATAATTGCAAGCTCGGTTAGACCAGGTGGCGCCATGCCGATCGGAAGATCATCCTGAGAAGTAAACACCAAGAATCTTATATACTAGCCAACTAGGGAAAGTTTTTTATGTATTAAATTGTAAATAAAAGAATTAACTGCGAAAATAAAGTATCTAGAATAATTACTTTGCAATTAATCCTAAGAGTGAAGTTGACACATCTAAATTACTCTCTCTTTTTGGGGAAACTACTCCTACATTATTATAAACCATTTAGAATAATTGCGGGGTTGTTATGGCAACCTTTAGCACCTGTTGAGCTCCGTCCAATCCATGACTACTATTACAAACATTCGTTTCCTTTCCGGTAAAATGTTCAAATCTGTTAAATGTGTTCAAATGTACCGCGTGTGCCCTAAGTTATTAGTATTGAAAAAGGATGTGATGTTTACGATCTCGCAATGTACTAAAAAACATGCATTAAAGTGCTTGTTAAAATGTGCTTTCAACTTTGAAGTTTAGAGCGCCAAAAATAATCTGTGTTTCCGTATAGAGCGCAAAAAAAAAAAGTACTCTAAAGCACAAAAAAAGCATGAGATTCTGATCTGATCTTCCATAGGCTGTAAGACAGTTGCAAATATATCCAATTGTATATGCAAATTGCAATAACCCCTTTTCCAGGCGCAACTAATGAAAGACAAAACAAAACACTATCAACAAAAGACATAAAAAGAAACGAAGACAAAGTCCATAAATGAGTAAATAAATTTGGGAAACGGTCGAGAGACGCATTTTTTAACAGTTAAATTGGTACACGAGATCTCAACCATTAATAGTACTTAAATTAAAGACCAATATTGGGGAAACTTGAAACTTTTAGAATGTGATCTCAAATATCGATAGAAATGTCATCAACAATAAAAAAACTGTTGTGTCAGCTTAGCATCAGATTATGTATCGATTGATTCTTCCTCTTTAAGTTTTTATTGAATTAATATAGAAGAGTTAAGTAATTAAAAACCTGCTCATGTTCGATTCCATCGACCTGAGCAAAATCGTTATGCACCACATCATCATCAGGAACCACCAACGCCACGTCATCATCCAACTCCTCCTCAAGAAAGGGAGCATATCGATTCATGTTAGGTGGTCCTAAACCACTTTTTTCGAATATTCTGCAGAGTACAAATGCATCCTTCTGTTGGAAAAACAAGAAATCATATATAATGTTATTGGATATACAGCCCATCTGAACTGGGAAAAAGTAATTCTTCTTGAACAATCTTTTAAACAGTTTCCTCAAATATTCTTTCAAGTATATGTTGTTAAAGAACTGACCGGTGAGTCGGTATTACTCTCTCTCCTAAACTAAACAGTGAAGCAGACATGTAGTGGTCACTATAGGGTGCCAATCGACGTAACAATTATAAGAGAGATCATTTACCATTATATATTTGCGGTATAAGTAGTTAAAAAAAACTATTTGAACTCTGAAAATTTCTGCATTTATGTGAACAATCTCTAAATCCATCAGTGCGAAGAAATAAAGTTCTCCGATCTCAACAAACTTATTCCCAGAAAATTCTTATATAACACTTCTCTTGAAGCTCGTCATTTGAAACTCAGTTGAAAACTTACCCTTAATTTTATTAAGTACGCAAAACATGAGAAAAGCAATCTTACGGTTGGAAGATGGGTTGACAAACTGATTACAATTTTCGTATACCCCGCTCATGATCAGAGTTCGATTCATGCCATCATTAGTTATCCAAAAGAAAGAAACTAGGAATGTCTAACATCAGCTTTCAAGCAGATAAGCTAGGCTTTCTGAAGTTAAGAAAGGCTCCAGTCCAGCTTACCGCTTCTAACTTTTTCAGGCAATTTTTTTTTGAGTTCATCTTTTAATCTGGCCAGCCTAATCCATATATACAATCTAGCTTATAATCAAATTTTAAAAAAAGAGTGCTTAATAGCTGCAACAAAACAAGATCCACGGACTTACTTGCTTGCAACTTTTTAGCAGTTATGCTGATTTTAGAAGTCGCTGAAAAAACTAGCTTCATCAGGCTTAGTTAGCCGAACACAGTCCCACTTCTTAGAGGAAACAAAAGCAATTAACACCATTTGCTCAAAGAACTTATCAGGACAATAAATACACAATCTTTACCTGAGATACTCCAGTTTTGTCAAAGTCATCGTCAGTGAGCCTATATTCATGCATGACCCAATTAGTCCTTTGGCCATGTGGCGCTCGTCCGCTATGGAAAACAAGCGTTTTCTTCATCCCTATTATGAGAAGAGAAACATAAGTTTAAATTCTTATCAAATCGAATAAAATCAACCACGATAATATATTTCTATTTTAATACCTATGATCTGACCACTGTGGCGTACATTTCTATCCTTTCCGGTGGCCTTCCAATACCCTTCACCCGTCGCACGATTTAAACGAGATCCATTACCATATTTTCTATCTATAGGACTGAAAAAATACCATTCGAGGTCTCGGCTCTTGATCATTGAATGACCTAAAAAAGACCACACATCACATTACAATTTTTAAAATTGGAAAAAAAGGATATAAAGTGCAGACAATTTTTCATTCATGCAATCGTATTTACTGTCACAATAGATACCAGCTAACCAAAGCCTCGTAACTACTATAGCAAATTCCTCACATAGATGCAACAGTGGTTTCAGTATGAACAGCATGTGTTAAACAGGATATTGATTCTGAAACCATATTGGCAAAAATAGTTGCTAGTGTAACTTACTAGTAGTATAGGACAGAAAAATTAACAAGTACTTGAGCTCTTTTCTTCTATCTACGTATACTTTTTTAATAGAGGTGGGTAATTAACTCTTTGTCTATACTTGCAAGAATTACAGATATATTTGGTAAAAGCTGAAACAAGTATACCTTTTGACATTTACAGGACAGAATTCTCATTTTCTATCATAGGATTGGAGAAGTAAAAATAGAAACTCGAAAAGGAAAGAAAAAAACATGATTATCTAATGTATTACAAAAAACCACACACTTGTTTTAATAAGTAGCACCGCAGTTCATCATTAGATTTAACAAAGGCGTAACAAGTCTATCACATGTACAAAATGTACAAACATGCAATCAAGGCGTCTACCTACATAAACATCAAATCTTTGTAATGATGCCCTAATGCAGACAAAGATACAAAAATAGAGAGGACGATAACCACAATCTATCCTAAGATTACCTCTAATAATTTTCACAAATGCACAAACACAGGTACACATGCAATTCATATAACAATTGAATAAAATAGTTTGAATATAAATATACAAATTAATACCAAAGTAAAATGAGGTAAACTCCCCGATTCCATATTTCCGTACGCTAACATAATTTCTAAACTCTAATTACAATAGCTTTCAAATTTTATCCAACATCATTTATTCAGTTTTTTAATTGAACAAGAAAACAATAGTTTTAGTAGAACATAACTGAAAAACCAAAAAATAGCTGAATACTATCCCTATTTTAAACTTGTCAGAAAATTCTAAAAACATCAAGAAAATAATGATAGACAAATAAGATGAAGGCATCATAAGAACATAAATAAATTAAACCTGGAAATAAGCTATTAATACCAATGGCTTATTAAGATGCAACTCTTGAGCAATAAGTTTTTTTTAGGATGAAAAAAAGCTGCCTGTTTCAAGCTTCAACTACTAGATTTTCAGTCCAAAAATTCCGAAAAGCTCAGCTTTCAAGGTAAACTTTCACTATTAAAAAGAACTGAACTAAAGGTCACAAGAAAACAAGGCCAACCTAATTGATCTAATTCCACCAATAAGCCAAACTACCATTTAGTCTTATTAATTAAAATAAAAGACATACTTTGCACTCGATCAAATCACTTGGTATTATGGCTTTTACAGCTTAAAGCAAATGAGCTGGATTCTTTAAGGTTGATAAAAGAGATGTGTTCATCCAGCTTAAAGCTACTATTTTTTTTTCCGGAAAAGCAATAAGCTCATAATCTTAATCTAATGAACCAAATGTAGCCACGCTCTTACGAAAAAATGAACCTTAAAGTTGCTAACCAACACGGCCTTATTTGTCCGATTGAGTCAATCTATCATTTATACTTCCATAAATAGAAAATTCACATCGGTACGGTCAACGGCAGAGCCAACGTTACTATTTTGGAGGTTGCATGTATGAAAAAGTTAAATTGCGGGGCTGTGAAACGCATCATTTCTAAATTCAATTAATACTTTCTTCTAGAAAAGTAACATATTTCGGTAAATTGCGGGATCGTTATCCAATAAATACACAAGATTATGAACTAGGAAACTCGAAAACGACAAGGGAGGATATTCAATATCAATTTCATTACATAGTCAACGAGGTAATCAAACGCTAATCTTTACAGACCAAAATACATAAAGATTAACTAACTTGTTAATTAATTTTCTTCAAAATTACTATAACTCCCAAACACACACACACACACACACACATTTATCAAAATATTAATTCTTAATCTAATCAGCCAAAAGCCCAAAATTGCCAAATGCAGTCAATCTCTTAGTAAAAAAAAATGCACAATAAAGTTGCTAGCAAACTCAGCCTAATTTGTCGAATTAAGCCAATCTATCATTTCTACTTCCATAAATTGAAAATCCAACATCCGTATGGTCAACGGCAGAGCCAACATTACTATTTTTGGGGTTGCATGTATGAAAAAGTTAATTTGCGGGGTTGTGAAACGCATCATTTCTAAATTCATTTAATACTTTCTTCTAGAAAACAATACATTACCGTAAATTGCGGGATCGTTACGGCTTTTCCCTTAAAAGCTACGCGCATGCATACTGTTAGGCGTTAGCCAATAAATACACAAGATTATGAACTAACTCGAAAACGACAAGGGCGGATATTTCAATATCAATTTCATCACATAGTCAACGAGGTGCTGCAACGTTAATCTTTACAGATTCAAACCAAAATACATAAAAATTAATTACTTCTTCATTAATTTTCATCAAAATAAATATAACCCCCAAACACACACACACAACACACAAACACACACACACACTTATATCTATATATAGAGAGGCTCGGATTTAAACCAAAATACTCGTCATCAATTTTCATCAAAATGACTAAAACTCCCAAACACACAAACACACACAAACACACACTTATATCTATATACAGAGAGAACCTGCGAGTTCCCAGGGCTGGGATTTATAAACATCAATATCCGCAATCGCTTCGACTCGAAAAGGCCGACCGCACACCTTCCGCTTCAGGTAATATTGCACCAATTCTTCGTCGGTCGGATGAAACCGAAACCCCGGTGCCAATGACGTCACCACCTGTTCCGCAACAGGTACAATCGCCATACTACTACTACCCCCAACTTCAAAACTCCCCATTTCTGCTAAAAATTAAGCTTTTTTTTTTTGCAAAAAAACTCTTTTGATTAAAATGCAGAATTAGTACGAGGGTGTGAATTGGGATGTTGCAACTTATTTACTTTTTTGAAAGAAAAAAAAACTGCTGTTTTTTTTTTTCTGGTTTCAAACTTCCCTTTGATCAAAACAACAAAAACAAAAAGGAAAGTGTGTCAGATTTGGAGTTTCACCAATTTATAACTTGTTTGGAAAAAATCTGTTTCGATAAAATCTAGATATGTTAAGTGGGTTCATTTGGATAGTAACAAATTTATATCAGTTTATAACTTTTTTTCAAAAAACGCCTTTTTCTGAAATATCAAGTGGGTTGAATTTGGATTGTAAAAAATTGTAACTTTTTTGGTAAAAAATATTATTTTTTCCCATTTTCAAACAACCCATTTGGTTAAATTCAGAATGTAATATTTTTATTTTTTTTAGGAAAATTTGACCCTTTTATTAAAATGTAGAAAAATTAAATGGGTTGGTATGAAATGTAACAAAATTTGTTTTTTTCTGGGAAATTAATTGCCTTTTTAGATTTTTTTCAAAAGACCATTTTTGACTAAATGAAGAAATAATAAATGGGTTTGATTTATACTGTAACAAAATTTTGTATTTTTCAAAAGACCCTTTTTGACTAAATGAAGAAATAATAAATGGGTATGATTTATACTGTAACAAAATTTTGTTTTTTTTCGATTTTTTCAAAAGACCCTTTTGACAAAGTGACAAAACAATAAATGGGTTTGATTTGTAATGTAACAAATTTTTGTATTTTTATGGAGAAAAGTTTGTAACTGATAGTTTTGGTTTTGGATTTTGTTTTTTTAAAGAGAAAAAGATAGAAATGGACATGGGAGTAAAGAACCTTGTTTATCACGGAAATAGTATTAATTTACTTTCTTTATAAGTTAAATAAATACTTAAAGCATCTACAATACAATAAGTGTAATTAATTTATATAAAGAATGAGATATTAATTTAAGTTCTATGTTTGTGTGCGTGTAATTATGAAATTATCTAAAAGAATGAGATATTATTATTATACATGTATTAAATATTTACTTTAAATTAAATTTTTATTGCTACATAAGCTTAAAAAAGTTATTACCAAATTAATATGGGCAGGTATTGAATTACATGTTTTTTTGTAATTATGAAACTGTTGAAATATTATAATCGTCAAATTTTGAAAAAAAAATCAAGTTTTGTTATATATAAAGGAAAAAAGACAAAAGTTTTTTTAAAAAAAAAAAGGTAAATAATTGATAAATTCCAAATCCTACCCACTTAATATTTTTACATTTGAATGAAAATGGTTCTTTGCAAAAAGAAAAGGGCTTAATTTATTAGAAATACATAACTCTCCATTTCTGCAAAATAATAAGCCTTTTCTACAATTGATGAAATGTAGAAATACCAAGTGGGTGGGGTTTGGAGATCAACAACTATCAATTTTTTTAATAAAAAGAACAGTTATTTTTTTCAGTTTTCAAACAGCCATTTTGATATAAAAAAAAAAGTAAGCAAGTCAAAATTGGATTGTAACAATTATATGTTAATATATATATATTTTGAATACGAAGGTGTTAAAAGATTATAATTTTCAAATTTTCACAATTTTTTTTAAGATTCGCTAAAGGCAAGGAAAAAAAACACAATGTCTTCAAAAGAAAGTTAAAAAGTTGTTAAATTCCAAATCACGCCCACTTAGTATTACAACAAATTATCAAAAGGGTCCTTTGCACAAAAAAAAAGGTTAATCTTTTGCAAAAATGGGGAGTTATGGAAAAAGTTAAAAAGTTGCTAAAATCCAAATCTAACTCCTTTATTATTTCTACATTTTATCAAAAGGGTAGTTTGAAAATCGAAAAAAGCAATATCAAAATTTGTTACAATTCAAATCCAACCCTCTTAATTTTTTTACATTTTATCAAAAGGGTCGATTTTTCCTTAAAGAACAAAACTTGTTACAATATGAATTTAAACCACTTTATATTTCTACATTTTACCAAATGGTTACAATATGAATTTAAACCACTTTATATTTCTACATTTTACCAAATGGGTCGTTTTAAAATGGAAAAAAAAGCAATATTTTTTACCGAGAAACTTATAAATTTTTCAATCCAAATTCAACCCACTTAATATTTCTAGTTTTTATCAAAAGGCATTTCTTAAAAAAAAAAGTTATAAATTGATATATCCAAATTTGACCCATTTACCTTTTTAGTTGTTTTTGATCAAAAGGGAAGTTTGGAACCGGAAAAAAACAAAAGTTTTTTTTCAAAGAAGTAAAAAGTTGCTAAAATCCAAATTACACCCACTTAGTATTTGTGCATTTTAATCAGAAGGGTCATTTTGGAAAGAAAGGCTTAATTTTTGACAGAAATGGAAAGTTATGAATTTGGTGATAGTAGTAGTATGTCAATTGTGCCGGTTTCGGAACCGGTGGTGAAGTCATTAGCAACGGGGTTTCGGTTTTACCCGACGAGGAGTTGGTTCAGTATTACCTGAAGCGAAAGGTGTTTGAAAGGCTATATAATTGGTAATTTTTCGGCAGAAGAAAAAAATTTCAACAGAATACATGTCATGATATTCATTTAGTATCTAATTATTTACATTATGTTCTCTTTATATACAAATATTTTTGCCTTTCTATAAATTCATTATCGATTCACCAGGCGTCACATGTATATTCCATCCGTTACTTTTCAATTTTTGTCGCTTTTTAAAAATTCATTCTATAAATTCATTATCGATTCACCCGGCGTCTTTTTAAAAATTCATTGGATTTCTCCATAGTTAACTTAAAGTTTGCCACATTTTCAGGACTTAAAAGGCCACATTATTATAATTGAAAAATAGTGGTGAGTAAAATTTGTTGACGTCATAAAATCATTTCTATAATCAACTCTTGTTACAATAAACATTGTGCTTATACTTCATCCGTCATTAAATATAAATATACCATACATTTACATGCAACTTTTACCATTTTAAAAATAGCAAAATAATTTTTTAGAAATTTCATCGTAATGATTGAATACTTAAAGCTTTTTGTTTAAATTTTTGAAAATTTCCACTTCATCATATTCGTAGTCAAAACCACAATTATTTTATTCACCGAAAGAGCAAATATTTAATTTCAGTTATAATAATTGCAAAAGAACTACCAAGGAAGTTTCTTGAGAAATCAAAACTTTTGTTACATATATTCGTAAACATGCTTATAGTAACAATTAGAGTTTTTGCTGGAGGTCGACATTAGCAAAAAAATTACTTAGCGAATCATGGTAAAATTGTTTTTGATAAGTCTTATTATTTTGATTTACCTCATGACCAATTTTGGTGCTTATTGTTGAATGACTTAGTTTAATGAAAGTATATCACTTTTATTTCAAAAAATTTATAATAATGTTTGGGGTGATTGATGATGTTATTGAAAGTGGTGATATTTTTTGTTGCATTTTGAAGAAACCCTTTTGGTCTTTTGATAGTAACGACAAGTTCTCTTTCTCAAATTCCCTTTGTTGAAGAGCCTATTTAAGATGAGAATAAATTAGTATTGTCTCAAATCATTCACATGCTATTTCAATTGCAATAATACTATTATAAGACATTCACATTCATTTGGGTAAGGAAATAAATAATGGATAAGGTACTATTATAAATCTGCTCAAGTTACTTCAAAATCACGAAATAGATGTCGTGGGAGGCTTGGTTTGACAACCTACACGAATACCCACTTATTAAAAAAATTATGAAAAATTGAGTAGATGTAGATTATTTAAGAGATAAAATTTGAAGCAATACTTTGTTTTCGGTATTTCACTCTTTTATTTATATATAATCGAGAACTTTTATGTTACAGCGCCACGTGTTGAACTTTGATGATGATCTTTGTTAGTATTTGATTGACGATTAAGCCTCAAATTTGTGAGTGAGCAGTCATTATACATTCGTAGTTCGTTATAGTTTGTATGTTAATTTCCTGTTTTGAAAAAGAATTCGCATGTTATTAATATACTGGTCGTTTTAATCTTAAAAAAATTAAAAATCTTTGAGAGGATGAAGTGAATATTTCAGTTTGTATTTAATAAAGAGTATACGAGCATTCAAATTGGGACAATGTGAAAACAAAAATGTATTTTTAAAATAATATCTATGTT
Organism: Primula vulgaris; assembly: GCA_963920805.1. Classification (NCBI taxonomy): domain Eukaryota; kingdom Viridiplantae; phylum Streptophyta; class Magnoliopsida; order Ericales; family Primulaceae; genus Primula; species Primula vulgaris. The sequence continues at coordinate 2,259,424 of OY987220.1, read as the reverse complement.
AAAGTAAGCAACCTTTTATTTGGGTTTATATACTACTAAAAAGATATGGAGTTAAACATATGTTGTCTCTTTATAAGTTAGATGACTGCAAGATGCTCCGCGAAATGCACTACTCAACTACAGTTCTACGAAAGGTCCGAAAGCCACTAATAAAAGTAAGAGTGAACTTTCAGCTTAATCGTACGAGTAGAAGCAAAGTTAAAAGAAATGTTTTACACTATAAACAAAAATGGATCAAGAAATCCGTGAATAAATTAAATGATACAACCAATGTGCAATATACTCTTAATTCTAATGAGCAACATAACAAATGTATTCCTTCTGTTGAGAATGATGTAATATCAATAGATTTGCTAGACGGTCATGGCATTGTTGATGCAAAAAATCCAACTTATAGTATTTGTATCTAAGCAATGGAAACTTCAAATTAGTTTGAAGCAGTGCAGGATTTATAAAAAGAAGTAAATGAAGATGAAGATAAAGAACACTTAGGTGAAGTAAATGTTGGCAGTGGCTTTGTTTTATCGACACAAGTAGGAGAACTAAATGTTGGCAATAAATTTGTCGTATCGACACAAGTATTCAGTAGAGAACAAGAACAAAATAAAGATGACTTTGAGGCTGACCAAACACTATTTCTATAACCAATTTGGCAAAACAGGTAAGTGGTGGTTCAACTACAGAAAATCAAGCCAGCTTAGTTTCTTTTGAGCAGACAGAAAGGTTTATAGAAGATGAGCAAATGTCCGATCAATTATCAGTTTTCAGGCTAAATAGGCTAGTCTCAAATTCTAAGAAAACATAACTACACTTGAACTATTACACTTGGAGAGAGAAATTGGGCATCAAGACTCGGTTACAACATTGTGTACTAATTCTGGTTAAAGAACAGATGAGTTGTATGAAACTTATGTAGAAGGTCAAGGTGATCAAGATAGGGTAAATAATAGTGATTTTCGGGTAAGCATCAGTTTTACTCCTAACACACACAAGCATATCATTGTTAAAGAAGGTGAATCAACAGTGGATCTATAATCTTTTAATTGGGAAACCGAGGTCGACGAGAAGAAGGAAAAAAAGAGAAAAATTGTTAAATGGAAAGTAATTAAAAGTATAAGAGAAGAAAGATATATCAAAACGCACTGATATAATGTTAGGAGCAAAACAAAATCCATTAATAATTACTATGATACTTATGACTATAGAGATTATGGTAGTTGTTAGTAATATTTTCTAGTATAAATGAATAAGTTGGTTTCAACTTATAAGTTATCTTGAATTAAGTTCTAAAACCAGATTATTAAATGAATTGTTTTTATCTTTACTGTTTTTTTCTTTTGTTGCTCAATTTGATGTAATAAAGTAGTAGAACCAATTTAAACCATATATTAATGAAAATAGTAGAAAATCTCACTTTTAATTAAAAAAATAAATAAAATTTAAGCATGCATAGAATAAAATAGTATGATAAGGAATACAGGGGTGGCCAACACTTGTGACTTGCTTAAAACGATAATTTTTGTTGTTGTCCATTGTTGCTAATGTTCCATAGTAAATATAGAAAAAAATGGTCATGGTTGAGATTAGAACCTTGGTTTAAGAGTATGAAATTAAGCGAAACTACCAGAACTAAACAACTCAATGAAATCATGTGTTGGAATATATATTGATAATACAAACAAATTTATAATTGGATTGTTATTGAGTTTTGTTGCACTTAAATTTTTTCACGTTAGAACTCTGGTTTAATGGTATGAAATTAAGTGAAGCTAACAGGACCACACTGCTCAATGAAATCAGGTGTTGGAATATATAATGATAATACAAACAGATTTATAATTGATTGTTATTGAGTTTTGTTGCACTTAAATTTTTTCGAGCTCGGTTGCGGAAGACCACAGCCTTGATGGGCTTACCCTGTACCGGATCTCAAGGAATATAATAGATACCGATTAAACTTGCACATATTTTCATACTAGACAGTTAATTGGAAACGAATGGGGGTATATGTTGTATATTTATAAAATATTTAAAAATGCATAGAATAAAATATGATAAGTGTTGTGAGATTATTGGACTCTTGGGCTTATACTTTATGGGCCCAAGTTGGGCTTGTAACCCTACCCCTCTATCTATATAAAGAGGGCTAGGAGTCTTGTATTTTACATTCATTCACATATTCTGATTAATGAAGTCTCCCTTATTGTTGTCTCTCATACCTCTCTCTATATCTATACATATATCTATATATATCTATAACGAGCTAATATGTCACACAACACGTTATCAGTACTTTGCTCGCGGAGAATAGGATATACGCTCGCGGATATTGGAATATCAGGGTTTAATCTCGAAAATTGGATTATAAACATATGGACAAACTTTGAAGTTTTAGTTATATCGGACTTCCGCAACATACCCGGAATACGGTATAAAAATAACTTTACATCTTGCAAGTAAATATGAAATTGCATGTGAAATCTATACTGTATATCGAAGTTCCAGTAACATTTAAGAAAATAGTTTAATGTTTTTACATTGCCTTGTATCATCAGGATCACACTATTGCATGTAATTGTATAGTAGTATATATTTAATTATACACATGCTAAATTATACAAACTGTGCCCATATGAACTGTTACTATTGCATGTAATCTTGCTTTGTTATTAGACCTAACAAGTAATTGATATTTACACCTTCTTAGTATATAATTGCTTAGATATTGCATGTCTAAAACGGGTATAATTGCTTAGATATTGCATGTCTAAAACCTGTAGTAGCGAATCTGTAATGTTCAGAAGTTATAGGACCTAACTGAAACACTCCAGAAATTCTGGACTGTATATGTAATAATGCTGTAAATAGATATATAGTTTGCTGTAATTACGCGCATGGTCCTGTAGTATAATACTTATACAAAAACAGTACATATGGTTGATAAATATACAATATTTGGTAAATATACACACACATGCATATAATTTTTTTTATTAAAAGGCAAGCGAATAAAAATTGATTTGACTTGATATGTTAGAATCTTCATGGATTGATTGATAATCTTAAATTGATTTGATTTGATATGTTAGAATCTTTATGGATTGATTGATAATCTTAAATTGATTTGATTATAACACCAAATCTACTGCATGATTAGATAGATTCTAAAATATATTTACTGCCTGCTTATATATGTGTGGTTAATCTAAATAGATATTCTCTATGCTGTTTAATATTTTTGCCATATATAAAATTGCGAAATCATATATTTTCACATTTAAGTTGGAAAAATTATGAACCTTCCCCAACTAGGCTCACCTATTTGGATACGATGTCTAGGAAAGATATAGGCGGAAGTCGATATCCTAATGAGGTCGGGTTTTAAGTGGCATTCGTGCCCTCCACCCTCACCGTCTTTCCTGGTCGTTTTTCAAGTAGAGCTACCGAAAGGGGTTGACTAAATAATAATTTCCCCGAGTGTGTTTATATAGTGATGTATGTTTCGCCGAATTGGTGTTTCAGTATCGACCCGTCGTTCGATCAATGAAAACCGATTCACATGAGAAGCAAAACTAATGTTTTCGAACCTGTCGTTTCGAAAAAAAAGTTTGTGCTTGTGCAAACCATAAACATATAAACCAGTCGTTTTATATGATAAATAATCCAGAACTCCCAACACATGTTGGATGCCATCTATGATGAGAAAATTCGCAAAACATACTTGCGAAATGACTGTTTAGACATTGATGTTATTCCGTCACCACATGTTAGTCACCCTGATGTGTGAAAATGTGATGCCCAAATTTTTTTTTGGATGCCATCTTTGATGAGTAAAACACGAGTTTGTTGTTACCATCAGGATGAATGCTAAGGCGTTGATTTTATTCCGCCGCCATATTTGAGACATGATGACGTCTATGGTGAACAAATGTCTGAAATTGACATATTGGAGCAATCCTTCACCAAAATACTAGCTTGGAAATTGTATTCCATAAGCAGTATCGTGAATTTATATTCACCATGTTCCTTTATCGCCCATCTGTTATTGGATAAGAAAATTACCCCGGTGAGTAGTTTTAATCCTATTGGGTTAATGGCGAATTGTTTGCCTGATATTAATGCTCTTCGTGTATATTTTTTTCCACGAATCGAGAACCAAGACATGTGTTATTTGTCTCGAACTGTCGCGATCCCGATGAATCGCCTAGCCAAGCGAGATTTTAGACAATCGTCAAAATCGAAAACCTGTGGCTCCAAGACAGTAATTGAAAGGAACAATATGGCCCATTGTCACAAAACAAGAGATAATGCTCAAGGAGCCAACTCTATGCTATAAAGACAAAGGTCATGCACGGTACTCCTTAAATAGTTCACAACTATTATAAAGGTGGAAAAACCGATGCTAATGTGGTTAAAGCTAATTGAAAGGAAACTCTTGAGACCCCCGATTTTGTGGCTCAAATGAGTTTGACACCTTTCTTTATTGATTTTGATAAATCATTGAGCCATTTTTTCGCTCATCTGGATTATGTTTTTCCATTTGGATTATGATTTTTCCATTTGGACATACTTTTGGATTATGGTTTTCCTGTTTTACGAAATTTCTCGAAATAATTTAAAGTGTTTTGAGCAAATTCCTTTGACAAATGTGACCAAACTTTAAATTATGAAATTTTAGGCAATACTTGTGGTGTAGTTGGTTTTTTTTTTGGAAATAGTGGGTAACAATGTACCACATAATTTCACCAACTACTTGCCTAAAAGTGTACTCAGTGACAGCGATTCTGGACCTGTCGTTCCAAATCGAAATCTTTGGTAAAGCCAAATTGATTTGTCAAATATGAGGCGTTATACTCCTATAGGTCCTGTTGTACCTTGTTGAGTTATAAAATATTCGAGAAAACCAGTGTTACCTGGTAATAGCTCATGAAAGAATTGAAATTTCTTTACATAGTCTCCATTCAATACGACCAAAAGCGTATTTTTAGAGGAGTTGGAATGTCTTTCAAGTGGTTGCTATCACATTCTTTAAAGCGTTTAAAGTTTCCTTATCATTTCGCCTGTCGTCGAATGATAAAGAATTTAAATGCTAAGACATGATTGTCTTTACTATCATTCGCCTGTCGTCGATTGATAAGAGCATTTTGATATTGTGGCATTGACCGGATTAGATATTCCCGGGTCAAAAGACGATGCTTGATTTATAATCGCATCGCATTTGGATTCTCTTTGAGGATATATTTCGTGATTAATCCGAAATTCATGCCACTAATGCTCACTTTGAAAGACTAGTATGTGTAAAGATCACGAAATGAACTCGTAGAATTCTTGTAAAGAATTGAAGGAGTTATTGTGGACTTATCCAACCATAAGACGGACCATAAATATAAATGGTTATGGTTGATGCATCGACAATATGGTCACATTTTAATGTTGTCCACATAAATGCAGCATTTTCCAAACTTTTAGCCCTATCATTAAGTTGATGGCTCATGATCCGGATTATCCTGAAAAGTCTAGCCGACTTGATAATTCCGAAGAGTAATAATCGAAATTTCGATTTGAATTACTTGAGTTTGGAAATTGAAATTGAACATCCTGTCGATTATGTTCAGACCCAAATGGACTCACGGAAAGTTTGATGATGCGACTGCAAATGATTGCACGCATTTCTTGGCCTTGCGCACCAAGATTTATATTTCCGTATGGGGTTATGCTATTTTGCTGCATTGGTCCGTTATGAGGCCCATAGACACTCAAACACCATATGCGTACCAGCTGGTTACTGGTTATGAGCCAGAAGTCTCATATTAACGCGTGTTTAGAGTGATTAATTAATATTTTAATTGAGCCGTTCTAGCGTTCAAAATATGGACCTCTGAAGGGGACATAAGTCGATTATGAATCTCCTGCCTATCATTTGATAGAGTAACCTTGGCAAGCGATCTCTTTACCGCATGATATGCGAAAGTGACATCGCTAAGACTGTTCTCCCCGTCGTTAGGGGGAGATTTGCACGTTACCGTTAATAAGGAACGACGTGAAATAACGTGGCATAACCCACTCAGTCTTAGCTTGATCCCCAAAACTGCACTTAGTGATAAGTAAGTGCATAGACTCCCTCAAGTCTAACTAAATGCCAAACGCATTTAATGACTTTATGAGATGTCACGAGATCATTTATACCTGCTGCAAAATGCTTGCAAGGATAGACGTCCCTGTCGGACGCCGTGTTCCTGTCGTAACACGTTGCTTTGGCCGAACCCGCCAAGAAAACGACGCTGCCGTCGGCCGTCAGTCTGTCATCCTTCCCAAGATATGAGGAAGTTGACCGGTTCTTAATTCGTTCAGCCCCAGAGGTGGTGAACTGAAACTCGTTCGTCGCACGAGATTATAAAGGATCTAGGAGATGTGTGATTCCTCTTCATCCTAAGAATCTCGAAATATCTGTCGATCATGATATCTTAGACGATACTGAAGCGAAACGAGACTGTCATTGATTACTTGTTGATATATTCGGTGACGACTGATAATATGAGCAAATTATGACAGGGAACCATGTACCGTTGCCTGAAGTCAACGTAGAATAGACTGACCTAATGGAAACTTGCAATCCAAGTAGACTCCTTAGCGAAAGTGTGTTCGGACCTGTAGCTCCAACACCACCAATGTTAAACGAGTTCGTTTATTTGGTTATTCGTAAGGAAAAGTGATGAGAATAATGAGATTGTAGAATGCTCGCCTAGTAGCGCAAGGCTTCTCTCACACCTTGGAATTGATTACGAGATGGTTGATTTCTTCGTAATGGACATTATAACAGTCCCCTACTTTACCAGTTTAGTAGCTTTCGAAAAACTGAGTATGCAGCCATGAATGTGGTCACGGTTTTATCTCTATGGGGATTTAGACAAAGAGATATAAATGAAGGTCCCTGTGTGACTTCATATGCTTAAATCAAGTAGTTCCTGACCACGGAACACGATCTCAATTAACTGAGACGTTCACTATATGGATTAATATAATCCGAGCGGATGTGGTATACCGCCTAAGTGAGTACTTGATTAGCTTGGGATACTTGAACAAGTATTATGCCCTTACGTGTTTTATTACGCGATCCATTTTTGGATTTGCCTTCGAGATGAAGGATCTTGGGAAGAAACGGTAGTGACTCGGCCTGATGATCGACTCCCGTAAAGATTGAATCTAAGTCCATGATTCAGACTGCACCCAGAAGTTGTTATGACGTTGTATTCATCATGATGCTAAGTCGTCAGATTCTCCCATGATCGTTCGATCACTAGACATTGATATAGACCCATTCCGTCCCTGATGTGCCGATGAAGAGATATTGAACCATGATGTTCATATCTAAGTACAATAAGCGCATTATTGTACTTGGTCTAATGTGCTAGGACGAACATCTCGTCTGCTGTGAATGGTATAGCTCGACACAGCATCGCGCTAACACGCTGCCATCGAAATGGCATAAAAGACATTTTCCCATTACCTTAAGGTAACTGTGGATGAGGGCTTGTCTTATCCCATTTGCGTCATCGAGTGTACCTACCCCCTTCGGTACTCGAATTAACGCAACCCTTTTTCGGTTATACCGATGCTGGTTACTTATCAGACCCGCATAAGGGATATTCCTAGCATGGCATGTCTTTACCATTAGGAATAAGGCGATATCTTGGAGGTCTTGGAATGACTCCAAGTGAATCACTCTGATCTATTCGTGCTCTATGAGACGACTAGAGAGTGTATATGACTTCGAGCTAGTATTAGTCATATTTGAATTACATATGTTCTGTCTCACGATCCAGATAAAACACTTGTCATAGAAGACAACTTGTTGTTATTGATTAAGAGAGACATGACTACATTATGCTATTTAGCGTTTCTCGCCGAAATTAATCTTCACAAATGAAGTTTAAGAGCATCCAGTTGAATGCTCGTTCTATTCCACGTTAGATTTTCTTGCATCCAGTCGTATGTAAGTAAATGAGGCATCCAGTCGCATGCTCGTTTTCTTTCTTGAAATAGGAAATCTTTGCACCCAGTCGTGTGCAAGTGAGGGGGAGCATCCAGGTGAATGCTTATTGCACTAATTACTACTTAGTCGAAATCCTCGCACCCTGTCGTGTGCAAGTGAGGGGGAGCATCCAGTCGTATGCTCGTGTACTCTTTTTGTCCTTAGACCAAAGTTTTTTTCCCACTGGGTTTTCCTTGGCAAGGTTTTTAGCGAGACACGTTCCCATCTTATCTCACTTAAGATTGCCGAAATTAGGGGGAGTATCCTGTTGTATACTTCTTACCACTGTGTACTCTTTTGTCCTTCGACTAGAGGTTTTTCCCACTGGGTTTACTCTAGCAAGGTTTTGATGAGGCACCTGTTTTGTGGTTGATCCCTACGACTACCATTGTTGCACTCTTTTTCCTTCGACTAGAGATTTTCCCATTGGGTTTGCTCTGGCAAGGTTTTGATGAGGCACACTGTTTTGTGGTTAGTTACTTACATGATATTTCGGGCTATATCATTCGGCTACACAGTTTCTCCTAGGTACCGGTTTTGTCCCACACTGGGTTTTCCGGCCCTAAGGTTTTTATGTGTTTAGCACTGCGAATGAACTCGACTCAGATCGACTGCATGAAGACGAAGAATTCAAGACGTCCAAAGGGGGAGTGTTGTGAGATTATTGGACTCTTGGGCTTATACTTTATGGGCCCAAGTTGGGCTTGTAACCCTACCCCTCTATCTATATAAAGAGGGCTAGGAGTCTTGTATTTTACATTCATTCACATATTCTGATTAATGAAGTCTCCCTTATTGTTGTCTCTCATACCTCTCTCTATATCTATACATATATCTATATATATCTATAACGAGCTAATATGTCACACAACAATAAGGAATATAATAAATATATATGATATAAGTCCAATGCTTGTACTGTATGTCCCTCCATATTTGACTTTGCTTGTGTCGTGGAAAGAGTAACAAACTACAGTTAATTAAAAGTGACACATTACCATATTTATCATATCGCAATGTCTTTTGTCTCAAGTTAGTGCACAAATTATTTCAGTGTATAAGAACTATGTATATATGTGTCACTGTTTATGGGACATACAATACACTTGCATTCTTAAATAAATATACACGCCAGATTAAATTTTAGTGAGTATTACAGTAACAATAGTCATAATTAGAGGTATGAACGGGACGACGGCGGATTGTCCCGTATTGATTCCAACCCTAATCCAATAAATTGTAAGACAGATTGATAAAATTTAAATCTCAACCCAACCCAACCCAACACAATCCGTTATAATTAAAACTTCAAACCAACCCAATACAACCCACACAAAAATTACGGATTGGGACGGATAGGGACGAGTTGATTCTTAAATTTTTATTTTGGTTCTTTATTTTTCATAGTTAGGACAATCAATGTAAATTTTAAAATAAATTATATATTTGAAAGAGAAATAAAAAATTAAACCAATCTTAATAGTTTATAACATTCACAACCAGTTAGAAAACTAAAATATAATAATGCTGAGAGTTTGTTATCTTTAAATACACACAATGTATATCAGTATATATATTATTTATTTATATATATATATATATATATATATATATATATATATTGCAGATTGAAACGGTTTGAGACGGATTAACCCGCGGTTTGGTAACCCGAACCCTAACCCAACCCGCAAAATATATAAAAGATTGGGGCGGAGCGAATTGATTTTTTTTTTTGACATTAAACCCATCCCAACCCGCCCCAATCCGCACGGATTGAATTACGGGTTGGGTTTGCTGATTTTTTGCCCACCCCTACTTATAACCGTGCAATTTAGCAACAAAAGGAAAACCGACGATCCACTAGCGTCGAGACTACAAACATTTATAATTCTTTGAAAAATAAGGATTTGTTATAAAGTTCGAGACGTAATCATAAAAAAACGCAAGATCAAACAAAGAGCATAGATTATGTGTAAATGTTCAATGATAGTACCTCATTTTACTCATTTTGAAGTTAATTCAACCATTAAATATAAAAACTGTCGAGAATGAATCTTAATATTCACTTCAAGAGATGTTATTCACGAACCTATACACTACAAAAAATACCTAAATAGTTACGTGATTAGTGACGATATTTTTTGTTACGAGCTTATTGGCTACGGTTTTTATGATGGATTTGTGAGCTTTTGACTCTCACTAAATCAAATATTAGCTGCACATTTACTTGTGACATGAGATATATGAAATGCTATATTTTTGTATTATTTCCAAAAGAGGTTCTTGATGAAAATCCTTGCCAGATTACGAAGTCGGAAAATGAAAATGCCTTGCATTGGATTTTTTTTAATTACCGATTAGCATATTACTGTAAATATAATGCATGTAAAAAAATGTTTTTAGTAGGGAAATTTATAAATCATATTACTGTAAGAGCCTAACTTTTGTCTTTTAACTTGTTGCTACGCTACGAATCCATACCGGAAAACTGACCTGATATTGTTTAAAAGTCGCTCTAAAATGCAAACAAGCCCAGCGTATCATACTCATGAAATAGTCACCAAAAAAAGTTACTTGTCGAACAAGCAGTAGAATCTATTACCCCATGTATGTATAATTACAAACGTGGGCATCTAGCGCAGCCTCATGTTACTATAACCACCTTTTCGCTCCAAACACTACTGCTACAAGAAAGACTCAATTGTTTCTTTCGGTTGAAATCAAAACCAAAATTCAAGTTTTTACCGATTCTGATAGGTGTTTCTTTATGCACCCATTCTCCAGGCTCTAACAAGAAAATAGGATGCCGACCAAGTATACATTACTTATAGCCAACAGACTGGCTTACGTAAAAATAGAGCACATCTCTTGAACTAATTATTGGCAATTTCCAAAAGCATCATTAGTAAACAGTAAACACATCTGACACATTGTGTCACGACAACCAGATTCACGGCTAAAGACGAGAGAACTGCCCATTGGAGCGAGCGGTCTCCCAACATTTAAGCATCAAAAGCAAAATATTTCCAAAGTAAACAAGATCCTAGTTGCTTGTTTAGAAACAGTGCCAAAAGACAAGTTCTTAAGTTATATTAACATGCCGATAAATGATTCATGGATCCAACAAAATCAAACAATCCTCCAGAATTTACCCTTCACCACCCTCCTTTGCTTCCACCATCGCTGTCGCCCTTACCCCATGAGGAACTGCCACCTGGTGGCTTTCCCCACTGTCCATTCGACCCTCCCATGCCGTTGGATGTTCCCCAACCAGATTGCGCCCCATCTCCGATATCAGCCTCTTTCGGTTTACCCAATATAGAAGGTTGCCCTTCATTTGAAGATCCTCGATCAACCACTACCATTTGAACGCCAACCACTACCTCCACCACCGCTACCAGAACTCCAACTTTGTCCACCTCCATTACTGGTATCATTTCTCCTCCCACGTCCTCTCCCTACTATAAACCCGCCATCACTTCCATAATTTGACCTCCCTCTACCTCGATAACCACCCCTCTCTCCTCTTTCTACTCCTTGATCCGACCATCGGCCGCCACTGCCGCTGCCTCCTCTCTCCTTGATCATTATCACCAAACGATCTTCCCCCTCAACCACCACCTCTCCATCCGCCTCTTCCCCCCCTTCTCCCACCAAAGTCACCACCTTCGCTATTTCCACCGTCATTTTGCTTGTTACCCCAAGAAGATCCTCCACCACCACTGCCACTGCCCCATGCTGCCTTTTTATCACCATAATCATCTTCTTTATTTCATCATGATTTTGGACGTGGCGACCCTAAAAACTGTTTTCCGATCCCTTATCAGAAGATTCAACATTTTTACCCCAAGCTGGTGCACTGCTATTTTTCGCAATGCTTTTACCCCAGTTTCCACTTTTACCACCATCCGAGGATTCAACAATTTTTCCTCAAGCTGATGAGCTCTCATTTTTTTAGCAGTGTTTTCACCCCAGCTTCCACTTTCACCACTCCCCGAAGAATATTCAACTGCGCATCCCCAAGCTGGTGTACTGTCAGCTTTTTTACTGTCGTGTTTATCCCAGATTTCACCTTGACCAGCATTAGAGGATTCAACTTTTTTACCCCAAGCTGGTACAATGCCATTTTTTTTACTGTCACTTTTACCCCAGCTTCCACCTTGACCAGCATTAGAAGATTCAACATTTTTACCCCAAGCTGGTGCTCTGCCATCATCTTTCTTTTCATTTTTACCCCAGCTTACACCTTGATTTTCATAAGAGGATTCCAATTTTTTATCTCAAGCTGGTGCACCGCCATCATCTTTTTTTTTTTCATTTTTACCCCAGCTTCCACCTTGACTTCCATCAGAGGATTCGACTTTTTTAGCCCAAGCAGGTGGACCACCATCATCTTTCTTTTCATTTTTACCTCAACTTCCACCTTGACCTTCATCAACATTTGAAGTCTTACCCCAATCAGGCGAAGCATCATTCATTCTATTTTCAATTTAACCACCATCGGTACTTGGAGGCTTACCCCAAGTCGCGGTCTGAGTGAGTCGTCAGTTTAACGACATTATTACCCCATCCTCCAATACTTTCTTCGGACACTTTCTCCGTTGGATTAATACTTTTGCCCCATCTAGATGAAAATATTAGTCGTAGGTCAGTTTTTATAAGATTTTTTAAATGGAGGTTCTGATCCGAAACTTTTTTAACTTTCAGTCACCCGGCCCAATAAAATATAGATCAAACGCTGTTTTTAAGCTTCAAAAATAACTTATAATCTATTCGGTAAAATATTAAAATGTACAAAAAGAGAAAATTTGTTTTTAAGTTTTAAACAATATATTATAATCTATACGAGAAATATATCAAAGTGTAAAAAAATATTTAAAAGCTGTTTTTTTAGTTTTTTTTAGTGTTTGTTTGAATTATTAAGTAAAAAAAAAATTACCAAAAATTTATGAAAATAATATATTTTTTATCTCTTGTAAGGTGACTTGCACTTAAAAACATTTTTTGGCCCATTTCTTGAATTGGGTTGAGCTTCCCGGATCAGTTGATGTGTTTCCCCAACCTACACTTGGTTTCAACGCCGGCTTACTACCCCAACCACCACCTCCTTCATCTTCAAAACAAAAACAAAATAAATAAATCAGCACTAAAAGAAAGTCATTGAGTGGCAAAAGACAATGAACATAGAGATCTTGCAAATTCATAGTGAAAAGTACAAAACGAAAAAGTACCTTTCTCATCAATCTCCATGGCAGAAGGACCTGAAGATGGGAAAGCAGCCAAGAGCTTCTGCATAATAATTGCAACACTTTCAGTACAGTTGGCATATACTAACCAAAAATGATACAATGGGGACCATTGGAAACAATGATAAGAGAGAGATTCTTTTATCGATATGATATAAATTAATGCACTAATACGCCTCAGATGCAAAGGGTGAGCACAAACTTAAGATGGAGAACAAAACATTTGAAGTTCAAGGATACCCAGAAGATAAGATCAGATACGAATGTACATTATCATGAGATTCTCAACTTGCGAAATGGCATACAATCTAGCTTATGTCGTTTGGAAAATACACAAGCAATAACAGTAACCAAGGCTTCTTATTTTCGCTTAATGATATACAAGCAGTCCAAAAACTGAAACGGCCATAATAGCACTATATATACATTTCATTCTTCCCTCTTCAATGCAATAATAATCAATGCATGCAGGGGCGGATGCAAGTAGGGGCATGGGGGGTTCCACACAATGTTAGATTTACACAAGCATGGATCCTTTCTTCTTTCTTTGACAAGTCACATCTTTATTCTCTAAGAGTATCTTTCACACAATGTTAGATTCTAGATTTTTACGCCCTCAAAATATTTTAAATTTCTGCAGGGCCTTGCATAAACTGACAAGAAACAATATGAAGATAAGCAAACATGCTTATCTCTAAGAAAAACACCAAGGTAGGTGTAGGTGCTTACCTGAAGAACCACTAGAATTTCCCAACAGATCAAACGGTTTCGCATCCTTGTCATCACTTCAAAATAAGCAAAAAACCAAAATGAAAAAAAAAAAACCGATGAACAGGACTAACTTCAGCAAAAAATAAGGCACTTGAAAAGAATTACTATGCAAACAAGAAACTCTACTAAAATAACTTATGTCATGCTACAAATATAAAGTTTTTAACGAGTTACTATACTGGATTATAATTTCACCATAAAAGTAAGAGTAATCACCAAAAAAATCCTCTCAGGTTTGAGGGGGAAATCAGACTCTGCCCACATGCTAATCTCTAAATAAAATAACTAGGTAGGTGTAGGTGCTTACCTGAAGAACCACCAGAATTTCTCGGCAGATCAAACTGTTGGAAAACATGTATTTTAAACATGGTTGTTCCGAGTGGTCAGTGACCATATTTGAGTCAATATTCAATGTGACTACTCAGAATTTCTAAAGCCGTACTCAAAGCGTTTGAGTAGTTCGTGCGACGAGCTTCGCAACGGTATATCGCATGACCTATTCGGAGAATGGGTGTGAATGATAATTGGACTCGAAGGTTGGTACTCGAAAGAGGAAGAAAATTCAAATCTGGAAAATGGAAAAGAAAATGGGATTAAACCATGAGGGTTATCCCACATTTGAGATCATGAGTGATTTTTACAATATAAATGCAAGTCCATCCCATGTAATTGTTAAACTATCAAGTCCACATACCCATGAGTGGGTTAGTGTGTACCACACGCGCGCGCGCTCGCTTGGGTCTCGGGGTGCGGGGTGCGGGGAATGTCTCGGGTCTTGTACTAAACTGAAAAAGGAACTTTTCTATATTTACAAGAGCAGTCCCTAGAGTTCCAGCAAGTTGCAGCCATTCCATCACATTCAAACATACACGAAATCATCTCTCTTCTCTCTAAAACAGCATATATATTTTTTCTCATAGCATATTAGAAACCAGAGAGAACCACCCACCAACAGCTCGACCTTGACTCGTCGCCAGTTTCCGGCGAGTCATCCGAGACGTTGTACCTTGGGATCGAAGCACCAACGCAACCAGAAACATCAAGGTGGTTGGGCGAATATCGGTTAAGGGTATACTGTTAAACAGTAGCCTCGTCTTTTAATTCTGTCCATTTCAATTACGTTTTTCAATTCTGTTATTTAAAATTCTGCAATTTACTTTTCTGTCTTTTTTAATTCAGTATTTTAATTTACTGTACTTAGCTATAACTTTTCAATTCTGTTTGTACCTTTCTGTAATTTCTTTAAAGTTCTGTTTTTTGCTGTAATTTCAATTCTGTAATTTAATTCAGTAATTAGAATAGTTTCAATTCAGTCATGTTATTTCAGTTTCAATCAGAACAGTCTGGCTGTTAAGTTTATACTTTCCAGTCCGGCAGTTTCTATTTATTGTAATTCAGTACATCAGATTATTAATCAATAATAATCTGAATAACGTCTGTTTTAATTACTTTTCAGTACCTACATGTTGTAATCAGTAATTTTCGTTCCAATTCGAAATTAATAAAGATTACACTGGTTTTGTTTATCTCTTGTTTAGTCCTTTAATTATTGTTTAATTGTTATTTCGTACACGGAAACCAACAATCTTAACCGATAATTGTTGTTTCTTCCGTGTATTAATTAATACAATTATTATTTGGTTTAAAGGGAATAATGCTTTTTTGTTTTCAATTCTAAATCATATTAGAAGTTGAATTACAAAGAAAAATTCCAAACAGTTTTAATTTTGTTTTTAGAATCTTGTTGATACCAACCGTATTGGTATTCAATAAGAATCGTATTAATTCTTTTTTGATATCAACCGTATTGGTATTCAAAAAGGAAAAAACCGTTTAATTTTATTGTTTAAATAAAATTCTTTTACAAACCCAAATTTCTATTTTGGTGTTTTGTTTATAGAATTTATTGTACACGTATCTCATACGTTTTGTGTTGTCGTTTCAGATGACAAACACGTCGCCTATTGAGTTGCCTATTGGAAGTGAGCATGACCCAGTGGTTGGTGGAAATGTCCATAACACTGGGGGCGATGCGATTATGGGGACTAACGCCGAGGACGTAGCTGCAGCGGCTGAGGCTGCCGCGGCTGCTACGGCCAAAGCTGAGGCTGCGGCCGAAGCAGCGGCTACGGCCAAGACCGCGGCCAAGGCTGCGGCTAGAGCCAAGGCTATGACTAAGGGCAAGGCACCGATGTATTCGGCTGTGCCTAATTTGCCGACTTCTCATCTGGAGAAACCAAAAAAATTCAGGGGAGACAACTTTAAACGTTGGCAGTAAAAGATGCTGTTTTATCTCACCACCCTGAATCTGACCAGGTTTCTTAAGGATACTGCTCCCGTCCTAAGCGAGGATGATCTGTACGAGCAGTCGTTCTCTGCGGTTGAGGCATGGAGACATGCTGACTACATATGCAAGAACTATATCCTGTGTGCTCTAGATGACATGCTGTTCAGTGTTTTCGAGCCCAAAGCTACTGCAAAGGAGCTATGGGAAACTCTCGAAAACAAGTGCAAAGTGAATAACGCTGGCACAAAGAGATTTGTTGTCACGGACTTTCATGAGTACCGTATGACTGACAGCAGGGGTGTCATGGATCAAGTTAAGGAGCTCCAACTCATTTACCATCGCCTTGAGGCTGAGTGGCTAGTGATTAATGAGCCTTTCCAGCTGGTACTCATGATTGAAAAATTGCCACCATCTTGGAAAGACTTTCAAAACTACCTGAAGCACAAGCGGAAGGAAATGAAGCTGGAGGGGCTAATTGAGAAGCTCAATATCGAGGTGAGCAACCGTCGCTCCGCTAGGAGAGTCGGTGGTGCTAACGTCTCGATGGAAAAGGCCATTGTGGTCGAAAGCTCCAACGTCAAACGGAAACATTTTGACAACGGAGGCAGTGCCGTTGTCGCAAAGAAATTTGCGGGAACCTGCTTTGTGTGTAACAGGACCGGTCATCGTGCCGCAGACTGTTATAACAATAAAGGCGCTGTTAAGCCCAAGCCCCCCCCCCCCCCGAGGAACTTCAAGGACAAGGGAAAGAGGAAAGCTCCAGCTCAGGCACATCTGGCCAAGGGAGGACGAGATGATGACCACTTTACTGTTGTGGTCTCTAAGGTGAATCTTGTGGAGAGCAACCCCAAAGAGTGGTGGCTAGATACCGGCACCACAAGCCACATCTGCTCTAACCGGTGGATGTTTAAGACCTACGAGGCGGTAGAGGGAGAAAGCTGCTTTATGGGAAATTCTGCTACTTCCAAGATGGAAAGAAAAGGAATGGAGGTGATGAACATGTCCTCGGAAAAAGAGTTGAGGTTGACAAATGTGCTCCATGTTCCGGATATCCGTAAGAATCTGATATCCGGATCGGTGATGGTGAAGAACGGGTTCAAGCTGGTTTTAGAATCCGATAAAATTGTAATCACCAAAAATGGTGTCTATGTAGGCCGTGGCTATATGACCAATGACATGTTTAAGTTAAATGTAGGGACACCGGCTCCCAATAAGGGTGCTAAATCTAAGGCTAGCACTAGCGATGTAATGACTGTTGCCCAAGAGGCCAATAAAAATTCTAATTTTGCTTATTTATTTGAGTCATTTCATTTGTGGCATGGTCGATTAGGTCACGTGAATTATAATTCGTTAAAGAAATTAATATCACTAAAACTAATACCAAATTTTGTCTTTAATAAGCAACACAAATGTGAGATTTGTGTAGAGGCAAAATTAACGAAATCATCGTTTCAACATGTTGAACGAGAAAGTGAACCTGTCGGTCTAATACACACGGATGTGTGTGACTTAAAGTTTATACAAACACGAGGAGGGAAAAAGTACTTTGTCACCTTTATGGATGATTGTACTAAATACTGTTATGTTTACTTAATGAGAAGTAAAGACGAAGCAATAGAGAAATTCGCTCTTTATAAGACCGAAGTTGAAAATCAACTCAATAGAAAAATTAAAACATTGAGAAGTGATAGAGGCGGTGAATTTGAATCACCGTTTGAGCAAATATGCGCTGAAAGCGGCATTATACATCAAACCACAGCCCCATACACTCCCGAGCAAAACGGGGTTGCTGAGCGTAAAAATAGAACGCTAAAGGAAATGATGAATGCTATGCTAATCAGTTGGTTACCCCAGAACATGTGGGGGGAAGCGATACTTTCCGCAAACTATGTTTTAAACAAGTTACCACATAAGAAGCGAGAAAAGACTCCATATGAATTATGGAAAGGTCATCAATCCAGTTATAAGAACCTGCGGGTTTGGGGTTGTCTCGCGAAGGTCCTAGTTCCCACTCCTAAGAGGATGAGAATTGGTCCTAAAACGATAGACTGTGTGTTCATCGGATATGCACATAATAGTAGTGCATATCGGTTTCTCGTACACAAGTCGGACAATCCCGATGTGCAAGTAGATACGTATATGGAAAGCCGAGAGGCCTCTTTCTTTGAAGATATCTTTCCCCGTAAATTACCTACATCTGTGCCAACTCAAGAGTTGAACAGTGAAGGAAATATGGGGGCAAGTGAACCGACAGAGGAAGAGGAAGAGCCTCGGCATAGCAAAAGGGCAAGGAAGGAAACTTCCTTTGGACTTGATTTCTTAACCTTCATGGTTGAAGGCGAACCGGTGACATATAAACAAGTTATGTCAACACCAGATTCCCAATATTGGGAAGAAGCCATTCAAAATGAGATTGAATCAATCATGCAAAACCACACTTGGGAACTAGTGGATCTTCCGAGAGGATGTAAGCCCCTAGGTCACAAGTGCATCTTCAAGAAGAAGTTAAGGGTTGACAGCACGATTGAGAAATAGAAGGCAAGACTTGTAGTAAAAGGCTTCAGGCAAACTGAAGGTGTTGATTATTTTGACACGTATGCTCCTGTCTCCAGGAAAACGTCTATCCGAATCGTCATTGCTCTCACAACTTTGTTTGATATGGAAATACATCAAATGGATGTAAAGACGGCATTTCTAAATGGAGAACTGAAAGAAGAAATTTACATGTAACAACCGGAAGGGTTTGTAGTTCCTGATAAAGAGCACCAAGTGTGCAAACTTGTAAAGTCTCTATATGGACTCAAACAAGCGCCAAAGCAATGGCACGAGAAGTTTGATAGAATTATGCTATCAAACGGTTTTCGCATTAATGAGTGCGATAAATGTGTCTACACTAAAGGAAGTGGAAGAGACTGTGTTGTAGTCTGTCTCTATGTGGATGACAAGATTATAATTGGGAGTACTGATAGAATCAGTTCCACAAAGAAAATGTTGTCACAACACTTCGATATGAAGGATCTGGGTATAGCTAATGTAATACTTGGTATGAAGATTACCAAAACATCAGAGGGGTATGCCTTGTCACAAAGTCACTATGTTAAACAAGAACTAGACAAGTTTGACAAGGGCAGTAAGGCGATGTCTAGAACCCCAATTGAGTTCAACTGTAACCTGAAAAAAAAATTCGGTAAGAGTGTGAATCAATTAGAGTTCGCTCGAGTCATAGGCAGTCTCATGTATATAATGAATTGCACTAGACCAGACATAGCAAACTCAGTGAGTAGACTGAGCAGGTACACCAGCAATTCGAATGAGGAACACTGGAAGGCCATAATGAAACTTCTCAGATATATGAGCTTTTCAGCCGATTACGGGCTGCACTGTACCAGATATCCAGCGGTATTGGAAGGGTACTCAGATGCCAACTGGATATCAGACTCCAATAGCACAAGGTCCATGAGTGGATATGTGTTTATAATGGGATGAGCTGCTGTGTCTTGCAGATCCTCCAAACAGACGTGTATTGCAAGGTCAACTATGGAATCTGAATTCATAGCGTTAGACTTAGCAACTGAAGAGGCAGACTGGCTGAGAAGTCTTTTGGAAGAAATTCCAATGTGGCCAAAACCTGTTCTTGCAATAAGCATGCATTGTGATAGTCAATCAGCTATTGCACGGGCTCAGGATCATATGTATAATGGAAAGTCTCGACATATACGTTGGAGACATAAATCCGTAAGGGAATTGTTATCCAACGGTGTGGTATCCTTAGATTTTATGAGATCAAAGGAAAACATAGCGGATCCATTAACAAAAGGCTTGACTCAAGTAGGAGTCGAGACGTCATCGAACGGAATGTGATTAAAGCACATTAAATTGGTGGCCCCCCCATAGGCAACCCAACCTAAACGGAATATTTCCTGATAGGTTCAAAGGGAAACTGAACTGTGAGGGCAACCGAACAAAGCACTCGGGAACCTGGAGTTCCCAGCTCATTTCCGCGATAACAGAGTGATAGACCTGTACCATTGTAAGGGTGAGCTTGAGGCTCTTAATGATCCAAGTAACTCGACGGTCGAGTAAAGTGAGTCAGGACACTTTCGACTTGGAACACCTATAACGAGTGTGTAAGGCCGGTACCATGTGATGAGCTTGGGCTAAATCACTAGAGCACTCAGTTGAAGTTGCCAAGGCAGTCCAGGCCAAATATGGACAATAACTAAAGGGCCTAGTACGTGGATAGAGAGGGCACTGTGCGGGTGCCATTATGGGATATACAAAGCTTAATGGTTCAAGGCTATACAACTACCTAATAGTAGTATTCTGGGTGGTACTCCGCTACGACAGGTTCAAGGCGCGCGCTACCTGACCTTAGGCAGTGAGCTTTTGCGGTTCTCTTGATTTGCATTTAGGACATGGGCTTTCGAGCCAATTGCATTCATGTGGGGGATTGTTGGAAAACATGTATTTTAAACATGGTTGTTCCGAGTGGTCAGAGACCATCTTTGAGTCAATATTCAATGTGACTACTCAGAATTTCTGAAGCCGTACTCAAAGAGTTTGAGTAGCTCGTGCGACGAGCTTCGCAACGGTATATCGCATGACCTATTCGAAGAATGGATGTGAATGATAATTGGACTCGAAGGTTGGTACTCGAAAGAGGAAGAAAATTCAAATCTGGAAAATGGAAAAGAAAATGGGATTAAACCATGAGAGTTATCCCACATTGTGAAATCATGAGTGATTTTTACAATAATCAAGAGCCAAAGGTAATTTTTATTCATGAAAATGTTACTGGTATATAAATAATATATTATATATATGAGTACATTTTCTAGTTTAAATTTGATTCTAATAATTTTTGCAATTAGTACATACTTGAGATTACTCATTTATGTCTTTTCTTTTCCTTGATAGTTTTGCAACGATGGCAAATGAACAATACGAGCATAGATACAAACTATCCGTGCCACTTCCTCCTTCGCTAGTAGAAAGAGATTTTTGGAAGAAGATTGCACAAAAGAATGGGGGAAACGTTGAGTACGTCAACGGGCTAAGAGCAAGCGCTTTCTCTTCGGATCCTAATGATTCACTTGGGAGAAGCAAATGGAACCTTAAGGTTTATAACTTGTACCCTTAAAATAAAACCCAGTTTGCTAATTAAGAAGAACCCTAGTTTAAAATTTTCTTGAATAATACATCCTGACTAATTTATGTTAAATGAAACCAGAATTTTTCCCGCCTGGACCAGTCATCATTGCGGCTTCTGAACCGTGAAATTGAGGTAATGTCGTTACTAATTAATTTAGGGTTACCGTTAATCGCTATAGTCACATGCACATTTTAATATAGAGATCCTTTTTCACTTTTAACAGGGGGTAACAGATCCCTTGCTTTACCTGGGAATGTTGTTTAGCTACATTTACTGG
This sequence comes from Primula vulgaris, assembly GCA_963920805.1. Classification (NCBI taxonomy): domain Eukaryota; kingdom Viridiplantae; phylum Streptophyta; class Magnoliopsida; order Ericales; family Primulaceae; genus Primula; species Primula vulgaris. The sequence continues at coordinate 2,237,659 of OY987220.1, read as the reverse complement.
TCGGCCGAACCAGGCAACTTATACAGGTAGTTCTCGATCGTCTGTTTACTTTATTTTTATTGGCTATTTTGACGTGGGAAATGGATTATTTATTTTCTTTCTTTTTGGAAATTAAGTATCGAGTATCATCATTATGGCGCACCAAGAACTTGGTATGGGACCCCAGGAAGTGCAGCGTACGATTTCGAGGAGGTGGTTAAAAAGGTTGTATTTCCGGAAGGGGGTCTTGAAATATACGAACCTTATGATATACTCAACTTCAAGGCAATGTTGTTCTCCCCTGAAGTAATGCTCAGAAACGAAGTGCCGATTTTCAAAACGGTGCAGTATCCCGGGGAATTCGTCATCACTTTTCCCAAGGCTTATCATATGTCAATTAACCATGGTAACACTGCTGATTATGTAGCTTTTTTTATCTTCATATTGCAGTATTGAAAAAATACAATTGCTTAGCAAATCTATAACTAAAACTAACATGGAAGCAGTAACGATATGGGAATTAATCATGATAACAACAGTATCTAGCAAGGTTCTTTTTTCTTCTTCTTAGTAATTCTTTATGGAAATCTACCACGTTAATACTAATAATTTTTAAGAATGTTGTTCTATTCAATCTGGTATTTGAAAATCTGCAATTTCTTAGTAAAGTTTTGTGTGAATTTCACAGGTCACACTAATAATTAACTTGAATATCGTTTTTCTTTCTATCTAGCATCTGAACATTTGTAATTTCTTCGCGCAATTGGCCAGGATAACACTAATGATTCTTAAGTATCTGGTCTTTTTTAATTTAGCATTTGAAACTTGCAATTTCTTAGTGATGTTCTATGATAATTTTTCAAGTTAAAACTAGCATTGTAAAAGACTCTCGGTTATCCATTCTAGTATTTAGATATTTTAAAATGTTTGACCTTTTTTTTTTACTTGAACCAGGGTTTAATTGTTGGGAAGAGACGCATTTTGCTACACCGCATTGGTTTCCCTTCGGAGATGAAGCAAGTGAACGTCGTGCTCTTTATATCAGGCCCGAGATCGTTCCATAACAAGAGCTCTTATGTAAAGAAGCAATGTATATGTTCGAAAACAGAAAATCACAGCTAGAGTCGTATATTTATAGGGATATGAAGATCAACTTCGCAGCTTTACTAAGTCTCCATCACTTTGCTTGCAATGAGATCAGAGAGAGAGGAGCTACAGTTAGGATTGCTCGGTATAGCAAGAAGATTATGCATTGTGGTGCTTGTAGTCGGGAATGCCACCTGGCTTACGTAAAGTGCAAATGCTTTCCGACGTCAATTTGCATATTTCATGGTAATTTTCTCATTTATTTTCATGAATATTTTTAACTAAGGACACTTGCGGAAAATTTTGATTATATTTTTGTGAAATGACAGAGATATACGAAGGGTGCCCTTGCAAGGCAAATCGTATCATGTCCGTTAAACAAGAGATCCTTGGGATGCAAACTGTCGCACAATCCTTTGAGAGTGATGACGAATTTTTTTTTTCCGAAGTGGAAAAATTAGTATCGTTGAGAGGTACTCCTATGAAGTGCTCTATAAGGATGAAAATAGACAAGGTACTATTTATATTTTAAATTTATTAAATTATCATATAATGTTGGTTGGCTTTGTATTTTCTATAGTTTTAGTACTTGTAACACAATGTAAATACTATTTTGTGACAACAGGATCTTTCTGAATTGATTATAGACTCGAAGCAAAAATTCGGAAAGTGAGCCTACATGTGATGAAACCGCAATCTAGAAAAGGCTCGAAGTTGTTATTTTTCTTTTGAAGTTGTGTGTTCTTGAACACATAGTCTAATAATGTAACAAAGTTTATTACCTTTCAAGTACTGAAATATTGATTGCTGTCTTCTTATTGTGTGCTTTTTTGCTTTTAATGAAATACAATATATGAAAATTGTCGAAAATCTGGATATTTTCAGTTTGTTTATCAAACCTGAGATAATACTTTTTATCTGATGTTGTATTATGAAATCTCAAGTATACAACAATTAAAATCAACGTATTTGGGTTATTAAGTACATAAGACAATTATTCAAAAGTATGTACCTAAGTTCATAAAACTATATTGGTTTTAACGGGAAGCCAAAAACTAATTCCGTTGGCTTTCCATTCGAACTCTTTTTTTCCCACAAAATTGCACCCTCCAATCGATTTATATTAAGGGGAAATTGCATAACAGCAACTAGAACCAACCGATAGGAATTTCAGAAATCAACATTGGACTTTACTGTTTTCTGCAAATGACAAAATAAGTGATTGTGAGACTATGCCTACTCATTTTTAGTTTGATAGGAAGCATAAACATTAGTTTTGATATGAGTAACTTTTTTGCTTTCAGAATACCATCCCTGCTCGGTTTGATTATTGGAAAGTTCTAGAAGGAACTAAAAGAAAGAATAGTAATGCGAAGCAAAACGAAAACATATGGCACTTAATAGGCGAATGTCGAATTTACAATATTATTGTGATTTCATTACCACTTAATATGACTAAAAAACTTTGAACTTGAGACGACACTCGCATTTCAAAAACAATAACACTGTGTAATCGGACTCGTATTCAAGTACTGAGATAGCTTGTCCTAGGTGAGGTGATGGCATGTCTTTCCTCTGAATGTTCAAAATTTGCTGTAAAATATGTATTTCAACATGTAGCATAAGAAATACTACAAAAAAAACATCAGGATATGTTGATAAATCGAATGCCGCAAAATATAACAACTGAACATCAACAATTTGGGTTGCTAGAATGTCTAAATATAACGACACTCACTTTACTATCAGAATAGCAAGAAATCGTCTCTTGTGCGCTATCCTAACATTTTCTTGTAGAGAAACTGATAAGAACAGTTCTTTTGGTTATTTATATTATTTAATTGGACTTATTTACTATTTTATTATTCACGTTGTTAGTCATTTTGGAGACTATTTGTAGAGAGTTCTATCTTATTGTTAGGTTATGAATTGATTAGTTTACGAAAAGAGGCAACCCGTAGTCTGTTTTCTCTCCTAAATGTCTCTGTTTCTCGTCTGATTTTTCTCTGTTTCTCACCTATATTTCCCCAACTCTGACCGGTTTTGTCATTGGTATCTAGAGAAGTTCTTTTCAACATCTCGTGGGAATTCTAATTCATTTTTTTTTCTCATCCAATTCTATCTAATATCTATGGAAAATATAAAAAAAAAAAAAATTGAAGTTACATAAGAACTGATTCGGAATGTGGTTATATATATCGTTGGGCAAATTATTTACGAAACTACCACCATAATAGATGTTCTTAAGCGGCTAAGCGACCACTTTGGGATGAATTTAATGAACAAAAACGAGGAAGTAAGAGGTATCATTTGTGAGTGGACTAATATCGAAGACAGTGATGACGATGAAGACATCGCATCAGAATCCGATAGTCAAAACGAGTTAGACATATACCCGCACATGAATATGAGGGCTTGGTCGGTAGTTGTTTATGAGATTCTTTTCGTATAACGTCACCACCACCATGTGCGACGCCTCTGGTACTAGCACAACCGTCGCCAACAATACCACATCCATCCCCGGAAAGTCCGAACGAGGGAGAAAATTTTGTAATTATAGGTGCATTTAAGGTGTTCGACAAAAAGCTTGAAGCTAAATGTTTTAGGTGCGAACTTACCGTTTTCCGCTGCCATAGTTACCTATATTTAATTAGCAATGCTCATCTAATATTATTTATGGATTTGTTATTTGAGAACTGCATGAATCGTTGATTAATTGGTACGAAATTATTTTATGGTCTAAACTCGACAAATTGGACTAGTATGAAATATTTTAATTATTGATCCAGTCGAAAATGTCTAAATTTTTTCATAATTGGTGGAAAGATAGATGAGACATATATAGAGGTTAGGAGCTAAGATTCGTCTTGTTTGGCTATATGGTTAATGAGATATGAATTTTTTAAGTTGACACTGCCGTTCAGATTTTTTTCTGCTTGGACACCTAGACAGCTGTTTGGAAAAATAATTATATTTTATACCAAAACATATTTCAAATTGGTTGAAATTTTGTGGGTTGGTAGAATACTAGTATATGGTCGTGTGGAAATAAAAATTGATGCATCTGGATCAATATCGACTGAGTTATGAATTTTTAAAGTTTGGGTTGTGTGCAGTTTTTTTTATTATGACAGCTACGATGTCGTTTAGAAAATTAATTGTTTGGCCTAGCAAAGGGTATTGGATTCAGACAAAATTTTGTAGGAAGATAGACTATTTGTGTACGGATGTTTCACGCTAAAATCACAAAGTTTGGACAAAAAGGGAATTAGCTATGAATTTTCAAAGTTCAAAGTTCAAACTGGACAGAATAGACCAGTCCAAGTAAAATAATTTTTGTGTCAAGTAAAAAGTGTTCAAATTTTAAGAAACTTGGTGAGAATATACACGAGACCGCTACGATATTTTGACACAAAATTTACTACTTACTGATGAACGGCCGGTGAGATATGATTTTCAGAGAATAACTGATTTTTTGTGTTCGGATGATTTTTATGCTCATGATTTAATGGTTGATCTGGTTAATGATGTGGATGTGGAACAGTTTTATATTGTTGGTTTTCTGGATTATTTTAGTGTTTTGATTGATATTGTTAATGGAATTACGACTTGTTCGAGTTTTCTGGAAATTTATTATCGTGGTTTGAGTGGTTTTGCGGGTTATGGGCAGTCCCAAAATCGGTTTGAAAACATGTTTAGAGGACAAAATTAGTTGGAAGACAATTGGTTATGTTCTTGTACTATTGATAGACAAGAATATTGATGGGGTATGTCATACTCTCCGTAAGCCATCGAGTAATTATTTGATCCGTATTGGGATGGTACTTTTTATCAAGTTTCTGAAATCCCGTATATTCAAGTGTATTCGAGTGCAACAATTAATGGTACATGTGATACTTTCATGTACGACTGGGGCGCTCGGTTGATCCGATTTGCTTGGGAGTATGGTTTCGATATATTATTTTGATATTGTTGTTTTGGTCCAATGCCAAAAATTCGGAGGGACGGTTGTTTGGTGGGTTGGAAGAGGGTGAATGAGCTTCTATTTGATCATGGTAGGCTCCGCTTAAAATGATGGAGTACTGTTGTCGGGTTACTGCCAGATCGAGTAAGAGGGTGCATCCGTGCGCTTAACCACAACCTAAAGGGCAAGCTTGTTCTTAAAAGGGATGGAATGATAAGCACGGTTTTTTTGGTTATTTATATTATTTAATTGGACTTATTTACTGTTTTATTATTCACGTTGTTAGTCCTTTTTGAGAATATTTGTAGAGAGCTTTCTCCTATTTTTAGTTTATAAATTGATTAGTTTATAAAAATAGAACCCTAATCTGTTTTCTCTCCTAAATGAATTTATTTCTCGTTTGACTTTTCTCTGTTTTTCACCTATATTTCTTCAACATTTACGGGTTTTATCCGAAACTGACACGTATGTCGGACATAATATTCTCCTTTAACTTGGACGAGAGGTTATCAAAATGAAACCGAAATGCATGTGTACCTAACTGCAAACGCAAATAACAATATAATGGAACAAAACCCACCTCCAAATTTAAGGATCAACTCAAAAAGTAGATTACGGATTTTACTTTTGCATGTTTTTTTTCCTTATCTTCTCGCTAGCAGAAAGTAGAACATTTTTTAAAAAAGAAACGAGACAAAATAGTGTATACATAATAGAGGCTCAATTTGACGACAACATTTTTTAAAGGATCTTTTAGCTTTTAGCTTTTCTTAATGTGTGCTAAAAAAACTCACCTACATTTAAAAAAAAAATTGAACTCTTACATACAATTTGGATATAAAACATTCGTGTTATACTGATTTTCCATACATAAGTCAACGGTAAAGCTGGAAAAAAAATTGATACAATATAAGAAAAAAATTGAAAAGAGAATTTAGTAAATAGGAAAAACCCAACAATTCATGATACAAAAACACAATTAACCCATCCTTTCTATAAAAAAATAATATTTTTGTTACTATTCTAAGCAACTTTAATTTTGACATTAGAAAATAAAGTTGACACTTCACCGTAATGATCTTTTATGTAATTGTAATACTAACTAGTAATATAAACTAAATAGTCAAGAAATCAAATTAGGGTGGGGTTCGGTGCGGTTCGGTTTTTGGCAAAACCAAAACCGAATAGATTTTTCTTCGCGGTAGAGTTTGATACAGTGCAAGATTACCAATACAAGGATATAAACGGTAATCATATCGGGGTAGATATAAACGGGTTGGTTTCTATAGCTTCGGTTAATGCTAGCTACTTCGACAAAGGGAATTCAACGAGAAAAGAGCTTAGTTTGAAGAGTGGACAAACAATCCAAGCTTGGGTTGATTATGATTCGGGGGAAAACGAGCTAAATGTGACACTTTCACTTTCCTCGACAAAACCTGAAATCCCGATTCTGTCGATGGAATGTGATCTTTCTCCGGTTTTGGAAGATTATATGTATGTAGGTTTCTTTGCTTCTACAGGGCTTTTGGCTAGCTACCATTATATTATAGGTTGGAGCTTTAGAATCGATGGAGAAGCGGAGTCTCTACGTTTAAATTCTCTTCCATCTTTACCTGGGAAAAAACGAAAAGGAAAACAGAATCAAATCGTTATCGTTGTTTCGGTTTTCGCTCTATTTTTTGTAACATTTTATGTAGTAATTGCTCTTTTTCTTATTATCAGGAGGAGGCTAAAACAAGAAGCAATTGAGCCTTGGGAGGTTGATATTGGTCCCCATAGATTCTCCTATAAAGAGCTCGGAAAACCTACAAAGGGGTTTAAAAATAAAGAACTACTCGGTTTTGGTGGTTCTGGTCGAGTTTACAGAGAGATTTTACCGAATTCAAGTACCCAAATCGCGGTTAAACGAATATCAAACGAGTCGAAACAAGGCGTGCACTCTTTTCTGTCGGAAATAGCCACGATTGGGCGACTACTCCACCGAAACTTGGTACAACTAATGGGATGGTGTCGGAAAAGGAACGAGCTTTTGATTGTTTACGATTTTATGCCTAATGGGAGCTTAGATAAGTACATATTCGATAAACCAAAGATGGTTTTGAATTGGAAACAGAGACTTAAGATCATAAAAGGGGTAGCTTCGGGGTTGTTATACTTACACGAAAGGTGGAAACAAAGTGTGATACATAGAGATATAAAAGCGGGTAGTGTTTTGTTAGACTCATAAATGAATGGGAAATTGGGAGATTTTGGGTTAGCTAAATTGTATGAGCATGGATCGAACCCGAGCACAACTAAGGTTGTCGGTACTTTAGGGTACCTCGTGCCCGAATTAACAAGAACAGGTTTTAAATTTATCTGATAAACTACTACATTTCTTCATTTCTATTTTAGCTTTCAAGCTTAGTCTTTCACTTAGAAGTTAGAATTTTGTAAGCTTTTTTTTCCGTTTCTATCTATTTTTGAGGTTTAGAGGAAATGTAGTTTGTAGTTTTCAAGCTAGATTTTTTGTGCGATACCTGGTTTGCATTGTTTGCCGTTTAAAGATTTATTGCTTTTGAACAGAAAATTCGAAAAGCTAAATTTACTTTCGCATTTTGAGAAAACTAATTCGCGATACACCTACAAACACACTGTAAGGGATTGTTTGGTTGCACCATAAAACCAAAAAAATGGAATTTTTTAGGTTCAGAAAAAAAAAAGAGCTAGGTTTGCCTAGTTTAAAGCTACTAGCCTTTTTAGGCCAAATAACTAGAAAACCGCAGCGTTTAAGCTTACAAAAAAAAAGTGACCCAGCTTCTAGTAAAAAAAAGTAGGAGCCAAGAAACTGCAACCAAACAGTACCTAAATAAACTAAAAACTTCAAGCTGAAATCATCCAACTTTCTCCCAACTCGAATTTTTTTTTTCTTTTTTTCCAAAATAAGCAGCAAGAAGTATATTACAAGTGGCAAAAGATTTTGGTTAGCACAGGTAGCTAACTCAAGTGAGAACCCAGGTCCAAAACTAACACATAACCGTAAGAATGGCTTCGCTACATGATAGATCAAGGACATGATTGCAAAATAACCTTTTTAGATACTAAAGAAATCGCTTAATAGCTTGAACAAAAGAAGCTTCTGCCTAATATATGAGCACTTGGAATCACCCACATTGGTAATTTTATTTCTTAATCAATATAGAAAATATATATAGTTATACGAGTAACTCGTCTGATTTTACAACAGGTAAGCCTAATACAGCATCGGATGTTTTTGCTTTCGGGGCTTTGTTGCTCGAAGTTGTTTGTGGGAGAAGACCAATAGAGACAAAGGCAAGGCCATAGGAGTTGTTTCTAGTGGAATGGGTATATGAGAGGTGGAAGAAAGGGAACGTTCTCGAGGTAGTGGATAAGAGGTTGAGAGAGGAGTTTAACGAGACAGAAGCGATTTTGGTCATCAAGCTCGGTTTAGTGTGCTCAAATAGTTTACCGTCCACGCCAAGTATGAGAGACGTGATGGGGTACTTGGAAGGCGTGGTTGAATTACCCGGTGACGTGCCACCGCCTGATGAGTGTGTGGTAAAGAGGGTTGAATCTTAGCGTTTCCATTTAGGCCTTGTTTGGTTGCAACTTTCAAGCTCAGTTTATTTTTGCGCAAAAGCTAGTCACTGCATTTGGTTGACTGGTTTTTAAATAGAGGTTCTGATCCGAAACATTTTTCACTTACAGTCACCCGCCCCAATAAAAAAGAGCTCAAACCCTGTTTTTAAGCTTCAAAAATAACTTATAATCTATACGGAAAATATTCAAATGTACAAAAAGAGCTTAAAAGTTGTTTTTAACTTTAAAAAAATATATTATAATCTACACGAGAAATATATTAAAATGTAAAAAATATTTAAAAGTTGTTTTTTAGTTTTTTTTAATGTTTGTTTGAATTATTAAGTAAAAAAACAATATACTAAAATTTTACGAAAATAATATATATTTTTTTATCGCTTGTAAAGTGACTTGCACTTAAAAATATTATGAGAATAGTGACTTATGAACAAAAATCTTATTGAATGGTGACATCCCATCAATAAAGCGCAACTAGATCCCCCTAGCAGAACTATTCTCGTTACATGCATTATTATCTATCTTTCCCCATGTCGAATTAGCATCATTTGAAGGCACAGTGTTAGGCATCGAGCCCCATGTTGAATTAGCATCATTTATAGGGGCGGTGATCGGTTTTGAACCCCAACTTTCACCAGTGTCTTCAGAAGAACCACGTTGATCGTCGGGGGAGTTTTTGGTTTATTTCCCCCACTGTTTCCCCAACTTCCAGCACCTTGCAAGGAACCAGCCTGGTCTTCTGAAGGCATTTTTGCTGGTTGACCCCAATTTCCCCCACCAGTTCCCCAACCTCCAGCACATTGACAAGAACCAGCCTGACCTTCTGAGAGTGTTTTCGGCGGTTTACCCCAACCTCCAGCTTGTGCACTATCTGTGACATGTTTTTCATCGGTTGATGACGCCGGATTCGAAAGAGAGAGATGATAAACAAGAAACCAAGTTACTCGTCACCCGATGGAATACACCAAGGGGATAAGAGAACACTAGAAGAACAACTTTGTTCTAACAAGTGAATACTCAAAAAAGAGAGTTTTATATTTATCAAAATTTATACATACCAGCTCTTAGGTTCAATGGATTTGTCTCTCACGATTTTCAAAGTCACAAAAATCTATCCAAAATTAGAGTCACCCTATTTATTCTGAACAGTGCTTACTAGAAAATTCATAACTAATTCTAGAAATTTCCGAAAAATGCAATGTTTACATTTTCGAAAACTAGATTCATTTATCCTTCTAATGGTACCAGAATGAAAACAGTTTTTTCGATAAAGTTGACTTAGATGCTGTGAAATATCTGCTTTGGTGTTATCACTTGAACTTAACATTTTTTGGCCCATTTCTTGAATTGGGCTGAGCCTCCCGGATCAGTTGATGTGTTTCCCTAACCTGCACTTGGTTTCAACGCCGGCTTACTACCCCAACCACCACCTCCTTCATCTTCAAAACAAAAACAAAATAAATAAATCAGCACTAAAAGAAAGTCATTGAGTGGCAAGAGACAATGAACATAGAGATCTTGCAAATTCATAGTGAAAAGTACAAAACGAAAAAGTACCTTTCTCATCAATCTCCATGGCAGAAGGACCTGAAGATGGGAAAGCAGCCAAGAGCTTCTGCATAATAATTGCAACACTTTCAGTACAGTGGGGACCATTGGAAACAATGATAAGAGAGAGATTATTTTATTGATATGATAGTAAATTAGTAATGCACTAATACGTCTCAGATGCAAAGGGTGAGCACAAACTTAAGATGGAGAACAAAACATTTGAAGTTCAAGGATATCCAGAAGATAAGATCAGATACGAATGTACTTTATCATGAGATTCTCAACTTGCGAAATGGCATACAATCTAGCTAATGTCGTTTGGTAAATACATAAGCAATAACAGTAACCAAGGCTTCTTATTTTCGCTTAGTGATATACAAGCAGTCCAAAAACTGAAACGGCCATAATAGCACTATATATGCATTTTCATTCTTCACTCTTCAATGCAATAATAAAGTATTACGAGATATTGATAAACGCAGTCTAGTAGAAACGAGAATGTTACGTTCACTACTTTAACACTCCTCATTACACTGCTTGTGAGAGCAGTGAAGACAAAAACGGTACATGACAAAACTGTAAAAAATTTCCTCACTGCTCTCACAAACAGTGTAAAAAGAAGTGTTAGAATAGTGAAAATATATTTATTTAACAGAAACAGAAGGAAGTATAAGTAGACACTAACATGGTCCACTGGAGCAAAAGAATTACAATAATATTAGAAACAATAACAATATGCAACTTAAGAAAAAGAACAGCATGACTACTTAATCAAAGTTAAAATGATTTAACTGGACAAACCCACTAAGTAAGTTCACGGCTGAGTGAGATTTCTTTTTAATGAAAAGAGTATATGCGTTAATAAAAAGTAGCCATTAATATTGACTTAAGACTAAGAAAATCTAAAAATGAACGAGGAGTTATATGGTAATATCATAAACTAACCTTCCATCTGTAGATGTTTGAAATTCCTATCCGCTGTTCTAGTTGCAGTTTTGCAGTTAGGTTCTAAGTGAGGTTGCAACCACAGTTGGAACCCAGTGTATTAATGGACAGAACTGTAAAAAGTTAAATGTACTTGAATTAAATCACATGCACATTTAACAACGGAGTTCACCTAACTAGGCTACGTCTCCGGGACACTTACCCAGATTATGATATTATAAAAAGCTTACAATATAGGACTCAAGTCTTAACGAAAAACACTTAGACTCCCTTTAGGTTTTTCTGCCTATCTCTATATTGCTCCTACTCTATAACTATCACTTATAAATCAATGGCATCCCACCATTGTTTTCTTTTTAAAGCTCACGTGTATTCTCTCAAGAATGAGTTCTTTATAATTTAGAATACACACCTTTTACAAGCTTAAGTTACTAAGTATATAAGCAAGTAAAAACAATCTTCTATCTTCAATATCTTTTGATTGCTTTTGACTTTATTGATTGGCTTCAATCTTCCCATGCATTGCGTAATACTTCAGCGTGGATTGACTCCAATCATCATTGGTTAATACCTGTTTAGCAACAAGCTTGAAAGTAGGAGTTAATCTTTTCATTTGAAAGGAAACATATAAAGATAATATCTTTTAAAGATAATATCTTTTCATAGACATATGAAACATTCAACTCCATATAACAATCAATCTTTAAACGTATCTTTACTGAATATATATAAGGATCAAAGATTGAAACAAGTGATAAGGACAAGCATAAGAATAGAGATATATATTAAAAGGAAACATAACCTTATAAAGTAATCTCTTTATATCTTTTAGAAAACATCTTTCCTTAACACTTTGATATTCTCAATATACGCATATTAAACCTTTAAGAACATATGAGAATATATCCTGCATACTGTAGAACAAATAATTACCAATAGAGAACAGTTGTGCAGTTTTACAGAACTAGACAGAATACTGCTGAGCAGCAGGTTGGAACAGTGGTTGCAACTGAGGTTGCAACCGGTACTTGAAACCTAACACTACTTACTTAGTAGGTTGTAACTGAGGTTCCAACTGGTACTTGAAACCTAACACTACTTACTTAGTAGGTTGTAACTGAGGTTGCAACTGATACTTGAAACCTGTCAATACTGTCTTAGTTCTTAATAAACAGTTATGATTATTTAGTGAAAACCAATAGACAACAAATAAACTTTAGACCAGAAATCTGGTCCTAACAATCTCCACATTTGTCATTGGTTTTGACAAATCATCTAAGTTTATAGATCACCCAAACACCTGCAGATTTTAATTCCAGAACAGTCTTATACTGTTTTTTACAGCAATACTTAAGAGTCATCTATTCAAGCTCCCCCTGTAAGTTAGAATTGCAAGTTTCAAATTATCACAACCTATATCCATTCACAAATTCAATTCTTAAGACAGGCATACTTCAAAGATGAAAATTGCAGAAATTTAAAGGCCAAAAACATGACACAACATTGTCTTAGTACAGCAATTGTAATAGAACTGAAAGACAACAACATTAAGTCTTGAAATTGAAATTAAACAATAAACAGAACATAAACATAACAGAACATAAACTTCACTCCCCCTATTTGTCAGTAGCCAATGTAATTAGTCACGAGGTATATCAGAATGTGGAGCTCTTTCTCTTAGAGGTGTGTCTCTGACCACCTCTTCATCTTTTTCCTCACTGCTTATAGAGAAACCATCATCACTGTGAGTTGCATCACTATCCCCATCATCATCCTCACTCTCTATTAGATTCACTAGCAGCTTCTTGATTTGAAAATCATCAGTATCAAGTTCAGCTCTCCTCTTCTGATTATAAGCCAGCTTCTGTGTCAAGTACCACCTTACACCTTTCTTCTTTTCTGAAGGAGCAGTAGAAGTCTCTTCTTCTTTTTCTTTGCCTTTCTCACCAAAAATGTCATTAACATGCCATTCTTTTAACAATTTGGCAGAAATATAGATAGCAGAGGGACACTCAGTGAAGGGTTCATTAAGGGTACTAATAGGAGAATCTCTATTCAGAGAAGAGACTTGGCCTAGAATAACACTAGTGATTAGGCACGGGAATGGAAGCAGAATGGATGGTAAATTGTCATCACTGAAATCCCTTATAAGATTAAAGATATGATGGCCAAAATTTATGGGTAGAGAAGACATTATCTTATACAGAAAGATGGCCATTTCTTTGTTGACTTTGGAAGGTTGTTTGGTAGGGGTCCAGTTAAACCTAGCAATTTTGTGCAATACAGCAGCACAAAGTGTGAGAGAGGATGTTTTAATGGAAGTACCATCAAATCTATTGTTCTTTCCAGTTAGAACCAGAGCAATAACTTCCATATCATACTCAGCATTTTCCACAGAAGGATTGGGTGTATTCAGGCATTCATTAATTAACTTAGGAGTAAAGTCCAAAGTTATACCCCTCAGAAAGACTCTTCCAAACATAGGATTACTTTCATCAAATACACTACTACTCAAATTGGCATAAAATTCTTTAACAACAGCAGGGTAGTAGGAATCAACATAAGTAATAGTTTTTCCTAATCCAACATCAGAGAGCATTTTTTCAACATACACTTGTATGTGTGGATAACTAACCAAATTTAGCCTTCTTTCACAGTGAGTTTCTTTGCTTGCTAAAGCCCTAAACCTCCTATATGATTTTCTACTCCAGAAACGAGGATCAACTTCATTGAATTTTGGAACATACTCAAACTTAGCAGCAATAGGATCATTATCAGGATTCCTTCTAGCACGCTTTTTAGTCCTATGTTTCTTACAAGAAGAGGACTCACTTACCTTAGCCTTAGAGCCAGGACTAGTTGGAGATTTATTCAAGAAATCCCTTAGTGTGCAGTCATCATCAATGTCCAGGTTGGGGTTTTTTAGAAGGGTTGGAAGACATGGTTTCAACTGATGGTTGGAACCGGACTTAGAACTTCACTGTTTTGGGTTTTACAGAGAACCTAGGGTTTTACAGAGAGAGAGAGAGAGTAATTTTGATAATTGTGATTGATTTGGGATAGTAAAAAGAGGTTTGTATAAATAACAATAAAGTCCATATCTTTTTTTAATTGGAAAGAGATACATGCAAATCAATTATGAAACAGATTTAGCCAACAATTAGGAAGTTTCTTATCAACAAAATTTTGAAAAATTAATCATACTTAGATCACGAATGAAACAGTTGGCATTAAGATAAATCCAGCAGTTAATACAGATAAACATTCCTTTTTAAACAGATTGATCCAAAATTTGAAAATTCAAGAGTTGAAGCTATTAAGGAAATTTGAATTGATTCAAGATAAAGATAGCAATTAGACAGATATTTAAGCTTTTGAAAAACGGAAATCTAGCAATTTACCCAAGAAAATATGTTTATCATTGAATAGCCTTAATAAAGATTAGATTTTAGGAGCTTATATTGAGCGAATCCGTTTTTATCTCTACACAAAAACTAGTTTGATGACATCAGCAAGGAAAGAGTATAAGTGATGTCAAAAAAAACTTTGTCTTGACAGTTATAATTTAGACTGAGGTTTCAACTGATGTTGCAACTGAGCTTACAACCAGTATTTTTAACACGATGTTTCAACTGGAGTTGCAACTGAACTTCCAACCAGCTATTGAGAGCATGAGGTTTCAACTGACGTTGCAACTGAACTTGCAACCAGCTTAAAAAAAATTTGCACTTTGTGCTTGCAACTCTATTACCAGAGAGGTTTTCACAGACAAGTTACCTCACATCTATTTTTGAGACACCAAAAAGCGGCTTTTTCAAAACAAAAACATCATAGCTCAAGTAAGACTTAACCTTAGAAATAAAAATTATTGAAGGTACTCAATACAGACATATTTAGCAAGAATATTCAATTAGATTGATAATGACATACCCCTATGTCACTTCTTAATGATTCAAACTTGTTTGTATCAAGGGGTTTTGTGAAAATATTTGCTAATTGTCTTTCAGTTGAAACATGTTCTAAAATTAAGCTCTTTTCTTCAACTAGTTCTCTAATAAAATGATGCCTTAGATCAATATGTTTAGTTCTGGAATGTTGAACTGGATTTTTAGCTAAATCTATAGCACTTTTGTTATCACAAAACAGAGTTAATATTTCTTGTTTAACATTATAATCAGTTAACATCTGTTTCATCCAAATTAGTTGAGTGCATCCACTTCCAGCTGCAACATATTCTGCCTCAGCAGTAGATAAAGATATGCAATTTTGCTTTTTACTGAACCAAGAAACAAGGTTGTTTCCAAAATAAAAACAACCACCAGAAGTACTCTTTCTATCATCTATGTTTCCTGCCCAATCTGCATCACAGTAGCCACTTAGAAAATGGTTTGTATCTTTAGAATACCATAGGCCTAGGTGAAGTGTTTCTTTTACATATCTTAGAATTCTCTTGACAGCTAGAAGATGAGGTTCTAAAAGATTTGCCTGATATCTGGCACAAACTCATACAGTTAAGCAAAGGTCTGGTCTACTAGCAGTTAAATACAGCAAACTTCCAATCATGGATCTATAAAGACTTGGACAAACACTTTTTCCTTTATCATTTGTAGACAGTTTAAGAGTGGTACTCATAGGGGTTCTCTTCTCTTTACTCTCACTCAGACCAAACTTCTTAACAAGATTGTCTGCATACTTACTTTGGCATAAGAAAATGCCTTTCTCATCCTGTTTAACTTGCAATCCTAGAAAGTAAGTTAGTTCACCTCCACCACTCATTTCAAATTCATTCTTCATATCATAAATGAATTCTTCTATTCTTTTATTGGAAGTAGAGCCAAAAACAATGTCATCAACATAGATTTGAGCAATTATTATGTCCTTTGTGATTTTCTTAGTAAACAGAGTTTTATCAACTCCCCCTCTGTTAAAACCTTTTTCAATTAAGTACTTGGTTAATCTATCGTACCAGACTCTAGGAGCTTGTTTTAGACCATACAAGGCCTTTTTCAACAAATAGACATTTTCAGGAAAATTAGGATCTTCAAATCCCTTAGGTTGACAGACATAAACTTCTTCATTAATCACACCATTCAGAAAAGCACTCTTTATGTCAAGTTGAAACATTTTAAAATCATACAGACATGCAAGAGAAAGTAGCATTCTAATGGATTCAATTCTAGCTATAGGAGCAAAGGTTTCATCAAAATCAATTCCCCCCGTCATTCAATCTTCAAAAGTAACAAATCTATAAGCATCATATTGAGCCAATGTCACAAAAAGAAATTGATCTAAACATTCCTACCCTTTTGCACAGCGGCGACATTTCCACAAAATCTAGTCAATGAATTTCTGGGTACTTGGGTTCTCGAAAGATTATTGCCGAATCAAAATTCCCAGTAATTGATTTTGAAAATTAAAAACGTTGAGTTGTTATTAAACAATAAAGGTTTGCCTGCACAGCAATTTTAAGAACCCCAACGTATAAATAATTATCTATCAACATTAGATTTACTCAAGCACGGATCATTTCTTCTTTCTTTGACAAGTCACATCTTTCTTCTCTAAGAGGATCTTTCACACAATGTTAGATTCTAGATTTTTACGCCCTCAAAATATTTTAAATTTCTGCAGGGTCTTGCATAAACTGACAAGAAACAATATGAAGATGCCAAACATGCTAATCTCTAAAATAAAATACCTAGGTAGGTGTAGGTGCTTACCTGAAGAACCACCAGAATTTCTCAGCAGATCAAACGGTTTCGCATCACTTCAAAACAAGCAAAAAAACGATGAACACGACTAACTTCAGCAAAAAATAAGGCACTCGAAAAGAATTACTATGCAAACAAGAAACTCTACTAAAATAACTTATGTCATGCTACAAATATAAAGTTTTTAATGAGTTACTATACGGGATTATAATTTCACATAAAAGTAAGAGTAATCACCAAAAAAACCCTCTCAGGTTTGAGGGGAAAATCAGACTCTACCCACAAGTCTGACTGAAAATCTAAAACAAGTTTCAGTTTTAACCAAAAACAACCCCACAGGTTTGAGATACCATCATAAACACACCCCTTGAGCAGGTTTTTCTATTATTTTTGTGGTAAACCGTAAAAGACCAACTTAACCTTCCTTTTCTTGTTTGGTTATAATTTTTTTTGTCAAGTTATATATGTTTTGATACTTCAGAACTTTGACCATACTCGTAAATGAGGAACAATATTTTTTTCCCGAAGTCGACAATAAAAAATTGAAATAAAAAAAAAACTGTATAGTGGCAGAATAAGTTTCCTACAATGTCTTTCTAAAGCAATATGTGATAGATGAAACAAATTACGAAAGATATAATATGAATGCACGGCTAGAGGTCCTTTAACTACAAAACTAACAAAAAAGCCAAATCTTGGGGAGAAAATGATAAAAATTTAAGCCTGAGGGGATGTTTTTGATTAAAACTAAAATATCTGGTGTGTTTGATGATTAATCAAGAAGAAACTATACAGGATTATAACTCATGGGAATGGCAGAACTCCTTCCACGAACCTCAGCAAGATGCTCGGTTTTAACTGTGAAAACAACACATTGAGAAAATAAAAACAAATTATATATAAACTCAACAAACAGTACAAAAAAGTAACAAACTGTCGCCAAACCTGTGTTGGGAATTTTGTGTTGGGAATCAAGTTTCAAACTGAAGCCTTCTTGATTGACCAGCTCTAATTCTCAATGATTGACCAACAGTGAACCCTTCTTGATCCTCACTGTTGACTGCATATATAGATAAATATATAAAAGTTAATTTAAATAAGACATGCATATTCAAATTAAATGGTTAGATGTTCAGGAAATTAAACAATTTGAAACATACATCTACTGTTCCTTCTGGTTTCCCAAGGTTTTTCAGTTGCCACAGGGGATAATGATGGAAAATTCAACACAATATTTTTTTAAGGCCACCTATCACTATATACTCCTGTAAGTTTGCATTATCATAACACAAGTTATAATTCAACACAATATTTTTTAACCCTGTAAGTTTAATTGGATTCTTAACTTTTCTAACTTTTCAAACATGTCACATTTATCTATATATATATATATATATATATATGTATGTATATATATATATATGTATGTATAGATATATATATAGAGAGAGTGAGCTATAGAAAACATGTCACTCAAACTCTCGTCCAAAACGGTTTTCCCTTTAGAAAACTTTAAAATTGTTAAATCAAATTTTTGAATGAAAATGACAAGGCCGTTGTTTTTATTTTTCAAAGTTTCATTCTCGCTTTCTAAAACCTTGACCTTGTCATTTAAGTTAAACGCTAGAGAATTCAAAACCTTGTTTTTGCTTTTAACTTTCTCGAAAGCATCCTTTAACTGTTCAAAATTTTCTACCAAGTCGCAATCTAAATAAGGGAATTTTGAAAGAGTTTTAGCAAGTCTAGAGACTTCATTTTTAAGAAAATTGATCTCGATTTATAAAGACTCTTTTTGAACAACGAGATCATTGTTTTTATCTTTCAAGTCTTCTTTTTCGTCATCTACATCATGTAAAAAAAATGACGATTTCGGACTAGACTTATGCTCAACGTCATCTCTTTTCAACGATTTTATTTCTTCATTGAGAGAATAATTTATCCTTTTAAGAGAGTCAACCTTTTCGATAAGTTTAGGAAACTTTTTGGAGTGACCTTTGGTTCCCATTCTTTCAGTAAGCTTCGAATCACCTTTGAAACCATTTCCTTACAAGATAAATACTTACCAAGAGACATTAATCCGTTAGTAATAGTGGTAAATCTAGCAAGCATATCGAAAATAGTTTCTCCATCGCTCATCCTAAAAAGCTCGTAGTCGTGAACTAAAAGTTGGAGTTTGCAATCCTTAACTTGGTTAGTTCTCTCGTGCATAAACACTAACTTATCCCACATACCCTTAGTCGTTTCTCAAGTGGAAATTTTGTTGTACTCATTAGGTAAAAGAGCACAAACAATAGCGTACATAGCTTTAGCGTTAGTAAAGTAGGCTTCTAGTTGAGCGTCATTTAATTCCTCCACTAGGATTGGGTTTTTGCTATATTAGGAAGTTTAACATTGTGACTTTGCAAAAACATACTCATTATATCCTTCCAATAGAAATAATTTATCCCATCAAAAAATGGTGGAGTATTGGGCGATGAAGCAATACCAGAAGCGAAATTAAGTACGTTAGCCATCGAGATCTTAACTCTTAAATCGCTAGATTTCTATATGCAAGAGTCTCGGATCTGATACCAATTATTGGTCTGTAAGCGGCTAAACCTTAGAGGGGGGTGAATAAACTTTTAGGCGTTTTTTGCGGAATTAAGTCTTAAGCGCAACTAACAACTCAACTAACGAGATTAAGCTACGCAATCAATAAACTTGTGTAATAATAATAAATATTAAAGTTAAATCATTCACACAAATAACAATATAGATGTAGAAAGTAAAGAGTAGGGAAGAGATGACACCACGATATATAGAAGTTCGGCAAACTCGCCTAGTCCTCTCATCGGTATTCACGCTACCGAGTATTTCACTATAATCTTCTTCCTAAGATTACAACCTAACGAGCTAATCGACCGATTAAGCTCCCCCTCACTCTATGAGTATCCCGAATAAAAAGACCTAGAGCTTTTAAGCAACACTCGCTTACAAAGCCTATACCTGATGACTCTCTCACCCATGAGTTTATAATTCACTCTACAATTTGAATTGAAAGTCTATCACTCACTAACAAATAATATATTGGTGTTTATATGATTACAATAATATTACACTCAAGAATTTATATGAATACAAGTGAGAAATATGTAGTATAAAGCCTTTTATTACTTTGATCTTGTATTGAATTTCTATGGTGATTGGGTGTGTGATTGGTGTGTTTATGAGGGGTTTTGTAGACCAAAAATGTCTATTGGATCTCTCATGACCGTTTGGAGGGGTTAAGAGTTTTATCTAAGGGTTAAAGCCACTTGTTGAGAAAGTTAAAAAGCTGTTTTTTGTGATCTGCACTTTGACCCATCGGTGGGTGTTTTCTGACCCATTGGTGGGTGAAATCTTTGCTGGTTCTGGAATATTAACCCACTTGTGGGTTTTGTATACCCACTGGTGGGTAGTACCTAAGAAAATCCTCATTGTTCTGTCCACTTTACCCACTTGTGGGTTCTGTATTATCCACCGATGGGTGCACCTGAAGATTTATGTGTTGAATTTTGACTTTGAAATGCTCGTAACTTGCTTGTTCGGCTTTTAAATTTACTTCCGTTTGAACCGTTGGCTTCGTTATCGAATGCTCTATCATTTTAAAGTACTGAAATATACATTTTCTATTTTTGAAAAAGACAAAGCATTATATAATTGAATAGAGAAATCGTAAAATCATTAATATATAATCACACGTATAATCAAAATCAATTATTGAACCCATGGTTCAACAATTTATTGCGATTTAAATACCAAAATTGAGCGATTTCAGAAAATATAGTTCTATCAATACAATTGTTTTGCCAATCGATAGAAATGATGTTTAATGACATGATCATATTCAACTAAAATAGAATTTTTTACTAATGATTCAAATAAGGAAAGGACAAAACTAAACGAAAATTATGAATGAAGGGGATAAGTACATAGACGATCTTTTTGTACAATAAATTCAAAATTTAATATTTTCGAGTAATGGAAAATTTAATTAATATGCTTTCTCGATACTTTTAAAAAGGTCAAAGGCATCTTTACAAACGATTTTTTTACGGTTGATAGCTATAATTATTTTAGATTTGGAAGAAGGATTGTAGATCCAATTAAAGCATCTTCACATTGCAAAACGGTAGATCCATTGCAAAACGTTAGTTCAAACAAGGAACCAACATATATAAGAAGAAATCAAGTTTTATAAAGACTGTCAAGAAATTGTCACAAGAAGGACTGTAGATCCATTTAGATCATCTTCACATTGCAAAACGGTAGATCCATTGCAAACGTTAGTTCAAACAAGGAACCAACATATATAAGAAGAAATCAAGTTTTATAACGACTGTCAGGAAATCGTCACAAGTAAGAGAATTTTAAATGGTTAGTTTTTTCTTTTTACTATTGTCTATTTCCTTTGGATTAATACCCAATTGGTAACATGTACTAACAAGTTTTAACAATCGTTATTTTGTACTTTTAAAAATAAGCACACATGTATATTTATTATGCATATGTGAATGTATCTTTTCAGGTAAAAATATATATATTTATTATGTATATATGCATACATATTTTTAGGTACACATGTATATTTATTATGTATATATGAATGAATTTTTTTAGGTACAAATGTATACAATATTTATTATGTATATATGCATGTATTTGGGGGTAGGTGTGAAATCCCTTGATCCTCTTTTAAAAAAAATAATATATATATATATATATATATATATATATATATATATATATGCATGTATTTTGTTTAGATAAAAATGTATATATGGATGTATATATATGTTTATATATACAAGTTTAGTATATTTTAGATGGTTTTTATTTTTTATATGTTTAGTATTCAATTAAGAGTATTTTTTTATATAACTCATTAGTAGGCTAAATTTGATGTTGTTTACTTTATAATTCCACTTTATATTTATAGTATTATAATTTAAACCCGTATAATTTATCTTACATATTTTGAAAATATAGAGTTATTTTTTTATACACCTTGTCCATAATTAAATATTTTTAAAAAAATTTGAGTTAGTTTGGTGTTTATATTTGAATATGTTTTTATTTAATTTAGTGTTTTACACATTTTACTATACTTATTTTATTTTTATACTTATTTATATTAATAAGTAGGGAAATTATATTTTTGTAGTTTATTTGAAACACACAGGGAAAAAGAGTAAAATGACATTAAAAGTGTGACATGACACTAACGTCGTCGTCAATTTTCGACGGCAAGGTACTAACCGGCTAAATTTACGTAGTACAGGGTATTAATTGGTAATTTTGAAAGTATAAGGTAGGGATCCTTAAAATTTGATAGTGCAGGGTACCAATTGGGTATTAACCCATTTCCTTTATAGTTACATGACCTTATTTTTTTGTTTTGTAAAAACGGACTGATAGGAAATAGTGGGTCCATTTCGTAACAGATTTTTTGGTCAAAAATTAAATTTTAAGAATATGTTTTAAAATTCCCATGAAAATGTTTTGAAAATATGGATTTTTTAAAATCTTTTTTAGCCTAAAAATATGATTTTCAGAAGATAAATTATCTGACTGTAAAAACCCTCACAGATTTTTAAAATCAAAAAAAAAAAGTCAAGTAAAAAAATATGTTGTTAAACGGACTCAGTGTCTTTTAGGGTCTTGATTTCGAAAGTCAAGATGGTCATGGAACTTATTTGGTTTTCGTTGATAACATCTTAACTTGTTTGACTTTTTATGATTATTATCGTGTTTCGAAAACAAATATGTAACCATGGTATATTTATCTTGTGTGATGTATACGATGTCTTTGGGAATCATAAGTTATATAGTGGCAACCTAATCTACTATTTGAGCACTTTTTCGCACTTTGGGATTAGTGAAAAATGTTTTTTTTTGTTAGTTTTCACTGTTCCTTTTCATATTTTTCAAACCCTTTTGTTGTACCCTCGTCAACTTGAATGGTAATATAATATGTCTTAATGTTGATTGGGCTGTTTTCAACTTCTTTTATGCGAGTTTTTAGTTTTTTAGCATGTTTAAAAGATGTTTTATCGGCATTATGCATATTTCATCAGGTTTTATATGTACTTTAAGAATGTATACCAATTTTGTGAACCTTTTGCAAAGTTTTACAATATTTTGTGCATTCTCATCTAATCATTTATTTACCAAAAAATTATCAGGATTGTACAATTCCGACCTGGTCGGGTACCCGAACAATCGAGAGAGCTAGTTTGAATTACCGTTAAGCGCATTTTGTTTTCTAGTGTCCTAGAATTAATGCATATCCATTTTAAAATTATTTAAAGTATGGAATTAATGGATAGGCATTTAGCATTTACTATAATTCAAGGCACAAGAAAACCAAATTCGCTTAATGCTAATTCAAATAATTTGAATCATTTGAAAGTATGAAATTAAATTGGGGTGGTTAATTATTTACTTAATTAGTAGACTATTTACTTTAAAAATAATTTCATTCGCACAATCATATTGTACAATATTTAATACATTAGTTGTAAAGTTAAGTTATATGTTAAGAGTCAGGATAGAGGCAAAGCAAATGATTAATTAATATTAAACACAAGTTAATAATCTTCTAATGAAAGCCAAATTGTTCTGTCTGCAAACTAAAATATTCTTAGAAATATTTTATGCCAATGACATCACGATTAATCAGATTTGTATGTTAACGAAATTGTGAAATTTAATACTTGGTTTATTAAACAATATAGATCACATGAGTGATTCAGATGACAGAACCATTTGAACATTTAGATGTGGAATTCATATAAATATTCTTTGTATTTGTAGAATTGTATAAAAATTCGCTTAGGGTATTGTATAAAATGCTTGATCGTTTTTATACAAAGAATTTGACATCTTAAAATCCGTTTGGATGTTTAATATTTTTTTGCAAGTTTTGAAAAATCTCACATATATTATAAGTGATTTAATATAGTCACCTTTATAACTACTATATTCAAAATGCGGAACGTGTCTATTTTATGAATGGCATTTACGATAATTATGACTGTATTTTTTTTAAAGTATGCTCGTTATGCACTACAATGCGAATAATGTGTACATTATAACACCATGCATCATAATTGAACAAAATATTTGTTACCACTTAATACAATATTGTGCTTGATACCATTCTATAACTGGGCCTAAATTTGTTAATAGCAGGACCAAAAGATTTTAAAAATTGAAACGTTGTTAAATTTGGACACTGATTCAAAGCATCTGTTAATACAAAAAATGTACCGTTTACAATTTCCCGCCGATTATTAATCAATATATATATATATATATATATATATATATATATACTACCACTTTGTTTTATTCTGTTTGATAAAATAAATAAAGCTTTCATAAAAATACTTTTTCCATTGTTCTTTTAGAGTTTTTACTATTTTACACCAGGAAACGGTGCTATTTGAAATAATCGAAACCTACATTCATGTGCAAAAGAGTTTTTTTATTCTTTGTCGTGTGATTTTAAACATTGAATTTATTTTTTATCTAGATGTCGACCAACTTCAGCAACTCCGAGATTCTGCCACCGAAACTTAAGTATAAAAGGGATGCGAAGTTGCAATCAACCATCAATTCAGAGGGTTCTTCATCCGCTCCTAAAAAAACGCCTACATCGATAATTAACGACAAGTCCAAGACTGGACCAAGGGGTCTGAAACACAAGAGTGCGTCACTGGAAAATTTCGAAAAGGATTCCAAATCTTCTCCTCCGAAAAAACAGAAAGGGGAGTATGATTTTGATTGGACGGATGATATTGAGTTCTGTCCGACTTATTTTCCCTCTAGAGAAGAGTTTGAAGATCCAATGGGTTATCTTCAGAAAATTTCGGCGGAGGCCGTTGAATTTGGTACTCTTTTTTCTTCTTAATTCATATAAAATTCTTATGGAAAATTAATTAATAATATTGTCTGATGAGAATAATTTATTTTATTCCTTTGTTATAATTTCAGGGATTTGCAAGATTGTATCTCCGGTAGGTCCTTCTCTTCCGCCTTCATTGGTGCTGAAGAAGGAGAATAAAACCGAAAAGTTTCGAGCTGAATGTTTACCTCTGGATGCTAGGTATAGAGAAACTGTAATCAAGAGCCAAAGGTAATTTTTATTCATGAAAATGTTACTGGTATATAAATAATATATTATATATATGAGTACATTTTCTAGTTTAAATTTGATTCTAATAATTTTTGCAATTAGTACATACTTGAGATTACTCATTTATGTCTTTTCTTTTTCTTGACAGAGACCATACGGTTGATAGTTTTGCAACGATGGCAAATGAACAATACGAGCATAGATACAAACTATCCGTGCCACTTCCTCCTTCGCTAGTAGAAAGAGATTTTTGGAAGAAGATTGCACAAAAGAATGGGGGAAACGTTGAGTACGTCAACGGGCTAAGAGCAAGCGCTTTCTCTTCGGATCCTAATGATTCACTTGGGAGAAGCAAATGGAACCTTAAGGTTTATAACTTGTACCCTTAAAATAAAAGCCAGTTTGCTAATTAAGAAGAACCCTAGTTTAAAATTTTCTTGAATAATACATCCTGACTAATTTATGTTAAATGAAACCAGAATTTTTCCCGCCTGGACCAGTCATCATTGCGGCTTCTGAACCGTGAAATTGAGGTAATGTCGTTACTAATTAATTTAGGGTTACCGTTAATCGCTATAGTCACATGCACATTTTAATATAGAGATCCTTTTTCACTTTTAACAGGGGGTAACAGATCCCTTGCTTTACCTGGGAATGTTGTTTAGCTACGTTTACTGGTCGGCCGAACCAGGCAACTTATACAGGTAGTTCTCGATCGTCTGTTTACTTTATTTTTATTGGCTATTTTAACGTGGGAAATGGATTATTTATTTTCTTTCTTTTTGGAAATTAAGTATCGAGTATCATCATTATGGCGCACCAAGAACTTGGTATGGGACCCCAGGAAGTGCAGCGTACGATTTCGAGGAGGTGGTTAAAAAGGTTGTATTTCCGGAAGGGGGTCTTGAAATATACGAACCTTATGATATACTCAACTTCAAGGCAATGTTGTTCTCCCCTGAAGTATTGCTCAGAAACGAAGTGCCGATTTTCAAAACGGTGATGTATCCCGGGGAATTCGTCATCACTTTTCCCAAGGCTTATCATATGTCAATTAACCATGGTAACACTGCTGATTATGTAGCTTTTTTTATCTTCATATTGCAGTATTGAAAAAATACAATTGCTTAGCAAATCTATAACTAAAACTAACATGGTAGCAGTAACGATATGGGAATTAATCATGATAACAACAGTATCTAGCAAGGTTCTTTTTTCTTCTTCTTAGCAATTCTTTATGGAAATCTACCACGTTAATACTAATAATTTTTAAGAATGTTGTTCTATTCAATCTGGTATTTGAAAATCTGCAATTTCTTAGTAAAGTTTTGTGTGAATTTCACAGGTCACACTAATAATTAACTTGAATATCGTTTTTCTTTCTATCTAGCATCTGAACATTTGTAATTTCTTCGCGCAATTGGCCAGGATAACACTAATGATTCTTAAGTATCTGGTCTTTTTTAATTTAGCATTTGAAAACTTGCAATTTCTTAGTGATGTTCTATGATAATTTTTCAAGTTAAAACTAGCATTGTAAAAGACTCTCGGTTATCCATTCTAGTATTTAGATATTTTAAAATGTTTGACCTTTTTTTTTTACTTGAACCAGGGTATAATTGTTGGGAAGAGACGCATTTTGCTACACCGCATTGGTTTCCCTTCGGAGATGAAGCAAGTGAACGTCGTGCTCTTTATATCAGGCCCGAGATCGTTCCATATCAAGAGCTCTTATGTAAAGAAGCAATGTATATGTTCGAAAACAGAAAATCACAGCTAGAGTCGTATATTTATAGGGATATGAAGATCAACTTCGCAGCTTTACTAAGTCTCCATCACTTTGCTTGCGATGAGATCAGAGAGAGAGGAGCTACAGTTAGGATTGCTCGGTATAGCAAGAAGATTATGCATTGTGGTGCTTGTAGTCGGGAATGCCACCTGGCTTACGTAAAGTGCAAATGCTTTCCGACGCCAATTTGCATATTTCATGGTAATTTTCTCATTTATTTTCATGAATATTTTTAACTAAGGACACTTGCGGAAAATTTTGATTATATTTTTGTGAAATGACAGAGATATACGAAGGGTGCCCTTGCAAGGCAAATCGTATCATGTCCGTTAAACAAGAGATCCTTGGGATGCAAACTGTCGCACAATCCTTTGAGAGTGATGACGAATTTTTTTTTTCCGAAGTGGAAAAATTAGTATCGTTGAGAGGTACTCCTATGAAGTGCTCTATAAGGATGAAAATAGACAAGGTACTATTTATATTTTAAATTTATTAAATTATCATATAATGTTGGTTGGCTTTGTATTTTCTATAGTTTTAGTACTTGTAACACAATGTAAATACTATTTTGTGACAACAGGATCTTTCTGAATTGATTATAAACTCGAAGCAAAAATTCGGAAAGTGAGCCTACATGTGATGAAACCGCAAGCTAGAAAAGGCTCGAAGTTGTTATTTTTCTTTTGAAGTTGTGTGTTCTTGAACACATAGTCTAATAATGTAACAAAGTTTATTACCTTTCAAGTACTGAAATATTGATTGCTGTCTTCTTATTGTGTGCTTTTTTGCTTTTAATGAAATACAATATATGAAAATTGTCGAAAATCTGGATATTTTCAGTTTGTTTATCCAACCTGAGATAATACTTTTCATCTGATGTTGTATTATGAAATCTCAAATATACAACAATTAAAATCAACGTATTTTGGTTATTAAGTACATAAGACAATTATTCTAAAGTATGTACCTAAGTTCATAAAACTATATCGGTTTTAACGGGAAGCCAAAAACTAATTCCGTTAAGGGAAAATGCCAACCAGATACATAGTTTTTCATTTTATTCCAAAAGACACTACACACACAGCACAAGAATCATCCCATAACATGAATCAAAACTCTATCTTTATAGTTACACTACACAGATTCATACTTGAAATCGCAGAATATATTGACTGCAAT
The DNA here is from genome assembly GCA_963920805.1 of Primula vulgaris. NCBI lineage: Eukaryota > Viridiplantae > Streptophyta > Magnoliopsida > Ericales > Primulaceae > Primula > Primula vulgaris. Next base: position 2,209,700 of record OY987220.1, on the reverse strand, counting down.
ACACTACTTAAAGTAGAATTGCTAGACAACCCAAGTAATGGCCTGCAAGTTCATAATTGCAAATCAAATATGAAAAAAAAAAACTGCATCGTATTAAATATGGTGTAGAAACGGTTCCAGAATAAATACATACATATTTAATACGAGGATTTGGATCCCTCGTCAACATCTTTCAACATTACATGCTTAAATCATTCCATACCCACGACATTGATCGAAGGTATTTGTTATAAAAGAAAAAATGAAACCAGGAAAAAGGCAACCAAACAACCTTGTTTCCTTTTTCCCGTTAGCATTCTTCACAAAGTTGGACAAGTGATATTGTTGTCATCGTCGTCCTTATCCAGTAGTGCTTTATTTACGTTGCAAAAGAGAAATGACAAATCTGTTATGCTTTGAGGAAATCTATTCACCTAAGTATATATTAAAAGGGGTGTTATGAATATAACTCGGATGGCGATTGTGACTTTTCTTTTCTTTTGTTGAATAGTTTGAAGCATTACTGCACCTTTTTTCCCCTCCGTGCGCTTCACGATTCGGCGAGTTCCAGTTCGCTTTTGAACAACCTTTCTCTTAAGCACAGTTATTATATACAACCCCGTTTTGCACATTTATAGGATCAAACGGTGTCAATGAAATAGTTTCATCTTCTTTTCCCTTTCCCTTAGGAACTACGCATTCATCAATAAAGAAGTGAAGATCAAATTATTCATTTAAGAACACCTTCATACATTTCGTCATTGCCTCTACTTCCTACATCAGGATGTGCAACCCGTCTATATTCCGAATCCATTTTATCCGGTTTTTAATATTGCTCATCCGTGGAGATTGATCGGCTAGTTCTCAGTGTTTACTTTTAGCAGCTCTTGTCCACCTTTTTAAGATATATTTATCTGAAATTTCATCGACTTCCCACTCTTGCAATACTTTCAAAATATGAGTACATAAAAGTCCCCATATTTCGAAACGACAACATGTACAAGAAATTATCATTAATGTCGGATTAAAGTTTATCTTGTATAACTTTTCACCTTTCGTAGTCACTTGCGTAGCCATAATGACGTGTGGGTAATCTACAACTTCTTTCTAATCTAAACAAACAAGTATCATCAACTCAAATTGCTTACTGAAAAGCTGAAAAAAATTCGGTGGGTAAATGGTAGAAGCTTGTTTCAACATGGAGGAAAACCTGTTGAAAAAAACCCTTAATCAATTTAGTGCATTTGGTGTAATAATAGTACACCACAAACTGTTATCTATGTCCCTTGAGTTCACTGGTTTGGAAAACGAATAACTCCTTTTTGGAGAAGCTTTCGAGCTTTTTAATCCCGTTTTTGGAGAATCTCTTGAGTTTTTAAACCCCGTTCTTGAACTTTTTGCCAGTTTGTAGTTGGTAGTGCTTAGAGTATAGTAGACAGACGATAAAAAAATTGCAGGTTTGTCGGAGTGATTAAACCTAAATCAATGTCTTACATGGTAGAAGGAGGACGGAAATGAAGAAGTGAGAAGGAAATTTGTAGGAAAGATGTGAAGAGGGTTTATAAGAGAGGTAGGGTTGGGTTTGATGTTTGTATCTTCCTCTATCTATGTATCTTTCCTCTATCTATGTCCCTTGAATTGATTTTTGATGCAATGGGTGAAAAAGTAGGACATGATGCTTTAGAAAAAGTAGGGCACCAAAAACGCATCCATCCAATATCCCATATCATATACCGTTTGTATCACATGTCAACACACTTCAATATAGCGCGTTTTTTAAAACAATGGTTTTTTTCGGTTCGGTTCAGTTCTCGATTCGGTTTTTGGGTTTTTCGCTCCGCTCTAACTCAAACATGAGGACATAAAAAACCAACATTTATAAAGTAAATAAATAATGGATAATATAATTAGGTGACAAAACTTTATTTAAACCCATCCTTTCCCCTGCATTCTCTAACTAAACAGTAAACACTACAAAACCATTTTCAACTCAAACCCTGGCTCTCATCTTTCTTCTCTCTAATGGCAAAACCACTCAAACTCATCATCTTGGTCTTCTCCTTCTCCCTCTATCTCCTCGTGCTGAACCCGATCCTCTCGCAACCCACCCACTTCACCTACAATGGCTTCAAAACCAATCTCATAACCAACGAAAACGTAGAACTAAGCGGTGTCGCGGAAGTCAAGAAAAATGGACTTTTAATGCTAACTCGTGCCTCTGTAACATCCCGTATTTTTATAAATGATTTTATTTGTGATTTAAATTATCCAAAAACGTTTTATTCAAATTTTATCAAAAACCGGTCACTCGACTAATTTTTAGCCAAAAAACGAAACTCTTCCGAAAATCTTTATTTTTAAAACTTGTTACTAATTTTATAAATAAAAAAGACCCAATAGTTTTGTTTCTAAAGATTTGTTATTTTTGAGTAGTAAAATAATATTTTCGAATTAAGAGTTACCTTTTAGAACTTTAGGGACCAAATAGTTCGCTTTCCCAAACTCTCTCAAAACAGTTTTTAACACTTTCAAATCAGCCCACTTTTCAATAGATTAAACCTAAATCAATAGAGAGAAGAGAGAGATTATAAGCCAAGAAAGAAGAAGAAGAAGAAGAAGAAGAGGAAACCACCTTTAGCGGGTTCTTACCGAAAGCATCTCCTCTACACTCTAAGGTAACGGGGGTTATCCATTACGACTAGACGAGGGTGTATGTTAGGTTTTGGTTTTGTGTTTATTATAAATTGGGGGGTTTTTGCCTTTTATATTAATAGTGTTCTTAAATTGTTAATTGGGGTTATTTGTTGTAGTTTTAATTCCATTATTTAAATTGTAGAGCTTGAGATCTTAGATATATTTATTTTGAATTAGCAAGATTATGGATGGGTTTGCATGATTTATTAGTTGTTTATGGGATTATATAGTTGTTGATAGAATTGGATAAATTTATGTTGAATAATGGTGAATTGTAGTTTATGCATACAAGGTGTTTGTTAAAATGCCTGAAAGTGGTTTTATGTTGTATTGGCGTTTGGCTAGTTGTGAATTTAGTACATGTGGTTATGTGTTATGTTGTATTACGTTAAGTGACGTATGAGATGATGTTATTTGAATAGTATAATATTATTGGCTGAGGCCTTAATATTTATACGTATGAGATTGTGTTAATTGGATGATTTTATATTATTGGCCGAGGCCTTGTGATTTAGCTGTAGTGGCAATGGTCTCTGTCTCTCCCTAAATCCGGGGACAGAAGACGGCCGAGGGGATAGGGAATGACTAGTCTTACGGACTGGGGCGAGTGGCGTGAGAGGTCCCAGTGTGCACTATATTTAATTTATTGTTAGCAATGGTCTATGTCTCTCCCTAATTCCGGCGACATAGGACGGCCGAAGGGATAGGGAATGACTCGTCTTACGGACTGAGACGAGTGGCGTGAGAGGTCCAAGTGCGCACTATAAATCTACTTTTATGTTGCAATGGTCTCTGTCTCTCCCTAATTCCGGGGACAGAAGACGGCCGAAGGGATAGGGAATGACCTACCTTACGGACTGGGGTAGGTGGCATGAGAGGTCCATGTATGCTATAGATGTGTGTAGAAGTTACTTAATTTATTTAATTTATCCAGTTGTAGAATGTTATTATATTTCTTTTTATACGTCGATTATCGTAGTTGTAGAATTTGTGAGCTCTTGCATTTATGGGATGGAGTGACGGTGTTTGTGGTGCCGTCCTGTCTAGTTATGTGCGTAGGACTCACCGTTACAGTTTTGTCTTTCAGGTACAACTTAGGTTGAGACTTTTGGATAGGAGTCATTGGAATGCATCACATGGGTTCGGGGCTTTCGCTTTCTCTTTATTTTAGAACAGTTTTGAGGTTGTAGCCTACGGGCAAATTGCATTTGCTTAGTTCTTCTTTTATAATTTTGTTAAAACCTTTTGGTCGTGTAGCCGCGTTTGGCAAGCTTTTATTTATGGTTTAATTGTTCCTTTAGCTCGCAAGTCTTTTTCTTTTAAAATTTTTAATTTTGTACCAACAGGTTCTATTTTCTTTTGTTTTAAAAAGGTCATGCCTCGATATCCGTGTTTATGAAATTTGGGACGTGACAGCCTCCCCGCGCCTCATCGGTCATGCATTTTACCCGAACTTGGTGAAATTCAAGAACCCAAAAGAGAAAAAGGCGCCACCGAAACTTGGTACAACCAATGGGATGGTTTCGGAAAAGGAACGAGCTTTTGATTGTTTACGATTTTAAAACACATCTTCACTGTTACATGTAAATCCAACATACCAAAAAGAAATTTTAGCCATCGTCGTTCTTTGTGAACTTCACTAACTTATTTGCCGTTGTACCTTGCTTTATGTTGTCATTTGATACAAACAAGTACAATATTTGGTTCATCTATAACGAAATTGTTATGACCATATTTCTGACCTAGTAACTCTTTGTTGTCAATTGATTTGAACAAAATAATCCAAGTTGAATGTTAAGAATTGAGACAGTTTTATGTTTACAGGTGAGGCTGCAACCTCAGTTGCAACCACAGTTCCAACCTGCCAATACGTATAATTCTGTCTAATTCTGTCAAACTGCATTACTTAATCTTTAAAGTATTTTATTTGAATTAAAGTATACAAGATATATTCTCATTTGTTTAAAAAGATTTACTTTTGTTGTAAGATAATTGGACTATTGGGCTTATACTTTATTGGCCCATGTAGGTCTTGTAACCCTACCCCTCTATCTATATACAGAGGGTTAGGGGTCTTGTACTTTACATTCATTCACATATTCATTCATAATAAAGATCATACTGTTCTCCCCTCTCTCTACTTCTGTCTCCCTAAATACATAGCTAATAGTTGTATTACAACACGTTATCAGCACTGCTCTCGGAGATTGGAGTACGGATTCTGGGTTCAATAAACCTTGAGGTTTATCCGGGTTTTATTAGGTTATTGCTATATCGACCTTCACCAACATACCGTGCGTAAGGTATCCGGATATAATTTTTTTTTAACTGTACAACTTTTACATGTTTACGGTTGATAAAAATATATTGCTATGAAACACGGCTGTAAATTGCATGTTCTGTACTACTTGTTAATTATATAATAACATAACATACTGGAACACGTTACTACTGTGTTTGTATAATATGTATCTACTGTGTTTGTATGATATGATGACCTTCACCAACATGTTTGTACTAGTACTGTACTAAATTTACTATCATGTGTATATATGTTAATGTATGTTTGTATGCTACTGCCATGTTACAAAATTTGTAAATTGAAATTGAAATCTTATGCTACTGGTACTGAGTACATACATACATAATCAAGGTTCTTAAACTATTAATGATGTAATTGTAAAACATGTATTAATCTGTCGGATTAAATCTGCAACAAACTGAAACGTATGTACTGAATTGTAATTCTCTGAAATCTGTAAACTATTCTGTAAATTACTCAAGGACTAAACTGAAACTTGTCTGAATTTCTGGACTGTATATGTAATAATGCTGTAAATAGATATATAGTTTGCTGTAATTACACGCATGGTCCTGTAGTATAATACTTATACGAAAACAGTACATATGGTCGATAAAGATACAATATTTGGTCAATATACACACACATGCATATAATTTTTTTTATTAAAAGGCAAGCGAATAAAAATTGCATGTTAATTGAATTAAATTGATTTGATTTGATATGTTAGAATCTTCATGAATTGATTGATAATCTTAAATTGATTTGATTTGATATGTTATAATCTTCATGGATTGATTGATAATCTTAAATTGATTTGATTTGATATGTTAGAATCTTCATGGATTGATTGATAATCTTAAATTGATTTGATTTGATATGTTAGAATCTTCATGGATTGATTGATAATCTTAAATTGATTTGATTTGATATGTTAGAATCTTCATGGATTGATTGATTGATAATCATAAATTGATTTGATTTGATATGTTAGAATCTTCATGGATTGATTGATTAATAATCTTAAATTGATAACATCAAATCTACTGCATGATTAGATAGATTCTAAAATATATTTACTGCCTGTTTATATATGTGTGCTTAATCTAAATAGATATTCTCTATCCTGTTTAATATTATTGTCATATATAAAATGCGAAAATCGTATATATTCACATTTAAGTTGGAAAAATTATGAATCTTCCCCAAATAGGCTCACCTATTTGGATACGATGTCTAGGAAAGATAAAGGCGGAAGTCGTTCTCCTAATGAGGTCGGTTTTTAAGAGGCATTCATGCCCACCCCCCTCACCGTCTTTCCTGGTCGTGTTCAAATAGAGCTACCGAAAGGGGTCGAGTAAATAATAATTTCCCCGAATGTGTCTATATAGATATGTATTCGCCGAATTGGTGTCTGAGGATCGACCTGTCGTTCGATCAAAGAGAACCTCTTCACTTAAAAGCAAAACTTGTTTTTCGAACCTGTCGTTTCGAAATAAAGTTTGTGCTTATACAAACCATAAACATATAAACCCGTTGTTTTATATGATGACTAATCCAGTCTTTATTTTCTTTTCTCCTGTTGTAGAAAAATGTCAATCAAGCTTGACTTTCCAATTTTGGATGCTGCCGGCAATAACTACTTGGATTGGAGTCAGGATATCCAAAACCATTTAGATGCCCAAGGCTTATTGGATGTCATATATGATGAGGAGGAGCGTGAAATGGAAGTAACGCGTGAAATGAGTGCTCGGGCGATGATTCTATTTCGCCGCCACTTATCAAACGCCATGAAATCTGAGTTCATAGCGACCACCTCACCAAAGACATTGTGGGACTCTATGAAAGAGCATTTCGACCACCAAAAGACCATTTGGCTTCCTGATGCCCGCCGTGATTGGCTGAATTTGCGATTTCAGGACTTCAAAAGCGTTGAAAAATATAACGCTGAAGTATGCAGAATTCGTGCTACTCTCCAATACTGTGGTGAAACGCTCACCGACAGTGACTTATTGGAGAAAACGTACACCACATTTCCTAGTTCTGACATCTTGCTCCAAAAGCAATATCGTCAGTCTAAATTCACCAAATTTCCCGAGCTCATCACCCAGTTGTTATTGGACGAGAAGAATAGTCTCATTTTAATGATGAACAGTAATTCTCGTCCTGCTGGTTCAAAGGCAATTCCAATTCCTGATGCTAATGTTGTTCGTGGACCTCGTCCACGATATGGGAAACGAGAAAAGGGCCTATCGTTCCGTCAGCCAAGGAACATGGGTGAGCGTAATGCTCGTCCAGCCAAGCGAGGTTTGGACAATCGTCCGAACCAAGGACCTTTGGCTCCTCCTAGGCAGTCTCGTGGTGGTAGGAACAAATGGGCCAGTCATCCCAAAGCAAGAGAATCGTCCGATATGCCAACTCTGTGCTATAAATGTGGTGGAAATGGTCATATGCAAAGAACTTGTAGGGCAACTCCCCAAGAAGTCGAAAACTACCACAAGGGTAGAAGGGTCGAAACCAATATGATTGAAGCTAGTGCAAAAGAAACTCTTGAGACCCCTGACTTTGAGGCTCACATGGAAGAATAAAGTTTTTTTTCTTCGTTTCTTTTAATAATTGAGCTGTTTTGTTCCTGGATTATGTTATTTCAATTCCATTTCGGATTATGTTTTTTCCTTTGGATATTGTTTATTTCTTTTGGATTATGGTTTGTTTTATGGATAATGTTTTTGAACATTTCTCGTATAATTTAAAGTTATTTCATTGAGCAATTCCTTTTATTCGTGTGACCGACTTTAAATTATTTTACTTTTAGGCATGTATTGTGGGGCAGTTGATTGTCTGGTTGATAGTGGCACTACACACACTATCTTAAAAGATAAATGGTTTTTTATCAACTTTACGCCTAAAGTAACCTCAGTGACAACAATTTCGGGCCCGTCGACCCTTGTTGAAGGCTTTGGTAAAGCTAAATTCACGTTGTCAAATGGTACTCCTGTTGAAGTATCTGAGGCCTTATATTCTCCGAGGTCCAGTCGTACCTTGTTGAGCTTTAAGGATATCCGAGAAAATAAGTTTCATCTTGAAACTGCTCGTGAAAATGGTATTGAATACCTTCACATTACCTCCACTCAATACGACCAAAAGCGTATTCTGGAGAAGTTGAGATGCCTTTCAAGTGGTTTGTATGTTACTACAATCCAAAACTTTGAAAGCAATCTAATCATTCGGCGGGCGCCGATTGATGAGAGCACTTTTATGCTATGGCATGACCGGCTGGGACACCCGGGTCAAAATACGATGCTTCGTACGATGAACGCATCTCATGGGCATCCCCTTGGAGGAAATAATTTCGTGATTAATCCGAAAAGCCTATGCCAAGGATGCTCGATTGGAAAGACTAATCTCAAACCAATTCGTGTGAAACCTACGAAATTGGTTTCCCAATTCCTTGAAAGAATTCAAGGAGATATTTGTGGACCTATCCAACCAACATGTGGACCATTTAAATATTTCATGGTTTTGGTTGATGCATCGACAAGATGGTCACACGTAGCTTTGTTGTCCACAAGAAACGCAGCGTTTCCAAAACTCTTAGCCCAGATCATTAAATTGAGGGCTCATCATCCGGATTATCCGATAAAGTCTATTAGACTTGATAATGCCGCGGAGTTTACATCGAAAACTTTCGATGACTATTGCATGACTTTGGGAATTAATCTTGAACACCCAGTTGCGTATGTTCATACCCAAAACGGCCTTGCAGAAGCTTTCATTAAGCGATTACAAATGATTTCTAGGACTTTGGTTATGCGCACCAAACTTCCTATTTCTGCGTGGGGCTATGCCATTTTGCATGCTGCTGCGTTGGTCCGTCTGAGGCCCATGGCCACCCAACCACTATCTGCGTACCAGTTGGTAACTGGATATGAGCCCGATGTCTCACATTTACGCGTGTTTGGGTGTTTAGTCAATGTTCCAATTGAGCCGCCTAAGCGTTCCAAATTTGGACCTCAGAAACGACGGGGCATATATGTCGGTTATGAATCCCCGTCCATAATACGCTATTTAGAGCCCTTGACAGGCGATCTCTTTACCGCTAGACATGCGGATTGTGACTTTGATGAGACACTCTTCCCGTCGTTAGGGGGAGAAATGCACGTTAACGTTGATAAGGAACGACGTGAATTAACGTGGCATGTACCCACTATGTCTCATCTAGATTCCCCAACTGCACATAGTGATAAGGAAGTGCAGAGAATCCTAGGTCTGCAAAATGTTGCAAATCAAATGCCAGACGCATTTAATGACCTAGCGAATGTCACGAAATCACATATACCTGCTGCAAATGTGCCTGCAAGGATAGACGTCCCTGTGAGACGCCGTGTTCCGGTTGAACACGTTGCTCCGGTTGTACCCACCGAGCAAAGGACGCTACCGTCGGCCGTTCAGTCCGCCGCCCTTCCGAAAAAAAGAGGAAGGTCGTCTGGTTCCAAGGATGTTCTGCCTCGAAAGAGGAGAAACATGGTTATACCAGTTGTTATTTATGAGGACAACACCGCTGTGATTGATCAAGCGAAACATGGTTATATCAAAGGTGATGCCACTAAGCATATCTCGCCAAAGTTGTTCTTCACACATGAACAACAAACGCTTCAAAAGATTGAAGTGAAGCATATTGGTTCAGAGAATAACCATGCTGACTTGTTCACCAAGTCACTGCCAAAGCATTCTTTTCAGAAGCACGTACGGGCGATTGGCCTACGTAGGCTATCTGAGCTACCTTAGAGCGACATTTTATGTCGGAGTCGAAATCCTCGCACCCTGTCGTGTGCAAGTGAGGGGGAGCATCCTGTTGTATGCATGTGTACTCTTTTTTGTCCTTAGTACAAGGTTTTTTCCCACTGGGTTTTCCTTGACAAGGTTTTTAGCGAGACACGTTCCCTGTTATACCTCACTAAGGATTGACGAAATCAGGGGGAGTATCCTGTCGTATACTTCTTACCACTGTGTACTCTTTTGTCCTTCGACCAGAGTTTTTTCCCACTGGGTTTACTCTGGCAAGGTTTTGATGAGGCACTTGTTTTGTGGTTGATCCCCTACTACTACCACTGTTGCACTTTTTTTTCCTTCGATCAGAGATTTTCCCATTGGGTTTGCTCTGGCAAGGTTTTGATGAGGCACACTGTTTTGTGGTTAGTTACTTACATAGTATTTTGGCATATATCATTCGGTTACACAATTTCTCTTAGGTACCGATTTTGTCCCACACCGGGTTTTCCGGCCCTAAGGTCTTTATGTGTTTAGCACTGCGAATGAACTCGACTCAGATCGACTGCATGAAGATGAAGAATTCAAGACGTCCAAAGGGGGAGTGTTGTAAGATAATTGGACTATTGGGCTTATACTTTATTGGCCCATGTAGGTCTTGTAACCCTACCCCTCTATCTATATAAAGAGGGCTAGGGGTCTTGTACTTTACATTCATTCACATATTCATTCATAATAAAGATCATACTGTTCTCCCCTCTCTCTACTTCTGTCTCCCTAAATACATAGCTAATAGTTGTATTACAACAACTTTATATATATTGAAAATATTAAGATGATGAAGAATGGAAGTTGCTTAAAAGAAATATGTATAGAGATTAGTTTAGAAGATATTGTTCCTTTTATTGTGCAACTAAATCTCTATTATTATGCAAAGTATTTATCACGAAATTCAATCTATGTGTTTACAAAATCTGTTTTGTTCCAATTAGATTGAATGTTATATGGAGTTATGGTTTTAAAATATATTAAAATTTTATCTCTAAAAGATATTATTTTATAAGTTTCTTGTTTAAGAAAATAGTAACTTTTAGTGTCAAGCAAGTTAATAACAGGCATTAACATGAAAATTGAGATCAATCAAATGCAGCAGTATTTCGTGCAAAGATGGAAAGATTGAGATCAATTAGAAGAGACCAAATCAATCAACAAGATCTTGAAGAAAGAAGATTGTTTTACTCTTTAAATAGTTAATAATTTTGCTTGTAAAAAGTGTATGTTCTAAATTATAAAGAACTCAACTTTGAGAGAATACACAGTTAGCTTTTAAAACGAAAAATAACAGTGTGATGCCATTGATCTTTTGAGTGATATTTATAAGATAGGAGCAATATACAGATATGCAGAAAACCTAGAGGTAGTCTAAAATTTTTTCATTAAAACTTGAATACTATATTGTAATCTTTTATAATATTATTAATCTGGGTGAGTGTCCCAGAGACGTAGCCTAGGTGGGTGAACTTCGTTGTTAAATGTGTGTGTGAATTAGTTCAAGTACATTTAACTTTACAAGTTCTGTCCTTCATTATACTTAGATTCCAATTGTGGTTCCAACTGTACTTGTAACCTAATTGCATAACAGCAACTAGAACAGACGATAGAAATTTCAGAAATCAACATTGGACTTTACTGTTTTCTGCAAATGACAAAATAAGTGATTGTGAGACTACGTCTACTCATTTTTAGTTTGATAGGAAGCATAAACATTAGTTTTGATACGAGTAACTTTTTTTCTTTCAGAATACCATCCCTGCTCGGTTTGATTATCGGAAAGTTCTAGAAGGAACTAAAAGAAAGAATAGTAATGCAAAGCAAAACGAAAACATATGGCACTTAATAGGCGAATGTCAAATTTACAATGTTATTGTGATTTCATTACCACTTAATATGACTCAAAAACTTTGAACTTGAGACAACACTCCCGTTTCAAAAACAATAACACTGTGTAATCGGACTCGTATACAAGTACTGAGATAGCTTGTCCTAGGTGAGGTGATGGCATCTCTTTCCTCTGAATGTTCAAAATTTGCTGTAAAATATGTATTTCAACATGTAGCATAAGAAATACTACAAAAAAAAACAACGTCAGGATATGTTGATAAATCGAATGCCGCAAAATATAACAACTGAACATCAACAATTTGGGTTGCTAGACTATCTAAATATAACGACACTCACTTTACTATCAGAATAGCAACAAATCGTCTCTTGTGCGCTATCCTAACATTTTCTTGTAGAGAAACTGATAAGAACAGTTCTTTTGGTTATTTATATTATTTAATTGGATTTATTTACTATTTTATTATTCACGTTGTTAGTTGTTTTGGAGACTATTTGTAGAGAGTTCTATCTTATTGTTAGGTTATGAATTGATTAGTTTACGAAAAGAGGCAGTCCGTAGTCTGTTTTCTCTCCTAAATGTCTCTGTTTCTCTTCTGATTTTTCTCTGTTTCTCACCTATATTTCCCCAACCCTTATCGTTTTTGTCATTGGTATCTAGAGAAGTTCTTTTCAACATCTCATGGGAATTCTAGTTCGTTTTTTTTCTCATCCAATTCTATCTAATATCTATGAAAAATATCAAAAATTATGAAAAAAATTGAAGTTACATAAGAACTGATTCGGATTGTGGTTATATATATCGTTGAGCAAATTATTTACGAAACTACCACCATAATAGATGTTCTTAAGCGGATAAGTGACCACTTTGGGATGAATTTAATGAACAAAAACGAGGAAGTAAGAGGTATCATTTGTGAGTGGGCTAATATCGAAGACAGTGATGATGATGAAAACATCGCATCAGAATCCGATAGTCAAAACGAGTTAGATGTATACCCACATATGAATATGAGGGATTGGTCGGTAATTGTTTATGAGATTCTTTTCGTATAACGTCACCACCACCATGTGTGACGCCTCTGGTACTAGCACACCCGTCGCCAACAAAGCCACATCCATCCCCGGAAAGTCCGAACGAGGAAGAAAATTTTGTAATTATAGGTGCATTTAAGGTGTTCGACAAAAAGCTAGAAGCTAAATGTTTTAGGTGCGAACTTACCATTTTCCGCTGCCATAGTTACCTATATTTAATTAGCAATGCTCATCTAATATTATTTATGGATTTGTTATTTGAGAACTGCATGAATCGTTGATTAATTGGTATGAAATTATTTTATGGTCTAAACTCGACAAATTGGACTAGTATGAAATATTTTAATTATTCATCAAGTCGAAAGTGTCTAAAAATTTTGAAAATTGGTGAAAAGATAGATAAGACATATATAGAGGTTAGGAGATAAAATTCGTCTTGTTTGGCTATATGGTTAATGAGATATGAATTTTTTAAGTTGACACTGCGGTTCAGATTTTTTTCTGCTTGGACACCTAGACAGCTGTTTGGAAAAATAATTATGTTTTACAGCAAACAGATTTCAAATTGGTTGAAATTTTGTGGGTTGATAGAATTCTGGTATATGGTCGTGTGGAAATGAAAATCGATACATCTGGATCAATATCGACCGAGTTATGAATTTTTAAAGTTTGGATTGTGTGCAGTTTTTTTTATTATGATAGCTACGACTTCGTTTAGAAAATTAATTGTTTGGCCTAGCAAATGTTGTTGGATTCAGACAAAATGTTGTGGGAAGATAGACTATTTGTGTACGGATGTTTCAAGCTACAATCACAAAGTTTGGATAAAAAAGAAATTAGCTATGAATTTTCAAATTTCAATGAACAGTACTGTCCAAACTGGACAGAATAGACCAGTCCAAGTAAAATAATTTTTGTGTCAAGTAAAAAGTGTTCAAATTTTAAGAAACTTAGTGAGAATATACACGAGACAGCTACGAGATTTTGACACAAAATTTACTACTTACTGATGAAACCGGCCGGTGAGATATGATTTTCAGAGAATAACTGATTTTTTGTGTTCGGATGATTTTTATGCTCCTGATTTAATGGTTGATCTGGTTAATGATATGGATGTGGAACAGTTTTATATTGTTTGTTTGCTGGATTATTTGAGTGTTTTGATTGATATTGTTAATGGAATTATGATTTGTTCGAGTTTTCTTGAAATTTATTATCGTGGTTTGAATGGTTTTGCGGGTTTTATGGGCATTACCAAAATCGGTTTGAAAACATGTTTAGAGGACAAAATTAGTTGAAAGATAATTGGTTATGTTCTTGTACTATTGATAGACAATAATATTAATGGGGTATGTCATACTCTCCGTAAGCCATCGAGTAATTATTTGATCCGTATTGGGATGATACTTTTTATGAAGTTTCTGAAATCCCGAATATTCAAGTGTATTCAACTGCGACAATTAATGGTACATGTGATAGTTTCATGTACGACTGAGGCGCTTGGTTTATCCGATTTGCTTGGGAGTATGGTTTCGATATATTATTTTGAAATTATTGTTTTGGTAGAATGCCAAAAATGGGAGGGACGGTTGTTTGGTGGGTTGGAAGAGGGTGAATGAGCTTCTATTAAATCATGGTAGGCTCTGCTTAAAATGATGAAGGACTGTTATCGGGTTACCGCCAGATCGAGTAAGAGGGTGCAGCCGTGCGCTTAACCACAACCTTGAGTACAAGCTTGTTCTTAAAAGGAATGGAATGATAATAACGGTTTTTTTGGTTATTTATATTATTTAATTGGACTTATTTATCGTTTTATTATTCACGTTGTTAGTCCTTTTTGAGAATATTTATAGGGAGTTTTCTCCTATTATTAGTTTATGAATTGATTAGTTTATAAAAATAGAACCCTAATCTGTTTTCTTTCCTAAATGTATTTATTTCTCGTTTGACTTTTCTTTGTCTTTTACCTATATTTCTTCAACATTTACGGGTTTTATCAGAAACTAACACGTATGTCGGACATAATATTCTCCTTTAACTTGGACAAGAGGTTATCAAAATGAAACCGAAATGCATGTGTACCTAACTGCAAACGCAAATAACAATATAATGGAACAAAACCCACCTCCAAATTTAAGGATCAACTCAACACCACTATTACAAAAACTATCCATCCAACAAACAAATTTCTGTTTTTTCTTCAAATCAATGATTCCAAAAATAGGGTCGGTTAATTTAGTGCCCATTTGCTATTCATTCTAACACGTGTACTTTTTCCCACATTTATAATACATTTTTGTACGCAAGCTAAAAAGGTATTTACCTAATTAATATCCACATGTAACAACATTTAATTATCATCTTAAGCAACGTCGTTTTCCAATTTTTTATCGGGTACGAGTAAAAACATAGATTACGGATTACTTTTGCATGGATGAAAAAAAATATGTTAATCGAAACCCTGAACTTTTGCATGTTTTTTTTTCTTATCTTCTCGCTAGCAGAAATAGAACATTTTTTAAAAAAAGAAACGTGACAAAATAGTGTATACATAATAGAGGCTCAATTTGTCGACAACATTTTTTAAGGGATCTTTTAGCTTTTAGCTTTTTCTTAATATGTGGTAAAAAAACTCACCTGCATTTTTAAAAAAAAAATTTGAACTCTTACATACAATTTGGATGTAAAACATTCATGTTATGCTGATTTTCCATACATAATTCAACAGTAAAGTTGGGAAAAAAATTTGATACAAAATAAGAAAAAATTGAAAATAGAATGTAGTAAATAGGAAAAACGCAACAATTGATGATACTAAAACTCAATTAACCCATCCTTTCTAAAAAAAAAAATCTTTGTGTTACTATTCTAAGCAACTTTAATTTTGACATTAGAAAATAAAGTTGACACTTCACCGTAATGATATTTTATGTAATTGTAATACTAACTAGGGCCGGGAAAAAACCGGAAAAACCGAACTGAACCGATAACCGAATCGAAAAAACCCGAAAAAGATCGAAACTGAAAAATTTTCGGGCCGGTTTCGGTTTTTAGTAAAACCAAACCGAAAAAAACCGAAATCGAAAAAGACCGAAAAAAAAAAAATAAAACCAAAAAATAACCGAAAAAAACCGAAACTGGACCGAAAAAACCGATCCGGTTCGGTCCAAAAAATAAAAAGACCGAAACCGAAAAAAACCGAACCGAAAAATATACTCGATTTCGGTTTCGGTTTTACCAAAAACCGAACCGAACCGAATCCAGCCCTAATACTAACTAGATAGTCAAGAAATCAAACTAGTGCAGGGTTCGGTCCGGTCCGGTTCGGTTTTTTGTAAAATCAAAACCGAACAGATTTTTCGATTCGTTTTTATTTTAAACCGAAACCGACCCGAAAAAAAAAACGGTTTCAATAGTTTTCGTTTCTCGATTCGGTTTTTGGGTTCATGGCCCCGCTCTAACTCAAACATGAGGACATAAAAAACCAACATTTATAAAGTAAATAAATAATGGATAATATAATTAGTTGACAAAACTTTATTTAAACCCATCCTTTCCCCTGAATTCTCTAACTAAACACTACAAAACCATTTTCAACTCAAACCCTGGCTCTAATCTTTCTTCTCTCTAATGGCAAAACCACTCAAACTCATCATCTTGGTCTTCTCCTTCTCCCTCTCTCTCCTTGTGCCGAACCCGATCCTCTCGCAACCCACCCACTTCACCTACAATGGCTTCAAAACCAATCTCATAACCAACGAAAACATAGAACTAAACGGTGTCGCGGAAGTCAAGAAAAACGGACTTTTAATGCTAACTCGTGCCTCCCCGCGCCTCATCGGTCGTGCATTTTATCCGAACTTGGTGAAATTCAAGAACCCGAAAGAGAAAAAGGCTTTTTCTTTCTCAACTTCTTTTGTTTTCAATATTATACCACAATATGCTAAACTTGGTGGTCATGGTTTTACTTTTATAGTCTCGAAAAGTAAAGAGTTTCCCTATTCTCTCCCTAGCCAATGTTTAGGCCTAGTGAACCAAACCGATAACGGTAACTCTTCGAACCATTTCTTCGCGGTAGAGTTTGATACAGTGCAAGATTACCAATACAAGGATATAAACGGTAATCATATCGGGGTAGATATAAACGGGTTGGTTTCTTTAGCTTCGGTTAATGCTAGCTACTTCGACAAAGGGAATTCGACGAGAAAAGAGCTTAATTTGAAGAGTGGACAAACAATCCAAGCTTGGGTTGATTATGATTCGGGGAAAAACGAGCTAAATGTGACACTTTCACTTTCCTCGACAAAACCTGAAATCCCGATTCTGTCGATGGAATGTGATCTTTCTCCGGTTTTGGAAGAGTATATGTATGTAGGTTTCTCTGCTTCTACAGGGCTTTTGGCTAGCTACCATTATATTAAAGGTTGGAGCTTTAGAATCGATGGAGAAGCGGAGTCTCTACGTTTAAATTCTCTTCCATCTTTACCTCGGAAAAACCGAAAAGGGAAAGGAAAACAGAATCAAATCGTTATCATTGTTTCGGTTTTCGCTCTATTTTTCGTTGTATTTTCTGTAGTAATTGCTCTTTTTCTTATTATCAGGAGGAGACTAAAACAAGAAGCAATTGAGCCTTGGGAGGTTGATATTGGTCCCCATAGATTCTCCTATAAAGAGCTCGAAAAAGCTACAAAAGGGTTTAAAGATAAAGAACTACTCGGTTTTGGTGGTTCTGGTCGAGTTTACAGAGGGATTTTACCGATTTCAAGTATCCAAATCGCGGTTAAACGAATATCAAATGAGTCGAAACAAGGCATGCACTCTTTTGTGTCGGAAATCGCCACGATTGGGCGACTACGCCACCGAAACTTGGTACAACTAATGGGATGGTGTCGGAAAAGGAACGAGCTTTTGATTGTTTACGATTTTTTGCCTAATGGGAGCTTAGATAAGTACATATTCGATAAAGCGAAGATGGTTTTGAATTGGAAACAGAGACTTAAGATCATAAAAGGGGTAGCTTCGGGGTTGTTATACTTACACGAGGGGTGGAAACAAAGTGTGATACATAGAGATATAAAAGCGGGTAATGTTTTGTTAGACTCAGAAATGAATGGGAAATTGGGAGATTTTGGGTTAGCTAAATTGTATGAGCATGGATCGAATCCGAGCACAACTAAGGTTGTCGGTACTTTAGGGTACCTCGCGCCCGAATTAACAAGAACAGGTTTTTAATTTATCTGATAAACTACTGCATTTCCTCATTTCTATTTTAGCTTTCAAGGTTCGTCTTTCGCTTAGAAGTTAGAACTTTCTAAGTTTTTTTTTTTTCCGTTTCTATCTATTTTTTAGGTTTAGAGGAACTATAATTTGTAGTTTTCAAGCTAGATTTTCTGCACGGTACCTGGTTTGCACTGTTTGCCGTTTAAAGATTTATTGCTTTTGAACAGAAAATTCGAAAAGCTAAATTTACTTTCCCATTTTGAGAAAACTAATTCGCGATACACCTACACACACTGTAAGGGATTGTTTAGTTGCACCATAAAACAAAAAATCTGGAATTTTTTAGGTTCAGAAAAAAAAAAAGAGCTAGGTTTGCCTAGTTTAAAGCTACTAGCCTTTTTAGGCCAAATAACTAGAAAACCGCAGCGTTTAAGCTTACAAACAAAAAGTGACGCAGCTTCTAGTAAAAAAAGTAGGAGCCAAGAAGCTGCAACCAAACAGTACCTAAATAAGCTAAAAACTTCAAGCTGAAATCATCCAACTTTCTCTCAACTCGAAAAATATTTCTTTTTTTCCAAAGTAAGCAGGAACAAGTATATTAAAAGTGGCAAAAGATTTTGGTTAGCACAGGTAGCTAACTCAAGTGAGAACCCAGGTCCAAAACTAACACATAACCGTAAGAATGGCTTTTGCTACACGATATATTAAGGACATGATTGCAAAATAACCTTTTTAGATACTAAAGAAATCGCTTAATAGCTTGAACAAAAGAAGCCCTTAATTCTGCTAATATATGAGCACTTGGAATCACCAACATTGGTAATTTTAATTCTTAATCAATATAGAAAATATATATAGTTATACGAGTAACTCGTCTGATTTTACAACAGGTAAGCCTAATACAGCATCGGATGTTTTTGCTTTCGGGGCTTTATTGCTCGAAGTTGTTTGTGGGAGAAGACCAATAGAGACAAAGGCAATGCCAGAGGAGTTGTTTCTAGTGGAATGGGTATATCAGAAATGGAAGGAAGGGAACGTTCTCAAGGTAGTGGATAAGAGGTTGAGAGAGGAGTTTAACGAGGCAGAAGCGATTTTGGTCATCAAGCTCGGTTTAATGTGCTCAAATAGTTTACCGTGGAAGAGGCCAAGTATGAGAGACGTGATGGGGTACTTGGAAGGTGTGGTTGAATTACCCGGTGACATGCCACCGCCTGATGAGTGTGTGGTAAAGAGGGTTGAATCTTAGCGTTTCCATTTAGGCCTTGTTTGGTTACAACTTTCAAGCTCAGTTTATTTTTGCACAAAAGCTAGTCACTGCATTTGGTTGACTGGTTTTGAGCTGAAAAGGCTAGAAGCTTTAAGCTAGATGAACCTAGTTTTCTTATTGGAATCTCAAAATATCCCAGCTTATTTGATTAAAAGCTGCAAACTAAGAATTTTGAAATGTGTACATAAACTTTCCAAGAGATGGTATGCTTTGATTTTACTTTATTTCAGGACGAAAGAAGTGTATATATGTATAGTTTTCTAAAAAAATTGATCAGTTTAAGGCAAAGTAAGTCTTGGTTCAATTGAATAGACAAGCCAAAACTTGACACTGCTGAACCGTAGACCTTGTTTGCTTGCAGCAAATAATCTCACCTTTTTTAGTTAAAAGATGAGGTTTTGGGAATATATTCGTATGACAAAAGCTAGAAGCTTGAAGCTGGATGAACCTACTTTCTTTCTTAAATCTCCAAAAAAAAACAAGCTTATCTAATTACAGGTTACAGACTGCAGTCAAACAAAATAAACTGGTTGTGGACAAACTTTCCTACAAATTTTTTGTAGATTTAATTTTTAAATTTGGGACGGATTAAATTTGCACATGTATGTCTAGTTTTCTTATTTCGATCACTTTGCACTGACTGTACTAAGACAAGCAAAGGCTTACTTTATAGACGTGTGCGTGAACGAAGCTCACCAGAATCAGTATTGCCCGTTTAGCCAAGACTCACAATATTTATTTTGACAAAGCCTGAAAATTTAAAAAGTTAATTTAGCCTCGTTAGGCCTCAAAACATGAGCATTAACTGTCGATGAATGTGAAACAAAGTCCTCCGTATACACCTCGCTTTGGTTTAATACCAAACACAAGTTTTAAGGACATGTCAATTTAAGATCCAATAAAAACATATATTTTCTTTAAACAAGACAAAATTCCGAAGAAAAAGATTCCGGGTAGACAAGTTTGAAGGGAATAGGTAGAAGAAATCTGATAGTTTCATTCTCTTGCGACTAAATACTATTTGCTCATCTGCAACAACTTCCATCACAAACTTGCAGATAACTAGCAGCGTTACTGGACTAATGTGCTTATAAAGCAGTAAATGAATGATAAATCCGACCAAGCAATGCAATATGTAGGTGTATACTCATTTTTTATGGAAGTTGTCGCAATATACACTCAACACCAGTGAACAACTCAACCTCTTCCTCATAACATACTATTGAGCAACTTTTTTTTATAGCAACTTTTTTAACATCTATAAAGATAACACATATTTTAACACAACTAATGGAGATAAAAAAATGTATTGCTATTGTAGATGCTCTAAGAATGTACCATTAAAATAGTCAATATAACAACTACCTCTCAAATACATATGTAACATCCCGTATTATAAATTTTAATTAGGAATTAATTTATCCAAAAACGTTTTATTCAAATTTTACCAAAAACCGGTCACTCGACTAATTTTTAGCCAAAAACTGAAACTTTTCCAAAAAGCTTTATTTTAAAAAGCTGTTACTAATTTTACTAATAAAAAGGACCCAATAGATTTGTTTCTAAAGATTTGTTATTTTTGAGTAGTAAAACAATATTTTTTGATTAAAAGTTAGCTTTTAGAACCTTGGAGACCAAATAGTTCGCTTCCACAAACTATCTAAAAACAGTTTTATCTAAACCTAAAATCAGCCCACTTTCAATTCTTTAAACAAAAAAAACCAGCCAAATACAAGAGAGAAAAGAGAGAAAAAGGAGAAGAAGAAGAAGAAACCACGTTAGCGGATTCATACCGGAAGCATCTCCTCTACGCTCTAAGGTAACGGGTGTTATCTATTGCGACTAGACGAGAGTGTATGTTAGGATTTGGTTTTGCGTTTATTAGAAATTGGGGTTTTTTTTGCCTTTCATCTTAATTATGTTCTTAATTTGTTAATTGGGTTTATTTGTTGTATGTTTTATTCACTTATTTGAATGGGAGAAGTTGATGAGTTAGTTATATTAATTTCGGATTAATGAGATTATGGATGGTTTTGCATGTTTTATGCGTTGATTATGTGATTATATAATTATTGATGAAAATTGGGTAAATTTATGTTGAATAATGGTGAATTGTAGTTTATGCATACAAGGTGTTTGTTAAAATGCCTGAATGTGATTTTATGTTTTTATAGCGTTTGGCTAGTTGTGAATTTAGTACATATGGTTATGTGTCATGTGGTATTACGTTGAGTGACGTATGATATTGTGTTATTTGAATAGTATAATATTATTGGTCGAGACATTAATATTTATACGTATGAGATTGTGTTAATTGGATGATTTTATATTATTGGCCGAGGCCTTGTGATTTAGCTGTAGTGGCAATGGTCTCTGTCTCTCTCTAATTCCGGGGACAGAAGACGGCCGAGGGGATAGGGAATGACTCGTCTTACGGACTGGGGCGAGTGACGTGAGAGGTCCCAGTGTGCACTATATTTATTTTATTGTTAGCAATGGTCTATGTCTCTTCCTAATTCCGGGGGCATAAGACGGCCGAAGGGATAAGGAATGACTCGTCTTACGGACTGGGACGAGTGGCGTGAGAGGTCCAATTGCGCACTATAAATCTACTTTTATGTTGTAATGGTCTATGTCTCTCCCTAATTCCGGGGACATAAGACGGCCGAAGGGATAGGGAATGACCTACCTTACGGACTGGGATAGGTGGCGTGAAAGGTCCATGTATGCTATAGACGTGTGTTGATGTTATTTAATTTATCCCGTTGTAAAATGTTATTATATTTCTTTTTATACGTCGATTATCGTAGTTGTAGAATTTGTTATTATATTTCTTTTTATACGTCGATTATCGTAGTTGTAGAATTTGTGAGCTCTTGCATCTATGGGATGGAGTGACGATATTTAGTGGTGCCGTCCCGTCTAGTTATGTGCGTGGGACTCACCGTTACAATTTTGTATTTCAGGTACAACTTAGGTTGAGGCATATGGTTAAGAGCTTTAGCAAGGAATCACATGGGTTCGGGCTTTTGCTTTCATTTTTACTTAGACATTTTTGAGGTTGTAGCCTACGGGCAAATTCATTCGTTTGTTAACTTTTAGCTTTTATAAATCTTGCCTTGTAGCCGCGTTTGGCAAACAGTTTTATTTATCCTTTTAAATGTTCCTTTAGCTCGCGAGTTATTTCTTTTAAAAATTTTAATTTTGTACTAACAGGTTGTTTTCCTTTTATTTAAAAAGGTCATGCCTCGATATCCGTGTTTATGGAATTTGGGGCGTGACAACATAACTGTTCTATCTGCCTTTTCCTCACTCAAGTAAACCATTCAAAAGGTTAACCCAAATTTCATAAGGGCAGAAATAAGATTTTTTAATCCGTTATTAACATATCTCTATCTAGTAGCGTAACTTCGCAGTTCTCTTCTTCTCCATGTTTCGCTTCTCCAAATATTTCAGAATCATCAAAACCTGCACATCAACTCAAGAGATTAGCTGATCATAAAAGAAAACAATAGCTCCAGCTACTAAGGATAACTAACAAATAAAAATATAGAATTGCAGTACCTGTTCCCAAGTCTTCCGCATTATCAACAGACGGTCCTAAGAGAGACATGTTGCCAGATGGAATGTCAATTGTCATCCAGTCAGAGCTCTGAAATTTTTCGGACCCTACTTCTCTCTCCACAACCCAATCCTTGAGAGCGTGGATATTCTCAACGGAAATGGGATCTCTCGTATCTTGTTCTTTATTGTTTCTGACAGAAAAGAAAATTCCTTATTCAAATGGTAGAATATAGGAGCACTTCATCTTAATAAAACGTCTTGGGCTTGATAGAAAATTTAATTGACGTATATATCATCAAATGAAAATCAGTTTATCGAACGATTGGCCAATCAAAAACTAGTTCATCGAAGTGTGTGCAAAGGTAAATCAGTTCACTGAACAGTACGCCAATCACATTTGAGTTGATTGAATTTTTGCCAATCAAAAGCACAAGGTAAAAGAAGAGAGAGTTTTTCCTTGTGACTAAACGGGAATAAAGTTTGTACAAAAAATAATATACAACAAGTAATCTACTTACATTTGCTTTAATCGCAAGTTGTAGTGAACAAAAACAAGATCACTAAGCCTTTGGTGTTCAATGCAATTTTTAGTTTCGTGCATTTGTTGAATAATTGTCCGGTTTGGATTGCATGAAATAAGGCTGCAAGTTTGGCTGAGAATACGGATTGCCAAACTAGCTAAATTTGGGCACCCTCCTCCGTAGGTTGACCACCACTCATCTATAAGGAAAAAAAAACACCAAACAAATAATATGTTACATATATTCAAGAACCACTTTGTAATATCACTTGATAATCTCAGCAAAAGAGATTGGATGTCAAAAAAAAATTCCCCCAAAGGTGTTGATTTCTAGAACAGAAAATGGAGAAGAACATAGTATTCACATATCATAGAATTTGATTTTGTACACTAACCTACAAAAGTTAGCCAATAGTGCCAAAACCTAACTTTTTTCTTGCTTTTGTACACTATATGAAAAAACCATAAGTATTGGGACTTAAAATGACAGGATAGTTTTTATAATAGGTAGAATAGTGTGTAAAATATCTGGTACCTTGATAAATACACACTCAAACACAAAACTATGATTTTTTTTCCCCAATTTGGTACAATAAGTGTACTAAATCGTTGAGAAACGAAATGTCGGCGCACTGACCACTAATTTTGTAGGTTGGTATACAAAATTGAAATCAGATGCTACATTAGTGTACAAAACGGTGATTATCATATTTGAATTCTTCTCAATGGTTTTCAAGTGTATCAAGATATCCATCCTTAGGAGAAAAGAAAGTTAAACATCTAAACTACCAGAGACACCATAAATGAAATACAGCAGTAAAATGGGGTACAATACAAAGTATTCGATTAAAAGACTCACGGGGAGGTAACATATTTCGAGCTCTAATTGCCATTTTTCTCCCAAAATCCCCAGCTGCACTCTGGTACAAGGTTGTCTCCTTCACTATTTCGTCTTGAATTTTCAAATCAGGAACCAATTTCTCTATACAATCATAAACAGAAGATCGAATATTATGATGAATATCTCCTTCGATACTATAAAAAAACATTGGATTAAGGTAGAAACCAGCAGCATAAAGCGGGTGACAAGTCAATTTTCCCCACCTATAATCTATAATATCCCAATATATCGAATATTCTTTTTTATCAACGAGCTCCTTCTTTATCGATTCTTTCGCTCGATAAACTCCTGCGTATATGTAACCCATTGCAGGCCTCTTCTCACTCCTTGCTAATCTCAAAAGTCTTAAGAAAGGGTCTGTTAACCGGACAATTAGATTACAAGATGACCAAAACGTTTGGCTACTTACTTGATCTAAAATTGCAAACCCCTCGGGTTTTTTCGAATATGGGCACTCCATCCATTCCTCTGAAGTGACCATAGATTGCAAATTGTGTTTAATATTCATCATTCTTTTTATTGTCGTGAAATCTGTCAACGAAGGAGTAGCTTCTACATCGATTAAATCTATACCAAAAGTGTACCTTCTCAACATATTTATTAGGAAACCGTGATTATAAACAAATCTAGACATAGACTTTGCTTGATCAATTATTGCTTTTATCCAATCAATTTTTCCAAAATCTTGGAGTACTAAATTGATGCAATGAGTTGTGCAAGGGGTCCAAAAAACAGATGGCAAATCTTCGGCCAATTTTTTCGCAGCAATAACATAGCGCTCTTCATGATTAGTAATCACATGCAAAACATTTTTTACTCCAACTCCTTCCACCACTTCTTTTATTAATTCAAAAAGAGCATCAGGGGAATCTATAATTTCAGAAATATCGACTGATTTAAAAAATGACACTCCTTTCGGACAATACACCAAAAAAATAGCCAAAATTCTACCTTTTTCCGACACATGTTCGTTGACTAAAACAGAGCAACCGCTTTTTTTCCACGTTTCCGCACATAAATCAACCTCATTTCTCACATCTTCATGAGAATTTTTTAAAACACATCCTCGAAGATCGTGATAAGAGGGAGATTTAACCAATCCCCCTTGAGAAGCAATTACATCAACCATAGGTTGGAAATAGATCGACTTTACAGCGTCGAAAGGTATCCCAACATCGTAGAAAAATCTTCCAATTGCCGAATTTAAGTGATTATTCACTTTTTTAGAACCTAAAGTAGAACTATAATTCAGAGCAATAGCTGTCGGAATCATTGCAGAACGAGAGGCTTTTCTCTGTCTCCCTCTTTTCCTTCTAACAACGCTTTTAGTCCCTATTTCTTCTCCTTCTTGGTTTATCAAAAACAAAGAATTATGATCAACCGTTTCGGCAACTGTAATCATATCACTACTCAAGCCACAGTTATTTGTGTAAGCGTCTATTTCGTTATTGAAATTCGAAATTTCTTGTGCAATTTTCTGTTTTTTCTTTTTCTTACTAACCGCCGAACTCAAACTCTCTTGCATTTGTAAGCGAACCTCGGGTTGAACCCTAAGGCACGTCGAGGCATTACCCTTTTGACCTGCAAGGTGCTCTTTAATTCTATGTATACCCCCACCTTTAAATATTTTACTGCAATATATACACTTGAGCTGTACTTTATCCCCATTTTTAAACATTTGACAGTGTTTCCAAGCTGGGTCATGTTTTTGCGAAGTTAGGGGTACCGGTTCTAACTCAGAAGTCATTTCTGATCCTGCAAAAGGAGAGATAGCCACTTGTCGGATTGTAGCTTTAAAGATCAGTTTCTTTGCTTAATGGCAGGGCATTTGGATTGTCAATATAGAAAATTAGCTCTTTTAGTTTCTTCGATACAAGAGCTAAAAGCCTTAAGATGGATGCGCAGATGCTTTATCTACCATGAATAAGTCAGCTAATCAGCTGAAAAATTGCAAAAGAATCCATGATAGTCATTACCCCATAGCACTGAATTCGATAGCACATTTTTCTTTTGACAAAAACTGTCATTACCCCATAGCTCTGCAAAACAGGGATTTGGTACAATTACAATCGCTATATACATCTAAATAAAGTAATAAACAACAAATATACAACTTTACCACCTGTAAATTTGTCTCACTACATCTTCATCAAAGGAATTTGCCTTGAGAAGATTATTTCCCCTACCGAAAAATAAATTTTCTTTTTAAAGTTTGAAAATGAACGCTACGAAAAAAGTGAATATCATTCTATGCATCTATACAGTCATACAGAGTAGTATTAAATTTTATTTTCCTCATGCACGATTACAAATTGAAGGAATTTCCTTTAACAAGAAAATTTCCAAACCCGGGAAAAAAAATCCTTTATTGAGCTTGAGATCCTGTTTACTACTGGATTTTACATAGTCACTATGTATCTCATGATAATTTAAACAGTATAAACTCAACACCTGATAAAACATGAGATTTTAAAAATTGCAACTGGCAATACTCTCAACCCTACCTCTAAACAAAAAAGTTGCATTTTTAAAAGTTTTACGTAAAAAAAAAAAACTATAAATATTTAAATGATCATAGGATATTTTATGAAACTACAAAACTACTGCAAATTAGCTAAAAAAGGCGAATTACACTACATAGTACTATAAACATTACCAGCGAGTAAAAAGATTTGTCTTTCAAATTAGGACATTGTAGAAAAAAGTGAAAGTAGATCAATGCACACAAGGTTTTCTACCAATATTAGAAATCAACATAAACTGAGGCTAAAATTGGTAGAATATAATTTCAGATATAATTTTTTCACTAACTTTGAAATGCCTCACTTACTGCCTTACTCAAAAGGTAAAGATTCATTTTTTTTAAATCCAGAGTTGAAAAAACAGTGATCATTACCAAAAAAAAAAACAGAAAAGAATTAAGCTATTAATGAATTTCCCTTGACAATTTTCCTTACCCACAGCAAAAAAAGATATTGATTAATTTTTTATTTATAACTGACTTCCCGTTACACCAATATTCCCCTTCCCTATATATATATATATATATATATAAATTACCCAAAAGTTAAAGATTCAATTTTTATTTTAGCTTGAGAGTTGTAAAAACTAGTGAATAATTCAAAAAAAATAAAGCTATAAATGAATCTCCTTTGACAATGCTATTTCCCTCCCCTAAAAAAATAAACATTTTTTTTCAGTAGGAAATGATAAAAAAAAAAAAAAAAAGACTTGCTTTTTTTATCAACTTGAGTTGTAAAAACTAGTGAATAATTCTAAAAAAAAAACTTGAAATTGAGCTTCAATGGAATCTCCTTTGACAATGCTATTTCCCTCACTTACACTAGGAAATGCCAAAAAATAAATTTAAAGATTCAATTTTTTCTCTAGCCTTAAGAGTTACAAAATAGTGAATAATACTAAACAAAAATAAATAAATTGAGCTTCAATTGAATCTCCTTTGGCAATGCTATTTCCCTCACCTAAAAAAAACATTCTTTTTTTCACTAGGAAATGCCAAAAAATAAATTTAAAGATTCATTTTTTTCTCTAGCCTTAAGAGTTGCAAAAACTAGTGAATAATTCTAAACAACAAAATTAAATTGAGCTTCAATTGAATCTCCTTTAACAATGCTATTTCCCTCACCTAAAAAAACAAACACTTTTTTTCACTATTTCTTTTCACTAGCAAATACTAAAAAAAATTAATGTAATCTAATGTATATAATGTAATTTATTTTCACACCATCACAAATTGACCTTAAATAAAAAAGCTAACAAAATAAATAAACTAACTTGTGAGTTGTGATTAATATAGTTCAATAGAATCAATACCCTTAATATACTTTATGTAATTACCAATTCAAAATTTGAACTTAAATAAAATAACAATAACAATAACAATAAAAATAAAAATAAAAATGCATATATAAATATATATATATATATAATAATAAAATAAAAAATTTACTTGTGATGGTGTGAAAAGCTACTTAGAGAGAGAGAGAGATAAAAACCGGTTTTATTTATTTGATGTGGATCGGTGGTTTTATTTTTATATTTATATAAAAACCGGTTTTAACCGGCTGAACCGATTAAGGTTAAAAGGCGAGTTAAAAGAGCGGAGAACCGGGCTTATTAACACTTTGAGCCGTCTAAACCGGTTACCGTCGGGTGAAAACGTGTTCTCATTAATTAATTAATATTTAATAATAAGCAGATTATAATTACAGTTTATGGGTTCACATTTGGTCATGTGATAGGTTAAGTTTTCGTCTGTTATCACTTTTTTTATATGTATATATAAAATATCGATTTTTTTTATTACATTAAAGTTTTAGTTTATTTATAAAATTTGACTTTTTATATATATTTTTTGGTATTTATCGCTTGTTTTGACAATTTATAAAATATTAATATTAATAAATACCTAACAAAAATATAAAAAGTCAAATTTTATACTTTTTTTGAACAAACACTTTATAAATAAAATAGAAAGTTGATTTAAGAATAAAAAAAAACTAGAAAAAATTACGAATATATATGAAAAAAACGATAACATGACCAAAACATGACGAAATGTACTCTGCAGTTTATATAGTATAGGTTTATAGTACCATAGTTGGTCTTTAGTATCACTTAAAGCACCGAACTTATATTCGGTTTACACACAAAAAGAGAGGGTCTGTCCATAAAAGAAGATTTAGAAGGGAAAAAAAACATATGAATTTCAGCCCCTCTTATTCTTGGATCCTCGTTCGCTACTTATGATTGGTATCGAGTTTCACTTAATAAGAAGGGTATCCAGAGCCTACATAGACTATAGTCGAAGAAGAGATGGCGATAAAACAAAACAAAAAACATATGAATTTCACTCGTATAGTCGTATCACCTAACTTGTAATCAGGATGAGAATTATAACTAAGATGAAATAACTTGTAATCAGGATGGGTCCGATAGGAATTGTGACTAAGATGAAAGTGACGATAACACCTTAAGAGAAAGCTGATTTTGACCATCTATGTAAATGGAAAATAAATTGTCGATTTTAGCGTTTCACCACCCAATGGAACCTTTACTACTGCAATCCGGCCACCACTTCTAACAGTTAAAATAAATTGTCGATTTTAACTGGTATTGAGTTTCAACTGTAACAACTCTGGTTCTCATGTTTTGATTAGCTAATAATACAGTAACAAATTGACTTGATAAACTGCTGGTTTCTTTGACTGTATTGTAAATAGAATAGAATCTAACTGTAAGACTACATAGAATTTTCTTTTAATGATTGCATCAAGGCTACTGGATTGGACTTCAACAGTTCTAAGGCATGCATGGTTAAGTTGCAAAACTATGGTTGATGCGATCCTATAAACCGGTTCAAGTTTAGTCAGTTTAGTCATGACGGTGTTACCGCCACCATCAGGTAACATCACAAAAGCTTACACAACCAAATAATTAACGTATGCTCATGTGGCGTCCAACACGAAAACGAGTGACATTTCACATTTGCACATTTGCATTGGAGTAAGGTAGAGAGGCTAGATGCAATAGATAGAATGTCAAAAGAAAATTCAAATTCCATTGGTACTCACGTTGGTGAAGGTAAGAGTCAAAAATATTATCAACCTTTTTGGTTTGCATTTCCTAGGTTTATGTTTTACGTAACAATTAGTCTTTTCAAAACCAAAGATCTTTTATAGTGTGCGAGCCCCTAAGAAATGGGGTGATCTATATATACAATGCTGTCCTGAAAAGATTTGATTTCTTCGTATAAACGAAACCAAAAAGAGAAATTTGTTATCGCCGGGGTGCTTCAAAAACCCTGACAAAACTTCCTTTATCGAGGATTAAATGGCAACTATACTCAAATTTGGCAAAACAAACACCAAGCGGTCCGACCGATAGCCAATAGACAATAAACGTAAGCAACAGCAAGTATAATCAAGTAAAACTAACAAAAAAATAGCAAAAAGGTACTTTTAACAAAAGGAGCATCATCAAATCCCATACATGAGAAAGGAAAATTACCAAATCCCATACACAAGGATATCTAGGCCTTGTTATACCGAAGGCTCGCCACCTAGCAACATTTATACAGTCGCACGACAACTTAAATTACTACATTTTTTTCCTCTTTACACACCCTTGTACAGTAGGTATACATATCTTCCTCTACAGGGAGCCATCAGGTGAGTTCACCGAGCCTCAGCTAGCCGGATACTAGGTAATAATTATATCCTCAAAAACTAAATAATGTACAAAGTTTAAGTACAGCTTTTAAGTACAACCAACTAATTTATTCTGTCGGCTCTTATAAAACAGAAGAGCCGGATAAGACGGAAAAAGAGAGGGATAGCTCACTGGCCTCAGTTAGCTGTACAACTTCGCTACGCGACCTAAGCGGTATAAGAAGCCGCCATATTGCTGATCCTCCTTTCTGGAAAATACGATACATATACAGATATGAATCAATTCTTTCAGTCACTGAATTATAAATTTATTATAGAAAAAGACTTTATTCAAGCATGGAATACCCATAATAATGAGATCAAATTCTACTGAGAGCAGAAGTTTCAAACGAATTATCGAAGAGAATGGACAAGGTGCATAACTTGTCAAATTAGCAAAAGAGATTATGAAGTGTCTATTTGATTCTTCTTTACAAACTAAAATTAAGAAAACTACAAATGACTAACTGCTTTCATTTTCTATCGTATACGTAAAAACTAAATGTAGAATCATGGCAATATTTTTTGTCGTACTGGAAATATTCAAAAAAAAATATTACCAAAGATGTGTCAAATGATGGCTCCAGGCCTACAGGGCTATTGATCTTAACTTTTAATGGCATAACCTAACTACCATTTTTGTAAAATTTAATATAATTCTTTACATGCGGTTAAATTCAGAGGTATTTCTGTCATTTTTTGGGAAAAAACCTCGGAAGTCTTTGATCCATTTATGATGAAAATAAAAAAAGTTCCCACAACAAGTTGACTGTAAACTACTAAACTGAAAAACTGGTAGTGCAGGGTAATAAACCACCCAAAAAGATCATGAAATGTGGAATTACTCTGCTTTTGCACAAATTTAATTTTTAGAACAATAGCAAAAGGGTGGAAGAGTTACCTCCAGCTGCAACAAGCTTCTCAACACGAGCAACTATGTGTTTTCCATAAGTATACTTTTTGAGAGCATTGAGGTGAACCTTGATACGGTTCAGAATTAGTTCAAGTTGCTGGTCATCACAAGTCTCCAGCACCTTCTGCACCACGTAATTCGCAAACTGGTCTTTCATCATAAGCTGAAACACCAAAAAGAAAAGGTAAATAAATACCTGTCTCATAAACAAAACAGTAAATTTTGTAGTTGATTAAGGGGTTTTCCAGAGAATGAGAAAACTTGCTTTTCTTCAAAAGTGAAAAATAAATATATCAGGCTGGAATACCTATATCGGGACAACTGGCTGCAAAAACTACAACCTCAATTTGTTTTAAAGCGTACATATAAATTTAAGGGGTGTCATTCGATATATTATTACATGTAAAGTTAACAAACAGAACTTAGCCGTGACTAACATTTAATTTAAAGACTTAAAGAGTATGAAGGTTATGTGATTCGATATCAACAACTAAGATTTTGTGTCAACTTAAGTATCAAAAAATGTGTTCATTATCATGCCACTAAAGTACATCTGACCCAAAACAGTTGGAAGTTTTACAAATCCAATTTAGTAAAAGCATGTGGAAATATTGAACTTAAGTTGCCAAATTTCCCTCATAAAGTAATTTTCGATAATTCCTTCTTTTTTGTATCAATTGTACCTATTTTCCTAAAATAAAACATTTTATGATGTACAAAAAGGCTACGTGCTTACATTTTGATGCCCGACTACGGAAGTTCCATTTAACTGTAGGTTATTACATAACAATGTAGCAACAACGAATACAAAATATATATACACACACACATATATATATGTATATATGCGTTTAAATTATAAACTGACCAACCTGAAGAGGATCGTTTTCATCAGTGGCACCAAGCATCTCATCAAACAGGATCTGGCGCTCGGCAGGGGTTCCAAAAGACAAACACTTCTCTACAACGTTTGAAGCAAATTTCTGTTGGCTCATTTGAACTATCTGCCCAATTAGCTTGTTAATTATTTCCGAACGCTCATGTGGCTGGCCGTGCTCCAGCACATGCTGTAAGAGAAGTTAAATCCAATCAAAACCATTTACAAAACAGATGCATTCGAAGTACCCAAAATTTTAATTAATACGTAATATTGATAGACAGCATATAAAGAACTTCATAGAATGGTCTATGTAATATTTAGATTAGCATTAATTGATACCCAAACATATGACTATTTTTCTCTCCTTTCTTTCGGCAGATAGGCTTATTTATTTTTTTCATCTGTCCGAATTATAGGTCACTTTTTCCTTTTAATGGTGATAATTTGCTTGATTTAACTATATTCCCTTGTTGATTCTGGATCGTAATTATCAAATATAGACTTCATAATTAATACAGATGTATATAAATAAATAAAAGCATCGGGTTGCTAAAGAAAATGTGAGGTCCGTATAAATGGAATTCATAGTAGATCTAGAGTTCGCAAACCTGAACAACATAGTTTCCATATTGATCCTGTGCTAGCATGACAACAGACTTCATAATCTCATCCATCACAATTTGTTGAGTTTTGGCATCTGTACAATGCTCCAAGACTCTCTGTCCAAAATAACATTTACAATCGTATAAATAGTATTTACCTTTCTAAGTACAAAAATGAGGACACTAAAACTAAAATCTTCATAATCAATGCTGAATAGATTTATTGACCCGTATGAGATGACAAACCTAAGAATATGTAGACAACCCTATTTAGCATTCTTTGTCTCTGACTTAAGGATGACTTTATGAAGTGCTACAATCATTTACGTGTAGTCCAAGCATCAAGTATAGTCAAAAGATTGGCTGGGGCAAACCATTGTAATATAACTCAATTTTGAACTTAAAGGCAAAACGTTAAATTTGAAAACTAACAGAAATTTAGAGGCAATTATCGCATTGATGACCCAATCTTAGCGGTTGAATAGATAAAGACGAAACCTTAAGAGTTGTTTTTAAAAGTTACTCTATATGAAATAAGGAAACGAAAACAATATCACAAATCACGATAAAATGTAATAAATGATAAGAGATTTTATTGACCTGTATAACACGACAGCCATAGGGGTGGGTAGACAAGGTCACCACTTGATCATAGAAAACAGAGATAATGAACTGAATAACTTCTTCCGGAACGCATTCAATACATTTTTGGATAACATGATTTCCATTTTGATCACGAACACATCGCATTATGTGGCCATCAAGTTCTGCGACCATTGTGGTCTGCTGGTCCAATTCAACAACTTCTATGGCCTGAAGTTTATTTAAAAAAAAAGTTAGAATGCATCTATTAGTATCTTTTACTCGTTTTTCAGCATGCAGCTTAAAAAGAGGTAGCATCATAATGGGGGTAACTAATAGTTGTATTTTTCTGACAAATGCCCAAATATTTAAGCTTAAGCTGTTTGGAATAAAGTGAAAAAAATATGTAAGCTTTGTATTGGCAATGGTGAAAAGTAGTTGAATGTAGTTCTTGAAAGAAAGTTAATGTTCAGTACGAATAAGTACATTTCTTCTCGTGTTGCCAAACATATATCCTACTTACAAGTTTGCTTCTTCACCAAACAGTCCCAATATAATACAATGTATTTTGAGTAAACAACGAAACTTATCATGAATTTATGACTTGGTCCAATATGGAAAGAGGTAAGAGTGTGAAATTCATCTGGTCAAATTTAGGTAGACAGTAAACACTTAAAATACTGCATTATAAGAATCTCAAACAATGCTGCGAGCCATTATATTAGTATGAAATTTGCAAACTGACAATTTCTGAAAAAGGTTCACTGGTGAGGAAGATGATCCGATCCTCTCTTCAAGCAATAAGAAAATCCCAATAAAGGAAAATGTAATAGACTATGTTAGCAAAAACTCTACATTCCATCAGCCGGGTGGTCTATTTAGCATATGGTATACGCATAACACAAAGCTCCATTAGACTTTGTTTGAGTTCAGCTTTTATTGTTACTTGAAATATTGGTGTTTCTGGCTTTTAGCCTGAAAAGGCTAGAAGATGTAAGCCACAACCCAGATTTTTCCGAACCTAAAAAAATCCATCTTATTTGTTTGAAATCTGTAAACCAAACGAACCAGTAATAAGGTCTTATAAGTAATATAGGTTTATGTGAACGAATGGGTACCTTCTGAATAACTCGACAACCATACATTTGAAGGCTAAGGGTCAACACATGTCCTGTGAGCTGATCAGCTAACTCTCTTATCTGAGCTGGAGTTCCATGCTCAAAAAACTGAAAAATCAAATAAAAATGAAAAGTAAGCTGGCGTATATATACTGCAAATATTATCCGAAAGGAAAATAATATCCAGGCATGCAAATAATATAACTAGACTGGGCATGTAACAGTCGATGATATAAATTACCTTCTGAACTACATAATTCCCAAACACATCAGTCATCAGAGTAAGAGCTTGGGGATTAATCTCATGAAAAACCATGTTTTTCTCTTCCAAGGTCGCAGTTTCGAGCTTCTGTTGTATAAACCGACTCCCATATTGATCAGCACTGATCAAACAAGGCGTTAATAAGTACTTGGGGGGTACTAAGGGCTTAGCTAGTCACAGCTTTTAAGGAATTAAGCGGGGTATTTTGAGTACAAGAAAAAGCTTTATTTGTTGGCTGCTTTTAAGCTCTGCTCTTTTACTTAATAGCTTGAGTGGACTGCATTTGGTTGAAAATATTAAAGGCCGTTTTTTTTGGTTTTCTGGCCGAGAAAAGCTAGAAGCTTTATTTAGATGAACATCTTGGTTTTTCTTGAATCTCAAAAGATTAGCTTATTTAGCCAATAGCTGAAACCAAAGAAGAGCCTAAAATTGAGGGTGTCTAGCTCAAAATTCTGGCTTTTCAGGCCAAAGAACTAAAAAGCTCGGTTTTAAGTTGACCAACCAACTGCAACCAGGTTTTAAGCATAAAAGCTGAACTTGGATACCAAACAAGGCCTAGAAAAAGAAAACAGCAATAAGGTAGTCCATACCTGAACTCGACAACATGTCCAGCAATTTCAGAAAGCTCAAAGCACTTGGTTTTATTGCTCTTAAACTCGTCTAGTAATGTAGAGGCAAAGTGACCATCCATGTTATGCCAAGATCCCATGCCACCTGTCCCGAAATTCCTCAACCCGGATGGATAACGCATGCTTCTCTCTCCATATCTAACTGGACTACCTGTCACAATGAAATTAAATTATGACAATGAGTGATGGAAATCAAGAAACAAATGAAAATTAAAAGATTATTTACTTACTTAGCTCAAGTACTAAAGTAACTAAACAAGTAAACTGAAGGGTTCTTAGATTTTATCTCAAATGTAAATTCAGAATTATTAAGGTATCTGTTCCGTTTCATCTTACGAGTATTTTTCTATATAAAGGATGCCTTGCAGTCAGACTTGGTGTGACATAAATGCCCGCTTACAAATATCTGTTCTTTCTTAATGCTTCTCTTCATTTTCCCCAACTTAGTTCTGCATCAATTTATATTGATATTTTGCTTTCCATTTTATTTCACAGGCTGTCTCTGTTAAATTTCCTTGGTTGGTTCGGATTCCCCACCTAGACACTGTTATAGTTGGTGTTTTTCAAAGAAAGGACTACCTATCCGTTTGAAGTCCATGGGAGGTTTATTTTTTCATGAAAACAAAAACAAACCACATATAAATCAAAAGTGGTAGTGCATACTGCATATAATGAAGGGGAAAAAACAGGTTGTTACGTTGCCTAGTATCTTTAGATTTAAAGGACAAAAATGAGATTCTTGTTCAATATCAATTACAAAAGCCAAAACCGAAAAAAGGGTCGATAAAAAAGAATTATTATTGATTTCGTAATTATTTAAAATTAAGAAATCAAAGATTAGATTGACTTAAAAGGGTAACGTGAAACAAAGAGCTATGGTTGTCTTTTTTGGTTCTACGTCCCCCTCTCTTGAGAGTATGTTTATTTTATGAGTATACCTCCCAATATTGTTGTTCCTTTAAAAAATTAAAAAAAGGTACCTGTCCCAAAAGGAGAATTTGGGAGAAGGCCGCCAGCCAATGGGCTTCCTGGGTATGCCATTTCAGCACCAAATGTCGAGTTCCCATAGTAGTTATTCATACTAGCCGATTTACCAAAGAACGGATGACCATAAGGAGACTTATGAGGAGAGAGAACTTGACCAAGATAAGCGTTTTGAAGCCCAAGAAGGTCCATATATGAATTAACGTCATTTTCCATCATAGGCTCATTTCCCCTCATGTACTGAAGATACAACGGATCGATTAGAGACATATCTGCGCCTAATGCTGATGTGGCAAGGTTTTCGAATAAAGGTGGCAAATTAACACCTTGGTTTCCCATAAAAGACGGCGATGTGGGACTAATAGAGTATCCATTATAGCCATAATTCGAAAACGGCGAATTTGGGCTATCCACATTTTGATAGAAAGATTGTGAGGAGGGCCCTTTTAGATACGAGTTTGACGGTGAATGCATATGATACTGTCCAGAATCAGACCTATTCAAGAGCGATTGCTGATTGACATAATTATTTTCTGATTGTAACTTAAAAAGATTGTGACTTTCGTCAATGGTATGAGGAGTTTGGGACCTTGTACGCATCTCTTCGTCTGCCAGACTCATGGCAGAGAAAGTGGATGCCACATCGGCAGTTTCGGTCCTAGTGACGTTTCTTGAATTGGGTCTTCCTTCTCCGACAGGTGGGATGCGAGGGCTTGGAGATCGGTGGATGAGTTGAGGGTCGGGTGTGGGTGTGGTGCTTCTTGAGAGCGTATTTCCTCCAAGGGCCGAGGCATAGGTTTGAGGAGCTAAAGGGGCTGCTTTTTGCACCGAGGTCATGTTTTGCACAGTAGTGAATTGTTCAGAGCTTTCGACACTGTTTTCAAAAACGTTACGGCTTGCGGGACGAGAGGGGTGGCCTGAAACGGGTGTTGAGTGAGTAATATCATCCTGCACGAAGTGGAATTTTTTTTTTGTTAAAATAAAAAATAGTCAAAAGCACCAGTAACATACAACTAGCGAAAAATGTCAGCAAGATATGGAATCAAAGGTGGTGGTGTTTGCTTGCAGCTTTAACGTCATGTTTTTCGGTCAACTGGCTAAAAAAAAGTGCACTATTAAGTTTCTGGCCTAAAAAAGCTATAAAGCTTCAAGCTTGTTAATGTAGTTTTTTCCTTAACCTGAAAATTCAGCTTATTTGCTTAAAAGATGCAACCAGAGAAGCCTTGCTGGGATACAAACTTTAACAGGATGTTAGAAAATAGAATACGAATAGGATTTTTTTGGTTCAAGAAATTTAGCTAAATGCAACATCATAACAGATTAAATGCTATTTCTATTTCAAATAAATACTTTGAGCCAACTCTGGAACTGACAAAAGGCATTCAAGAGCTAATTATATTCTCACCAGGAAAAAGAAGAAATTAAATTAAATAGAGATAGAATGCAGATGTTAAATTCAACATTGCAAAGTGTCTTTGGCGTTAAATCTTGGCTGTCGACTCAATTAAACTATCAGATACAGGAAAACACAGTAGTACGACACCAATAAGTCATTCAGTTCTATCCAGCTGCTAGATTACACTTCACAGCAAGGATTTTTAAATAGTAGTACAAAACAGGAAATAACAGATATGATTTTTTTTTCCAAATATCAAGTCAAATGTCTCTTGTCATTGGCCAAAAGTGTTCGCCGTGTCTAAATTGTACAACACTTTCAAGCACCAGAACTTTAACAGAGCCGTATGAAAACAGGAAAAAAGTTTATGGAACTTTTTTTCCAAAGCAAGTGAAACGCCTCTTGATATTGGCTAAAAGTGTTCAAAGCGTCTAAATTGTGAGCAAGCACGAAGCATGCTTGTCTTCTTTTTTGTCCTCATTTTAAGGTTGAACAAACTGAAATAGGATTACTTAACCCCCCAAAAAAAAAAATAGCTTTGCAAAGACTTCAATGTATCTATTGCTAAAAAGAATGCATCCTATATGATATTATTCTGAATAGAATCTTAGACGAAAATGTAAGCTATGCAAAAAGTTTAACAAAAATCACATTCTGAATTATTATGGACTTCAGAAACTGAACCTTTATATGGGAAAGTATAAAAGCACAAAGTTTCTCGGACCTTAAATTACTAGTAGTTCAAAAGATTTAGCTCATAATCAGCATTAAGATGAATGAATAAATGAGCATCCCCAATTCATCAAACATGCAAAAACATGCAGTAATAATCTTCGGACAATGAAATGCTAAGATAATATCAGCATTAATATAACTGAGAAATGATTGTCCCAAATTCAATGAACTACGAAATAGCCGCATTACATATAAAACACGTAATCATACAATTAGTCTTGGCTTCACGTATGATTAGCATTAATCTAACGAGTACATGAAATCTCAATCC
The DNA here is from genome assembly GCA_963920805.1 of Primula vulgaris. NCBI lineage: Eukaryota > Viridiplantae > Streptophyta > Magnoliopsida > Ericales > Primulaceae > Primula > Primula vulgaris. The sequence goes on along the minus strand of OY987220.1, from coordinate 2,170,947 downwards.
AAGTAAGCATATAAAGCACGCAAGGATTCAATTTCAATCGACACAAAAATCTCAGTCCTAAATATGATTTGTATTGATGCGGAAAAGTGAATGATCATCCCTAATTCAAAGTCTCAAACAGACAACACATAGCTGCTTTCCATATACGACAAACATTCAAAACCTTTACACGTGAATGGTATTTAAGTCCATATTATAGAAAATTGACCAAAAATTCATATCATCAGCTATTATCTTTCCCCAACTTCTACTGAGCATTCAGATCAAATAGTAGAAAACCAAGAACCCATAAAAGACACGCGGTTTTCACTTAACTCGGAAATCAACACTAAAATCAACTCAAAAGAGGGGCATAACAAATCATTAGCATTGAATCAACTGAACTAATGATCTTCTCAACAAACAACAATGTTACCTAGATACGATAAACAATCAATAACCATATACTCAAAGATTAAATTCAAATCCACCTTATAGACGACAAACAAACAAAAAACAACAAACAAACAAAAATCCATATCATCATCATGTTTCCTACCTTTCTCGGCCTTTTGGCTAAGATCATGTGTAGTATCTGTTCTTATCAGTTTAATATCTGATATGTGAGCCAATGGCTCACATGATATTAAATTAATTTTTTGAGGGGGAGCAGCCCACCACAGTAGCTTGCTATTGAAAAAAAAATCATCATGTTTCCTAATTGTTTTCCAGGATTCGAATCATATAATTGAAACCCGAACATACGTAAGAATTACGCGCTCAGATCATTAAAAGTCCTAATAAAACATGGGCTTAACACATGATTCGTATTTAGTAAACAAGTAAAATGATCTTTACCTAATAAATTGACTCCGTATACGACAAAAGATTCAACAAAACACATCGAAGAAATCAACGAAACAAGCAAACAAAAAAAAAACATTTCCAGATCATTTCAACAAAAAATCACCTGAATGATCTCAGCAATACTTTTCTGCTTAGTCCCCAAACCTAAACCAGGCAACCCAATAAGCCCATCCCCACCCCACTCTCTCCCATTCGACGAAAAAAGGGACCTGCTACCATTCCCTCTCTCTCCTCCCTCCTCCCTCTCTCCTCCTCCCGCCTTCCGTCCCCCAACAGGACCATGCACCCTCTGCGAATATCGCCAATCCTCTTTCGACAAAAGAGGAGGCGGCAGCCTCGGGTTTAGGTTCACATTTGAATAGTAATACGATACATACGCCGGATCAGACCTAAGCTCATCCTCTGGCAAACCGCCAACGGCGCTCAACGACCCCTCCACAGTTGGTGGGGCCGAGCCGCTACGGTACATACTCAACTCTCTCTCCAAAGCTAACTCGTCTCCGATCACCGATCGGAAGCCCATCGAATAGCTATCGGTAATCATTGCTTTCGCCTCAATACATATAAAAAAAACTCAAATCTTTTTTAGATTATAATCAAAACCCAGTACTTGAAAACCAGTTTCCTCAAAAGGGTTGATTGAAATTTGTTAATTTTAACCTTTTTTATGTTAAATTTGTTTTTTTTTCTTCAAGCTAAAACTATAAAAACCAAAGCTTTGATTGAAAATTTGAAATCTATTGCTTTTTCATCAATACATATATAAAAATCAAAACTTTAGTGATTATAACCAAATATTCAGTGAATATAAACAAAACCCATGACTGAAAATATCAAACTTTGAATGAAATCTATTAATTGCTTTTTTATCAATATATATATATATATATATATATATCCCACAATAAAAATCAAAACATTAGTGATTATAACAAAAGATTTATCAAATATAAACAAAACCCATGACTGGAAATATCAATAAGAGAAAAGGGTAGGTAAAAATACTCAAAAACTTGTATTCAATAATAAGTCAAGTTTCACTATTTTAGAGTCTAGAAAATCAAATATTTGATTGACTAAGTTGAGTAAAAATGATACAAAGATCAATATATATATATATATAATAATATGTATCTATATGTTTAGAGAGAGAGAGAGAGAGAGATGGGAGAGACAGTGAAGTGAGGAAAGAACAGTGATAATAAAGCAAGAGTGTTGGTGAGTTTTGAACCGTTGGATTAAATTATCTAACGGTGGAGATTGATTTTCATATGTTCTGTTCTTACAGTGGCTCTCTTTTAGGGTTTTGTTTCATGGTACTGCTTGTTTTTGTTAGATTTTGTTTGAGTTTTGCTATTTTTGTTTTTTTTATCCCAAATAAACACTTATTTGACCATTTCTTTATAAATAACGGTCACACAGTACTGCTCTAGCGAAGGTAAAATAAATAAATATAGTTTTATAGATTTTAGGTTTGATATATTTGAGTTTTAGCTACCGAGTCTGTTGATATTCTCAGAAGAGTGCATAAAATTATGAACAGAAATGTGTTGACTGCGGGTTCGGGTGAATATGTATTTAGAAATTTAGGATTTGATATTCAAAAAGTAGTAGCGGCGCAGTTTGTTGCAGGTTTATCTCAAACTCATATGTAATAATTTTACTCTACTTTGTTTTATTAATATAAATCATATTCTACATTCTATTTTCTATGAGTCGGTTATTTTCGCTCAAATTTTAAAATTTTATAATTGTTTCCACGCTCTTTTAAGTTTTTTAATATACATTATATGCAAATTTTCTAATGTTTGAATATGTTACTGTTGTAGCCTGTAGACGATTTTGTGATATTTAATGTTTATTTAAATTTATATTTATTTCAGAATAAATTGTTTGTGAATTTAAGTAACTGTTGGAATGTCCTCATACATGTATAATTTTAGTTGTAGTACTTTTCAAGTTTTTAATCAAATTTTTTGGATAAAATAAGTTATATAAGATAACCCGAAAGAAGTAGAGAAGAGGAGATATAATATACGGTTACTTTTTTAGACATATTTTTCAGAAATATTTCAAGATCTTTCGACTCTTTTTCAATTTAGTTTAATAAGAAGTTTCAGTTTATCATTTTCAACCTGACGATTACGATTGAGTCATCAACAAGTTGATTTTGTTGAAGTTTGACTTGGAGATCTCTTGCCTTTCAATCCATAATTAGTTAAAAAATAACAAATGGTCAAACTAATTAATAATTAATAAATACTTAATTATATAAATATCTCTCGTTCATAATGGATATAAAACATTTGTGGTGATTCTCATTTTCTTATTTATGGTCTACTAATGTTGTTAGAAAAAAATTAGGAAATTACATTTAAGATTTGTTTTTTAAAGTTATTAAAAAAACAATTATTGAGTAATTTTGTTTATGTAACTGATATTTTTGAAAATGTTTAGACTAAAAATAATGAATCTTCAAAACTATTGGTATTTCACCTAGACATGTTTGTATAAAGTTTGTTTATTATCGTTAATTATGTAAATATAGGCCATCCGATTTTGTTAAATATTTCACCTAGGCATTTACTCGTATTTATAACTTTATGCAAGTAAGGGTAGTTTTTCTTAATGATATATAAATAAATACTCGAAAACATAAGAAAGAATGTTTAATTACTTAAGCACCGATGTATATCATCAATTCAAAGAACGAACTTGCATCGATATAAAGGTGACAATACTTGATAGCGAGTCGATGGAATCCATATTAGAATTGCAGTGGCAGAAATCGGAGTTTTTTGCCAAAATGGTACAGTGGCTGCCCCAAAATCCCAGAATGGGCTACCTTTCTGTAATATTCCCAAAATGGTCTACTTTCGAAAAACGACCGATCGAAATGATAAAAACGACCGGTCGTTTTTATCATGAACTCTCTGGAACAATTTGGACCAAAACGATCGGTCGTTTTGTCCAATTCGATCGGTCGTTTTTCAGACCAAAAACGATCGGTCGTTCTGTACATTTCGATCGGTCGTTTTTCAGAAATACTTCTTATTTAAAAAAACTCATCTCATTTCTCAGACCACTGTAAAAATAAAAAAAAACAGAGCCCTTAGATCATTTTAGGGCAAATCTCAGATCTCTTCCAAAACAGGTAAAAGCTCAATATTTTGTGTTGTTGGAGTATTATTTGAGTAAAATTGATAGTTTTACCGTGTGGTTATCGAAATGAAAAATCCTACAATTATGTGTTATTGGGGAGGTACGATAATGAAAACTATTAGCGAGGGGTTATCTTATGATATTTTTTATAAAAAAAATTTTAAGGTATCTAGAAACACGACATACGACAAATTTTTGGAACATGTCGTTATCCATATCTGACTACACTTACTGAGTTTAAATATATGCGATTGGCTGTTGATGATAATGATTCGTTGGAAACCATGCTTGAGTTAATAGAAGAAAATGGAAGAACGTTTATAGAGTTATATGTTGAAATTGAGCAAGTTTACTCTTCTGATCAAGATTACGGGTTGTATTATAATATTCTTTCCACTAATGAAATCGGTACATCAAGTAGAACACCCATTCGACAAGAGCCAATGCCAGATGTATATTCTAAGAACAACGAACCAGATTTGACACATTTGGATATAGTGTGTCGATTGGCAGATAATATTGGTTGGTCGATAGAACTTGGGGATGAACCAGAGGATGAAGATCCGGACGTCAATATTAGCGAAAACGAGTCTGACGATGACGAAGAAAATGTACAAGAAGTTGACTACAAAGAATTATCATCTGAAATGGGCTTGTATATGGATGAGGATGAAAACGACCAATCAAGTGGGTCACAATTGCCGAATAATACTATTCCCGATGAAATTCCTATGCATCAACCAATGTCAAGTTTGTTTAATGAACCGTTCGACACTCAAGAAAATTATAGTAACCAGAGACGAAATTATATGATGTATCCTGGATTTTGGGATCCTCAAGTTAATGATCATTTTATTGGTCTTTTATTTAGGGATAAAGAAATGTTGAAAAAGGGAATAAAACTTTGGTCAATCAAACGTAACATCCATTTTTGCACTAAAAGTTCGAAGGCAAAATTTTGGAAAATTCGTTGTAAACTGGCCGAAACTCAAAAATGCAAATGGAAACTACGAGCTTCACTAAGAAAGAAACATAGATTTTTTGAAGTGTCGGTGTACAACGGTCCTCATACATGCATTCATGCCAAGCTTACAACTGATCATCCACAGTTAGATTCCAATCTTGTTGCCCAAACCATTCGAAATGCCATCACAACTAATCCTATGATGAAGATTTCATTAGTTAAAGAGATTGTGAATACCCGCTTTGAAATGTCAGTTGCATACAAAAAAGCTTATTTAGCTTAAACGAGACAATATGTATCTTGTACTATTTTAATTTTCCGCTTGTAATTGTCTTTTTTAAGATGAAATATCTATATTTATTCTCAGTGTTTTTTCATACTGTTTTTTGAGAAGATAAACTGGTTTGTTAAGTATGAGAGTAAATAAATAAGTGCAATTAACATAAAAAGTAGAATGAACAACATAAATAAATAAGTGCAATTAACATAAATATATATATTTGATTGATTTTATATATATTTTAGTATTTTTATATATTTTTCTTGCCAAATCAGTGTCGAAAAGTGCAAACGACCGATCATAATTCCAAAAACGACCGATCGTTTTTTAAGTGTCCTCACTGGAAGATTTTTGTCCAAAAACGACCGATCTCTGTGAAAAACGACCGATCGTTTTTACACATACGACTGATCGTTCTGCAAAAACGACCGATCGTTTTTTAAGTGTGCTCACTGGAAGAATTTTGTCCAAAAACGACCGATCGATTCCGAAAACGACCGATCGATTTTCTGTATTTCAGCCTTTTAATTGTTTCAAAAGCAATTCTGTAACCTATTTACAGTCGACCGTTCGTCTGTAAAAACGACCGATCGTTTTTAAACAGACGACCGATCGTTCCAAACTAAACGACCGATCGTTTTTTTGGTGTACTCACTGGAACATTTTCGTTCCAAAACGACCGATCGAAACAAAAAACGACCGATCGTTTTTATGTTTTTCAGTATTTATCTTCGAAACCCTAATCAAATTCTTTCAAAACTCTTCATATTTACACAGCCTCTCTCCAAAAAAAAATTCGTCCCCTTCTCAAAATTCTTCTAAAAATCCATATTTCCTATAAATATATTACCCAATTCCTTTTATTATTCATATAAACACTATCGATTCGTTCCGTTTGTCTTAAAAATCCCCAATTCTTCAAAACCCTAATTCTTTTTTCAACTATGGTTCGTACAAAGAGAGCCTCACTCAACCTCGCCGATGAACATGAGGACGAGATCGTGCCTCCGCCCCCTCGTCGTCCGGCTATTCCTCGCGCTCGGCGCACCGGCTCATCCTCCGCTCCCGGTGCCTCTTCCGGCCCTCTTCCTCCTCTCTATCCTCCTTCGATGGAAAAACGAGGTATATTGTCTAACTTCACACTCGACATGTCTCTATTCCGTGAACGATTTCCCGCTCTTATGATAGATTTAAGCTTTTACAAACTCGATACTATTCTTACAAAGAGCCATTTTACAAAGAAAACGTTTACGAATTCTACCATCACCTAGTGCTTGATAGGGATCATGATGACGCATTTCGCTTGCGTTCATCGTTTAACGGACAACCCTTCGTCTACGGTATAGACCGTTTACGAAATATCCTATGGCTAGATAGCGACGGTGTCTATGAGTCTAGTGATGAACTTTGTGAGACTCTCGAGATCGATAACTTCAACGATCTCAAAGATGAAAATTTTCATCCCGTCCATAATAATCGCTCCAACAAAGCCCATGACCTTCTCTTTCGCAACAAACTAGCCTACCACATCCTCTCTCACATAGTCCTCCCTCATACCTCCAACTTCACGGATGTTACTAATGAGTACATCTTCCTTCTTGGGTGCATCCATCGCCGAGTCAAACTTGACTTCGCGACACTCATTCTCTTTAAGATGGATTCGTTAAAAACGAAATCCAAGAATGGGCTACCTTACGGTGCCTTGATTTCGGCCATCTTAAAGGACCTCGATCTCGTTCCCGGTGGAACGTTGTTCAAAAACAAGGACAAACATATTTGGGACACTTCCTATCTTTCCCAAATGTCCATAAAATTCCATAATACCGACAAGTCTATAACTTGGTCCGGTAAGCGGGTGTCCGGCCCCGACTATACCCCTCTTACCCCCGAAGAGGAAGAGTATGTCGGCCCTAAGCCAACACCGCGAGCTTCTCATGAGGACGTAGCTATCTCCTCCGATTCCATCCCCCCCACCAATATCTCTTCCTCCTCTCGACGTCAAGGAAAAGCTCCCGTGGGATCTTCCTCTCGTGTCCCGTGCTCCGATAAGTTCTACGATGATCTCTGCATCAACCAATATCGGAATGCACAAATGATTCGTCGGATGTTTCGTTTCTTGCAACCGGGACAAGAAGAGCTCGACCAACTAGATCGCGAAAGCGCCGAGCAAAGGGCGCAATTCCACGGCTATTTTCCCGACCTTGCCGGGCCCCCAGACGACAACGAAGACGAAGAGGATGATGCGACCTCCCACCATGACTAGGCGGATATCGTTTTTTTTTTTTTGATGATGTCAAAGGGGGAGAAATACCCTCTCTTTTGTTTTTGCGTTGTATTTCTCATTTTTTTAGATTTCGAACAACGTTGGTTTTTGATGTAATAAGTAGCAAACGCTTTATTTTATGAATCATTATTATGTTGCTTATGCGTTGTGAGTTTGTGCACTTATAGTATGCGTTTTTATCTTAATCACTTTATTGAATTTGGTGCGCATATATTGCTAGTTGATTGGGTTATATGTATTATTTTTCATTTGTGGCGATTGACCATTTTTAGGCAAAACTATGGCCGTTTTTTCGCTTGCATTTGACCATATTGCTAGTTATACGGGTATTTTCCCGATCTAGCCGGTCCCGACGATGAAGCCGACGAAGAGGACGACGCGATCTCCCACCGCGACTAGGCGGTTAATTTTTTTATGTTTTTAATGATGTTAAAGGGGGAGAAATACCCTCTTTTATTTTGCGTTGTATTTCCTTTGTTTTTCATTTTCTTTTCGAACTACGTTGTTTTTGATGTAATAAGTAGCAAACGCTTTGCATTTATGTTATGAATCTTTTTTATGTTGTTATTTATCATTACGTGTTAAATTGTATGACGTTGTGAGATTGCGTATTTATAATTCTAGAAATGCGATTTTGATGTTATTATAACTTGTGCGTATATATATCTATAGTTGATTGGGTTATTTGTGTTGTTTTTCATTTTTGGCGATTGACCGTTTTTAGGCAAAACTATGGCCAATTTTTCGCTTGCATTTGATCGTTCGTTTTCCTTAATCGTTTAGCTTTGTTTAACTTCGTTTTAAATCGGATGTTGTGACATTTACTTGTTTTAAATCGGATGTTTAGTAAAACGTCACCTACACATCTTGTACTAAACATATTAATTTACGACATCATTTTATGTGATAATACTTGTGATATAAATCTTCCGGAAAATCCGATGTACTAAACATATTAATTTACAACATCATTTTTTAAGGGATCATGTTCAAAAAGGGGATCATGTTTTTATATATTTTTTGCCAAATCAGTGTCGAAAAGTGCCAAAAATTCTTTGTTCTGTAAATTGTTTACAGTCGATCGGTCGACTGTGAAAAACGACCGATCGTTTTTCCACAGACGACCGATCGTTCTGAAAAAACGATCGATCTAATAAATACAAATTTCTTCTAGAGAGTTCACAAGAAAAACGACCGATCGTTTTTCAGAAACGACCGATCGTTTTAGGTATGATTTCTTCCAGTGAGTTCACAATAAAAACGACCGATCGAAATGTACAGAACGACCGATCGTTTTTGGTCTGAAAAACGACCGATCGAATTGGACAAAACGACCGATCGTTTTTGGTCCAAATTGTTCCAAAGAGTTCATGATAAAAACGACCGGTCGTTTTTATCATTTTGATCGGTCATTTTTCGAAAGTAGACCATTTTGGAAATATTACAGAAAGGTAGCCCATTCTGGGATTTTGGGGCAGCCACTGTACCATTTTGGCAAAAAACTCCAGAAATCGAGTTCTCGCCCATCCAGATTGAAATCCAACAGTTGAAATTCTTTTATAGAGTACTAAAATTCTTTTAAAAAGTAAGTTGTGAGTTTTCTATAAAATACACTCGATTCGTAATTTGATCGGATGTGCGGGGCGAAAACTATAATTTCAAGCAATGCAACTCAATAGAATTAATTGATTTTATTCCCTATAATATGAGCACCTAATTTTGATAGAGTAGGGAGTGCCATAAAAACACAATGACTTCTCAATGGAGTAAATAAAATCAATTACTAGCAATAGGTGTTAGAGCATGGCATATGACTTTACATTTTTCCCCATTTTAGAAATTATTAGTCTGTCACTAGATCTCATATTACCTAACATATACTTTTACTTTACATAACATGTTCAAAAAGTGAACAGATAAATAATCTATAACGATGACTAAATTTAGCTATTTTGAGAAAAAAGACAAATGTTGTCCTCAGCAAAGGAAAATCATGACTAAATTCAATGGTTTTCATAGTTTGGATTAAATTATTAGAGATAACTATAAATTTTGTAGTTTCAAATAAACACTTATTGTAAACCTATTACTTTTGATTCTTTTGAACAAGAAAAATAAGCATTTATTTGGTTTAAAGAGAAATCATACCACTTGCAAACATTTGTATCATGGTTATATCTTCCTGCACTAGTTCCATTCAAGCAAAATAGGATTATAATAAGTATTATTTTGACTTGCACATTTCATTTGTAAACATGAAATTATATAATGAGTAGTGATACATTTACTACTTTTATTCTTTTCTATTACATCAAAACATAATTTTACTTAAAATTTTTATTCTTTTCTATTACATCAAAACATAATTTTACTTAAAATTTGAGGAATATGGTATAAAAAATGACATATATCAGGAATCTTATAAATTCTCTAAATTTTAGAAAACATAAAATTCACTTTATATATGAGCAATATATATAATTTTCTAGATAAATATAATAGTAATAAACTATCATGGGTTCACATTTTTGTGGTTGTAATATTGTTATGATTATTAATGATAATAAACAAATAAAAAATAATAATGTAGAGTTATTATAAGAAAATTAATAGGCAAGCTGAGATTTTATGTAAATATAAACGGTTTATTAAAATATATAAAATGTGTTACCTTTGAGAAAATGGTTAAACCTCTAACAAGTACTCCATCCGTTACTATTTAATTGTTAATTACGAAACTACATACATTTTTGACCGGCCAAGAACTTGTATTAAAATTGTCGGAATGAAAATTTTCAAAAATTGATCATATAGTTCAAATGAAAATTTTTGGAATTGTCGAAATGAAAATTTTTAAAATTTTTCCTGAATTTCAAACAAAATAAAATACTTCATCCGTCTCAAATTGTTAGGGTTATACTAAACTACGTGAAATTTTGACAGATAAATAATTCATATATAACTTGTCGAAATCGAATTTTTTAAAAATTAATAACATCATTTAAATGTTGGGATATATGAATAAATTTTAAAATTTTATTAATAAATGATCATCATGCTGCAAATAATATATTAGGGTTACAATGACACGCATATTTGTTACACCTCAAAACTACCGAACCAATCGAAACAATTGATCGTGTCATATGTTCACTTTGCCACGTGTTTAAGCTTGTTGTTTTATTCACACTTTATAAGTGCGCGTGGTATTTAAGTTTGACTAAGCAAAAATACACAAACAAAATTTCCAAATGATCTTTTAATAAATAAATAAATTCCCAATTTGTATTGTGCAAATAATACTTCAAAGCATGATAGAAGCAAAAATATATAATACACCTCCATATTAAAATTAGATCATAAGTTATTTGAATGTTAAGAGTTGAAATCATATTGCCTTATTTTTTTAAAATTTTATGTTTTTTATTTTGAAATTACCAATTGTTCTAAATACCCATTGTATTTTTCCAAACAAAATTACATAAAAAAATTATTTTATTGTCTAATGTCATTTGTGTTGACTTCATATTTATTTTATGCTATGTTGAATATATTTTATTTTTTTGTATTAGATCATATTTTTTTCTATTCGATTTATTTTTTGCATCACGACTCATCGAAAAAAATAATATTGTTCTGCCGCTGCTCATATTATTCTCATAAACTATCTCTACAAATAACATTTGTGCGCACCTTTAGGATGATAAAAACTATGCAATTATGTCGTTTTAAAAGTCTAGAGTGACTTAGACAACCATAGTTGCTCATTTGATAAAGTCGGAATCATACCTATAGGCTATAAATCCTAGGGAAACGGGACCATCAAGAAGTCTCGTCGTAAAACTCACTTACAAAATAGCAAATGGAAAATCGAATTTCAGGATTCCGACAATCGCAACTAGCTCAATTTGGCATGGTGAGTTGTTTTCAATTGAAAGGGGATAAGTTGTCAATTATATGCATACCAGACATTATAGAATTAAGTCTCGATCATAACCGGCCTCTCATATTATTCCATTTCATAAATATACTTTATAACATCATTTGAACCTTATCTTAATTAGAAATGGAAAAACTAATTTTAGATACTAATTTTCTTGTCCTGGTATTGTTGCCAATACATAAATGGCAGCAAGCGAGGCATACAAAAATATAATTCGTTGCTAAAATTTAAATTAGTTTGTTTTCATTCGTCTCATTTAGTGGTCAAAGGATCATTGTTGTTGTTACATCTTGGAAAAAAATACAGTTAGTGCATTAGACTACATGCTGTTAACGATTTATGTACTATACTATCAAAATTTTCAATTTAAGTACTGAACTACTAAATCTGTTCTAATTTAACCATTTCCGTTAAATCTAGCAACGGAAGTGAGTCACGTACTATCTCGTGATTCACTATAGAATAGTCATTCACTGAAAATTTATATGAAGTACATTTGTGGCCTCTTTCTAGCAGAAATAACATTGTGGCCCATTCTTATAATCCTAATTTTAACTATAGGATTATATTGTGTTTTTTGACTAGTATTATGATCCATACCTCCTCCCTAATCAATGACGATTAAGGACGTATATTCTGTTTTATTTGCGTTTAGAGAGGTTGTCCTATCATCGATCTCATTTGTTTCGTTTGCGCCATAATCTTTTGATTTGCTTAATTAGAGCTAAACATGGACGAAATAGTACAAAGAACAGCAACATGAGCGTTAATCTGTATAGGATCCGATGATTAATTTTTCCAAATTTGAAGCTTATTTATCTCCTCATGAATAGCAGAAAGTGTACATGATATTAGTCTTTGGATAACAGTTCCTTGAAACGGTGATCGTTATGATATAAGAAAAACAAAAAACAGATACTGGTATATGTATAAAACGCCACGCTCCAATCAATTTAATCTGAATTCACTGTAACATTTCCGCTAGATTCTCATTCATGATTATTGTAGTTTCACCAGAACATTTACATGGTTATTCCCAACTATCCATTATAACCCAATGTTCTCCGTTGCCAGAAAAATAAAAACCAGCAGGTCTCACTTCCCAAAAGCAACGATAATTAAACCAATAAAAACCACATCGATGAAGGATCTTATGATTATATACATCAAATATTTTATCTTTATTTTCCCAGTAAAAATGACAGAAGAATAGAACTCTCTCAATAGGATCTATAAAATTCCAACTGAAAGATTGTCCAGTAGAGAGTGTCCGAATTCCAAAATCTCTATTTTTTGATTGACACCGTAACTTTAGCAATGTTGGAACTCGACTCACGATCTGGACCCTGGTTTGTTCAGAAAAGTTTGGACAAGTGAGAAGAAATAAGAAGATCACATGGAACAGGATTAAATACCGCATCTTCTTGCTTCCGGCAAGTTATTTCTTGATTTGCCTAATCTAAGAAATGTACCGTTTGTGCATATATAGACATATTTTTGGAATTTCTATTAAATGTCATTCTGAATATTGCTTTTCACCAACTGTTAGCGATTATGGATGATAAAAATCAGCAACAGTTGATGTTTAGATTTCAAAAAAATAAATCATCTCTAATTAATAACAGTTATTATAACTTATAAATGCATCCAACACGGTCAAACAAATTGGGGAATGACATTACTTTTATGACTAAATTACTTAACAGGGATTCGTTGTTTCAGTACACTAAATCGAAACCATACGAGTCTAGTGTACAATTTTGGAATTTGTACCGAGTAGTTGAGTTTACTAAACCTTCTGAAACTGAATTTGATCGCTTTGCCCATCGTTCTAGTTGTAAAAAAAATATATAGTATTAATCAAAGTTATTGGAATTAAGAAAAGTTTACTAAAAGGGAAATTTCCAATATTCTATCATCTCTTAATTGTCACAAAATTCTTAACCTTTTTTTGTTTGGTTTTGGTTTTACATGACACTTACGTTTGCTTTTTCGATCAATTTCAATTTCAGGTCTATCCATATTTCAAAGGTTGTATCGGACTAGTTGCCCCCGACATGAAAATCTCCCACAATTTATTCGTATAAATTAAGATTCTTTACAAATTGCCTCCAAATGATGTACACATGCTTCCTATAGAAATTCTGGAATTAATTTAACTTGCAACTTTGTGTTCTTTTTCTTTAAAGCAGGCAGAGAATAGATTTGAGGCAAAATCGCAACAGGACATGTTATGACTAAAAGGAAAAGAAATATGGATTATGTCATGTAAACATAAAGTGTAAGTAGGGATGGCAATTGAGCCGGGTTTCTCGAAACCCGACCCGACCCGCACATCAATCCGCACATAACCCGACCCGACCCGTTTATATCCGACCCGTTTGACCCGGATTTTTTTTGTTCTTTTTTATTTTTTATTTTTGTATTTTTTTTACTTTTTGTAGTTTTTTATTTTTTTTGTAATTTTTTAAAATTTTGTGATTTTATGATTTTTTTTTCATTTTTTGTGATTTTTTGTGATTTTTTGTGATTTTTTATAATTTTATGTGATTTTTTTCATTTTTTATAATATTTTGTGATTTTTTCCATTTTTTTTTATTTTTTTTTATTTTTTTTATTTTTTTATTTCTTTGTGATTTTTTTTTATTTTTTTTTATTTTTTGTGATTTTTTTTTATTTTATGTGATTTTTTTCATTTTTTATAATTTTATGTGATTTTTTTCATTTTTTGTAATTTTTTGCATTTTATATAATTTTATGTGTTTTTTTTCCATTGGTAAATAAAATAAATAATTAAAAAGTGTTACCTATAGAAATATGAACTTATTTCTAACTTGCACAAAGTTGCACAAAAGTGCAAAGTAACTCAATCCAACCCGACCCAAATAATCCTGCACTTTTATCCAACCCGTACCGGGTCGGGTCAAAACCCGAAATTCTGCCATCCCTAAGTGTAAGTGCTGGTTAGGCAATGGAACTGTTGTTACATTGAATTTATAACATAATATCCAGGCTTCCTATGGAGATTATATTCAGTTGCAGAAGTGCATACGAAATGTATTTAATTTACAAAACCGTCTTTTTCTTAATTCCACATTGTTAATAGAGAATCCAATGTCGATCATAGTTTCAATTTTCCTGTTGAGTACGTTGTAAATAATACACAATAATTTCTACGGAAAAGATATGGACAAATAAACAGAAAATGATTTTCTCAAATATATAATTATCAATTACAACATTTAACATAAAATAATGTAAATGATACCGAAATGGACTAAAGTCCGAGACGAGGTAACTGCAAGCAGTTTCCCTTAAACGATATTTGCCCCGCCACCTCTGCTTCTTGCTAAATAGGGCACTTCGTTCTCAAGGTACAACGTCTATCGCATGTGACTCGGCAGAAACGGCACCGAGCCACGATCGGGCCGTTGGTGGTGCGGTACTCTCTCTCTATATGTATGCATATGTGTTTTGTGTGTGAATGTGTGTATGCCATGTTATGTTTTTTTTCTTTGTCATGGAAAAGTATGTTAAAATGTTACAAGACCATTCATTTTTTTAACCTTGTCATTGTAACTCCTTTTACAAATAAAAAGACCCACATAAATGGGGGAATAAATGTTTTTTATAACCACAAATTTAATAGCATTCATTCCAAGAAAACCAAAAGTTTTCCAACAATCCCCCACATGAATGCGATCAAAAACATGCAACGTGCAACTAAATGCAATCGAGAGAACCACGAGAATTAACTGCATAAGGACAGGTAGCGCGCGCCTTAAACCTGCCATAGTGATGTAAAATCTGATATGCTACTATTGGGTAGCCTTAAAGTCTTGAACCCTTTAGCGTTTGTGCATACCAGGGTAATACTCACACAGTGTCCTCTTTACACCACTTACTAAGCCCTTTGGTTGTTGTCCATATTTGGCCCTGGACTGCCTTGGCAAATTCCACCGAGTGCTCTAGTGATTTAGCCCTAGATCATCACATAGTATCGGCCATACACACTCGTTATAGGTGATTTTCAAGTCAAGGGTGTCCTGACTCACCCCATTCGACCTTCGAGATACTTGATTCATTAAGAGCCTCAGGCTCACCCTTAAAATGGTACAGGTCTATCACTCTTTCATCATAGAAAGGGGCTGAGAACTTATGTTCTCGAGTGCTTTGTTCGGTAACCCGCACAGTTCAGTTTTCCCATTGAACCTGAGACTGAAATTTCCAGTACAGGTTGGGTAGCTTATGTGAAGGTTTCCAATTTATTGGGCTTCAACCCCCATTTCCCTCGATGATGCTCCGACTCCTCCACGAGTCAAGCATTTTGTATATGGATCCGCATTATTATCCTTAGACCTTGCAAAGTCTATGGATACCACAATTTTGCTAGCAATTCCTCTTACGGATTTGTGTCTCCGACGAATATGTCATGACTTTGTCGGGACTTTCCATTATACAAATTATTCTGATCCCGTTTAATAACTGACTGACTGTAGCAGTACACGTTTATTACGGGAACAGATTTTGGCCACTTGGAATACCTCCCAAGACTTCTCAGCCAATTTGCCTCTTCTGTAGCTTGATTCAACGTTATGAATTCTAACTCTACAGTTTCTCCAACTATGCAGGTCTATTTCACAGACCTTCATGAGACTGCAACCTCTTTAAGTACAAACATATCCACTTGTAGACCTTGTACTGTTAAAGTTCGAGAAACTTGGTATCAAAATACCCTCCAAATATTTTGGACATCTCGTATAATGCAATTCATGATTGGCAATATACCTCATGTATCTGAGAAACCTCATTGGCAAACCTACTCAGTATGCTCAATGAGTTGGCTATGCCTGGTCTAGTGCAGTTCTTGACGCACAAGAGACTACCTATGATAAGTTAGGTGCTTGTTTTAGTCCATATAGCGACTTAACAAGTTTTCGCACCTTGGCTTACTTTACACGGAACCACGACCCAATGGGTTGTTTCTAATTCTCTAGATCTCCATTTATAAAACACATGTTCTCATTAATTAATGATGCGTCCCTTTTATAGAGATTAGAGTATAGACATTAAAATTATCAAAACCGTCAGTTTACTTAAAGTAATTGACTTTATTTCTCACGTGCCTATCAACCTCATTGTTGATGGCATCTTCCCATCTACACATTATATGGAAAACATTGATTATTTCAATGTCGTCGATTCACCTTCACTCATGAAGGTCAAGGGACAAAGGAAGTTTCATTACTTACCCTTTTACCATGCCGATGCACTTCATCTTCCTTAAAAGATTCACTTTCCATATTTTTCCAGCACCGTTTGAGTGTTCACTTGTCTTGGGTAGCGTAATGCTTTGAACCCTCAATGTATTGGTCACACTCGCCAGGCGTTAGAGTTTTGCGGAAAACTTCTCTTTTTGAAAATATGCTTCTCGGGTATAGAACAATGTTCTATATGCACTTTAAAGTCATATGCCTTATGCACTAGAAACCGATCAGCACTATATTTTGTTCTTATCCGATGAACACACAATCTACCGTTTTCGATCCTATCCAAATCCTTCAAGGAACAAGATTGAGACCTTTCTTAGGTAGCACCAAACTTTCACGAACTTATAGTCAGGCACCATGCCTTATATAATTCTGACTGTTTGGTCCAACTTCCTAAGCGATAGTTTGTTCAACACATAGGTTGCGGAAAGCTCACTTCCCGTACAAATTCAGAGTTTAATCCTGAACTTATCAACATGATATTCATCGTTTAAGAACTACTTTTTTGCTCGAGAGCATAATAAGTCGTTCTTTAACGATTGGTGTCATTCCATCAACACAATTATGTGAACGGTGTCTCATATTCGCCGTTTCAATCACACTGATACACTGATCATGTATTCATATCCATGTCAATATACCATTTCGGAACTAGTTAGACAATATCTAACACTTCCAAAAATAGTCTATCATTTAATGATTAACACTTAATCATTGGATTAAAGTTGGTAGATTAACACAACAGAAAACCCATGATTAAACATGTTTTCTGACAAGCCTTAATCCTCAACAATAGAATTCACGTATTCATTCTTACTTGAATGAATATCTCGACTGATTTATCTTTACTTCTCATCAAGTAGACATATCAGTGTTTAATACATTCATCAATAAATTGAGGAAATATCTTTTAAACCCTTCTTGGTTTTACACTCATCTCAAATGCATCGAACCATTTGGTTATGTACTCCGTTCGAAACTTCGAACTGAAGACTTAGCAATACATTGCTTCAAACACAAACTCATAAAAAATAAAACATTTAACCTTTTATATTTTCATCACCTACTATATCATGTCAAATCAGTGACTTGGTTGAATAATTCAACATGTCATTATTGACCACAAGAGTATCGACTAAAAATGCTCATTTTAAACAAATAGTCACTCATGTATTGCCACAAACAAGCAAACTTATCACAATTTGATTCTAATATTTTGGCTACCGAAAGGCTACTGCCCTTTAGTTTTCAAAAACCACTAGTCATGATTCAGATTTGTATGCTTGCACTTGTTAGTGGATTTTCAAACGTTTCCACACATTAACGCCCCCACAGTTCGTGCATTCCCTTTGTCCTCACTCAGAACATGCACACTGTTATAGAGAAACTTAATCGGTTTCAAGATGGTAAATGAACAATATCATTTATTTTAGACGTTTTTAAATCCATACCAATAAACCGTTAGATATTCTCCCACTCGCCCGCAGACGTTATGGGGTACGTTTAGATTCTCGATCTACAGGATCAACGGGTTACCCCCACATTTGTGGGACCCTTAGGGTTCTCCCCCAATAATAGTAATATAATATTACTACATTACTATTCTCAATAATAGCAAGCTCAACATATTCACAATATGTTTTACTAACAAATTAATAATATGTTATTTCAACAAATTATTAAATGTTTTTCCAACAAATAAATAAAATGTTAATTTCAACAAATTATTAAATGTTCCTTCAGCAAATTAATAAGATAATATTTCAACAAATAATAAATTAGCCGATATTAGTTTATTATTAAAATAAAACTCAACGGTCATTTATAATTTGTTTAATCATCAAATTATTTGCTCTTGGATGAACAAAATTGGTTATTAAATAACCTTTCATCTAAATAAGTAATCGACTCGTCATTGCAATTCGTAGGTAGCTAATAAAGCTCTCCATAAATATTAACAATAATTGTCGTTACATTAATTTATAACTCTCCAAATTAAATTGTGATTAATCACAATTAATAAGAAGTTATAAATACTCGTCATTAATCTCATTAATGATAACCGTTACAAATTTTATAACCCTCCAAATTAAATTGCAATAAATCACAACTAAAAGGAGTTACGACCCATTATTTCACCAAATAAATGTATTTAATAATGGTCGTTACAAATTTGTAACCCCCCTCATTAATTTTTTTTTTAAGCACTGGACCAATTTATATTAAAACATGAAAATGTCTTACAAGAACCCCTCATTAATATGCACACATGCAAAATTAATAGGAGTTACACCGGCACCCACAATGTTCTGGTCAGTTCCAGCACCCACTGTGTTCCGGACATTTTCTATAACCACGCATGGTATCAAGAAACTGATTTTGCAAGAGTATTCTAGTTCATTCCCGAAAAAGATTATCAAATTCTGAAAGATTTATTCAGCCGTAAACACCAGATAAATATGATTTTACACAGAACAATCTCAGAATTCAACCAGTTCTGTCGTAAGCCCCAAATTCTGAAAATCAGAAAATGGTTTTACAAGGACTATTTCGAAACCAGTTCTGTCGTAATTCCCAATTTAATGGCTTTTACTATAACTGTTTCGAATAATCACCAATTCTCCAATTCCATGTTAGAGATCCATGTCTATACAATACTTATTGGAAATTGTTAGTCATTTTATTAACATGAAAAACAATAAACATGTATAAGTGCATTAACAAAATAATATAGTCTCTAACTATATATATATATATGGTCATAATAAATGTCAATAACTCCATTACTACTATAAATAAATAAATAAAAGTTTCACTATAAAAATAAACCTCATGATTTATTATACTAACAACGGCACCAAAACTATTTCATAATTCTCGATTAACGTTTGACAAATTAAACGGTCAATAATATCAACCAATTACAAAACCGTAATTGATTAATTCAGCTAATTTATGACCACTATGCAAACATGTCATTGGTCAAATCATAGTGAATAAACAGAAACCGTAACACCCACAATAAATTACTCATATTAAATACTCCAAATATTTAGGACATAACATGCATGCATGCTACTATTTAAATATTTCAGCAAGAAACGTGTTAATGTATCTTTCGGTTACCCTTTCATTTCTCACATGAATTAAACTGGTCATATAAAATTGAAATCCCCTACATCACTGCTACATACTAAGTCCAAATTATATAATTCATAATTCTGAGAACTTATACATAAACAAATATGCACATAACAAATGAAATTTCCACCCCATTAAAACCAGCAAGCAAGGTGACAGATTAATCTAGAATCAGATTAATCTAGAATTAGAAAGTAGATTACATTACATGATTCATTATATTAAGGAGATTAGAAAATTTCCATAACCAACCGTAATCATAGCTCATCTAATTACACAAATAGAACATGATTGAATCATATACTCACATATAACTCAAGTAAACAAGTCATGATTATAAACTAAAATAACCACAAACCAAATAATACCAATATTATAAAAACAAGTCATACATGAGTTTAAACATGATCAAACCCAATTAATTACTCACGTAAACCAACTGTCAAATTTATCAAATCACCCATGCACATCTTACTCAAAATTTTATCAAATCATCCATGCACATATTACTCAAAATTCAAGAAGACAGTTTCAATCTAAAGAAGGGATTTTCATAAAAATCCCAAATAAGGTAAACCAAATTAAGGAAAAACGCGTTTAACAATTCAAATGGAAAAATCAATTTCTTAAAACCAAGGTTTGTTAAAAGATTTTCCAAAGAATTGTTTTCGGAACGGAAATAATTTTCTGTTTATCCAAACACCAAAATTATTGTATTAACGTACGAAACATAAAAAATATCGTTTAAGATTGTTGAGTACGTTGTAAATAATACACAATAATTTCTACGGAAAAGAAATGGACAAATAAATAGAAAATGGTTTCCTCAAATATATAATTATCAATTACAACATTTAACATAAAATAATGTAAATGATACCGAAATGGACTAAAGTCCGAGACGAGGTAACTGCAAACAGTTTCCCTTAAACGATATTTGCCCCGCCACCTCTGCTTCTGGCTAAATGGGGCACTTCGTTCCCAAGATACAACGTCTATCGCATGTGACTCGGCGGAAACGGCACCGAGCCACGATCGGGACGTTGGTGGTGCGGTACTCTCTCTCTATATGTATGCATATGTGTTTTGTGTGTAAATGTGTGTATGCCATGTTATGTTTTTTTTCTTTGTCATGGAAAAGTATGTTAAAATGTTACAAGACCATTCATTTTTTTAACCTTGTCATTGTAACTCCTTTTACAAATAAAAAGACCCACATAAATGAGGGAATAAATGTTTTTTATAAGCACAAAATTAATAGCATTCATTCCAAGAAAACCAAAAGTTTTCCAACATTTCCTACATTTCTGATCTTGAAAAAACTATTTCATTCACGTTTATTGTAACATCACAAGAAACTTTACACTAGCTACTAAATCCAAATAACCATTCTTTTCCAACGTTCTTCATCGGCAGAGAAACAGAAACCATCGACTCTCACTTCCCAAAAGTAGTGAACATTAACCCCACGAACGTCACATAGATAAGAGATCCTATGATTATATACATCAAACTTTTATCTTTGTTTCTCCAGTAAAAACGACAAAAGTATAAAAGAGTTTTAGAAACATAGAAAACCGTTAGAGAGTGTCTGGTTCCCCAAATATTTATTTTTGGATTGATAACGCAACTTTAGCAATGTTGGAACTCGACTCACGATGTGGATCTTGGCTTGTTCAGAAAAGTCTAGAGAAGTGAGAAGAAGTATAAAGATCACATGGAACAGGATTAGATACCCCCATTTCCTTGCTTCTTGCAAGTTATTTGTTGATTTGTCTATCCAATATATAGACATAGCTATCTAATTTCCATTAAGTGACATCTTGAAAATTGCTTGTCGCCACACATTCTAGTATTGCTTAATGTCCTTTCAAAAGATTGTGATTTTTATCGAGTTTCTTCTCCTTAAATAATAGAATATGGGAAATGCTGACAAGGGCTGGGTTCGGTCAGGTTCAGTTCGGTTCGGTTTGCTTTTTAGCAAAACTGAAACCGAGCATATTTTTCGGTTAGGTTTTTTTCGGTTTCGGTCTTTTTATTTTTTGGACCGAATCGGACCGGGTTTTTTCGGTCCAGTGTCGGGTTTTTTTTCGGTTTTTCGGTTTGTTTTGGTTTTTTTCGGTTTTGATTTTTTTCGGTTCGGTTTTATTGAAAACCGAAACCGTTCAGATTTTATTTATTTTTCAGTCTTTTTCGGTTCGATTATCGGTCCGGTTCGGTTTTTTCGGTTTTTCGCCCGGCCCTAATGCCGACTAAGGCCCTAGGTAATTGCTTCTTTGTGTTTTAAAATGTTGATTATAGTTTAATTAATGGAAAATATACGTTAAATATACCAAACTATGTTACTGTTAACGATTTGGGTATTTATTTTTCAACTTTTCTAATTTGTCTATCACACTATAATAAACTGTCCATTTTAGGTACAACTGTCTAAATTAGTCAAATAATCATGTCACATGAGATCACGTGGTTGATAAACTTGAACGTGAAAGACTAATTTTGTCATTCTCCACCAAAATATATCATGCTAGAATAACGTTTCCTCCAAATTTCGACTATGTGCTGATTTTTGGTATGTGTGAAATTACGGGGAAACGTTTTTTTAGAATGATATGTTTTGATACAGAATGGCAAAATTAACCTGTCACGTTAGCGTTTATCAAACACGTACTGTTACGTGACATGATTCCGTGATAAATTAGTACCTAAATTGGTGGTAACTAAATTGGAAAGTGTTTATAGTGTAGTAACCAAATTGAAAAAATTAAAAGATGTGTATTCAAATCGTTAAAAACACATAGTTTGATGTAGCAAACGTATAAAACCCCGTTTAATTAATAACGTTACTTTTGTCTAGGTTGAACTCATCTGTGCCTATTTAATTGTTCACTGTGAAAATACGTGTAATTTTGATCGGTCAAGAACTTGTATCAAAATTATCGGAATTAAAAATTTCAAAAGTTAGCAATATAGTTTAAATGTTAAATTTTATTATTAGATTTTTCATTCCGATAATTTTGATATAAGTTATAACCCGATCAAAATTGTACGTAATTTCGTAAATGACAATTAAATAGGAACGGAGGGAGTAAAGCATAACCGAGACACCAGTTAGCTGAACCGTGATATTGTTAGTCTGTAGCCGTTGATTCTTAATGAAGTTTTGTCATGTTATAAGCTTTGTAAAAAATCAAGTTGTAAGTTTTCTTTTTGGTATTTTTTTTCACATTTAGGTCATAGAGGAAGAAGTTGAATTGGGGAAGAAACTAGACAATGATACACTTACGTCTTAGTTTATATATCTAGTGAGTAGTGACCGTTTTTCCAATGAAAAAATTATTTACGAGTTAAGGACCAATAATATTATATTTAGTAACTGCATTTTTATAAATTTATGATCTCTTATTTCTCTATAAGATTACACTCTTAAACCCATCCAACCTTTTTTTCCCAATGTTTATTGTTACCAGAGAAATAAAAACCATCGGGTCTCACTTCCCAAAAGCAATGAGCCCTCAAGACACGAATACCACAATGACGTTGGATCTTATAGTTATATACATCGAAAATTTTATCTTTGTTTTCCCAGTAAAAATGACAAAAATATAGAGCTCTAAGAAAAAAATCCATGAACACCCAAGTTAGATATTGTCCGGGATGGAGTGTATGCATTCCAAGATCTTGATCTTTGGATTGACACCGCAACTTAAGCAAAGTTGGAACTCGACTCACGATGTGAATCTTGACCTGTTCCGAAAAGTTTGGAGAAGTGAGAAGAAATAAGAAGACTACATTGAACGGGATTAAATACCGCATAATATTGCTTCCTGCAAGTTATTTCTTGATTTGTTTATCTAGTAAGTGTACAATATGTACATATATATAGACATATTTTTGGAACTTCTATTAAATGTCATTCTGAATACAGCTTTTCATCAACTGTTATCAACTATGGCATTTACAATTTTTGAACTTTTTAGAGTTAATGCAGTTGATAAAAGTTAGTAAGAGTCAATGTTTAGACTTCAGTTGTTCTCATCTCTAATTAATAATAGTAGTTGATAACTTTTTTTTAGTCAATAACTTAAAATTGGGGTTTTTATAGGTTTATTATATCAAACTATATGCTTTTAACGATTTGGAAATCCATCTTTTAAATTTTTCAATTTAGGTATCACGCTATAATAATTTTTCAATTTAGGTACCATCGTCTAAATTAATGACGGAATCATGTCACGTGACATTTGACAAACGTTAATTTGATAGCGTAATTTGACAATTTTGCACAAACAAATGCATTTCTATAATTGAAATATTCTGTGACCACAAGATTGAGCTACATATGAATTTGCAATTAGCATCAGCGGACGGAGGTTTTACTGGTCTTGTTTATGAGCGGCGTGCAATTCTAAAGCTTGTGCATCTTTATCCTTTTATACTGTTTTGTGGTAATAAAGATGAGATTTTTCAAACTCCGGTAATTAACAGGTCTTCTTATTACAAAATATATATACCACTCGACCTGTCGGTTCTGATTCTCTAGCTTCTCTTGTCACTGATAAGTCGAGGCTTTTGTTCATTTCTTCTGTTGGGCTTTTAAGTATATTTGGCTTAAGAAAATCCTTATGCAAAAATTATTTTCTTAGATGCTAGCTACGTACTGCTGTTTTTTTTTTATACATATAAAGTCACGCCAAATGTCACATAAATTCATAGTTACACCTTGAGTATATGGCATATGAAGCAAAACCAAGATTTGGGTAATCGGCATATAGAGTTACGTATGTATATGTCACCCTCAACAGCGCTCGTAAATAGGGGGCTAGTCTTGCTCAATCTGATGATTTAGTTATTGAGCTTGGCCCTTGCCTTTTTATTTTTCAAACTTTTGCTATGCTGGTTTTGATTTTGTTTCTTAAATTCCAGATTCAGGATTCTGAAATGTGTTTGGAACTTTCTAACTCTGAAGTTGTTCCATAAAATTTGGCAACATGTAGTTGAAATGGTAACACAAAAGATTTTGCCCTAATAAAATCAGTTGAAATGTTCAGATTATGAGACCACATAATTGCTTTATAAAAGAAGTCTAATTCTTTTAAAATTGTTATTTGTTTCCTTTGAATTTCTGGTTTTGTTGAGACTTGAGATTGCTCCGATGGCTCCTCGTTCATAAGAGTTGTTGGAAAAATGATTGGAAAAACATGTATTTTATACATGGTTGTTTCAAGTGGTCAGGGACCATCTTTGAGTCATTATTCGATGCGACAAATCAAATTTTCTGAATCCTTACTCAAAGCGTTTGAGTAGCTCGTACGATGAGCTTCGCAACGGTATATCGCATGACCTATTCGGAGGAAGAGTGTGAATGATAATTGGACTCGAAGGTTGGTACTCGAAAGAGGGAAAAAACGAAATCTGGAAAATGGAATAGAATGTGAGATTAAACCATGAGGGTTATTTCACATTGTAAAATCAAGAGTGATTTTTACACTATATACAAGTCCATCCTATATAGTTGTTAAACTAACAAAGTCCACATACCCTGAGTGGGTTAGTGTGTACCACACACGCGCGAGCTCGTTCGGGTCTCGGGACGCGGGACGCGGGACACGGGATTTGTCTCGGGTCTTGGGTCTTGGGTCTAAACTGAAAAAAGGACTTTTGCATATTTGTAAGAGCAGCCAGCAGTAATGGAGGCGGATTCTGTCCATAACACTGGGGGCAATGCGATTGTGCGGGCTAACGCCGATGACGTAGCTGCCGCGGCTGCGGCCAAAGCTGAGGCTGCGGCCGAAGCAGCGGCTACGGCCAAGGGCAAGGTACCGATGTATTCGGATGTGCCTAATTTATCGACTTCTCATCTGGAGAAACCGGAAAAATTCAGGGGAGACAACTTTAAACGTTGGCAGCAAAAGATGCTGTTTTATCTCACGACCTTGAATCTGACCAGGTTTCTTAAGGAGACTGCTCCCGTCCTAAGCAAGGACGATCTGGACTAGCAGTCGTTCTCTGCGGTTGAAGCATGGAGAAATGCCGACTACCTATGCAAGAACTATATCCTGTGTGCTCTAGATGACACGCTGTTCAGTGTTTTCGAGCCCAAAGCTACTGCAAAGGAGCTATGGTAAACTCTCGAAAATAAGTACAAAGTGAATAACGCTGGCACAAAGAGATTTGTTGTCACGGACTTTCATGAGTACCGTATGACTGACAGCAGGGGTGTCATGGAGCAAGTTGAGGAGCTCCAACTCATTTACCATCGCCTTGAGGCTGAGGGGCTAGTGATTAATGAGCCTTTCCAGGTGGCACTCATGATTGAGAAATTGCCACCATCATGGAAAGACTTTCAAAACTACCTGAAGCACAAGCGAAAGGAAATGAAGCTTGAGGGGCTCATTGAGAAGCTCAATATCGAGGTGAGCAACCATCGCTCCGTGAGGAGAGTCGGTGGTGCTAACATCCCGATGGCAAAGGCCAATGTGGTCGAAAGCTCCAACATCAAACGGAAACGTTTTGACAACGGAGGCAGTGCTGTTGTCGCAAAAAAAATTGCGGGAACCTGCTTTGTGTGTAAGAGGATCGGTCATCGTGCCGCGGACTGTTATGACAATAAAGGCTCTGTTACGCCCAAGCCCCCCCCCCCCTCCCCCCCCCCTGAGAAATTTCAAGGGCAAGGGGAAGAGGAAAGCTCCAGCTCAGGCACATCTGGCCGAGGGAGGACGAGATGATGACCACTTTACTTCTGTGGTCTCTGAGGTGAATCTTGTGGGGAGCAACCCCAAAGAGTGGTGGCTGGATACCGGTGCCACAAGCCACATATGCTCAACAAGGTGGATGTTCAAGACCTACGAGGCAGTAGAGGGAGAAAGCTGCTTCATGGGAAATTCTGCTACCTCCAAGGTGGAAGGAAAAGGAATGGTGGTGATGAAGATGACCTCGGGAAAAGAGCTGAGGTGGACTAATGTGCTCCATGTTCCGGATATCCGTAAGAATCTGGTATCCGGATCAGTGATGGTGAAGAACGGGTTCAAGCTGGTGTTAGAATCCGATAAAATTGTAATCACCAAAAATGGTGTCTATATAGGCCGTGGCTATATGACCAACGACATGTTTAAGTTAAACGTAGGGACACCTGCTCCCAATAAAGGTGCTAAAGCTGAGGCTAGCACTAGTGATGTAATGACTGTTGCCCAAGAGGCCAATAAAATTTCTAATTTTAATTATTTATTTGAATCATTTCATTTGTGGCATGGTAGATTAGGTCACGTGAATTATAATTCTTTAAAGAAATTAATATCATTAAAACTAATACCAAATTTCGTTTGTAATAAGCAACACGAATGTGAGATTTGTGTAAAGGAAAAATTAACGAAATCATCGTTTCAACATGTTGAACGAGAAAGTGAACCTCTCAGTCTAATACACACGGATGTATGCGACTTAAAGTTTATACAAACACGAGGAGGGAAAAAGTACTTTATCACCTTTATAGATGGTTGTACTAGATACTGTTATGTTTACTTAATGAGAAGTAAAGACGAAGCAGTAGAGAAATTCGCTCTTTATAAGACCGAAGTTGAAAATCAACTCAATAGAAAAATTAAAACATTGAGAAGTGATAGAGGCAGTGAATTTGAATCACCGTTTGAGTAGATATGCGCTGAAAGCGGCATTATACATCAAATCACAGCCCCATACACTCCCGAGCAAAATGGGGTTGCTGAGCGTATAAATAGAACGCTAAAGGA
This sequence comes from Primula vulgaris, assembly GCA_963920805.1. Lineage (NCBI taxonomy): Eukaryota > Viridiplantae > Streptophyta > Magnoliopsida > Ericales > Primulaceae > Primula > Primula vulgaris. The sequence goes on along the minus strand of OY987220.1, from coordinate 2,143,309 downwards.
AATGATGAATGCTATGCTAATCAGTTCTGGGTTACCCCGGAACATGTGGGGGGAAGCGATACTTTCTACAAACTATGTTTTAAACAAGTTACCACATAAGAAGCGAGAAAAGACTCCATATGAATTATGGAAAGGTCATCAACCCAGTTATAAGAACCTGCGGGTTTGGGGTTATCTCGCGAAGGTCCTAGTTCCCACTCCTAAGAGGATGAGAATTGGTCCTAAAACGGTGGACTGTGTGTTCATCGGATATGCACATAATAGTAGTGCATATCGGTTTATTGTACACAAGTCGGATAATCCCGATGTGGACGTAGATACGTATATGGAAAGCCGGGAGGCCTCTTTCTTTGAAGATATCTTTCCCCGTAAATTACCTACATCTGTACCAACTCAAGAGTTGAACAGTGAAGGAAATGTGGGGGCAAGTGAACCGACAGAGGAAGAGGAAGAGCCTCGACACAGCAAAAGGGCAAAGAAGGAAACTTCCTTTGGACCTGATTTCCTAACCTTCATGATTGAAGGCGAACTGGTGACATATAAACAAGCTATGTCAACACCGGATTCCCTATATTGGGAAAAAGCCATTCAAAATGAGATTGAATCAATCATGCAAAACCACACTTGAGAACTAGTGGATCTTCCGAAAGGATGTAAGCCCCTAGGTCACAAGTGGATCTTCAAGAGGAAGTTAAGGGTTGATGGCACGATTGAGAAATACAAGGCGAGACTTGTAGTGAAAGGTTTCAGGCAAACTGAAGGTGTCGATTATTTCGACACGTATGCCACTGTCTCCAGGAAAACGTCTATCCGAATCGTCATTGCTCTCGCAGCCTTGTTTGATATGAAAATACATCAAATGGATGTAAAGACGGAGTTTCTAAATGGAGAACTGGAAGAAGAGATTTACATGGAACAACTGGAAGGGTTTGTAGTTCCTGGTAAAGAGCACCAAGTGTGCAAACTTGTAAAGTCTCTATATGGACTCAAACAAGCGCCAAAGCAATGGCACGAGAAGTTTGATAGAATTATGCTATCAAACAGTTTTCACATTAATGAGTGTGATAAATGTGTCTACTCTAAAGGAAGTGGAAGAGACTGCATCGTAGCCTGTCTCTATGTGGATGACATGATTATAATTGAGAGTAATGATAGAATCAACTCCACAAAGAAAATGTTGTCATAACATTTTTATATGAAGGATCTGGGTATAGCTGATGTAATACTTGGTATGAAGATTACCAAAACATCAGAAGGATATGCCTTGTCCCAAAGTCACTATGTTAAACAAGTATTAGACAAGTTTGACAAGGGCAGTAAGGCAATGTCTAGAACCCCAATTGAGTTCAACTGTAACCTGAAAAAGAATTTCGGTAAGAGTGTGAATCAATTGGAGTTCTCTTGAGTCATAGGCAGTGTCATATATATAATGAATTGCACTAGATCAGACATAGCAAACTCAGTGAGTAGACTAAGCAGGTACACCAGCAATCCGAATGAGGAACACTGGAAGGCCATAATGAAATTTCTCAGATATATGAGGTTTTCAGCCGATTACGGGCTGCACTATACCAGATATCCAGCGGTACTGGAAGGGTACTCAGATGCCAACTGGATATCAGACCCCAATAGCACAAGGTCCATGAGTAGATATGTGTTTATAATGGGAGGAGCTGCTGTGTCTTGGAGATCCTCCAAACAGACATGTATTGCAAGGTCAACTATTAAATCTGAATTCATAGCGTTGGACTTAGCAACCGAAGAGGCAGACTAGCTGAGAAGTCTTTTGGAAGGAATTCCAATGTGGCCAAAACCTGTTCCCGCAATAAGCATGCATTGTGATAGCCAATCTGCTATTGCGCGGGCTCAGGATCATATGTATAATGGAAAGTCTAGACATATACGTCGGAAACATAAATCCTTAAGGGAATTGTTATCCAACGGTGTGGTATCCTTAGATTTTGTGAGATCAAAGGAAAACATTGCGGATCCATTAACAAAAGGCTTGACTCAAGTGGGAGTCGAGACGTCATCGAACGGAATGGGATTAAAGCCCATTAAATTGGTGGCCCCCCCATAGGCAACCCAACCTAAATGGAATATTTCCTGATAGGTTCAAAGGTAAACTGAACTGTGAGGGAAACCGAACAAAGCACTCGGGAACCTGGAGTTCCCAGCCCATTTCCGCGATGACAGAGTGATAGACTTGTACCATTGTAAGGGTGAGCTTGAGGCTCTTAATGATCCAAGTAACTCGATGGTCGAGTAAAGTGAGTCAGGACACTTTCGAATTGGAACACCTATAACGAGTGTGTAAGGCCGGTACCATGTGATGAGCTTGGGCTAATTCACTAGAGCACTCAGTTGAAGTTGCCAAGGCAGTGCAGGCCAAATATGGACAACAACTAAAGGGCCTAGTATGTGGGTAGAGAGGGCACTGTGTGGGTGCCATTCTGGGATACACAAAGCTTGATGGTTCATAGCTTTACAGCTACCTAATAGCAGTATTCTGGGTGGTACTCCGCTACGGCATGTTCAAGGCGCGCGCTACCTGACCTTAGGCAGTGAACTTTTGCGGTTTTCTTGATTTGCATTTAGGACATGGGCTTTCGAGCCAATTCCATTCATGTGGTGGATTGTTGGAAAAATGATTGGAAAAACATGTATTTTATACATGGTTGTTCCAAGTGGTCAGGGACCATCTTTGAGTCATTATTCGATGGGACAAATCAGATTTTCTGAAGCCGTACTCAAAGCGTTTGAGTAGCTCGTACGACGAGCTTCGCAACGGTATATCGCATGACCTATTCGGAGGAAGAGTGTGAATGATAATTGGACTCGAAGGTTGGTACTCAAAAGAGGGAAAAAACGAAATCTGGAAAATGGAATAGAAAGTGGGATTAAACCATGAGGGTTATCCCACATTGTAAAATCAAGAGTGATTTTTACACTTTATATACAAGTCCATCCTATGTAGTTGTTAAACTAACAAAGTCCATATACCCATGAGTGGGTTAGTGTGTACCACACACGCGCGTGCTCGCTCGGGTCTCGGGACTCGGCTCACGGGCTGCGGGCCGCGGGATGCGGGATTTGGGATTTGGGATTTGGGAAATGTCTCGGGTCTTGGGTCTTGTACTAAACCGAAAAAGGGACTTTTGCATATTTGCAAGATCAGTCCCTAGAGTTCCAGAAAGTTTGAAACTCCAGCAGTAATGGAGGCGGATTCTGGAGATGTAACTCCCAGAATTAAATGACCAATTAATTCTGCGGTTTCAGAATTCCTCTATATGAGGCAGCCTTCCCCTCACATTCCAACACACTAAATCAGTCTCTCTTCTCTCTAAAACATCATATATTTTTCTTCATAGCATATTAGAAACCAGAGAGAACCACTCACTAAAAGCTCGACTTTGACTCGTCGCCAGTTTCCGGTGAGTCATCCGAGAGACGTTGTACCTTGGGATCGAAGCGCCAACGCAACCAGAAACATCAAGGTGGTTGGGCGAATATTGGTTAAGGGCATACTGTTAACAGTAACCTCGTCTAATTTTATTTACATTCTGTCCATTTTAATTTTCGCATTTAAATTCAGTTATTTACTTTCTGTCCTTTCAATTCTGTATTTTAATTCAGTATTTTAATTTGCTGTACTTAGCTGTAGCTTTTTTATTCTGTTTGTACCTTTCTGTAATTTCTTTAAAGTTCTGTTTTTTGCTGTAATTACTATTCTGTAATTTAATTCAGTAATTAGAATAGTTTCAATTCAGTCCTGTTATTTCAATTTAATTCAGAACAGTCTGGCTGTTAAGTTTATACTTTCCAGTCTGGCAGTTTCTATTAATTGCAAATCAGTACATCAGATTATTAATTAATAATAATCTGAATAACGTTTGCTTTTATTTATATTCAGTACCTACATTTTGTAATCTATAATTTCAAGTCCAATTCGAAATTAATAAAGATTACACTGGTTTTGTTTATTCTTGTTTAGTCCTTTAATTATTGTTAATTGTTATTTCGTACACGGAAACCAACAAGAGTAAGGTTTGTGGTTTAGCACTTTATAGATACTCATTTGTACTCTAAAAAGTTACAGTAAATCAATTATAGTTATGTCCATAGAGATATTTATTTCAACATCATCTAGCTAGGTTTCATCTGATATATAAGAAGTACTGGCATCACTACAATTCATTTAGCATCATAAATTTTTTTCGGTTATGTTACTAAACTGGTTGTGGCTAAATTTTAGCAACAAATTATGTTGCTATTTGTTGCTAAACTGTTGCTAAAATTTAGTCACAACCACTTTAGCAACATAACCGAAAAAAATTTATGATGATAAATGAACTTTTTCTTGTAGTGCATAAGTTACACACCTTTTGTTATATGTCATCATATAATATTAGAAAGGTTATTATTTGATTGCTTAAGTTGCATTTAAGAGCACATAATTGGATTTTGTTCTAGAAAACTGAAAAAGGCAAGTTCATGCAGCTTGTTCAGGCCGAAAGCCAGAAAAGCTCAGCTCTTAAGAGATCAATCAAATGCAGTGTGTCTTTCATGCAAAAAAGATGATTTTAAAAAGTGCAACCAAACAAGGTCTAGCACAAAGAGAAAGTAACCATAAACAACAAGAATACTCTACAGTTTTGCAGGTTCTACACAATTTGTACAAAAGTATCGTAGTAAATTCAACTAGCATATGTTTGTGCTATAGTTGACATGATTCACTATTGTTTAATATACGGCATCGGGTTTCTTCTTATTTAACGGTTTTACAATATCTCGACTTGAACCATGTGCAAGACACCGTAATTCACTAATTCTGTAAATAATCTAATTTGGAAAGAAGTCATTCTTGACTTGAAGCCTAGCTTTAATTGCAGCTTTAATGCTCAGCTTGAAATGCATATGGTTGGTCAGCTTGAATGTTGAGCTAAATTGTATTTACGGTCTAAAAAAGCTATAAGTTTGAATTAGAATGAATAAAGCTTTTTTGCTGGCTCGAATAAGATAACTTATATGCTGAATGCGGCTGGCAAACAGGTCTCTTAGTCCTACTTATGAATGGTAGATCTTTTGTAATGTTTGCTTAACTACAAGGCGGAAACGACTCATAACTAAATTGGACGTGATTTATTAAGACAAAGCTTCAAGTTAGAGTAAGGCAATCATGGATATCCCAATGTAAATCTTTTCAACATGGTTTATGGCGAGGGAATGTCAGCACCCCCTTGTCCGGGCCCATACCATCCCCAAAACAGATTTTCCGGGCCTCTGCCAATCATGATTGACACGACACCCCGGACTTGAAGAGGCCGAGTTGTGTCTACGCCGGCCTAGAGAAGCGTATCGAGTACGCTCCTCCAATTAATGTTGCTGCTCCCTTGGGGGAACCCTCAACGTTTCATCGACGTGGCCCAATCACAGGCCATCAATTGTGAGTCCTGGACAAGAACTGTACCCTTGTCAGAGTCATAAATGTCCTAACGCCGTCGGATTAGTATTTGACAATACAGTGATCCAAGGGCTAATATGTTTTGGATGATACTATAAATACCCCCCACTAATACTACTTAGAAGGGGGGAGAAAAACAGAAAGAAGAGAGATAAAACCGAAATAACCCGGCCTACTCCATCATATCTCGTTGTACCTGATACCCCGCCAAGTAACCGGACCGTCCCCACTCATTCTTTATCTAAACTATAACCTTTAGATACCTATGTTTCTTTCTACCGTACTGACTAGATCGTCGGAGAGGGAAAGTCTGGTATCAACCCGGTGATGTCCTTGCCCTATATCTGGCCGTGTCAGAGATAGCTGTCAGCGCGGTCCTCATCAAGGAGCTCGGCAGGGAGCAAAGGCCCGTCTATTACGTGAGCAAGACCCTCCTTGACGCCGAGACTAGGTATATGCCCCTAGGAAAGCTCATCCTAGCCCTCGTTATGGCCTCACAAAAGCTAGCTCATTACTTCTCGGCACACAGCATCGTGGTGTATACCGATCAACCCGTTCGAGAAATACTTCAAAAAGGGGATCTGTCTCGACGGATGACGAAGTGGGCCTGCCACCTAAACCCATACGACATCCGCTATGAGCCAAGGGGAAAGCCTTAGCCGACTTTGTGGCAGAGTTCACCGTAGGTGACATAACGACCCTATGTTCCGGTACGGCGGAACGTGCCCAGGAAACATGGATCTTGCATACGGACGGAGCCGCCAATAAAAAAGGATCCGGCCTCGGCATTGTACTCCGGTCTCCTCAAGGTGACATGATCGAAAAGTCAATCCATCTTGGCTTCCGAGCCACCAATAACAAGGCAAAATACGAGGTCGTGATCGCCGGCTTGAAAATGGCACAGAGCCTTGGGGTCAAGAAAATACTGGTGAACACCAACTCCCAATTAGTGAACAGGCAAATAAGTGGGGAGTTCCAAACAAAGGATGAGAGAATGGCAAGCTATGTGGCCATCGCTTCCGGAATACTCCAAACCTTTGTCTATCAAGAAGTCATCAACGTCAACAGGAACGAGAACTCTCATACCGATGCACTAGACACCCTGGCCTCGGCCATAAGCGATAAAGGGGAGAGAGTCATCACCGTAGAGTATGTCCCTTCGCCTAGCATCGACGCTAAGCCAAAAATCAACGTGGTGACCGACCTCCTGCCGGAGCCAAGTTGGATGGACGCTATAATCGCATACCACCGCTCCGACGATCAGCCTGAAGATAGAAAAGAAGCTGAAAAAATAAAGAGGAAGGCGCTAGGATTCTGGCTGGCTCCAAATAAGAAGCTCTATAAAAGGTCGTTCTCCGGCCCCTACCTGCTCTGCGTTCACCCCGATATGGTTGTAAAGGTCATGGAAGAAATACACGAAGGAACCTGCGGAAGCCATACCGGGGGGAGATCACTGGCCAACCGGGCCATAACTCATGGGTACTGGTGGCCCCTCATGCAAAAAGATTCAAAAACGTTCGTACTCAGGTGTGAGAAGTGCCAGATATACGTACCCATACCCCGGGTCCCGGCGTAAAAAATGAGCAGCGTGACCTCTCCTTGGCCATTTGTACAATGAGGCATGGACATCGTTGAACCGTTCTCTAGGGCCCCGGGGGGGGGGGAAAGTTCCTCCTCATGGTCACTGACTACTTCTCGAAATGGGTAGAGGTCGTGGCGTTAGCAAAAATAACGGAGGCCGAGGTGATCAGGTTCATCTGGAGAGACGTGATCACAAGATTTGGAATCCCTTACTCGATAGTCGCGGATAATGGGGGCCAGTTCACCGCGGTTAAGTTAAAAGCCATGTATGCTAAGTATCACATCAAGAACTATTATTCAACCCCAACGTACCCCCCAATGCAACAGACAAGCCAAGGTATCGAATAAGATCGTGCTCGACGAGATCAAGAAGAGATTAGACGAGTCCAAAGGACGATGGGCCGAGGAACTACAGCACGTCCTGTGGGCATACCGAACGATGAGAAGACGAGGCACCCAACAGACGCCCTATAGCATGACCTACGGGATGGAAGCTATCATACCGTTAGAAATCAGGCTCCCCTATCTAAGGACCGACATGGTGGAGAACGGGCTGAATGAAAGAATGATGGGGCTCGAGCTCGATTATGCTGAAGAAAGAAGAGAAGTTGCGGCCATCCGTAACGCCGAGTATAAGAACGAACTGGGACGTTCCTATAACAAAAGAGTGAACGCCAGACGTTTTCAAGATGAAGACCTCGTGCTATGAAAAGTAAAACAACTCAAGAGTACAGTCCGACGGGAAGATAGGTACCAACTGGGAAGGCCCCTATCGAATTCTGAAAGCAAAATGGAACGGAGCCTATCTATTGGGTCGCCTTCCCGACGATGCCCCAGTGGATCGACCTTGGAACGTCAACAGCCTTAGGAAGTATTATCAATAGGATGACTGGACCTACGTGTTTTGATGTAAATACGCCTAAGGGCCTTATGAATAAAACTGTTGTTCTTTCAGAATTAGCTCAGTTTAAATTTCTATAAATTTCTAAGTGTTTGCAGAACACCCGAGCCTATGTGGCCCCCGTTCGTCCCAAGAGGGTTTGGGCCCTCAAGGAACCCCAGTTTAAATTTCTATAAATTTCTAAGTGTTTGCAGAACACCCGAGCCTATGTGGCCCCCGTTCGTCCCAAGAGGGTTTCGGCCCTCAAGGGACCCAAGTTTAAATTTCTATAAATTTCTAAGTGTTTACAGAACACCCGAGCCTATGTGGCCCCCGTTCGTCCCAAGAGGGTTTCGGCCCTCAAAGAACCCCAGTTTAAATTTCTATAAATTTCTAAGTGTTTACAGAACCCCAGTTTCTTAAATCAGATTGTGAGTTATTTAAAAAGAGTGGGACCTATGACGAAGCATAATGGCTCACTCCTTGGGAGCACATAGGAAGCACAATTGAAAAAGAAAAAAAACAGAAGGCAAAAGCATAAAAAGAGCTGTTTATTCATTTCCAAGGAAAACTATTACAAGCTAAGAAGACGAAGAAAAACTACATCAAAACGAAGAAAAACATTCAAACCCCCTAATCGGCCTCGTCCTCGTCTGCCTCCTCATCCGAAAGGCCGGGATAGGAGCCTCGGAAACGGGAACAAAGATGTTCTCCATGTTTCACACTGGATGCTCGGGCCTTGCCCTCATAAAAGAGGCCTCCTCGGACCAGCCATCGACGTAGAAGGAATTGAAATCCTTCTGCGTCTCAAGGGCCACAGCTACCCTCATATCGGCTTTGGCGGATTGAACCGCGGCCCTTATCCTCTCAGCTACGGCTGCCTCCGCTTTCAGAGCCGCCTCCTTCAGAGCCGCGATCTCAGCTTGGGCTCGTTCCTTAGTCTCGGTTTTAGCCTGCGCGGCTTCGGCCCTCCGAGCTTCCACGTAGGCATTAAGGCCCTCGGCACAGATCGCCCTTGCTTGGGCCTCCTCCGCCCTCTCTTGGGCCCCCTCCGCCTGCTTGGCGCTAGCCTCAGCCTTCATGGCCCATGACCTCGCCAGTTGGGCCTGATGATACATACACTGGTTCATCATCAAGAAGCCCTACAAGAAGAGAGCAAACACTTAGCCAAAAATTAAGAGGGTTAAATCAAAAATTACACAAGTGAAAAACAGTAACGTACCTGTGGGATCATAGCCATGGCCGACGCCATGGTAGACGCGAGGTCATAACCTCGTTGTACCTGATACCCCGCCAAGTAACCGGACCGTCCTCACTCATTCTTTATCTAAACTATAACCTTTAGATACCTACGTTTCTTTCCACCATACTGACTTGATCGTCGGAGAGGGAAAGTCTGGTATCAACCCGGGCCACATGTTCGTTGCTTGTGCAGGTGATGAGGAGAACCCCATCGCCGAAGCTGACTGCATCTGTACCGGATCTCTTACGACTGCGGAGCCGACGCGTGCTGTTGAATAAGCCGAGCCTAGGAAGAAAAATATTCTCGCCAGTTTATGTTACTGTTCTCATAGAGAAGTGCTAATGAGTTGCACGTTTTTCTGTCCGTACTCGTAAAATGCGTGATAACTATCATTTAATTGACTAATTGGTTGCTGCTTTTAAGCAAATAAACTGTTTTACAAGCTTCTGCCACATGTAGTTATCATTTGTTTACATGCTACAAAACCAAAAACTTTGAGCTATTAAGTTGATTAAAAAGAAATGGCCAACAAGCAAGGAAACAATTAAGCTCGATGAGCTTATAAGCTGAAATCAAGCAAGCTCTAAACATCATTATAATATACATTATATACTTCTAAATATCATTATGTGCGCCTCGTGCGTACATAATAAATATCACTCTACAATGTTTTTCTTAAAGAAAATAAATATTACACTACAGTACTGTAGAACAATATAGCCAGTTTTTGGTTCTTCATACAGTAATCTATAAAATACATTGTTTTACAGTGTGGTACATAGCTAGCAAACATTCTCTATTTTGGGCCAAGTAGTGAAAATGCTGTTGGAAAAACATGTGAAAACATGGGTGTTTCCGAATGGTCACTGGACCAACTTCGAGTCATTATTTCGTGTAACAGCGCTGAGTTGTTTATACCGTACTCAACGTGGTTGAGTAGCCCGTGTGACGAGCTTCGTAACGGTATATCACATGACCTATTCGGAGAATGGGTGTGAATACAAATTGGCTTCAAAGTTGGTACCTCGGGAGCTCAAATCTGGAAAATCTGGAAAAACGAAATGGTAATGGAAAACCATTTAGTATAATCCCATATTGGAAGATTAAGAGTTAATTTTACAATATATATACCATACCAACTCATGTAGTTATTAAACTAACATGTCCACATACACCTAAGAGTATTAGTGTGTACGACACGCGCGCTCGCTCGTGTCTCGGGCGCGGGCGCGGGATTTGGGGAATGGGTCTTGGGTCTTGGGTCCAAACCCGAATAGGGAGTTTTGTATAAAATACAAAAGGAGTCCCTAGAGTTTCCAGCAAGAGAAACGTCAGCAATGAATGAGATGAAATGCTGCGGTTTCAGAATTAAATTGAGCGGAATGATCCGCGGCTGCCAATATATCTCGCGGTAACAAAAATGTATTGTTCGGAGGTATATCAAGGTTCAGTCTTCTATTTATATTTCTTCGACCAATTCTTCCTAATTCACATCTTTGTTGAAAGAATTTCTTTTGTAATTCCTTACATAAGGCTTCAGAAAATACCGGATCGCCGCCTACACAAGCAAATTGTTGATAAAACTCCAAAATGGCATTTTCTTTTGACCCCATTTTCGTTTCTCAGGAAATTCGTGCAGCAGAAGATCCTGAATTTGAGACTTTCTACACCAAAAAATAATTGGTCGGATAATCGTGCTTATATTGATGCTTTTTATGCAACATTCTTAACTAAAGGTATAAGAGTATTGGCAGAATTCACGGATTTTGTTGATAGACGTATAATTGATGGAATTACGAATGCCTTTTTTTATAATAAAAATAAAATAAGGGAGGAAAGAGAAAAAATAAAGTAGATTCAAGACTTTA